>OU565294.1:17446838-19946838 GCA_913789915.3 Sphecodes monilicornis
ACAATTTCTTCAATGTCCATTGTGTTGGGCGATCTGCATGATACTGACAACTTTTGATGAGTCGCTGCATTTAATCGCTAAACTTAGTCGCCGAGTATGATCGCCAGACTTTTGATCTCTCGGCGACAAAATGGCCAACGACTGGTCGACAGTGCGTATTGGCTCGAAGTGCCAGTTCACTGTCTGCTGTTAAGACGAAGTTTGTCTAATCCATCAACATTAACAATTAAAATTTAACTTTTTTTAGCGCAAGCGTCTTGATATCTGGTTATTTTAGATCACATTGACACAGTTAGTTTTTGGTTAATTTCAAAATGAATTTCATCCAGCTAATTGTGACACTCAAACCACTGTACTTGGTGTCAAATTCGCCTGACAGTAAAAAATTATATAATGGAAAGATAAATACTGAACTTCGTAAATTCATTCTTTAAAAATTGCTTCATAAATCCTCTACACAATTATAATGCACGCGGTACCGTCAATAAAAGCTTCTACCTCGATTACGTGCCCACCACATGGCTTTTAAAAGTTGCTTCAGAGTTCGGGAAAGCGAGTTAACAGTAACTATGTCGCGGCGATAATGAACGATCGATTCTTTCCAAAGAAACACGTATGACTATCTACGGTTCGATCTTTCGATTATCCAAAATGAGTGTGGAAGTAGTATTCTTTAGATAATTAGCAATTTCGTTTCATAAAGCAAGAGAAAAGAGAACTTAAATGCATGAAGCACAGTGCACTTACAAAACACAGGTATTTATTTAAACACACAGCCCTAAAAAACGGTTAGTAAAGGATTTTTTAGGTAAAACTTACGTTTAGGGGAGGATGCTCCGATGACCTTGACCTTGACATATGTTGTTGAGGACAACATTCTGAACAACTTTTGACATTACAACTACCCGGTGCTCGGTCTTAGTTTTCGAGATATTTGCGAAAAACTATTGCTAGTACTGTATTGAATTTTCTGTATTCTTCGTGGCTACGTAAGGCTACCATAGTTTCGAACGACCTTAGATAAATAAACATGGCAAGAACTCATACGTCCGAATGTGACCCATGTGCGATCCAGTGCGGACCAGTAGCGATCAGTGTATACTTCTGTGCGTTACTTGCATGTTTCGTGAGTTTTTGAATTATTTCAATATGCATCTCCATGAATTTATAAATTTCACATACAATTTCAATTCCTTGTGGAACTTTTTGTGTGAGAAAAAAGTGGTTCGTAAAGATATTACACGTCCAAGATGCAAAAATGTGCTAGTACTATCAAACACTGCCGAAAATCGTTTATTTCATTGCACAAAAACATATATTAAAGTTATAAAAGGTCACAAGCGAAGAAAAGCGACATGCAATTTTAAAATAAGTGCACTTCACGGAACATGGTTTGAGAAAGTACACATTAATATAGCAAAAATATGTCGTTTCATTGCCTATTTCCTATTGTTAAAACCACCACGATATTTTTGTATGATAAATGAATTAGAATTAAGTGATAGGGATGTAGTTGATTGGACAAGCTTCTGTCAAGAAGTAAGTACTGTAAACCATAGATACCATTGTATGTGATTCATTCATATTTGATCTTAAGTAATAGTATTCGTTTGTTCGTTAAATTAATTTTAGTTACTTCAACAATGGATTTTAACTAAACAAGAGCCAATTGGTGGGCCAGGAAAAATTGTTGAAGTGGATGAAGTTAAAATAGGTAAAAGAAAATACAACAGAGGACGCGTATTACGCGGACAATGGCTTCTTGGTGGTATTGAGAGTAATACCAAAAAAGTCTTTGTTTTGCCAATACTAGACCGAACTACTGAAACACTGGTATCGATCATTCGGAAACATATTGTTGCCAGTTCAATCATTCATACGGATAATTGGCGTGCATATAATGATCTGGCGAATGAAAATTATATACATAAAACAGTGAATCATTCGACTAATTTTGTTGATCCTGAAACTGAAGTTCAGACACAAAATATTGAAAGATTGTAGAGAGACCTGAGAGCAAGCATTCCTCGCTATGGCATACGTGATTATCATTTACTAATTATATTGTCGAATTTTTATTTAAAAGAACGTACAATTTTGATAAACGAATTGATGCTTTTTTCGAAACAATTCTATGTATCCATTAGACCATTTAAATACAGAATAAAATTCTCAGTTTGATATACATAGATACTATTCGAGATACTCATAATTTCGTCTGCGTGCTCTCCGCCCCCGCCACCTAGTCCTAACCAACACACAACACCACACACACCCACCCAGTGTTTCTGAGACGAAGGTTCTCACATTAAACAATGTAAAATCAACTGAAACCAATACCAATTTGTTTTACTATCAAATGCGATAATATAATACATGTATGCTGTATTCGTCTCAGTTGATTTTATATTGTATAATGTGAGAGCCGTCATTTTAGAAACATTGGGTGGGTGTGTGTACTATTGTCGCTTCTCATCCCCACAACGTGTTTACAAACAAAAAATAAACAGATGCGGCCCCGGAACAGGTTTACGTTGCCACGGAGCGTGGAAGAAAACGGAAAATTTAATACACTATTAGCAATAGTTTTTCGCAAATATCTCGAAAACTGAGACCGAGCACCGGGTAGTTGTAATGACAAAAGTTGTTCAGAATGTTGTCCTGAATACGTCAAGGTATACATATAGGATATGTCAAGGTCATGGTCATCGGAGCATCCTCCCCTAAACGTAAGGTTTACCGATTTTTAGCATTAAAAAAGATTGTAAAATTGATGGAAGCAACTGAAAATGATTGTTATAAAATGAAGCGATACGTTACGAAAATAAATGAGTAGTAATGCTACGCTAATACATGAAAAGGGAAACAGAACGTTGAAACGATGTAAACAAAAGAGAATTCCAGTATGCGATTTTCAACCTGACCAGACAGAATTGAAATTCCAAGTATGTCAATGGATCGTATAATTAGCTGAAGATGTGTTAATTGGACGCGCAACGTGCAAACAGGAGAAAATAGAAGACAATGAAATATCGTGAAGGCATCGATGCGAATTTAACTGGCGAAGAACGGAAAAAATGCCTCGGTGGCACGTTGCATTAAATAAGCCGGGAACGTTCTATTTCAATTTCAAATACCGTGCCTCTAGTCTTACGCTGCTCCAGTGGGGTTTGTCTGGTCATGAAATGATAATACCACTTCTTCGATTACCTCACCAACCATCTGCATTTGCATATTTTGCTAGGCAACTTGATTTCTCACGTCTTCGCGCAAACTAGTATCCCTCAATCAACAGTTTTTATACTCTATCGAATTATTATAGCCTTCCATTTAGAAAAAGAACTGTACAGAAAACAGGGCATCTTCGATTTCATTATTTTATAATGCGACTGTTCATAAATTTAGCAAACTGCTTCCTATATTCTTTTGCTATACAAAAATACAATTCTTTAGAATTCTGTAAACCTTAAAATAAATAGCTGTTTTTAACGCAATATAGATTAATAGTAATAATACAGGTGTTTTATAGCATTTACATTACATTATATGAATGTCTTAGTGTATCATTACCACAGATTTTTAACTATTTGTAAATATTAATCAGAATTAGGGATTTAGAAATGTAAGATCTTGAACTTTCTTTAAACATCGAAATTCATTGAAATTAACCGCAACTATGTACATATATAGTAAATATTTACCAAACCATAGTGCCCAGAAAATATAAAAATAAATTATATGTTAAGCTATATAGTCATTAATAATCACTAGACTATAAACAGTTATACAGGTATAATATAAACATAAAAAAATGTTTATTTCCACATATGAAATATATTTTGAAAACAGTAACATTTTTAGTATTTGTCACAAAAAATCATTTAACTTAATGAAAGAAACTTCTTGAATTCGGTTTTTATATAATAATCCATTAAAGTCGATATATCCATGAAAATTCACAGAATAATAATCACATATATTGTTACACTAGAAGAATTTACATTTGGGATAACTTGCCAACACCAAACCATTTAAGAAACAAAATGTCTCAAGAAGTATATGTTTTCTTAACGAGGGATTTAAGTCCCAATAAAATTTGTTTAAAAAACATAGAAATTCCAAAAGAATAATCTACTTAAAGAGACATATTATTTATACACTACCTCACATTTTGAAGCCGTCCAAAGACAATAAATTTTGCAACTTGATATCATTAAGCATACTGATTTGGTTTAAAAAGCGCAACCAACCTCGAAGTAATAAAATATTGTTTGAAAATAGTAGAACACTAAAAATGAACTAAACTCTTGATGATCCTGAACAAAACCTTCGAGGTATCCCTTAAATGTAAGTTTAGGTATTTGAAATCTGGTACAATTCATTCGTTAAAGTCATACACTTCATTACGCTAATTATAAATTTCAATTGCATTATGCACATATTCTTATAATACTACTGACTTTAAATTCTTTCCAACATGTTCTGGTAATAAAGAAGAGAACTTCCAGGCTTTTGACAGTACCAATTAGAAAACATTTCGACGCCTTATAAAAACATCTAATTAAACCTCTAACTGAATATTAATGCACTATGCAAGGAATACATAAATAATGTAAAATATAGGAGATTTAGAAATGGCTAGTGCAATGGAAAAGCAACAAAATTACTTAATTAAGAACTAAAGTGATTGGATAAACCTTCTATTTATTATTATACACAGGTAACCCTCCTTTAACACCTTAGATAGGTACCTAGAAAATGCCGTGTTCTGTGACACCGTGTTATATGAGACCCAGAGCCAGTACAAAAAGAGGGGTTACGTTCCGAAAACCTATTAAAAACAAACATTTCTTTTTAACTCCATATAAGCAACTCAATGTTTATTAAAAATTTTTTTAAAGTGGCAAGTCCCGCCGCGGATGGCTCGTAAGCTGTGCACGACGCTCTCCGCTTTAACATCGGAATAGAGTTATAAATGAGTAAATTATAATTTATTTATATATTTTCATTTAGAGACACTATAGGTCATTATTCCTTCCCGTCATTACTTTAAGGTAATTTAATTTTTAAATATGTTAAACAAAAATTATGTTATCCAGTGCTGTAGAAGTACAGTGTTGTACAAATAGGTTTTCGCAATTTTCTTATCGTGTTAGAGCGAAACAGTGTTATAGGTTGCAGTGCTATACGAGGGTTTCCGCAATTTATCCTATCGTGTTAGAGCGAAACCGTGCTATAGGATGCCGTGTTGTATGAGGGCTACCTATATATGAGAGAGTATATTGGTCTTAGATTACATGTATTACACGGGTGAAATTGTATTTGAATGTAAAAAGTAAAACTTTTTAAGATCCAACAGAACAAATGATGTCTCAATTAATAATAATAATAATACAGAAACAACAGACTCCAGATACTATACCTGTCTCTAAATGTTGAATTAGGTGACAGTGCGCATTCAGCAACTTTCCCCTATAATCGAACAATATTTTCAAACAATTTCTATCATGTCGCAAATAAACGAAGTTTGTAGAAAAATAATTCGACGTTTATTATACACGAGGGTTACTCATTAACACTAACCGTACCAAGCATAAAATGTGACTGTTATACGTTGTTTTATAAAACTGACAAACTTCAATTTATTTCGGTTTCGCGCAATTCTTATAACAATATGTTAAGAAACAGCTTTGTAATTTCAGCAATTCCAAAATAAAAAATGTGAAACCGGTCACTTGACCAGTCGTGGTACAGTCAGTGATAATTATTAATTATTATATTCACTCATTATTAATATTAGATACATCAATACTAATTAGAATTTATATCCACTATCACATGTATTTCCTCCCACCATAGCACAGCAGGAAATGAAGGAGCAAATAAAGCCGCTAGAGAAGCTACTCTAATGCCAAGTAACGAGATCACCATCTATAGATCTCAAGAATTTTATCAGATGCAAAATACTTGATAAGTAGCAGAAGGAATGGACTACCATAAACTTCACAAAACCACACAAAATAACAGTGTACCATTACAGTTTTCCCCCTGTGTTACCATACAATAGAGGAAACCAAGTCAAATTATTCAGGCTGCTAATTGGACATACATACAAAACTGGCCCATAAATTCCTCCAACAAAATTAAATTGCGGCGCAATGTGAATTCTGCACCCTGCCACTCAAAGAACATTTCATTTTAAAATACACAAAACTAGACGAATCACGTAAAAGATTCAAAGTTCCCAAAGAACTGAACGACATCTACAAATCGAAACAAAACAGTGGCCACGTCCTAAAATTCATAAAATGTAAAGACATACAGAATGAAATCTAAACACTGACATAGTCATCGCTAATGACTGTAATGTCCAAGATGTCGATGCAATGTTACAGAATGAAAGAAGAAGTCGCGTTTCTAGAAAAATAAAATCGTATTGCAACACAGAATCCGTCTTCAGTCATCTATGTAGCTTTACTAAATTAATAATGTCGCAGTTTTCGGAAATTTAGAAAATAATAAAACTTATTTGCTGTACTAATATGGCAATACGATCGAATACATACAAATTTTTAAAAAATAATGAAATTAAAAATTAATTTATTAATTAAAATTTATAAATATAAGCAATATAATAAAAACTAATCATTACCTAATCGCCGTCTTCTAAAGAATCATGAGAGTCAGTATATCTGATAACTGTAAATCTTGATTTTTCAGTAGCCGAAACATTTCATTGTTTTTTTTTTATGTATTTATACAGGGTGTCCCGCGACTCATGGTTAACCGATTAGGAGGCGATTCTACATGTAAAAATGAGTCGAAAAGAAACAATAAAATTTTTTCATTTGAAGCTTCGTTTTCGAAAAAATCGGGTTTAAAGATTCGTCGGGTTGGCGTGCATTAGTATTTGCACAGAGTAGAATTGGTTGGCCATGATCAGACGCGACAGCCGATTCCTATCTAATGGTACGCGTATTCGCTGAATTTTCAAACTCGATTTACTCGAAAACGAAGCTGAAAATGAAAAATTTTTATTCTTTCTTTTCGACTCATTTTTACATGTAGAATCACCACCTAATCCAGGGATGGGCACGGTAGGGGCCCCTCAAACGCCTGCTTCTCCCACCAACCTCTGTTTCATGCGCGAAGCCTGCGCACTGTTCGCAACGGGCGAAGCACTTCCTTCCTCTATGGCAGGCATGTCCAGAAGTAGCTCACTTGGACGCAAATTCGAAGGAAACGCCTACTTCTCTAGGCAGCCGTAGTCCTCCAAGCTCCTCAGACCCGTGCCTACCGCTTGCAATATGTACCGCATGTGGCGCGTTGGGGCGACTCTCGGACCCACGGTAAGCACGGGTCTGAGGAGCTGGGAGGACTATAGCCGCCACGGGGAGCGAGACGCGCGGGCGGGAGAAGTCTCCCTCGAATTTGCGTCCAAGTCAGCTACTTCTGGATATGCCTGCTCTATGGTAACGGCGGATGCAGGTGGGGGACAGTGGGCGCTATGGTGGGGACGTTTTGTCTCAATTGAAACAAAAATGCCCATCCCTGATCTAATCGGTTGACCATGAGTCACGGGACACCGTGTATTATAATACATATTTATTAGTTCTTGATTCCTCAGTATTGATTCCTCACATTAACATTCAGATGAAAAAGAATTTTTCTTCTTCCATTATTACCGGGAATTGACTCGAAACTAGCATTCTCATTTCAATTAATATTTCCAAAACGCACAATTAGGCGCAACTAATTTTTATATAATACCAATCTTGAATTATTTCGGATAAATCATCGTGTTTGATTTTGAATGAAGAGAGTTCCAGAAAATTTTAAAAGTAACTCAATTTAAAAGTTCTCAATAGAACATTTTTATTTCCAAAATATGCGATCAATTTGTATTTTTGAAGTATGCTACAGTACATTTCAGTAATCCTTAGTAACATACTGTTATTTAAAAAGAAGAACTATTTTTACAAAAATAAGCGTTTGAACAAACTTTACACGTAACTCTGGACAAAAAAATGGAAAAAAGAAATTTACTATAATATAATACAGACATTTAACTTACTGTAAGCAATCATTTTTTGCCTGCACGAAGACATTCGATTTTTTAATAAAGTAAAGCAAGATTGCAGAAATCGCACACTGTGCGCCGGTGAAAATCTGCGAGCATAGGTTCTCCATCGATTTCACGAATTCTCAACGCGACCATCGTGCCCGTAAAATCTATAAATTGTTATCCACGGCTCTTACAAAACTTGGCTTCTGCTACAGAGCGATTTCATATAAACGTAACCTTCGCCATGTATTTATACGACCACGTTTATGCCCGTGCACTTGGTATTTCCGCGGGTTAATTCGGTCATAAATATACGTGGACGTCTTTACAGCGATAATCATAGGGTCGTGTGCGAGCGCACGTTCACGCCTCTCTACGTGTGCATGCATACAGAGTCCCTCAAGATGAACTAAGAAATATTCTCAGCCCAGAGTAATGTTTAAAACGCAATGCTCGACTAGTTCCTTACTGCTTTATTTCGCGTAGTTGCTTTATACAGGAAGTCTCGACTTCGCTGTTTTCGCGATTTAGAAATCACTGTATCAAGCCCAATAATCTTTCAAAATTCATAGAGTAGCAGTGTCAAAAGATTTTGAGAAATATTAACATCGCGAGTGACATTTCACAACTTCATCGATTTATTTTTCCCAATAATATTAACCAATAAGCAAAATAAGCACGTGCTTAGGGCATCAGGAGAAGGGAGGCACCATACAAATTTTCTAAATGTTATATCTTTTACATAGTAATAATATTGCTAACTATTTATGTGCATGAGTGTGAAGGAAAAGATAAAAAAATGTGAAGAGAACAGTGAATGATAATTACAGAAACAAACTTGTCATAGAACCATAGAACCACCTCAAAGTCCATATGCAGAGTTGTGCAGTGTGGCGGCTGCTTCCTATGCTCGTCAACAGATGGACAGTAGAGAACACCTTTCCCGCTATTACCTGAATCTTCCTCTGTTTGCATATATACCGTCCTAAACTGTGCTTACGACATCCCGCGTCTAAGGCATGGGTCCGCTAGATAGTCTTACTGAGACGAGTCCTCTAGCGGGCCTAGGACGAAACGCTTCCTTCTCCTTTTTCCATCTTTTTATAATTTCAACAGCCGCCATAGCAGAATTACAATTGAATTACTTCAGGAATTATAATTACAAAGTAATTGTATTACACTGTAATTCAGACATATTGTAATTTATAATTCAGATCTTCATTCAATTAAATTACAAAGTAGTTCGTAATTGCAATGGAGTACAATTATAAAATACATTGTAATTAAACTACAATGTAATTCATAATTGCAAATACTTTATAATTAAATTACATTAATTACGAATTACGATGCAATTGAATAAAAATTAAAAATTAAAGAATGGACTAACGATGTACTAACAAAACAATACCATTGAACACTGTTACTAGTGCAAAGGAAACATTGATACTGACAATCGATTCGCGTACGTACGGGAAACAGAGGATACGCATATTATGCGTCACGTAGAGTATTACGCAGAATAAACACTAAGCAAGGATAAAAAGAAAACATAAACATAAAATAGCGTTACGTATTATGAACGAGGACGAGGAATAGAAACTACGCCGCACAAACAGCATACAAGTATATGAAAGAAAAATTTAAAAATATATCGCACATCTTCGAAGTCCTGGGCTATAATTTGGAGAGCTGTATTTTAAATATATTGTATTTCAATTACACATCTGATTAAAATACTTAGTAATTGAAAGGTTTGAATTATGTTATTCAATTACGACATAGTTGAATTACTATACAGGGTGCGACACAAATTAGTCTCCACGATTTTTCAGCCCTGTCAGATGGTCAGACAGAAAAGTGTTTCGTACCAAAGTTAATCAGTATTTAACCGACAAGAAATTACAATTTTATAAATTTAATAAAAAGAATTTTCTACAAAAAATCAGGTCGTTGTCATATCTTTAAATGGAACTGGGTATTTTTAACTTCATAATATTCTAGGTGACGTCGAAACGAATTCAACAACCCGCTATACGATGAGTTTCAGATGACCTTGAAAGAAAATATCGCCATGAATCAATTGCCAGAATATTTGAAATATTTCGGCGGTGCGTAATAGCAACGCCTCGCATTTCGGGGTAAACAAATGAACGTAAACATTGTGAATGCTCATTTCCTCAACTGTTGTCTGTTTATGTCGCAAGATCTGTTAGTTCATTACATGAAATTATTTTCAATTTGGCTCCGTATAAATTTGGTTTTTTGTGAGTTAAGTACTGAAGCAATGTTTACGTTCATTTGTTCACCTCTAAATGCGAGGCGTTACTATTACGTACCGTCGAAATATTTCAAATATTCAAGGCAATTAATTCATGGAAATATTTTCTTTCAAGGGCATCTGAAAGTCATCGTATAGTAGGTCGTTGAATTCGTTTCGATGTCGTCTACAATATTATGAAGTTAAAAATACAAAATTCCATTTAAAGATATGACAACGACCTTGATTCTTTGTTGAAAATTGTTCTTTTTTTAATTTAAAAAAATGCAATTTCTTGTCGGTTAAATGCTGATTAACTTTGGTAAGAAACACTTTTCTGTCCGATCATCGGAAGGGACTGAAAAGTCGTGGGGACTAATTTGTGCCACACCCTGTATAATCGAAATACAAAGTAATTCAATTGCGTAATTGAATTACAATGTAATTGAATTAGCACAACTCTGTCACACAGTAACAATACTTACTTTGAATACGTGGGATGTCGTTCGAACAACTGCTTAATAAATTAATATAGTGCCGAGTAGGTTATCAACAAAGAAGATCTTCTTATCTGTGAACTTACAATTCATAGCATAAATTTCAATATGAAGAGGGCATCGTAAATATTATTTTTTCGTTTAATACGAATTATGTTCATTCACTGAACAAGTTACTTCACATTACGTTTAAATGATCCTGTATAAGAGGGCCTCAAAATCATTTTAATGCTTAGGACCTCTGAAGATCTTAATCGAGCACTGGCCATCTACAATCTCTGGTGGTAAGAATTTATTGTTAGAAAACTTCATACAACTTTCACACGAAAACCAACATTTATTGCAGAAGCTATACTACACCATTTTATTTGTTATTTAGTTCCGCAAAAATAAAAAGTAGACTGCAAATTTTCTGCATTTATTAGGTTGTTGCATATGAAATGTTTGCTTGCTGACGGCTACTAACGGTACCGAATTTATAGAACAATATATAATATATAATTCGCATAATATTAAAAAATCATCACACTGTCTTAACAGATTTAATTGATACAGATTAAACAGAAATGGTGTGAGCAAGGATTTTGCTTATGCATAGCTGTATTTTTGTATATAAACTTAAGTAAAAAGTGAAATGGTTTGCGAGACAAAAATAATCCGTGTTTAACGTGTTAAACAAAAATAACTTTTTCCTAGATAAATCTTGTTCACCAAAGCGAGAACCATTGTAATCAATATACTCTATCTACGAATTTCAAGTCTCCTGATGCATTACGGTAAAAACTGAATGTTTGTTCGTTCATATTCTTTAATTACAAGACTGTTCTCATTCAACGAATAGTGCGTCGAACAATTCAAACATCGTCCAATTCTCTCGTCAATATTCCTATTTTTCTACTCATATAAAAAAGCATACATGAGGATCACATTAATTTATATTGAAATATACTACAAGTAAAATTAAATTTCTAAATAAAAATGAGGATACGACTTTAAAAATAAGTTTCATACCTTAAAATATAATAAATCTGCAGGCCATAATAGTATTTTTTTATCAAAACGACTCAGAAAATTTACCCTTTAAATTCGGACATTTCATATGCAACAATCTAATATAATAAGAATGAGTCGATGACATTTGAAACGGTAGGAGGATAAATACATTTACGAATATCAATATATATTTTTAACTGTCTACAATGATTTAAGAAAGAAAGAGGAACGAAGGAATATTCACTCCCAGCCTGGAGTAATGTTTAAAATGCAATGCTCGACTAGTTCCTTACTGCTTTATTTCCCGGAGATGTATTATACAGAAAGTCTACTTCGCCGTTCTCGCGAATTCGAAATCACTGTATCAAGCCCAATAAAGTATGGCGCCGCGTTACACGCATATGAACGCCCCTTTATTACTCTCACGAAAATGAAACGTCTCATTGTGAAAAATGCAACGAGAAGTTCTGCTCTCTTTTTTCATACCTTCCGTGCAGCATCGACTATTCGTAGCTGTTCGTTGCGCAAAGATTGAGTACATCTCTGAAGATTTTCATTTTCATCTCTGAAAGGTGTCTTATAGACAAATACGGTTTGGAATACTAATCGTATCGAAATTTACATTCTGTAAATTTTTTAATACATATTTTACAATATGCATATGTGGATTCTCATGCAAAATAGAAATGTATTAATTTCAAATTTTTAACATTTTTCTGCTTTTTTAAATTTAAATTACTTGACTTAATTCACTTAATTAATTCACTTTTGCTTAATAATAATAAATACCTGAAGTTCTGCAGTCTATTAGGAACAACGTTGGCATTCCAGTGTGTATAATATTAATTTTCTTAGTACTTGAAATTTGATTTCAACCTAGAAATTATGAAATATGATATAGTATAAGAGATAACATAATTTATTGAAGTAAAAGGTAAAATAATATAATAATCATTTCCTATCTGCTGAGGATGTAGACATATTCGAGAATAAAAATTCAGTTTTTGAAAAAATGAACAATATTTTTAGATATTTACAGTATAAAACAAAGTCATATTAAAATCTGGAATCAGTGTGTATAATATTAATTTAAATCTTTTCTACTATATTTATAATTCAGTTGTGGATTTTTATGCGAAATACAACATCAATTGCAAGTTACGAAAACCATATAGAACTTTATTTTTCAATTTAGCAATTTTATAAAGCTGTTAGTAATGTATCGATATTCTTAAATTCTTTTATTCTGTCAATGTTTAAAATCACACCCACCAATTTTTGTCTAGTTGCAAGTAAACTGCAGATTGTTTGCAGTTATGGCAAAAATGAATATTTGAAATACAAAACTGCGAAGACGTTAGAAAAATCTAAAACTGTTGTTACATTATTGTCGATTTATTAAAATTATTAAAAGAAAAAATACATATTTATTTAAGCTACATTTCTGAAAACTTATCTACAACATTTTTATTTTGCAGTAAAGTATAGCTACAATACAAATAAGGGAATTATGTGTATATGCAACGTTGAAATCACTATTTTGTCAATATTTATACATATCTTGAAATTTTGGTGAGTTTGGAATTTTTTTTTGAAAAATGTGAGTCATGTTTCGAGCATTTGGCAGTGACAGAAGCTTTTGAAAGATTGGCACGTTGTAAATTACAGTTCACGACTTTATCGAGTTATTTTTCCTCTAAATCACGAGTTTATTACCACCTGCAATCTCTGGTTATAAAAATTTATTATTACAACCGTCATACAGCATCCAAATGTCAAGGTTGCCTTGTGGAAAACCAAAATTGATTACAGAAGCTACACTACATAATAAACGGATTCGTTATTTGACAACAAATTATGGATTAGCTCCGGAAAGACATGTTGCAAAATATTAAGAATAATACGAATTTTGTGCATTCATAATAAGAATGAGTAAATATTAAAAAGTATTGGTAAATATTAAAACCTGTGTATATATTAAATGCATTAGAGAATATTTATATAATATTCTTTTCAGCAGACTACATTGATTTAAGATAAGAAGGGAATTTTTATCTGGCTGGTTTGTTACAGTCGTTAAAGAACATTTTGATTTTGCATAAAGATCTGGAGTCTAGTAATAAAATACAAATCATAAATTATATTAGTGCTCTACAACCGGTAACACTTAATTTAATATTTTTACTAAGACGCCGGTGTTCTTTTTATTTGAGACAAGAAAAACAGAATAGACTGTTTTAACGTAATAAAAAACTAAAGCATTAATTTTTGTTATCTTTTTCTCGGAACTATGCAACTTTTCTATGAATTACGAAATGAATACTGCACTGTAAACGTTTTGGCAAAGATTTAATAAAATTTTCTCTTGAATGGTCTCAGTAAATGCACAATAAAAAATGATATAGTGGATGCATTAAGATGTATCTTTCAAGCAAACAGCGGAAAACTATACAGGGTGTTAGAAAAGTCTGGAAACGGTCGAATATCTAAAAAATAAAGCATTTTAGAGAAAAATGGTTTAGACATGTATTTTATGGTTTCGCAGGGGCTATAAGATGGTGCCATTTGCTTGACCTTGAAGAGTCATTTCAAGGTCACGTAAAGGTTACCTCAATTATTTTAAATGGCACCCCCTATTTTTTATAACATATACTTGTAGCTGATGTCGAGAGCTTTCTAAAACACTATTAACAAATGTTTTTTCATGAATTACTTTTCAAGCTATAAGGCTTCAAAGGTACAATACCGCCGGCATTAGCGTTAACCGAGATGTACCACGTGGAGGTTGCACGGTCGGATTTACATCTCTTGTTGTTCGAAGGACCTAACGCGTCACCATATCCTCGAATCATTAATAATGTAATTCTTTCCCTTTCAGTCAATACCATTTTGGCGACTACCGAAGGTCTTTCTTACTTTGCATGATATACGAACAAGTCATTTACTACTTGTATGACGAATTCAATCTGCATCTAGTATCTAGCATCTAATTTTTTAATATTGTGCAATTTCGTAGTACTTAAAGTGCAAGGTTCGAGCTTTAATTTGACTTTTTTATTTATTTAACGAAATCTTCAGCACATCGGATTCACCCGATACAAATATTAAAATTAGATGGTGCACCGCCACACTATGCAGTAATAGTGCGTCAATATTTAACTAATACTTTCTCAAACCGATGGATAAGAAGACCTGGAGAAATAGAGTGGCCCTCTAGATCACCAGATCTTTCTCCATTGGACTACTTTTTATGGAGGTATGTTAAAAACAATGTATACGTAACGAAACCTGCTAATTTGCAGACCTCAGGGAACGCATACTGCACCAAGTAAATCTTATCTCACCAGAAATGAGACGAAACGTTTTAAATGAATTTTATCTACGATTAGGTCATTGTCAAACAGCAGACGGAAGGCAATTTGAACATTTAATTCAGTAAAACCCCGTTTACACGCGCGCGCGCGCACACACACACACACACACACACACACACACGGGCACACATAAATCTGACCATGCAACCTCCACGTGGTACATCTCGGTTAACGCTAATGTCGGCCGTATTGTACCTTTGAAGCCTTATAACTCGAAAAGTAATCGATGAAAAAATTTGTTTATAGTGTTTTGGAAAGCTCTCGAGATCAGCTACAAGAATATGTAATTAAAAATAGGGGGTGCCATTTAAAATAATTGAGGTAACCTTTACGTGACCTTCAAATGACTCTTCAAGGTCAAACAAATGGCACCATCTTATAGCCCCCGCGAAACCATAAAATACATGTCTGAACCATTTTTCTCTAAAATGCTTTACTTTTGAGATATTCGACCGTTTCCAGACTTTTCTAACACCCTGCATATGCAATTTAAAAGCGCAAACTATTTACAAATCTTATTTAAGACTCTTCGAAAATCTCAATCAATTGATATAAAGTAGTAGGTAATAAAAGCGTATTTGGAAACGTAAAGAATGAAAATACGTTAACAAGAGCAAGTGCATAACTAATTAGGCGAAACTGGTTCTACATACAACGAGACATTCAATGAAAATATTTCATAATAATTCAAAACCAATACCACTTTCAACAAATATCCAAAACCAATTTTTTAAAGAATTAACTCTTTTTAACGTACTCTTGTATTAAATATTTAGTTCAAATTCGATTATGCCACACTGTTAGCCATATAGATTAAAATTCATTAACACTAAACCTACCACGGTCAAATGGCCGGTTTAATATTTTCCAATGATTGAAATTATAAAAATTCATTTATTCATTAACAATATTTTATGAAACATCTTTGTAATTTCAACACTTACAAAATAAATTTTTTATTCTTTCTTTTCGACTCATTTTTACACGTAGAATCACCTCCTAATCGGTTGACCATGAGTCGCGGAACACCCTGTATTATAATACATATTTATTAGTTCTTGATTCCTCAGTACAAACCCATATTAACATTCAGATGAAAAAGAAATTTTCTTCTTCCATTTGTACCGGGAATTGACTCGAAACTAAAGCAAAATTATAAAAATTCATTTATGAAAAATGATGGAATAAATTTCCTTGTCCGAGCATGTGTTATATTGAAAATTACGGACAATCTCAATAAATCTATTGTTCTCATTTTTATGAGACAACATTTACCAGACGCTTTTAAAGCTTGGTAGGTTCAGTGTTATCATGCATACCACAACTGACATTTGGTATTCCTTATTAGCATGATCGATTTACGTTTCCACTAATTAAACTCCGTCAGAAACGCAGACTAAGAATTCCGCCTGTTCGCGAAACGGGATAGGAAAATTATTATTAAACTTTCATTAGGCTTCTCATTTGATTGTCTTGGACGCGTTTATGTGTTTGTGCGGGCGTGGAGCGACGAACGCGTGAGATCCGTCACGTCCGGTAATCGGACGTAACACCTCGCGTCGATAGGATTCATTTTATTTTCATAAATCAGTGAATCGATTAATTCGGACGTGAACGATGCCAAAATTCCCGTAGACAACTCGGCGCGCGACGCTCTCGCGGATAAAATTTCCCGTCGATTCGCGTAGAAGCAACAAGCCGGATAATCCTGGTATTTTTCGGTCGATCGAGCTATGCGCGTTAATTACGAGCAGGCAGGCCTCAGCGTGCATCGGAAGATTACAGAGGTTTCCAGCGGCGGATCCCTGCATCCTGCAGACTTCCAGGCCACGTAGCAACTTGGGAACATCAGAAATTTCACGTCCGCAGAACGAGCTCTTCGGCATTTCGATCGCAGGGGCGTAATTTCGACGACACTTCGCCGCGGCCCATCTCGTTCAAACACCCAATCCATCGCTCGAAGTAGCCGCTCGAGATCGGACTTAAGATCACATGATCCCAGGGTTTAACGGGCCATTTCGTAGTTATTAAACGATGTTCCATAGCCTAATTCGGATTACTGTCGCGGTTTGTTGGCTGCTCCTTTTCTAGTATGTCATTAACCGAATTTCATGGCTATCCTCTCGGAGAATTTATTTCACCGCGGATCCCACTCGCAAAGGAAATGTTTTCGTTTCTAATGACTCGTTGACCTTTTTTACGACTAATTTACCGGTGTAAGATCACCGAATTATTAGATCTATCGGGTTGTTCAAGCTCAGCAACAGTGTTCAACGCGTTCGCCATCCGAATATCTGAGTCGTTTATTTTGAAAGTGACCTAAGTCCATTTGCCAATTATTTTCTGTTGACCGTATTAACGTGTACAACTTGAAGTTATCTGTCATAAACAACATTTGCTGTTAAGTATATTCAGAGTATACACGATAATTTTGGACACATAATTTTTAAAGTTAGTTGAATAATTAAAACTATTACTTTGAAAGAGGCCTAAGTCCAATCAATTATTGATAATATCTGAAAGTGCGGATTTTCAAATGTCCCAAGGCAGTGATGGAGGTAATTTTAATCAATTAGTATTTAACAAGTTAACCTCACTTTTTGACAGTTGCTTTAGTTGAATAATCTGTACGTTTAATTAATGCAGTGAAAAAAAAATTCACGCAATACACACTTACAATTGAATATAAAACTTAAAATATTAAATTATATAAATTATTACACTCGTGGGGAAGAATAAAACAACAAGACCATGTAATTCAGATAGTGAACACGATTTCGTAACTAATGATTTCAACAAACAAAGTTCGAAAATATTGTATTGACACCACTTTATAAAAATATAAGACGAATTACAACAGCGAAATACAAGGACATGATGGACTTACTACAATATATACCACCGGCGCACCATGGCATCCCTCCCGCATACTTAAAATGTAGATGAGCAGTAAATTCTTATGTAATTTATGTAAGTAGAAAATTTCCCGAATTGCATAAATTGTGTTTTTGAAGAGTTGTAAAGAAATATAAAATAAATTGAGTATTGTTTTTTCAATTTGAAGCATTTTTAATTACGTCGAATGGACTTGGGCTCTTTCAAATTTTATAACAAATCTGGTTGTTAACTTTGAAAGTGGCTTAACTCCATTTTTGGTAAGAAAACACATATTATTCACTTAATAATTGTTATTAGTCTAATAGGAATTGTATATTTAACTCTTTTAGATACTCTTAAGTAGTATGACACATTGGTATCCTATACGTATATTTTTAATTTTATTTTTAATTTATTACTTAGGTCACTTTCAAAATAGACAGAGAGAGGTAATGGCTGTTTTAAAAGTGATAAAAACAAGTCATCCTTTTAACGGTGTCCAACACTAGGACTTTCAAACAATCTTGAATGGAAAGAGTTACAATAATTAATAAAAGATTTGGAAAGTGAACATTCTTTGTTTTCCGTGGAAAATATTTATCCTACAACAAATGTTTACATTTCTTTTAATGAAATTATTCTACAACAACCACCATATCTATCTTCTCCAGCTATAAAGTAGAATTGATGAATAAATCTATAATTAAGCTGAAGCAACATCAGTTGGGTAGTTGTGGAATTTTCAGTAATTTGTGCTGTACCAAAAGGAAGTTTAAAAATCTTCTTCTACATAATAATATTAAATGTAATTGCTAAATTACGTTACTGAGGATGACCTGTTAGCTCACACAAGGGTCTATTAAAAAGTCCTCAGCCATGGACCACATACTTTGAAAAATTATTTTACAAATTTAAAAGAGGCTTCAAAGTTAATTTTATTTCCAGACCTTGTGATCTTCAATTACCTATGCTTTATTAAATTTTGTTTAATCTTCATGACCCATTTATGTGACATGGAACTGTGAGCGTTTTGATGGAGAGTGTCATATGTAATATAATCCTACATCATATATCTAATGTAAGATACATGAACATGTTATATTATTGTATAATAATCAATATTGGTTTACATATTAATAGTATACAAAAATATGGATTTCAGATATTTTATGGTCATTAATTTATTTATTATTTTAAATTACACAGATATTAAACAAAACTGTAATGTCTATTACGTCTATTTATTAGAAAATATATCATATCTATACATTAATACTATCAAATATATTCATTTTGCTAAAAAATATACTACTGCACAAAATTTTTATCGTTATAATTATTACGTTAACAAACTTTGTTCATTTCACTATATGTACGATACGTATAAATTTTATAATAAGGATCGTTCCAGACAATAATTAGATGATTTTCTTTGTTAAGTGCCTTACACATTTCTTGAATGTTAAAACATTCTGTTAATTATTGCTATTAATTCTATTAATGCTCTGAAACGTTTGTGACAAGAACAATTACATCAACGAATGATCCAGGATAATTCTACAACAAATTAACGAGTAATAGCAAAAAGTACATGAAATCTTTAGTCGCAAATAACCACGATAGTAAATGTATTTCATCGCAATCGATGACCATTTTTCACTAGTTGAATTAAACGAGTTAGCAGAAACGATTTCCAAATGATTTTATACCTAATCTTCTCCAGATTGGAATTTTTGTCGTTCTTCTCGGGATTCTTTGACTGAAACTTCACTATTCCCGACATGTGCCAATAAATGGTTCGTAAAAACGTAAAACTCAACGATTCCCCACCATTACCAGTTGAAACTTCGCTTCTTTCCGCGAAATTCAACACAACTTGCAATTCTGCAAATTCCGCGAAGTCACTACAACTTGCATAAACCTAAATCACTTGGACACACAGTTTACGTCTGCTTTGAAATAATAAGAGAATGTGAAACGTTTACCGTTGCTCCAATAACGATAAATGTAGATGCAAAAAGGTTTTGCAAAAAGTCATACTTCTGTAACATGGAATTCACCCATTATTATTTTCGTAAACAACTAGCAACTGTTTCGTTAAAATGTATATACTTAAACGTTTGAGAACTGAAATGACTATGATACTGATAAATAATTGATAATGATTCAATTGAAACTTATCTTGATTTATAACATCATTAAGGTATAAAACTGTAGACATTTGTATATAATCTATTTATGATGGAATTTAAAATTTTTTTAAATATTCTGTTAATTTTCTTATTATTTTCATTCATTCATATAATGAAACGTTGCAATACATCTTAAGTAGGAACACAATTTTAATATGCAGTCCTAAGAAAATAAGAAACACGTATCTTATTGTCTATTTGTTCCTTTTCAAGCACAGTATCATAAATCTATGGCACAGTATCATAAAACAAATTGTTAGACACACTATGTTGTGGGACACGGACGCAACGGATTTGACACGGAATCCTTGTGGAGCTGAGAACTGTTTGTTTGATGTGCACCGTGTACGTTCTGCCGTTGGAGACGTTTTGAATGCGAGAAAACGGACAAATTCGGTAGCTGTACACGTGACTTGTGACGTCACCTCGCCGGCGACGCGTATGCTCGCGCGTTACCGCGAAGACGAGTCGAGCGTTATACGTAGATCGAACCGCACGCATTAGGCCAAGCGAGGCACATAATATAGCTTCCGGTCATTTTCGATTCCATGCGTTCTGTGTCGATTCTCCGTCATGTTCGGTTCCGATAAATAATTTCGTAGCTCTTGCGGTTCGTTATTTGAGATTGCGTAGCGACCGCGTGCGTGTACTGCATTGTTATCGCGAAGGCGAAACTCTTTAGTGCGTTTTTTTTTTTGTATGTTTTCGTTGTTAAGAATATATTTCGACTGCTCAATCGAGCTATTTCATCCAAATCTCAACTTTCTTAAATTAGTACCGTCCATTCTACCGAATCTCCCACTAAGGAACGAATTTCTAGAGCATCTCTCGACCACCTTGCGAATTAACGAAATTCAGTTGACCTCCATAAATTTCTAGCGAGGCTCCACGTTGAACACAAATAGTGCATCGTTATTTGCACTTTAAAATTTTTTATTTCAACTCGGAAAGCATATGTTCCACCAATGACCTAAGTTTTAAGAAATGTACTCCTCAGGGTACACGATTCTTACTCTTTTACAAAACTTAAAAGGTCGGGAGAACATAAATAATTATTGTTAGAAAGTTTGTTATCACCTAGCTAACAGTAACAAGAAGTTTACCGGCACTAAGGAAATTATAGTCCTTCGTGAAAGGGTTAAAGAAACTTATGAAAGCCAGTAAAAATTACGCGAACGTAAATGCGCCCGGTCTAATCGATTATTTAAGGAGGAAACTTAAGAACCTCAAGCGATAAAATTCGCTCGTAAATTAGTAGCAAATTGTCTCGAGTTCCCTACTGGAAAATTACGCGGTGCGATATTTGTGGTTAATTTAAAGTTACAAATAATGCGTGCGGCCATTCGAAACTATTCATTGCAGTTTTATTAGCAGTCGCGCCAACGTTCCATGTGTCGTGGCATTTAGGTCACATTACGACCTTTTATTTATGTTGATTACCATTTTGTTGGAGTCATTGTGATATGTGTTATATTATTATCATTCGTTAACACATATTTCGATTGATTTACACACGAAATATATGTTAACGAACGATAATAATTAGAAATGTTCACCAACTATATGTTGCGGTATAAACAAATTTTTTCGTTGCATAGCCAAACGAAAATTAAGCTCAGAAAATTTAAGTAGAACGCCAAAAAATTTTCCTGCAAACTAGACTAGCGATAGTTGAACTAGATTTCTGATAAGCTACTTCTTACATGAGATTGATGACAATGTATGCTTTTTCCTTGCGAATTTATAGACCCTGCTTCCAATCTTAGTTTCAGAACTCAATTGTGTGCCAATTTATTCCTAGTTAAAGTATCTTCCTTTTAAAAGAAATTTATAATTACGTTGACATATCAATTTGTTGTAATTAATTGACTATCGTGCACATTAAAAGGAGTATTGCAATAAAATTAAAGGAACTATTTGAACAAACATTTTAATATCTATGTTGCAATTAATTGTTGGTTATTATTTGACTGCGCATATAAATGCAAAATAAAAATTGACTGTATTAATTGCAAGATAAAGGAGCGTCATAGACATATATTTATAACTTTAATCGTTTTAATCGGCCGAAAATACGTAATACAACAGAATTCTAAAATTTTTGAAATTCTTGCATTTGATCCACTCAATTTTGTCATAAATGCATAAAATCTACAGTCTAGTATTTATACTTCTATGAAATAAAATCATTTTATCAAATTTTCATTCAACTTCAGAGTCGTAATAAAAATTTCGATTGATTCCTATTTATTTACGAATAGTTTTATTTCATCTTTGTTTACACATTTTCGTTTCTATTAAATCCGGAAGGTATAAATAGCGGATTTCGCATGGTACAGAACTGAATGTACACGATTTATTGTACTAAACGCTTTCATAGAAAGTAAATTACCTAGCACGTTTCATACGCGAATCAGTCATTTAGAATGCACTCGCTCCATTTTGATTATTTTAATTAGCGACAAATGCACCGGTGTCATATGTAAAAGACAGCGACTATTTTGTAATTCAAATTAAACATGTTAATATAAGAAAAATACTCTCGCCCGGCAGAATAAACCATATCCGACCTAGATTTTAATTTGCAGAGACTCGCTCTCCTCTTGGGAACATTTTTAATTTAAAATCACTGGGTTTTGCAATTAATTTTGAAAGAGTTAACTCTGCAGCCTTGCAGCGTAAAATAGGTTTCTAGGCTGAAAAACCGGTTCTCCAATCACATTTTGCGGCAGAATTAAGTGTAAACCTAATCTTGCATGCAGATATACTTGACAATATGGTGCATCTCTCTTGATTTCAACCTAGAAATTATGAAATATGATATAATATAATAATATAATTTATTGAAGTAAAAGGTAAAATAATATAATAATCATTTCCTATCTGCTGAGGATGTAAACATATTCGAGAATAAAAATTCAGTTTTAAAAAGTGAACAATATTTTCAGATATTTACAGTATAATACAAAGTCATAATAAAATCTGGAATCAGTCATGCTTCGCCTTTTACGAAACAGTGATAGGAGGAGAGGAATTATTTGCTAGAAAAAACATACGTTTCCAATAAATATCTGCAGTTTACTGATAAGTTCTTCCGTAAAAGTTAAAAGAAAAGAAAAACGTTCGCAGCTTGCTGACAAGTTATTCCGTAAAAACCAAAATAAGAGAAAAATATCTTTTATTGGAAAATTTGCTGTAGGAAAAAACATTCATTTTTATCGATGTACACTTTCCCTGGTATTTGAAACGAAACTTTCTTACACGAGTATGATCCAAGAGGGAACTAAAAAAACGTGATAACGAAGAGAACCAACAATTTATTATTAAATGTTAGATATGTCACCCTTTACTTGGTGATACAATGTTGGTACAATGTTTACTCACATTACGAAATATCGTACCTTTTCTGAAATTCTATATTTTTCTCAGATACCTTTAAATATATAATTTAAGACTAAATAATGCGAATGTTCTAAATAAGTTAAATAAACTTGATACAGTATTTCATCGATAATCGTCGCCACCACGGGTCCGGCCGGCGACAATTAATGTTCAGATAATACCATTCTTTGACTTGTGCTGAACGTAGAAAAGGATAGCGAAGCTCGAGAGGCCTCGGTCGCCGAGAAGTGTAACATAATACGGGTCGGGTATGTTGGTGTGAAAACAACAATTAACCCAGTGACAAAACTTCTTTATTTTTTATTATTTTTTAATGGAACTCTCACCAACATATTCATGGCATTTTTCTAATGAAAATGACACCAAATAAGATATAATTCCGATGGTATTTACTTGAGTAATGGACGATGAAAGTCTCGGACAATTATTGTAAATATGATCCGAATTATAAAGTGTTTGGTATTATTTTAATCAGAAAAATGCCACAAATATATTGGAGAAAGTCTCATAAAAAAATAATTGATAATAAAAAAGTTTTTTTTATTGGCATTACACTGTGAAGACACGTGGGCCTTTGAACTACGCCGGCGACCGCGTCTCTTTCTTTCCAATACTCTATCCTTCCTTGCACCTGAAACTTTCATCGTCCATTACACAAGTAAATATCATCGCAATTATACCTTATTTGGTATCATTTTCACTAGAAAAATTCCACGAATATGTTGGTGAAAGGTCCATCAAAAAATAATAAAACATAAAGAAGTTTTGTCATTGGATTAGTAGTGGTCTCACCGATATACTCGACCCGTATTATGTTACACTTCTCGACGACCGAGGCCTCTCGAACTTCACGGCCCCTCACGGAGTATACCCCGCGGAAGGAGGGATTGTTTTGCGACGATTAATGTTCAGAATTTCACGACAATTAACGATGAAATACTGTATCTGCAATTATCGTACAATACAGCAGCGAAAATTACTGTAAAAATTGAATTCTAAAAATGCATGGTACTTTCAGGTAGACTTACACAGTACGATACAATACAAAGTTATTTTAAAATGTGGATGTCGCAGTTAAGATAAACCGCTGTTTTTTTGTAAACAAGTTATTCCGTAAACTGAAGGAAAACTAGTTTCTAGAGGTTAGAAAATTTCTCATAATAAAAATAAATTAATATCGATTAGTATACACGTTCTCTTACATTTGAAGTGAAACTTGCTTACTCGGCCATACCCGAAGAAAGAACTGAAGAGAGGTGTTAATGAAGAGAACCAACAGTTACATAATACCTGTGAACCCTGGGCAAGTAAATGAGGAGCGAAAGTTACGAGTGTTCGCGCGTCGTTTGTAAAATTTAAGGATCGAACAGTAAACAGGAATGAGAGCGCCATCAAGCCATTCCCAGGAAAGAACAAGGTGTTCGCGTTTCTTTTAGAGACGTGACTGCCCGTTACAGAATAGGGAACACGTAAAACCGTAAACCGAATGTATCCTCTGACTATGTTCGGAGTGCGAGAGTTTCTATGTTTCGCTTGTTTAACAAAATTCGTCTTCCGAATTGCTAAATACCTCGCAACAGATAGTTATGTTCCTTTTGCATCGAGTGCAGCTGGAGAAGGTTTCGCGTTCGGCCTGTCCGTTTGAACCCGGCGCGAGAGGAACAAGCTAACTTTGCAATATGGCAATCTATGAGTTGTGCAAATTAACTCCGCCGCCTTTCAGTGCAAAACGCAAACTTCATTCGTGGACATAAAATGGAACCAATTTCATTTATGAGTTCCGTGAAAAGAGACAGGGAGGGGATGAAGCCAAGGAGAGGCGAATTCATTTTCAGCGCACAATCAGCGCGCATCGCGTCGCTCGGACCCGCAATACCGAATATTCTCGTCAAAAATGCAAGTGACATCTTTTCTTTGATTGCGGCCAGAAACGCAAGTAGAACGCGGCCAACGAAGAATAAAAATGAAGACAATAAGGGCAGTGGGGGAGGGGGGCTTAAGAAATCACGCCACAAAGGAAATCATCTCGTTCCAGCCGCGCTGGATATACCTCCAACGGATCGCCGAGGACGTATCTTATCGCAAGCTTATTCCGCTCCTTGCAGGAATCATTAAACCTTGAGGATTAAGTTGAGTTCCCTGGTTCAAAAGGAGTCACCATATTATGAAGATGTAAGCATCTTCTTCTTGCGCGTTGGCATAATCGATGTCCCGAAAATATTTTATTCTTTCTTTTCGACTCACTTTTGCGTGTAGAATTACTTCCCAATCGGTTGTCTACGGTATGCGGGACACCCTGTATATCAGTTTCGATTGAAATAGTTATGAAGAACCGATATAATGTTATAACTGTTATGCGGATATCGGTTCTGGTTTATATCTGGTTCATATTACAAAATCACGCAAATCCGACGGATCTTTAAACTTGATTTTCTCGAAAACCAAGATGCAAATGGAGAAGTTTTATTCTCTCTTTCTACTCACTTTTGCGTGTATACTTCCCAATTGGTTGCCCACGTTATGCGATTGATTAGTAACCACATTAACTCTTTCATTAAACTAAAGTAAATGAGTTTTAAATATCTAGAAACGTTTCAATGCTTTCTGGTTCCTAATAATGTGATTCTTACTTTGACGGAAGGAATAATTTAATTTGAAAACGCTTGTAGTTTTAAGCTAATGATCGCCACAGTTAAAAGGTTAAGTAAAGCTATAGATATAAAACCTTAACATATAAACAATTATGTTTGGAAAAGTACGTTTTAGCAAAGTAAATACAGCTGTGTGCAGAATAATTTTGCTTTTTTATTGTATCTATTATTTAGCCATCAATCGTTTCAATGAGAAACGTAGGTGGATCAAATGCGAAGTATCGAACAGATTTAAAGAATTTAGAAATACTGTTGTGTTATTTTTGATTTATTAAAATTATTAAGACAGGAAGTAAATATATATGCAACTCCTGCACCTTGCAATTAATGCAGTTATTAGCCATATGGAACTGAATTTTTAGGATGTGGAGTGCTTTAGGCTTTTGTATTGATTTTTCGTTCTTCAAACTTGTTCTTTAACACTAACCGTACCACGCACGGTCAAATAACCGTTTTCACATTTTTTATTTTATAATTATTGAAATTTCAAAGGTGCTTCCACTAGAAATTATTAAATAAATTTAGTCATAGAAGCACATATTGTAATAAAAATTGCGAGAAATCTGAAGAAGTTCAGTCCTTATAATTTTTATAAAACAATGTATACTAATCACATTTTATGCTCGGTATTGTTAGTGTTAAGGATCCTATATTAATGTTAAATATGTTGATTTGACACTATCGAAATAAAGATGCAGAAAATCAAATGCTAACGCTCTATTAAATGCGTTCAAAATGATATGTAGAACAATGGAAACCGTATGCAACGTTAACGAATAAGTTGGCCAGAGAATCGCCAAAAGACGTACAACTCAACGTTGGTTAATCAATGCAAAAAAGACGTCAATTGAGAAGATTCTACGCTTCTATTTGACAATGCCCAACCGCACGTCTTATAAATGACTGCAGAAATTGAATGACCTGCGCTATGAGACTTCATCTCATTCAATGTTAGCTAATTTGCCAGACTTCTTCCTCAGGCCTTTTAAATATTTTGACAAGGTCTTGTCATGTGAATAAATAAGAAAAAAATAAAATTTTTTCATTTAAAGCATCGTTTTTTAGAAACCAAGTATAAAAATGCAGCGAATGCGCGTGCTATTAGATAAGAACCGTCTGACGCGTCTGATCATGAACAACCAATTCTACTTCCTGCATATACTAAAGCACGCGGACCCGACGAACCCTGAAACATTTTCTCGAAAACGAGATATCAAACGAAAAAATGTTATTCCTTTTTTTCGATTTATTTTCATATGTAGAGTCACACCCAGCTCGCTTGTACATGTTATTCGGCTGTACCCTGTATAAGTCATTCATGATAATGATGATTACTGTGACCTGTCTAGTGATTGAACATAATTTTTATTGAACAAAAAGATAACATTGATGATGCATCTTCATGTTGAAATTTATACAGTAATTCTATTGTAAGTTTGCAAATGTCTGGCTAAAGAAATCGTTTTTATAACCCATTCGGCATTACATTCATTTATGTAGCAAATGTTCGAACAACACATCGCGTCTCTAGAATTGTCTAGACATCATGTATGGATCTGTGCTACGATCAAGTGGGATACTGTCATTTTTGAGTTTTTTTGCCATGCCTGTCCACCATCGAAGGTCCACACGCAGCGGAAAGGCGACATCAATTTCGAGGAATATATCCTTGGACAAGAGGTCTCTGTGCAACGTCCTACGAGGCTTACGTGGGAATGTGAAATCGCGGAGTCAGTAGGCGTTGCATAATTTTTGGATTACGCTACAAACTGGTGATTCGTCCCCTTTTTATCCCCACCTGTTGAGAGTGGCTGCATACAGTGGAGTGTTGGTTTTATATAAACTTTATTTTAGCACACACAGAACGTGATTGGTTCCTTTTTCGTGTCTTGTCGTACAGGTACTGCGTCGCTTATCATTAGGTAGACGTAATTATATATGTGTACACAGGTGTCGCACTTACAGATCTGTTCGGCTGAACTTTCTTTTGGAGGACCAGATGTTTTTAACTTTTTTGAACTCTTTTTGAACTCCTTTTTATGTAACCTGTGGATATCGATGAAAACATTACGAAAATGTAAGTATTATTGTTAGAAATTCAGTGGTTTATAAGTTATACGCGTGTAAACATGAGCAATTTTAAGCGTTTTTGACAGGTTAGAGCGTATTTATTGCACCCAACGATATTCGTTGGGTGGTAGAGGTAGGACTGTTGAGTGTATGCGCTGGATAGATGGTGGATGTGCTAGATGACAATTCACTGGTTTAGGAGTTATACGCGTGTGAACATAAGCAATTTCAATTGTTTTTCACAAATTAAAGTGTCGTCACATTATATTCACTGGGTGGTAGCATTCCAAAAATATGGTATAGTCCATGTTGGTTTGGGCTTAGGTCGCCGTGGGAGCGGAGAGCCACGCATACAATGTTCCGCGTTTTGATTTCGTAAATGTGTTATTATTACGTAAGTGCTTGTGCTGCCATCTAACGGATCTGCTTGGTACTATTTAGCCGATCCTAAGTGTACCACCTAGCAAATGTACCAATATGGCGGCGCTTTAACCTGTCAAAACGGCTTAAAAGTGCTCAACTTTACACGCGTACAACTTCTGAACCAATGAATTTCTGGAAATAAGACTTTCATCTTCGGTGTTTTCTGGTCGAAATCTATAGGACTGCATAAAGAAAGTTTAAAAAAATTGGTCCTCCAAAAAAGAGTTTAACCCATCTGTTCAATAGATATTATCTATTTATATCTTACCTATAGACACCTTATCACATTCAACACTACCAAAGGAATGATCTCTCCCCGAGTTTTGGTAGGGAATAGAGCACAGAACCGTCAAAACTAGAACTTTGGCTCACTCAGAACACTGCAGAACATGTATGTAGAACCTTTTAAAACACTGAACACACTGAACCTTGAATTGTTGCGAACTTTAAGTGTATTTGACGAGTGTGAAATATATCATTTTTACTGTTCCCTCAGACCAGCGGCAATATTGGACAGAACAACTTTTGAAACACCACGTATTCAAAGTAGGTATTGTTATCATGAGACCAGCAATTTGTATTTTGAGATGATTCAATGGTCGTAGGATAAGTTTGTTCGTGTAATTTTCAATCACTAGGGCGCCTCTGTTCATTCGTTAGAAATGGATGTTTATTCATTGGTATAGCCACTAAATATTATTAGAATTGTGTTCTGGAACGTGAGATCTTAATAATGATAGATCCCTCTCATAGATATAATGTCAATATCATATTCTACTCATGGCGACATTTTTAAAATCAATCTGTTTGTAATGAATACCGTCTAACTATCAAAGATGTGAAGTTTTTTTTTAAGTTCCATCAACCTCACAAGGATTATTAACAACTACGAGCTTAAAATTACGTGGTCATTTATAATTTAAATTCGGTTGAATAATTTTGTGTGGTGCTTCAAGAATTTTATTAGTTTTTCGCAAGATTCCTTTGAGTCGGTGGCATCTTTGAAGTTTCCTGGAATTTTGTATCTTTTTCGTTCTTTATGATAGAGATGGCACACTGTAACTATGTGTTCCATTGTGTAGCATCTATTACATTTAGGTTTATCCTGGTTTTTAATTAAATATGAGTGGGTGAGGTTTGTGTGTCCCAGTCTCACTCTGTTGATTACTACTTGTTCTTTCCTGTTAAAAACGCCAGCGGGGTTGAATTCATAGATGTCTTTCCTAATACGGTGGATCTGGGTCTGGCGAGAGTTTTTCCATACATTCTTCAATTTGTCCCGTAGGGCTTTGACGAAGTTCTTTGCAACCTCCTCGTGGAAGACAGGTACGTCTAATTCTGCAACGTGTGGTTCTGTTGGTAGTTTTGCTGTGAAATTTGTCCACTTTTTTGGAAATTAACCACTGTGCGTTGGAAATATTCACATTTGTTCTGCATACATCAGAATTCTTCAGCTAAACAAATCTTTCCTTTTGCGATTATTCTTCAATCTTCATGAATAATCTTCATAATAATCCTGAGCAATTACTTAAAAATGTGTAACGATAATTGAATTGTTTCGTGGAAGTCGCGTTTGTTCTGGATCGCCGTTTCCACAACCCCATATGCCTTGATACTTGATCGTCGCGTTCAAAACTCGTCTCCGCCTGACGAATTCGTTTCGCGGGCTGTTTACTTTTTCGTTGCCCGTTGATGGGACGATTTTCATAAGGCATTGTTGATTCGTCCGAATGGCGTAGGTGTTAACGCGATGCACACGTTCGTCCAATATTTGCGAAAAGTGTGTCGATGCGCGCGAACGCCGCGCCGGTTGCACCGGTCTTCCCGTGCAAATACAGGGAGAACGTGTTTGCCACCCACGGAAGCGTTATAATATTTAATTTGTTGTTGCAAAGTTTGTACTGCGTTCGATTGATTACGACGCGTGCATACACGCGAGAGTACGTGCAAGTGCGAACCCGACAAGAAAGAAAATGGATGGAAAACTGAAGATCTCTGTTATAAAATCGTTAGATTGCGAATCTTTATGCATCAATTGCAGGACAGAGGATCCAAATATGCGTCTATTTATTTCTTCCAAAGTTTTAATAAGTGGAAGATAATACAGTGGCTCCGGAAAGTTTCCGTACACACTTTAAAATGGAATCATTTTTTTAGAATGAGTTTAAACGACTTGAGTTTTTTTGAGATATTGGAACGATTAGTTTACTAGCTGGTGTGCCAAAAGACTTTCATAAAGTTACAATTGACAGACTTGCAGAGAAAATACTAAAAGTTGCTTTATACATCTTTTTTGTATATTTTGAATTCTCGATATAGGCCCACATAAAAAAGTTGTAGAATACAGCTCTTGGTATTTTCTCTGCAATCCCAACCAATTGAAATTTTTCAAAGTTTTTTCAATACATCAGCTAGTAAACTAATCCTTCTAATATCTCAAATAATTTCAAGTCATTTGAACTCATTCTAAAAAAGTTATTCTATTTTAAAGTGTGGACGCAAAGTTTTTGGAGCCACTGTAGACTGATGTTTTGAATCTCTTTTAACCCCTCGGGCATCGGCCATTCTTACAACTATATAATTGAACCGGTTATTTTGAATGTGGTGTATGTTCATTTTTTCTTCTTTCGAGATATTTTAAGGTTTACAGTTTATTCAATTCAAAAATATAAATAAAGTGTACTAAGTTTGACAAGGTTTCTATAAATTTATAAATATTTAAATTGATTACATAAATACATTGTATATGAATTTAACTGAAATAATATATTCTTCCTGGATTCTCAATGGACTTACACCACTTTCAAAATAAACGGTCCAATTGACGATGTTTATGACTATTTACTGCTTTATTTATCAATTTTTGGAATCATATTTTTCACGGTATTTCTTGCAGACAGGTTAATCTTCCTTTTTTCCCCGGTCAACCGTCAACGATAAAAAATAATGGCCAAAGTCCATTTCATTTCATCGCCAAAAACTGAGCAATTGTTTTGCCACGCACGCCCAATGATTTGCAGACGCACAGTGGCAGCATCGCCAAAAACACGAACTGAAATCCAGTTTTCAACTTCGTAGGAAATTTACAAAATTTTGACTATAGATTCCTCTATTAATGGACCAACTTTTGCCAGGAAAGCGTTTTGCCATAAGTCATTCAAAATTATTTGAGAGACCTTTGAAAACCAAGAGAAATGCCAGTTCTAGAATGGTTACACTATATTTTTATAGCAATAGGAGTTTGGGCAAATCCAACTATATAATGTTGAAGAGTGTTCTTTCAGCTACAATAATATGTATAATTTTTTTGGAATATACATATTTTAACCTTTGAAAGATATTGTTAAAGAATTCCCTATTTTTTCTCGTTTTTTTCTTACTTAATGACGATTAAAAAGCGGTAGTTACGAGTTGTTACGATGAATATTATGTGAGAGCACTTGGTGGAACCTACTAAATTGATCTGCGAAGGAATTTCTTGCGGAGACTTGCAACGCGAAAGTTATAACAATAAATATGTAGTTAAAACACCAAAAGCTATTGCCAGCCATCATGTTTCGATATTAAGTAAAAATTGTTTTCGTTTGTATTATGATCGGAATGGCGACTAAAGTAAAGTTATACTCGGGTATTTCAAAATGTTTATTACCCACCTTTAAACTAATATACCTGCCGTTAAATCAGGTTCACGATGTCACCACTCTTTTTCGTTTTCCAAACATATTTTAAGACATTTCCATTTATTCCGCTTGTTATTGTAATGATTCCTAACTTCTACGGCTAAACGAATATTTTGGAGTTTCTGTCAGCAAACTAATGGCAAATTATCATACGCAAAAAATATCGCGTGTGAAGATCAAGGAAGATCTATTTCATCGCTTAACCCTTAGCACTCGAATGGCGACTCTGAGGCGCCTCTACAAATTGTTACACCATTATTCAGAATATTGTTTACATGATTAAATTTGTTTTTATGTAATGAATTACTAAACATTTAAATATTGTATGAGGTACTATATCAATTTCGTACGCATATAATGAAAATAATTATGCACAATGGAAATATTCTAGGTTAGAAGAAATGTTTGATTTTTTAATTGAAGTAGCTCCGAGTGCAAAGGGTTAATATTAAGCTCCGATCCGCATTTGAGTTCTTATGTACACCGTAAGCTTGGGAAGGAGGAAATAGATGTAAACATACGGAGCCTGATAATTTTGCCACCGGAAATAGACGAACCAGACAATGGAACAGATTCCGAAGTCGATAATAGTCGCATTAGTACTACACGATATTAGTCGCATTACTTATTAGTAGTCGATATTAGTCGTATTAGTCACATACTTTGAATTTTAGGAGCTCCAATGATGATGAGAATATTATTGCAAATTAGGGTTAAACTGTACTTTGGAGGACCAATTTTTTTAAACATTTTTTTATGCAGTCCTATAGATATCGACGAGGAAAGACCGAAGATTGAAGTCTTATTGCCAGGAGTGCACTAGTTCAGAAGTTATACGCGTGTAAAGTTGAGTACCTTGAACCAGTGAGCTCCGGTAACCAAAACGTGAATTTCGTGTACTAAAACTTACACGTCTATCATTTTCTCGTCAAAATGTGTAGCATCACATACAGAAAACTTGAGAATTTTTGGTCCTCTAAAGTACAGTTCAGCCCAAATTAGTTTTACTTGATATCATCTGAGGAGTAATTGTGAGCCACATATGAAGCCAGTACAACCATTGACCAAAATTTTCTACATAAAAATGAATATGAAAATCAGATTCTACGACTCAAGAACCTTATAAAACCACTCCTTTTATAGTGAATAACGTAAAAATAAAAGTGCTGTGAATTTAGTTCGCTTTTCAGGCGAGAGGGACCACTATGAGACGGCGCCACTTGCTTGGACCAAGTCGCACTGGGCGTGAGGTCTTCCCAATGTTTACAAAATGTAGGATATTGGATGATGTCAGTGGAGGACAATAATGCATGTCACGTTAGGTTAACAAGATATATTTTAAACTTGAACAATAACTGAGATGTTAGGTGAGTGACGCGGTATGACAAAGTATTTGTTGTGTTTCGTTTAAGATTGTGTCATGTTATCGGAGTATATTGTAGACTGCTTGTGTACTCTTTGTAGACTGATTACTCTCTTGTAGCTTTTCGATAAGGGAAACTCCGAAAGACCATGTTCGGCTTGATTGGCTAACGAAGTTAGCTAATCGGTAATGGTGCATTGGTTCCTCTGTATCTCTACCACGTGGCTTTATCCACTGTACACCGCGATCTTCCAACATTTTGATTGGTAAGCAATGAACCGGAACATGAGCAAGCTCCAGTAGGCTCGACTGCGTTTTGGAGAACTTCGTGTTCTTAACTGTTTTGAACTTTTTTTTATGTGATCCTGTAGATATCGATGAAGACATTCCGAAAATGTGTGTATGGTTGTTAGGAATTCACTGGTTTATAAGTTACACGCGTGTAAAGATGGGCAGTTTTAAGCGTTTGTGACAGGTTAGAGCGTCGCCATATTGGATATTCGTTGAGTGGTAGAGGTAGGTAGTAGATAGATCTGTTCGGCGCATGCGCTGGATAGATCGTGAGTGTTCAGCGCATGTGTTAGATACTATGGTATATTTGCGGGAACGGCTAAATAGTACTGAGCGTCTGCGCTAGATAGCAATTCAGTGATTACGCATACTTTGTAAACATATTCAATTTCAAGTGTTTTTCACAAATTAATTATTAATAAGTTTATTGTTGATTTTGAAATGGCTAGTTCAAGTATTAGAAATTTTAACTTTAGAGACATGCCAAGTAGTAAAGACGAAGCAATTACTTGGGCTCCGGATTGTGGATTGTTGCGGAAACTTAAAAAATGTCGTATTCACCGGTGCGAAATGAAAATTTATAACAACAATCATGAAATCGGTCGTCTTCGGTGTCCAGTAATTAAAATATATAGAATCACATACAGGATTTCGAAAAGAAGGTACAGTCCAAGATGGTTTGGGGTTAGGTCGTCGTGGGAGCGGAGAAGGCCGGCCCGACCATGGTATAATGTTTCGCATTTTGATTTAGTAAATGTGTTATTACGTATTACGTACGTGTTTGTGCTGCCGTCTAATGGATTTGTTCGGAAGTATTTAGCCTATTTTGTGTGTATTACATAGCAAATATATCAATATGGCGGCACTGTAACCTGTCAAAAAGGCTTAAAAGTGTTCAACTTTATATGCGTATAACTTTTTAACTAATGAATTCCGCACATTAAGATTTTCATTTTCGGTGTTTTCTCGTCGGAATCTGTAAGAATGTATATAAAAACTGGAAAAAAAGAGTTCTCCAAAACGCAGTTAAACCCTCCAGTATATTAGAGGAGCACCACAAGGCGCACACCAGTATAAGTGTGTCCTTTGACCCCCTGAAGAAGCTGGCTGCAATGCTAGCGAATGACCAACAGTGGGTAGTGTCGTGTCTCATGGAAATTGAGGGTTTTATTTGGGTCATTGTGTCCACGGAAAGAATGTGATGAATCGATACGCGACGGAACAGTAATTAAATGTCGATATTGATATTCTATGTCAAATAGACCCAGGCTCCGCTGTCGGAAAGTTAATCTTTCTACTACTTTTAAGTCTAGTGATGAAATACTTGCATAAATTGACGATTTTATATTAAGGCATGTTATTAATGAATGTTTAAATAAAAGTCTAACTACACCGAGTTCTTATCGCTTTTCTACTGAAGTCTTAAGTAGAAATTAATCTTGGGTCTTAAGACCAAATTTCGTCTCGTTTACGGTAAAAGAAAACACATTCAATTTGCATATGTGTTTTGCAAGCAGAATTACGTATATGTGCATCAGCAAGAATCGAGCGAGTAGGTTTGGCTATTCGTGAACCATCCATTAGTGGTTAATGGAAAATAGCAGAAATAAATATCGGAAAAGTAATCAGTTTCTTCAGGGAAGTTAAATAAATAACTCGGCGACTTCTTATGCAGTTCGTTGATTCCGGATATTAGTTTTCCATCGAAGAATGGCTACTGTTGTCGACTGAATTAACTGGTCTCTCTGACTTGCAGTAATGACATTCTTTAACGATCCACCTCGACCTATTTTCCAACATGTTTTCGCTAAGCCTTCATAAGTTTATTTTCAAATTATTCGTGAAAATGCAGTCTACGAAAATTACGTGACGACTGTACAGAATAATCTACGTAATTGAATATAACAATATTATTTAACTATGTCAGGATATTTTCGGATTTATAATGCTAAATATAGATAAGATTTTATAACACAAATTTTATTATTCCTCTACGAATTCGATATTGCTTCGTTTATCGTTAATTGCGAGGCGATAATTATGGAGTGTTTATTATCAAATAACGATTCAGTTTGTTGTTAATACCTGTCAGAGATGAGCTTTCTTTCATACATAATCCGCGCTGTGGCAGCCGATGGTGTGAGTTATTACTGCAATAAACAGAACAATACTACTTAGCGTGAGCGTAATTGTCATTGCGCTCATCGAAACCGCGGCTAATCGGAACTGAAACGGCTTGCCTTCCCCGCGTAATTTTCGTTTCATTTCAAAATGGTAATACGCGTATCCACGATACGAATTAGAATCTGCGGCTCGTCCACATATTTCACGCGATCATGTTTGCTGAATCTCTATTCACAACCTTCATAGATTATCCCTGTTTTTGGTAAAACGCATAACAATCGACATACCGTGGCACCGCGCGGTCATTATTTTATTAACATAGTGCACTCTGATACGAGGCATACTAGTCCGAAATACCGAAAATCAAGGACTAAAGTAGAGAGTATGACTGTGAGGGCTTCAATTTACATAAAAATTGCTGTCGTGTAGTTTTTTAGGACGTAAATTGCAAATTTGGAGGTGAAATTACTAAAAACACAATGGCTGATCAAAAATTAAACAATAATTTGTCTTGAAAAACAAGAAATTGAAGATTACTTCGTAATTATTAAACTGGGGATCTATATGCAAAATAAAAATGCTACGTCCACATTCTAAAAAACAGGGGATTAGACTGCAGATCTTTATGCAAAATAATAATACTGTGTACATATTCTACAAAACAGGAGCATGTTTTGAGATTCAGGCGATTCTTTCTTTAATGATTTTAATCAAACTAGGACATTGATAGTTTTAAATCATGTTAATCTGTCCAATGCATTAAATTGCACTTACTCATTTTCGCCATAAATGCACAAAATCCACAGGATAGTACATAATTATAATTTACAGCTTGGAGTAAGACAAATGAAATGAACAATTGTACTAGTGTAGAAATACTATTATTTTATGGCACATTTGAATATCAATCTTTGCTCAATTAAATAATACATATATATGTGTATATGTATAACCTGTTTGTAAAGCAGTCGCTAATAACCTGTGATGTTTAAAAATAATTATTATTTGATTATGCCTTACCTCGACGCTGACTGTTATAAACAATTTACGTCTTATTATACTCTAATTCTATCATTAAAGACACGTCTTTGTACAACTTGTGTTCTACAAAAATAAATAAGATTGTCATTGAGTTCTTTTCATATAAAATGTTTGAAATCCTCCTACAGTATTTATTTGATGCATTTTTTGCTTAGAATTACAGGTTTGCTGGTTATTAGAAGAATTTAAGGATCTTGTTAATTCGTTTCCAACTTATTGAAATGATTGAAAGAAACAATACATTTTCAATTAATTGCTATCTCTTACGATTGCCTTGGAGACTTTTTATTTTGCATAAAAATCCGCAATTTAATTGCAAACTATTACAGTTCGTCAATTTAATGTAAATTGTGACAAAAGACACAGTAAATACCAAGTAACTGTAAATTTCGTATCGTTAACAGTAAGATGAGTTTCCTCTGATTACATTTAGATTCACGAGTTTGACAGAACTGCCTAAATTTTTTTTGCTTTTTGGAAAAACATCCAGCTATAATCATTTGGAACGTTCTTTTCGAACAGTCGCAAAACGAAGCCGGCATTCTTTGATCCAACATTGAAATTTCAGCAGCCGATCAAAGCCAAAGGTTTCTCACGAGAGGAAGCGTGGCTTTGAGTGATCACGCGCCGCTAAATCTGTGGAAAAGGCTCCGATTTCACAGTCTCTACGTATCTACGTCGGAACTATTAATAACATCGCATAGTACAAAGAAACAACTATTCCAAATGAAATAATGTTTTCCTAATTTTCAAAGCTGTTATCGCCTACAATTATATTCGTAATTACAAAGTTAACACGTTCGCGACTAGCGTCACATACAGTCAAGGACAAAATTAAATGGACACCCTTTATAAACTGTTAAAGATTAGGAACTTCAGGTTGATGCTCCTTGCCGAAACCAATCTTTGATGGTTTATTCTATGTTCTTCACCAATGTTCATGTTATATCGATTTGTTCCAATTCCTCTGTTCGGTTGTTTTATCATTACATTAATCTTTCATACCGCTATCCCTTGTATCACATTACTATTTTCTACAGTGTTAATATAATAAACTTTATTGTAACCACAATAAAAACTAATTACTTTTTTAAAACTGAATCACACGACTGCTTTTTTAGACATGTTAGAAATGAGTAATGGGTAAACAAAATTTTGATAAAATTGCTATTGGATGAAATAGGGAAAAAGTAAGTCATTTCTTTGGCCTTTTTATCTGAGCCTGTAATGAAAATTTAATCAATGCGTTTTGTAGATCTGTGTCAATTATATACACGGTAAAAACTTCATCGAAATCGGTTAACGTTGTTATGAACTACAAACATTTAAAGGTGATCACAAGATTGCGGATTTTTATGCAAAATAAAAATTGTATGTGTTAATTTCAGGATATAGAAACTACATAGAAATTTATTTCTTTTTTTTTTTAATCATTTTAAACAGCTGAAAATAATACATTAGTATTTTTAAATTCTCTCGAGGTGTTTATTGTTTTGCATTCGATCTATACATTTTTGTATAAAAAGGTTAAGATCTTAAGCATATCATTTGGCAATGTACCTTATTGTAATCACAAGGAGTTGATCTTTTGAAAAGATTAAACTTGTTTAATTTGTTTCCACCCTTAAATATCAGATAATTACTTTATAAATCGAATATCCAGGCATGTCATCTTCTTTTTAATTTTTTCAAGCAATGTAATTTAAAGATTTAAAGTTGTGTACTTAATGCGTTATATTCTGCTGTACTTACACTACTAATGTAGAACTGTAAGAAGTCATATCAACTAATTGTATTCCAGACTTTATGTTAATCCTAACGTATAGCTACGTAACACCCATGAGGAGTTCCACTTAAGCTTCCAATAAAAAGAAAAGCGTTGTTGTTCTGTCCAATTTTGAAAAAGTTATTAGTCACTAAAGGATGTCGAAAGTATGACGATCACAATTTGTTAAATCACATAAACAAACTCAAATTAACACTGTGCATGTCGTTATTGATATTTCTAACGCATAGCATAATATTCAAAAAACTTATACCATTCTTGTGGCAATATCTTTTTTTCATATTTTATAAGAGGATACGTTACATTTAGTAGTATATTGCAACTATGAAAGCTATTAATAAAGTGTTAAATTATTAAGTTCATGCACCAGTTTTAGTCGTTTTCAATCATTCATGCACAATGACTTATAATTAGACAGTGGATTTTATGTAAAATAAAAATTTTCCAAATCGATCATAAGCAGACTGCGGATTTTAATTAAAAATCAATAGAAGAATTTAAAGTAATTCATATATTATTTCCGACGTTTTAAGATTATTAAAAAAGAAAATACATTTTCAGTCAACTTCGGATTGTTTCAATAAACTTAAACAATTTTTATTTTGCATAAAAATACGCAGTCCAATCATAAGAGTTCGAAGTCAAATGAAAATGTATTTCTTCCTCTAATAATTTTGACGAGTTGAAGAGAAGGTAACAGTATTATTAAAATCTTCTAAAGTCAGTTCTGTTTTGAGCCATTGACTTTTGTCATAAATGCATAAAATCTGCAGTCTACGTGTAATTATAAAGGTTATAGTCTTTCATATTTTACTGATCTGGTAACATACCTCTTATGTCACGTATAAATAAAGAGAAGTTGAGAAAAAGATTCACACGTTTGCATACACAAATTCTTGCTCTGTGGACGCACCATTCTAATTTCAGGTATTTTGTAGTTACATTTCCGAGTGGAATTCCACTTCCAAGTGAAGTTGCATTTCCAAACAGAGTTGAATAACTATGTAATTTCAACAGAAAGAACTCGCAATTGTTACAGAAAGACTGCTATTATTACACTGTACATTGAACATACTTATGTAAAAAAAACTCCTAAATCTATTTTTAAGAGAAAAGAATAAATTATTCCAAGCTGCGTAAAGTAACAGTTTCGAGAAATTCATCATCTTTTGGCGACTATGAACTACAACAGAATGCGTTAATTATCATTTCCACGCTCTACTTACTATAATAGAAGACAGATGGTAATAGTGGTCGGCAAGGTGCGAGTTAAAAAATAATTTTTACACGAGTTAATTAAATTGAGTTAATTGAACAACCGCCCAAAAAGATCTAAATAGATCGTTACGCTACGATCGTTCATACATATTCCCTTTTTACACGTACAAATTACAAGAACTAGCATTAAACGATAATATGTATTGTTCTCTTACTGTAGTCTCTAGATAGATAAATATGTATGTATAGTAAACACTTTATTAAAACACGAATAGTCTGATGCTTCTCCAAAACCATGAACTATTTATATTTACATTTACACTTTATTAAAACACTTTATAAACACCAAAATGTGTATGCGATCGTGTTTTTCACACATGTAGAGACTCTTTGTATACATATACTAAATGAGGTTCTCATGCACATAGTGAATAAATATGTAGGGTGGCCCAGGCAACTGGAACAGTTGCGTGAGACACTCTATATATAGACACCCTGTATATAGAAACACTTTATAAATGCTGTAAAAGAAACACCGTGCGCTGAGATATAATACATACACAAATCAGTTACGCGAGGAAAAAGTGTCGTTCCTCGAACAATATTATGACGCGCGGTCGTCGCCCCATATTTCGTCACAGGACAACAGCTGACCAGCGACGACTCGCGCTCTGAGGACAACGCCGAATTCAGATGTTTAAAAAGCGGCAGTTAGCATTCGCACTTGTCCGAACGTACTTCGAGGAATAAAACGCATTCTTTCAATCTTACGATTTTGATCTATCCTGTGAAAACCCTTCCACTCTACAATACAAAAGTATTTATTTTATCGCGCTTTTGGCACTTGTGGAGATTCTTCACATAAATCTACGTAGTATACAGAGTGGGGCATTTATCCTGATCACCTGGAATATCTCAAAAACTACATTCCGGGGAAAAAATGTTTCAAATAAGAAGTTCAAGTCAAGGAGGGCCTGATGAAGCAGTCATATCCATTTTTAATTTTCATCACGTTTTCAAGGTCATTCCAAGGTCAACTTTATTTTTTCAAATGGAAACATATATTTTTCATTACAGATTCTTAATCTACAACCTGAAACAAATAACTAAGTTATTTGTGTCAAGTCGTAGATTATGAATCTGTAATGAAAAATATATGTTTCCATATGAAAAAATAAAGTTGACCTTGGAATGACCTTGAAAACATGATGAAAATGAAAAATGGATATGACTGCTGTATCAGCCCCTCCTTGACTTAAACTTTTTATTTGAAACATTTTTTCTCCGAAATTTAGTTTTGAGATATTCCAGGTGGCCAGGATAAATGCCCCATCCTGTATAATTGCACACCCTATTTCTCGGTTCGACACATTCTGGTGTCCAGCATGCAACTGACCGATGAACAATACTTTGTACCCGACACTTTTCTTCAAGGCGTCAGTTAACCTCCAACAGGAAGCTCCTAATCCTGCTGGAATTAATTTAAGCGTGAAATGTGACGGCCAACCAGTCGTGGCTTTAATGCATCCACAGAAATAATGCAGCAGCCACAGTTTCAAAGGACACATCTCCATGCCGTTGCCGCCCGCGTAATTAATGAAGACGAATTGGACCACGTTTCTGCGCATCGTTTTGAAGCGCATTCGCACGTGAAAGATTCCTCTTCCGACGAACTATACTTCTTGATAAATTATTCGAATATACATAACTATTACTCACAGGAAATAACGAACAAACAATTGCTGCTTTCGGATAATTCGTTTGGACAACCGAAAAACACGTCGCCTGCGAGTTCATGGAACGTTTAAACTTTCTTCTTTGGTCGTTGTATTGTTTCGTCCCGAACACGTTGAGTGCCAATCCAACAACCTCAAAAATTCCATAAAATCGAAGTGATTTGTTTAATGAAATAAAAATTGAAAAGGTTAAATGTACGACCCTGACTGAATAAGTAGCCCTTCAAGCTTCTTGCATTTTCTGGATATTAATCAAATTGGGTACAATGAATATATTAACGTAAAAATTTATTTTTAAATCTGAATGAATAATTCCGTCACCCATGTGTGGATGACATGGCAGATAACATGTTAAATTAATATTTGAAACATATCTTTAAAGTTTGCGAAATAATGTAATCACCTTCTCGTTCCACAACCTCTTCCCACCTTTTTGGTAATGACATTATACCGTTACTATAAAATTTCTGTGGTTTTTTTTATTAAAAAAGAAAAACACACCATAATGAGTATAAACGTATCCGCGGCACAAACTTATGAGACGTAGAAAGGATTTGAACACTACATTCTCTGATTTCCGAAAAATTTTCGATATTTAATATGTTGAATACCATACCTAAATTCCTAAAATAAATGATATGTTTAGTTTTTATATGTACAGGGTGTCCAATATAAATGGGAACACCTAAATATCTGTCGTATTTACAGTCCTATCAGAAAACTTCTGAGCACAACGTGACACTATTACAGGGGGCAAATATAATGGTAAAGAAAACAATTTCTTATGTCGTGTTTTTTAATGAAATTTCAAGGTCACCGATGTTTTTTTAAAAGGAATAGTATATTTGTTTACGATAGCATGATAGACAATAAAAAACTGAATTTAGTGGATAACATCTTTTTGACCTTGAAATGACCTTGAGCAAGAATAATCATGTTGGAGCGGATAAAATGTGGAAGTTTAAAACTTACGTGTTTCAGCAAAGATTACGCGTTGTTTACGGAGGGTTGACCTTTACATATCATAATAAATGTTCGAAATGTTGACCATCCTCATTTATGCAATATTGCAATCTTGCATTAAATGATCTGTAGGCATTGTCGATTTCCTGAGACGTAATTGAAGCACATGCTGCAGTAATCCTTTGCCGCATATCCTCTGGCGTTGTGAGTTTATATTTGTACACAATACATTTTATCTTGTCCCATAGATAAAAGTCCAATGGTGTCAGATCCGGAGAACGGGCTGGCCATGAAATTGTTCCTCGTCGCCCAATCCAGCGTTCAGGATATTTCGCATTTAGCACCGTTCTAGCAACTTTAGAATAATGCGCTGGACAACCATCATGTTGAAACCACATGCGCTCCCGATCGAATAACGTAATTTCTTCTAAAAGGCCCGACAAATCCTGGCGTAAAAATACAGCACACTTTATACCAGTAAAAGTTCCTTGTATAAAATACGGGCCTATTATTTTACTGCATAAACTTCCGCACCATACGTTAACGGCCCACGGTCTTTGCTTTTCTACTCCTCTTAACCATCGTGGATTCTCAGCTGACCAGAAATGCATATTGTGCAAATTTACTTGCCCATGATTGGTAAAAGATGCCTCATCCGTAAAAAGAACTTTGTGAAAGAAAGTATTGTCCACTTCTAATTGAGATCGTGCCCACTGGCAGAACCGGACACGATTAAAATAGTCGGTGGCATACAATTCCTGATGTAAACTCAAGTGATATGGGTGAAACTTTTCTATTTGCAGTATTCGTGAAATACTACTTCTGCTAATACCGGACTCTTGTTCGAGTTGTCGCAAACTTACATGTGGATCATTAGATACTGCAGCTAGGATATTAATTCTATTTTCTTCGTGCGTTACAATTCTTTGTTTATTACGATTTTTAGAACTTACACTACCGGTATTTTTAAATTGTTTTACCACAACGGAAAATGCATGTAACGAAGGACAAATACGATTCACAAATTTTTCACGATACAAATGTATTGCTTGCCTCAACGATTGGTGGCTTTCGCCATAAGTGAAAACCATATCGATTCGTTCCTGCATAGTATAACGCATTGTTATCACTTTCATGTTTCGAATTCGAATAATGCAGAAGGAACAACGTACTTATTCTAACCGATTAACTTTATGTTAACGATCTCAATGATACATACTCTAACATAAACATACGCTGTTTACTATGAAAAATATTTCAAACATTTATTGTGGTTTGTAAAGGTCAACCCGACGTAAACAACGTGTAATCTTTGCTGAAACACGTAAATTTTAAACTTCCACATTTTATCCGTTCCAACATGATTATTCTTGCTCAAGGTCATTTCAAGGTCAAAAAGGTGTTATCCACTAAATTCAATTTTATATTGTCTATCATGCTATCGTAAAAAAAATATACTATTCCATTTAAAAAAACATCGGTGACCTTGAAATTTCATTACAAAACACGACATAAAAAATTTGTTCTTTACCATTATATTTGCCCCCTGCAATAGTGTCACTTTTTCCTCTGATGTTTTCTGATAGGACTTTAAATACGACAGATATTTAAGTGTTCTCATTTATGTGGAACACGCTGTATAATTGTTAATTTTATGTTTCATATGTTAGCGTCAATATGTTTTAAGCCAGGTCAAGCGTTTTTATCGAGGCGACACTTAGGCCTGGAAGGATTTATATGATTGAGACTAAACAGAACCGTCTATGGACGATGGCAGGCGACCGGGCTGGGTCTTCTGGCTATCGGCCGTCACGGGGATGTTTATGAGAAACAGATGAGTGCAAGTTTGGAATGGCATTATGAGAGAGAAAGAGATAGCGACGAGTGCGTCGCACGAGGATTGGGACTAGGTCCTCGGTGGATCTGGCCACGGAGTGGGGAAGGTGGTTATGTCTTTTGGTAAGAGCACTGTGATTGACCGCGCAGGACTTACCCCAGAACCGTAGAGGAGAACAGTCGCCCCTTTCGTTAGAAGAATATCTAACACATATTTATGTTTTAACTTCATCTTAATAAATTAAAAAATAATATAAAAACATCCAATTTTATACGTGTATGAAACCTTAGACAAGTTTCAACAACTGAACAACAAAAACAGCTAAGATCATAAAGAATTACAGAAATTATAAAAATATTATAATTGTTATAAAATATGGAGAATCGAAGGGAACGATGGAGAAAGTTAATCCTGTTGAAATATCAAAGAAACATAATTAATAACGTTCTGAATAAATTTACAAAACATCTTGTTTTAGCGCATACACAATTAATTTACTATTGCTATGGAAAGTGTTTTGTCTAAATAATCCACTTTGGAACCACGGTACAGGTTAAGCATATGCGCTGATTGCTCTATGGGGTATTCCCTAATACACAATATTATATTATAGCTCCTTTGAAATAGACCCATGAAACACGCCGACGCAGGATATCGTACGCAAAGAGAGAGCAAGATAGATAGTCTTCTATCGCTGTCGATGTCAAACTTGCAAGATCGAGAGTCTCCTTTTCTCTGACGTCATTTGTTTTGAAGTATTGGCCCCGAGGGAAGCTCACAGCTTCGACTCTAAAGCAAAGTTACCATCTAATGCAACAATTTCATCACGAAAAATTTAATGCAGCACGGACAAGATTATTTTAAGCATGGGTAAACATCCTCAAATTAATGCATTATTGAAACTTTAAAAACACAATATATAATGTTCCGTCGATAGGAATTATGAAAGACCACAAAGAGCTGAATTAAAGGAGGTTATTAATAATAAGTAAGCTGTGGTTTTTGTACATTTATAATAAAGATTTGTAGCTGAAACATAAACCAGTGAAAACATTAGAAGAATATAAGAACATCATAGAATTATTGTTAGCTTAATCAAATGATTAGGAATCGAAATCAATTTTCACTTGACTCCTGTTTCTTGCGATTGATACACAAGATTTTTATTTTGGTGAAAATCCTCAGTCTAATAAGATATGTTTTTAAATACCGTAGCAACCATCTCTTCGATCTAATATAATTGAAATTCTAAAATGTATTAAACTTACGCGCCCATAAAGTAAACAAAGATGATGATTTCAACGAACATTGTTTTTTGTAAACACTACCTGCTTTAAAAAAGACTTCGCAATACTGTTCTATCTTTTTTCTCCATTTCGACTCGGGGATCTTGAGGACTCCTTCAATGCTTTCATGAAAATGAATATTTTAGTCAGAGAAATTGCAGACAACCGCGGAAATGAATTCAATTATTGTGTATACTACTTTGTAGATTTCCGTAAGAAAGAAGTTTCCTACGCTGTAAATGCTCCTCTTATCACTTGCTGCTCTTCATATATCACTCTCCTTCGTTCCTTTATTCTCGCCATATCTAACAAGTGCCCCACTTATCTGCGAACCTCGTTCTTCCCTCCTGCAAGTATTTTTCTCGCGTTAAGTATTTTTATTTTACTGTTTCCTACTTCACTCCAACCGCCAGAGTGAATTATAAGTTTGTAAACGTACTCGCTAAACAACTCATAAATCATTTTATATTTTGCAGCGATATTAGACTATCTAAAGATGTTAAAAATATTTATGATTATACAGGGGATCTTTATGCAAAATAAAAATGTTCTGTATTATTTACAAGGTATTGGAACCAACTGAAAATCTATTTCTTCCTTTAATAAGTTTAATAAGTTGATGATAATTAGACTGCGGGTCTATATGCATTTATGGCTTCTGAAAATTAAAAGAAATGCTAGAATATAAAATTTGATAGAATTCGGTACGATTTTCATTTATTTCAGATCTACAAAGACTACTATCACTAAAGATAAGATTGTATTTGATTCCACATTCTTAAAATTCGTCTACAAAAATTGCAATTTTATGATATTTTATGCATTTATCACGAAAATGAATGGGTGAAACACAAAACTGTGAAGTTTTGATATGAAGTTTAATAAGTTGATGATAATTAGACTGCGGATCTATATGCATTTATGGCTTCTGAAAATTAAAAAAAGATGCTAGAATATAAAATTTGATAGAATTCGGTACGATTTTCATTTATTTCAGATCTACAAAGACTACTATCACTAAAGATAAGATTGTATTTGATTCCGCATTCTTAAAATTCGTCTACAAAAATTGCAATTTTATGCTATTTTATGCATTTATCACGAAAATGAATGGGTGCAACACAAAACTGTGAAGTTGATAGAAGAATTTAAGAATGTTATTACAAGGTTGTCGACTTATTAAAATTATTAGTAGAAGAAATTCATTTCCATTGAATTTCTGTGTCATATGACTCACAGTTAGCGATTGCAATCTCACCTATATTTAACAGGGTATGGACCCAGAAAAGTTCTAACAATTATTTGGGCATAGCTGAAAAGTTAAGTTTCGTTAAGTTTCCGTAAAGTCGCAGTGAAAAATACGAATACGTGAAATAGTGTGGTTAGATGAAACTTTGAGGTTAGTTTCACTACGAGGTAAAAGAAAGAAAAAATAATTAAAATGAATGTGTCGAATACAGTGCGCATCGAACCGCTAAATAAAGACAATTACGACACATGACGGATACATGCGGAGGCGTTGTTAATTAAAAATGACACACAGGGCTACGTTATCGTCGAAATACAAAAGCCAGGCGAGGGGACACTTCGAGAAGCCATTAAAGCGTAGGAAGTGGCTGATAGAAGGGCGAAGTCTGACTTCATTTGCATAGGACTGCTAACCTGACTTGATTTGTCTATCAGCCCTTCGAAATTATCTCAAGTAAAATCCTCTAACACTCACTCAGAACATTTTTATTTTGCATAAAGATCCGCAAACTAGTGGTCATTAAATTCGCAAGAATAAAAGAGACATGTTGTAGAGTTTATAGAAAACATTACATTTTCTTTAGTCACAGATGGCATCTCAATATTGGTTTTATCAATATATAATAATTTAGTAATTAATTAACGTCGCCAGAAGTTGACAGGAAGCTATTGGTCTCCTTAAAAATAAAAGTCGGCATAATCGACGGATGTTAGTATGCACACTTGATGAATCACCGGTCATCTTTCATCGACCGAAGTCATGTTCCTTCCGGCAGTATTAATGAGCTGCAGACACGGTCCAAACCGTAATTATCTCGAGCAAAGTGCATGAATTCAGTCTCTTCGCCATGCTCGATGAATGCACAGACAACCATGGAAAAATAAATATTCAGATATGCGTAACAATAGCGGAAGCGAAGCGGTGCCACGATTTGTGCGCGTGCCCATATCTAGATCGAAGAGTGAATAAGATTAGACTAACTAACGTCAGCAGAAGATGACCCACCAAATGCAGTTTCTACTTTTTAAAACGCTCCTTCGATTGTAAGTGCTCATAGGCTGGTCCAATGAGTTCGAAATCAGAAACAGGCGTTAGTAACGTTACCTATTCGCGCGAAAGTAGCTCTTATAAGGAATGCCGACCAAGTGTAACACGCTGATCATGAATAATTTAGATGAAACCTCGTGTAGATGCAGCGCATAATTATTCACGTGAGAAACACACCTTCTGAGAAAAGAAAAGTATACGTAAATTCCCGGAACGTGTTCGTTACAGTGCTTCGATTTGCAGATCATTGTATGAAGATGTACAATGAGTATGTCCAATATATGATATCTTGTAAGCTTACATGTTATAACTTTGCATATCCCTTTTTTACTAACTCTAACACTTGTGAAAAATACATTGTAATATAATTTAAGTATTATAATAATATAATTTATTATAAGCACTAACTAAAAACTTTTTATGTAAATCAAAAGTGTACGTATATCTCAGACTTCAGGAAAATATTTAAAAATGCTACCTGCTTCCTTAAATAGGTAGAGGGTAGGAAATTACTTATAATTATGATTGTATTACTATCATTATCTATTCTTCGAAATATTAATATGTTGATCTCCCAAAATCACGACAACTTTTGATACCGTTTTCAATTTACATTTTTCTGACACCAACTGGCACAGTGACACACAGTAATACTCGGGCATCTTTGAATGGTCAATAACTTTTTTAAGATTGCAGTTAGTTTACTACGTGATGTGAAAAAGAAATTTTGAAAAAATTACAATTGATCTGAATTGCAGAGAAAATACTAAAAGTTGTTTCCTACAATTTGAGATCTGTGTCAATAATATACATGCTCGAACTTTAATCGAAGTCGATTAACATTGCAATTTTTTGCAAACAGTTAAAGATAGTAAAAATTGTAATTTTTTCACAATTTTTGGCCTTTAACTGTCGTCTTTTTTTCGCATCAACCGATTTCGATTAAATCTTTAACATAAATAATATATAGAATATACATTACTGACACATAGCTACCAAGTGTAGTTTTTAAATTTTAAATTCAAATCTAGATAAAAAAGTTGTGAAAAACAATCTCCAAAATGCTCTCCGCGATTGTGACAAAATATAATTTTTTCAAAAAATGTTTTGTTTGGTCTGTCAAGTGTCTGAATAGTACTATTTATCACTGTATACTTTTGATCTACGTAAAAATTCTGTATGACGTTGTCGTTAATTGTATAATATTCCTTGTAAGAGGGAATATTGATTAGTAAAGACTATAATTGATTAGTATAAAAATATATGAATTAATTCATTAGGTAGCCAATATGGCGGCGCTTTAACCTGTCAAAAAGGCTTAAAAGTGTTCAACTTTATACGCATATAACTTTTAAACAAATGAATTCCTCACAATATGATTTTCATTTTCGGTGTCTCCTCGTCGAAATCTATAGGATTGTATAAAAAAAGTTGAAAAAAAAAAGTTCTCCAAAACGCAGTTTAACCTAGTTTTTAGATACAATTGTAAACGTTTTACACTTGAAAATTGGTAAAATCGTGGAACATTTTACGGGTACATAAAACAAGAAATTCCTCCTCGCAACAGGGAAGGTTTGGAAAGACATTGAAGTGGTAAGTTCGTTTCGTCCCCGGCGAATCTGATGGATTTTATTTTCCAGTAATTTCATGGACACCCAGTTCCGAGGTCAAAAGTGGCTCGTAAACTTTAGATTTATTATTTATCGCGGGGACGGCGTGTGATTTATCGCGCGTTACATGCCCACCTTGTTTTTCCATGGCTCGTGAAATAAAATTCCGATGTATTTTCAACGCGGAGACAAGAGCTGGCGCCTCTACTAATTTCACTCCCCTGTCATACACCTTACTTACAGTTGCACATCACGCACAATACGATTTACGTCATGTGCGGTGGCTCGTGACGAGCTTCCCGGCGTTCTATAACGCTTGAGCATCCCTTATGTAGTAATCTCGTCCGAAAATATTGCGACTGTACAATCAGGCATGGTTGCAAATTTACAAGTATCACGCTCCAAATAAAGTTTATGAGATTCAGATCGTCTCTGTTGCGGACGACGCGCGTTTTATTGTTTCCGATCGCACCGTGATGTTGCGTTCGGACTACTCATTACATATGCAATCAATACCGGGATTAAGTTAAAATGGAGCTAGTACACTGACTGCATTAGCAAGATTAGTTGCGATCAATCTTTTTTATTGTTTCAATTCGCCATTTAGTTAGGGCGTAACCATCCCGTTTTAGTGTTCGATAGTTCTAGTATTAATCGGAGTTCGGCAAAGTATTATTACTAGACTGTGTGATCTTTATAAAAAATAAAAATTGTCTACTTCAATTGCAACAGTGGATCTGTATGCAAAAGAAGAATTTTAAACCTCGGCTGAACTTTCTTTTGGAGGACCAGATGTTTTTAACTTTTTTTAACTCTTTTTTAACTCTTTTTTATGTAATCCTGTAGATATCGATGAAAACATTACGAAAATGTAAGTATTATTGTTAGGAATTCACTGGTCACGCTTACAATGTTCCGCATTTTGATTTCGTACATGTGTTATTATTGCCTACGTGCTTGTGCTGCCATCTAACGGATCTGCTCGGTACTACTTAGCCGACCTTACGTGTGCCACCCAGTAAATATACCAATATGGCGGCGCTTTATCCCGTCAGAAAGGCTTAAAAGTGCTCAACTGTACACGCGTATAACTTCTGAACCAGTGAACTCCTGGCAATAATACTTTGATTTTCGACGTTTTTTTATTGAAATCTATAGAACCGCATAAAAAAAGTTAAAAAAAATTGGTCCTCTAAAAAAAAGTTTAACCTCCACCTCACTTGCAACAGTGAATCTTTATGCAAAATAAGAATGGTCTATTATCTTAATTGCAACAGTGCATCTTTATGCAAAATGATAATTGTCTTTCTCAATTACAACAAATTGGACTCACATAGAAATTTATTGTCATTCCTAATAGGTTCAATAATATTCAATAATATCAATAAAATTGGTTGAAAATAGTATGACAATATTTTTAAATTCCTCTAACGTTTTTACTATTTCGTGATCCCCTACTCATTTCAAGATGTGAATAATCTATTTTTAAAGAAAAAATTCATAAATTCTTAAACATACAAATTATAAAACATAATTGTGTTTTCGTTCTTGCTAATAAATTGTAGTTTTTAAAACAACAAAATATTATATATTTATAGAGGGAATACATTCAGGCTAGAATTAACCCCGCATGATTCAGAACGTAATTTTTTCATCTATTTGCTAGAAGGAAAAATAATATTTAAAATAGTAAAGAATGGGCTATCTATTGAAGTAAAGAGCTTGAAGTAAAGACAGAAAATTAGTGTCAAACATCCAGGGTACAAAATGGATCTTTTCAATTTTGAGCAACGCTGGGAAATATTAAAAAATTATTTCCAGAGTGCGTACTGTGTTGCAGAAAGTGTGCGAAAATTGAGAAAAACTTTTGGCCGAAATTGTGCTTCTTTAGCGGCGGATGTGAGAAAATTCGTAAAGAAAGTTCGTGAAACTGGCATGCTTATCGATAACAAAAGCTAAAACAGTCCACAAACGATACAAGCCCCAAAAGAAAATATCCATCGAGCTATTCGCGAAGTAGAACCACCAATCATCGAAAATGTACGGAAAAATTGGGTTGACAGGATAGGCTACTGCAAAGCCAGTCATGGCAGCCATTTGAATAAAGTTATTTTTTATAATTAATCGGAAGATATACTCTATACAATAAAACAGAAAACATTGACAAATATTAAACAGTTTTATTTTTATAACTATTTCAAGAAGAAACAGATGGCCCACTCTATATTTCATTTGTAGGATATTGAAAATATCGAAGCTTATGTTTGCAATATCTTATCCATTTTAATTTATTAAAATGTAGTGTAAAGGCAGTATAATATCCTTAAAGTACACGTGGTATCTATTTCCTTTTTATTATAGTTTTTTATTCTTTTGGTATCTCTCCTTGTGGCAATATCGTCATATAATACCGTGGTGTTTCTAAACATGCCAAGATAGACGCAGACTCTATTAGGATAACGCGAACGAAAATGCATAGAATGATATTCATACATCTCTAGGTGGACGTATACAAATAAGAAAACTAATATACCAGAATTCAAAGCATCACAATGTACAATCACAATTATTTTTAAAATATACAGTTGAAAAGAAACTTGAAATAACAGTCGAGAGACTGTTCAGTTTTGTAGAATTAGTTATTTGTCAACGAAGGAATAGTTTAAATAATGAAACTTTAAACAATACATTTTTTGGATATAGATAACCGTATTTAAAAAGAGTAGAAATTTAGTTTTTTCAATATTATGGATTCTTGCATTCTAATATTAAATCTTTCTTTTATATTCATTGTCAAGAAATATTTTAAATATTGTTTATAATGCAGAAAATATTTTATTTTATAACTTTGATTGTCAAAGTAAAGATAGTTTATTTTCGGACATTTCACTTCTTGTGTAAAATACTAGTTTATCTATACTACAAAATGACTATTAATTAAAATAGTATTTCATATATATTTCCTACAAATGTTATCTAGAATTGATTATAGTATACATATTTCTGAATACATCAATTGCTTTAGTGACTGCTTTGCCTTATTATTAGTAAAAAAATGTATTTAGATATTTAGATAGTTTTTATAGTTTTAATAATCGGTAGATGTGAGCACATGAAAACTATAATAATAGTTTCATGGATACATAATTACCATTCCTTCTATTTTTTAATTTCTTTAGAAATAAAACCGAAAGGTTCAATTTCAAAGGAAGTAATGTAAATTTTCGCAATTATAAAAGTGACACAACAAAGGCTTTAATATATGTATAAATTAACATTTATTAAATCTAATAAAGGAGACGTTATTTCCCAACGTAAAATCCATTCTGAATTTTATTTGAATACATGTTATGATTATGATGTGGTTACATGTTAAATAATAATTAACAACGAAATAATATATGCATATCGCTGCATGAAATATAAACTTGATATAAGCGTGAATGGAGATCGTATTGAAGTGGATTTTTGTTATTATTCATTAGATTGTGAGGCAATAAAGATATTTAAATTGGATACGAATCATTCATTATAAATTGATGACAAATTTTACTCCTTTAAAAACATAAACCCAATTTGTAAATCGCACTAATACCTAACAAAATTGTTACTCAGCTTTTAGTTCAATATACAGTGGTCCACAAAAGTGTTCGTACGCCCTCTAAATCAAAATAAATTTTTGAATATTTGACCAAACCACTTGGCTTTTTTTGAACAATTGGAAGCATTGATTTACTTTTAAAATGTGCAAAAAAGATTTTGAAGAAATTGCAATTAGTAGGAATTAAAAATGGCACTTTTTAAAAGTTTATTATTTCAGCACGTAATGAAAATTAAAAATATGCGGTTTGTAGATCTATGTTATTTAAACATATGCTGAAAATTTCATCGAAATCTGTTGACAAACACATGAGCTACAAGCGATTAAAAGTGGTGATATTCGCAGTTTTTCATGACTTTTGGTCAGTTTCTGCTTAAAAGCCATAGTTTCTTACATCTTTCAATGCGCGTAGTTTTTTTCTGCGTCAACCGATTTCGATGAAGTTTTCAGCATATGCATAACTAACATAGATCTACTAAAAGCATATTTTGAATTTTCATTATGTGCTAAAATAAAGAAGTTTTGAAAAGTGCCATTCTCATCTCTTCATGTAATTCCTACTAATTGCTATTTTTTCAAAATCTTTTTGCACGTGATTTACTAAATCAATGCTTCTAATTGCTCAAAAAATGTCAAGTGGTTTGGTTAAATTTTAAGAATGTTATTCAGATTTAAAGCGAACACTTTTGTGGGCCACTGTACATTTTGATAATGTCACTTCTACATCAGTTTTGCTTTTCTAACTCAACTTACTTAGAAACATTATAATATACAATTCTTTCTAAGAGAACTAACATATTTTAGTTTAAAGCTTTCTATTGATTTAATTATTTTTACAATGCTATAAATGTGTACAGTAACAGAATATAATATCTAAATTTATTCAGACCAAACTCATTTTCGCCGAATGGGTTGCCAATACCTAATCGGACAGAATAATTGATTTCTTTGTACAGAAAATAAAGTGATACGCGATGATATTGTAATTTATAGGAACCGGAACCATCTGTCGAACGCATCCGGACGCATCTGTTGCATATTCTAATGGATAACAAAATTCCTCACCACGCGAGCCGCTCGCTGATAATAGAATATTTAATTATTTTAACAGGTCAATGAAATCTCGCCGATTGTACGTGAAACTCGTACTGAATGCTTTTAATTATCGATGTTGACTAATTATATTTTCGACGGTGTACGGCTCGTAACGATGCGAATTCCCGGCACGAGTATGCCAACTGGAAACATCGAATTACTCGTATGATGTCTGTCCGATCCAATTCCATAATTAACCATCTAATCGATGATCTAATTCCTGCACTGTCGCATTGGTTTAAGGGGGAGGTCGCCGTGTCGTCCTTTGAAATTGACGAGCTGACGGTAAGCGTCGCGCGTCTTAATTCCTGATACGAGGCGAGATTGACGTCGCCGTCGAAATGGCGTCACGCGACACATAAATCTATCGGGTGATGAAAAAATTACGCGTTTCCCTTTTCCTTTACGGTCGTTTACTTGAAATCATAAACGATCGAGACACACAAATCGTAAATTGTACTAAACGATCAGTAGGAATAAAGAAAAAGCTGCCAATATTCTATCATCTAGAAAACTTTGTTCTCGAAGAAAGGTTTACTTTCTTAAAAAAGTATATAAAATAAAATGAGAGGGTGACACCTCGTTCTAATGTCTAATCATCTAAAAAACTTTGTTTTCGGATAAAGGTTTACTTTCTTCAAAAAGTGTATAAAATCAAATAAGAGGGTGACACCACGTTCTAATGTTTAAAAACAAATCTATTTACATTAGCTTATTATTTAAGGTGGTTCGGAACGCACCGTAATAAACAGTAGGCTCCGCTGAATAATAGGCTGAAATAGGCTGAAAATTAGGCGGTAGTGAGAGTGGACGAAATGGAAGAAGGGGAGAGTGAAAGAAGGGGGAGAGTGGCAAAATGGATTTGAAACCTTGAGGGGACCAAATATCAGTACTTACCAATAACTTATTATTTACGTATTATTGTACCTTTTAAAACCGTCCACAAATTACGATTTTGGCAACCTATATTAGAAGTCCTACAATAAATTCGGTTGTTGCATATAAAATGACCGATTTTAGATTTATCACACATCATTTTGAGGTATAATGTTGATTCTTAAGATCCCAACTATAATTTTAATTTACATATCTAATTACTTTTAAATCAATTCTATGTGAACGTCGATCAATGATATTATCGAATACTCTTTTTAGACGTGACATTTGATCAAAATGTGGAGATTAAATCAACGCACTATTCGTTGATAGTAAAAAAAAAATGGTGTGTGCTTAGACCACATGGCTGAAGTGAAACTTCTTTCTTTAATCTTTTTTCGAATTTTTATTAAAACTTTAGTATATTTAATTGTCTATGATTCTATTATTGAAACAATTGGCTTGTGATAGCTAAAATATGATATAAATATTCTTGATTCAATTTAATCTAAATGTCTTGCAAATACTGCATCGAGAGTTGTTCCTGATCTTGTTGTCGCTTCATTAGGATTATTTACCATTTCCAATCTTAATTTACTTCTAAAAAATTTTATTAATAATTTTGATTGTTCCGATGCAAAGTTCACGTTGAAATCTCCACTTAGTATCATCCGAATTTTATCATAATCTTTATTAAGGAATTCCGAACCCTCAATCGTATATGGTAATAGAATAGAATTTCGTTTCATCGTTTCATCGTTTCATCGCCAGATCGGTTATACTCCTACCGCGTCGAGGTTTTACGCCTACCGCGTCGAGGTTTTACGCCTAACGCGCCTAAAAAAGCTTCACTTCAAAAATCTACGAAATGAAGACGACAATCTTGTAAGTGATGCACGCGCATAACTAAAAAATTCAATTGCAACCGTAATATAATCAAGAAACGTGTAATTTATTGACAAAATAAAATGATGCTTACTTTGATCAGTAAGTTTACTTAGATAAAAATTGAGGTTTTTTAACGTTACTGTTAAAAATCTAAAATTTCATATGCAACAGTAGTATTATATAATAACTAACCTTTTAATTGGGGATAACGAATTAATTCGTGATTTAAGTTTGATGTTACCATTCAAAACCTTTTCATTTACTTTTACACAACAAATAGCTCTTTTATTTCGTTGTGGCACAGTATCCATATAAGTATAAACTATACCTTATTGTAAAATGTTAATCACAATACAATTTTTATTATTTCAATCGTACCTATCTGTCGTTACGTCTTCGTAACTGTCCATAATTGAAAAATTACCTATTTAAAGCGTTATATCAGTGAACATGAAATGTTCCAAACATGTAAATTTTTGTGACTCATTGTATGTACGTACATGTAGCACTCTAAACATTTCAATATTAAAAATTTAAATATTATTTTTAGCTTTATAATTTTTTACTTATAGATTTAAGACACTAATTTACATTTTTTAAATGTATTTTACTATTTCAAGAATACATTATACTGTCACGAAATGTTGTCTGCTTATTAAATCATTTAATTGCCGAACTTAAAATTTGTAAGCTCCGTAATTTCGGGAAGGGTAGCAGATAATTTGATAAACACTTTGAATTCGTCAAACTCTATAGAATATAGCATAGAGGTTTAAGAAGTTTTAACGAGATTTGAGAAGTAAACAAATTACAGATAATAGTTATTTTATTTTTCTTTCAATCTAACTTTTTGAGATTCAAAATTTAGAAGCACACATTTGATAATAAGGAAAGTTTCCTTGTCAATTATAATATTTGTATGTAGACAAGTATAATATAGTATATGTATAGTCGTTTTTGCTAATACAGATAGTTTGCTTGAAGTGGTGCAGAATACAAAAATAATTGGATGTTGCAGAATAGGAACACGTGAACCATAAGAGGTTGGAAAATATTAGCATAGTACTTAGAGTTTACAACTTTAATTTATTTTCTATACTCACACATAGGTTATTATTAGATTGTGCATTTTTGTAATTTAATAAGATCTGAATTTTATTTTGATTCGCTGATTGGCCCTAAAAAAATATTAAACATATTTTCCTCACCTAAACTGTTAAAAAGAAATAATTTATTATCGCTTGCATGTTCAGAATTGATTTCTACATTAATAAAAATTGTAATATTTCCTAAATAGTATTTAATATTTATACGCTTGGATAAATTGGTTGATTGCGATGTTCAGTCTTTTTAAATTTAATAGATGGACTAAATTACTGTTTCATCTGTAGTTTACTTATAATGTCTATTCGATAGACGGTTCCGAGGTTTGGTATAAGCACGTTACGTGCTTAAAATGTTTGATCGTTTTAAAGGTACACAGCATCCGCTGAGATTCATCCAGGAACACTGAAATCTGCTACATGCAATTACTATCTAATTGCCTATACGAAATGGACATCTAATCTAGTATACATCATGGTTCTCCCATAGCCGATAGCAGTAATTCTCTGGCTTATCCCGTCAACGAACATTACTCTACCGAGCGACAATTATCGAGAAATCAATCAAGAATGCGATTATAGCTGAGGACATTCTCTGCATACCCATTCAATTCCGTTTGTTACGTTCCTCCATTCACTGAATGCTTTTCCTCCTTTCGGGGAGAGTACGATTTCCGTGGCCCCTCGTTTTGAGGTTATATCTGTGTTCTTGGGGTTATTTCAAGAAAAAAATGTATATATGACATGGTGTCAAATTGGCCTGGTTTAGCCGTTAAAGTAGATTTCCTGTTTTTTATAAATTTGCAAATATCTCGGTAACTATGCGAAATATAGCAAAATATCAAGACCTTTTTTGTAGAAAATGAAATTTTATTCGCATAATCTTTGCATTGTAGCTGTCATCCAGAATTTGAACTAGTAGTGGAAAAATCATGTGAATAGAATGAGATGTGTGGTTAGGTCGTGGAGGGGGCGGATCAAAACGAGGGGCCACGAAAATCGTACTCTTGCCCTCCTTTCCTTTCCCGCGCATTTTTCATTTTAACAAGTAATATGTTATATGTTACATATGCAAATTATGTATATGTGATGTGCTGAGGATCATAGTAGTGTAAATCCACTTTGCACTCTTCTGTTTTCAACCGCTGATATACAACGCAGATCTACAACTTGGCCAAAGCACTACAGGACAAATGAAACACCATATGGAAAAACTCTCGCCAAACACAGATGCACCGTATAAGAAACGACATTTATGACTTCAACCCCGCATGCACATTTAACAGGAAAGAACAAGTAATAATCAACAGAGTGAGACTGGGACATACAAACCTCACCCACTCCTGCGTAATAAAAAACCAAGACAAACCAAAATGCAGTAGATGCAACACAATAAATACAATCGAACACATAATTACATCTTGCCACTTTTATCAACAAGAAAGAAGGAGATAAAAAATCCCAAAAAACATCAAAGGTGCCACCGACTCCATAGACTCTTGCGGAAACCTCATCAACTTCTTGAAGCAAACAAAATTAATCAACCGAATCTAAATAAAAACTGACCACTTACTTGTAAACTCGTAGTTGCTAATAACCCTTGTGAGGTTGATGCAACTTGAAAAAATAAATAAAAAAACAACACATCTAAAAAAACGTATTTTTTAAATTTTCAATATAGGCCCACATAAAAAAGTTGTAAAATACAACTTTTGGAATTTTCCCTGCGATTCCGATCATTTGCAATTTTTTCAAATTTTTTTCACGTCATGTAGTAAAATAATTTTTCTAACTTCCCAAAAAAATCCATATAGTAGGGTCCAATATTAAAAAAGTTACTGTCTTTTTAAGAGTGTCCGAATATTTATGTGAGACAAGTGTATCGGTACAAGTCAATCTTAATTATATGATTCGCTTGTAAATTGTATACAGGGTGTTCATTTAAAAACTTTCCAGCCGAATATCTCGAAAAGTATGAAAGATATTAAAAAAAGTGTAAAACACGTGTTCAAGGATTTTAAGAGGAAAAGAGGGGGGCAGTATCAGTTTTTTATTTGGGTGGCGTTTTCATGGTCATTTGAAGGTCAACTTTGTTTTTCCAAATAGAAACCTATATTTTTTTATTATGGGATCTTATTGGGCGTAAAAAGACCAGCAATTTTCCTGGGATACCTTTTTTATCTGCGCACTAGTTTCGAAGATATTTCGGAGACATCAGAGTGTCATGCAGCAAAAGAAAGCAGTGGACGAAGGTAAACGAGAGAATTGCAAAGTGGAATATAAAAGTAGACGCAGGAACAAGTTGTTAAAAGGAACAACATTTTGTTCTTTGACGCATTGTTTTCGAGAAAATCGAGTTTGAAAATGCAGCGTATACACAGGCATTACATGGGAATCGTCTGACGCGTCTGGTCATGACCAATCGATTCTACTTCCTACGTTACACTAAAGCCCGCGAACCCGACACATCTACAAACTCAATATTCTTGAAGACGAGAGGCTACATAAAAAAATGTTATTCCTCCTTTTCGACTTGTTTCTGCATGTATAGTCATCACCCAATCCCTTAGTTCAATAATTTCGGAAATAGCCTGTATGTCACGAATAAAATAGTTAGATCAAAATTCTGTCGTGTCTGGTATCATTCTAATGAGAAAAGTGTTACGAACACGTTAGTAAAAGCTTCACAAAAAAATCATTATCTAAAAGGCACCTATAATTTTATATATTTAAAAAAAACCTTATTTGGATACCTTGGTGTCCGATACTTGATGGACTCCACCTATACACTTCTCGTATGGCTCAAGCATGATGCACACAACAATTTCTGAAACAGTCAACTCACAATAATTAGATTAATTAATAACCCTTCAGAGTGTCATGCAGCGAGAGAAAACAGTCGACGTAGCTAAACGAAAGAAATCTCTAACGAAATTTCATTCAATCCTCGGTGCGCACTCGAAAAACGTGAGTGCAAGCGATGCCGGAAGTGCAGGGCAGACACTAATCCGATCCTCGTTGTTCTTGTTTCAGGGGAGCATCCAGCTGCAATGCAGCACGGAAACACGGCAGCAGGCTCGCCGACATCGAAGACGGTCCTCGTGATGCTCGCCTTCTTTTTGGGTCAATTGAGATAATGTGTGTGTTCGCGTACGTGTCGTCTGCGCGTGTGTCTACGAATGAGCTGTCCACGGACGTGTGCGTATGCGTATGCGTGATCGAATGTATGCTTGTTGCGCGTCTACGAGCGCGAGATCGGATCTTGATACGATGAATCTTATTACCCGAGTGTTAGGTGAAATTCGATGGATTGTTGGACACAATAAGACATAGTCACCCATCCCACCTCCTTCCCATCGTTTGTATCACGTTCAAATTTACAATCGAGCATGTCGAGGAGCGATCATCGGTGAAGTCATCGTCATCGGAAGTTCTCTCGTGCTTCATCGAGATGGATGCCTCTGAGGAGAAGCGAGTCGGTGAGTTCCTCTTTCGTTTCTTCCGGAAATTTGGTTTACAGATAATCGTCGATGACACTATTATTCTACCTTTATTAATTTATAAATATCTGCTCTAAAATTTACACGCGAAAAATCGCTCCGTGATTGATCGGAGTTCAGCAAACGATTATCTGATTAGTGATTAGCAGCTCTCTCTGATTGCAGTGCAATGAAATCGCTGGGGAACGATCATATTTACCGAACAATCAGAAGTTGCGTTTAATAAATAACGTGTATAATCGGATCGACCGAGATGCGATTAACTGACTAATCACGGAATCGTTGCACTTTGGATTACCTATGATTGAAGCAATAAGTTAATTATGGTATCGAGCGTCATAATGCTGCGCGTATGTTACTGATTCCGGCACAAGCTGGAACCATTTTTCCATTGAACGCGAGCTACTGATTGATAATGGTTGCAAACATTCTTCGGGAATCTTTTATTACTGTTTTTCATTTTTTTTTAGTTTGTCATTTGTTACAGGAAAGTGATCAATTACTGCACAACTTCGGTTACACTCATGTTGTACAGTACCGACAAAATTGTTCTCGAAATGAAAATGTCTAATTACATGCTAAAAATGGAAAAACAACTGCAAGTGGAATAGTGCACATATTGCATTATTTTCGTCTGGAATTTTCATATTTTTGCAGCGCGTTTCGTCACAGTTTCTTTTAATGACACAAAAGGGTATGTAATTCATGTACGTGATACATGTTGTTCAAAATCAGCAGTAAATGTCTGCGAATATCGGAAAAATGTTGGACGTATCATTTTCGCAATATTTGCGTACATTTTTTCACTGTTTCGACGGAAGGAAGACAAACAACAGAAATAACTAAGCCGTCTATTTTGAAAGTGACCTAAGTCCGTTTATACTTAAATTGAGATATTTGAGAGTTTGCGTTCCAATAAAATTAAAAATATACGTATAGGATACCAATGTGTCATACTGCTGAAGTGTACCTAAAAGAGTTAGATTTACAATTCCTATTAAAATAATAACAATTATTAAGTCAATAGTATGTGTTTTCTTATCAAAAATGGAGTTAAGCCACTTTCAAATTTAACAACCGGATTCGTTATAAAATTTGAAAGAGCCCGAGTCCATACGACATAATTTAAAATGCTTTAAATTGAAAAAATAATACTCAATTTATTTTATATTTCTTTACAATACTTGAAAAACACAATTTATGCAATTCGGGAAATTTTCTAACTACATAAATTACATAACAATTTACTGCTCATCTATATTTTGTGTATGCGGGAGGGATGTCATGGTGCACTGGTGGTGTATATCGTAGTAAGTCCATCATGTCCTTGCATTTCGCTGTTGTAATTCGTCTTATATTTTTATAAAGTGGTGTCAATACAATATTTTCGAACTTTTTGTTGTTGAAATCATTAGTTACGAATTCGTGTTCACTATCTGAATTAAATGGTCTTGTTGTTTTATTCTTCTCCACGAGTGTAATAATTTATATAATTTAATATTTCAAGTTTTATATTCAATTGTAAGTGTGTGTTGCGTACATTTTTTTCACTGCATTAATTAAACGTACTGATTATTCAGCTAAAGCAACTGTCAAAAAAGTGAGGTTAACTTGTTAAATACTAATTGATTAAAATTACCTCCATCACTGCCTTGGGACATTTGAAAATCCGCACTTTCTTTGACTTAGGCCACTTTCAAAGTAATAGTTTTAATTATTCAACTAACTTTAAAAATGATGTGTCCAAAATTATCGTGTATACTCTGAATATACTTAACAGCAAATGTTGTTTATGACAGATAACTTCAAGTTATACACGTTGCTACGGTCAACAGAAAACAATTGACATATGGACTTAGGCCACTTTCAAAATAAACGGCTCAACTATAAACACAAGTATGCATAGGGCAAGTAAAAGTAATAACTGGTACCGACGTTTCATTAAACGATAGTTGTCTATTTATTTAACAATAATTCCAAACTTTTGTTTTCACAGACAGATTAATAATGATCTGAAAGTGAAGTTTACATAAAGTAGAAACAATTGAAATTATGGAGTGTCTTTACATCTATACTCCAATAATGTTCATTATAAAATTAACCATTACTCCAAATAGCTTAAGGTGACTTGAGAATGTTAAAGTAATAACTACAATAAGTCTACTGTTTCATAGCCAACTTATTAACTATTATCTGTTGCAGAAAAACGAGATTTTAGTATTGGAAAATGTATGAAAAATTGGAAATACAATGTTGACGATATAATCGGCGAATATAATTTCTCAAATATTTTTCCGCTACAATTCGTGAATCAGATTTTTGTTGAAGTTATGAAAATATAACATAATATAATTATTGTATTGAACAGATCGCCAGCCAGCACTGTTAGCCTTAAAGCTGTTAAAAATTAAGAAACAGCGCCGGTAGCATTGTTACAGATCGCGGAAGCAAGGATCCCGGACGAAAAACTCCATTATCGAATTTAATTTCTGTTCCGTGCACTAGTTTCGTAACTAGTTCACGTGGCGAAACGAACGAACAATGTTGCTGTGTGATCGGTGAATGTTAGCGGTACATTTTAAGGGAATTAAAGACCACTGATGAAAAAAGTTTCCGTTTCATAGCGCAACGGGTGAAATTAACGTTGCTCCCTGGCGACGAAATTTCCGAATTACGACCGACAGTTTTGCAAAGATTAAATTTAATTGTCAAATTTATGGATTTCGTAAAGGGCAAACCTTACTTTGATTTTATTTGATGAATAATATCATTATTTCTTTATTTTATACAAATTATGTCTGAACTGAGAATCTTCTTACGAAGTTATATTTTGACAATGCAATTGGATTAACCAGTTAACTGTTTTTGACGAGTATACTCGTCATGAAAAAAGTACAAAATTTTGTGCTATGACGGGTATATTCGTCATGAGTAATAAGTAGTGACAGTTTGCAGTTTAACTTGCAGTTTTAGTGAAAACTAAAATATATTCGTGAACTTCAAGATGTTTGAAATATTTTGAGGCCCGTCGAAATAAAAGGAACAAATAAAAGTTCATAAATAATTAATATAAAAAAACCACATATAGTATGAATTATTTTTCGTAAATGTATCGTCATCTTTTATTAGTCATCACAGAAGCAATTACGGATTTATATATCGGTTTAGACCAGGCATGTCCAGAACCAGCTCACTTGGAGGCAAATTCGTGGGAGACGCCTACTTCTTCCGCCCGCGTGTCTCGCTCTCCGTGGCGGCCGTAGTCCTCCGAGCTCCTAAGACCAGTGATGGGAATGTTGGCGCTTTTCACGCGCATGCGCGGCGATTTTAGCCTCAGTCAACACGAAAATCGGGTACCTTGGTCGCCCCGCTAATTTCGCAAAATTTATTATGATTTGATTTTGAAAAAAGAATGTATATATATATATATATATATATGTGTGTGTGTATTAAAATGTAATATATACATACGTACATAGAATATATAATATATAAATATATAATATTTATGTATCTATGCACAATATAATATAACTTACTCTTCTTCATCATCTTGGGAATAAGGAAGGGAAGGGTACTAAAATAACTTTAAACGAAATATATAATAACAAACCCACTACTTTCGCCCCAATAGTACCCCACAAACTTCGGACGTAGCTTCGGTGCTGCCGAAACTCGCGCATGCGCATGAAAAGCGCCAATATCCCCATCACTGCCTCAGACCCGTGCCTACGGTGGGTCCGAGAGTCGCCCCAACGCGCCACGCGCGGTACGTATTGCAAACGGTAGGCACGGGTCTGAGGAACTCGGAGGACTACGGCTGCCATGGGGAGCGAGACGCGCGGGCGGGAGAAGTAGGCGTCTCCCTCGAATTTTCCTCCAAGTGAGCTGCTTCTGGACATGGCTGTTTTAGACTATGCAATAAGTGGCAAAAAATGGTAATAAAAAACGGGATGAGGATCCTTTCGTTTCCTTTTTACATGTATTCAAGAGGCGACGTTTTTTATAGCTCGTGTGCAGGATTCGAGTTGTAAGGATCATACGAAATGAGTTGTGGACTACCTACCTGCTAAGATATTTCCCTGAACATTTTTGTTTTGTTTATTTTATCATCTGGTCAGGGATTCATTTACGTGAATATCGGACTGTAATGTTGCGACAAATATGCGATAAATTTGAGTAATGAAATAAAAAAATAAAAGTAATTTTATTACAACCTAATTTCATATTACACATACTCTGTGTTTGACGAGTATACTCGTCGTCGCTAAATTTTTGCGACGCAATTTAGATACGCATTTTCCAAAGAGGTCGAAACAGTTAACTGGTTAGGATCAATTGGTTGGTGGGTGATATTAAGATATAAAATCTAACCAACAAGGCAATTATGTTACTAAACTATATTAATATTTTTCTGTTTTATATTTTAACAGTTCACTTGTTGTGTCAGATATACCAATTTAAACTTTTGAGTTATATACCAAAAAATGCTGTATCGATACAGTAAATAAAGCAAGAAATGAAAAATGATGGTAAAATTATCTAAATTTTCTATGAATTTTTGGCATGAGATGTTCTGGAATTATATCTAACGCAGTAAGTTGATAATTGCAGACGAAAATAATAAATTTTGTACTTTAATCAATGAAAACAGTTTTTGAAATACTTTGAAGGAATTACCAATATTTTTTAACAAGGTTACACCAAAATTTTATCGGGAAAATTCCGTTTATATGATCGTCTACACAGAAGTAAAAAAAGGTGACAATACATGAAACTGTAACATTTCAAAGTTACGAACGTTGTACTCTACATGCGCCTATATAAAATTACTTACTATTGTTAATAATCCAGCAAATACTGTATAATGTGTTAAATAAAAGTTGTCATCGACGATTAACGTATGCTTACTTCGATATCAATTTAATTGATTTAATAAATATATAATATATATTTTGCCGCAGTTAATAATTGTACAACATTAAGAATGTATTTATCATAACAAACCGTGATTATAATTAGTGAGAGAGATATATTAAATTCCTCTAAAGTGACACTAAAAAATAAATGGAATTATATATGAACATCTAGTGAGAGCCCGCTATGTTGTTTGTTCATGAATACATTAATTTTCATCATCTTCTATCTCCAAACAAGAAATTAAAACAAATAAAATTAAAAATAAAATTTTCTTTTAACAATGTAGAAATTTGGAGCATTTTGTCTAGTTTGTGTCTTTACTATCACAATATATTATTTTGTTAACAAATCAATGATGGTGAAACTTCCACTTGTAATTATGATTAAATGTTGTTTCATCGCAAAAAATAAAATAATATTTGAATGAAACATTTGTGTACGTAAGGGACACAGCATGTTTCGAAATTATGGCATTCGTTGACGTCAGTATGCTACATGAGGCTAACATAAAATTGAACAAGAGGATCTGTGATTTGCGTATTACTTATTTTACGAATTTACTATATCTCTGCCACGACCGATAAATAAAACACAAATCCGTATACAACAAATTCAGCTCAATTTGTGCTATTACATTTAATATCCGATTATGTACGAGTTTTTTATGACCTATTCATATATCAACGCACAATTGTATATAAGTTATGTCGTGTAGTTATGTCAACCATGAAGCATCATGTATCATAGTGAATTAATGGTAAAGAAAACACGTTTATTGTATTATTACAAACAATAGTTAATGATTTTTATGTTTTCTATAATATAACATGCATTAATAATAATTGCATATAATTAAGGTCACTTATTAAAGCGAGGATAAGGTAACAATCGTTCATTTTAATACAACCTATGGATAAATCGGTGATTAATAACTACGTCGCTTACAAATATTACAGTATCTATATGTGGATTTCTTGTTGTTACAATGGCAGACGAAATCTGCGAACATCCCCGTTACGCTAAAAAGTAACTTAATATTCGATGGATTTACGTATGACCAAAATTTAAAAGCTGTTACATATTGACTAACTGTTGTTATTAGTTTACATTATTTGATACTAAATGATGCATTTTTATCATATGGTCTGTATCCTGATAAGATTATACTGCAGATTTTATGCCTTTGTATCGTGTATGGATGAATTAATGAAATTTTTATTTTGATCTCAATGGAGCTATTATTACGGGAACAAAGTGTCATGGTTTCTCAACTCCTTTAAAGAACTAAGGAATATGAAGCAGCCGAAACACATCGGCAGTTTAATGTAAAAGATTAATATTTTTAAAGGAAAAATGTACCTTAAAGTCACACTTTATTTTAGAACTAGAGTTTGAAATGCATTGGGCGCTGCACTTAAGAAAAATATTAGGAGAAATGAGTTTGAGTTTCTAAATACGATTTTGTTCGCTATTGTAATCAATTAACAGCAAATAAAGTTGTATTGCTGCGTGTATGTTCAGAAAAAGTATTAGCCTGTAGATACATTAATATTTTCTGTGACGACTCGCGATCAACGAGGGAAAAACAGACAACGATGGAGCCTGTTCGAAAGCTAAAGATTTCCATTCGTTTTTATCTGTAACAAATCTCACTAATAAGAAGTCTCATCGATGAAGAAACTCTTCGTTGGCTTTTTTTAAACGGTGTCAGGCCCACTTTTGTTGTGGGTGGGAAGCCATTTACACGATTTTGTACCCTTCCATGTGCCATGTTGGTTTTCGCTGAACCTGCATATACATATATGATGTACTTATGCATGATCTATCATTGATGGCAACAAATGATAGTAGATTTTGTCCCCATGGAAAAATACACATATGGAATAAAATTGCGAAGGGTAAAGAATTCATTTTGGAAAATTGATTTTAAAATGTTTTATGCATGTGTACTCTGATTTCGAAATAATGTGAGGCACGCTAGAAATTATATTTGATCGATAATGCCGTGATATCAATTGCAAGTTATTAATGTCCGTTTAATTCTGTGAAATATTCAGTGAAGCTCTAACACCTGAATGAAATAGTTCAATGAATTCGCTGCGTTATTCCCAAAATGATTATTTCTTTGTGTACTAATTAAAGATATATATGTATGTATGTATATATTGCTTCAACAATTTTCGCAACAATTCGTTTGTATAATAGATTATTTATTATTGGACTGCATGTTTAGGCAAATTTTCGTTTTTATATATAAATTTCGAGGTAGTGGAGAAAAGTAAATTTCTATAATTAGAAAATTAATATTTTCTTTATGCATGACAAGTTTTGAATAATTACAATGAAAATGTGAATATTTGCAATGATAGACGGAGGTAGTAAAGTAAATAAAAAAGAGCAATATACAGTCGGGGACAAAATTAAGTGGGGAACCTTTGAAAACTAATAACATCTTTAAAATTGGACTAAATGACTTGAAATCTTACAAGAATTTGTTTACTAGGTATGTGGAAAAAAATTGTTTAAATTGCTATTGCTCAGAATTTGGAAGAAAAAAGTGAACGATATAGACACTGGAAAATGTAAGAATCTTTGAATTTTAGGCTTACGATTGATCTAAATCATAGTTTCTCACCATTTTTAATTATTTGTGACTTATAGCAACCTCAATCGAGTTTTATGAAACTTTGTAGTGCATATATAACTTATAGTTAGATCTACAAGACATATTTTAAATATTCATTATAGTCACAGATAAAAAAGCTAAAAATCGTGACCTTTATTTGATTCTTCGCAATATTGACCAAGAGGAATTTTTAAGAAAGTTATTAATTTTTAAAGGGTGTCCACTTCATTTTGTCCGCGACTATATTGCATGACAATGGAAGGAAACAATGCACATTCTGGCATTGTGTTATGAATTGTAATTTCTGCTCCCTTGTTTGTGTGGCCCCTTGTTTAGAGGTTAAATTTGTGTTCTTGGGATCATTTTAAGAAAAAAATGTATATGTCACAGGTATCGAATGAGCCTGGTTTAGCCGGTAAAGTAGATTTCCTGCTTTTTTATAAATTTGCAAAGATCTCGGTAACTATGCGAAATATGGCAAAATATCAAGAGACCTTTTTTGTAGAAAATTAAATTTCCAAAAATGTATGTCCTATCACATTTTTTTATCAGCTGTGCAGTTTCCGAGTATATTTATCTTTATAAAGGCTCCGTTCACAACTGCTTATACGAGACTCAAGAAATGTCTATGTATTAAAACTCAATTAACAGTGTATATTATTGACGTATTAAGTTAGGTTAGGTTATGTATTTCATTTTAAAGTTTTTTATAGGAAATTCAATTTCCAACAAAAAAGGTCTGTATATATTTTGCCATATCTCGCATAGTTTCCGAGATATTTGCAGGTTTATAAGAAACAGGAAATCTACTTTACCGGCTAAACCAGGCCGATTTGGTACCTATAACATATACAGTTTTTTTCTTAAAATGATCCCACGAACACAAATTTAACCTTCAAAGGAAGGGCCACGGAAATCGTAATCGTGCCAAGTATGGCAATTGGGATCACTAGTTAAATGACCTCACATTATTTTCGGAGTAAACATGTCCAAAAACAATCCGTTCTCAGAAAGAATGATAAAATTCCGCTTCTCGAACATATTTTTCCATGATGCTCCGAGCTCTCCAGTTGTATTATAAATGACACATCATCCTCCGTAACGCTGCACCCCTAATCGGCGCTTAAGGTGTCGGTCGTTCAAGACCACCTGAGGGATAATCCCCGCCGCGGTAGTTATCGCAAACCAATGTCACTTGTCTCCAATCAACAGACACGGAGCATTAACTTGCCGACACAAGTGTTTCTCGAACAGCAACGGGAAATTACTCTCGCATATAACCGGCGATCGCAAGTTAACGTGATTTACCGGTGGGGAAGAAGCGGTCGAGAACCTTTTGCGCCCGATTATATCGTTCGCGTGCTATAGTGACAGAGACAGACTGACGAAAGCCGCAGCCGCGGCGGCGGTTTTCAGAAGAAACAGTCTATCAGAAGCATCATCGAGGTGTCCCAAGGTTCGATGTGTGGAAGAAATTGTAGATTGCAGTGCTCTAGTGTCGTCGAGGTAAAAAGAGACAAGACATATGGCACGCAGAAATTGCGGTCGAAAGTAAAAACAGGCGTAGTTGCGTGAGCTCGTGTACCGTCTGTGTTTTTGGAAATGGCGTGTTCCGGCGTGCGAATTTGTGAATCACGGGCAGTCGTAAGAATAGTGTTATTACGAACCGATCATTTGTAAGATTCGTTCGATCACGCGTTTACAAATCTTACAAACGTGTGTGCGAACAATCCGCGCTTGATACTTTCCAACGAGGAAGGATGAAACTTGAGCGAATGACTCATTGAGACTGAGAACAGAAATTGAGTCGATTTTGATTTTTAATGGACTTTTAAAAGGCGGCCGTGAATGAATACTTTCTTAAGGATATGTACTCAAAAGGAATTTTCATGGAATGACGTTTTAGAAACTCGTAACCTTGTTTACGTTGCATATCGTACATCGCACAGTTATCAAATTTTGTTATCTAACCCTCTGGTGCATGGACAGAGTCTGTTTGACCTATGATGAAAATTGTTGCTTATTTAACTTCTTGAAATTACTTAATGGTTTAATTGTATTCGTTTCATTTGTTTGTTGTAGTGTTTTGTGATAAAACGACCTCGTTACATGCAGAAAGAAAAATATTTATTAATGAAAAGTATTCTGTATAGACACTGTTCTATTCATCTGTGCACTGGAGGGTTAATCACTTTATATACGAACCATCGCAGGAATAAGGCATTATAAATCATTTTAAATATGTTACAAAATTCAGTAGGTGAATTTTCATATTAGCTTCTTCTACAAAGTGGAAATTCACTGTAGTGTCCCTTATCCTTTAAGCCGATCTTTCGTTAATACACTAGCTGTATCGTAAATATTCGTATTTAGCGATTAAAAACGGGAACGTATTGAATGTAATTTTTATAAAAAAAAATATCATTTCATGAATAATCGAAAGTTTCCCTCAGTGACGCTCAAGCCCTCATATCTCATTGATAAAGTTAGTTTGTTTATTCACAAATTTTTATAATATTATTACTTGTGATCTTTGGGAACACTACATTATTTAATCAGATAATAATTATTGATTACTGTGTTCGTTTACCTGTCCACTGTTTTGATACATAATATAATACCTACTAACGTTAATTACATTATACAAAGGTTTACTAATGTTACGGAGATCATTACGCGTCTATGAAATTTAATACGAAATCCACAATAATTGTAGTAGAATCGACGCGGAGGACTTATTTAATAATTTTCCTCTTTTTAATGCACTTGGTGATACCAAAAGCAGTTTTTGAATGCGGAAGATAGGTGAATATATTTAAATTTCGTACGTTCTATCGTACAGTCTCCATTTTCTTTGGAATTTTGATTCTATTATTTTACAACGATATCGCCAAGAAAATTTCCAGCAAAAATTCGTCAAAAGAAGTTTCACTATTGTAAAATTCCGTAAAATTCGTTTCCAAGTAACAGGTGAATGCACAGGCAAATCATGTTTCATGGTTCATTGTATTGAATGAAATGTACTATCCAGTGGCAGATACCCGTAGTTACAATGTGTATTTTTATCAAAATCCAAGTAAACCTTTGGAAAGAACGCGAGAAAAGATATCAGGCTTATATTGAAACAACGACGATATAATATTGGGCAAATAATTTCGAAAAGGAATCTTGAAACGGATATCTGTTTCGACGAGTACGCGAATTCCTTTTATTTTCACATTAACCCCTTGTCACGCGAATTAAATGAAACTCGTTGTGACCAAAGGTACTATTTATTATTTAACTTATCATTTGTATAAGCTTAACAATGAATCTTCGTGTAGATTCAATACAAACGTGTTACTGAGATGATAACAAACTGTCGCTAGTAATATTTGCTGTTAATATTAAGCAACAAACACTACAATGTGTGCAATGTCGTGAGACGCACATGACGTTTCCGAGACGTCTTCGTACGTCAAGGGGTTAACTGAAATCTTCTTGGTTCCAAGGCAGGTGACACTGAATCAGTGAAATCAAAATGAATAATTATGTAGATAATTTTCTTCTGAGTGTAGTGCTGTGGAATAATTGTCATTTCTATTTTTCCGTTGGTTTAGTTTCAATTTTGGAACCTGTTATCTGATTGTCTCTTTTTGTTTGAATCGATTGCGAGATACTTAACGCGAATGTCATCATGGGAGAGTGAGAAGCAGCATGCGAGAATGAACAAATGAGAACGAGAGTATGCAAGAAGAGCGAAATGTAGCAGAAGAATGTACTACCCAGAAAAATACCGAACTGGCCGGACGTCGATGTAGAAAAACAAATTCCACCGAATTAACCCTCTTCTATGACCCAACCCCATAATGAACTACTTTCTACTACAGAATAGGTGTTAACAATAAAAGGTCAAAGTCACCCTGAACCGATACCTCGGACTACATTATTTCAATGCGATTATTATACAGTAGAAATCCTCGAAGTATCGCGGCTAACAATTTTGTATCGTGAATATTCATCCAACCCCTTAACAATTCCTCAGTTTTTCTAGTAAAAAGTATCCTTATAAACACAGGTTATTTATAATTGAATCAAAGACTAGTCAAATCAGCCTAAACGGAACAAGGTTTCAAAAAAGAAACACTGCTGTGCAAACATATACTGCAGCGTAGTGTGAAATAAAGGAAACCTCAAGTTACTCATTGTCTGTGCTGTCTATGAGTGAACTTCTCCACTCGATTTAGGCCCAACAAATTATGGTAACAGTGCTAAGACGGTATAAACAGCAGTTAAAGTCATTGAAAAACATATAGAAGATATATAAAAGATTTTTTGATACTGTAAATAATATCATTTTCACACATTGAGACGACTGCCTTCACAGCAATGTAAAATGAAAGGAGTTCGAAGTCTATACGTAAAAATTGTATTAGTTTAAATTTGGTTTTCTAAAAATATTGTTTCTCCGTTAATGTTGTTGAATCTCGAAGAATTAATTTTGCAGTTTGACTTTATCTCGTCCAGAAACCATACTATGTTGTCTATCAACTGCACTTTGTATAATTGATGTTGTCACATTTTCACGATATGAACTAGACTGCGAATGTTTATGAAAAATTCTTGTTTGGTACATTAATTGTTAGAACCTGAATTTGAGAACCCATGTCAGGTATAAATGCATTAAACTATAGTTACCATAGTTGGCGTCTTTATCTTTCGATCACCAGTGACTCTCATGGCAATTTGCTTCTCGTGCAAAAATCTTGGAATTCTTAGTACTTATAAACTCTACATTAACTATAATAAACTATAAACTCTTATTCTTATTGACTAATACAAATATTTGCATACTATTGAAATAAAAAACTGTTCTAAATTACTTGTCTCTATTATGTTTGCATTTTGTATTCTACAATAATATGTAGTGAATATTTACAGAGATAGAGTCAGCCATATTTACTATGATCTTCACAAATGTTGTCAAAGTCATTATACCGAGCAATTTTTCTCCGTACATGTACCCGTCGCGTCGTTTAGTTTTCGAAATATCAGTTCACTAAATCTAGGTTATGAGCACACTTTATTTCGTTTACTTCGTTTGCATCGATTGTCGGTATTTGTTTAGGGCAGGGATGGGCATTTTTGTCTCAATAGAGACAAAACCGTCCCCACCATAGCGCACACTGTCCCCCACCAGCATTCGCCGTTACCATAGACAAAGGAAGTGCTTCGCCCGTCGGGAACAGTGCGCAAGCCTCGCGCATGAAAGAGAGGTTGGTGGGAGAAGCAGGCGTTTGAGGGGCCCCTGCCGTGCCCATCACGGGTTTAGGGTGTACTAGAGTGCTAGTTCCGTATGTATAATGAATAAATAGAAATATAAATTAGAATGTGTAGAGCCAGTACTAATGTAGGCACTCTTATCTAGCTCTAACCAACTATAGCAATATTTTCGCGATACAGAATTTACTCAATAATCAATAAAAACATTTTATTGAATTTCATAAGAATATTAAATTTAATAAAATTTATGTAATTTTTTGAAAATATTTAATTTTATTTCAGAAGTATTACTATTGATTTTGGTTAGGTTTGGGTTAGGCTTTCAATCTCGGTTTTCAATTATTGTAACTGACTAGGCTCTACCATAGAGCTAATCCAGTATCGAAAAGGTATATTCCACTTATAAAAATGATTTCGTAAATAATTTTTTAACAAATAAGAAGCTATGGCTGAAACCTTTTGAAGGTTACCCACGAGGGTGGCCTTGACAACATACGTGAAGGTCGATGTTATTAAGGCTTTTTGTAAACATTTACCTAATATGTTCTCTTGAATTTGAACTAAAATATTTTTTATACCATCCTATATGTTTTGCGCATAGGATACCGTTGAGTAAACAAAGAGGGCCGTTGTTTTTTAAGAAAATTGATTAAAGATGTCAATTTCTACAAGCGAAAACAATATTGTTTCCAATCGTTGCATGAGTACCATTGGCAACAGGTCTGAGAAATTTGTAACGTGGATGAATATTCGACCACGGTAGTATGATAGTTCGAGGTGAACAGAGGTAGCTGTTCAGGGTCACTAGCGCAAAAAGAAAACCGTAAGTTTGCAGCGATAAGACGTAGAAATTTCAGGAATAACAGGTAAATTGAAACTGTGCTCCCACTACCACATTCCCTTAGCATGTATTCTTTTCACACGATTCTCGAGGCATTCTTGTACATAATGTTTTACTCTTGTAAATAAATTATCCATATGATCCGGACTGATTGATTCTTTCTCCTCTCCAAACTCAACATACTTTCTGCTTCCCATTAAAATTGCACTACTGGAAGGTAAGTACAGAAACTAGAAAAATTACGTTTGAAACAAAAAATGTACGATTTATTGAACTATACATTACTAATGACTGTTGAACCATATGTTACTGATTACTAGGAAATAATTAAGTGAAATATAAAGCTGTGAAGACATATCAGAAGAATTCAAGAATTGTATTGCATTATTTTGAAGTCATTAAAGTTATTAAAATAAAGAGTACATTTTTATTCAATTTCTTTTTCTGACAATTGACTTAGAAAATGTTTATTTATGTTTGCATACAGATCCACAATTTACTGATTACTAATGATCCATATACATATAATATGGTACATGATATGTTAACATATAGTTCAAAACGATGGAAATTATAGAATTTATTAGAATACAATAATTACTGTATAGCAAGAATTTTATAAATATTAGCTAAATAACAATAACCATAAATTCTTTTCAGAATGAAATACTTGTAGTAAATAAATGTCAATTTCAAATTGTGATTACGATTGTCTTTGAATTAAAAATATTTTCTAAATGTATATACCTACTATAAGTTAACACTTTACTTACCGGAAGTCTGTTAATACGATTTTAAAAAATTGTACTATATCAAAAGGAAGCTTAAAAATTTTCTTTTACATTATTATTCCAAATGAAGTTATTAAACGATGTTACTAGGGGTGGCTTCTTGGTTTACAATTGAAATGATTGTTGCTATTGAAGTATTTATTAAAAAGTCATTATCCACGGAACATGCACTTTTAGAAATTATGTAGATTACAATCAATAATTCGTATAAGGTACAAATTACAGCTCCTATTTTACGATACATATTAACATTTTCAATGGTAACCACAATAGCCGATCTTTCAAAGGATGGACTACATCAATGATTATTAACCGTAGCTGTCCATCCCAGGCCGAGGACCCGACTGTAATCATTGTGGAGTGGATTGTAGTATGGCGGAAATCTATTATGATCAACGTTGCATATCAGGTCTCCTTTTTTAAAAGACAGACAATGCGAATGTCCCCTTTATTAATCAAAATTCAAAAAAATCTTCTTAATGCAAGACTAATTCCTTGAAATTCATAGACGAAATAAATCATCGGGGAAGAGAAATCGTTGGAGTTATTTAAACGGTCAAAGAATTTGCTATTGCATCGGGCTTATGGGCGTTTCAACTTTAAAAGAATCTCAGTAGGCCAATTGTGATTCGGAAGTAATAGGAACTGGAACGATGCCGTAGGTCGGGAAAATCGATAGGTCTGACCCCGATGCGCTTGAACTTTTCTTTCCCTTCGGGATACTTAAGAGCGCCTGGCCTCGGTTCATGAACCTCCTTCGTCGTGTGATGTGCTTGAAAAACGGTGACGATTATTAATTGTTCTGTTGCAACGATTACGTCCACAGATTCTCATAATGATTGTACATGATAAATACATACAGTCGATCCAAATAGCATTTGAACACTAAATTTTCCATTCCCGAGAAATTGTCGATATTCGAACTGTAATCATTTCGTTAAAAAAAAAGGTACAATAATATACCTGGACTCATTTTTAAGTTCCAAGCCTCTACCAATAATATAAGGTACACCGTGAAGCCTTACACAACCAAACATCTTCCTCAGTTTTTTCTATATACAGTGGCTCACAAAAGTATTCGCCCGCCCTTTAAATCAGAATAACTTTCTTAAAATTTGACCAAACCACTTGACTTTTTTTGAGCAATTAGAAACATTGATTTACTTTTAAAATGTGCAAAAAAGATTTTGAAGAAATTGCAATTAGTAGGAATTACATGAAAAAATAAAAATGGCACTTTTTAAAACTTTATTATTTCAGCACGTAATGCAAATTAAAAATATGCGGTTTGTAGATCTATGTTATTTAAATATATGCTGAAAATTTCATCGAAATCTGTTGACAAACACATGAGCTACAAGCGATTAAAAGTGGTGATATTCGCAGTTTTTCATGACTTTTGGTCAGTTTCTGCTTAAAAGCCATAGTTTCTTACATCTTTCAATGCGCGTAGTTTTTTCTGCGTCAACCGATTTCGATGAAATTTTCAGCATATGTATAACTAACGTAGATCTATACAGGGCATATTTTAAATTTTTGTTATGGGCTAAACTAAAGAAGTTTTAAAAAGTGCCATTCTCATCTCTTCATGTAATTCCTACTAATTGCTATTTTTTCAAAATCTTTTTTGCACGTGATTTACTAAATCAATGCTTCTAATTGCTCAAAAAATGTCAAGTGGTTTGGTTAAATTTTAAGAATGTTATTCTGATTTAAAGGGCCAGCGAATACTTTTGTGAACCACCGTAAAAGCCAAAGGCAATCGTAGGTGAAGTTCTAAGCAGTCTTTCTAAATGAACCGATTCAATCTGAATTCAATGTTGAATACACTTATGGCTATATTATAAGATAATGCAATTATCTTGATTATTGTTTAAATTATTTTATGATTCGTACAGGAAATCACTTTTCATGGCTTCCATGCTAACTGAATAATGAACTGAACAATCTTCTTCAAATTTTAATAGAGAAAATAGAAACACCTTTATCTCGTGAACTAGAATCACGTAGGAAAAAATTGTGTTAACAAAATGGCATAAATTAGCGATAAGAAAAAATCTGTCGTTGATATTGCCATAATTATAGCTCACAAGAGAGAGGGATATCTATTTTATATGTGTGTAAAATTTGAAGAAGATTCATCAATTCATTAATCATGGCAGCCATGAAAACTGAGATGCTGAAGAATCGTACAATAATATAAGTAATAGTAAAGATAATTGCATAAAAATCACACTGTGACACATTGAAATATAGCCATACATGTATACGAAATTAGAAAACACACTGTCTAAAATTAACGGCGCTGAATGGGAACACATACTCCCTTGACTCTTCAGTGGACTATGTGGCCGATGCGGCTGCTCTCAAATGAATGCTAATGATTAGTTAATGTGTAACTGTTAATAATAAAACGGTGATTTAAAAGAAATATTACTGGCTCAGTACGTTCCGATTTACCATTTCGATACAGATCAATATTAAATATAATTTAATTGAATCATTGCATTTTTATGGTCTATTTGAGGGTTATGGAAACAGATTCGTAGACAAACTTGATATGCAAAAGGGGGGATTTGGTCAACACACGGGTAAATTTGGTTTGGAAAAGGATGAATGGCCTTCAAAATGGTGGATTTGGTGTGCAAAACCTATAAGTTCTGGCTGAATCAAGATTGCAGGACAACATAATAATTCATAGAAACGAAATCCGATAGATATGTATGCAAAATCCTGAAAAAACGTGTCCGGATACATACGAACGAGGGTCTGCAAGGTGTGTAAAATATATTAGGTTGTTGCATATGAAATGTCCGATTCTAGAATGCAAATGTTATGTAGCGTTTTGATCAAGAAATATTATTACGATCTATGGGGTTATTATACATCTTCTTAAGGTACAAAACTGATCTTAAGATCTCACCTTCAATTTTTATTTAGATGTCCAATTTTACTTTCAAATAAAGTTTATTTCAATGTCAATCATTGTGATTATCGAGTATTCATTTTATATGAGTGGAGAAATAACATTTTAACGGTAGCATCATGTGATGTTTGGTCAAAATTGGTCCATTAATCAATGCCCTATTCGTGGACGGTAAAGATGACTACAAAATGGAGATGAGAATCTTGTAAATGATGAATACAATGATTAATACAATCAAGATTCTTGCAAATCATTCACAGAATACGTTGATTAGAATGATGCTTACTTTGATCTATAGCTTCATTTCGAAGAAGATTATGTTTGCTTAACGTTACTGTTAATAAGTGTAAAGCCGGCCGTAGCAAGATTCTACTCCTCTGGATCGGAGAAAATTTGTGAAAAAAGTGTGTGCAAAAATGATCTTGACCATGAAAATCACGGTCAAATTTTTTTATTGCGTCGTATAGTACTCGTTACGAGGAACAAAAGTCTCACAGGAACAGTAGCTCACAAATGAACCGTTCTCTAGAAAAAACGACAGGACGTCTCAGTACTCGGTACAACCGTAGAAGGGGTGATTCATGAGAAAATAAATCGAAAATACGGAATAATTATTTTTTATTTGAGGTTTTTTTTCGAGAAAATCGACTTCGAAAATCCGTCAAGTTCGCGTGCCGTTTGTAAGAAATAGAACTGGTAGGCCATGAATAGACGCGCCAGACAATTCCTATTCAATAGCACGCGTGTTCACCAAATTTTCGAACTCTAAAATAATTCCTCTATTAAAATAATTATTCCTTATATATCCCAAAAGTATTATTTCAAACAATCATTTCTAATACATTTCATGAAAAATATTAATTTAATTATCAAGTTCATTGGTATATGATAAATATATTTTTTCAATGTCTTATTTCACTACTTATTACATAAGCGATATGTATATATATTTTTTAATCAGACATGAATGAGATACGTGCTAAAAACCATTCCAAAATTAGAGAAAAATTTGTTTTGTCAATTCGAGATTTCATTAGCCCAAGTTAATATAAAAATGTAATTCGTACTTGTTACAGGTCCTACTTCATTATGTCTCGCACATTTGAATGTGAAAATGCATAATATAATTTGAATGCATAAAATTCGCAGTTTTTGTTGAATGGAATGACGATTAACTAGCCTAATTGGTGGTCAGACAGGCCAGTTCAATTGGGACACACTGGCTAATCTGGACTGGAGTTATTATCGAGCACAAATGTACAGTGGCGTGCAAAAGTATCCGGACACCCTTTAAAAACGAATAACTTTTTCAAAATTTTTTCAAACGACTTGAGTTTTTTTGAGATGTTAGAAGGATTAATTTACTCGGTAGAGTGTAAATAATTATTTATACAAATTGCTAATGGTCGAAATTGTGAAGAAAAAAGTAAGTCATGATTTTTAACTTTTTTATCAGTGGCTGTAATGAAAATTTAAAATATACCTTTTGTAGATCTCCATAGGTTATATACCTGCGCAAAGTTTCATCGAAGTCGATTAATATTGTTATAAGCTACGAACATCACCTTTAAATGTTTGTAACGCGTAACGACGTTAACCGATTTCGATGAAACTTTGTATATATACATAACTTACTTAGACCTATAAAACACGTCTTTTAAATTTTTGTTACAAGCACAGACAAAAAGTTAAAAATCGTGACCTTTACTACTTTCGTCGCAATTCCGACCAATAGCAAATTTTTAGAAAAAATTATTTACACGCTACCTAGTAAACCCAATGTGTCTAACATCTCAAAAAACTCAAGCCGTTTGAACTAATTTTGAAAAAGTTATTCGTTTTTAAAAAGTGTCCGGATACTTTATACATACTTACACATACTAGAAGAAAGTATGTATAATTATCAATGTACCATTAAGTCGAAATTAATTTACGCTGTCTGCATTCAAAATTAAGCAATTGCGCCATGAAAAAATTACTTGGTTCAAGCACTCCTTAACTAATTGTATTGAAAATGCGTTGTAAGAAGCGTATGTAAGAAGTAGATCATGTAGGTCAAGAATGGGCACGGTAGGGGCCCCTCAAACGCCTGCTTCTCCCACCAACCTCTCTTTCATGGTCGAGGCCTGCGCACTGGTCGCAACGGGCGAAGCACTTGAGACAAAAATGTCCATCCCTGATGTAGCTCATGACCAAACGCGTCCGACGATTCTTATTCAATATCAAGCATTGTTCACCGAATTTCCAAACTCTAATTTATCGAAAACAAGGCGTCAAATGAAAAAATGTATTGTATTTTCTCATATAGAATTATCCCCTCCACGTTTACACCATCTTGTGACACCCTGTAGATATATGGAATAAAATATTGTAGTTTACAAAACTTTAGAATCGTTTTTCAAGAGAAAGGTTCTTCGCGTTCTATGGTTCCTTTGAGAATTTTGTTTCTCGTTACAAGTACTATACGATGCAATGAAAAAACAACTTTTGAACTTGCAAATCAAGATCAAGGACATTTTTCACAGACTTTTTGTTACAAATCTCCACCACTCCAGAGGTGTAAAACCATGGTACCAGCAGCTTTACACTTATTTTTTTATACACCCTGTACGTGTAACGAATATCATATAATTTAAATAATTTCCTTTTCTGTTCCTCCAATTTCCGTTTGATAAAACCTGGAAGATATTAACTGTTCGAGCACAGCGTCTCATTTCTCTATCGATTCCAAAAGCTCGATGAGCAGCGGCCGTCAAGAAACACAGAAACAAGGGAAACGGATTACACATGAAGAATGCTCGCAGTCGCCGATTTAAAAAGAAAGTCCCGATCGCGGGGCGAAGGAAGAAGTGTCGAAAACGAGACAGCTCGCGGCATCGGGTGGCCTACTTTATCAAACTCGTGGAAACTGCATATCCGACGGTATGTATTTTGTAGCTTGGCGAGCAAACAAAACAACACCGTGCAAGAAGCATCGCACGCATCCTGTAGAAAGTGGCGAGAAGAAAAAGAGCGCCAGATAGGTAGGAGGATGCAACAGAGACATCCGTAGTAGGTAGCAATGAAATATTCTTCCTCCCGGAGAAACACCTTAATTATTCCGGCCGCGACGAATGCTAATTTAACATTTTCCGCGAGGAGAAGGTGCGCAGACAGGAGTATGCTGATTAACCGACACTCGAGCCCGGCGTATCCTAAATTCGACACTGCGTTCAGCCTGCTATTGTTTGCCGGCCGAACTTAATTAACAACGTTAATCAGGCCACTTGAATTTCGCTCGGTCAATGAAAGGACACAGACTGTCGCGGCTCGAATACGATTCTCCCCTGTGGCTGAACAAATTTTTGGACACACGACGCGCCAAGTTGGAGTCGGGTTTACCATGATGCTTTCGCTGAAGCTAATTCGTGTGTAAAGCGGCGAATATCGCGCGCGGAACGCTGCCAGCTCGAATTCGTTTAAGCCTTCTCCAGCCTCGTGTTTTAATAGAAAATTTCTGCTCGACAACCCGGCCCGCTTTATCGCATCGAAAGGACGAAATTATGATAAAAATTGTAATGTCTGTTATCACCTGACTGCGAGACTGTTCGAGCACACCGTATTCACCGACGAAAATTTCGTTCGTACCTTCGGGGACGGGTTGTGTCTGACCTCTGTCACTCTTTTATCCTTATTTAATTGTCTAGGAATTTTTTTAACAGTTTATCTTTTTCTATTTGCAACACCTTTGCACGCCGAAGCAACCACCTACTCATAAACAAGATGCAATAATTTTGTCTCTTCTTACACAACCTTAACATTTTCGGAATGTCCAAGTAATACATTTTTTCACTTTTAATGTATAGAAGACTAGTAGATAATTCTTGATACTAATTAATGGACTGCGGATTTTTACACAAAATAAAAATTGTCTCTATTAATTGCAAGCCACAGGAGTGGTTAGTGCAATATGTTAAAGCAACAGTACTTTTCAATTATTTAAATATTTTTACTGTGTCACATTTAAACTATTAATTTTTGTCAGAAATGTATAAAATCCGCAGTCTACTAATAAATATCTGTGAAAATTAGTACAATTTTCTACGACAAGAAAATAGCATATAATTGGGAGATTATTATAGACACTTTTAGTATTTTAGTATTTAACTTTGTTCAGTAAACTTTCTACCATACCTACTAATGTGAAAATTCCGTAAGAAAATAGTACAACCCCTGGCAAAAAATATTCGATCACACTAAAATTCACATAATTTTTTTAAAGTTGAACCAAACGGGTTGAGATTTGTTGACATATTAGAAGACTTAGTTTACTAAGTAACGGGTAATCAAATTTTGGAAACAAATGCTATAGGTCGGAATTACAAAGAAGCAAGTTAAAACCGGTTTTTGTAACATGTCTATCTGAGCCTGTAGTTTTAATCATTGCGTTTTGTAGACTTGTGTCAATTATATACACGATGAACATTTCATCGAAATTACTTAACATTGCTATTAGCAACAAACATTTAACCCTTTGCACTCGGAGTGATTTTAATTAAAAAACTAAATATTTCTTTCAACCTAGAATATTTCCATTCCTCATGACTTTTTCGTGAATGTTATAAATGTTTAGTAATTTATTAAATAAGAACAAATTTAGTATTGTAAACAATATTTTGAATAATGCTATAGCAATTGTAAGTGGCGCCTCAGAGTCGCCATTCGAGTGCAAAGGGTTAAATGTGATCACATAAACACGGAATTTCCTGCTATTGCCGAATATCTGCGACTTTTACCCTAGAGTTCTTATCTTGATATATTTGTTGCCCGTAGCAACGTTAACTGATTTTGATGAATTTTTCACCGCGTATGTAATTGACATAGGTCTACAAAACGCATCGATTAAAATTTCACTTCAGGCTCAGATGAAAAAGCTACATAAACCGGCTTTTACTATTTTTTTCGCAATTCCGACCAATGACAATTTTTTCAGAATTTTGTTTACCCATTACTTAGTAAACTATTTTTCCTAACATCTCAACAAATCTCAACACATTTGGTTCAATTTTAAGAAAAATATGCGATATTTAATTGTGACCGAAGACTTTTTGTCAGGGGTTGTAAAACAATAAACCTGTACTGATTTTAAAGCTTGAATCCTCTACTTTCACGTCATCGTTCATTTTCTGCTGAGATTTTTTTATACATATATTATAACTCATACGAAACTGCGGACATGATTTTATTCGAAAACTAAACAAATTTGAAGTTCTGTAAAAACTTTTTTTGTGAATGTTTCTGCTGTTGAGTTGAAGATTAAAGATTCCCTTTTTTAAAGACACCTAAAAAATTTCTCTACAATATTTTCTGGTCATTTTATCGAACTTTGAATTTAAGGTGTATCGCTAACTTTAATGTAATACGAGCTGCACCATGTAGACTTCATACGATCGAACATACTCTTCGTTTCCGCCCGATAAAATATCTAAAAAAAAGTAGATCAAATGCTGAGGAGTTGTAAAAAAAATGCTTCAATCTTCAAATCTGCAGTAGATTCAGTCACGGAAAACAATTTCTAACATTTTTACAGAGATTTGAATTCGTATCATTCTCGAGTTGAAGCGTGCCCCCATTTTCCTAGTCGCAAAATCAGATAAAATTGTAAAAAAATGTACTAAGGGATATCAATGTACAGGCTTTAAGCTTTAAACTGAATCCACGTTTATCGTTCTACTATTTATTTTTTTACAAAATCATCACAGTTTTTCAAGAATCAGAAATTTTGCGTTCGAATAAGTTTTGTATCCACTGTATATGTATTTTATGTCGCAGGAAATGTACAATGTATGTACAAAGAGTTGTTAAAAAAGACTGTAGATATTGAAAATTATTTCGATAATATCTTGTTAACTATGTAGGGTAAGGTTGCTCAAGTCGTACCAGTGCTTAAGTCGTAACACTTGAATTTTGAACGAACTACAGTGACAACAGCACATAGAACGGCAACCAAATATACATCTGAGTCAACCAAGTTGCTTTAAGTATTATTGTCTGCCATAAACCAGCCTCATTATAAATTCTGTCATCAAGTAAGTTTATTTCAATTTTCTTATAATTTTCTGCATATGTTTGGTAGTTAATCTTGCAAGTAAATTATTGATAAAATTATGTTGCTTATTAAATATAAATTCAGCAGAATTTACGTAATCGTTTGGTTGAAACGATATCGTATTAATTTTATTCAATGTTAGGTTATTTTAAATTTAACTTATGCCGTGTCTTAAGTCGTACCTATATGAGATTCTTAAGTCGTGAATAAAGAAAACATAAAAAATGCGGTAAATAAAAGAAAGGCAGTAATTATAAAAAGGAATTAGCATTAAAAATTAAAATGAAGAAATGCGATTGGTTTGTTTTATTTGTGGAGAAGAGTGGGAGGAAAACATGATTCAATGCTTGAAATGCTAATCATGGGTGCACGATGTATGCGCTGGAGTTAACAAAAGAACAAAAAAATTTGTATATGACGTTTGTACTAACTGAATACCTATGTGTCATGTAAACGGATTAATAAAAAATACGTTTTAATTATTATTGTTGCTTAATTGAATTCTTAGGTACAACTTAGGCTATAGGTGGTATAACTTGGGAAACCGGTTACTTTAGTCGTACCGATGTAAGTTTTTAAAGATTTAGTTTATTTTACGTGAAAGCATATAGATTTTCTAATTTCGTTATGATAAATAAGAACAATATTAACACAAGTTTTGAATAACACATTTAATTTCTATTTATTTGATTAATCCTAAGTTTTATACGGTTTTTTTCTTAAGGGCTACGACTTGAGCAACCTTACCGTATTAGGTTCAGGACGTATAAAGGTCAACCAATTTTTACTCGGAATTTTACACTATCGATCTATGGTACAAAAATAGGCCATACCATAAAAAAAAGTAATACCATTTGAAATCCACGTCTCGAAAGTTTTCAAGAAGTGTGTTCCGTTAAGACATTATTCAAGGCGGTCAAGTAAGCTGAGACACCCTGTATGTATTCAATCTCTTTAATCAATGTTTTGATGGCATTATACGTAAGTCTACAATATATCATTGGCATTTACAAAGATGTAACAATATATGATTCTGGATCAGAAAATAGATTCAATAAGATGATGAAGGAAATACAATTACAGCATTTCATCGATAATCGTCGCCACCACGAATCCGGCCGGCGACGTTTAATGTTCAGATAATTCTTTGACTTGTGCCGGACGTAGACGGGTCGAGTATGTCGGTGTGAAAACAACACCTAACCCAATGACAAAACTTCTTTATTTTTTATTACTTTTTTTATGGAACTTTCACCAACATATTCGTGGCATTTGTCTAATGAAAATGATACCAAATAAGATATAATTCCGATGGTATTTACTTGAGTAATGAACGATGAAGGTTTCGGAAAATTGTTGTAAATATGATCCGAATTATATCGTGTTTGGTATTATTTTAATCAGAAAAATTCCACAAATATATTGGAGAAAGTCTCATAAAAAGATAAGTAATAATAAAAAAGTTTTTTTACAGTATTATGTTACACTTCTCGGCGACCAAGGCTTCTCGAGCTTCACGGCCCCACAACAAAACGATTACATTCAAGTTCATCAGGTACAATCATAGTTACAACTAGACTGCGGATTATATGAATTTACGACAAAAATGATTAGGTGAAATTTAAAATAGTAAAACGATTAAAAGACTCTATGTATTGTACATCAATACATTATTTTCAACTGATTGAAATAATTGAAGAAACAAACAAATTTTGATGTGGATCCTATTCGTTGCAATTGATGCAGTCAACTTTAATTTTCATAAAAATTCGGAGTCTAGTTATAACGTTTCTACAGTAGACTATTAGCGTAAATGGAACTTGAAACAACTTTTTTTTAGCATCTTTCTGAAACATTCAAAGCTCCATTTACCGTAGCATATAACTCTTCAAACTTTAGTCAACTCATAATGACCACCGAGTTAACACTTCAGACAATTTTACTAAGTAGATAAAACGTAGAAGTTTTCGAGCAGCAAACGAGAAGAACCGCAACTTAAAAATGTTGAAGCACGTGTAGAAAAATCGTCCGGTACAAAAGACAGTTAAAACAGCTGAAACTCGTAACGAGTCCTCGTTTCGCATGCGCGAAAGTTAGTTTTTCGAACGATGAATTTTTCGAAAGTCATTAAATCGTAGTTGGCGCCAACGGAATCGCGAACGAAACAAAAATTCATGGAACAGTTTTAAACGGCAGCGGACAGTCTCGAAATCGTCACGTAATCTGCGTTATAAAAAAAGACAAAAAAAGGAAAAGAATGAAACGAGACTGAAGAAGTCTGAAATATTTCTGAGCCAAGGAAATCTCGAGTTAACGACACTTCGTCGACTCTTCTTTTCGCTTCATTTAACCCGTTCGTCTTTGTGTCCCAATAACGAACTTCAGAAGTAGGAACGGTTGCCGCCCGGTTGGTATCGGGTCCCGAGGAATCCCCGTAGCGTTTGCGGCATCACGGTGCTTCAACGCACCCGACCGACCGTTCAAAGGGCTCATTTCGCTGTAGATACGTGAGATATCACGCGTATCTTTAAATCGTTCCGTGTGCAAACAATATAAACAGGAAACTCAAAAGGAAGAGAGGATGAAACCGGAGCGTAGCTCAAGCGTGGATCTTTCAATTTCAGTCGAAATTTCCTTTGCATGAGCTGCCTTCTACCAACGTAATATCTTCCCTTTGCCCAATTCTGGCAAACGCCTCACAAGATTGTATCAGCTTTCGGCGGGAATTACTTGAATAGAGAAGCATTTAAGGAGTTACGTATTTTTGAAACAGTCGAAACATAAGAAAAATTCGACGATTCAATGAAAACCTCGAATAAGAGTCTCCGTTATATTAGGTCTAGGTGAAAGGGAAAGTTCTGTCGATTTTGTTCTTATAAATTCAGTCATTTATTTGTATGTAATTTTAATGTTCCCTCGCGGGTTACATAGGAATCTCGCTCCTATTATACATTAATATATCAAAATTCTAAATTCTAATTATTTCTAATACTACATTCTAATGATTCCCTATTTCTATTTAATTCTTACTTAAGACTCCTTCTTCTCAGCTTTCCATATTTCCTGCCTTCCTCTCTATATCTAACCTCTCCATCCATTTTTCTCCCTCTCCGTTGTCATTCAGTATCCATTCCACTCTTTTCCCTGTCCCTTCTTCCATTCCTTCTTCTTCTCTGCATCCCTCCAATACGTGTTCCCCAGTCATTTATTTAAAGTTTTTACAAACAATTCAATGTGTTATACATTTTTCTTCATTAGATATGACCTGCCAACACTCTGGAAGCTTCGTTCCTCTAGGGCAGAAGGTCTTATCTTTTAATGCGAAAAACTCGCCGATTACTGTTTGAACACCTTCGAAATTTGCATATTTTTTCCATTAAAAAACTTTGTAAAAATCGGAAAAAGTACTAATCAGATAGGGTCAAGTCGGGAGAATATGGGGATGTGGAAGGATTTCCTATCCAAGCTTTTTAATTTTTTGCATTTTAACGTTTTCGTGGAGAAGCTGCTCCGTACAAACACGAGCACTTCATTTTGAAACGAATCCAAGCTTCTTTATGTGGTCTAATAGATTAATTACTATTAATATCCGTTTATCCTCAATCATGGTTCGTAAAAAGTCATCATCGATATCAGATAAAAATTTTTCGAACCATCTTTGACAGGTTACTGCGGTTTTGTCAAAGACACCGCACAAGTCTTTTGCTGCTTACACAACGCTATTCCCTATTTGTTGCTGATACAATATGCCTCGAATGCTCCTTCAAATTTTTGATAAATCTTTTTTTTTCATCAATGGAATATATCCTTTTAGGAATTAGTGAAAGCTTTGGTTAAGCTAGCGTAAAATTACCAAAAGCTCCAGAATGTTTTTTGGTTGAAATGATAGCTCAAAGTTTCACGAATAAAATACAAAAGGTTTGAAGTGTAAAAGCCGCTTAGTTGCAGAGTTACAGAGCCGAATGTAAGCTCGTATGCAGTGACTACCTTTAAAATTCGGACATCCTTTGAAACAGATCAAGGTTTATCAAATTGAACCGAATGGATTGTGCTTTTTTGAGAGGTTAGGAGGATTGATTTATGTACTAGATGGTTTGTGAAATTGATAAGGTCGGATTTGCTAAATAAAATACTAAAAGTTGCTCACTTTAACTGAAAATTTCATTTTCAAACCTTTCGCATTATAAACATTTCATCGAAATCTGTAATAAGTCTAAAAATTTCTTTATTTCTGCATCAACAGACATAATTTTGCAGAAATTTTCAAAATATACCTATGTATGTATATAACCGACATAAAGCTAGTAAAAGTAAGCTGTGGCATTTCCTCCGCGATTTTAATCAATTGCAATTTTTTTTTTAAATTCCTTTTACAGGATATCTGGTGAATTAATCCTTCTAGCTTCTTAATGAAACCTCAAATCCTCTCGATCAATTTTAAAAAGATAATTCTCCTTGTTTAATACGGAATTTATCTCAAAACGAAATCTCAATCTGTATCGATGAGATTGCAATAAAACTTTACAAACACTACCATTATTATATTAACTAATTAGATGTATTAACAAACGATTTTGTGTAAAATAATGTATTTATAGAATTTATAAGCAAAATGATAAATTCCTCATGAAGATCTACATCTTTTCTTCAAAACGTTGTCATAATAAATGGACAAAATAGACCTCGGTACAGTGTCCTTCATCAACGATTATGATAACCCGTTCTTAATGTTTAGTTTTTTTATTATGAATGTCCAAAAGTTGCCTATTTTTCGAATCGTTACAATTGTACGACACCATAAAGAAGACATACATTTTATTATATTGGATATCGCTGACCAAAAAAGCTATCTTATTTATTTTTTCAATCATCCATAGGATAGTATGCACATATACGGAATGATAATTCACAAAGTCAAACATAGGAGATACGTTTTATATTTCGTTTAATTAAGTAAAATTTCATTTATAAATCTTAAAGTAATTCAAATTTATTTGAATTATGCAGGAGATGTTTCACGATTTTATGTTATCACAGAACTCCATATCCTAATGTTACAAGTCGCACACGTAAAAATACGAACGTGGACGACCGCATTTTACAATTCAACGACCAAGAATACCAGCATCGACAACAATGCATTTGAATATCAAAGGTAGACATAAACTATGCAGAAGGAGGTCAGAAATCTTCGGCTCAACGCATCCGGACCCCTGGAAAAATATTCCAACGGTCAGGATGTTTCACTCATCCAACTTTCCGCAAATACACAGGCTATCTCATTTTCATCTTTCTGCGGGATTATCTTCCGACTGATTCGTTAGTCGGAATCATTTCACATTCAATTTACTTCGTTTCTACTTTCATTAATGATGCAAGCCAATTTTTCATTTTACAAATAAATATTCGTACAAACTTATTAGTATAATATTTAAACTAAATATATAACTAATTTATATCATATTAAATTAATATAAAAAGATACTAATATAATATTTGTACAAATATTTAAAAACTGATGCTTGCTTTATAATTTAATTATTATAATGGGAATAAAGTATAGATATAATAAGTAATTTATAACTATAAATAGTATAACTAATTTATATCATATTAAATTAACATAATAAAATACTAATATAATATCTGTACAAATATTTAAGAACTGATGTTTGCTTTATAGTTTAATTATGATAATGGGAATAACGTACAGACTAATAGAGTACATATGGTTCCAAGTACGGCCTTATTAATCCTTCTCGACATAACATAGAGGAATACATGTATACATATAATACTTCAATGAAAATATAGCATTAAAAAAAAACGGTTTCCTACTTTGATGTGTCGATCCACGAACTCTTTGAACTGTCTAATGCATTTTTTATTTAAATTTGCATTCGTTTTGAATTAATTAGATCGGGTTTAACAGTCCAAATCAAACAAAAGCCAATCTATATTTATTAATTAACTGACTCTCATATGTTCCTCTAGATGAGAATTAACCTATTTAATGTTTTTTGATGCTGTGAAGTACATTTTTTTTTACTATTTGCATTGTAAGATAGATTTCTTTAAATTGTTCAAATTTACATTGCAAATGTAACAGTAAAAATAAGAAATCATAAAAATAAATAATGAAGATGAATATTAAATTTTAGCATCAAACAATGCAACTATTTTTAACTCGCCTCGCATGCTGCAACCTTCATTACTCTGGTAGCCTAATTTTCTATTCAGTTCGCTGAAGTTACGAGACTTCGTGCTTTCAAGCTGTCAAAGGACTTCTTCAATCTCAATTCATGACTGTAAAGTACGGGATCGTCCACACAGCATAAATGATAGGTAGCCTAAAAAGCCCTCTCAACTTATTTTCCCAACCTATTCCTTCCCCTATTTTTTAATTATGTTCCGTAACACGTTAATCGTCCAATCAACAAAAAAAAATGGCGCAGAATCAAAGCAATTAATTTGACAAAACGAAAACTGAAAGGTTCAGTTTTCTGATATTAATTACTGTTTCAAACCTCTACCATTTAGCAGATCGTAAGCAAATTTTGTACACGCACTTTACCAACGTAATAATTAATTTTCAATTCTGAATAAATAATTCCGTCACTCAAATATGGATGACGTGGCAATCAAAGTCTTAAGGGGTTGAGTGCCTTTAAACCAGGCATGTCCAGAAGTAGCTCACTCGAACGCAAATTCGAGGGAGACGCCTACTTCTCCCGCCCGCGCGTCTCGCTCCCCGTGGCGGCCGTAGTCCTCCAAGCTCCTGAGACCAGTGCCTACCGCTTGCAATATGTACCGCGTGTGGCGCGTTGGGGCGACTCTCGGACCCACGGTAGGTACGGGTCTGAGGACCTCGGAGGACTATGGCCGCCACGGGGAGCGAGACGCGCGAGCGGAAGAAGTAGGCGTCTCCCTCGAATTTGCGTCCAAGTGAGCTACTTCTGAACATGCCTGCTTTAAACGGTTGAAAATAAGAGAAATTCAACCATTTCTGTTACGTATAAATTTAAGTTTCGTTAAAAAATGAATATGTACATCTTATAATGTGATATTTAAATAATACTAGAAACACTCGGCTTGGTAACCAATAAGTAATCTCAGTGCTTGGAATATATGCAAACATTGGTTTGTGGTTATAATAATATTTTATTATAATATAAACAGTGCTGATATAGTAATGACTAGACTGCGGATTTTATGCATTTATGACAAGACCGAGTTGAGGCAGTTCAAAACAATAGGTGGATTGATGAAATTTAAAAGCGTCAATATAATATTTGCAACTTATTTAGATCATTAAAGGAACAAAGGAACCTCCATATGACTACTACTGGTTGCAATTACGGTAGACAATTTTTGTTTCGCATAAAGATCCGCAGTCTAGTACAGTATTTCATCGATAATCGTCGCCACCACGGGTCCAGCCGGCGACAATTAATGTTTAGATAATACTATTCTTTGACTTGTGCCGAACGTAGAAAAGGCGGACTGCGAAGCTCGAGAGGCCTCGGTCGCCGAGAAGTGTAACATAATACGGGTTGAGTATATCGGTGAGACCACTACTAATCCAATGACAAAACTTCTTTATTTTTTATTATTTTTTGATGGATCTTTCACCAACATATTCGTTCAGAATTTCACGACAATTAACGATAAAATACTGTAATGACACAAGGGATAACGGTATGTCAGCAGAATGTAGTGAGTAGACAAAAGAACAGATGAACAGATCGATAATACATAAACATTGACAAGAACGATGAATAATACTGTTAAAGACTGGCACCAACCGTCTGAAGCTCCTAATTCTTAACGTATTGTAGAATCCTTCATTAAATACAATGCACAATCAAAAATGTTACAATTTGGATTAAATGGCCAGTAAAATAACCATGAGCTGAACTAACCGCACTTTATATGTACATTAGAGTGGACCTTGTTTTTTGACCAAAAAATTCTTTCGCTTTTTTCTCACCCTCCAGAATTGTGACAAATGTTGAGAAAATGTTCTGGAAAAAGTTTGGATTTGAAAATTTTGAATTTTTTAATAATAAAATTTTATTATAATCCTCCATTTGCAAAATTTTTGATACCAACAATATTTTTGGGAAAAGATCCTTGTACATGGAATAATGACACTGACTTCAAAAATTGGGATGAACATAGTTACACCGCTGAACACGGTGTTAAACTAATGGAGGATTATATTAAATTTTATCAAGAAATGAAGAGGAGAAACAATATATACTACAATCTGTGATGGGATACCGAAAGCAGTATCCTGACGCCACAAAAAAGAATTTGTCAAAGGATTTTTAAAGATTTCTTAATATAGAGAGAAACACCTGATCAATCCCTCCATGATTTATTGTATTTTTAAGACGCATTGAAGTCTGCTTTTCAACATTTTCGTGACCAGCGGGACGTGTATGTCCCACTTCCGCTTTTAAACTATTGTTAATGTATGCAGTAGAGCTTTTTGGAATTACATCGAAAGGGTTAACACAGACGCGTCTAGGGCAGGATCTGCTTGGTCTTAACGAATGTTCACAAGCAGATCTGGGACGAAACGCTTACGAAATTTGTATACATAATTTAAAAACTTACATTATTGCATTAAGAACTGAGGCAGGAATTGCTGGGCCCTACTGACAAGTCCGCAAGCAAAGCCGGGACGAAATAATTTTATGTCACCTCTTTTCGCAATTTACAAAATATTCATAATAACTTCTTTTTCCGATCTTAGAACTGTTTTTCTTTTGAAAATTGGAGCTTATTAATGTATTTGTTTAATATCTCTGTCAGTTATGTATATATGAAAAAACTCTTCAAACAAAAGTTGTAATATGTAAGGAGGTGAATATAGTATCAGGAGAAAAAAGATTTTTTTAAGGTCATTTTTTCAAATTTTCAATGTCATGGATGTTTTTTTCTATTAACAACTGTTTATGCTATATATGGATTCTTTAAGAGAAAAAAAAAGACAAATTCAACGATATGTGAGAACAAAAAAATGTTGCAAACAAATTTTCGTCAAGTATAGCTAAGGTCCACCCTAATGTCGATACATGCTTGGGCCCCCTATTAGAAACGAAATATTAGATCATCCTATAAAATACAGTTTTCTACCTTCGTTTATATAAACATTTACATCATGTTTCGAACACACCGTTCCAACGCAAGAGAAAAGTATATCTCGCGTTATGGTATGATTGCACGTCGCAACTGCCAGTTGCATTCTTCAAACGCCTATAACTAAATTAATTTTACGAATTCAAACAAACCCTTTTGTATATATATTCAAGAACATTTTTACTTAAAGATAATGGGACACGATTTTTTTTAACAAAATCTAAACAGTCATTACCGAATCGTTCGATTACTCTTGGCGCTAGATATCAAAAATATTTTTGCACCGTTTTGAGCTAATTCGGGGTTTTAATTGTTCGAACCAAGCCAGCTTCGTATTACTTTATAAGTTCATTAAAAATGTTAATAACAATTTGCAATATTTGAAATCTGATTACACGGATGTTTTCCGTATAAAAAATGACATAACTTTGCCGTTTAAACTATTCCTCTAGCTGTAATAGTTTTCAAGATATTCGATAAAATATAACTTTCAGATATTTTTTTCAACATTAACTTTAGGCCCATTTGCAATGTTTCGCAGGTTCAAACTGCGATTAAACGAAAGTAGGAAGTTTCAACTTTGCATTTACCTGTAAGTTATTAAAGTTAACTAATTGCACGCTTCACTGATTTACAAAAATACAAAATAATTATTGATAATTTAGGGGTAGCAAGACTCGTACATACAGGGTGTGTCAGTAGGGACTACAATCTAAAATATAAGTATAATCAGTATAGAAAACTCAGTATAAGAAGACTGTTTAATGAATTATGTGACCATCGAGGACATTATATCAAGGTTTTATCAAAAGTTTCTTTAAGCTCAACTCAAAGTCATCATACTATAGGTTGTTGAATTCGCCCCCCCCCCCCCCCACCAACAACGTGGTACTATGAAAAAAGTGCATTGGCTTTGAACAAACTCAAGGTCACCTTGATATATGAAAAAATGAGATATAAAAAATCATATTGTGCTCATTGGACGCGTCCCTCAAAATGCTATATAATTGTGTCAAATGTTTTTTGATACAACCAATGGATACCGAGTTATTTTAGATAACAGTTCTTCTTGACTCACCCCGTATACATACATATTATCAGATCCTATATTTAAGATTGAAGTGCATTTCAATAAATTTGCAACATATCTCTATCGATTATGTGATCGAATAAGTGCCAGTTCACTATCCGCGTTAAGTCGAAGTTTGCCTAATCCATAAACATTAACGATAAAATTATTGAAGAACTCATTTGGCGCCTAGTTATAACAATTGATGTAGAAAATTTTTATTTTGCATAAAGATCCGCAATCTAGTTATAGGTCACATTAACACAGTTAGTTTTTGTTAATTTGAAAATGAATTTTGTCTAGTTAATTGTAGCATTCGAATCACTGTGCATTCATGCGACTCTAAACTCGAAGAAGAAGAAAAAGATGAAGACGAAAGTGCGTAAGAATCGATGTTTTAACGATTCAAAAGCAGGATAACCCTTTTAGTCCAAGTGCAATGCAAAGTACATACGATAGAGATGTTCTATTCGGATCTAAATTCAAATCCTCAATTAATGCATGAACACTCCGGCAACTCCTCTGATCAATGACTGGATTGTCTCGCGTAAATTCCATGTGTGGCCTCCTCTTCTATGATCCATCGGTCGGTTCGTCACGTCTTCAGGACACCGTTACAGAATTGTTTCAGGACAACGATATTAAGACCGGTTGGAGGGGTAGCCTCATTACGTGTTCGCAAGCATATAAAGGTGCTTAGCTAACCGTGCGACCTGCTATTCGAAATCAGCAGGGAGAATTCTCGCATATACGTTCGAAACGATCCTGACGCTTTGATCGACGAACCGAAACGAGCAATGTTACGCAAGCTTCTTCTGATGCCTCCCTTCCGAAAATTAGATTATAACGACGCCTAAGCGACGTCTAATTAATCAGTCCGGACTTTGTTCCACGCGATTGTCGTTCTCTCATACATGTCGCACGGTTCATTAACAATTCCCTACTCCGTCTCTATCACAAAAATTAAGCCCTAACTGTATAATGCAGCCGGAAACACTCCGTCGTTAAAAATTTGGTTTTTAAATATTATAAATATTTACGAAAATGCACGTCCCTTTGCATTTGTTCCTTTCACGAGTGTGTTTCATTTTCGCTAACACGCTTAGCTGTGTTTTACCAAATTGTGGAGGTTTATACAATTTCTCCTCGCTAACGTCGCATACCTCGAGCGCTCAGCGTGATGATATTAAATAGTTGACGGTATTTTCGGTAATTGTGCATAAAAGGTCCCACCTCACCGATTTCGATGATTTTTTAATATGTTGTCAGGGTGAAGATTCTGAACAACTTTTTCCTATACATATAACCGTCGCTCAGCCTTAGTTTTTGAGATATTTGCGAAAAACTGCAGCTAGTACTACATTGAATTTTGCCTATACGTGCACGTCCGCGCCGTGCGTATGCGTCAGCATGATGCGACCGCTCGTCAACTTTTTCTACAAATATAGCACGCGATCGTCGAACGATCTATATATCGCGTGAACTTTTCAAAACATATAATGATGAAGAATGAGTATGTTACGGTAAATGTGATTAATCCGGTGATTATGTATGATTGCCGGTTACTATATATAATCACCACTAAGTTTGGTCTGGGTTAGGTCTTAAATATTCAATAATTCATCACATTTACCAATTCTTGAATATTTAGGACCTAACCCAGACCAAACTTCGTGGTGGTTATATACAATAACCGGCAATTATACATAATCACCGGATTAATCACATTTACTGTAACAATTACATATTATGACACTACACACACTCACACAATGTTTCACACCTGAAAGCTTTTCCGAATAAATGTCATGGGCTGATTGCACTTAGTGAATTCTTGAATATTTAGGACCTAACCCAGACCTTTTTTTTTTTTTTTAAATGTGAGGAATCCGCCTTATGGATACCCTCCCACCTCGCTGTAGAGGCGAGAGGGTTATGTTGGGCTCTCCTGATCCAAAGGTCAGGCCTACCAACCAAAACCCACATTCTGCCGTGCTCTGGGCTTTTAAGGTCCATTCCGGGATCTGCATATTGCATTGCTACCGGAATGGACCGCCCTCTTATGCACACATGGGAGGGGAGAGTAGCTCCTCTCCGGCCAACCTATTTGGGACTCGGTGACGACAGACACCGTGTGTCCTACGTCTCCCGGATACGTCTTTCCCCCCCACCTCGCCGGCGGGGAACGTCGCGTCCGACTTCCGATAAGGCCGGTCCTGCTTAGGGGAGCTTTAGCTCAAACCCTAAGGACCGACCCCCTACCCTCCCCGGTGGGTGAGTTGCAGTGCAACACCACCCACTAACCCCTTCCCACATTTGCACCCGAGGGACCTGAAAGCTTTTCCGAATAAATGTCATGGGCTGATTGCACTTAGTGAATTCTTGAATATTTAGGACCTAACCCAGACCTTTTTTTTTTTTTTGAAATGTGAGGAATCCGCCTTATGGATACCCTCCCACCTCGCTGTAGAGGCGAGAGGGTTATGTTGGGCTCTCCTGATCCAATGGTCAGGCCTACCAACCAAACCCCACATTCTGCCGTGCCCTGGGCTTTTAAGGTCCATTCCGGGATCTGCATATTGCATTGCTACCGGAATGGACCGCCCTCTTATGCACACATGGGAGGGGAGAGTAGCTCCTCTCCGGCCAACCTATTTGGGACTCGGTGACGACAGACACCGTGTGTCCTACGTCTCCCGGATACGTCTTTCCCCCCCACCTCGCCGGCGGGGAACGTCGCGTCCGACTTCCGATAAGGCCGGTCCTGCTTAGGGGAGCTTTAGCTCAAACCCTAAGGACCGACCCCCTACCCTCCCCGGTGGGTGGGTTGCAGTGCAACACCACCCACTAACCCCTTCCCACATTTGCACCCGAGGGTGCAGCCGTGGGAAGAGGTTGCCCCCCTCCTCTTACCTGGTCCTGGGCCTGGCCCAGGACCTCTTGCCCCTCCGAGGCGGGGGTGTCGATGGGTGCATCGACACCCCCGTCCTCTTTCCTTCTCCCTCTACCCGACCCTCCTCCGCCTAGGGCGAAGGTGGGGCAGGCCTTAGTACCACCTCTGTGGTTGTATTCTGCGGAGGACCTAACCCAGACCTAACTCAGACCTAACCCAGACCAAACTTAATGGTGATTATATATAATAACCAATTATACATAATATGTGTATAATACATATGTGCGCGGACGTGCACGTATAGGCAAAATTCAATGTAGTAGTAGCTGCAGTTTTTCGCAAGTATCTCAAAAACTAAGGCTGAGCGACGGTTACATGTATAGGAAACAGTTGTTCAGAATGTTGAGTTTTACAACGTATTTAAATTTTATCAAAATCGGTGAGGTGGGACCTTTTATGCACAATTACCGTATTTTCTATTGTTCGGTGTGCCTCAATCATGTTTCATAGCCAAAGATACGAAGAGTACTATTGGATGTACGCATAAGAAAACGCACAATTCTTAACAGAAAGGAACTGTAATGTTTTTAGAAAATTAAGAAAAATGTTTGAATAAATAAATCGGCTGTGAAGCCAATCACTGCAACACTAATTGTCTCATAGCAATTTATTTGAATCGTAGCGGTTTGGTTTTATTCTTTTTTACTCAAGTTGATTTGTGTGTCATATGTAGACTCTGGGTCTCTATGCAAAATAAAAATTGTTTAAATTAACAAGTTTTCTTTCACAAGTATTTCTTCTTTAAACAATAATTGTTACAAATTTGAAAAATGTAACAGTGGGTTATGTTTTTAAATGTTTCTACAGCTTGGTATTTCACCTATTATTCACCTATTCACTCATTTCTATTGTAAATGCATAATATCTGCAGTCCAGTCATATATATTAATAAACATATTCTTCTAAACCTGTGCACTGGTATTTGTTTACAACGAGGTTTCAAAAGACTTAATTATCTCACAATCAGTTTTCATGTTACGGGATTTCCACTAATTGGATTTGAGATCTGCAAATGTAGATACCAAAGCGTCTGATTTTGAAGTTACATGACAGAACAACAGCCACTACTCTGCATACTGTATATCTGTCTAACTCAGTCAGTTATCCCAACTTATCAGTTGTTACAGAGGCAAGCAAACGAAATACATACAATAGAAGCATTGCGTGTTAAACATGCGATCTCACTCGACAACGACAAACAGAAATACGTGATCGCTCTAATGATATTATACTCGAGAATACATATAATCCTCGCTCTCCTTTTGCGTTATTAAAACGTTATACGATCATTTTCTAGCGAGATCTGTCAATGCTTGTGATTTATAAGAGTTCTGATAATAGGAACTAAAAAAGAATAGCATTCCTTGAAAGAAAGTCAAGTATCGCATACGAAGTCATGAATTTGAGGTGATGGACACGTGTCTGAGCAATGAATATTAAACGACAAACACTAAGCAAGAGTTTATTTACACTATTTGCACTTAAACTATACATATATACAGTTCTTAACCGAACACCTAATGGATATCAACGCGTCGTCACGGAACTTGCCCTATAGCGTACGGACACGGGCGTTCTTCTCAAGTCAGATGTTACAAGTCGAATGAATCCTTTCCCTTGTCTTTTAACCGTCGCGTCGTTCGTAGGGGTGGAATATGAGAAAGTTCTCTCAAGCCGTGGAAAAGAATTTTCCCGAAACCTCTGGAAAAATCCCGAGTGGCCGTTACACAAAATGTGGCACATGGCCTTGCAGTGTCAGGACACGGCCATTACGCTGAAATAAACCATTCGGATCCGCAGCGCAACGAAACCCTAGACGACTTGGCCCTGTACGCCACAAATTTATCATAATCAACGTGTAGTATTTCCCTAATAAAAACATCTTGTAATTCTGAAATGTATGATTTTTATACTCGTGTTTCGACGCTGTTTATTTTGAAGGATAACTCATAGTGTCGAAGTTGAGCTCGTTTTACCAATACTCTGTATATTGATCGGGCGCGTTGGAGTGCACGGTATTTTTCCTTTTGGTTTTTTTAATGAAAATGGTGAGATTTTATTGTGATACTCCAAGGAATCAGGAAAAAAAGCGTTTATCAATTATTGCGTAATAAAGTTTGATAAAAGAGAACAAAAAGGGGTAAAGGGAAATAACCTCTTAATTCTTTCATTACGGCAATGTAAAAAATTTTATGTAAATGTACAGGGTGTAAAAAAATATTTGGTAATTATATAGAAAAGGTCTGCGTACTCCGATTTTGATGAAACTTTAATATGTTATGGAGCAACACATTCCGAACAACTTTTTCCTTTTCCAATATAGGGGGATTGCTTTTAGTTTTCGAGATATTTGCAAAAAACTATTGCTAATACTATATTGAATTTTCTGTATTCTTTATACTCCGATTTTGATGAAATTTAATTATGTTATGCAGCAACACATTTTGAACAACTTTTTCCTTTTCCAATATAGAGGGGTCGCTTTTAGTTTTCGAGATATTTGCAAAAAACTATTGCTAATACTATATTGAATTTTCTGTATTCTTTATACTCCGATTTTGATGAAATTTAATTATGTTATGCAGCAACACATTTTGAACAACTTTTTCCTTTTCCAATATAGAGGGGTCGCTTTTAGTTTTCGAGATATTTGCGAAAAACTATTGCTAATACCGTATTGAATTTCCCGTATTCTCGCACGCTCCGTGGCAACGTAAGGCTGGCCGGCGCGACGCCTGTTTACTTTTTTTTTTCTTAACACGCTGTGGAGATGAGAGAGAAAACGGGGTCCACTCTGGTCATACATACAAAACCTTATTATTTTTTCGACAATACCACACACACCCACCCACTGCTTAACACGCACTCAGTGTTTCTAAAACAAAGGTTCTCACATTATACAATATAAAATGAACTGAGACCAATACAGCATACATGTATTATATTTTCGCATTTGATTGCAAAACAAATTGGTATTGGTTTTAGTTGATTTTATATTGTTTAATGTGAGAACCTTCGTCTCAGAAACACTGAGTGGGTGTGTTGGCTAATACATGTATGCTGTAATGGCCTCAGTTGATTTTATATTGTATAATGTGAGAACCTTCTTTTTAGAAACACTGGGTGTGTGTTAAGCACTGGGTGGGTGTGTGGTATTGTCGCTTCTCATCTCCACAACGTGTTTACAAACAAAAAATAAACAGATGCGGCCCTGGAACAGCTTTACGTTGCCGCGGAGCGTGCAGGAATACGAAAAATTCAATACAGTATTAGTGATAGTTTAAAAGCGACCCCCCTATATTGGAAAAGGAAAAAGTTGTTCAAAATGTCGAGATCTATAATATATTAAAATTTCATCAAAATCGGAGTACGCAGACCTTTTCTATATAATTACCAAATATTTTGTCATGGCTTCACCAGGTGATTCTACAGCTTTGAATTGTCATAGTGTTCCGTAAAAAAAAGTTGCTGCAAAATTGACCTCGACGGAAAAATTTAAGGTCAAAATTTTTTATTGCATCGGGTAGTACTCTTTCAGGGGAACAAAAGTCTTAAAGGGGCCATAGGTCGCAAATGAACCATTCTCTATAAGAACTACTCTAAAGTTTCGTAAATTATGTAATTTCATATGTCTACAGGGTATGTCAAGATGGTATAGACGTGGAGGGGATGATTCTACATGAGAAAATAAGTGAAAAATACAGAAAATAAATATTTTTCATTTGACTTCTTGTTTTCGAGAAAATCGACTTCGAAAATCCGTCATGTTCGCGGTTCTTAGCGTTTGTGAGAAGTACAACTGATGGTTTACAAAACTTTAAAGTCGTTTTTTAAGAGAACAATTGACTTGAGACTTGTCCTCGTATATTCTAACAAACATTGGTTTACTTAATAGATTATAATAAAAATTGATTTTCAAGCTTGATAAAAAACTGTGTCACTCATAAATGACCGACGTTGCAGTCAAAGTATTAATATGCCCTTTTTCTTAAGAACTTACTAAACTAAACATACATCAAATGCACAGAGATTCGTATATCTATCATTATTGTTAGAAATTTTTGTTTCCGAATAGTTTGAAGAGCAAATACACGGTGAAAACAATCAAGGAATCGATCGATCGTGGTTCCCAGAGTAGACTAGTACGAGGCGACCGAAGAAACATTGACAGACTAATTTTGATGTTCGACCAACGGACAAATTTGCTTCTGAATCAGAATAGGCTGGCGCGGGTTCGCAGTAAATTCCGCGTGAAATGACTGAAAAATAACAAATTGATTCGCAGGAACCGTTCCCGAGGCGGCTCTTCGCGAAATTATGCAGCTGTTCATACAGTCGCGTTAAATGGTTACAAGACAATCGTTTCACGTTTGATGTGCAAGCATGCTTAGAGGGAAGGTCGTAATGCGTAAACAGCGGAGTCTCTGGTTACATTAGTAGCGCCGTATTCCTCGGCGCGTGTATCTAGTATACTATACGTTTCTGACTAGCCCCTTGCTAGAACGCATCGAACGATGGAATCTGATTAACCGACGACGATGCAACTGACCGACGTCAGGCGAAGCCGATCCAGTCTGCCTCAAGCCGAATCACTAAGACACCGCAAGCCGCATCCTGTGGAGCAGAAAATGACCCAAGAGCCATTTCCAGCCATTTTCCAATGCTAAGGTGAAAGGAACTCTCATCTGTGTACTAATTATTATCAATCAATCGAAAAAATCTTCGTACACCCTTTAACGCTTTGTCTTACAGTATGGAACTAGACTCGCAATGAAGATTTCAAACAGAATATACCAAATATGAATAGGATAATTGCCAGAGCTGAGTAGAATACTATTTCAAATAATAAATAGCAAATAGTCTACTTTGGTAATTATCTATAAAAAGGCTTCCTCACTGATTTTGATGACCTTGAAATATGATGTCAAGGTAATTATTCTGAACAGCTCGGCCACCCCACTCCTCCACACACTCCTCAAATGCCTTTTTTTTTTTTAACGCAGGGAAATGCTTTACGCATTCCCCGTCCCCCTTGGGGGAGGGACGGGGATATGTGGGACTCCCCCCCTTCCTGAATGGAAGGGGAAGGGGGGTATACCCACTAAAACTCTGCGGAGACCTGACTATGCGGTAGGGGAGTGGCCAGGAACTCGTGATAAACACTACTGGACCACTCCCCCGCTGTGGTGGCGGCGGCAAGCACGGGGGGGGACATGACCACCCAAATTTCATCTACCAGGGCATTGCGCGGGAGACCGCCGTGTCTGGACGACACGCCCCCCAAGGCGTGTCGCCCGCGGCCCCTGGAGGGCTTGCCCCGAGTCGGAGCCTAGGGCGAGCACCACCAATACGCGACGGAGAGGGAGGCCCTACCTTCCACGGGCCCCCGCTCTCCGTTTTCCCGCAGCGCATGTCGCTCCCCCCACCCCCCCACAGAAGGGGGGGGACGCTACGGCTGGGGCGAGGAGTAAAGAGATGTGGGCTCCTCGCCGCGGCACCCCGGTCCGTAACTACCCCAGGGGGGAGGGCGGATGACCCCGCCCCTCCCCCCCCCCCAGACTCCGGAAGTGGGCACCTCCTCACGCCCACTGCCGGAAACACCTCCTCCAAACTATCCGCCCTCAACTAAGGGGGGGGCTCACCCCCCCCCCCCAACGTCAGGGAGGTGGGACGGCGGCAGCCGCTGAGGCGTTTGCCACCGCCCACCTCCACACATTTCTATCGGAGAGGGGGTCGGCCTCCCTCTCTCTTTCCGCGGCCTCCTTCTGCGAGAACGTTATCTCGAGATAACGTTCTCGCAGAAGGACTCCTCAAATGCCTAACCCAGAGTTAACCAAAATTCGTTTAAAATGGCCGGAGTCCGCTGTAGAGGATCTAACAAATATCGTTTTATTACACATACTTTTTATACACATGTATGTATAGGGAAAAGCTGTTCAGAATCGTACCCCAAATAACATATTTGAAGCTCATCAAAATCTCTAAGAAACCCTGTTTCTGGATTGTTATTCCACGGAGGGTTAGGTCTGTATAGCTTTTACATAAATTTTGGTTAGCTCTGGATTAGATTTCTTGGAGATGAGGTGCAGGAAGGAGGATGGAGCCCCTCCCCTGCGCTAAAGGACGAATTTGGTTGTTGGGAAAAGGCGAAGTTTGTTACAGTCATCCTAACAGTTTTTTTAAATATCTAAAAAATTAAACAAGAGCGGCGGTTACATGTATAGGGGACAGTTATTCAGAATGACGACCTTGACAACATATTTCAAGGTCATAAAAATAGGCGAGAAGCCCCTTTCCTAGATAATTACCTTCATTTTATTTGAAATCATACGTGCACTTTTAAAAATAAAATATTTGATTTGTTAGAAAATGTTTTTCTTATTTAGTAGCGGGGTAGTCTAGCCGAAGCTGCCTCTACTAGCTCGCACGGCGCTGAACGGTGCGGCGTTAGTGGCGAGAGTGGGAAGGCTCCTGCGCGAGCGCGGGGAAGACTCGCGACACGATGGGCATGATCGTTACTAGCACTAGATTGCCCAAGGAAGTCATTTTGACTGCTTTTTAATTTCAATTAGAAGAAGAGTCGATCACCAATGATGAAAATGAAAGTGTCATCAATATGCCCAGGAAAAGTAAATTTTTTTTTTCTTGTTAATATTTACTAATAACTTGTTATATAACTGTAAATAATATAAAAAATATTAAAAATTAATTTTAAACTTTCTTTACACATTAGTTATTCTTTCACAGTGCAGTCATTTTGACTGCTTTTGGGCAATATAGGTATATACTAAGTTTCAGTCTTTCTAGTGCTAGAGCACTGTCGAATGTGTATCGCGTAGAGTTTATACATATACAAATTTTTTCTAATTTTGTAATTTTGTAATTTTCCGGGCTGTCGCTAACACATTAATATTTGATAAAAATATTCTACTAAATCACATGTTAATGAAAATTAAACCTTTCCTTTAGTAACTGCATCAATCATTCGATTCTTTCATACGTCGGAATGGTTCATAAATTACACACAAAAAACAATACAAAATATCGTAGCACAGTTTCTATGTCAAAATAGAATGCTTCATATAACCAGTATTTATTACCATTACTGTACAGAGCAACAAAATGCAAGAAATTTATTACTATCACTAATATTTATCGCTTTTGCATTTAAGTAAGTGTAAAATGCGCTCACGATTCTCTTTGAACATTTTCATCCTGCGAATTTTCATAGAGGTCTACGTACGGAACATTCTGTGCAATAAAGTTTTAGCACACAAAAAGAACCAATAAACCTAGGACACGCAACGTTCGCGTATTTAAAAATTCCTTTTGAAAGCCTGACAAATTGAAAAATGGACAGAAAAGTGAGCCGCGTCGCCGGCGTTACTTACTCGAGCTGTGAATTGCTTCTCGCGGGTATCGATAAAAATTTGTGAAATAAAATACACCACTTTGCAGATCGACTATCCCGACACGGGATTTTGTACTCGGCTCTGTAAGATTAATTTGAAACATTCGAATGAGAGCTTGTTGAGTGTCAAAGGAATATACAAGTGCTGGTGTGTTCGCGCTAAATTTCCCACGTGCATACAAAAAATTCACACTATCTTGACCTCTGCGCGAAATTAATTCACATACTTTCACTATAATTTGCTAACAAAGGAATCTTTGTATCTCTTCTTATTTTAAACAAGCTTTACAGATTTGTGACGCTGCCCACTGTTAATGAGACGTTCACGCCTCTTAAATATTTATGTGCATACAGGCTGATGGAAAAGGTCCGATACTTATAAGCCTTATGTACACACCCTGCGGAGTAAAAAATATCTAATCGACATAGGTCCTAAAAGAATTCCTTAACACTAAAATCAATTTTTGTTATTTGTTACTGTTCTATATCATATCCGGTTCCCTTCGCAACACATTGAATGTATACACTTTATTGACGACTTGTTTTAGAACAAATACTTTCAACTACTTAGTGTACGAAAGCGAAATAATATGGAACACTAATATGGAACATAATATGGAACACTAATAAATAATGAAAATTGATTTTATAGGGAAAGGATTGCTTTTAGGACCCAGGTTAATTAGATATTTTTTACTCCACTCGCTGAATACTATAAGACCTATAAGTATCTGAACTTTTTTTTATCATCGTGTATAGATTGCAAATGCGACATACTGTATTTATTCTTATTGCATGCAATAATAATTTATTGGTGAAAAATATACATCATAGTGTATGTAGAATGTACATCAGTACTACTTCAATTAATTTAAAATCAATAAAATTTCATTGCAAATTTCATTTTAAACGCAATAATATAAAATCCAAGTATTTGTACTGTCGTATTTTATGATCTAGGTAATAATACTTATATAAATATTAATTAACTACCTTCAAGTATTTTAGCACTAATTTGTACATATTTATCTAACAAACAGTACTTATATATCAAGATTCGACATTCATTTTTATTGACCAAATTAAACAAAATTATAACAAAGTGTTTCTTGTTGAAATTAGTTAATTTGTTCAAAAATTCATCCATAGTTTGACAGAAGGAATTTCCGAGACTACAATAAGAAACAAAATCAATTTGCAATATATTTTTAATATAAATATGTACTACTGACATTAAAAAAAAATTTAACATACAAAGCTTGTTTAAAATAAAATTTGGCAACTACTTAATGCAACCATTACACTATTTTTATAAAATGATCATACTGAAAATTAACAGTTTCTGAATGAATGATAGCGAAGTGAAATGAATAATGAAAAAATAGTGAAATAATGAGATGAATTAGATTGTGTAACTAATGAATGAACCTCAAATAATTTACGAGAAACGAGCAATTAGTTGAAGTTTGAACGATTTTGTTTTTAACGAAACGTTTAAACAGGTGAAAAACGAAATGACGCTACGTGTGGCTCATTCGACGCCAAACGTTCGGTGTTGAACTTTAATTTACTTTTTCTCTAGACTCGTTTTTCAAGCCTAACTTTGAAATGTAGGAACGACGCGACGGGCTCGCATCGTTCAAATCAATTTCCTCCTGACTCGCGTGCAGGAAATCGAATATACCGGAAACGGGTTCTGGTGATGGCTGCGAACTGAATCGGCTATCACCAGCTCGCCGATCTCTTTGCAAGATAATCTGCCTTCTTCCTATTATTATTTTTTTCTCTTTCCTATTTTAATCCTGAGGTAAGTCTTCAAATAGATCACACCGATTTTATCGTCAATTCGGTGAACGTAATCGTAGCCGAACTCGCGAAGTCGTATTAAATAAATGCAGAAAGATGACGAGTTTTATTCTACATAGTAGCAAGAATTCGATGTTAAGTTAACTTGGGATAAGTTTAGTCACGTTTCCATAGATTTTTATTTTCATCATAATGCAAATAATAATTCTTTCCCTTTGTTGTTTCGTTGATTAACGTTGATTAACGTTGATTATTATTTATTATATGCAACATCTAACACTGAATAGTATCCACGGTCTTTTGTTCCCATAATACAAATCTTTTCTCATAACAATGTGCTAGTACTTTCTAAATTGAAATAACAAAATCAGGTAAGACTGATGTCATTTTTATTAATTGTATAATGAATATCATTCTTAAACATTCTTGCATTATATTTCCTTGTGTATTAATTGAATTTCCTATATTTTGTATCTGATATGCATTTCTTGCATAATACATTATTATTCGTTTCGAAATTAAACATTAAAACGTCAAAATGTTTCATAAATGTTATTTCTACTAAATAATATTGCGGTTTCCTAAATCGTTCGTTTTAAGAAACTGAAATATTTACCAAAGACATAATTAATGATAATGTAATTATGTATACGACTTTAATAAGTACTGAACAAAATTTCAGATTCCTAAACCTACATTTAAAAGACATTTTCAAATTACATAAAGATCTGTCTTTTTGAAAGAAGAATTTATTTTATTTTCAATGTTTCATTATCCCCAAACTTATTTGCAGATAAATTAGTACCCTTTATGATACCATTGTCAAAATCGTACATATTTTCATAATTGTTTTACTGAAATAAACTCTGTGTAGAAATTATACTTTTTAAGCTCAGAACGTTGTTATAGTATAGCTTTACAAGTATGTATACATTATCATACTAAGAGTTTTAATGCAAATTCATGTGTCCACTATGCGTTTGATACATAAAACTTCGATAAATGGAAATTTATTTTTCTCGTTGAAAATTTTATTGAAAGGAAAATGAAATAATAACTTTATTACACAATCGATATACATCATATTTTTGTGAAAATTCACTTTCCGGATAAATGCATAAAATCCACAATCACTATGAAGCGTTTGTTCCACTGCAATAGTTAACTTCTAATTTTATTCGTTACGGGAATTATTCGGATTCCAAAAAATGGAACCTAAATGAACTATAAGTATATTTACAAACAACTGTAGTTAGTTATAACATGTAGTTACAATAAATTAACAGTAATTAAACTAATTTGTAGGTACCAAATATTTATGCAAATGTACGTTCTCTCACTGACAGATTTAAGAAATTTAAATTCAGCAAAATTTCTCATTCTTGTTTAATAATAGCAGAAGAGTAAAACTAAAATAATATGTTTAAGTATAAAATGAAATATATTAATTATTTGTGTTATCTCTAATATGAAACATTTCAATAGGAATTGATCACATTGAATGTGTCTTTAATATGAAAATTCGTAATGCATGCATCAAGTGTAAGCCATCCATCATTGCCCGTATTCATATCATACTTGAAAATGAATGTAACCTGATTATATTAATTACCATTACTAATCATCTAAATTTCGCCAAATATTCACCTGCTTAAACGCCGATGTGATTGAATTGTTCAATAACGATAAAATTACTGCATCTTCGGTTGACTTCTAGCTTTGATTTATCATTATTGTGTCATTCCATCGACAATTTCGGATATTGCAATATTTCAAATGAACTGCAAAACAATAATTATTTAAGTACAAACTAAAACTGACCGAGAACACTGTCCAACACCTTTGTTTCTCAATTACTGTTGGGTGGTTCTTATAGAGTTTTTCGGGCTGATTCCGAATCTGCCCTTACTTTTTCTCCTACACGCACAGTTTTTAGGAAACATGACTGTGAAAAAAAACCTATTTTTCAACTTTAAACAAATATTGTGATGTTATTATAAAAGATATTGAATTGTTCCTTGCAGCAGAAGATTCTGCAGATTTTCCCGAATACAGTGATATCCAATATTAATACATTAAACATTAAACATTAAACATTAAACATTAAACATGTTTAAACAATCATTAAAGACGGAGAGACACCACTTTCGCACCAATTTTTGAAGATATTTTTGAATTTATCTCAAAAAATAAGGGTCCAGCGTAAAATCGAACCATATCACGCGATAGGACTGACTTTTATCTTGAGAAGCCCCCCTTTGAAGTTTGCCACATGGACGTTTTTACCGAACCAGAAAGCAAAATATCTACGCCCGACATGAGTTGCCGCCAGTGGTGCTCTTTCACTAGCGCGGTCGTTCGTTGGGATACGACGCGGCGCGGCGTAACGGCGATGCAGAGGCTAAAAGCGCGCAATTATGCCAGCTTATTTATAAATTATGTATAAATTATTTTATGAATTTTTTTAATGCAGTCTCTTGTTCATAGTATATTTCATACTAAAAAGGTCTTTTGTAACAAAAAATAATTTAAAAATCTATTTAATATCGCTTATTGTAGAAATGCTTAATAAAGAAAATTAAATACAAAAGAAAAACATTCTAAATTATTTTTTTGTTACAAAAGACCTTTTTAGTATGAAATATACTTACTATGAACAAGAGACTAACGTTAAAAAATACATTAAACAATTTATACAGAAGAATGTACTAATAAATAATAAATAACAATAGTATAACATTTAATGATATTGAACATTTAAATAAGCTGATATAATTTGCGCTTTTAGCCACTGCATCGCCGTTACGCAACGAACGACCGCGATAGTAGAAGAGCACCAATGGCGGCAGCGCATGTCGGGCGTAGATATTTTGCTTTCTGGTTCGGTAAAAACGTCCATGTTGCAAACTTCAAAGGGGGCTTCTCAAGATAAAAGTCAGTTCTATCGCGCGATATGGTTCGATTTTACGCTGGACCCTTATTTTTTGAGATAAATTCAAAAATATTCCCAAAAATTGGTGCAAAAATGGTGTCTCTCCCTCTTTAACGACTGTTTAATCACGATTAAACATTCATAATGTATTAATATTTGATATCACTGCATTCGGGAAAGTCTACAGAATCTTCTGCTGCAAAGAACAATTCTATATCTTTTATAATAACATCACAATATTTGTTTAAAGTTAAAAAATAGGTTTTTTTTCAAAATCATGTTTCTCAAAAACCAAAGTCATGTTTCTCAAAACCTCTATAAGAACCACCCAGAGTAATGGAGAAACGTAAAAAAAGTTGAAATTTGTTGGACGGTGTAATTAAAAGTAAATTGTTATACCTTACTAAATTCTTAACATTGTAAGTTTCAAGATTATTATTAATGAAAAATTTGTTTCATTGTTTGTCTACAATGTATGTAGGTATTTTAGGTGAGTCGTGTGGATGAATGAGCGTGTGCGTGAACGTGTGCGTGTGAAGTGTTCCGATGTGAATCGCGAGCGATAAACAAATCGAGGGGAGTTCGGGTTAAAACATCGGATAAACACTACGTTGAACGTTTTTAATTTTCACATTGTACGTAATTACTATTTCTTATTTATCAATAAACCTATATGTATATGTAGCAGCTTATTCCAAATATGAAAGTTAATAGGAATTATAAGGTGACTATGGATTTTCTTTTATGTATGAAAAAAATAAGTAGATCAAGTGCAAAACAGTAAACACATTTGGAGAATTTAAAAATACTGTTCTATTATTACTTTTCACTTTCACTCATTAAAATTGTTAAGGAAAGAAATAGTCTATGCAGTTCCTGTACCTTGCAATAATTCATACAGACAATTTTTACTTTGCATAAAAATCCGCAGTGATTATAAGTTTAGCACAGTAAACAGAAAAAATATGCATTATTTTATCATTATATTGAAACTACCAATACCACACGAAGGATATATCGTTTTTTTATTCCTATTGTGTAAAATTCGATTGACACGAAACTAGTTTAAAAGAATGTTGTAAGTTGGAGGCAATTTTCTGCCTCGTAACTGCTTCTCCTCCTACCATGCACTCCCATTTTATTTTTTCATTTTCTTCAGCTAACAACTGCTCTACTTATCTGCATATCCTCACCCTTGTTTCCTCCACCTTTTTTTCATTAAAGACAGTAAAAAATAACCATAATGTTCTGGAATGTTTCTTACTCATCAGTAAACATACACATGAGACTCTTAAATAAAAAGATTTACATACTTTTCTTAAACAAGTACGTCCTACTTATGTTTCATTTTATAACATGAAGCAACATAATAAGAACATGTAGTGACAATAATAAATGATTACATGCCCAGGATACTTTTTATTAATACCCTCATGCAACTATCAAGTGAAATAGCTAATACAATACTAAAGGGAAATACAACATATCTGAAGTGATAATATGCATTGATATAATAATCGCTAGATTTTATGCATTTATGACAAAAATGGCTGCAATTTGAAACAGTTTCAGCTTGTTTGCCTATAAACACAGGTGACATCATTTTAAGGTAATCCATGGAATGAGATATTGAATAACAATATTGAATAATAAATGAAGATTCTCGCTCAACTGTTAGTACTAAACTTAAACTATTTATTTAACGTTAATTTTTATCAAATTGATCAATAGAAATAAATCATACTTTATAGTAATAAAAAATACTGAGATAACAAAGGATTAAATAAATTTTCAAACAGTCATATCAACACACATTTAAGAATAATTAATTTAAACTTACAAAGGACTGCTGCAGCCCTAATAGTACACTCAAGCAGTGATGCCAGATCGGTTAAATCGAGGGGAATACAGTTTACGACCTCTCTGATGACCAGAGTAACATGTGACACGTTGCGCGGCATGTCGCGTGACCAGTCTACGGTCTTAGTAGGGGAAGTTGGAGTGTGCTCAGGTAGTGGAATGGGATAGTGGAAGGGGAAAAGGAGGAGAGGAAAATCCACCCAGTGTTAGAAAAGTCGAAAATAAGCAAATGGTCGAAGCAGGCCATGTGGCTCTTGTCAGTGCGTTGTCCCCCCCATAAGGGAAAGTCCTTTAGGTTGGGGGTGTCATAAACAAAGAGGTATACTGTCGAAGGCGTTCTCAGGGCTTAGGATTTTTGGGACAGCAGGACATTCTTGTTCTGACTGTCGTCTTGTACAGTTGCTTTGAATAAAGACTCTTGGTATTACGCCCACATTTATTTCAATTAAACATATCGCGTTATCCACCCCTCGGTTTTAATTAACTTACACCAGTTTTGGGTGTTTCTGGCATCACTGCACTGAAGCAATAATTACAATAAAATGAAAGTATAGGGTGAAATATTAATGTAATGTCATATTTCATAAACTTAAATTATTCACTTCATACAACAACAACAAAATTAGTGTTATATTGATCTAAGTAGTCAAATTTATAGAAATAAAAGATATATTTGACTACCATTGCCCATACCTCTGGACAATACAGTAGAAGTCCGATAACCCAAATATCCTGGATTACTGAACTATATCTGTAATAAAACTAAAATGAGGAAATGATTTAAAATTGATTGCAATTATACAGTAAAATAATATAAAATTATTGCACATAAGACCATTAACCAGCAATATTATTACTATGTAAAAGATGTAAAATTCAGAAAATTTCTATGGTGCCCGCTTTCTCCTCATGCTCTAAGTACTTGCTTGGTACATTTACGTATAAATCGAGTTGAACTGCAAAAAGTCTTGGAACTTAGTAATTAATCTCTTGTAAGTAACAGAAGATGTTTTATCTATTATGCTGAAAACCAAATGAAGCTTATTTTTCTTCACTGTTAAACAACGTTTGAGAGAGTACCGTGCACACGTGCGATGAACAGTATAGTAAGATGTAAGCAAGAATAGTTAAAAATGTAAAACGTGTCATTTCGTAATAATAATAGCAATCATCCATGTCCGCAGACCGCGATTACCGTATTCTCCCTTGCACTGTATTGGAAGAGGAAGATTAAGAGATAATATATTAAGGATAAGAGGATTAAAAATGCTTTATTGTTAGACGATAATTTGTTAGCGTTAAAATTTTCGATCTAACCACACATTCCTCAGGAGAAAATTGGTGTTAGGAAATGTTTCGCTTGTTAGGAGATCACTTATCGCAGTCACGACAGGCAAACGTAGCTGCGCAGCTAACACGATTAATTTGCGTTCTATCCACAAGGAGATCGGTCAATCAAAGCTTCTAAACATTAGTCGATGTGCACAGAACGAGAATAGCCAGGTCGAACGTGGAAGGGATGCTGCACCTAATGAATATTGATCTCCAAAGGTGGAAACTCGGCATGTTAGAAGAAACTAGATCAGGATAGAGGAATTTTAGTCCCTGGTGACTGTAATGGGTCAGGCTCATCGGCCACCGCGTAAGTAAGATAAATGATCCCCTAATGTCTATATTCCGCAACGGCTGCAGATGAGCCGATAGAAACGCACGGTTTTCTTGGAATTACTTTGTCGAGGCCGCAATCCCTTTCCGAAATGCCATTGTCTTCTTTTACTTAAATAATAAATGACAATATTAATACCTTGATGTACGACTAAGGATACTATTGATTATTTAACTTACCATTTGTACGAGCATAACAATAAATTTTCGTATAAATTCAAAACTGATATATTCCATATTTTACGTGAATGTGTTTATACGTACGAACCACAATCCGAGACGTTTATGTAGTACCGGGACGTATAATATACATAATACAAGGTGTTAAGCTGAGCTAATTTCATAACTCGACCACGAATCGGTACAAAAACAATTTCTTGTATTAATTGCAAGAAACAGAAATTAAGAAAACATGTATTTCGTCTCTTAATAATTGTAATTAATTGAAAAGAAGGCTATACTTCCGAAAGGCACCAGTGGCCGATCAAGATGAAACTTGGTGGGTATTATGAGGGATAGGGAAGGGCCTTAAATGTACAATTTTTTCTTCGGCAATTTATGCGTTTAAAAGATACAGGTTTTCAATTATAAATCCGTCATAATAGGTTTTCGATGCTTTGGACCCTATATTCAGCAAAAATGTAAAAATGCCTGAGGGATATGTATGCATGTGTGTATCATGAGTAATGGTACGGTGTGATCTGTTTATGTTTCATCCGTTGGAAACGCGATGCTGAAGGAAATGTGAGACAGTTCGAGCAGTGATGCCAGAAATGTCAGCTTTTCGCGCATGCGTATTCGCGCGTGGCATCAGTACTGTACTAATTTCAACTTTTTGAGAGTTCATTAAGGCCCTGTTTTAACAATAATGTTTTTCATTCAACATTCACATACTTTCTTTACCTAAAAAAGTTCGGATTATACAGGATAACATAATATATAATTTTATTTTATTTGGCAAAATCTATAAAGAATACCAACATTTGTTGCAAGACAAAAGAAAACTGCCAAGAACCTTTCCAGTATCCAATATAACAAAAATATATTTTCTAATTATATAAATAAACAAGTAAATAAAAAATAACGTCCGTTATCTTCAAGTTCGTCTATGGCAGTGCTAGGTCCCGGCACGCCATCTAGATATTTCTCTTTTTTTGCGCGTATACGTTACTGGATTCCGCGCACGCCGCAGTACGCATGCGCGAAAAGCTGATATTTCTGGCATCACTGAGTTCGAGTCGTATCGTGGTGCGTGCTGAAAGACTAATCAGAGTTGGTCTGGGTTAGTTTCCTTGGCCGGGAGGGTGTTTGGGGGCGGCAGCCCCTCCCCCAAAACAATAGACGATTTTCTATTTAAAGAAATTTGTGAAACAATACGATGACATGTCCGAAGCAAACGATCACAGTGATTGAGCGACTTCCACTGAAGCATCTGTATCTTTTAAACGGGTGAATTCCCGAAGTTAAAATTTTATATTGTATTTGATGTCCTTCCACATTCTTCATAATGTTACGAGCCTGGGCCGAGCGGTAGCGCGCGTGGCCGGCGAGCGGTTTATGGTTTAAAGAGGAATATATTTTTAATTGTTAGTAAGGTGCACGGACGAACCTAATGCGAAATCAGGGAGCCGCTAGGATACGGACGAACCTGATGAGAAATCAGGGAGCCGCATAGGTTGAATAACAGTTTGGGTTCCTGATACAAGATCAGGTAGCTCCTAGGATATGTTAGTAACGGCCTCGTAACTTTAATATTATAAATTAATTGATACAACCCGAGCGGTAAGATTGTATCATGTGGGAACGGTCAACTAAGAATTACTGGATCTGAATGGTGGGTTAAAATAAATTGTTACTCAAAATTACCTTGAACTAAATTGTATATTACAGAAAACTGGCTCTGTTACAACTGTTAGTGTCGCGATAAGAATTGAGTGTGTAAGAAAATGTTATGTAGTTACCTAAGTACTACTGCCTGTTGGATGACGCACTGGCGATGCGGGGAAGAGAGAGAGGTTGAATAATTATGCCAAGATAGATTAATACCGTACTCGCGGAATCTATAAGGTTACTTGATTCGAAAGGGTGACTAGGTTCGATCTCACTAAATACAACCAACTCCAAAACGAGATTCAGCGTAACGACGTGTATAGCCCGTTTGTACTTTAAGCACTGCCCACGAGGGTTAAAATTCGAGGGTTTATATGTATGTATATTGTAAAATCTAAGTGGGGATGCTCTCAAGATTTCCATATTAAGGAATCTTGTGCAACTGTCCCAGTACTGAATCATGCTTTGTGCCGGCTGCATCCAGCTGGAGCATAGTCATCGTTTCTATAAGCAAAGGGTGGAATAGGGCGTTTTCCGTTCTCAGGAAAGCGGTTAGAAAACTCTGGTTGAAATAAAGCAGCGATAATTCTCTGTACGTAACAATAACATGCTCCAAATTTCATACCGATCGGCCACCGGTGCCTTTCGGAATAATATCCGAAAAGAATTTGTTTATTGTCTTCTGTATCGTGTCAAATCCGCAATCTACTAATTACAAAAATCAACTTTGCATATGAGAAAATTAAATACACTTCGATTTACGATAAACCACGTCGATCTTTCGTCAATATCTTAGTTACAATTTCCTATGATATCAAATTACTCATTGTTATTTTGTTATATATATATCACTTAGTCACTTTAGTGGTATGTTTACCTAGAACTCTATGAAAAATATTTTTTTATCTACTTTTGCAATTTGCAGGATATGCTGTATAAGAAAATTAGGAAGCAGGTATTTATTTGAACCTTTGCATGGATAAATCAGTTTAGAAAGTAAACTAAAATAATTCTAGGTTTTGATTAATAATTCTTTATATCACTTAACTTAACGGGACATAAACATGAATGGAACAAATTCTGTACGTATTATGAAATATATAAAACCACTGTACATCTTTGTTCAATTACAATTAAGTGTAAGGAACAATATTAGTATTCTTGCAAAGGATTGGGAGATTTTGTCACTATAAAGAAGGAAAATATGATAAAAGAGAATTGCCTAATTGAATAAAAATTGTCACTGGTATATCAAGGTAGGAAAATGGAATTATTGGATACCGAAATTCCTTTGTAAATGGTAGACAAAGGAAAATGACAATATCTGAGGCTGAAGAGATCGAGTCGCGGTTCGATACTTTATCACCGTAATAGGAGTGACCAGTTCAAAAAATATAGCCGAATGAAATGAAATATTACAGAACAGAGATCAGATTCAGACTCTGAAGCACCGCAATACCTATAAATCTTCCTCGACATTGAGCTGCAAAACTTGTACATTGATCGACATTATTCATAACGAAGGTATAAGATAACAATCCGTGGTATTATATCACAGTAATGAAAATCTTTCAAGAAACACAAAAATCTAATTGTAATTGATAGACTTTTGTAGGATATTTATTAAAAATTGAGTTAAGAGAACAATCTCTTTAGCTGATTAAAAGATTAATTGTAGGAAACGTAAACTAAAAATGATATATTTTTTTAATAGTGTAAATGCTTTCTTATGTTAAATATATTTTTACATACACATTTTTACATGTATGAAGATCCACAGTATAATAATTAAATATTAGATTGGCCACAAAATCTTTGCACTTTTCTTTTTAGTCCATCGATAGTATTATATGTGAAAATAAATATTAAAAGAAGACAAATTAATATATTCGTTGTCTATTTTATTCGAAAACGTTCTGCCATCTTGCAGTGTCTTTGTCTTCTTTTAATATTTATTATTTATTTAAGTTTAATATAATATAAGTTTAATAGTGTAGAGCTCGCCTGTAAACTTTAAAATATGCGAAAAGGTTTCTTGGCCAATCTCATATTTAAAATGACACTACAAATGCAACTGATATCTACTCATACTTTTACAAGTCTGAATATATTTTAACGATCCAATGAATTTTGGTTTTACCAATAAATCGGACATAATTAATTAAATTTGCAAAAATGTGAATCAATGTTTGATAATATCGTCTCTCCCGTGAAATCATTTTGGACAGGTTACGTAGCTGTGACCGTGTCACATTTTACTGCAGCACATCATTATTTCGAAATTGCTCAATTAAGCTAATTTTAGTACGCTCTAATGAACTTTTATAATGTGGAGCAAAATCTGATACTTAATAAACCATAGCCGATATAAAATGTTATCAATGAATATCAAATATAATAGGATCTGTTGAAGTATAGTAAGCGTTATACAAAGTGCCATAAACGGAAATGAAAAATACTATTTACACCATAAATAATGAAAATATTCTGAAAAATTAAACGTAATAACTAGACTGCGGAGCTTTATGCAAATTAGAATTTTCATATTTAAAATTAGTTTAATTTTAATATAATTTAAAATTAATTGTATTTTAGAAATCAGGATGTGCCATAAATACATAAAGATCCGCAGTCTAGTAGTAACATACAATGTAGAACATGTTTGCATCTATGTATGTTCGAAACTAATACAATTGTTAATCGCTTCGCTTAACGTTTCATTCATGTAAATTTCTCTTGTACAAAATGATTGCGTGATCATTAAAATAAGATCGATGATGTCATCACTGAGAATACCAATGACGGTGGGATATCTCTGTAGGATACTGCATGGCAAATTATTCTGCGTATTCTATGCAATATTCCGCACACTTACAATTAGCGTTTCTTAAATGATAAGAACAGGAACGACGCATAAAATTATATTTATTGATGAACCAGAAAAAAATTATACATTAATAATTATTTCTTGCACACAATTGTTCATGTTCATATTTACTCAGTAGATCCTTCAATCAACAAATATAAAATTACATACACACGAAACTTGAAATAGAAAATACTTAAAAATTGGAAAAGAAATAAAATCTCTGCATGTCAATTAAACAGTTAGTTATACAAAATAAATTTTTACTTCTAAAAGATTGCAATAAACACAAGGTATCTTAAAATTGTTAAAGCTTGAGATTTAATACACTCTTGTAAAAATTGAATACTCTCTGAATTGTTTTAAAAATCTTTCTTGCAAAAGTTAGGAAATTGTACAATTAATTTCAATTTCTAATATTAATAATACAGTTCGTTCTAGTTGATTTAAATTTCTAAGCTTGCAATACAGATACGAAAATTTAAAATTGCCAAAGCTCGAGATTTAATATTTTCTAGTAAAAATTGAATGCTTTCCGATCGTTCTTTAATCTTTGTTGCAAAAGTTTGTAAATTGTAAAATACTAGTTATTAAGTAATGTAATATCCATCACAAATATGCATTTAAGTAATGGTAGTAACATCAAAGTACCATTCCTATTTTCACCCTGCTACTTAATTAAATTTCTTCGTTCTATTCCTGTTCGATCGCTTTAAACCTATCAACGACACTTAAGAACGGCGCGCAGTGTCGAGAATCATGAATTTTCCCGGACATAAATTGTCTTTCGGGGCAACGTTCCATTTCCTTAAATTTCAGTTTCTCGCCTATAATATTCATGCACGGTAATTGCGATGGTTATACAGGGTGTTCCAGACGAAAGAGAACACCTAATATACCTTCTCCGATTTTACAGTACGAAAAATATTTAAAACATAATTCAAATAGTACCAATAAAATGAATATTTTTCTTGAATTGTTTAAAAATCGCCAGTATTTTCTACAAAAATTGAAAGAAAGAACCTGATATAAAATACAGCGTGATCACTGGTGGTACCACAAAAAGGGTATGACCCTACATTAAAAAATAAGTAAAAAATGTAAAATACAAATTTTTCATACGAGGCTTTGTTTTCGAGAAAATGAACTTTGAAAGTCCGACGACTTCGCGTGCTTAGCAGTTATAAGAAGCTGTAAGGCAAGGATGGGCGCGGTAGGGGCTCCTCAAACGCCTGATTCTCCCACCAACCTCTCTTTCATGCGCAAGGCCTGCGCACTGTTCGCAACGGGCGAAGCACTTCCTTCCTCTATGACTATGGTAACGGCGGATGCTGGTGGGGGGCAGTGGACGCTATCCCTGCTGTAAGAAATAGAATAGGTGGGTCATCAACAAACGTGTTGAACGACATACAACGACATCAAATTTAAAAGCGACATTAAAATGGCTAGATTCTAAAAATGTGAAAATCGATTTTCATTCACGTATGTTTCTTTGCAAATTATTCAATCTGTACTTTTAACATTTTGATCTAATCGATTATCATTCGCGTATGTTTCTTTGCAAATTATTCAATCTGTACTTTTAACATTTTGATCTAATGGTAACGATGAATTATTTAATGAAGAAAGAAGGATATATACATATATAAATTATAGACTGCCTTTTATATCTGTACAATAAGAATACAATAATAAATTTGATAAAAAGATATAATTTTTTATTCATCAACATAAAAAAATTGTTATTTTTAACAAATACATGTGTATATTAAGAATAGCTACAAATAGTGTAAAAAGTATTTGTACATGCTTTAAAAACGAATAACTTTTTTAAAATTGGACCAAACGGCTTCAGCTTTTTGAGACGCTAGAAGGATTAGCTTACTATTGGTCGCAATTGCGATAAAAGTCCAAAGGTCACGATTTAAGTTTTTTTATCTACGCCTGCAATGAAAATTTAAAATATACCTTTTGTAAATCGAAGTAAGTTGTGTAGAAAGTTTCAGCGAAATCGGCTGACGCATAAAAACCTATAGACATTGTAAGATGTAAAAATTTTTGAATTTAGGGTCTGCGATTTACTTAAATAGCAGTTTGTTACACTTTTTGCTTTCAATCAATTATATTTCATAGAATCCTTCTAAATTTTCATTGTGAGCACAAATAAAAAACTCAAAAATCGTGACCTTTACTTTTTCTTCGCAATTGCGACCAATAGCAATTTTGTAAAAAAATTATTTACGCATTATCTAGTAAGCTAATCCTTTCAATTTTAAAAGAGTTATTCATTTTGCAAAGATGCACGAATACTATTCACACCTACTATCTTTGATTCTCAATAGAACAGCAAGGGACACATGTGGAAGAATACAGAGAATCGAACGATGTATTGCAAGTGGGTATCTATTTTTGTTTTATTGTTGACCTGGAAAAAAATATTTCGCTTTTTTCCGCCTAGGAGTTTTGAAGAACAAATAGGTTACACTGGTATTCCGGAGGCTAAGATTTTTCTCAATCGAGAGAACTCCCGATTTTCAGCGGAATGTATGAGAGGCCATTTCTGTTGTCGATCGATTCGACCGGAAAATGTCAAGCTCGAGGCAGCTAATGAGAGTCGTTTTTTTTCTCTTCCCTGCTTCGAGTCCACGAAACTGAGCAAACCATGTCGAAGGTCTGGGCTTCATCGAGTCATTTGCATCGATGAGGCGCAAATGAAGAACAACTGGCGTGTTAGATAAAGGCGTGCGAACAGGGCTTACTTGAGAATACGTGGAATACGAGTGCAGTTTCTTCTTTTTATAAATGTGATCGGTTCAACTTGCTCGCTAAAACAGACGGCACGGCGCGGCGTCGAAACAGGTCGCCTTGAAAATTATGTCACTCGTTTCCACTGAATTGAACTCCCTTGAAAGTTCTTCTCGATGAAATGTTCACTGCGCACTGTGCGCACGGACGAGTAATCCATTAATTCCGTAATGTGATGACGATATAAATTAACAACAAACACCGTAACTCGAATCTGATGTATGAGAAAGTAATTCGATGTATTAACACCAGAAGTATCTAATGACAAGATCACTTGTCTGATTTTTTATTATCTTTTCTATGCGACTTACAATCATTTTTCCGACTACCTATGTAATGCATTTCTCATTCTGAATTAAAATGGCAAATTTTATTAAACCACTCATACGACACAACTCAACGAAATCCATTAACATTAACAAGAGACTATCTCATTATTTCTTAAAAATGTAAGAAAGAACAGGTAGGACGAATAGAGACAAAATGCCAGTCGGGTATGTGTTAAGAAATTCATTCTATTACCAAAGCATTGATATTCGATATTCAAGTGCCTAAAGTTAGCAGCCCACGAAGTTTCGTGCAAGGACTCGACTGGAAGGTTTGCACCGTGTATAAAAATATTAGGGACACGTCCATGTTTTGAGAACCAAAGCATAACTGTACCACTGACCTTAGACTCCGCTATCGCTCGAATGATTATAAACGGTACCAGGAATACAGTAGCAGGAGCGGACGAAAGCGGAAACGGGGGAAAAAGGTGGAGAGAGAGTCAATTGTGCGGACAAGTGGTCACCGGCCCTAACGATTTGCCACGGTAATCGCAGATTTCTGGCGTGCGGTAATAGCGCGAGCAAAGTCACATAAAATCCACGTGCCGGCCAGCGACCGAATTAACGGCATGTAGATAATGTGTTCGGCACAGACTGTCGAGATGGCCAGCTTGTGTGGAGGAGATCGACGCTGTTCAAAATCGGCCACAGAACCAACCAAGGGGATCATGCATCGCTCAGTCTCGACGTATTATAATATTCCTGTGGCTTTTACGTGAGTGGATTTCCCTAGCCCTGGTCACTTAAGGTTTTTCTTAAATAAATGAAAAAATATAATACTTTATTTATTTTCCACTGAGTCATTTATAAACGAACAATATTAGAAACCGAAATAAAGTGAAAAATAATCAACATTTCCGCAATCATTAACTCAGATTAACATTATACTTTGGTTATATGATTTTAAGAAATCATGAAGCGTCCTAGTAATCTAAAGTTTATTTTTAAAATATTTTCTTTAACCATTTTTTTTACAAATCATGTTGCTTGGGTGTATTTTTTAATCACAAAAACCGAATTAATAAATAGTAGTACAAAAGGAATACTCGGGGACAGTGGACCCACCAATGAAATATTTTTTTTATTAAATCCAACACATTCTAAATACTATATAGAAAGATAATAACATAATCCACACGTCTCCGACCACAAAAATGAATAGATATAATAGTTCATAATCGGTATGATGCTGAATTATGGGATTATCTAATATTTTGAATTTCGGTCTTATTATGTGTGAAGATGTTGTAGCATTGTTTATAAAAAATGTACCGCCTCTGTTCACATACAGTATATATTATAATTTTATTGTTTGTGATGAAACGACAAGAACCGCATGCTGTGTAGTCGACTGCTGCAACAGCCCGGTCAAACTGACCTAATTCCGGTGAGCAAGGGTTAAATATGAAGAGTACTTCCTATAAAATGGCCGCACCGTAGGGTTAGTTTCCTAATCAGTAGACTACGGATCTTGATGCAAAATAAACGTTTTCTTCATCGATTGTACGAAATAGTAGCCAAATACAAATATCTTTCATCATTTAAAAATTATATGCAGTTGAAAATAATATATTAAGATCCTTAAATTTTTGTAATCTCTTCACCGTTTTAAATTTTAGTAACGTATTTGTTTCCATAAATGCATAGAATCTGCAGTCTACTAATCAGAGATTTGAGGCTTCCACGGGCCGGCATCAAGCGGTTCCCACAGTTGAGAATTTCGTTTGTAAAACTGTCCTTTTATCAGGTCACCAATTAAAATCTCCTGGTGGATGACCGTTGATCTGGAACGTGAACAGGGTCTGCTTTAACAGTGAAACACGATACACCATACAACAGTATCAGTGTACTATTCGATTCTCTCGTGAAGCTGCACTGCTAGTGAAACGTTAGCGTAATTTTTTGGAAGGACACACCCTGCAAAATCTCGTACAAAGCGACAATGCTGTGAATATTTAAATATTACGAAGTCAGAATAAAGTTTACTGACTTAATCTTTGCATTCCAAATAATATAGTTGCTAATAAAACCATTCATAAACTAAGAATGCTAAACAACATAGGGAGGAGTATTGGACAGATCACATTCTTCATATCTTGCCCCATTAGATTCTTATCTCTCAGTTTGAAATTTATAAAATATTTTATACGAGTTTACAAAAACTTACAACACAATAAGGTACGATAACAACACAATAAAATGCTATTCACTGATTTTTATGACATTTTGGTCAAATATCCTGTCCTTTTAATACATATAGCACTTAAAATAAATACTGATATCTTCGATATCTGAGGAAAAGTAAAATTGAAATAATTTCTTTTTGTATCATCGAGTAGATCTTTTTGGATAATTAAAATCTATTCTAGATAGATCTTTTATTATATACTGTGTACGCGCCAATTACAATATTGTTTTTCACGTCCACCATAGATCGTTATCCAGTCTCGTCGCTTTGAATATTTTTGTGGGACAGCAAAATCTATAGATTTTCACGAATTTTCAGTTGCGAGTTTCCCAATCCGAATCCTTTCAATGATATTCGATACAATCTTCCTACATCGAAAAACGTAACGGGAAAACAAAACAAAACAGACAGCCGTTATGATAGAAAACGCGCTAGGTACTCCAATGTTTGTAGGCAGATCAATATTTCCAAATCGACGAAAAATCAAATCCTAGTGCAACAAATTCACAAACTTCCTACGGTATACGTAAATGATATTTTATCGCTTTTTTCTTTATCTCAATTCACACAAAATTCTAATCTATCATCGTTGTTAACCCTTTGCACTCGGAACTATTTCAAATAAAAAATCAAACGTTTCTTCTAACCTAGAATATTTCCATTGTACATATTCTTTTTCATTATATGCGTACGAAACTGATATAGTACCTCATACAATATTTAAATGTTTAGTTATTTATTACATATAAACAAATTTAATCATGTAAACAATATTCTGAATAATGGTGTAACAATTTGTAGCGGCGCCTCAGAGTCGCCATTCAAGTGCTAAGGGTTAAATACCGTGGAATTCATGGAGTTCGTTATTTAATAAACAAAGCAAGAAATTTGTAGGCTTACAAAAGGCAACATGACAAGTATACACATTAATACAACTCTTAAACTAGGTTATAGCTAACTCTTATCACTAGATTGTTGATTTTTATGCAAAATAAAAATTCCGCAAGTCAATTATAAGAAACAGAAATGAAATGTGCATGAATTTTTTCTTTTAATAATTTTGACAAATCGATTAATTATTAAATTTTTCCAATTTCTACGCAGCTTTGTATTACATTTATTCATTTTTGTCACAAATGTTTAAAATCCGCAGTCTATTTATAACGTCAGACGGTTAATTTGTTTGATCAAATACTTTTTACCAGAGGAGTGTTACGTATGATTAATGGCATAACACAGTGCATAATTTCCAGGGAATCTATGCCCTTTCCTTGGGACACGTCCCTCGCGTTTTATAAAGAGGGCGCGTTGCGTTTAATGAAATAGTGCAAACTATGAAGACTGTTAACGAAACAAACGGTGGGAGTGAACGTGTGAAATAATTTCTGAGGAAATGGCGGCAGTGCTTAGAGGGTGCGATACGAGAGAGTTTCCCAAACGAGTAATTACGCGTTCAAAGGAAATTTACGAGCCACCAGACGCGCTACTCAAAAAATTAACAAAGCCGGGGGCTGTATTAGCATGTGAAAAGTAAGATGAGAGCTGGGAGGTAGCCGTAACATTTTCACCTGGCAGGATATTGCTGGTTGTAGCTCAGCGCAACGGTACATGGGCAGCGTTCCACCCTCCGCGCTCAAAAATGTACAGCACCACGTGCTAATTATACTGTAACGAGGAACACGCTGCATCTCTTGTACGAGTCGATGATACAAGCCCGTTTTGTCTTTGCACGATTAAAGAGACCACCAGTTTCCGACTGTTACTCGCAGAAACGCTAAACGTCGACGTCGGTATCGATGTTGCACGGTGGTCCAAAATCGTCATCACGCGGAAGAAGTCACATTTTCAACTTCGTAAAAATCAATGAAATTTAACACTCCGCCGCGCAGTGGACCGTTTCTATAAAATGGGTGGAATTAAAAAACATTATCGTGACATGAAATAGGTTATAGCTAGGCTTTCTTGTAAGCTAATATTTCATTGAGGCAGACAAGTTCAAGTCTCTTGAAGCAATGTGTCAATTATCTTCGCGTGTCGAGTGTTAATGCAACGTTCTGTTTCGAAGCCAATATTGTCTTACCAATTAAGAATAAATTTTCACAGAACTGGCATTCATCTCTTTCTACTAAAAGAACTTTTGTATACTTGTCTCCTATTAAAATCGTAATTCCCTGTTATACTGTCACATAAAATAATATTTGATATTCTTTATGTATTGCGCCAGGATGGGAATGTTGTAACTTTTTTTGGTATGGTGGGGTAGATCAAGATTTTTCCATCATTACGTTTAGGAAGCACTACTGTTGAGATGAATTCAAAATTTAACTACAGCACCTTGCAGCTGTTACCGTGACACAATTTTTTGTTTTAGGAAGCAATTTCGTAATAAGTAGAAGGGAATTGTTTAACGTATTGAGAGAAGAGGATGTGATGCAACTAATAATAATTTAATCACAATTTCAATGCCAACTTTCGTTCAAATTATGTTTTTGATGGAGTATGCTCCCCGAATGCGGAGCTACAGGACTGGTAGAGAAGAGTGGGGGAAGTAGGAGAGAGAGCGTGTGCGTAAAAGACCGCAAAGGCATAAGAACGTGTGCCGAAGTTATTTGTAACGATTATGTGTTATTAAGTTAAATAATATTACTGTATATTGTAACCCACGTGAGCTTCCAGCCCTCACCGGTTCACCATCCACTACAGATTTTTTTGTAACCTCAAGTGTCGATTTATTTAAAATTCATTTGGACATGTCAGACTCACGATCAGTAAAAATCGTAACTTTCGTTAACATTAACTACTTAACTATTTACATCCGAGGGTATGTCCATAAGACATTAATTGCTTAAAGTCACATTCGGAAATCAACTAGCAAAGTTTCAATTTCTTAAATAGAAACACTCTCTATAAGAGTAGTGTTACAATGCCGGTCTTTTTAATAGAGTAAAGATGGGTTTTACTTACCCATTTTTGTCAAAAATACATAAAATTCGCAATCTAGTCATTAGAATCGAATTTCACGACCTAAAATCCTATGGAACTGTTGCTTTCACAATAGATAATGCATAAATAACAATGCTATATATTTTTTCCGCCTTTCATGATTTTGGACCACTGTGTGTCAGCTTCGACGGCGATGGGATGGTGTAAGTGACGAAACAGAACTTTTCTATTGGATTGATCAAAGATCGCAACTTTCTTTCAGTGTCCACGGAGTCGTAAAGTGATTAAAGTTTTTGTTTGAATTGACTCAAGCGTTCCCGGCAACTGGTTTTAATTAAACCAGTAGTAAATGCTCCAGCCGACACCGAGCAGGAAAGAATAGTTTTTGCTGTTGCAAATTGATCTCATTTAAAAATGCAGCGTCAACGCGACAGCCGGTGTCTGACTTCAGATCCTTGTCAAATAAATAGTGATTAAAGGACTTTCGTAGAACCGCATTACTGTTCTTGCGGACGGTCTGTAACATGATGGACGGTCTGACCAAAAGCCACATTTCTGCCTCTGAAGTAAATTACTGAAATATGTTATTAGAAAATGTAGATACTTTACGTTGAAAAATCACTCTGTTATCTTGATTAAAATGACTAATAGTGTTGAATACTTGAATGATTAAGTCCTTGAGGATGTATGTCGATATATTGACGACATCAAGAGTACACATCTGATTTCTGAGGTTGCGAACGCATAATTTAATTGTGTACATAACAAGAAATAAGTACATATTGTTCATTTTTCCTATTATATGTATCGGGCTCTTAGACTCTGTACAAATATAAGTATCATATTGCACATTATATTGTAGCGTCCGGTCGTACGCACAAAAGAGAGTTTTTTCTTTCATGCAAACGGCCAACGTAATTTACGACTCTCGTTCGTCGAAGCTATTTTTGAGTTGACAATTTCCAAGTTTCGATATTGCATGTCTAGTAGAAGTTCTTTCCAAAAGTCCTCAATAGCAAACAGAGACCGTCGTAAATTAAGGGATTAACTGAAGGCCACTTGGGCGAACTCATCGCTCTGTTGCCTCGTGGGCCCGGCGCGGGTGGCCTGAAGGAAAGTCCCACGACAATTTCATCCCCTCCGATCACCTCGCCGTTCCGAAAACAAGCACGCCAAGGGCGTAAGGAATAGGCGGTGAGACGGAAAAACTAACGGCTCTGATTGGTAGGATCCAACGTGTGGGTGAGCCAATCAGGGTTGTTTAGGAATTTTACCAGGGAAAACGCGGAGTCGAAAATAAGAGACAAGACGCTTCGTCGCGGTTAGTCCTGAGATAAAAATCGCGAGGAGTCGAGATCGAAGACCATTTGTATATGTATAGTTATTAAAGGCATTAATTTCACTCCGCAAAACGGGTACCGTTTCTCGAAGAGCCTCTACCCACAATATTATACATTACATGTGCGATTTTTAATTGAAATGGTTTATTATACGTAGTTCACCTTTACCTCTCAATATTCAATTACATACTGCTAATTTATCACACGACTAACATAAGAAATGTTAATTTATTTATCAAGATGCAGTATATACAGACTAAATTAATCGGATGTTTCTACTATCTTTATGATTAATTTGTACGTGTTTTGATAAATTAAATCAATGTATATTGCACTAATATTACATTATTTCTATATTATCTATTGTCGTTTAAATTATATTTTTACAAATATTTTATTGTCAAAATCCCAAAAATATACCCTTTCAAATGGTGATTATTAAAAAATAAAGGACACAGTAGGGGAACAGTTATTTTTTTTAATGATTGCGTAAAAAATATATTGTACAAAAATTTGTAGATAAGAGAGTTTTGAAGTGCATTCGAAGAAAGTTTTATAAAGTTAACAAACCAGAACGCTTCAAGTTATTAATATAACTTTAAAAAATCCCAAATAGCAAAAAGATATCTTATCTATTTACGACCGATGTAGGTCCTTGTCGGACGTTCATAAAGCACATCAATACCGATAGACTAAAGGAATTAAAGAATTGAGGAATATACAGGGTGTTCACGCTATCACTAGCCATCGTCTTTCTTGCAAATAATAAATATTAGAAAAAAATGATAGAAGAAAAAGTAATACTGTTTTTGGTAAGTCACATAGTGGCGTATGTAATTTTCTTCTGTTTGCACTACTTTGTTAGAAATGAACGTGACCTTCAATTTTTTAAATGAAATCCTATATATTTTTTTATATCATATGAAAGCGTTTGCCAAGACAAAGTTATTCGTATACAGCACAATGCGCTTCAAGGTCATACAAGGTCAGAAATGGCAGCAAAATTTTGAATATTTCGTACGTCATATTTCGTGAAAATATCATTCACGATACACAACGCCCAGAAATGTAAACAACTTGCAAAAGAAACTAACGCAATCATGTGCATTAATATTTCGGACAACGTTGGAAGAAGCTAACAAGAATGTAATTAATAGAGCCGAAATATGTAGTCATGCACAAGGAAGTTATATTGAACATTTACTATAGCCTCGTCAATAAGGTATACTTGTAAAAGCATTAGTACGAAATATTCAAAATATTTCTTCTATTTCTGACCTAGTATGATCTTGAAGGTCATTGTGTCGTTCATACGAATGAATTTGTCTTGACACACGATTTCATGTGGTATGAAAAAATATATAGCATTCCATTTACAAAAATTGGAGGTCACGGACATTTTCATGAAAATAGTGCAAATACAAAAAAATTACATACGCCATTACGTTGAATGCAAAAAACAGTATTACTTTTTCCTCTTTAATTTTTTTGTAATATTTATTATTTGCAAGAAAAACGCTGGCTAGTAATAGCGTGAACACCCTGTATAATATTAAAATGAATAATGATGATATAATAAATTATAACATACATTATAATGTATAAAACTATCAATTATTGATATTAAATATGTACAAGTAAATAATTCAATTTCAATAGAAATGTATAAATGAATATCCATAAGATGACAGAACATAACATACTACATGTGAATAACAAATATCTACAATTCATATACGACACTATGTATATCTTTAATCACAAGTGATAGCAATGTTGTTGACGTACTAAAATAGATAAAAACGTCTATATCTTAGTAAACATACATTTTGTTATCACTAGCTAAGGGATTTCCTGAAATTATGGGATGTATGATTGTGTAAAACTTGATACAATAAACAATTTAATAAGATTTGTATTTTATTCGAGATTAAATTTAATTGCCGGCAAGTATATATGATTTTCAGAAATTAAATTCATCCAATTATTGTTAATAAACGTATACTGTACTTTGCTTATTGGTCTTTCTTATTTTTCGTATTTACAATCCAAATCTGGTAACAACTAATTACTTAAAAATAGAAAGAAAAATTCCTTAAATGGTAGGATATCTTTTTGATAGCAGTTCATATTATAGAGTGGAGGTACGGATGTTGTATGTATATTAACAGACAACCCTATATAGCTAAATTTAAAAAAATAGAGAATCGATGATAACAGAAGAATTTGAAAAATAACGATCTCCCGAGCGACTGCAAAAACACGTCGGTCGTGAACATTTTGGTTATCCGTGTGCCCAAATACATTAAATAAACCCGCTTTTCATGCGGCTTTTCCTTACAATATTATCATGTTCATTAACAAATTATATATTACTTAGATTATCAAAGAACATTGTATCACATTATTTTCAAATGAAATTGAAACATTAATTCCACACGGAGCTCGAGTACTAAAACCCTTCCAACTTTCGCTGTAATACGAAGCTTCATAGAACAATCCGTTAAAATTTCGTAATTTTCAGCATGCACAATAATTTGTATTATAAATTGTGCGGCCATTCTTCGGGTAAAACATCAATATATATCTGTATGTCATTACTATGCAAACCCAGGTACATGAGATAAAAGCATCAATTTGTATCCGGAATTAGAATGCATTTACAAAGGAAACGCATTGCAACGTTATTTACCTCTTACTGTGTTATATGTACAATGTTTCTTATTTATACGATTTCAATGATCATATTATAGACGTTATTTTCATTGTTTTGATCACCTTTAATTGCTCAATCATGATTAACTACTCATGACAAAACTACTTGTAATATCATTATTATTGATTTAATACGAGTTTCGGAATGTTCTATCAATAAATACGAAACTTCATCATTTCTACAACTATCATAAATCTTGATCAAAATTCATTTGTCATTTCTTGTCTTGAAAAACCACTGGAAACAATGTACTTGGTGCCTCTATTTATTTCATACAAATTATATCCTTGCGTGTATAACTAATTACATGTTACTGAATGTACACATGTTAAAACAGTAACTCATACAGCAATAACTTTAACACAAGATGAAGATACGTCCGTATGAAACATGAATAGATTTGCATAATTTGTTTTATTATCGTATCAAACGTATGTATATAAGTAATCAAGATTTATCATTCGTAATTACGAAAGATTGACTCAAAGTGCAAACACTATTATCGCACAGCTTTGATAAATTATGAGATTGCAAATTAAAATAGAACATAGGATTATAAATCTGAGCAACGGAGTCCTGATGGGAACATGTAAGTTACGATTTTATCGTCTCGCATAAAAAAAATTTATTTTCGGAGTAGTACTAGCATCATGAGTTGTAGGAACGAAACCCTTATAACTTATAACTGAATATGAGTTCCGACAAATTATGTTCTTATCAAAAATACACCAGGTGTGTGCATGTAATTCGGCACTGTAACCACAGCAATATACATACATATAAACCACACATACGTATATGTGTATAATAGAGCTAACTATTATGCGAATACCGTAATATTTAATATCCAAACATTCTACTATATCTAGATGTTCTGTTATCAAAGCAGCGTCCTAAAAATAGATAGATTAAATGAATTTTAATTAACAAAATTTAGTGTGTGGCATTTACGCAACCACGAATGCTAAAAAATGTATGCAATTTAACGTACAAGACGATGCAAGGTCTGGAAATATTTGAATACACAAAATTTGCTATCAGGAATGTTATTATTTCATTATATAAACAATTCTTTGTTCTTTAATACAGATATAATCTACCTATATTTATTCTGTAATATAAAATTGAAGAAGCTCTGCTATATAAATTAGTTTAATCAATTTCCATTAGTATGTCAACAGAAGACGATTATAGTTTCAACACTGAAATAAGTGACAATATCTCAATAATTGTGAATTTTAAGCCGTATTTAGAATAATATTTTTTTACATAGAATTTGGTGCTTTATCCAAATTCGAGAAAGAATATTGGGCATTCCATTTAAAATATTGAAAGTGACCCTCATATTTCGATAAAAAAGTATCTCAAATCAGATTACAGCAGTGTATTCCCTACTCGGAAGCATGCAACATATGTTTAAAAAATTTTTCTATACAACAAATAACTTATAAGTGATTTGAAATCGTCATGTTACGAAACTCATCCTGTATGTATATATGTATAGAGATACAAAAATAAAGGTTCATACTAATTATGTCTCTTTATATTTAAATATAAAAAGTAATTTCTATAAATTACAACCGAGATAAAAGTAAATTTTTTCTCTTAATAAGATGTTAATTTTGATCGAGTTGAATACACTAAATATGAATGTAATACAATTTAATACGTCATTACCTGAACAGTGCACAAGCACTTGTGTGAGAACTTCTGTTCTTCCTTTAATCGAAGAATATTACGATTATATTAAATATCACAATTATAGAATATCAAAATTGTTTTAAAGATTCAATAGCATAAAAAAAAGCAAATTCAAGCAAGTCAACAGAAATGCTGAAAGAGGTGTATTTATGTATTTTAATGACGTCACGCTGCCCTCTTCGAAACACTGATGCCCTCTAATGACCTAAGAATCTTTACTTTAATTAAACCTTTGACGACGGCAAATGTATAATGATGATAATAACGTTTATTTGATAATGTTCCGAAAATTCATGTAATGTTTATCTCTGTTCATTTGTTCAAAAACGATACAAAACACAGAAACGGCCTTTAAATAATTGATTCCATAATGCATTCAGATCTCTTCTAGTGTAAAAAATTGATTTACGACTTAGTATAAAATCTGTATTTACGCAGAACAAAAGTTATTGAAATAAATGAAAAAAATATGTAATACTTTTTTATTCGTCAGTTTATTCATCGTCGTTTTCTATTCTAGTATGTATAACGAATTCGTTTTCTTACTACTAGAACAGTATCACACCTTTGACGTATGAAACAAAAACGAATTAAAAAACTGTGGACTGTGTATATGTAAATAAAACGTGTTAGAGAAACTGTATAAATGTAAATCACATTGGAGCGTGTAGAAAGAAAGTCAGATATATTAACGATGTTTAAATACAGAACATGTGCTGCAGGATTTGTTTTTCCATTTCAATATTAATATATTCTGTTTTAAATTGTTTTATGCAGTATTCAAATGATATAAAATACATAAATTGATATTTGAAAGATATGAAATGCACAGTAGTACACTGACCCAATATCATGAAGCATACAGCATAATTGATTTTCTAATGTAGCAAATACTTAACAGCTTGGAATTAAATTGCAAGGCCTTCATTTCTAGATAATAGTAAGGTAAATCTTTGAATACGTCTAGTTTATTTATATACTTTGATATCATGTTACCAATTTAAGTAACGTAATATTTCACATTTTATATCGAGAGATAAAAGTTTGATAAATTACGCTTCAGAAGACTGTACACAATAATAGTGTGTAGAGTAAACTTTATCTTTCTTTCTTATTCAAAAATATAATCCTAATTTTCATTTTACTGAAATATTTTCAGTAGTATTGAGATTATTGAACACTGCAAATTACACATTTTACACAAAATTATTTTGATCTACAATAATTATTTCTCGAATTAAGTTTCATTTAAAATCTTTGGAATGATACTTTGATTTAATGATATCCATTTTCTGTTATTACAGGCGTTCACATTCCTATTGTTATAACTCTGCATTGCGCGAGTGTTGCAGACTTTCATGGCACATTCATAACACGAGAATTTCCCCTTGATCGACACGAGGGTTTTCTATGGTACCGTGAGATTGAATGAATAAAAGACATATCGAAGTCCTATTCCAGAAAAGAGAAAACTGCGATACAACATTCTTTTATTCATCGTTACCGCTTCATGCAAAGCACAATGCGACCTCGCATATATTAAAAGATGCACAGGAAAAATTAAGGGAACAAATATTATAAATAACAAATCAAATTATTGAAATTTTCAATTTTAATTCCTAGAGATTCACTGTATTCGATTCAATACCTGGGTACTTTGAACATTCAATTCGTTTATAATTTTCCGTGTCACCAATTATTTTTACCGGAAAATTTAATGATTTGTTAGCAGTCGCGCGTATGCAAATACCGTCGCGCGATATTCATTATTGGGTACTGTAATAAAATTTGTGAACGATTTCATGTATGTATTGTGTGATAAGCGTGGGACTTCCAGAATTGCAATGAAGCGATAAGATCGCGTTGCTTGCATGCTGCTTGTATTGTTTTATTCACAATGCACGCTATACATTCTGCAACGCTCTTGTGCATCAGCAGATTTTACAATATTTAACTTAATAATATATTTACTTAATAAAATAAATAATTCCTATTGCTCATTAGTAGACTGCGGATCTTTATACAAACTCTAAATTTCGTGCCTTCTTTTATAAGCACCAGGATGAGGAACAAGTTCAATTTGTCAACTAAAAAATTCCGTACGATAAGCATAGAGTATAGATGTCATTAATGTTTGTTACTATACATGTTTTCTTGTAGTAAATGTATAAAGATCCGCAGTCTACTCATTGCGATTGTTTTATAAACAGAAATAGGATTATAAATTTATAACTAAAATATTAAAATGGCAATTATTTCTTTTACCTTCTGTCTTTTTATGTTGTGCCATGTTTGAAGCAATTTACTTAAACTATTTACTACGTACTGCATAGTATAATATAATGCTGACGTTTCATACTGCAATATAATGTCGTAGATTACATTAGGTTTACAAAATTATACTATAAAACTATACTATATACAGGGTGGGGCATTTATCCTGGCCACCTGGAATATCTCAAAAACTAAATTCCAGAGAAAAAATGTTTCAAATAAAAAGTTTAACGCAAGAAGTAATGAAAAATATGTTTCCATTTGAAAAAATAATTTTGACCTTGGAATAACCTTGAAAACATGATGAAAATAAAAATTGGATATGACTACTGCATCAGCCCTTCTTCTCCCTCTTTGACATAAACTTTTTATTTGAAACATTTTTTTCTTCGGAATTTAGTTTTCGAGATGTTTCAGGTGGCCAATAATGTACGAATGGTGCAATAATAAATAATAAAAAAATCATACCACACACTATTTATGAAAAACTATTTTAATGATCCGAACACTCATTAAATAGTTACAATTTTTATCACTCAATATTGAACATTTTCCTTTTACAAACTCATCAATTATTCTTACTCATTTAAATAGTAAAAACATTGTACGCACATAAACCATTTAATATCTACATCATGAATCTTTCATTAATTTCTTCGTTAGTTATAAATATTACATAAAGGTAATAAATGTTTCTTAGCATGTTAATAAAATCTTTTCTCACTAAAAATAGACAGACATTGTATCTTTCATGAAATTGAAAATAATACAAATATATTTTAGTAGCAAATCTTTACCAGTTGAATAATCCAAGTAAAGAAGGAAGATAAAATTTGTAACCACGTACAAATTAGTTAAGATTAAATCATTAGAAATAAACTGTAGATTTTATACATTTTTGACAAAAATGAATAAATGGAATTTAAAACAAAAGGAAGGTTAAAAGAATTCAAGCATATCAGCGTCTTATTCTAAACTTACTAAAATTGTTAAATGAAATAAAACACATACTTCGTAGAGCTTGATAAACCCGCTAATAAGATGAATAAATTTTTGTTTCATTCGAGGAACTGCAGATAGTTCTGAAGAAACTGAAATTAACACGTTGACGTAAATGCCTTTATAGACGTCCAATACTTAGGATTGTAGATGCAAATGACGGCTATAGGCGTCCACCAATTTTCAGTAAAATTTGTTGGAATAAAGAATAATTTTATTCTGCAAATTCATCAAACTCCCCAAGAATCAAATAATTAACAAAAAAAAACTTGCTTCTGTCGCCCATCACCGATTTCAGATTGAGCGTCAGCGTGTTAAATGCTAGATATTTTTATGTTGTTATATCTGTCATCAATAATTATTGTAAAGAAAACACAAGATAACTATATATTACTCCTATAGAAGGTAGAGATTTTTGATTGAAATGTATTTCTAGAGTGTCATACACATTCTTCAAGATTTCTACGACCCCTAATCTTTTAATTAAAAAAAACTCTACAATATTATCTAATCTTATCGTGCTTTAAAAAATCTCACGCATTTTGCAATTATACGAAGGACAATAGTAATCGTGAACTACTCGAAAGTCACTTGAATACAGTCTGGTATTATCGAGACGAAACGTTCGTTATCTATGTTTTCAGCACTTCTTCGTGGAAGCCCCGAAACACCGATTCGACGGAATATTGGGGAGCAAAGTGTCGCGGCTTGCGAGAAGTGTATCGCTCACGACTAACAGACGATGCAATTTTATCACATTGCGCTGCATATCGCTCGGGTATCAGACACGTTGCGTGTGCGTGTGAATCTCGCAGTATCTAGATGCATTGTTATCAGTGGGCGCGGTGCCCGATCTGAACGTGGTTGAAGTCGATCACAGCCGACGAGAGGGCCACCATCGAAAAGCGAAAGAGAAGTGGGACACCGCGATCTAAAGGAGAGAAACGAACAAAAGTGGTTCGGGGGATCGAGAGGGAAGGAGATGAAGATAGTTCGAGGCGATCGGTAGAGGACCGGAAACGAAAAGGAAAACAATAGAACGGCGAATATCCCGAAGACGCCAGTCTTTTGTCCGTGTGTCACGGCATCCACGAAAGTGCGTGTGCAAAACGAAATCATCAACGCCGCGAGTGAGTGACCATTTTCGTTTGTGCTGCTGCGATACGTCGACTTCGCCGACATTTTTGGTTTTAACGATCACGATCTGGCTAATCTACGACAAGGGAGTGATCAAACATTATCTCTGAGACGATCCTAGCGAAACCCTGCTGTTATTACGTGGTTACCGTAAGTCTTTTCTGAGTCTACACGTCCCATACCGACATTTCCTACTTCTGTGATCGCGTGACTGTGCATGATTAAATAGTGGATTGTTCATTGAGCCGTTCACAGGCCTCATTGGTTAACTACCTTTCCAGTTCTCTGACATTTTACTGCCAAAACACTTCGTTCATATTTAACATTTTACCTTTGGAATAAGTTTTCTTAATAATTAGGTATATACTCTGTTCCACGAGAGAATAGACCCGTGCTGGAACCAGTTTTCGCTCATTCTGCGCATCTACCACTCCGTACACCCCCTTCCCAATGTACAACGCCAATCCGCGTAATTCGTAGCGTTGTAACAGGTGTTGCCATATAACGATTTCGGGGTTAAATTGCATGTTAGTCCATACCTCTGCCCGTACTATTGTTTCACTGTGTATATTAAACTAGCAGTCAAGAAAGTGGTAGTGCGCAGTGGAAGGGCTCGCTGGGTCCCCTACCATCTTCCAAGCTGCACGAAACGGGTCTATTCTCTCGTGGAACAGAGTTTAATACCGGCGACAAAAATTAAAAGAACTTTTACAAATGAACGTATACAATTTTATCAACTTTCCCCAGCTTTTATTTTGTAGAGTTAAATATTTTGTGGAAGGATCGTCGAATTGTTTGACGTTGATTTACAAATAAATTGTAGGAAAATTTACAAGAATTATTTACTCATGAGATTTTAGATAAGGTTATTTATAATCTTGAGAAATCAATAGCCTGCAAACCAACAAGCCTACGAAAAATCTTAATTTTAATTTTAATATTTACAAATATAAATTACATAAATATGCTTTTCATTTATTGATTTTTGTCCCCGCTTGAAATGGAAAATACTCTACTAAAGACATCAAGAACGGCCGATTTCATCGCGCTTATACATAACAGTTGGCAAATATGTATTCAGTTCTATCAATTATTTCCGCACACTCGTGTGCCTTTCTTCTTCATAATTAAACATTTAACTGTTAATAAAGTGCAAACGAAAAAACTGTAAAACACAAATTTTATTGCACTTCAGTCTTTCCAGATACACTTGTCTCGGTAGAATTTCTTTGTATCAATATTGCCTATCAGAATACAGATATGAGACCGCCAGACACGTGCGCAAATAGCAAAACCAAGTCGGAATTTTAACCAAACGGTAGTAGATTATATTGTTTCTTTTTTATTATTTACATGGGATTTTGGCTTTTGACATTACATTATTATCTTTATTTTGCAAGCATATTTATGTAACTTGTAATATCTTATAAAATTTGGAAATATTAATACATTACAGACTGTCGATTATTTAATAATTTTTAAAAACTTATAATTCATAGATAAAGATTTTTTAATACATAAATTCTTCAGTTGCAATTTTACTTGTAATTAAACAAATCACCCCCGTAATATAATCTAAGAGAAGATTTTTAGATACATTTTGGATATAACACAAGCATTAAGAATCCTATTATGTAATTGACTTCCTGTAGAAAAAGTGGTGACATAATTATGTTTCGTTTAAAAAAATATATCGCTTTGTCCTCGTATGCAAGAATCATTAGAATTATTGAAAATCAGCATTAGAATAATTATTGAATTTTAATTAATTTCAAATGAAAATTTTTAAGCGATGGTTTTAGAAAATTGCATTTATGCTTTCGAAGCACGCGGTTTTCTTCGTATAGAACAGGTAATTCCGAATTTATGAGTGAGAATATTCATGTTTTTAATTGAAGTAAATTTTTCAAAGTTGCACTTCATTTTCGTGCAACAACTATGAAAATGTGTAGGAATATATTGATACCGTAATTTATTATACATGCTTCAAAGTGCATCAACTTAATGACTGTAATTACGATTCTACATACGGAAACGTGCATGGTAATAGGCGTTTCATTCTGCAAAACAGAACAAAAGTAATTGATTATGCTGAACGCTCGAGTGCACATTTTATTTTTCAATTTTCTTGTTTAAAACGGTGCAAGGATTCAATAAATTTGAAACTACTGGCGCGGCAGGGATACCGCCTAAATGGAAAGACAAAAAAGAGTTATGACGAACGTATGACCCAGTTGAAACAATTTATCAGTACTACAAAGCGTGTGCCGCGTTCTAAAAAAGGATAAATAATAGATAACGGGAGATAAGCGGCGGGCCAATTGATCACTACCGTCAACAATTTTGCAAAGTGCAACGTTCAAATGGAACTTTGCGCCAATACGACGGAACAACCTACTAAATAATACCTAACAAAAGAATGTAAAGTTCTGAACTTTTTTACAGTGTTCATTACATTATAGCATTTTTCGACACGTGCTCCATAGAAAGTAGATATGCAACACGCACTTCTTTTTGTCGCTTCTTCATTACACAGAGTAAAAGCTCGCCTCGATCATATAGATACGGCAAACTTTCAAAAATGTATTAGCCAGCAACAATTAGTCATTTAATTCAGAATACCAAGTCCAATGAAATTTTTAAAAATTGATTTGATACCTACATGAATAATAACTTACACAACCTAGCTCCAGTACTTACCTTAAATATCTAACGTGTGTAAGATGTCGCGTAGCCTGCATGGATGAAAGGCATGCAGCAAGACTGCGGCCCAAGCAACGGCTAAATACCTGTGCGTCGAACACCTCCACTCGCCAACCTGTAGTCCTGGGACTGGGACCAGTGTCGCCAGATCAACCCAAAACTGGGTTGATTTTCCTCTCCTCCTTTTTCCCTTCCACTATCCCATTCCACTCCTGTGCACACTCCAACGTCCTCCACTAAGACCGTAGACTGGTCACGTGACGTGCCGCGCAACGTGTTACATATTACTCTGGTTAGCAGACAGGTGTGTTACATATTATTCTGGTTAGCAGAGAGGTGGTAAATTGTATTCCCCTCGATTTCAGCGATCTGGGGACACTGACTGGGACCCTCGACTTCAACGATCAAGGGATGACTCAAAGCGGGCATTCTGTCGAATATGTGCCTCAGTGCTCGTCGAAGAGTATAGGCAATAGCGTTCTGCCTAGTCAAATCAAAATGTTTAGGGAAACATTGTAAACAAAAAAACAAAAATAGGCTTCGGTGAAATTGCAAAAAAGCTACTTCCCCTTCGATTTCGATGATTTTTGAATATGTAAGTTAATTAAAACCGAGGGGTGGATAACGCGATATGTTTAATTGAAATAAATGTGGGCGTAATACCAAGAGTCTTTATTCGAAGCAACTGTACAAGACGACAGTCAGAACAAGAATGTCCTGCTGTCCCAAAAATCCTAAGCCGTGAGAACGCCTTCGACAGTATGCCTCTTTGTTTATGACACCCCCAACCTAAAGGACTTTCCCTTAGGGGGGAGGGGGGGACAACGCACTGACAAGAGCCACATGGCCTGCCTCGACCATTTGCTTATTTTCGACTTTTCTAACAATATCTTGTAAAACTCAACATTTTGACCAACTTTTTGGAAAACTGACGGTAGTAGCACATTGAATTCTGCCTATACATAGTTGTGCGTCTGTGGTAGCATACGCATCAATATTGGTATCCCGCCGCTGGCCGCTTATCTTCTGTTTACATAGACAAGGCTCGTGCCAGCTTAAAGGTTTCGTGCGCAACTGCTTATGCGAGGCGGCAAGAAATCCGTATTTCGTGTATACATATAGCGTTTTTGTGTATATGGTCAGCCCTTGAAACCCTAAACCCAACCGACTCCAAATCGGTAAGATTGTAGTTTTTCGACGATTTCACCAAAAACCTAATCACATCCCTTCTTAGAAACAACCTTTATAAACTTGTAAAGCTACGAGCTCACCAATTTGAAGTTGGTTGAGGTTAGGGTCGTGAGACCCCTAGACCTTTCTAGAGGTCAGATTTTTCGAGATTTCAAGGTCATCGATGATTTTTAAATGGGCCTATATACTTTTATTATCGTGACGTAGTAGGAAACATTACCTCGAATCTAACAATCTGCAAAAGCATCTTTATGTAATCTTAAATACCAAAAATAAATGCAAACAGATATAATTTGCTAATAACTATAATAAAAAAAAATCTGTATAGGAAATTTATTTTAACAAAAAATGGCAGAAATTGGTAGAAATTACATTAAAAAATCAGAAAGGCTAGGTGTTTTGTAAATCTATGTTATATAGTTATACACATATTGAACATCTCATCAAAATCGGTTGACGCAGCATTTTTTCAAAATCTTTTTTACACATCATTTAGTAAATCATTATGTACTTCTAATTGCTAAAACAGGTCAAGTAGTTTGGTCGAATTTTAAAAAAGTTATTCTGATTTAAAGTGCGTTCGAATACTTCCGTAGGCCCCTGTGTATATTGTTACGTAGACGGCCGCGTAATTTAGGCATCCTAGCTACAATAAATGGAAACAGTTTATTCCCTTTTATTCGGGGAGGAAGAGCACTTATCTTTGCACGTCCATACAGTTCGAGGTCTGTCAAGCGGCTCGCCCTTTGTCCTTGTTATATCGTCGTTTGGGTAACGACGATATAACTGGTAATTATAACGTGCAGCGTGCCACATTCATAAGAATATTTTCATAGAGTTGCATTTAAAAAAGGAACATGGATGACCGTGAAATCTCGATAAATGTAACCATGAAAACAATTTTTGTATACTACAATGTTTACCCTTTCAAAGATCATGTTTCCCTATTTATCAGTAATATACATCCATTAGTGAGATATTAAAGATGGCTGTACTACAGTATGACCCACACAAATTTTAGAGCTGAAATTCCTTAGAAGGTGCGAGGAGGGTGGAGATAATCCCGATTATAAAATTTCAGTGGCAAGTCCTTATTAGTTTTTGAGATATTCATGAAAAGAAATGTAAAGAAATAAAATTGTACCAATAACTGCAGCTTAACTTAGCCAAATACTTTATTGTAACAAGAAGTGGTAGACTAGCATAAGATGAAGATGTGATACGACAGACAGTTAACGACATTCAGACGAAGCCGTCGGAAAACGCAAAGTCGTGGAGATGCAATTCCCTAAACCAAAAATATACGAAAGTAATGGATGTTTATTTCTAAAATTACGCAATGCCTATAGATGTGAGAGGATTGGGAGATGAATCGGACTGCGTTCCGCCGCATACCTTCTGGAACCATAAATTATCAGGTCCTTGGACCCTGGCGTTATGTATGGGCCTATTCCACGTCAAGTGCCACTGTGAGCGGTACGGCTAGGCTGATTTTCCCAAACGAGTCAGCTGATGCTTCCCAGCTGTACCCAAGTCGTAAAATAATAAATTCGTAAAAGAGATACTAATGGACTCAAAAATGGTATCGTCTAAACACGACTGCAGAGTAAAGCCAAACTGCAATGCGGGCTAGTCATATCATAGGCACGTCTTACTACAGGCATCGTCCATTTGAAAATAATCTGTTTATTTGTAACACCCGTCAATGAACTTTCTAATACATCAAAAACCATGAACTAAATATGTAGTTCTAACAGATCCAACAAGTTCCGCCACATGTATCATTTTGGTACACACGACGTAAATGAAAAATCGCGTAAAAACGTGTTATATAATCTGTATTACTGACTGTGCTGCAAGTAACTTCAACACCTGCAAATATTACGTTTCTCTCTATTGATACAATCTACTCAAAATCAATTTTCTACGGTCTCGTCACGTTTTCGCAATTTCATTTTTGTCCGATATCTTTCGGAGATCGAAAAACATCACTGACAAAGTGATATTTGCTCGAAATGTTTCTTACATTTGTTCCTTTTTGCTTCAATGTTAACCAGAAATCAGTAATGTTTAAGCCGAAATGATACAGCGTTGTATTTATTTAAGAAAGTGAAAACGGAATACGTGCACAAGCGATTCAATTTAGTTGCGTAGTTCATCAACAGATCTAGTATAGACCGACGATCATTAAGCTATGTTCACACATTGCGTGTAGCAAGCTAGTGATCGTCAATTTTTTGACAATAACGAAGATGCCTGGCAGTCTACTGTTCGCTATGTTTGGAAGTGTATCAAATAATTTTGTTACCGTCACTAACCTAACATCTTCAGTAAGAAACAATCTTTCCTCAATAATAATTGTTTGTCAATTTATCATTTTCATACATAAACCACAACTGATACAAAAGCCATATTTCCGTACTTGAATCACTTCTAAAATATTTTTTTTGCTCACCATTGTCATATTCGTTGTTATCGTTTGTTATTCTTCGAAACACGATGAATCAGGATAAAGGAGGATGCAGCGATAGCATTGACAGCAGGTCCAGATGCCAGGGTCAACTCGCATTAACTGATGGATCATGCTAAATACCGCGACTGTTTCCCTCCTGTATTGCAAAAAGACAGTTAATGCAGCGCGATCTGTGCATGTGTGAGCGCAGCTTCAACATCTCTCAATATTATGATATATTATATGTGCATGCTTCCTCAATCTATTTTCATCATCCAGAAATATTTTAAATACTATTGAACGCGAGGTACAAATATTTTACTTTATGTTTTAGGTTGTTAAAACGAAAGTATTTTATTTGCAGAAATTTGACTATTAAATTTTAATAGTATCTCATGTAAATCGTGAAACAACGATTATTTAAAGTAGTATGTGAAATATTTTTTCTGCAAAATTTTACCCAACTCTGTTAATGGCTCATACTACCTTGAGTGTATTTCGCTCCTGTATTGCAAATACTCCTTCCTCTATGCAGTGTGTGAACACAGCTTTATTATCTCTCCTTCGTTTATTTAGTAGTGACATTCGAACCACGTGACCGTGGGATCGAGAACGCACGCGCAGCTTGGCGAGCGGGCGATTTGCTGCCAATCTTGCACGTGTGTTCAAGTGATTCTAGTCGCGTTCCAGTAATTTCCAGTATCTAGTAAGGATTTACAGTGTTGTCGTTCGTAACGAGCGTCCTAGGAAGAAATCTTGTGAAGAAACGCAAGACGGTGAACAACAGAAAGCGGTGAGTAATCGTGCTGATACCGCAAATCAATCGAAGTGCTGAAATCGAGGCTACGCGAGTCGCGAACGACCCACGTGTGATGAAAATATCTGTTTTACATACGTATACGTGACACTATTCGAGAAGCACGTCTTCTATAAGCGTTGCGCGAACGTTGCGAAATCGCAAAAGCATCCGAGAGATTCTCTTAACGCATATGCGACCGATAAAAACAAATATACGTGCCAGTTGTTAGACCCATTGGCTTTTTCCCATCATTAGTGGCGTATTCTCTCGGGATTTTTTCGATCGCGCTGTTGATGTTGATTGCCTGGAAACAACGTGGGCTTGATTGCTATTTCCTCATTTCCGGTAAATAGTTTTATCACTTTATCCTCGTCACCGTTTTAAATAGCTCTGCTGCATCGCCTAGGCGATAGCAATGTGCGCGCGTGTGTGTAGCCGTTAATGTTGCTATTCTTTTGGCGAACGATTATTTTCTTAATTATGCGCGATGAGATAGTCGATATTATTAGATGTGTTTTTCGCTATTAGTCTCTTTGTTCAAAAGTATTTGTGTACTGTATTGAATTTCAAGGTCGACTTTGCCGGTGTGTATATGATCTGCTTTGCACGCGTACCGAAATATCTTGCCCTTGTGCAAAAACCGCATGGAAGTTCAAAATATTTTCTAAGAGGAATTCAAGATAGAAACGTATAATTTGTATCAAAATTTTAAAATCCAATCTTCACCGTTTTATTGGTATATTCTTCTGAATAAAATCTGTGGTAAAATTTTTTTGGAATAACAAATAATGGATCTGTAATTTTGTTTTTCCTACACACGTTATTATATTTTATAACATATTGTTTTGATGTATGATTGTAAATATATCGTTATTATAAATACATTCTATCAATATATTTCCTTCACTAAAATACTGAAGATTATTTTTTATATTTTACTAACTACATATGTTTATTGACGATTTCATTTCCTTGAATGTGTCACATTTTTCAAAAATTTTATTATGTAAATATCCTCTATTACAATTAATATATAATGAAATCTATAATTTTTGTGATTGTAAGAGGTACAAATAATTTGAAAAATTCCATTCGTGCTATTTACAGATTAGTATCTATAAAAAATGGTGTCGACAACAATAGTGGAAAATGGAGAAGCCAGCCCTGCTAGGAAGCCATGCGCTGCAGATATTAGTCCAGGCAATTACCAAATAGTTGGATGGGACATGGATACCACAGGCAAGAAAGTTATAGACGAAATATGCCAAATAGCTGGCTATACTCCTAGTTCTTCATATTCTCAATATGTAATGCCATATAAGGATCTCGATCCTCCTGCCACGAAGAGACACAATATGAAAATAGTGACCATTGGAAAGTTTCGGGTCCTTAGGAACACCATAACTAATAAAGTAACTATCAAATTGTGAATAAAATTCAGAGTTATTGTTTATATACATTGTAATTATACATTAAATAATCTGTTTTACAGGTAATAAAAGCTAAGAGCGAGGTATCTGCATTAACAGAATTTTTAACTTGGTTGGAGTCTGTTAAAGGCGATGCAACAGATGGGATAATATTGGTCTATCACGAACCACGTAAAGTTATCCCTGCTATATTGTTGGAATCCTTGAAAAGGTATAATCTTTTGGAAAGATTTAAACAAACAGTCAAAGGATTTGCAAATGGCTTTAATGTTGCCGAAGCAAAGTGTACAAGTGCAGACCGTGCATTTACTCTTAGAGCATTATCGATAACCTTATTTAACCAAGTAAGTATTATTCTATATAATTTACAATTATGATTATGTATTTTTTATTGAACGGTGCCAAAAAGTATTATCAACTCTGTATTTTAAAGTGACCAATGAAACACTTATAAAAATTAAGATTCTAAAGATAAAAATTAAGTATAATATCAGAAAATAAGTTTAACAAAGTTTTTTCTAATTAAGGAAAAAGAATTAGATAATGCACAAGATAGAGCATGTTTAGCTCTTCGAATAGTGCAGCATCTAAGTTCACTGGAACAAAAAAGTGGAACTGAGACGAATGGTAGCAGTGATAGTGATAGTGCCATGAAACAAACCGTAGAATTTATTAGGGAATTCGTTCAATCAATAGAAGTAGAAGAAAAAGAGTATGCAGGTATATGAAATAGATTGTGTGAAAAATATAAGTAAAAAGAAATGAACAGATGAAATTTACATGCATACCGTACTGACCTTGTTTCAGAATTGAAAATGGTGTTTGAACGTCAAAATACTTTAAAACCTATTTTTGGAGTTTTGTTCCGCGTGAATCGTCGTGAACGTCAACATGCTAGTCCTCTGCGGCGACTACTCGCCGAAGCGGGAATCGAATATCCTGAGCTAGAAGTTTGTATCTAAACAAATTAATTACCTATTAAATGATCAAAAACGGCAGACCAACATTGATTTCTTGTTGATTTTTCATTTACAGAAAGCTTGGAATGATGGAAAGAAAGAAGGCTTAGAAAAATTAATTAGGGAAAAATTAACGACGACCGAGGAAGACAAGAAACTAGATTTATTAATCGTCCTTGAAAGTCATTTTGATCCCGATAAGAAACCTAGGACAAGAATTTCGCAGGATCGGCCTAAAATTAAAACGAGAAATACAAAAAATTCGAAAAATTATCAAGACCGAGAAAATAATAACAAAAGTCATTCTGGTAATGAAAGTCCGGACACCACCACTCCCAATTCGCCGCTTCAATCGAAATCGGAGTCCGGGAATGGTGCAATTATACCAGAAGATTAATAACTAATCGATTCAGTTATTACCACTTATTGTCTTTTATTTAATTATAAGATGAAAATATTGTTTTTCAGTAACAGAGTTTAAAAATCATTCCGTTTATTCCGTATAATAACGTTATTCGAGCGTGATAAATATGTGAGTGTTACTTGTTGCAGTATTGTATTTAAGTTTTATTTTCGTTATATCGAAGTATACACATATCGTATCCGTAACGGATATAAAACGCTTGACTTATTTAACGAAAAGAAATATGTACAAATAACACATATTATTTTTAGTTTGTGATAAGAGATAATATTTGTTTTGTTTAACGTTTATTTTTATGATTACTGTTTCTTTTTTATTTAATCAGATTAACGAGTTGTAACGAGTGATGGCTTAGAGACTACTCGACGTATGAAGCCTATTCACATACTGACCTAATTTTCTTTTCTTAATTTCTGAGATTAGCATACAATGTTATTTTCTACTGATCGAATAGTGTGTTCGTGTACAAAGAAAAAATTGTTATATGAAAGGATGTATATTTTTGTACTATGAGATTTATTGAAACGGATGGTGTGCAACTTGTTGCATTTACACGTTAAATTGTCGTACTGAGTAACCACAATAAATAAAGACTTGAAAGCGTAGCTTTGACTTTAAATCTCCCGTACGATCACTCCCGCCTAATTTCGTTTCGCAAAATTACCGGGTATAATTCGCGAACAGTTAATCCCGTAATGCAGTACCTTTTTTTTCGTGTTATGGAAACTATGATAACTGCACGTAATAAAGGAAAAAACCAAGAAAAGTCTTCAGCGTAACTTCTCTGTGTAATAAAACGCATCTGGAATGAGCGTAGCCATCGAGATAAAGCTAGAAATGAATTAAATATATGAATGCCTATGCAGTGGACCGTTGTATCCGCTTATATGGGTTTCCATAAAGCATGTCAAACGCCACAGAGCGTAAACAGGATAGTGCACTGCGTAGAAAATTAAAGAAGTGTACTTACTGTCTAAGGAGACTATTGCCATAAGTACACGTTTAGAATTAGGCGAGGCTTAAGTGTCGAATCGAACTTTGTGAGAAGATATTGCTGCGATTCGCCAAGAACCCATGAGCACCTAACAGAGCATGACACACAACGGAGTGTCTCCACCACCTTTCTCCAAGTCATTGAATAACAATACGGTATATTGAAGCATTTGATATTTTCCTTAGGAACAAAATAAACTGCTGCGACGCTTCCTAAGAAAATGGTCTGCTATTAAATTTTAAACTAATTTAGTTTGAGATATTGGTAATAGTGGTAACACTCGATCATAGATAAATCAAAGAGTACATACTAAGGTTACTAAAATGATAAGTTTTATTTCTTTTAAGAAACCAGTTTATTAATTTTTGCTAAATATAACACATTGCTACTAAAAATTGCTAAAACAAAAATTTTTCGATACAATTTTTTAAAACCTTTTCTTAATTAATAACATTCGATTCCGAAATATGATACAAATTCATTGGCTGCATATAATATATTTTATATTCAATTTCTAGAAGAACTTAAATATATGAATTATGAAAGATAAACATTTTATAATAAGTGACCGTTTTTAACATGAACATACAATCGTCTGATTTATTGTAGTACTAGTGATAACATTTTATTGTAAAAATTCTATCAATCTAAGAGGATGACGTATATTGACATTTGTTTCGTCTCTTAGAAAATCACTGCTAATTGATTTCCGACGCGTATCACATGTGGTATGCCTTTTTCATCATAATTGGAGATAAAAATTTTTAAATAAAACTGTTTTACATACGAGAGGTTCACGAATCACGTAGAAGAGGAAGGAGCAGTATTACTAATAATTTGATAATGAGCATTTATCTGTATTTCTAGACATTATCTTAATATTATTCTGTTCACGAACAGCATACCGTGGAGCACAATACAGGGTGAGTCCGAAGAAACAGGACACCTAAATATCTCCGTTACTTGTACAAAAACACTTCTTAGGACAAAGTTACACTGTTTGAAAAGCCACATATAACGGTGTAAGGGAAAAAAATTTTCAAAGTCATTTTTTTTACGAGATTTAAAGGTCATCGATGTTTTTTTAAATGGAATGATATATCTTCGTTAACGTAATGTCGTAGCTGACAAAATAACGAATTCATCCATGTAACACAATATGACCTACAAATGACCTTCAACCTAGAAAAATGGAATAAATAAAATTCAACGTGTAAGATTCATTTGCTTTATTTCTGTTACGCAAAATGTTCAATATTCCTTGAGCTGCTTACATTCAAATGTATCGCAATACACAACGTAATAACAGATTCGGTGTTGACAGGAAGACATTTATGATATCATAAATACCTTCACCTATGCGTTCGTACAGAATCGCGTTTATCAACTACTAATTACTCTGAAGACCTTCTTGCTATCAGATTTCCACTGTTTCTAAGATTTATAATCTATCAATTTATCGATGAACGTTTCACAATGTGTTACTCGAAGGAAGATTAGATTGATATGATTTTCATTTATGGAGAAAGTCGGAGAAGCAATGCGGTTGTACACGGACCGATTTCCTAATCGTAATTGTCCATCCGTTTCCGTTTACTTCAATGTGATAAATAAATTCCGTGAAACTGGTAGTGTTGAAAATAAAAAATGTACGAAGGTGAGGACTGTAAGGAATGAAGCAAACACAATTAATGTTCTGGCAGCAGTGAATATAAACCCTCATGCTAGTACGAGGCAAATCGTACGAGTAAGTGGCATTAGTCAAAAATGTGTAGTGCAAATACTCCATGAACAAAAACACCCCTTTCACCTATCAATTCACCAAGAACTTCATGGTAGAGACTTTGTAAATCGTCTAAACTTTTGCCAGTGGGGATTGAAAAAATTGATAAACGATAGAGCATTTTTGAATAAAGTATTATTTACCGATGAAGCTTCGTTTACGAATCACGGGCAGATAAATTTAAAAAACATGCATTATTGGTCATCTGAAAATCCGCGGTGGTTACGGACAGTCGACAAACAAAGACCGTGGTCCGTCAATGTTTGGTGCGGAATTTTAAACAACCAAATAATTGGGCCTCACTTTATCACCGGAACATTAAATACAGAAAAATACATTGCATTTTTACGAGAATCGTTACCAATTCTTCTGGAAAATACACCCTTGGACATTCGTGAAGATACGTGGTATCAACATGACGGATGTCCAGTCCGTTCTTCCCGTGTCGTAACATAATTCTTGAATAATAAGTTTCCAAATCGTTGGATTGGACGTAACGGACCCGTATTATGGCCAGCTCGCTCACCAGATCTTACACCCCTTGATTTCTATCTATGGGAAAAACTGAAAGACGTTGTTTATCATGAACCACCAATCACTGCAGACGACATGAAAGAAAGAATCGTCAGGGCTTGTGCGTCGATTCCCTCGGAAATGAATTACACAGCAGTACGTTCTGTAACTTCACGACTAAATTAATGTATAGCAGCTCAAGGAATATTGAACATTTTGCGTAACAGAAATAAAGCAAATGAATCTTACACGTTGAATTTTATTTATTCCATTTTTCTGGGTTGAAGGTCATTTGTAGGTCACTTGTGTTACATGGATGAATTCGTTGTTTTGTCAGCTCCAACATTACGTTAACGAAGATATATCATTCCATTTAAAAAAACATCGATGACCTTGAAATCTCATCAAAAAATGACCTTGAAAACTTTTTCCCTTACACCGTTACATGTAGCCCATCAAACAGTGTAGCTTTGTCCTAAGAAGTTTTTTACAACGAAAAGTAACGGAGATATTTAGGTTTTCTGTTTCTTCGGACTCACCCTGTATATTCCAGCTGCGGTGTGATCACTGTAACAGAGACCGAAAAAGAATTGTTGCAAGTGAGAGATCATTAATGTACAATAATGGTAACGGCGTTCGGTTACATCATTTGTCTTATTAATAATACAAAATGACAAATGGAACTGGTCGCGTAGAATGCATACGAAATTTCTGATATATTATAATCATTGCTATTTTAATTTCAATTGCAATGGAAAGTATTGTTATAATGTATTGGCTTCTCAATGAGAAATAACAAATTAAACTAAAAAACAGTATTTAAGTATACTGTCGAGTAAAGCAGTTTGCAAAATTGCAATTACACACAATATATTGCAATTTCTCATTTAAATATTAAAATAGGAAAATATTACTTTTAAATTCCAAATCAAATTACAATTGGTAATGAAAGACACAAATTACTATGCATGTATATCCCTTGCTATCTTATTTGGTGCACAAATAATGGCCGAATTCTGTCGCTTCATGTTCTACAAACAATTCTAATAAATGTTACTGCTAATAGTGCTTGGTGTATAAAATAATTTTCCTAATACTTGGTAAGCAGTAAGATTTAGTAGAAAATAAAATTATTTAATTATAAACAAAAAATTATTATTTCTAAATTATGTACAGTTCAGTGTGAATGAAAATTCCGTTGTTGTAAAGTGTCAAGCAAACAATCTCACGGTTATTCTTCTAAGAAAACTGATTCCTCGAAACGATTGCATGCACAATACGTTACTTTTCAAAGTGTTCACGGACGAGCTCAGTGGTGAGAAAGAAGTAAAAATAAATGCGGTTCTGCAATTTTATTACACGCGTTATCCGCCACATTTTGCGGGTCTCGGATTTCTGCGTCCGTGGAATTCTCGACTTCCGAATACCTATCTCGTATTCAACACTAGTTCAGGATTGATGAATACAAACGTTTCGAGCGGCTACTGCTCCGGAAGATATAGACTACTGAAAATATTTACTGCATCGCATAAATTCACTCATCGTTAATGTCCACTTGTTTCCTACAAAAGCAGATAAATTCCATTTGGAGCTCTAAACTTACAAACGTCGATTTGTTTCCACTTTAAGGTGATTCGTGGTCATCTTGAACTATTTATTAGATCAAATACTTTTCGCCATTAGTATGATGAAATATTTAAATATATTATAGTTGCATACATGATGAGTAGATTTGTCTCTATAACGAAAATGATTAGGTGAATTTGAAAACAGTAAAAAGGTTGAAAGAATTCAAGAATATCGATGTACAGTAATGTCACGAAGAGTGCAACAACTTCGACTTCAAAACATTGGTGTCTACGGGGGAAACACGGTCCCTTGAGGTTCATTTATCTTCTGCCGTTAGCGTTTTTTAATTATTTTTTATGTAATTTCTACCAACACATTCGTGACATTTTCCTGACTAAAATGAGACCAAATATGATAGATCGGTGCATGTTTTCATGTTTAATTGGCGATAATAAGTTTTACATAAAAACACGTAGTTTAATTTCAACTCATTCGACGAGGATACAACTATTGAAGAGAGGAAGTAAGTCAGCCTATTTTGCTCCTGCGTCCTATTAATCGATGTAAACAATTTTCATTTTGCACAAAGATTCAAAGTCTAATAATAAATTAATTCACATGATACTAGTATAGATTTAGCCAGATTTAGGTAACCAGTATGCATTTGACAAGCTTTCCTTCGTCAATGAAGCAATTATAAAACAAAAAGACCTGAAACTTTGACCTTCAGCAGTAGATTTCGCCTTAATAACGAATTCTTTTATAAGTAATCAGTCTGGACAGGTATTCTTCAGCGGCCATGGTGGATACGGTTTCAGTTCTTATCTCGAACACTTTCGTGATACGCGGGTAACGGATACATTTTCCGTCTTGGAGCGTAACAAACGATAACGGTCGACGATTATTGCTAAACCCTCCTTGTTCTTAGCGGATCGACGTAACAAACGTAATTAGAGACGAGTACAGGTTCCATAATTGAAACGGTTCCCTCGTTAAGGGTATGAGCGCGTTACGCCGCGCCGCGGTCGAAACGATTCGATTTAGTTAAAAAGCAATCGTTTCCGCGCGCGAGCTGGCAGGAGAGCTCGTGGCAAGCCGGTCGACAGAATCGTTCACCGGCGCGGCGTTCTGATACACCAGCTAACGGAAGAACAATTTTCCCGGGGTGAATCCCGGTACATTCGAATGCGTGACATCGCACTACGCTCTATTAGTCACTCGGGTCCCACGACAGCTACAATAAACCGTCACGAAAATGACCACGTGGACGACTCGTCATTCTCACTTTTTACATGGAGCATCTGACGGTCGCGGCCGCGGCCGAGGCGACTAATGAAAGCAACGCGCTCATGCTCGCTCGCTCCGGACACCGCACACGGGGCCGTTTCTATAAAATAGGTGGAATTAATGCGAAAATGTTCATGTCATGATATACAGTACTGTGAATGTTTATAAACTCAAGCACATTTTCTGTATTTACTTGTTCAATACTTTCGAGAAACCACTGATCATGCTTGTACAGTAGAGCGGTTCTTAGCTACAAGGGTCAAACATTCTTTTTGAGATTTTTTGGTCCTATCCCCCTAATATTGAAATTGTGGGAATTGGTGAGAAAATGTTGATATCGGGAATCCGTACCGCATTTGCGTTAAAGTTCTTAAATTGTTATGATTCCATGTCGTTTTCAAATATAACTGTATTTCATTATTTTGGAAATATCATTCAACATTCTTGATTAAAGACAATGCCTTAAGTAGATGAATAATGTAAAAAAAATTGTGTATTAGTTAAAAAAAAATCAAGTTATGTTGTATATATAAACAAGTTAAGTTATATATAAAACATTCATTGTCTATTATACATTCCCATTGCCCGATTGCTTCCAAATTTTGCACACGTCATGTTCTCACCGAGTCTCACAATTTACGGGGTTAAGTCCGGAAAAGTTGGAAATCGATAAATAAGGACCACCCTATTGTACAGGGCCGTCGAGATAAATCCGGTATTTTTCGGGCAGCCCCACAAATAAGATGTGGGTAAGACAATTATAAACAAAGCAATTTTTCATTGGATAACTCACTATGTAAGCCACTAATCAGTGAGCAGGTAGAAAAATATGAGCCATGAACCGAGAATACGACCGAAATGCGGCAATACTCGAATCGTTTCGTACCGGAAAATCGCCTGCGGTAATCATTACGCGGTTTGGCTACAATAAGAAGAGGCAAGTTTACGACGTAGCTCACTGGAATTGTTCTGATCGCAATAGATGCGCGGATTTAGTGATTGAATTGAAAGAAAAGGTTAATCAGTTTTTACGAAAACCTCTGTTATCACTGGTTTCCCGACTTGTGGCCTCTCTGTAGCGTCGATTGTAATCTCCTGGTCTGTTACATGTGGGGCGTAGTTGAGGCAAAAGTGAATGCAAACCATCACAACTTACAAACACTGGAAACTAATCGCACATTAATCCAGAACATCATTGAAAAAAACGCAATTCTTAGCAGGGCCGGTAAAGAAATCTTATACTATACGGTATTGTTGGATTCCATCTCACACAGGTGTCAGGGGAAACGAAGAAGCAGACGTTGCAGCAAAAGAAGCAAGCACTAGCACATCCGAATCACATAACACACCTGTATTCCACGATGATCCCCAAAAACATCTCGCACAAGTCTTAATAACACAATGGAATCAAGACTGGAAAAATTCTAGATCTACTACCTTACACAAAATTCGCGATAATATACATGATATGTCAGCCCAGCAGTATACAGGGTGTCCCGTAACTGGTGGTACAACCGTGCAGGGAGTGATTTTACATGAAAAACTGAGTCGAAAATATAGAATAAAATTTTTTGATACAAGGCTTTGTTTTCGAGAAAAATGAGTTTGAAAATTTGTCCAGTGCGGGTGCACTCGGCTTACTTGCGGCTCAACGGACTTTATTCTGAGTTACCTCAACCTTTTTTCGCGAAGGTTTTCGAGGTTTGTATACATCGAATAAATCGAAGGTCGAGGTTACAATGTTAGAATTACCTTTGAGGAATTCGTTTAATTCATAAATTGCTGGAAGTGCTGTCCACGTTGTTGTAGACATAATTGTGCTCTTCGTATTAAATTCCTTCGAACCAATGCGCAATTATTATGTTGCTTTAAGTGTTCAAACGCTATCACAATTTTTTGTTGTAATTGTTCGATGCTCGTTATGTCATCACGATACACAATCGATTTCACCTGACCCCACAAATAAAAATCAAAGGCAGTGGAATCCGTTGAGCCGCAAGTAAGCCGAGTGCACGCGCACTAGACAAATTTTCAAACTCATTTTTCTCGAAAACAAAGCCTTGTATCAAAAAATTTTATTCTATATATTCGACTCAGTTTTTCATGTAAAATCACCCCCTGCTCGGTTGTACCACCAGCTACGGAACACCCTGTATATGAATAGAAGAGATCAAGTAATTTTGACTAGGCTAGACTAGGCTAAGAATAGGCTAGGCTAACACCAACCTAATCCATTCTTATCTTATCACCAAATCAAGTCCAACGATCTGAGATACATACATGCAACATCGAAGTATCCATCAAACATATCCTAATGCAATGTCCCAAATATCAAATGAAAAGAACACAATATGGAATAACAAACCTAAAAAATATGCTACAAGTGGAAAATTCCTGCGTTCAAATACTAGCATTCCTGAAGGATATTGGCCTTTGTCATATAATTTAAAACAAATACACTGCGGACACTAATAACCTGAGAAGGGGCATGTGACCTAAAAAATTCAATATAAAAAAAACCATCACAACACCAACGATATCCTAAAAGCCACCATCGCGGAAGTAGTGACAAAAATGGACAAGGAGGATGTGAAGCGAGCCTGCAGCGGGTTCAGGTCCAAGCTGAAAAAAAGTCGTGGCAGCTAGAGTGGATGTTAGATCGAGTAATGCCATTCTTTATACCATCCGATATTTTTGTACAAACCGGCGAAGAAATATATTAACATTTTCCTGGAATTTTAACAGTTTTTCTTTATACAATGACTTTTCCGAATTTACCTCCACGACCCCGTATAACGAACAGAGACACGAATTTTGTCCAGGTTGCTGCGATCCTGTTCCACTATGCACCGCGGCTACGAAAAATAAAGCGCAACGAGACCGAAACTTCGTTGTTTCAGCACGATGTTTCAAGTTCGCCGGGATAAAGGGGAAGGGATCAAGTTATTCAGAGCATTAAACGATCGAAGCACCGAGCTCCGGGCACGCTACGAAACGAGCCAGACGAAGAGAAAAAGAGGAATCTCTTTTCTTTCGCGATATGCAGGAAGAATGTTATTACGGGAAACGCGCACGCGAAAACATTATGGGGATCTGCTGGCGATGAAACTAAGGTGTCAAAAATAAAGGATACCTTGGGAATTATAATTGTGCATCATTAATTCTCGGGGCCCCGCGCTGTGATGCTAAACTGTTATACTGGAGAATTTCAGAACGCTACGGGTCCAGAATGCGTTAAATGCAACTTTTCTAAAAAGAATTATGTTTTTTTCGAACCTTTTCATTTCTTTTCAACAGCAAAAATTATGTACTTACGGACTTTATGTATTTATGACAAAATTGAGTAGGTGAAATTTGAAATAGTAGGATCATAGAACGAATTTGTGAATTTTAGTATGTCATTTTTAATCTATTAAGATGACTAAAAAAGACATTTCTATTTGCTTACTGTTCGTTGCAAATAATAAAAACAATTTTTTTATCGATAAAGAAAGGAAAAAAGAATATAAAAAAATTAACTAAAAAGTTAGTAGATATTCTTGTATATATTATATTACAAAAATATCAATAAATTTAAAGGAACTGATACAATATTCTTATTAATATATCTAACATTATAAGTAGTAAAAGCATAAGAAGAATTTAAAAGTGTTTTTATAATATTTTCAACTTATTAAAACTATTAACAGAGAACGTAAATTCTTATTTAACTCCTGCCTCTAACTATTGACTATAAACACATTGTTAATGTAGGTAAAGATCCGCAGTCCAATTTAATACAGTTATTTAATTCTAACGAGCTTTAATGAAATATTTGTTCGTTACATGTATTATTACATCGATAACATTTTTCAAACGATCATAGTTAACATGTATGTTTTACTTGAATGTACCTGTTCTGTACTGTCAGGCTAATCTTGTTTTTGCTACAGATGTTATGCTACTGTAATATTCCAGACTGTTTGATCGAATGCCGACATTGACCCAAAATCAGTGCACCGGCAAAAGTCAGCAACCGGCTAAGCAATTCGCCGTTTATGCATGTCTGAATCACGTAATGTTTCGCGATTCCGCCAGTTCACTGACGCTTCCCAAGCGGAAATGCTTCGGCGTGTAAAAGAAACCGAAATGGAATTTTATTTCACGGCGAAAATACTTCACGGGCCATATTTCTTTTTATTCTTGATCAATTACCGAATATTTTTTAGCTGGGTTAAATATCAAGAATATGTCGTACTGATCATACACTCTGTTTCGTTTCTTCTGATTACGTCTTCAATTTATTAATCGGATACATAATATGATATGAAATTAATAATGTTTGAATTTTCGTATTTAAATTACTAACAAGAGCGTATTAACTAGTAGTCTGCTATTTTAATTCAATGAAACGGTAATGTGGATTAAACTGAAAACGTCTTCTCATCCTTTTCGGTGTTAAAAGTAGTAGACGGTATTGAAGAATGAGTATGAATAATACAGGACCATTACAGTTTCGCAATTTTCTCAAAAATTATGATACTATTTAATTTTGAATTCATCATTTGTACATACATTGAGTGTTAATTGTAAGTTAAGTACTACGTATGAGTTGAAAATATTGTTAATAAGAACTTAAGAAAAGTTCATAAAAATATTCATTTTGGTACATGAGCGTAGTTTTACCTAATCAAAAATAAACAGAAAACAATAATTACATATCAAATGTGTGAATATCCATATAAGGTATAAATCATTTAGCAAATTAATTTAAGTTTCACAAGATTCTCTTGTGTTAGTAAAGACATCAGTAGTACTTATACATACTATATATGTCCTATTAAATAATCAACGAAATTATTCACGGAATATTATTTCTTTTCCTTTAACACTAAAATTACGAGACCCAATCAATTATTTTATGCAGTATTAGATTATAAATTTTAGAATTAGCAATTTTAGCAAAGCAAGTTTAACAACACTGTATATAACATTATCAGGCACATAGGTATTGAATACACTTTTCGTATTATGGCTTTAATAATATAATTACCCATTGTATCCATCTGCACGCTTCGTTGTTTTATAAGCCGTATCTACATACTTAACTACTGTATACTGTAGACTGCATACTGCATAACTACTAATTTCTGCCTGAAACTTTAAGAGGCACATAATCTCTATGCGTATTTCTATTGTTTAAAACAAGAAAACTAATTGTCAATTTGGTAAATGGGATTCCCCTTAATTTTCTAAAAGTTTCAACTTCCGTTTCTGAGGGAAGGAAAGCAAACTGATTGGTGGTGACACTATAGTTGCCGCTGTTATTATGTGCTTTATATTAGGTTGTAAAATATGAAATGTCCTATTTTTAGGATTCATTTTAAATGAATACAACTTCTTTAGTAATTAATATTTCTAATCAACGTAACAACCATTGGATTCTACACATTTTTTCCAATAAGTTTCTAGTTTTTTAATTCCATTTTTATAAAAATCCGGCGTTCTAGAGTTAATAAATTCTACAACGATGTTCTCAACGTCTGCTTGAATCCTGAAGATTTTTTCTGTGAGGAAGTGACTGAAATGCTTGAGAAAGTGAAAATCCGTCGGTGATAGATCCGGCGAATACGGAGGGTAAGGTAAGGTCTCATAATTTAACGTGTTCAACTTTTGCACCGTTATTTGTGATATGTGGTCGAGCATTGTCATGGACCAAAATTGGTCCCTTTCGATTGACTAGTGCCGGTTGTTTTTCTTGCAATTTCTGATGCATTCTTCCAGTTTCCGAACTTCCGGGCAAATTCTCTTACCATTTTTTGTGGATTTTCTTCAACTAAGAGAATTCAACTCCTCGCCAATAATGCTCTGCTCTGGCCTTCCGCGAGGTTCATTTTAAAGACTTTCATCTGCGGTTTCGAATTTTTGGTACCATCGACGAACCGTACGCTCGTTGACTGTATCATATCATTACTAAATGCAGCGTTAATATTACGAGCAGCAGCTGCTGCGTCTTCACCACTTTTCCACTCGTATGTACAAGAAAAGTACGCTAAAATCACGCAGATTCATGTCGGCTAACGAATCGTAATTCTGTGAGGTTAGATTGAGCAAGAAAAACAAGTGAAGGCTGAAAAGAAGGTCTGCCGGTCTGCCCTTATTACATTTAGATATAAAATATGTCCAAAAATTTTAATATTTCTTGTTAAAACAGAACTTAAAGCATTGATAAATCAATTTCAGACATTTAATATATTACAACCTACTATTTTATCTAACATATTTACCACTTTTAAGAAGATTATTGTATCTGTTTCGTGGTCTTGCGATGTAAGAGATGCGATTAGTTTTATGTTACATTTTTGTCTTTGAGATACCATTGGTGTAGGACATGGTTGACTAAAAGCATATCATCAGGGCAATGAGTGTAGTGGAATTGTTCAGTCTTTTTAATTTGGTGTTTGTGAGTTATCTTAGTATGTATGACCAGGCCTCAATAGATTGAGAATAGGTCTCTGAATCTAGAGATAATATGGATTTTTCTTTCCTATTTATAAATCGAAACCATAGTTAGACCCTAAGTACTTATAGATATGGCTTCGGACTGTTGAAGCCAAGATTAAATCACCTACGAAATGATAGTTGTGGGCAACGTGCTATAGTCTGTTGAGAAGGCGCAGTACCGTAAAGCTAAAACGTTGGAGGTAATAGACTGTAATATATATTTTACTTTATTACTTGTTCATTTTTACTTTACTCTTATTATTTTAAATAATGCTAACTCATTTTGTCAATTATAATTTGGAAACAGTTAAATTTTAATGTAGATGTCAATAATACGAAATCTGTATTTATTTCCTCATAACTTACTTTTATTTTAAAAAAGAATAATAAGAACAATATATATCGAATACTTCTCGAATGCTTCGTCTCGTACACTATCCACTATTTTGAATTATCTTGAGAGTCAGTTGTGGACACTTTTCTGTGTTATGTTGGTTTTACAGGTTCCTATACATATCCTATAGCATTTTTTGATTGTATAACGTTGGAGGAAGAAATGACGATTACGCTGGTTTTTCTGTTATTCTTCTTTTCTTTTCAGGCATGGTTGATGAAGTTAGTGTTTATTTACATATTATGTTGCTTTTCAATAAAATTTGTATATTTTGTTTCCTATAGATATTATGAGTGTATTTTCATGTATGAAACACAATTAATTAAAATAGATAATCAGATAAGAAAAAAAAGGACAAAGGATTTGAACAATGGCATTCCCAGTGTGAGTCTAGTACGTTACCACCACGTTGTTCGGCACTTGACAAAAGTTTCAATCAAAACTCTACTTAACGGGTACAATGAAATTTACATTGTGAATATCTCAAAAGTTATTGAGTATCTACGCCTATAATGCTATATTTTCATAAACAGAAGAACGAAATCTAATAGTATGCAAAATTTCGACAAAATCTGAGACTCGATGACCTTGCTTTCTCCTTGTAAGATCGAAACAGAAGGAACGGGTTGAAGAAACTTGATGATCGTGATCTTGACCAAGGATCGAGAGAAAGAGGACGTGGTGTCCGCTCGAGGCCGTCACTGCTCGCGAAGAGGACTCGGTAAGGATGGTTGTTAGCAGAGGCAGCAAGCATGCATTAACAGTACTCTGGATGGGCCGGCGGTTCTCTGGTTCCTTGATTTCCGTTCCTCCCCTCCAGGAGACAGTACCCGTTGAAGGAACAATCTACCACAGAAGGGAGAATTCTTCCATGGTACACGCGCCGCAGTTCATCGGGAATCTTCGTCAAAATTGCATCCCTCACCGTGCAGTCCTACCAGATACGAAGTGCGGTTTTTTTTCTTACACGTGTTACCGATTACCGAACGATCCGAGTACAAGGATAGAAGTTGAATCAACGGGAGGATCATGTTGACGGTTCTGATCGCTGGATTCTGCACGGTAGGTCCTGTTTTCAAAATCGTTCTTGTTAGACCCCTTTCATAGGGATCACACGCTCTTAAATTCGCTGCAGATTTTTAGGTGTACATACAATAGATTTACGTAGGTATTTTTCAGGGAAATTTTAATCAAGAAGATATTTGTTTATCTGCTTCGATGTTCTGTCACGGTCCAAATGAAAGAAACACTAGATGGATTTTGATTCTAAATTCAGAAAATCTGCGGCATACTTATGTTAATATAAAATTAAGTTTTTCTTACTTTTTTTGTATTGTAGCGGCCATGTTTATAACCATAACCATAATAAGTATTTTCGTTTTACATATTCCGAATGTTCATTATTGAAGTACATACAAATCCATGTGACACAAGAAAAATTTCAGTAGTTCATCTGTCATTAATTATAACTTACAAATTGGGTATATGTGCTTTGAACTAAGGACTTTGATCTGGCGAAATTTTGTTTTTACATTATTAGTTTTCCTTATTTTTACAGCAATACATTTATAACTTCTATATTATAATAAAAGCTGTATATTTGCATGAGAAAATGTAAAAATCATTTAATGCTACGCTAGTAAAATTTATAAATCTGTTACAACTAATAACTAAATTTCAAAGCAGTCTTATACAGATTAAAACATAGCACAATCATCTTTCTAGTTTTAATTCGCATTAGCTCGACTCTTTGGACGTATAAAAATCATTTATTTTACTATAAATTCTGCATTAGCCAAACACTATTCAACCCTTCTAACGCTCATGCTCATGCTGTAATTCTGTGACAACAAATCTGCTCTGTCCAAAATTTTAAAAAACATTGTATATACGGTGAATACAAAAAGTATTTTAACACTAAATTTCCCATTCTAGAGAAACTGCCGATATTTGAAATGTGATCATTTCGTTAAAATAAATAGTACAATAATAAATTTGGATTCATTCATTTTTATCTAAGATATTATTTCATGATTCAGCGACTGTGGAATTGCAGACACTTTTTGGTCTAAAATGTTACTTTAAACGTCTTTAAAAACATTAAAAAATCCTTCTCGTTACTAGCACCATGGTAGACTAGAAATTAAAGTGTCCCTTTTACAACGAATGCGTAAAACTTAACCTACAATATTTTTTAGTCAATTTATTGAGCTTGGTCCTTCTGTTTGTTGTATAAAAGAAACAAAAGCAATTATAGATTAAGATCTAAGCAGTCATTGTAATGGGGAAGATTCAATCCTCAAATCTGTAATAGATACTTTCAGAAAAAAATTTGTTGATGATTGTCAAGCAATTCAATTTCTAGCAAAAGCGTGTTCTCAGTTTTTTACCTGCTACATGATGCACAAATAAGCTACAAAAAATGAATGATAATGTACAAAAGTAAAAGCTTCAAGCTTTAAAACGAGTCCAAAATTATTGTATTATTTTTTTTAACGAAATTCAACGAAGTTCAAATATTAATAGTTTCTCAAAAATCGAAAATTTAGTGCTCAAATACTTTTTCAATCCACTGTATGCATTTTATGTCTCACTAACCGTAGAGTAAATGTAAAAAGAATTGTTTAAAAAGTACCATGTAAGGTACACATAAACAATCCATTTTAAACAATTTTTGTATCGTTTACACGGGTATCTACTTTAAAGAAAAGCAGAATGCTACATGCATATTTTATAGAATTAGAACGAGAAACAATCGATCCTAGCTACATTTTAAATATTTTAATTGCTTACTTTTAATGTATCTAGATTGAAGAACACGTTTTGTTATTAATACGTGAAAAACTTCTGTTACGAGGAATCCCGTATCAAGGTTTTTAGAATATGGAACCAAGACTAAAAACTGATTCGATATTTGTAAAAGGTATACAAGTTGGAAATAATGTACGCTGAGGTTTGTGAATGTACGAACGTTACAGAGTAGTATGAATAGAGGCAATTTGCTGTCATCTTGCCGAAACGGAAAAAAGAACAGAATTTATGGCGCCGTAAAGGCACAGTTGCGGATCTCTCGTACAAAATGGAAAGAAACATAGTAGTATGTAACTATAGTTATCTAGAGGGCAATCGGGAGAGACGATTCGAGCAGGGAGGACCGTTTTACGTAACAGATTTCGGTTGTTTCTCTCTTCCCGTTAAATTCCTGGGCATCAATCGAATCGGCTTGCGCGTGTGCCACTTTATGTACACCTTCACGTGTGCACACATCATTAAAACGTGTCGGCGTTTACGCGTCCCAACGTGCGTGTAGAAAATCTACGAAATCTCGTGCAGTCTGTCTGTTTTTTACTCTGAATTATTCACAGCGTTATTTTAAGCGTTGTTTGCTACTCTTATCTCGACGTGTCGCAAAACGCGTCATTAAATGATATTTGTTCTGACGTGCTACTATTAGGATGGTAGACAAAATGATCGAATTATTTCACTTTGTGTTTACAAGTGATTTTTCTAACAAATCTGATTGCTTATCATTTCGGAGCTAGAAAAGCTTCAAGATGTTACCTCCGACTCATTCCGACATTCTTTAACAACTTATCGTTTTCATTAAAAAATGAATTAGTCAAATTATAATGAGAAAGTTGTTTACCATCGCACTGTTCGAATTACAGTACAGCTTTCTGCACGAAAGTATTTATATGAAAGAATTTTCAAGCAATAGCGCAATTAGTTTTCTGATATTAAATTCCGTTTAAAACAAATAAAAGTCATGAAGACCGATAAATTGTTTAAATATTTATGTATTTCATATTTTTTAAACTGCTAAAATACATTCTCCAATTCATGCCACTTATTGCTAGGAAAATCTGTTTATGGAGATTCTGGTATGTATAGCAGGATTTTATAATAGTCTAATAATAAAAGAATCTCGAAAAGTTTCAAAAATGTTGAAACTTTATTATCGTTTTCAATCAGATAAAGTTACTTTTATACTGCAGCTTCGCCACATTCCAATTACGTAACTAGCGTAGAAATTACTGTACATAAAGAGAAAGAATCTTAGCAAGCAATCTAATACTAATTAATTTTTGTGTATTAATTGCTAATTTCGCACAAAAATTTCTTTATTAGCGATCACCTTGTTTCGAAACCGTATTTATCCATAAAGTTTTTCTCATAAAAATGTAAGGGTCCCCGAATAATATTCTTTTAGCTTTTCTATAAATTGGAAAAAAATTGCAATGTTTAATGTTTTGAGATTTTGAGAGACATACACGCGATAAATACGAAATGCCATTTTTGCAGTGAAGTATGCAAATAGTATCCATCAATCAATGGTCAATGGGACAATGAGAAAGAACAGTAGGACTATTTCATTGAAAGAGGCTGAATAACGGCAAATTCTTCCACATGAAATATGCAATTAATGCAGCGATATTACATTAGTGATACCACTAATAACATTTTAAAAGTCGACGTTATATGAACTATTTTAATATGATCCCGTAATATAGCAGATGTAAAAGTCGCAGTTCATTCAAATAATAATAGAGTGGCATGCATATAACTGTTAAATAATATTCCTTTATGTATCCGCTATGACTTCATCGAATTTTACATTATTCTCGCGAACATAATTATTTCCATTACTATTCACTGACCCAATTGAATTTCCTCGTGTCGCCGGCCTCCTCGTGCACCGAACCAATCGAGGTTGCCCATTCGATCGAAAAAGCGTTAGCGTTTCGATAAAAATCCGTTCAAAATCAACGCAGTCTATAGCTCGGCAGTTCTCTCGAAACAAGACCTGGTTATTTGTACTAATACCACGGATTGAATTCTTCAATTATTCCTAAAATATATCGTCAACAAACATAGTCTTATTGTTCTGAAAACAAAATGATCTTCAAACTTGTTTACTGTAATATACATATGTATTTGTATATCAATCCGCGTTTTAGAAGTTATTTTCTAAAAACCTGAATAAATAAAAGATTTCACGTGATATTTTACAAAATGATTACCTTAACCTGATTCTCAGAAATTGTTGGACAAAATATTAATTCTACATTCATAATTTCATAATAAGTTTATATATATTAATTCTATATTCATAATTTCATAATAAGTTTATATATATTAATTCTATATTCATAATTTCATAATAAGTTTATATATATTAATTCTACATTCATAATTACATAATAAGTTTATATATATTAATTCTATATTCATAATTTCATAAGTTTTATTCATAATTTCATATTTTAAACAAACACATCAGATTACAACGTAGACGTAAAGAAATAAAAAGTTTTACGGTATTTAAAAGAAAGAATAGTTTCTTTATTTACTAGGTAATGATAGAATAAATTCACTTTTAAATTTATTTGCATCGTTTCACATCGAATTATTGCTTAATTGATCAATCGATTATACATATTGAATTTATGAAGTTATGAAATTGTTTTAAACACGTTCTGTTTATAAGTTTGCATGGGACTAGTTTTAACTTAAATAGAACTAACAAAATATAAATTTTTCTATTCGAAGGACAGATTGTTTACCGATACTAAAAGGGTCGTCGATTATTATAACAAATAGTGAATGATGTTCAATAGATAGTACTATAACAATATCCAGTAATCATTACAGTTAAAATTACATTTTGAATAAGCGACTTATTTGTAACATTTACACAGACAATTCACTGTTCAAACCTCGTTAATGTTCTTTCATGAAAGGCTTTTTGATAAATGTTTTCAAATAAGTTGTTTTTATAGAACTTTTATTACACAAATTCGAAAATATCTGTTCCATAAGAACACTATTTGAGAAGGTTCCTGAGGGTATCGTTCCTTTCCATAAAATTTCCACAAGAACAGTGATAGTTCGAACGGGATTTTTTGTACACGAGAGATTTTATTATCTTTATTATATTAATTATTATAAGAACCATTATCTTATAGAACGCATCCCAGATCAGTTTATTGGATCTACCATGTCGCCATAGTTAATCACGATGCTTGTCAGTATTTCGAACCAGAACACTTTGATATTGACCTACCTTAAGAAAATAACCATGACCTATACCACTATTACTCGTCTGGCTGACCGTACGATGGGTAACCTGCATGGTACGCATAACGAATATCTTAGGTGGGCATCAGAGCGTTTCTTTACACCGTTATTCGAATTGAAGTCTGCTTTCCACGCGTGTTGGTCACCTTGTTTCATATCGAAGGCAACGCCACAGTAGACACTGCGATAAACGCCGAACAAGCGTCTGCCCTCAACGGTAATCAGGAAGAGAATTCGAGTGACTCGCGTTAATTAAGACCATTGCGGTTCTGATGTCGGGGGGTTAATCAAGATATTACCGAGATATTTAAGAAAGAATTTATTGCTGTAACAAATCTTCTTAGTTTATGGCTGTAATTTGAATGTTGATTATCATATCATCTTATCTTCCGGTAGTTGGTTCAGAGGATGTTTTGGTGTAAAGTGTTATTTTCTGGGCCTCCACGAGAGTTTTTTTTTTAAATCAGAACTGAATCGTATTCATTTTTTTAAAATACATTTACCATTACTTGGACAGTGTATGTACAATAGTTTTTAGTCTCAAAATATTTAAAATTGTATGAATTGCACTTCTATGAACAGTCTTTTCTAAAAGGAGTATCTTATTGGCTGACAATTTTTGATAATTTGAAATAAAAGAAATGAATCCATTATAAGCTAATCAAGGACCATACCACGTGAAAGAAAATTTAAATTATTTTCTTTTCAATAATACGTAATTCCAAATGAGAGTCTCATTCAACTGTGTTCGTGATAACTTCTTGGTTACTCATTAAAAGGGTTATTGCTATTGAAAATTGATTAAGAAACTCAAAAATTAAATGATAAAGAGGAAATAGTAAGTCCAATTTTCTTATATCAGTATATTGAAACTATAGCAGTTTAATATTTTTCTTTTCTGTACACCTTTATTTATATGTTAACTGTTACTAAATGCATTCTTCTAATTCTTTATATGCACTGGTATTCTTTTGCATCTAAAGAGATTTAGAAGATTAGAAGATTTAGAAAAAGTCTTTTAGAAGACTTAATTCTCTGTTTTCATGCACAGGAACATATACCCACTGGTTTCTAAGCACTTCATATAATGACGAAAGCAAAGTACAAGTTTACGTACTTAAACAACTTTTCATCTTTCATGAAATTTTCACATCATATGTAAGTATTTGTTACTTATTGTTTAATCATTTATTTTCTCCTGATTTTATAGTCGCTAACTTAAAATAAATATAAAGCATTTGACTCATAGTGTTACAGCACAAAGTGATATTACTCGAATTACATGTCAACTCTTCGCGTTTGAGTACCATTAATCTAAACTCTTATCCAAGATCAGGCTGCAAACAGCGATAGGACCTCATATTTCATAGATCAAGAGAGATTAATTAATTTCTCCAGTAATGGAAGGAGAAAATACATGTTTTGCTCAATATTGTACACCAGAAATGCTGAAATATGCGGTCTGTTCATGATTGCGGTCAATTCAAGTGAGTAACAATTTACTCAAGTACGTCATTAAGCTGTGGACAATGTGCGCCGGAAGATTTCAAGAAAATAACTGCTATAATCTGACAACTCGTTTAAAAAAATAATACGAGCTGTTTTGACCCCAACTGGACAGATCAGGGTTTAAGAAACCGTTTCTTCTTAAATTGGGGCGTCACTTATTTTCGGTACAAAAAAGTAAAGTTCCGACATAATATGGGCCACTGATAGCAACTTTTTTTCATTATGATTACGACGAACATACGTTCTCGTCGTTTCCTGTAATAATCGATAAAATAAATGAGCTTTTTTAAAACACGAAAACAAATTAATGATGAATATCCACATTTTATAATAACGAAAGGTAACATTTTCCGATGAAAGGAAAATACTCCTTATTAAACGCGCGCCGTTATTATTATTCTGTTATTAAAATAACGACGATATAATGAATGATAAAACATTTTTATCAGTATTAATCTCTTATCAATTATTTTACATCATTATTTAGATTATTATTGTAGGTCTTCATGCAAAATCGAAATTTTCTAAAGCGATTGCAAGATGATGGAGTCGAACAGAAATTCGTTACATTTTCTATTAATTTTAATAGGTTCATAGAAACATAACATTATTCTTAGATTCTTTTTTAATATACAATCAATATAGCTAATTAATAATCGGATTTTTATATTAGGTTCCCAGAAAAGATTTTGTTGCTTTCTGCATGATCAATTAAAAAGACTATACACATCTAAATTATTTTTTTTCATTATAAAAATTCCAAGTACAACTGGCAAAAATCAACAAGAACTCTTCCATACATTAGACATAAAATTAAATTCTTACAATCAAGAATCTTGAAATTGAAGTAAAGTAGAAGTTTACATCCTAATTTCAATGCTTTGCTATTCTAATCAGGAGCCAGTAGTTTGACTATTAAAGTAAAAGACAACTAAAAGTTGTATTCTATAACTTTCTTACGTAGACCTATATTGAAAATTTAAAAAATACGTTCTTTTAGATCTGTGTTGTAAATCAGTGTTTAAAAACAAAAGAGCGTAGGGTGGACTTACACCACTATGCTCCCAAATGTTTCGTTCTATTCGTTTGATGACAGAAGAATACGCTGCTATTTTCTCAATAACGGATGAAGTACGACATGAATTATATTACTGCCGGTAAATAAACGATGCCTTTATGATTCGAAAAACAATATTAACTCGAATCTTCAGAATTTGGACACCATTATGATTCCCATAGTGGTCAATTAGCCTGTCAATTAGCCGAAGATAAGACGCGAAAGCTACTGTAGCAGAAAGCATCGCCGAAATGGGGAAAACAAATCGCGGATGAGAACGAAGATAATTGTGCACGGAAACGTCGCGAATGTTGCCCAAGCAAAACCGTGTAGATGAATGACGATGGTATTGTTTCAGGTTGCCGCCACCGTTGCCCAGGATTACGAGGTCTCTGACATTCAGTGCAGCGGTGCAGGATCAGCCGCTGATTTGCTGACAGCAAAGATCAAAAGGCCAGTCGGCTTCAGAGGAGCGCCGCTTTTTGCCGACGACAGATCCGCCAATCCGCTCACCGACATTCACTGCCAGATCAGGCCAGATCCCAATGATCCTCAGGAAGATAACTATTTCCTGAAGGTTACTGACTTCTCAAGATGCGGTGTCCTGAAGAGAAACGTGAGTCGCCCTTCGAGAATTCGTTTCCCGCGCCGCGATTAAAATCCCCGGCCCCGTGCGAACTGTTACGAATATAACCAAACCTATGTACATATCACATTTTCTCAATTTTAACGCGTTCATTACCAAATTACAACCCTTAGAAAATAAATCATTATCTTTATCCATTGCACGAATGTTGATTATATTTTCATGAGTTTGTTTTTCATGCACTATATAAATATTGTCCTTTGGATGCAAAATAGAGTTTGAATTTTTATATTTATTGTATTTTTTACGAAGCGATATAACTATCCACTCAAAATTAACGAATTTCAATTTTTCGCGCTATGCAGTTTTTACTTTATCTACCTTTTTAATAACTTTCTCATAATTTTTCCGATAAATAATGGTGGATTTACACTTTCTTAGAACGTAGAAAATAACACCTTATCAATATTTTAGATGTCTGAGCTACCAAAAATTTGGCCACTTTTTAATATCTTCCTTTGTTATAGTGATTGTCTTTAAACCTTTGCGATCCTTATACTTTGTATAACACGTATAATTCAGTTATATTCCCATATATAACCCTTTACACTCGGAGCTATTTCAACTAAAAAACCAAACATTTCTTCTAACCTAAAATATTTCCATCGTACATAAGTTTTTTTCATTATATGCGTACGAAACTGATATAAGTACCTCATACAATATTTAAATGTTTAGTAATTTATTACATACAAACAAATTTAATCATGTAAACAATATTCTGAATAATGGTGTAGCAATTTGTAGTGGCGCCTCAGAGTCGCCATTCGAGTGCTAAGGGTTAACTTGACCAACCGATTGAAAAAACTTAAGAAATACTACAGTTGTTCTTGCATACCACGTAACTACGACATTACTGACGAATGTAAATGTAAATCAATGAAATGAATAACGATTGATGCAAAAGTCAATGTTGAGTCTATAATACAGGAAAAATGATTTGCTAAACCTGGTGAAAAAATAGTGTCACTCAAATAAGGCCGACGAGACAGTCAACGTGTTAATACGTTAGCTACCAGCGTTTATTTTGACAACAACGGTCATAATTATAAGTTTATAAGCGGGCAACTCGAACATTTGTCCGGGGCGCCACAATTTAGGGGCGCCATTTTGGCTTTATTTAAAAAATATATATTCTTAAGGGGCGGAAATTTGTCTTTTTGTCCGGGACGACGTAACCACTAGGGCGGGCGCTGTCGACTGTGAACCTTTGAGCAAACTAAAATTTTCTGCATCTGCTGCAAAAAATAGGAACCAGTTAGCAATTTATTTAATTCTTTAATAAACTTAGTAGGTGATTCAGTTTGTTCTCCTATTATTCGTTTTTCCCGTTTAATAAAGTTTTATAGGTTTGTAATCTCTAAAATTGTTGATTATAATCAGTAGAATAATCAATAACAACAGTTACACATAGCAAGAAGAAATTCTTTCTTATAACATAGATGCCCCTATGGTGTACAATCGTTGTCAACCCCAGGTCCGCGCAGCCCACATTTTCACGAAGAATATACAGAAATCGGATAGTTTAATTCAATTAAAAATCTCTGTTTATAGTCTACAGTAGATACGCATTAACTATAATAAACAATAAATTGATTTACTGGTAACGTTCGCCTGAAAAACGTTACGAAATTATGTCTACTTTCATGATGAGACTGCGGATTTTATGCATTCATGATAAAAATGAGTAACTGCAATTTAGAATAGTAAAGATGTTATGAGAATTTAGGAGCCGATCTACTATTTTCAACTTAATAAAATTATTAAAGAATGAAAGAGCTTCCCGCGGTATAAACTATCTAGGTTTATATTTAGCAGTTGTTTGTCCCAATCAATGCAGAACATTTTTATTTTGCATAAGAATACTCAGCCTATTCATCATTATTAAGTGTCTTCTCCTTTTAATTAACGTGTACGACCTTCAACGATCCTCCAAGGTAGCTTTCTCAAGATACGACACATAGATGGAAATGTTTCTACCACTTCTGAGACTACTGAAAGTTCTTGAAACATCTATTAACGTTACTAAAGTGGCACCGTTTTAAATAATCTCCAATTTCTTTTATAGAGTACATGCCATAACGTCTATTTGGATAGCAAAACGGTTGAGGTGCACTCAGATACTCTTTAAAGCTAGGAACTCATTGACAGCCAAAGCAGTATACCAAGGACTTCTCACTTGACCGTGACCCAAGAAGTGAACACTTGAAAGAGATACAGACATTCAGTACCGCTTCAAGAAATCGGAGAACCTCTTCTATCGATGTGTCGTTTCTCAAAGCAATTATTCTGGAGAGGATCACCTTGCACTTTAATGAAGTAATGCAGAGGGGTTTGAAGAATATATAGTCTCACCTCAAGGAGCAAAACAAATACGAGCTCCGCAAATATTTCATTGAAAAAATGGAAGAGATGAAAGACTGATTTACAGATCATTGGTCGATCGTTTGGAAATCGTTATACAGTTTAGTAGTTAGCTTATAATATCCTGTGATATAGGAAGTAACTTTTTGAAATAGATTATTTTCTTGGTAACAATGATAAAAGAATGAATAAAATACTAGTTGAGGTCCACCTTTGATGTGTGTGTTTCTTGGCAAGCGAATCCAAAAATAGATTTACTAGATTTTATATTTATAAAATTAAAAAAGAATTACACAGTTTTATAATTGCTTTTGAATCTCTAATATATATATATATATATATATATATACTGGTAAATTTCGTGACATTGCTGTTAGCGTACTTTTATAAGATACTACTCAATCGAAAAGTTGCAAACACAAAAATTTACTATTCTTAATTATTAATAATATCAATCAATTGATTAAAAAATTCTTTCTATCATTCTACTAAAGTATGATGATTTATCAATAACTTTGACAGAATAATTGAAAGATAATATCACGACGTCAAAACTTATATAATACTTACAACCATCATATCAAACAAATCTTCAAGATAAGTAAATGTCAATATAGCAATGACCTAATCCAATATGATGCAATTTTTTGAATGATCATTTATTGAGTATGCAATGCTTCTCAGAGTTCTGGTCCCATCCATTTGAAATGTCTTATTTCTATTAAGTTAATACATATTGTGAGAAATTAAAAAATATATATAAATTCGATATAACAACTTTTGTAGTGACTGTATAATTAGTAAATTCGTTTACTTGTTTACATTCCTTTTTTATAATTATTACATACTATAGATCCCCTAAACAAGTGTTTTATGTTTCTCAAAATTATAAATGATTTCCCTTTGTAAGAATACAAAATTTCCCTTAACATTTCTTTTCATTCTATTAACGTATTAATTAGAATCACGGGACCCGTCAAAATTATGGGTTTCAATTTTTTTGATTCCTAATTATTGAGATTATAAAGATACATTTATGGCAAATTAATTTAATAAAGTAATTTCTTGGTCATATATTACGATAAAAATCGCTAAAATTCAAAATAAATATTTTTATTAGTTTTATACAGTAATATAAAATAGTTGTTTCTAGTGCTCCGCATATCTAGTGTTTTAAGAATATTTTATACATATACCACTTTTCCTTTATTGACTGATTTCTAAGGTAGCATAATCATTTGTCTTATAATTAAAGGCTGGAATAGAAGGGTTAATCAAATCTATACTGTTTGAATATTAAATGAAATTAAATTTTAGCTTCTCTTGTATATTGTCGATAGGGTTTCATTCACCTGAGAATATGGTTTCCTGCATTTTCCGGAGTTGTAATGCTAGCCGATCAAGAACTGATCCTCATGTGTCGACCGCCTGAACCCACATTACTTCGACATAAAGCTGCCGGTTTTGCAGGCACGTTGTAAGTAGCTAATATACTTTGATCCTTATTACTGAATGTACAGAAAGTTTCTACAAATGCAAGATATTATTTAAAATTGATGTGTGCTTAGACCACATGGCTAAAGTGAAGCTTCTTTCTTTAATTTGTTTTCGAATTTTTATTAACACTTTATGACATTTAATTTTCTATGATTCTATTATTGAAACAATTGGCTTGTGATAGCTAAAATATGATATAAATATTCTTGATTCAATTTTGTCTAAATGTCTTGCAAATACTGCATCGAGAGTTATTCCTGATCTTGTTGTCGCTTTATTAGTATTATTTACCATTTCCAATTTTAATTTACTTCTAAAAAATTCTATTAATAATTTTGATTGCTTCGATGCAAAGTTCACGTTGAAATCTCCACTTAGTATCATCGGCATTTTATCATAATCTTTATTAAACAATGCCGAACCCTCAACCGTATATGCTAATAGAATAGAATAGAATTTCATCGTTTCATCGCCAGATCGGTTTTACGCCTACCGCGCCTAAAGAAGTTTCACTTCAAAAGGTTTCTATTTATCGATACACGATATAAAGAGTACATTTCTTGAAATGTGACGCAACTTTTATCATAATACGCTCACAAATGAAAGCAAATGAATACACACGATTTCATATAGGTAAAGTGAAAAAGGTGATATGTAACGAAAATATTCTAAAGCAGGTGATACGTCCAAATTCTGCAGTCAAAATAGCATTGAGTTCAAAGACTTAATTTTCGTATGTAGTCTCTGAAAAGATAAGTCTTTGAACTCAAAGCTATTTTGACTGCAGAATTTGGACGTATCACCTGCTTTAGAATATTTTCGTTACATATCACCTTTTTCACTTTACCTATATGAAATCGTGTGTATTTACTTGTACTACGCTTGAATGTTTAGTAATTTGTTGAACACAAACACAGTTAGTAATGAAGAAATTGTTTTGAATTATAGTATACCAATTTTTAGTGATATCTCAAAGGGAATAGTAGAGCGCAAAAGGTTAAACAGAATTAGCGGTTCGTATTCAGTTTAGGAAAATCTATTAGAATCATTTACGCAAAATTGAAAAACCAAATGCATTTCAAACAGTACATTAGAGCTCGGTTAAATTTGCATGACCTATCTCCACTCTTCCCTTACTATGAGCTAATCGCAGCCTTGTCTCAGTAGACAAGGAAAAAGAATAAAACTACTAGAGGAGAAGGAACAGATATACCTCAAAGAGTTGTCGCGAGCGTAAAAGGTAATCGTGCAATAAAGGAAATGTCACATTCAGTCATTTTTGTCTTACTTTTTCAGCTGTAGTACAAACCACTGGTACCATATTTAAAAAAGTACGATAAACATGATTCAATTTGAAATTTTCATTAATGCACGTATATTTTTTACAGCCGCAGCATTCTTTTGAAGTATCGAACCTCGACCTTCAGTGCTCTACGGATTGCATTTATCTCAATTTTGCACCCTACTTTATTTTTATTTTTTAACTTTATTTTTTCAAATGGAAACATATTTTTCATTACAGATTCTTAATCCACAACTTGAAACAAATAACTTTTATTTGAAACGTTTTTTTCTCCGCCGATTATTTTGTATAATATTGAATTTCCAAAGAAAAAATACGCAATGTTGTTTTAACGGAGAAAATCATTTTATTTATGATAAATGAAATTAATACCCAATTAAAATAGTATCAAAGAAACATGTAATCTAAATGAATAATTAAATAATAGCTAAATATTGAAACAGGCAAAACAGTTAGATAAAACTTAGCAAACAAATTCAAAGCTGAGCGTACACAACCTGTTCATTACGCGCAAGGATACACCAGTTTTTTACTGTCTTTTCTTTGGAATAAGATTACATATTCTCTCGCATGCAGTGCAAATAACATTAGAATGTTACTGAATACTAATTAAATTGATTTTCTTGTAATTAAGTTGCAATTCTCCTGTATTATTATTAATCAATATTATACGAAATAATCGGCGGAAAAAAAACATTTCAAATAAAGTTGTTTGTTTCAAGTCATAGATTAAGAATCTGTAATGAAAAATATATGTTTCCATTTGAAAAAATAAAGTTGACCTTGGAATGACCTTAATAACATGATGAAAATTACAAATGGATATGACTGCTGCATCAGCCCCTCCTTGACTTAAACTTTTTATTTGAAACATTTTTTCTCCGGAATTTAGTTTTCGAGATATTCCAGGTGGCCAGGATAAATGCCCCACCCTGTATATGTTATAGTTCCAGATGCCCGATGTAACATTATCTTTTAGTCATGGACCCATTTGTTGTCATTAGTGAGTAATTAGCAATACAAAATTATGTATACATTGTTACCGTATTAATGGAGTCGATCACTACCAATAGCGTAACAATATGGTGCGGAGTTCAATTTCGGTCACCTTCATAGGTGTAGTGGATATCCGTAGTTTTTTGTTAACTGTCTTGAAAACAAAGGCCGAGCGGCGTTAACACGTATCGAAAAAAGTTATTCAGAATGATGACCTTGACAACATATTTCAAGGTTATCAAAATCAGTGATGAAAACCAACTTCTATGTAATTACCAAAAATCCCTTATAAAATAAAAAAGCGTTAGCGAAACATGTTCCTAATGTGTAACAATATTGTATATAAAATATATTTACTATATTGAAGTATCATAACATGTTGATATGAAATAGACATGTCTATGTAGGTGACCGGAATTGAATTTCTGCCGCCTTGGCGGTATGTATTCCGATGCCATACCACTTTGCTACGCCATTGGTAGTGATCGACTCTTTCAGTACGATACATATTAATGCACACATAATTTTGTATTGCTAATTATTCACTAATGACAACGTGTCTGCCCATAATTAAGAGGTAATATTACATCGGACATCTGAAACTACAAAATATATAAAGATGAATAAATTCGTTGGGTATCTCGTTGGAAATTGTAAGGTCTCCTTGTAAGTAAAGAAAAGTGTTATATAAACATAGGTCGTTTAAAGCTTTATTAAAAAGTTACGATAAAACTAAGAATTACGTAGGGGATTGTAATTATTACTTACACTTATTATTCATTATTTCTAATAATGCTAAGTCTATTATGTTACCTGTGACCTTGGATAGTAAACCCGACTCGTAGGAACAGATTAAATGTAAATATTCCTGATCTATTCCTATATTGTATCGCAGTAACTTCATGTCCGACTATTATCCGTTATTGTTCCCTACGTAATTTTTATTTTTATCATAACTTTTTAATAAAGCTTTAAGCGACCTATATTTATATAACATCTTCTTATTTAAATCCACAGTCTATGCTCAAAGTCAATATCTAGAACAGAAACGCTACCCTGAATGCAAGAATTTTATTTCTGGATCCCAAAACCTTGCAACTTTAAGTAAGCATTACTGTATAATAGATCGAAGCATTCTGAAATTAACATCCCTTTCAGTCCACACGGCGCAAGGGTATCCGGGGTAGTCGAAGAAACCCCGGGTCGTTTGGAGTACGAGGTAGCTCTTTATCGGGAAGCTACGGGGAATGTGTCAGACGCATCCGGATCTCAAACCGTCGATCAAGCAGTCCCTATCGGCACAAAACTTCAGCTGAGAGCTAGAATCAGCTCGGACAGCGCATGGGGATACATTAAACTCTTGGAGGTGACTGTCAGTCCTGATCCTGATCAACCTCACGCACTAGGAAGTGTCGTCCTCGTGAAAGACGGCTGCAGGAATCGAGACTTCGCTTCGATAATTCCTCATCAGCCGGCTCGATATCGGGAGAGGAAAAATGAGGTTTTCCTCGATTTCGAAGCGTTCCTCCTGAGCTCGATGAGGGAACGCTCCACGTTGTGGATACACTCGCAGATTAAAGCCTGCATGGAACCACAAGACTGCCAACCGGTAATGACACAGTTCAGGGGTTACTGAAATTACGCGATTAATCTTTGCAACCTTCAAAATTCACGCCGCCCTCTAAAATTGTTTTATTGAGTAAGAAAATAATTCTTGCAAAAGATCAAGTTAATCGGATAAGAGGAAGACGTGGCAAATTCACGTTAAAGTTGCGATAAATATGAAATTTTATATGAATGAGAATATATGAAGGAAAGACTTTTGATTATGACTAAACGTTCTTCTTATGCAAAACTATTTATGATAATAGTACCACAATGTATTTTTTTCAATGTATCATTTAACTAATGCTCATATTTTTGTAAATATATATGTTACATTTTACGTATTTTATTGAAAGTACCAATTCTTTTAGCTGTGTCCTTATATCAATTTAAAAAATAGAGAAATTAACGATCGACATAAATATGTTTTATTTAATCAGAATATAGTATTTTTAAATGAATGCGGTGAATATTACTGTAAATATTAATACATACATACAAGGCAATAAGTCTAAACATTTTACAAATTTTTCATTAATTTAATCTTTTTGCGTCTGGATAGCACTTTCTGTAGTTTGATACAGTTTGCATTATAAATTGATTTTCTTCTTCATTTCGCGATAGTACATCGTTAAATTCTTGCATCAGTTTGACTCTTTGTTCTGCCGAATCAGTAACTACAGCCAAATTATGTACTATATTTAAGTCTACGTTATAAGTGGGATCACTTTGCAATTCTGAGGGTTCCATATTTATAAAATCTAAGGAAATTGAACATTGTTTAGATATAAAGGCTGCAGTGTTGCTACCAACGTACTCATTTACATTACTTCAATTAACTACTAATCTTTGTATATCACTGTCATTAATAGTAGCAAAAGCTACAATCATTTGTTTTTTTATATGATGCGGAATATTAGGGTCAGAAAAGGCTAGCGCTACAGTTTCGGGTGTTAGATACCACAAATGATTACAAAATTTCAGTACATATAAAAATATGAGTAAAGAAGCGAAATATTGGATAACACAAATTATATAACTATCTAAAAATACATCCCTTGTGTGTTTGCTTCATATTTCTCTTTGTGTGTCATATATAAAAGTATATTATAGTATATACATATAGTACAGTATGAAATGTTTAACTTAAATTGTACGCTTTACATTTAGTGTGCAGTTATGTATTTCTATTTCAAAACTTCGCATTCGATGTGCCACGACTTCCCAACGCCCAATTAATCTCAAATTTTGTATATGTCATTTTTTCATGGAACCGCGACAAGTTTAAGAAGCGGCGTGTTCAAAGTTACATAGTTGAAAAATAAGGTCCACTCTACTGTACAAGGTGTATAAAAATTGTATGTCACGACTACCATAGCAGGATTCTATGTCTCTCGATCGGTGGAGATCTATTAAAAAAATGGTACGCAAAATTGACCTTGACCTCTTTTTCAAGGTCAACATTTTTTTTTATTTCATCGTATAGTACTCGTCGCGGGGACAAAAGTCTCAAAGAAACCATGAGTCTCGAGTCAACCATCCTCATAAAAAACGACTTTAAAGTTTCGTAAACTATTTTATTTTACATGTCTACTGGGTGTCCGAAGATAGTATAAACGTGGAGGGGATGATTTTACATGAGAAAACAAGTCTAAAATATAAAATGATTTTTTTTCATTTGACTCCTTGTTTTCGAGATATTAGAGTTTGAAAATTCGGCGAATACGCTTGATATCGAATACGAATTGTCTGACGCGTCTGTATATAATCTACCTGATCTACTTCTTGCAAACGCTAGGAACGCGAACTTGACGGATTTTCACACTCTAATTTCTCGAAAACGAGGCGTCAAATGAAAATAAATTAATCTATATTTTAGTCTTCTTTTATCATGTAAAATCATCCCCCTCCACGTTTATACTATCTTGGGACACCCAGTAGACATGTGAAACAAAATAGTTTACGAAACTTTAAAGTCGTTTTTTATGAGAATGGTTGACGTAAGATTCATGGTTTCTTTGAGACTTTTCTTCCTCGCGACGAGTACTATACGATGAAATAAAAAAAAATGTTGACCTTGAAAAAGGGGTTCAAGGGCAATTTTGCAGCCCATTTTTTTAATAGATCTCCACCGATCCAGTAACATAGAATCCCGCTATGGTAGTGGTGACACATAATTTTTATACACTCTGTACATACTAGTTTTCACATCATGGATTTACCTTTCCCATTTTTTGGTGTTAATATATTTTTTGGACTTAAACGTACTATAACGTTACATTTTTTGGAAAAAGATATTAATACGTTCATCAAACCGTATCAAAGTAAGTATCTATATAGTAGAACCATATTCTAGTTATTCAATAGTCATGTAGCCCCTTAATTTGTTCCTTAGTGTCAAACTAATGCAATGACAAGAAATTAATACGATGAAAAGATAAATAATTAACTTTGTCTATTTCTCCTGTAATAATGAAAAATGATGATAAGATAGGGCAAGATTAAAAAAGAGAAATAATAGTAAAACTTTTTTAGAAGCAATTCGCAAAATTTTTACCTGTAGTTGAAACGCAAAATTTTTACCTGTAATTGAAAATTGCATGAGATAAGCATGACCCATCAATACAGAGAAAATCAAAACAGAATCATGTTTTGGTACGATATGAGAACAATGCGATATAATACCCCCCTTATCTTATCTGATTATTTGTGAAAACAATGTCTGATGAGCATACCATGTATCTTCACACATTTTATGTGTCCACGTTTAATCACAGACAGACCATAATCTTTCACAATGTTGAGAAGAGGTACGAAAACATGTTTATATACAATTTAGGAGACTTTCTGAACTAAAATGCTTTATTTGTATCACTCGTTATCGCGTTCTATTAAAAATTCAACAATATAGAAAACTTACATATTTATTTTGAACGATTATTCAAATATTACACGCGCAAATTGACGAGAAACTAAAAACTATTGTATTTTATAAATTTGTGTTTATAGGATTTCTGTTTGGACCTATTTGAGCCATCGGGACATGGAAAGAGAAGAAAAAGATTTGTAGAAGAGGAATCACCTATATTTCTTTCTAAAGACAGGCGTTCGATAAAAGAATACAATGATTCGACTCCATTCACAAAATTCAATCAAAATATAGGGTTTTCAGTAATGATGCCAGACGGTGAGTGTTGAAATGAATCCAATATTTGAAATAGCACTTAAATACATTAATTTTGAATCAAAATATCATTCCATAATTTTAATTATTGATTACTTCTTGACGGCAGTAGTAACTCTATTATACATTTCATCAGTATGTAACAAATTCTTGTCAAAAACAGTTGCACATCCATATACATAAATGCGTACAAACGCTGACACAAAACACAAAAATATAAACAAGAGTACAAAATACAGCAGAAACCATTTTCAAATAACAATCAATATTTGAAACAGTACAATACTTTAAAGAAACAGTGGAATGTATTCCAAGTTTAAATGCTTATAACAAAATATTAAATTAATGATTTTACCTAATGACAAGAAATGAATGGGACCTTAAAGATAAATTATAGATAAACTAATGCAGTAGTACCGAATCACATATTATTGGCATCAATATACGTTAAAATAATTGTATTCTTAGTCGATAAACACACAGGAATGAAATTCATTTTTGTGATTTTTCAGATCTATATCAAAAAGTTACCGCCGGATTTGAAAACAGCTGCGGTAGTTTTCTTTACGTTGCTACCGGATTGGGTGCACTTCTCGCTTTATCAGCCTTCATCATGTGTTATCTGGCGTCACGTTTACACAATTTGTCGACGACTATACCGCAAAATAAATCAATCGATGAACTCATCCGGGACCGAGCGCGAAAATATTCGGAGACAACCCAAGGCTACACCGGTCGATCAACGGTACAATAGTAAAGTGTTGCACATTGTGTATCATACATGATCAAACTCATCACATAAGCCTTGTATGCCGAAAGGAAAGACGAAACAATTCACGGTATACATATACAAGAAGTATAAACTACAGAAATAGCTCGAATTTGTTATAAAACGACACCTTATCCTTTATGTGAAGCCTCTACAACAAATTATTAAAAACAGTATACATGTAAAACATACGATTTATGTAAATAATACGTATACAGGATGAATCACTCTAACTTAGTATCTCAAATAACTTCTTCGTTTATGATATAGACACATCAATATAAGCATAAGCCTCATTTCTTGCGAATCTAATGGTTCAATATTTTCAAAGCAAATGATTATGCGCATCCTTATGTACAATGTCGTGCAAACGAAAATCGTCGACAATCACTGTAATTCATACACACATATCTATATAAATGGGTGTGATAACAGGATGATAACACTTTAAATCATTGGTCTTGTTCTTGCAACATCTACACTGCATTTGAGATACTACTGTGTTACACTTCCGAATAGAGCAATGTGTTCTAAGAAATTTTGACTTTTCAAACTTCATTTGAAATGCTTTTAACACTTTTTAGAGTGCTACAGTATGAAGAAGCCATCTGAGATACGTGTGTATTATTTAAAATTGGAAAATGTAATAAAACTTAATAGATTTATTATAGGAGTATTTACTATATTTTGTAACATTACTTGTAATGTAAAAATAACAAAGACAAATCGCCTTTATCTTACAAATTCTAGCTGAAGTGCAACTTCTTCGCTGTTACTTTCTTAATTGATGATTAACCTTACACGTTCCATACAGCCAGGTGCACAGAAAATTTATTACCTTTCAATGTTCGCACTCGATATTTACGACTTTTTCACTCACTTTGAAATAATTTTTATCGGTCAACTTATCGAAATGTACCAAGTGCTATTACGTGACCTGAAAGAATCTTCATTTATAATAATAATTTGAAACTCAATGTAGAATAATAATTTAGATTCGGGTTTCATGAAGTGATTTTATAATTCCGACACAATGTATATACATACACATGCCAAAATATTTATATTTACAAATAAAAATTGAATGTCCAAGGATGCTTACCAAGATTTCCTTTGGCAATCAATTGATTAAAGTATTTACAAAAAATAAATACAATAAATATCTAATTGTGTACATGACCGCGTAATCCGATTATTTATTATAGAATAAGGTATGATTTTATACTCGTGCATGCGATCACAACTTTAGAAATAGTCAATTATTTGTAACAAAAATTCAATCGGTTATTTGATTTTTCTTTTCTACATTTTATAAAGTATTATACTGTACTATATGTACTTCTAGAAATATATATAATGCAGTGTTCAATAACAGGATGCAATCGCACAACGATCTAGGTGTCCGAATTAATGACAATCAATAATAGTTGATAGCAGTAAAACGTATCGAGAATCATTTCTACAATAAATTAAGCAATCAAATGCACGCATACGAATAACGCATGTACTAAAGTGCGTAGAACTGTTTTACAATCTAACTTTATGTGTACGCTCAAAACCACTCTTTGGTTAATGCTCTAGTTTAGAATAAAAATAATGTAACGTTTTGTTACAAAGTGTGGCACTTATTATTTATTTAATATTCTTTAACATGTACCTATAAATATATATATTTTCTCCTTGTATAATGCATCATTCATTCATATTAATTACACGTATCTATTTAACAGGAACGCTTGCAAATATTACTTTGTGTGCATAATAAATACATCTAGATACCGCTCAATGAGCTTTACTAATACAATAAAAACAAAAGAAAAAGGTGCACGTTTGACGTTTTGAAAAATCTATATAATTATACAAAAAACAACAACGACTGTTAAATAATCAACAACATTTAGATGGCAAATAAATATTTTAAATCTTATTAAGTGACTGTTAAAGAGGATTACGATTTTACTTCAATTTATATCTTTACACCAAACAATTTAAGATAAAAAAATTATGATACACTTTGTTTGCTATAATATTTCTATATTATTAAATCTATTTGTAAACATTCTATGTATTATTTTAAAACAAAATAAATCGTAATATTCTAATCAGTCGCTTAAAGATTGAACGTGTTTACATACCAACATACAATTTCTGTCTTTGTAGATAAAAATTCCAGTTACAAATTAAAACTAACGAAATGTGTAAAAATCAAGGGACACATTATCTTTGGCTCTAACCATTTTCTACATATTAATGGATAAGTTATATAGACGTTAATGGAAAATTATACACAATAAAATAATACAAAATCTCAGTATGATTTTACGATAATAAAACGACTGTAAAAAAATAAATGATGTAAAATCCACGGATAATTGATTTGTGGAAATGCAAGTCGTGTATGAGACTTATAAAAGCATTCTAATGATTAGGTCGTTTTTTCTTTCTGTTTTTATACATACTTATGGTTCTATGTAGTGACGACTGTGTAAAAATTAAACATATTTACACTTTCTTTATGGTCTGTTAATATCAAATAGATGTATAATGTTTATGTACAATAACTAGACTATGAATGTCTAAGCAAATTGATCATTTTCTGCAGTAATTTATAAAAGCTATAATTAAACGAATTAACTTCCTTTGTTAAGCGAATTACTGTTACAGATCAAAATTAAAGTAAAATATTTACTAAATACCGTTAAAACTTTCATAGAATTGCACATTCACAGATAGTAGTATAAATGCAGAAAATCTGCAGTCTAATGATAACATAGTATACTTCGCTCTATGTTTCTCTGTTTAATTCAAAATTTATAGATATGCACAATTATTTGTGCATTTTTGTCGTTGTATGTCTTATTCCCTTTTTCGTTGAACAGCGAAAGATGTTAAATAACACTTTCACGCGAAAATACTTTATCTATGTTGATCATAAATAATTAAGCCACATATATGTTTAAACGTAAGTGAATAAGTTAAATATCAGTGTGATATCGTATTTACAAGTATCTGCATAAAATATGATTATCACACACTTTGAATAATCAAAGTAAGTTAGTCAGTCCTCTCCTTGTTCTTAGACTTTATGAATGCCTCGTATGCTGCTAACTCTTTCTTCTCCTTCCTTAAATTTCTGTCCTCAAATCCCAATCTGTAATTAAACACTATATCAGAACGTGATAAGTCTGTTTAATATACCTGGGATATGCAAACGTCTTCAAGTGTTATCAACATATTGAATTAAGTGAATTGAACAAGCTTTGCCTGAATAAAGTGAGTCTGATGAAGTTCTTTTTAGCATAAAATTGCATATCCCATTAGAAAAGCATGAATAGATGAATTGCAAAATAAAAATTATAAAGTATATTTTATAAATTATAAAGTAAGCTGAATGAGGAGTTGTAAAATGCAAGGTGGCAAGATTGAACAGGACAATGGTTGATCAAGCTGTTAATTACTGTATGTAGCTATTTTAATATAGAAAGATAAAGTACCACATACAGAAATTTTTTGTAAAATTATGTAACAGCCAGTCTTAAAATATTACAGATATGGTAGTTAAGTAAGTGGCAAAATATTAATTATATACTTAGCCTCATGATAATATTAATTACGTTAATACGTTATTTATTACATGAATTAGTTATTCATAAACCAATATCTTTTTCGTGAGAGAAGCATATCACTTTTAATAATAATCCCTTAAGAATACCAAAATAATAGTAACTGCATTGTTAGCTAATAATTAAAAAATATTGTTATGCAAAAATATAATCTAATACAATTATAATATATGATATAAATGATTTGTTCAATATTTTTTCACGTGGTTTATTTTAACTATCCGTTAACTATCCTTGTTAACTATCCATTCTACGTATTCTTAGAATTTTGTATTAGGAACTGAAAACCGTTATAACATCGGTTTCGATTCTCGAAACACGCTTAAAGTACCGTTATTCTCAACAACATTTTAAATGATCGAAATTAATGTGGACATTGAATCCGACTACCATTCTATAATCTGCTCTTATATCGGTTTTACTCTGGTCCTATATCGACGACTAAATCAGTAATCCATCGATTATGTATTGGCTCATTCATGTAAATTTTCTTACTACTGGTTACCTGTTAACAGTATTCAGTTAATCATTTATAGCCTTTAAAAAATTCAAAACATATTTATTATTCATGCTGCTTACGTTAACAACTATCCCTTTCTAAATTTTTTCAATTATTTAAAATATGACCTTTAGTTTTGACTTTATCTATGAGCTGTTAATAATGTTGTCTATTAATTCTATCAAATTCATGCTTAAACAGAAGGGTTAAAACGTAATCCTTAAAGAGACTCAAATTATATTGTTTGTCATTACTAGAATATACTTTCATCTTAAATTCACGAGTGCTCTAATGGTACAGCTTCTTCCATGTGAAAAATATTAGTGTACGAATTCATTTATTAAATATAAATGACATTTAAAAATTATAAATATGAAGATTCCTAGTGTTTTAGAAGTTTCACATGTAACTGATAATTTAATGAACGGTATTGCATTGTTATACAGCATATAACTTCAATTTTGAACTAAAGGAAACATATTCTGATATCGATTGGTGAAATATTTTCAATCATGCACACGATAAAATACATAAAACTGATCTACCTGTGAAGTATAATGCGTTCAACTATTTTTTCTGTTGTCATATCATTACCACTATCCAACAATTTAAATTTATTTTGCCGCTTAGGCTCAGCATATGGATCTGTACCATCTTCGCAAGGCATTATAGGGGTCTGACCATGGCAAACAACGGAAACATCAAAATGTTCCATAAGATCTTTTGTAACTTCGTATGGTGCCCCAATTACTACTTCATTAACATACTATGAATTGAGAAAATAGTAAATGTTAAGTAAACTCCAACCCAATTAGATTTTGATTAAACTTTTCAAATGATATTTCATTTTTTACCTTGCACGCTAGAACACTAAGTACTCTTTCATGGAGATTCATAATTGGATGATTACCACATTTATATCGATTAACTACTGGATCTGTATGCAGTCCAACTATGAGATAATCACCTTCTTTCTTGGCAACTTCTAAGAAATCTAAGTGACCAACATGAAAGAGATCAAATGCTCCTGCTACATAAACAATTTTGTCTCCAGGCTGTGGACTCTTCCCATCGCTAAACTGAATAATCTTTTGCGTAGTAGGTAAAAATTGTGAACAGCCTGTCCACGGAGTTCTAGCCGATCGATCTTGGCCCATACTTTTACTAGGTTCTCTATCGACACTATATTCGCTATCTCCTTGCTTAAAATGCTGTCTTGTCATTAATAGCATACGTCCTACTAAATCAGTTGTTGAAACACCAGCAGTTCTTTGAACCTCTCTATAATAATGACATAAGCTTTTAGAAATTTTTTTCCATAATTTATTGCAGTACAACACGAGTCTCTTCATAACAATTTATCACTTAAAATGTACCTGTAACGACCTGCTGCTTTGACCAAATGATATGTATCTATACCATCTGCTGTCGTAGTAATGTCATCGCCGTGTACACAAAAATCACAATTGTATTTATCTAATGTCTCCAATGTTGTAACATAAGGTGCACCTTCTACAACTTCGTCTACCCATTTAATACCACGAACCATTTTATACCTGGCACAAAAACATTATATTACAAGACAAATATGAACTCTCCGTAAAATACTCTAAAAGCATTCAATTATTCATCTGCAGCAGGGTTTGAAGCAAGTGTAACAAAATAAGACTGACGAAAAAAAAAAGACTGTCATATTCATATTAAAAATTTAGGATCATCTAATTAATAAAAGCATACCTTTCCTCTTCCATAAACACCGGTGGTCCCTTATGCTTAGTAATTTCTTCATCAGTATGTATACCCACAACTAAATAATCGCCTAATGCTTTCGCTTGTCGCAAAGAATTTGCGTGGCCGAAGTGTACCATGTCATAACTGTGTCAGAAAAGTTATTCATTTCTACATTTACATAGCAGAAATTATTTTTACAATTGACACCAATTCGCGCCGGCAATTACTTCGAAGTACTTCCCAGTGCATAAAGTTCATTTTTATTAATAGCTCGTGATAGCAAAAATTCAATGAATACATTGTTAAATACACGATCATACATTACACGATTTGACAAAAAAGAGTGCAAAAAAGAGACCGCGAACTTAATTAAAGTGTATGAACACAACTGCGTGAAAATCAAAGTTGTCACTGGAAGAGTTACGTGCATTGATTTATAGATGTGAGTAGGACATACGCCGTATAATTCACGTTTTATTGTCAAGAAATTACACAGTCACCCAAAGACTTTGAAAATCATGCAAATGTTTGAAGTATTAAATAGAAGAATTAACTTGATGGAAACTTACCATCCGTCACACCATACCCTTACTTCCTTGCGATTTTCTGTCATGATGAAAGAGTTGCTGATATTTTATAATAGATAAAAAACCCTCGTTTAGCGAAGAACTGGATAACCAAGAAGTACACTACGCCCACCGGAGCTTGAAACGAACTGCGCGCGTCGATTCGCGCGTCACGCAATTTTGATCAGACCATATCCCCCTCTACTATCATTTCCTAAATCCACATTTGAAGAGGGACATCTAACCAAAAACGACTTTTCAAAAGAACTTAGCTAATTTCTTAAAGCTGTGTGCAATATTAAAATGATATTGATTTATTAACTTAAGTAAAACATATTACCATTTGACTTCCTAGTTCAAACTTCCAACAAGTTGGTTGAAGGGCAGAAAAAAAGACATAACTGACTATAATTGTTCATTGACTTGTCTTTATTCACCAAATACAAATTTTAATCGATTATACTATACACATACATTTAATTTTACAAATGCATGCTAACTAGTAAGCAATGTTATGTAATAGTACAATGTGATATTAGCACAATTAAAGTGGAATACTTTATTATTTATTGACCATTGTACAATATAAAAATATTCGGATAATTTCGAATCTACAATGTTTATTGTATATCAATGAGACAATAATACTTCGTTTCTACATTCTGATCTAATAGATTCGATTTATTCAATTGATGTCAATATATCTACTCACGCGATATTATAGTCACTGAAAAATATACATGTTATTGCATGACACGTCGAATATTATAATGAACGACAAAGGATATTATGGTGGGAGTTTCACTACCGCAAAAACAATTGGACAGACACAAGTGATTACCAATTGTGAGAACTCTAATAATATCGCGGAAATGTAGTTATACAGAACGGCTATATATTGGAATGAATCAATAACACTGACCTAATCTTATGACTTCTGAAAAAACGCTGCACATAAAATAGATATGGTACGTTACCGAGAAGCACGGCACTGATTACATGATTTGTATCGGCATGTATGTCAAATTACTTATGTAAACATTATCGCATTATGTATCACTGATAATAACAATGTGTAATATTCAAAATAATTGCATAAAAAAAATATTTTTTACATTATCCTATGTATTTTACCTATTATACTCTTACTTAAATGTACTAGGTTTTATGAAATTTACGTATATAAGTTATGTATTTTAGAACTTGTCGTGTTAAAGCAATTTACTGTAAATATATGTTTTTATGTGCATTAGAAATTTGATAAATAAACAATTTAGCTTCCATGAGAGGCAAGTAAAATATGGTAATAAAATTTAATGTAAAATTGTTTATATTTCATACTTATATACTGTTTTATTAAATTTCTAATACTACAGTGCACTGATATTTCATGCGCTTGTAAATTAACTACAGTGCAACGCGTTGTACGTGTTTTAAGTAATACAGCTAATCCGTGCATCATCAAATCGTAAATTACCACTTGAATGATGTTCCTTATCAGTTAATTTTATAAGGATAGCCATAAAAACTGAGCTATCAAAAGTCATATGCTTTTTTTTTTGCAAAAGTTGAATTTCCTTACTTATGGGAAATTATAAAAATAAAAAATATTTGTTTCAGGAAATAAATACTGCTGCATCTTGCATTTAGATTTTACAAACTTCTTTCCTTTTTGAATATACATTAAAACTCATAGAGAATAGACTTGCACGAAGTATTGTAAAGAAACAAGTGGTCGCAACTGCATGACGTCATAAATCGAAGGTCATCAATGTTTTACCTTCTAGTATTACACTTAAATTTATTTTTATTAAAAAAAAAAAAAGAATGCTATATGTCCTTGACTCGACACAACTGGGACGTCCTGATATTTAATGTCCTAGTTTTGCACGGTAATACTACCGCATTTGTTCTAATTTACTTTGTGTCCGATGTCAGTAAGAAGCACGTTATTTGGAAAACATGTTCTCTCTCGAATAGTATCTCCCTCTTCTTCTTATTTTTACTATATTACATAAAACTCTTTTGGAGTTAATTATATTGAAGTTAATAACCATTTTGTTGTCTATAGTTGCTTCCACCACCACCACCTCCACTCCCCCCGTATCCTCCACTACCGTTTTGATAACTGCTAGAGCCGCCGCCAGAAACTCCACCATAAGTGTTTTGGGAAAACGCTTTGCTACTGTAATTTCCTCCTCCCATACCGCCTGAAAAAGAGGATAAACAATATTTAGGGACGTTCAAACTTGAAAGATAAATCATTTTCGTGAAGTTATTATTAGAGGTATGCGAGAACCCGAAAATGTTGGGTACCGCCAGAATTGCATTCTGGTACATATTGGGATTCCCAAGAATAATCTCACAAATTGTCCAGAATCCTGAAATTTTCGAAAATCCGTCCCTACCCAACATTTTCGGGTTCTCGTATACCTTTAATTACTATTATTTGAAGTCTTACTGCTATTATTTCCATTCCATTTGCCTCTATCTCCACCACTACCGCCGCCGCCGCTTGAACGATCAAATCTGCCACCCCTATCTCCTCCATCACGACCACCACGAGATCCTCGAGGACCACCACCACGGCCTCCAGAACCACGTCCACTGCCACCTCCACTGCGTCCACCATAACGACCTCCTGCGAAACAAATATTACGGCACAAAAATTAGTTATATTGAAATAAAAAATTTTGTTTTTTGAAATCCAATGTAATTTAAGGACGTACTTTTATAAACTCCCGGATTCCTTGATAACTCGTAAAGCTTAGGGTTTACGACTTGTTTCGCTTCTTCTAAAACTTGAATTAAGTCACCAGCCTTGTGCGCGTTTCCAGGTGTGAAAAACGCGTACGCAGTTCCCGTACGCTGTGAACGTCCTGTACGCCCGATACGGTGTACATAGTCCTCAGAATTGGACGGGTAGTCCAAATTTATCACAAACTTAACATCTTCCACATCTGTACAATATTAGAAATTATAATCATGGTAATTAAAAACTATTTGTGTCTTTGTGGTTCAATTAACTTACAAAGCGAATTTGTTAAAGCATTAGGGATTCTAACATGTGTAACATTCATAGGTGGAATCAAAAAGTGCGGTGTATTGATAATAGCAAAAAAAACTTGAAGAAAATAATATTAAAGTATTCCACATATTCACTGAACTTTCAATTCCATCTACAGTCTCCACATGAAGTGTACAATAGATTGACCACAAAGAGCAAGTTTTTATATTATTTACCTGTTATTGCCAAAAGCTGGAAACGTAAATACATTTTTGGAAATGTAGAGGAATCAGAGCTCAGATGGTTCTCATGGAATTCTCGCATTATGCGTTAGCGAGCTGTATATTTACTCATAGTAACTTCACACCCTTCTCTCCCGCACCAAAGTATGGATCTGTGCTGGTCTTTCAAAATTTGGTCCTTGCGCATTGCTTCGATGAGGTTGGAATATTGGACGAGCACCATGTGCACTATCCGATCAACCCCACATGCATTCCATTGCACGAGTAACATCAAGATTTGTTTTGCAATGTTGAGAGTTTACAAATTTTTATGATAGTATGACATTCCAATTACAACAGTCTTATGATCAATGTTCGATAAACGGTCAATAAAAGTGAAAGTATTTCTTAAGAATTTACTGGAGAATGTAATTTCACAACCACTGCAAAACAATGCGATGCCATTCCCTAGCCTTTTAATCTAAGAGAAGCGGTAAAATATCTATCCTGTTCGGTAGTCCTCGTATGCGAGATGCCCTAACACTATGACTTCCATACTTTGGACCGTCGCAGGTACAGAGTGAGAGTGTGTTTTTTCAAGTGGCACGGTGGGCCGAGGCACAGCGTTAGGTTAGCTTGTTGCGCGGGGACAGAGACCAGCAGTCACGCCCCATTCAATTATTTATTCCAAAGCAAGCTCTCCAGAGTTCTTATCATTGATAAAACTCCGTCGCATGTGCCTCTGAAAACACATAGAACAGCACGTTAATACCAGACTGACAAGACTTTTTTCAATCAGAGCAAAATTTAAAAAGGTGAACCTCCTATCATCTTACCTGTTTACCTAATCTAATAATACTGCTGAAACATTTTGACTTACTTTTGGATTTCACAATAATACAAATCTAACCTGAGAACACTAATCTCCTGTAGATGCTGTGACTAATTTTTGTCATTTCAACTATGTGATTTTAACAAGCAACTTTTCAATTTACTATAAAAAAAACTCAACTTACTTTATTTCTTGTTCAATTTGTTATACATATTACTGGTAATAATAACATATACATGTCTACATATACATTACTGCTGGTGAACTAAATTAATACTTGTGTTTCTTTAAAATTCTAATTTTTGTGTTTCATTATAATTCTAATTAGTCTTTAAAGAAAAAGATAGACAACAATGTTAAACAGAATAATAAATTCAGCAAAGATTGCTATTCTAGAATTAATAATCTGATCTTATTGGCAAAATAGTAATCAACATCTCCCCAATGCATAGTTTATAGTTCAAATTAATATTAAATCGGCCCATAATGAACCTGTATTGTGAAGATATGACAACATTATATATCATTATAATATTATAATATTAATATCCTTTTAATACTAATATGCTGAAAAGTTGAGAACAGTAGAATTAATTTCTTTATGTGCTTTATACAGTATATTATTTAGCTCCATGGGTATTGAATTAGTGAAAATGAATCAAAATATTATATAGCCTACCTTAGTTATTTCAGAATAGTCAAAACTTTGTAAGATATCAAAGATATGAAGAAATTGCTTCTACAATGTACCTATATTGGCTAAAAGAAGAGTGTTATTCAGTGTGTATTGCTTTTCTATACCTACTGAGGACAAAAGAATGAATTGAATTTTCTTATTTATAATATAATAGTATTTTCTAAAATAAAATCAACAAGATGCAATGAAGCAAGCCTACTCAATGCAGGATATTAAAATAACAAGACTCTTACGAGTCAGATAAAAACAAATTTCAGATCTTCAAATAGACAAATCTTCAATGACCATGCAATTTATCTGTATTCATATTTTTTGTTTACAGATCCCTTGAGTTGTTACTAATTTTATGATCTTTATCAAAAAGTAATACCTTGCATAGCACTTGTTGAAATAGTCCTAAAAATTCTATTGTATTGCAAATTAAAAAAAAAAAATACTTAATTTGAAAAAACTGAATTAACTTTCATACTTCCTCATCGTTATACTTCTAGATAATCTGTATGCAGCACATAATGTTTTTTATAAACCAAAAACTTTTGTAAAAACAATGTTTTCATATCTTCAAATCCTTATGAAATAGTTACCTATTCTGAAATGACTTGGACACACTATATATTATGCACTGTTCATAAATTACTAATTTTGTCAATTAATTTTTCTAAATCCTTTGCCTATTGTTCTGTTTTAATCATTTCCATTCACACCAAGAGAAGACTAATGTCAATCAGTCTGGCACATGCCGTTATCCGTTGCCACATCATTATATTACAACTCTCACAAACGTGAAATAACCATCGCAGCCTGACCCTTACATCATACCCACTCATGTGTAAATAAATTCTTACCTAATCCTCTTGCTGCAACATCTGTAGCTACTAGTATGGCAGATCTGCTGTTCCGGAATTCTGAAATGGATAATATAGTATTTGGCAGGGTATGTTTACATACATACAAGATAAAGCTTAGTTATGACTTACGGTTTAATACATAATCTCTTTCTTGTTGACTCTTATCTCCATGGATGCCAATTGCTTGCCAGCCATATCTATTAATTGCACGTGTTATATCGTCTACTTTTCTTTTAGTTTCAACAAATATAATTGTCTTATTTTCTGGTTCGTTTGAAATTTCTTCTAATAATTTCATAAGTTTGCCCTCCTTTTCAAATTCCTCGCATACATCGACAATTTGGAGAATGTTGTGATTAGCAGCCAGTTGCAGAGAACCAATATTAATTTGTATATAGTCAGTTAAGAATTCTTCGGCAAGATTGCGAACCTCCTTTGGCCATGTTGCGGACCACATTAAAGTTTGTCGATCGGGTCGGATTTGTTCAACAATTTTTCTAATTTGCGGCTCGAAGCCCATATCAAGCATTCTGTCAGCTTCGTCTAGCACTAAGTATGTACATCTACGCAAATTTGTTGTACCACGTTCTAAGAAATCAATAAGACGACCGGGTGTTGCTATACAGATTTCAATACCACGTTCAAGGTCACGAGCTTGAGGACCTTTCGGAGCTCCACCAAAAATGCAAGTATTTCTTACTTGCGACGAGACTCCAAAATCTGAAGCAACTTGCTGAATCTGTTGAGCAAGTTCTCTTGTTGGTGCTAGAATAAGAGCTATAGGTCCGTCGTTTCGATTCAATCTAGGTTGATGATTTATATGTACAATTGCTGGTAAAATATACGCTAATGTTTTACCAGATCCTGTCTGTGCAATTCCAACCATATCACGTCCAGATAAAGCAATGGGCCAACCTTGTGCTTGTATCGCAGTTGGTTCCCCAAATCCTTGTCTACGGATTTCATTTAAAACATAATCTGGGAATCCCCCTTCTTCGAAGAAGATGTTCGGTCCAGGTACATTTGTACCTTTTACAGTAATTTCTTTCTCTGAACGGTAAGCCTCGACAACGTGTGAATTTCGAGTTGTAACATTAGGATGAGGTTGATAAAAGTCTTTTCTAAATGGTTGCAATGTGGCCATGTCCCACCTTGGTTTTCGCAGACGTTCACCAGGTTGTCGATTTTTGAAGTTGTTGCCAAAATTACCCCCGTCTCTATTTGAACTGCTACCAAATCTACCACCTCCACCACTTCCATCTCGACCAAAACGACCTCCTCCACGAGCTCCGCCTCCTCTTCTATCACCACGTTCACGATCACGATAAGCCCTGTGATAGAAGTTTTGTTTATAATTAAAAATTAAATTATTAAATGTTTAAAAAATTCGAAATAGTACGTAAAATAATGACGAATGAAAACTAAAATATCATGTTAATATATAAAGTACTATACAGGTGAGGTATTAGAGGAATGGAGACATGACTAGCCACATACAAGAAAAGGCAAAGAAAGCGAATGTTGTACTGCTGCAAATATGGGGAATAGGTATAAGGAAATTTAAGGATGACTTCAAAAGAAGAGTGTCTATGTTCAATTAACTGGTGGTAGGTATATTGTCGTACAAAGCAGAAATTTTTAAATGGAACGAAAGATCAGAAATAGAAAGCTTTTGAGATACGAAGAAGACATTAGGAATGGAAAAGGAAATTAGGCAAGGATTATCTCGAGGAAAAAGAGAAGAAGATGAGGGAGACAAAAAATAGTATAAAAAGAGAGGAATAGTTATGGAGTCAGGGATACAGCCAATTAGGGATAGAAAATTTAAGGAGACAGCAGGAAAGAGACACAGAATGGCAATGTCAGGTGCAATATTACAAAATTGAGAGTGCAAAATATAACTGGAGATAAAATATATAAGAACTGTAGGTACGGTCAAATACTTATAACAGGAACCTTGAAGAAGAAAACCTGTACTGGCTAGAAAAGGAAAAAAGAAAATGTATTACATGCAATTTACAAATAGGTACAATAAAACATCTATTGAAAGACTGCTATAAAGTAGAGGACAGTGAGCTAAGATAGGAGGAAATAATAGAAGGTAGAGCAAGAGAGATTGTGATAAACTGGTTGAGACTGGTAGAAAATAAACATAGAATAATTAAGAATGAATAAGAAGCCAAAGACAAATACGGGATGTTCTATAGTTATAGGATAAACGAAATAAAATTAAGTATAGGTGTAGAAATCGGTGTAACTCAAGTATCTGTAGAAACGTATGCAAGTGCGAGTATGTGAGCGGTATGAGAATAAGTGAGAAACTATATAAATTGTAAACCAAGTCCATTTCTGGACTGCAAAGCCGAAATAAATAAATAAATAAATAAATATATATATATAAAGTACTATACTAATTTAGAACATAAACATTATTTAATGTTAACTAACATTTAAAACTTTGATATTAAGTATCATTTGCACGAGAAAATTATTATTAAACACATGAAAATTATTTTTATTATATTTGCGTATATAGTTAATTAATTTAGGATTAAAATTTGCAAAAGTACACTCTTAATATGCTTAATAACATGAAATATATTCGATTAACTTCTAATAATTACAAGAAGCCTGTATGTAACGGACATATAAAATTTCGCTAATATAAAAGCAATATGGAGTAACGCGTACTCAATCATAGATAGTAAATGTCAATAAGAAATTTAAAGAAAACTGACATTTTTACGTAATATTAATTGAAAAATTTATGTAACTTACATTTCTAGGCAATATTCAATACTTTCACTTGAAAATATAACAGATTTTCTGGGAAAATCGGGATTCTAATGATCAGAATGACTGAAAAGTACGCTACACTCGTCACACGATACGAAGGGGATCTGTGAAACAAATGTCATGGCGTCGCGATGTAACAGGAAATATATAGTTCCTTTTAATATAATTTCAATCTTATTATTTCGTATTTATTACTGTTTCTATGTTTGATTTATAACTTAATATGAATTAAATTTTTTGGATTTGATTTAAATGCTAAAATTTGTATATAATTATAAATATATTATCAAACGTTATACTTGCGTATACTTCCGGAAATTGAGATACGGCGTGGGGGGGTTTATACATGGAAATACATGAAATATTAGACATATGATACGCAAGAATCATATTTATTCAGTACTCAAGATCTTTATGTACAATCATGTATTTCTAAAATAGTTTATACAAAAAAAATCTTTGTACCACTTAAATATTTCAAGGTATACAGAAAAATATAAAACCGCTATTGAATCATACATTCTATTTCGTCACTTTATTTCGTATATTGTTGAGAAGGAAAATGAAACTACTAATTTCGAAAAGGAAACCAATTTTATTGATATAATTCCCAACACAAAAATTTAACAAATACATTTAGTTACACGTTTTAATATCATTCCTATTGCTTATAAAATTTATTTTTTATTATATAGAATATTTATGTACCAAAGACTTTTAATACAAATTAAATTGGAATTGACTTATTTATTAAAAATAATGATAACTATTTTGAAATTTATATAATAAATGTAACGTTAGTAATATTTATACATGTTTACTATAGGTGACATTCATTTGTTCTTCAAGAATTAAATAATACTTTTATTTAACAAAGTGAATACTTTGTGCAACATATATAAAATAATATTTCATATTTTATAACAAGAATAAATGATTAAAACAGTAATAAGTTATGCTATACAAATGGCTTTGCCTAACTAATTTTAAACATTTTTTTAGCATTTTCTATTTCATCGATCCTATTTCGCAATTGTAATTGCAGTCTCTTTTAAATAATACATATACATTAACCAATCTTATTCTGACTGTTATTATTGACTGGTATATTTTTATCACACACATGAAATATGCAACATCTTTTCTTTGGTATCTAAGTCTTCTTTGTGCACTTTTAATTGCCTTATTAAGTATATCTTCGTTCTAACAAAATTCGAATTAAATATGATGCTATTAACACTGTTTATTAAAAATTGAGGTGTTTGATGCTATGAATACCACTTTAATATGTTACGCCTCTATACTGGTAAGTACTTCCATAATTGTCTCCTCCTCCATAACTTGGTGCTAAATTATTTTGCCCATAAGATCTTTGTGTACTGTATCCATATCCCGAATTCTGATTAACTGAATTACTTTGTTTCATATTATTGTAGCTGCCATAATCTGAACCAGAATAACTGCTTGAAACAGATTGATAAGAATTCCCACCACGACTGCTGCTACCGCCTCTTCCTCTTGAAGCACCTCCTCCTCTTCCTCTACTATCAGTATTTCCTCTTCTACCATTATTTCGATCATTCCCCATAAATCGTTTACCACCTTATACATTAGAAGCACATATATTAGAAAATATTTTTGAAAACTACGTAGAACGAATATAAAAACATACTTCTGCTTCCATAATTTCCTGATTTTGCCAATTCTGCCATTTCAGTAAGTCGAGGATTTATATTTTGCCCTGCCTCTTTTAATACCTCTATTAAATCTCCAGCATGTTTCATGTTATGGCTTGTAAAGAATGCATAAGCAGTTCCAGTTTGCCTTCTTCGACCAGTGCGACCAATTCTATGTATATAATCTTCTGACGATGATGGATAATCAAAATTTATTACATATTTGACATCATCCACATCTGTGACAAAATATTTATATTTATAAAGGCAATATTTTATGACCAATCAATTCTTAAATCGTTTTTCTTTTCATCGAACTCATAGAATGATCTTCAAACTTGGGAATAAATTTTGAATACATTGGGTGTTCACATTACATAAAATTCTGAATAATTTATATGCAGTTTGTGGTGGTTCATAATGGAACCTTCAGATTTTACTTAAAAATAAAATTGATTTGTAAATCAGGTTTGAAAACCACCCACCTTTCGTTTCGAATTTCCATTGTAAAATCAGCAAGAACAGCCCCATTTACTTTTAAAGTAGGGCTATTCGGTTGGTTTCATATGAAAATGTATTGATGGCCTAGAGATTAGACAGACACAGCGGTAGTGTCTGGTTTGGGATAAAGGCAGCATTTTAGGGTTTAAGCCTGAATGCATTAATCTTGTTAAGTATCAAACAACAATTTCAGTATAATTAGAGGCACTGAAAAATACTTTGAATTTACAATTGAAAAAAAATAATTAAATTAATCTATCAAGGAGGTTGGTAGTTTAACACATAGGGCACAACGATATAAGAATACCTCTTAAAAAATAAAATATGCAATTCTTCTAGCATAAATATCTCTGAAAAGGAACTGTTATTACAAATTTGTAAAATCTTATTGTACGTGAATATCATTTGTAATACGAATAATACATTTAAAAACATACTTTTAAATAAATATATTCGTACTACAATCTGGATGTAATAATTAATAAAATGCAAGCAAAATAAAATAAAACATTCACTGTGTCTGCCCAATACCGGCAGTACACCGCATTCACTTAGGGTACTCTGTGCCTCTGAAAAAGAAAAGCAGACAGTCTTACTGGTAGCTGGTGTGCATTTTTATAGAACCCTTTTTATAAATCTGATTATTATAATTTATTATTTTTACTTACATATTTAGTTAATGACACAAAAATACAAACCTGTTAAAGTATGTATTATAAAGAAATATAGAAAATAGGTTGAAAAGTCTAGTCTAATATTTTCAGGGCTCTACTACACATTTCCAATGTATCGCACACTGCTACATACACTGCTGTCCACTGGTCTTACTAATAACGCATCACTGGCTAATCCGACAAGTGTTGCCAATTCCCAGATTTATTTGATATTTAAATATTATAAAAGTAAAAAGTGAATACCTACCTAAACCTCTAGCAGCTACATCTGTTGCAACTAAAATGGGAGCTCTTCCACTTTTAAATTCTTGTAGTACATGATCCCTTTCTTGTTGATTTTTATCACCATGGATACTTAAAGCTTGCCAACCATCTCGTCTGATATTTCTTGTAATATCGTCTACTTTTCGTTTTGTTTCAACAAAGATGATTGTCTTGTTTTCTTTTTCATTTCCAATTTCTTGAAGCAATCTGTACAATTTCAAATCTTTTTCGAACTCTTGACAAACATCAATTATTTGAATAATGTTATGATTGGCTGACAAGGTCAAAGAGCCAATATTGAGATGAGTGTAGTCAGTCAAAAAGTCTTCTGCTAAAGCTCGAACCTCTTTAGGCCATGTGGCCGACCACATTAAGACTTGTCTATCAGGTCGTATTTGTTCAATTATTTTTCTAATTTGTGGTTCAAAACCCATATCCAACATTCTATCGGCTTCATCCAGTACTAAGTATGTGCATCTAAAATATATATTCAATTTCATAAATGTAAAATTATTTGAAATTAAAGGCTAGAATACCTGCGTAAATTTGTAGTTCCTCTTTCCAAAAAATCAATGAGTCTACCCGGTGTAGCAATACATATTTCAACACCCCGCTCTAAGTCATGAGCTTGTGGTCCCTTAGGTGCACCACCAAAGATACAAGTGTTTCTTACACCTGCTGACTCGCCAAAAGAATTAGCTACTTCCTGAATTTGTTGTGCTAATTCTCTTGTGGGGGCCAAGATCAAAGCAACTGGACCATCACCGCTACTAAGTCTTGGCTGATGTATAATGTGAACAATTGCTGGTAATACATACTAAAATAAAAGTATATCTCAACATTTTTTATTTTGATGTGTAGACATATCATAAATTATTGAAATATTGAAACATTACTTTATATGTATACCAGAAAATAATTAATAAAAACAAAACGTATACATTTTACATGTTAATTTATATTTGAAAACTCGCTCACTCCAAGTGTTTTTCCAGAACCAGTTTGAGCAATAGCAACCAAATCTTTGCCACTGAGCGCAATAGGCCATCCTTGTGCTTGAATTGGTGTAGGCTGAGAGTAACCTTGTTTATGTATTACTTCTAATACATAAGGTGGGAAATTTCCTTCTTCAAAATACTGAATTGGATTAGGAACATCATCACCTTTTACAGTTATTTCAGCATTTTCTCGAAATTTACATACTTCTTCTTTCGATCTGGTAGAAGAGACAATAGTAGAATTTGATTTTATCTTAAAATATATAATTTCTAAAATATCTACCTATTCCTAACTGAAGGGTGTTCCACATAGAAATCTTTTCGCAAAGGTTCTAAAGATCTTATGTCCCAAGTAATTTTTCTAAGTGCTCCTCCAGGCTGTTTGCCTTTTATGCCACCACGAATACTATTATTTATTCCTCTACCACGACCACCAAATCTATTCATATTACTTCCACGAATATTATCACCACCTCCTCTACTAGTTCCACGACCAGTGACACCACGACGGCCTCTGCTTTGGTCTCTGTCTCGATTAAACCTAAACACATTACATATCATGGACATATACCTAATTATGTGTTGTATGTATATTAAATATAATTTATGTACACATAGGAATTACAATAAATTAAAAATTATTAATTATACTATATTTTAATAATTATTAATTCATTCACTTAAAAATGAATAAAACGTTATCAATTACACGAGAAATGAACAGTTGAGGGAGAGACCTGTCTAATACAATTTTATATTTTATAATTCTATTATAACTTCACTTAACAAATTATCAATTTATCATGGATATAAAATAATATATGCTAAAACATATATCAGCGTGCATAAAAAATTATTACTGTCTTTTTTTATTATAAATTTCGATTATTGATTGTTGATACCATTGCCTCCTATAAGATTCGGCGCTGCATGGTAAGTAGAATAAACTAGGTATTTCGAATTGAATTTCTGTACGTTCGACAATATATATGGAAAGTTAAATTTAAACTATTACTATGTAATGCTAAATTAAATTGTCATATCATACTTACATTTAGAAATCGAGATATCCTCGAACAATGAGCAACAGATTATTCCCTCTTGCGGTCAGTTCGACGGAGGCCAATCGATAATTTAGAAGAAGCAAATAATAGAATAATCACTTATTCCACTGTATCACTAAATTGCATGTAATAAAATACTTTAAATCTATACGTCTAGAAAAATTAAGTAAATTAAATACTGCAACTAAAATACTGTGATCGTGTCTTTAAACTTGCCGGTAAATCCGACAGATCAAATTGACAAGTGAACTTCCGAAAGTAGTCCCGTGTAAACTGTTTCCATGACAGCATCGGCGTAGTAATACATAAGTAACGAGTAAAGTGCATAGAATAGAAAGTTTTAGATAGAGTGGAAGAGCTCTTTGAGAAAGAAGAAACGTCAATAAATTCAAAAGTTCAAAACAAGACGAAATTTTTAGAACAATAAGATAATTATATTGAACGTCACCGATGGATGCGATTATAGTTTACCCGACTACGGAATCGATAAAAGATAATTATATTGTAGCTTGATCTAAAGAAGTGATCGTGAATGATTATTCGGGAAACCACCGGGAAACACACGAGAATAGCAGAAACTATTTAGTTTCATTCTCATTGGTCGTAATTGGTTGTAACATAGATTTCCTCTCTGGTCAAAGAGTTTGCTCTGGTATTCTGGTAGAGTACTCAAAGAGTACTCTTTGTCCGAGGCTTGAACCCACTGATATATATATATATATTTGAACCAGTTGAACCACTTATTCTTCTTACATCGTGGTTTTTAAAGTTGCATTCAAGGTCACCTAATTTAGGAACGTGAACATCAAAATTGTTGACAAAAGTTTCGCCTCTAGTCGAATATTCATGTTCGTGGTATAATCACAAAGCCTAATAAAGATTGTTGACGTTCATAATGTTGAAATTACTTCGAATATTATTTTAGAATGTCAGCTGAAATGGCACACGTAATTTTTTGTTTTTATGTATTCATAATTAAGAAATTACAATAAAGAATAAAACATTTCTTATGTTTTATCATAAATTATCTTTTAGACTACTAACCTACGATGATTTAATGTAGTTTTGTACTTCCTATTTGCTTTTAAAACGTAGTTTAGGAATTTAAGAATTACATATCTTCCATTTATGATATCTTATCTTATTTTATTTTAGATATCTGATACCCTTAGGATTCTTCATTTACCACAAGACCTTTCTGATGACCGACGAAATGAATTATTTAAGAAATATGGTGCTATTAAAACATGCACGCAAAGGCCTTCCAAGAAGTATACTGTAACATTTGCACAGTTTCCATCTCATCAAGCAGCCACGGAGGCATTATTACGTTTGCATCAATTAAATGTCAAAGGACAATATCTGACAGTCGAATTTGCAAAAAAATCTATAGCAATAGAAAGTACAGAAAATGAAACACCAAATGATAAAATTACAAAGGAGGAAAACAAAAAAGATTCCACAAATAAATCTAGTTTTCAAGCTTTTGTACAAAAATTAAATAGTTGGACGATGAATCATGTTTTCACACAGCCACCTCCACCAAATATATATTATAAATATACAGCACCAACGAGAAATACATTAATGAGGATAGCTATACAATTGTTAAAAGAACCAGCCTTTTACACACAGGTAAATTAAATGTCATAAGGTCCATTGTAACAAATTTTTAAAAGAATGTTTGCATAGGTTTTACATTTAATGAACAGAATGAATTTACCTCCTCCTTTTGAAGAACTGGAAGCAGAGTTTCCATTGTTGAAAGAAGCATACAACATGAAAAAGTACAAGGATATATTTAGTAGTGACACTTTATTCGATAAGGAAACTGGTATTAAAATTCTAGCAAAATTTAATTTTACTTTGCCACAATTTTGTTGTTAAATTCTATGTTTTTGGTTTACCAAGTAGGTTCTGATAATGATGAGGAAGAAGATGAATCTGAAATAGAATCAAGTGATGAAGATAATGCAATGCCACCTTTGGAAATTGTTCCTATAAAGAGAAAACATGTACAGAGCACAAAACGTCTAAAAATTCCGAAATTTGTTAACCCTGCTAAACAAGTTCAATCCACAAGTTCTACACAAAAAATTGTAAAACCAGAAGATATGTTTGAGCCAGTACAGCGTGCAGAGACAAAAAATCTTAAAATTGAGTTAAAAACAGTAGATACGTTTCTGGATACTTTGAATAAAGAAGATAATACTACCATTGAAACTGGTACAGACCATGGTTTTGGCTTAATGTTTCCATCCTCTAAAAATCTTGAAACTGTAAGAAATGAAAACACTGAAGATATTCAACAAGACGTAATTACATTCAAAGAACTAACAGATAATAAAATTTCAGCTAATGGTAAGAAATAGATTCCTTTCATCAATTAGTATATTTTTTATTGTTGGTATATAAATAATTTATAACATTGTACATGTGAGTCGTAAAAAGATATATCTAAAACATAGAATATTTTTTCTTAATATTACAGATCAAAGATTGCTTCCAGTTTTTAAGAATTATCATCCTGGAAAACCATCAAATCGTATATACATAAAGAACCTCGCAAAACATGTTGAGGAGAAGGATCTTCATTTCATCTATCAAAAATTTGTAGTACCTGATTTAAAAACAGAATTTCAGTAAGAATTGTTATTGTACATTTAATAAGTTATAATTCAAGTTTCTAAGCGACTACCTAATCATACTTATAATTTTAGATACGATGTTCGACTTATGCAAGAAGGAAGAATGAAAGGACAAGCATTCATTACATTACAAAATATAGAACAAGCACAGTTAGCTCTTGATCAAACAAACGGTTACATTTTAAAAGACAAACCAATGGTTGTACAATTCGCTAAAGCAGTCAAAAGCTAGCCAAAATAACACATAAATATTTTACTCTTTTATTTATAAAACACACGACTCAAACAATAATAGTTTTAATAAACAGAGACCTTTTTTTTATATAGATGCTTTATAACAATTTTATTTACACATCCTATGTTTAATATAACTAAATAAAAGAATGTTCACCACTAATGTAATATAGGTATTAACATTGACGCGGGGAAATAAAAATAAATATCATGCATTACTTTAATCTTACAAAATAATGACTTAATTTTACTTCGTTGAAATGTATATGACATGTGTACGATATTATTGTATTTAATTATGTATGAATTTTTGAAAATGCACACGTTACAGCAGAAGTAAAATTCTATAAGGTTTCGTGAACCAATTATCGACAAGAGTTTCGCTTCTGGTGTATCTACTTTGTGGCAAATGCGTAAAATGGAATCTCGCTTGATTCATTTAGTGGCATGTCACAGCCGCGTCAGCGGAGATCAGCGCCTGCCTGGCAGCCAGTAATTCTTGGGCCTCCCGCTAGAGCGCAATGTTTTGAGTTCCAAAGATCTGTAAATCCTTACCGTGTGCGTTGTGCGTCCGGTTCACCGATCACCGTGTCGAGTTGTAACCGTACCGTATGTGCTGTCGCCGTCACTCTATTGCCGTCCCTCATTTCCGTCGTCGGTCTCACACACGTTAACACGTCCCTCGCATTGCCATGGACGTCAACCTGCTGCTGTTCCAGCACTTGCAATATGCGTTACCTGTGGGTGTTGTGCTCGTAGGCGCGATCCTCGTTTTCGTCTTCGGTTTCAAAAAGGCCGAACAACCATCTTTTGCACAACTTTCGGTGGGTTCCGACGTGGACCGGAAATTTGCCAACAAGAAACGCAGCAAGATCAAAGAAAAGGTTAGCACGTCGCGCGCAGCGAGCCATTCGAACAGTAATCTCCTTTTTTAAATTAACTAACAATGTGGATACGACAGTTGTATGACTATCATCTATTTACCCTCCATATGGTTGCTTATTCGTGGCGAGCAATGATACACGCACACATTGTTGATAATCAGCTGGCTTCCCAGTTGAAGAGTACAGTTTTTTTCTGATGTATAAAACGTGTGAAAATTAATTGTATATTCGCTGTTCAAAGCGGATATTTTTGATTCTACGATACTTTCCCGTGAATTTCTTTGTTTCTTCTATCGCGACACGTTTAGACGTGGGTATTTAATATTCCATACATCCAATTATAATGTTTACCAAGTGTGTGCCTATATAGTAGACTATGAAACATAAGTATTAACAAGTGTTAAATTTAATTCTGTATATTTTAGAGATCTGCCAATGGCCAAGTTTCAACAGAAAAAGCAAGTCCTGTGAAAAAATCTGTACCAACAAAACCAGAAAATACAAAGAAGTCTGCATCCAAAGTTGATGATGTTGATGGAAAACTAAAAGAACAGAAACAAGATGATAATAAAACTACATCGAGTAAAAAGGACAAGGATCAAATTGTAACAAAGGCTGGCAAAGAAAACAAGATTGAGCAAGCAAAGAACAAGAAGAACTTAAAGAACTTGTTCCTAGAAAAACCAGTGGACTTCGATGAAGGTAATGTTTCATTAATTCCTTTCATTTATTTTATCATTGTAAAGCAAATTTGTTTTATACCTGATATATAGGAGATTGGGAGCAGGCTTATTCTAGAAAGGATAAGAAAAATAAGAAGAAAGAGGAAGAATCTCCTTCAAAGAAAAACAAGAAAAATGTAAAAAAAGCTGATTTAATTAATGAAGTTGTAGCTAAACAAAAAGAACCTGAGAAAATTGAAATTAAAGACAAAGTTGCCAAAGAAACTGAAAATAACGAATTGAAAGAGAAAGAGAAGAAAGATGTAGTTCTTATTCCTATTACTAACGAAGAAGAAATAGTTAAGGAGGCTGAAGATCAAAAGAAAGAGGAGCCGCCTAAGGTATTTTGAAATGTACAAAATTATTTAGAATCTATTAATATGTTAATATTCGAATAATTCATCTCAATTTTTATTTAAGATTGAGAAAGTAGAGAAAGAAGAAAAGAAAAATGGGAAATCCAAGAAAGGTAAAAAAGTTTCTGAAAGTGAAAGCGCACCTGCAGCTATTCCAAAGGTAGATAATAAACTTCAGGAACAAAAAACACAAAAAAATGAAGAAAATATAGAAAAAGTTTCTGACAATGTTGAACAAAAGAATTCTAATGTTACGGAACCACAAGAGAAAACTGGTGCCGTATTCGATGAGCTGGGAGGTAATTCTGTTTGCTTTAACATACAAATTATAGTTATGCGAATTTTTAGGTAAAAATTTACAAGTGTTTTTTTTTGTATGTGTTATAGACATCTGGACAGAAGCTAAACCACAAAAGAAAAGTAAAAAGAAAGCTCGTAAAGATAACTGAGAGTATTTAAATGTAATGAGAATTATATTCCTTGCGAAGAGGAATAATGTGAGAATCCTGCTTAGTCCAAACAACATTTGTCATTTCGGACTTATCAGGTGCGTTTTAAGTGACTTATGAACCAACCGCCTGACCAAATTATTCCTTTCCCTTGTACATAACGCCAACTGGACTAGGTTGTTTGATGGATTATGTTTTATAGACTTTCATGACTGTAGGTGCATAAGTGAATGTATGAAGAAAAAATCTTTGTATATTATTGATTTTTTCAACATACCAATGGTTTGCTTTAACAAAGCTGCCTTGCATTTAACGAAAGAGGCATAAGTCATAGTTTTCTCTATAAAATAATTACTGTATACATGTCACTCTTTCAAAAGTCTTCATATGTCCATGCTTGACGCATTAGTATTGTATGATTTACAACTATACCTATAATATATATTTATAAGGTCTTTACATTAAACTTACATTGTTAACGAGATCGTACTTATGTCTTTTACGTTTTATTCAGAAACTTTAAACTGAGTGTTTTGTTAGATTAGCTTTGATTTTCTATCCTAACGAATAGCACATTTTCTTTATCTTCTTCGTTATATATGTATAACAGACGGTTGAAAGCTAAAACTTAGAAAGTATGAGATATATCCCAAAATATTAAAATGCAGGACAATCTCTATACGAGGAAAAGTTTGCATTACTGATGTACATGTCTTTTTCAAAGTATAAAGAAAGATATTTTCGTATATCCGATAGTGAGTAATTTACTTCAGCATATAGATCCGAAATTATATGCTTTGTAACTATGAACCATAGGTAATATTTTATTATGGTAAGTACATCAGTAATGAATTTTAAGGGTCGATATAATGTATTTATAAGAATATGCAATTTTGACGGAATCTGTGCCAAGTTGTGCAACAAAATAAAACGAGGTGCGACGAAAGTCATTAATTATATAATGCAAATAATTTATATTCGATCCAAAGAATGTATGAATATAATTTATAAAATACTAGAGCCTCTCGTTTCTTGTATATATGAAATGCTAAAAAATGTTATAAATCAATTCTATACGGCGCTCTTGTATTAAATAAATTATTAATTTACAGTATATCACAGGTAACAATGAATTGTGAATTGACTTTCGAAGTACCTAGTTACATAGAGGGTGAAGCACTTGAAATTACCACCTTAGTTCTTATCAATATTATTTTTTAAATGAAATGTGATAGATAAAACTTACACTTTTCGAAGAAGTACAAATATGTTGTTAAACACTGAAATCTAAAAGATTTGTTTTTATTTTTGTCTTCTAAGGACGAAAGCGCATCTTTGAAGATTAAAAATTATCATTCCATAAGCAATGAGTTTTTCCTATATACAATATATTTTAAGAGACCTACCAATACAATATAAAACAATTAATATCGATTTCACAAGTCAAGACTGAAGGAAGGAGCGATAATATTACATTCAGGGTGATCCAGGTATGGGAAAGCAATTGGAAAAGTGATAAAAGGATTCAAATAGAACAACAAATGGCCTATGTACAGCGTGTCCAGTTTGCCTCCATTTTGCCACTATTTTACAGTTATATCGTCTTAAAGCTCTAAAACATTTTTACGTGTTTATGCTACAGTAATACTTCTTCCAATATTCTTAACCTAATTCAATGACTTAGTCTAACATTTGTCAATATTCGCCAACAGTCTACAGTTTGTACTATATTTTTATCTTGGGCAGGGTTATTATTAATATTCAGTCTAGACATCACACAATAGTTGTTCACAGCAATGGCCTGTGTATATTTGTTAGGAACATTGATACTCGAAACAGCAAAGATTTCCGCCATGCGAGGTGGGACTACCTCAAACGGTGCTGGTACGATTCGTACTGTACCTGCTATTGCTTGGAGCAGAATTTGTTGGCTGTTTTGGTACTTAGCTTCATTTAAAGATGTGCGAGAACCCAAAAATGCAGGTTCGGACGGGACGGGAATTTCATTCGGAATCGAGACGGGCTCTCGAAAATTTCGGTATTGCCCGCATATTAGGATTCTTGGATATATCAGGATTCTCGAATACCCTTGGGAATTCTGATATAATCAAGAACACGACCATTGGGTTCACGACACTTTCGGGTTCTCCCACACCAGCTTCATTATTTCGCTGAAATCACGTGTCTTTGCTGTCAGTTTTCCCTGTAGGTATTGTATTATATCATGTATAGATACTTTAGTGGTTCCTTGGAGGAGATTCTTGGCTCTACGGTCCCACTTGGTCCTTCCACGAATCATTTTTTCAAGTCGTGATGTCGGAGAGTCACAGTTTTCAGGACGAATTTAATAATTTCTTATACTTGAAGCCATAATCTTTTGTCTGTTGACTTGGCTTGATTTTTTATTGGTTTATTAAGAGGTGAAGAACGTGGAATATGTACTTGATTGTCAGGTTTTTCTGCCATACAAGTTCTAATGCCGCGTAGATGCTCAATAAGTGCCGCGTCATCAGTCTCTAAGGGATTGATTGCAATGCCACGATCGAGACTGATCTTTTTGGAATCTTTTTGTTTTTCTTCGGAAGTTTATGTTCGTCCTCTTCTTTTACAACAAGAATGCCCTAACCGATCAGCTGTGTGTCGATATTTCGATATGCAAGCCATTCTGTATCAGATGTTACAGTATCTGTATTAGTCCATGATTTTCGTTTTTTAATCAGTGGATAATATTCAACTAATTTCATTTGGCGTAGCGTAGTGAATTGCTCTTACGATTTTTGATTGTGAATACCTTGCGTATAAAGATGACAAGTTGTTTATACGTACTACCATTCCCGTCATTACCACCATAGACTTGGTGGGGTTGCGTGCTATAGCTATAGCCGTACAGATGCGCGAAGGTCCCTAACTAAGTTTTTAGTAGCTACCTCGGCCTCTCGACGGGCAGCCCATTCCTCTTCTCCTTCCCCACGAGGAGTAGCCCAAACATTAGGTAGTACATAAAAGTTATCCTTAATGTTCACTACAGTCTGATGCTCGTATAGCTCAGCAAGATCTTCTGAGTGAGACGTACAGCTACTTTGTATCCATATGGCATGAGTAGACAGCGAATTTTTATGCAATATAAAAATTTTCTACCTAAATTGCAGTAACTGGAGTGAAGTAGAAATTTATTTTCTTTCATAATATATTTAATAGGTTGAAAATAATATAACTATATTTTTAAATACTTTTAATATTTTGACTATTTTAAATTACACCTATTCATTTTCTTCACGAGCAAAGTTTCTGAGGGTAGCCACACAGGAACGAGTTGGCTCCGATAACCAATGTATACCATTCGTTATATGGCCCATACGCAGCATCTCGATGTTTCCGAGAATAACTACGTAACATCTATTTCGAATATATAAAAATTCTTTAGGGGTAATATTAGTACGAATTAAAGTAATAATTTCAAGAGCTTTATTCTGTGAATTAGAAAAAAATGCTGAGTCTTGTCAGTGTATTAATTTTATTTGTAAGAATAATTTCAACGAAGCTTAGAAGAACAACTTATAAGTGAAATATAGGTCAGACCACCAACAATATTCTGATGTTCATGAATTATTTGGAAAACGATCTAAACTAGCCGTTTTCGTTTTATGCCATGTATAGACTACAGTAAATGGTTAAAAGTTGTCTCTCAAATGTAATAACGTGTATATTGTAATATTACTTACGAAGATACGAGAATTGTAACTTCGCAGGCAGTACTGTCTTAAAGGAAGAAGTAGATTTCGAAGATAACATTGATTATATTAAAATTGAATGTTATGTCCCGAGCTTCTCGAGCATCTATTTCTAAAAAGACCGAAATAGAATAGCAGAAAAGCAAAAAACCGATATGAAAAATGAGGATGGATCGTAGTTCCGTTTATTGCGCGTACACGCGTCGTTGTAACAGTTGATATAGAAAATTTGCTACAATCGTTCTCTCAAGATGATTCTACGAAGTAGCGTTATATGTTAGTATGTAAAAATTATACTGCGTATATTTAATGAAAAAAAAAGAAAAAGGACGTTTACGTGGGGTATACGGCGAATGGAGTATTGTGATAAGTAAACTAATATAATATATAACCGAGGATTAAGTAAACATTGTAAAATAGTATTGTTAAATGATACTATTATTTATAGCTTTTACCGATAAACAAGGAAATGAAACGATGTCTGCTTAAATAGCTATTAAATATTTTATACTTTCATCCTTCATCTATTTTCACAGATGTTCACTTAAGAACGTTCGCGACCATACAAATGTAGGGACATTGTTCGTTCTTTCGTATATTCTTTAAATACAACTCTGTTAAGAAATATCGGCATCCGGTAAGGAATTTCTTTACACAAGTGTGAATTTCGAACGAGCTTCGATCCTATAAATACTGCGAAACGACCGAGCGTTGTTACATGAAAATGAAGCACAGATTGCTTGCATCGAATGTGTCCGCCGTGCCAAAAACTATATCTTGCTCTGCGTCGAAGTAAATCTCGTACAATAATTATTTTAACAATCACGGACATTCATGCTGAGCTATCTTTAATCACATTATAAATAGTGTTTGCTTAAGTTTGTAAATTCTTATTGCAGAGGTGTAGTGTTCTCATAGTTTCTATATTGTGCATCAGTATTCCCTCTCTACAGATGCTACGTGTAAAATCTGTCGACTTTACATCTCTCGGGACTACAAAGAGCAATGAATATCTCTTCTTACTCAATCCTTTCTATTTCTTCATTTTCGTCATGTGTAAAACTGCAGTCTGATGTTGAAACGACTATACAGATTGCAGGAATAGCAATCTTTTGTTACGGAGAGAAGAAATATTGTAAATCTTCAGGAAGTCTCATTGTAAATATTTTTCACAAAAAGTAAAAGGTTTACTAATATAAAAGTTATGCATACGATATGAAAATTGATTTTGTAAGGGTCTTAATGTAACAGAATTGATTTCAACAATATTACTTTTTATTGATTCCTGTAAAAGATTCTGTATATTGTTTTGATCAAATTTACATTATGATGCATTATTCGAAGAAACAATTAGGACTTTATGCAAAAACGTTCACCTCAAGATGAGCCCAGTCAGTCAAACCTGTTTTGAGCAAATTTTGGGCAATGTTTGTATCACACTGTGCGAGCAAAAGGTGGTCAATTTGGTGCCAAGCCCTGCTGAAAGCAGAATTCGGTCTCTAGAACTTGTCGACAAATACTGGGCCAAATGCGGAAACAGATGGCTCGGTGTTTAACTACAAAGTTCAATGCCAAGGATCTATGCCAAATCCGCTCCAAACCATGCACTCGTTTAAGAGGCAGGTCGGTCGCACTAAGAGGGAACTTTAAGAGAAAATCTAGGGCAAAGTTGGAGTAAACGATGTTGTAACAGGGCAGACGGAAATGTATTTAAGCTTCTAAATTATAATTTATTTTTCATTATTTTCTTCCTCTTTTTTTCTCCCACAGAAAGGTTTTCTCCGATTTTGCCTGATATTTACTCTTAAAAGAATGTTAGGTCCCCTCTTAGTGCGACCAACCTGTCCTCTTAAACGAGTGCAAGGTTTGGCATGGATTTGGTACGGATCCTTGGCATGCAACTTTGCTGACAAATACCGAGCCAAATACGGAAATAGATGGTTCGGTATTTGACGCCAAAGACGCTAATTCAAAAGCAAATTGCCGACTGGGAGGTTATTGAAGTGATTAAATTAATTATTAAATTCAGGTATGCTAATTTTTGTAGTTTAAATAATGATTAAAGTTTTGCTGCATTTGCTTTTAAAATTGTTATTAAAATCTGACGCAGTCGAGGATGGCGACGTAGAATTTTAGAGAGTACAAATTACTTGATCAAAAGAAAGATGAAATGAAAAAATGAATTGTATGTCATTTGAAATTACATTAATAATTTTATATTTATTTCATAATTTCAAACAAATTATTTCACTGTTCAAATAGACTACCATATGATTATTTCAAAGGGTAAGCCAGATAAGATGTTCAAAAGTGCCCAAACCAAATTGATTTTTGGTCACACCATGCGATAAGGCTTCCAAAGAAAACTCTCTGTGACAAGTTTCAAGTCGGTACCCCTACTGCAAGGGTAGTTATAGGGTGAGCACGGTCTAATGAATTATGGTCTATTTCTTCTGTTCCGCTCAACAAAAAATTACGAAAAAATTAATGAAGATTCTGCCTAATAGCACACATGACAGTATATTATTTCAGTATTTTTGGTTGCAAAATCGTTTTTTAAAAAACCCGGGGCACAGAACGAAAGCGTCTATGTGGCTTCTCTAAACAAGGGGTGGCCAACTTCTGTATATATATGATCGAATTTTTTTCTTAAAAATGTGTCGCGATTTACCTACCAAAATCTTGACATTTAAACATGATATTTTATTAATAATTGCTATTAATTGAAAAGTAGCCACAGAAAAAATGCTTGTTGAAATCGTCTCCGGTCGGCCATTCGTGCTTTAAACGACAATGTTCTCTAATAGTTCTACTACTTAGGACTGAAAACGTGATTATAGAGAACAATAGATCTGATCTTCTCTTATCAGGGGTGGCGATATTTTTGAGGAATTGGCAAAGAAGGTTTACGAGGTGGGAATACTGTATGTATGTGCTGCAACGTTGAAGAACTGCTTATTTTGCTCGTGAGCTACCAAGAAGTCGTTTGCTTGTGAAGAACCTGTTTCAGTGATGTTAAGATGTGCCGTGATGTTTCTTTTTCCCGAAAGGACAATCCAACAAACGTTGGTACTGTACAGACATTGTATAAGGTGGTAATGGTCCATCTTGGACAAGATATAGCGAACTAGAAAAGTTTTCTTCATAGAAATTTGAGACACGACCTTGATCCTAGGTTCTTCGGTAAACAGCCTGATTAGGTTTACAGGGAAATCTTGCGGTTCGCTATACTTTGTTCGTTCTAAATCAATGCTGTTTATAGCTCGGCTTCCTTTGAGTGTTTTTAGGAGGCATAATATGTATATGGTAAAGGAAACTTCTTTAGTTCCTAAGTTTATCCACAGCTTGTGTTAGACAGTACCGACTTAATGTATAATAGACACTAAGCGAATCGGAGAACACAACTGTAATTTTGTGTTATCCGCGTGCATATGGCAGCCTTAGTTAATTTTCGGGAGTTGACGGTGTTTGGGTCCGTTTGTACTCCTGCGACTTTTTCTTCAGAAATCTAATTTTCTTGAAAATCTGGGTTTAAAAAGACTCAAGCGTTTCCCGACCTAACCCAGACCAGGGTTTAATGATAATAGTTCGTGTATTCACTTAATGTGGAACAGTAGGTAAACCAATATCGAATTGTATGAGTTTAAGTAATGTGTTGAGCTGAACTGTGTAAAATAGAATATGTAGAAGCGTGTAGTTTGGTTGACTCAAGCTACACAAAGGAGCAAGAAATAAGAATATTTTCTTTACGAATTAATATGGATTTGTGTGTTACATATAGTGCACAGTTTTATCGCGTGATGCGTAATATTCTGTTCAGAAGATATTCATCGAGTAAACTTTCACAAAGATCTAATCGAATCCGTCAGAACAAGGAAGATACACCACGGAGATAAAGAAGATGCAAATGAATATCATGGTTGCTTAAAATATAGAGAAAGCAAAGCAAACTTTTTCTATTAGTACTTTTCATTTGTGAATCGAATCAACGTTTACGATATTATTATATGTTGCTACACGATAATATTTATTTTACTAAGGCACTTCTTGGCATAATGTTACAATTGAACGTCGGTTATTTGTAAAGAATGTTTCTATATATTGAAGGATTCTTGGGGTACTTAAATTAAATAATCAGAACTATTTGAGCAGCTGGTGAATAATGCAAACTGAGTGTATTTAATATTATCATATTTTTATATGTAATATTCTTCTAACTCGCGTAACGCTAGAAGTATAAAAGGAATGGAAAGTTATTCCCGATTATATATCCGGGAATTTTGGAGGTTTTTGGGGATGCATTTAACGAACGATATTATATTTTGAATAAAATTTATATGCTATTGATTTATTGTTTAACCTGTAACTGAATATTGGCGTAAATTATTGTGGAATTATTGCTGTCGTGAAATTTTATAGTCGAATCAAAATTCAATTGGCTGTCCAAGGCTGTTCTATTGACTGTAAAAAATACCAAGCAGAATTTGTTTGATTCTCTGTTTAACACTTGTGCAATCGATGATGTAATGCTAGATATGCTATATCCTGTTAAATACAAAACCAAGAGTTGATCATTATAGTTAAAAAGTGTGAAACATATTTACTCTTTTCCAAAGCAAAATTTAACAACAATATGCCTTTTTCATTCTATTACTTACTTTAATGAGAATATCAGATTTTAAATATTGAACTCCATCTTCCACATTTTTTATGATTTTTTAAAGTCATCGGATGCGAAAGCGTTAATACAGGCTGTAATATGATGAAGGCAACGAAACGGGAAAAAATATCCCAGTCGACTCGGACATCTACATTATCGCCTCGAAATTATTACAAGAATTGTTTTAAAAATCTTTGCAGATTTGTTTAAGTGCTAAAGAGAAATATCGTATAGAGTATAACATAAAAAACATTGTATACAGTCTTATAGAATTTGTCGTTACGACAGAGGGTGTCACTGAAATTAGATTAAATTCATTTTTTTGTTAAATTAGACATTATGTAAAAAAGGCACGGAAGCTTTTTTACTTCATCAAAAATATTTTTACATCGAAAAACAAAAAAGTGACGAGCGCAAGAAATTTACTGATATTTGTATCAGTGGGTTTCTTCAAATATCTGAAAATGACTGAAAAGAATTTTGTCTTGTCATGCCACAACAACAACTGTAACGAAATTCCTTCGAACTGATTAGAGTCGAACGGAACCATTATCGCTGCTGTATATATGTATGTTAATCAGCAATGTCCTTCTAATTACATATATGTACGCAATTTCGTCGTGTACCGTGGTGGTAATATCTTAAATACGAAAGAAAAGAACTCTCGAATAGTACTGACTTCATCGATCATATTTCAAAGTTATTTCAATGGTGATCAACGTCCAACAAAATTATAAATTGCAGTGCTTTTTTAATTTACTTTTTGTAACTGCTGTGTCTCCCATGATTTCTTTTCGAAACATCTGTCTTTGGATAAAGACAAATATTTTCTTGGTTTTGAAAGCCAACATGTTTTACTGGTGTGTACACGGTACACTTACTTGATCATCTTAAATACCTCGCTTATTTTTTATGATACAGAAAATGTCAAATGGTAAAAACCTGTTCGAGGGAGAAAATTTCGTGATAGGTAAATAAAGTTTCATAATCTTGATATTAATCAAAATATCAATCACTAATATTAATTACTAAATACGTTTCTGGTATCCTCTATGTCTGTTCTACTGTCTTAATTTAATTGTATATATTGATCTATTAGTTCCTTTTCTATATTTTTTATATTTCTACATTTATTTTCTTCTTTCTATATTTATTGTGATAGAATAATATCTCCTTCAGTAATCTTTCAAGTACAGTTATTGTTTTACTCATACCATTGCTCGACTATTATAAGTTTATCTATTACTATTAACTATCACTGGGTTTGCTGCTAGAATCAAATATTTTCACCACTTGACATTTAAAAAAAAAAAAATAAACGAGATATTTAGGATGTTCAAGTTAGATGGGACAACCTATACAGGGTGTACGCGTTAAGTTATATCACAGAAGCTATGATACAGAACTCCGCTCCACACATGGCGACAACGAGAAATCTAATACAAAAAGCGGAGTTCTGTATCATAGAAGATGGATCGCAGTTCGAACATCTGATGTATTTTGTAAGAAATAACGTTTCATTAAAATTACGTTTGCACAAAATTTTCGAGCTTCAGGTCATTTCAAGGTTATAGTATAATACAATGTTGAATTCGTCTCGACATCAGCAACAATCCTATGACGTCCAAAACATGTGGTGCCATTTAAAAAAGTCAAGGTGACATTTACTTTTTCACGTAAAAAGCATTTTTCCAGATTTAAGAATATGCGAACACGTAGCTCACCAAGTACTGATGAACTTTTGTTTAAAACATTTTTTAATTGCACTACCGGAAATGCCTAAAAAATGGTGACATAACTTAACGCGTACACCCTGTATACTTGTAGCATCGAGGAACGAAACCGCGATTCTAATTTAGATTGTACGCATCGAATGCTATCAAAACAATAATGATCGTTCTCTGGGGCTCTGGTCATAATTGAAATATCGTGAACGAAACAAAACACAGAGTTAAGAAAGGGACACTGTTCTGTGAAGTGGGAACGTCATAGCTCTGTGCCATCTACGTTATTCATTTGGAAGGTGTTGTGTAACTATTGCAACGATATGTAAGGAACGTATCGTACTAATTAGCATTAATGTTACCGATATCTTTATAAATATGTTTGTCTAAAATGCGTGTATTTCGGTTAGTTCTAATATTAGTACTAAGGTACGATTTAATGTTAACGCTAAGCTGTGTCGAGAATGCAGGAGAGAAAACAGAAAAAAGCGAAATTACTATAAGGAAAACTTTCTTTTGAGGTTCGTAGAAAGTACATTATACAATATAATCGAAGAGAGAAATATTCTGTTCGTGAATGTCGCGTATTGTAAACAAAAAATTTCAAATTTATTTTTAAAACGAACTAAAAAGTGATTAGAGGCTATATAAAAATCAAAGTTGACATTCGATTAACCGAGGTGTGACAGCAGAACGTTTCTCCTTTCACGAGCGTCTTTCGTTGCGATCATTTTGGAAAAGAGATACGAAATAAGTGGGTTGGAACACAAGGTAAACAGTGAATGAGAATGAGAGAAAGAAAGATAGGTAAATGAATAAAAATTATATTTTTCCAGCATTCAGTTGCAACCATTCAATGTACCCGCCCATTATTGTCGTTACACTGTTTTGTACACACTGAATTGTCATTACAAGTTCGAAAATATTGTACAAAGAAAGATATGGTTTCTCCTTCGAGCTAACGATTTTTGAAGTAGAATATGTTGTTTCAAGGGACCACAGAATATAGACAAATAATAAAACATTCACAACTCCGTTTTTTCCATTTTACTTTTTCATCGATTGTTCCTTCATCATTCTTTTTGTTTTTATTTCACGACAGAGAAATAAATTGCGTTGTGTAATCTAAATTTTCTTTTGAACCTAGAGCGTAACATTTGAGACGAAAACTTCGGAATCAATAGGTAGCAACGTAGTAACAAGAATCGTTTTATATGCTGTTTATTCATTCTACAAAATGCAGCAAAATTCGCAGTACAAACATATTTTTGAATCAATGTTCATGACCTCAACAAAATTTCTGTACATTAATTTTGGCTACTGTATCATACGATAATTGCAAATATTTATTAAGTTTCTTTAACTTCTTTGGAGCATTTTGATTATTTAGTCTTCGATTATACCTATGGTTAAAGGATATCTGAGAAAATTTATACAGAATTTTAGAAAAGTTCTGGTACGATATTTCTTAATCTAAGTCAGAGAGTTCCAACGTATTCCCCTCTGAGAACTGCAAAGTCCCCACCACTGAACCTCTTCCCACTATGTACTACGTACAGCCATAGAGTTAGTGAGTCCTACGCGAGCCGCGCGGCTCTCATGGTGGGAGCTTCCCACTATTTATACATTATAACGATGAAGTCCAAGAGTGGGGGACGAACCTAAGCGGGGAAGGTGCCTCGAGTAGCTCCGGAGCTATTGGTTGGAACTGCCTGATCTAAGTAAACACAGTACCACTTAAGGGTTAATAAACGTTGCGCCTATTTTTTTTTGTAAATTAATGAAAAAGGCACGAATTGAACGTACACGAATGATAAAATAACCTTTAAACAGACTGTCTGTATGTACATATTTATTGAGTAAACATTTCAAAATTTTTCTTCACGAGAACATAATCCAATATCAACAAGATGATAGATGTATAAACTCTTATATACTAGAATTAATGCGATTTTGCTACAAATTTTACTTCAGAAAATCTTACCGATGCACAACATTGTTTTATGTGTTCATAGCATACCTATTTTACACATAGATAGGAATGATTACCATACTTTATTTGAACAATTATTGCGTCTACTTAAATATTCGTTACCAGCATTTCATACATTCGAGTTAATTTTACAAAATCGTAGCGTTTTTTGAATATTAATGTTTTGTGGTAATTATTATATATTTTCCTGCGGTATCTTGCCATTATTTTCGCAATCCTTTTTTAGTATATTTGCTACACTTCCTTTTGAATGGTTTGATCGTCTTCGACTCGCGCGTGTTTCTATCGATCTGATCGGTGCTGCTTCTCCTGTCTAAATCGTTGCTTATAGATTTCTTTATTTTACTTCGAATCAGCAATCTGGCAGTCTTCCTAGACGTTCTGCTTTTGCTTTTGATTCTTTTCTTCTTCTTACGTTTCTTTTTGCGATCCATGTTCGCTATTATCGCCTCAGTGTCGGCGGACACTTTCACTTTCGGCTGCAGGGTCGTGACAGTGACCCTTATAAACGAGTCGTAAAGGACATCGCCACAAAACTCACCGAAGCAGAATTCCTCTCCACATTCTGAACAAATTTTAACGCTACTCTCAATTATGCCAGCTCGATTTTTGTTGCGCCTAATGGGACTCGTGGTCGATCGCCGCTCTCTGGCGATCGACTTTGCTTCCAGTTTTCCCATTTCCACCTGAAAATCAAAAGAATGTAGATAAACTTGGCAGAATTATATTTTTTCAAAGATGTATAGTCCATTTTCTGCTAATCAATTTATAATCTCGTTTAAAAATTCATTACAAACTGCGTTTTTTATACAGGGTGGGGCATTTATCCAGCGAAGAAAAAAACGTTTCAAATAAAAGTTATTTGTTTCAAGTCATAGATTAAGAATCTGTAATGAAAAATATATGTTGCCATTTGAAAAAATAATGTTCACCTTCGAATGACCTTGAAAAAATGATGAAAATTAAAAATGGATATGACTGCTGCATTAGCCCCTCCTTGACTTAAACTTTTTATTTGAAACATTTTTTCTCCGGAATTTAGTTTTTGAGATATTCCAGGTGGCCAGGATAAATGCCCCATCCTGTAGATTACTTTATCAAAACGTCATCAGTAGACAGCAGATTTTATGCATTTATAACGAAACTGAGTAGGTAGAATATAAAAACAGTAAAAACAGTTTAAAGAATTAAAAAATATTGTTCTGCTAGTTTCAACTCAGTAGTAATGTTAAAAAAAAAGAAACAAATGGCTATCCAGCTCCTGTATCCTGTAATTAATGCAGACAAGTTTTATACCATACAAAACCAAAGTCTAGTCATCAATTTCGAAATGAAGGAAATACTTATTTTATCAACTAAAGAAATCCTTACGGCAAGAATCAATCAAAATGTTATTAATGTGTGTTAGTAGACACGTTCCTTTAAATTTGAAAGAATTATAATTGCCTTAAACACATTTAAATCTACAGTTTATTTACGAGTAAAAGGTAATAATATTCCAAAATTTTGGAAAGTCCAGATATACCTGGTAATGTATGAAAAAAATTTCTATTAAGCAATTATTGAAGCAATTTTAGTAATTTTACTCAATGGAACATAGTTTATGAATAATTCATTAATTTTATAGAATAACACAATTACGTATTCCTAAATCTATCTTTGAATTGGTTTATTACTTAATTTCCAATTGGACGGTCCTATGTTTTTACATATACTTGCGAGTAACTATTTTTTGAAATTGCTTTGTTTTTTACTACGAAGCTTTGTATCTAGAATTGTTCGTTACTTTGTTCGAACCAAATGATAGAGATAGCAGATCACATTATTCGTGTGAATAATATGCATCGTGAAAAGCGATTCATAATATGAATACCAATCTTGAAAACATTTCTTCGTCCTGACGTTGCTTTGGCCTAATGGGCGTCAACATCCTCCAGTCAATGGCAACTTGCTGTAGTTCTCGAAGATTCAAGCCCCTCATGTCCGGGGGTATGGGATTTCCATAATTCCATTCCTTTCCGAATGCTTTCAACTCCTTCTTTGTTGGTTTCCAGGAAAACTCCTTATCACGCACCTTTGCATCATCTTTTTTCACCTACGTTTACAATTTTTATCTAGTCAACATGACTAGGGATCTACAGAATATCATATACAGTATTTAATCGATAAGTGTCGCCAAATTCTGAACAAGAAGTGTCGCAAAACAATCCCCATTTCTGCGGGATGTACCCCGTGGGGATACCGTGAAGCTCGAGAGGCCTCGGTCGCCGAGAAGTGTAACATAATACGGGTCGATTATATCGGTGTGAGACCACTACTAATCCAATGACAAAACTTCTTTATTTTGTATTATTTTTCAATAAGACACCAATATATTTGTGGAATTTTTCTGATTAAAATAATACCAAACACGATATAATTCGGATCATATTTACAATAATTTTCCGAAACTTTCATCGTCCATTACACAAGTAAATATCATCGCAATTATATCTTAATTGGTATCATTTTCATTAGGAAAATGCCACGAATATGTTGGTGACAGTCCCATCAAAAAATAATAAAAAATAAAGAAGTTTTGTCACTGGGTTATGTGTTGTTTTCACACCGACATACTCGACCCGTATTATGTTACACTTTTCGGCGACCGAGGCCTCTCGAGCTTCGCTGTCCTTTTCTACGTTCGGCACAAGTCAAAGAATAGTATACTTGAACACGAAGTGTCGTTGACCGGACCCGTGGTTGCGACTTTTATCGATTAAATATTGTATTTCGAAAACTTTGTATGTCAGGTTGTTTGGTGTACCTGTACACAATTAATATGAAACTATGAAAAATACAACAAAGCTTTTTTTTTTTAATTGAGTGATACGAAGCAATAAACTTTTTGGCTGACCAGAATTCTTTTACAGTACTAATACAAGAACTCTACTATATTTGTTTAACTTATAAAATATTAGAGGAAGTAACTATACTACCCCTGGCAGAAACTATTCGATCAAAGTCGTGAACATTGTTGTTGAATGAATTATTTGCACGTATATTAAATATGAATAACAGTATTTACAGTATATGTATTAAAAAATATTAATAAAATAATGAATTGTTTTATTGTTACCAAATATAAAATAATAAACTGCCTATTTCTATGAGAAAATTATAAACAAATTTACATGACGTAACAAAGTTTTGAATGATTGTGGGTGATTGAACCATCCCTTAAAACAGTGTGTAATTTCTTCATTCTGTACACTATGAAAAAATAAACATATTCATTTTTATATTAAAGTAGCCTTTATATATGACAAGTTTTATCATTGCATTTATTTTTAGCGTTCATGGAAATATTTTCCACATTGAAAATATGAATAATTAGGTACTTTATTCGTTTGATCGAATAATTTTTGCCAGGGGTAGTATAACAAATGAGCTATCCTATTTCAAACTAATAATCTAAAAAGATTGTCTGTACTAAAAATATTACTCTTGTCTACCATTTAGTTTCCACAACAAAATGTTCTTATATTATCAATAGTTTCCGAGATACCAAACTGTACACATTTGCACAAGATATTTTGTATACGCCGAAGAAACAAAAAATATTTGATTTCAAGTAGCAGAAGAAAAAACAAAGAACGGAAAAGATGAGTAATTTGACTCATAGTTTAATCCAAGTGATTTAGGTAGATCTGCCGTTCTATGTAATGGTAATTTTGTATTATTCCATCATTCAAACCTTTTCCGGCTTAATTTTAAATTCGGGACAGTTTTCGAGCAGTCGCCGGAATTCCTCCTGAGACTGACAGGTTGCTTTACTTAGGTCAGGCAATAAATTTCCATCCTTCTTATCTTCCTTTAGGAGATCATCGAGCTCAAACGCCATTATTTACATCTGCAATCTAAGAAAAATCTTCAGTTGTCATTCCTCGAACTACACATCTCCGTTTCCGGTTTACATCTCACGCGCTCTCTCTCTCTCTCTCTCTCTCTCTTTCTCTCTTTCTGTGCACAATCGTACACTCTACAAAAACGAAACGAAACAAAACGATAGTGTGCAAAACGGCGCGATTTTTAAGTTATCGTTAAAAGATTTCGGATGCCGCGGGAGAAACCAAGCATCTCTCGGAATTCCATTCGATTTGCTTCATCAAGAGTCCCTGGAAAACGTTTGTATTTCAGATAAAATAATACCGTCGTCGCCAACACAGTTTAGTATAAGATAAATACATTTTTTAATGTGGACAATTTCGACAAAATTTCTTGTCCGCACCAGACATTGGAATTCTCATGCTCTGATTGTCTGACATTATCAGTCTCGTTAACGCGATCGTTCATCGAACGAACTTTATCGTTTCGTTCGCATCTATTGTCCTCGATAGTTATTCTTCCGTTTTTATCGGTTCGTAGAGGTATGATGGAGTTCAAACTGTCCATTGAAAGGTCTGCATCGTAGCTGTCGAGTTTCACTTTTTGCCTGTTTAGAGATCGTAATTTCGATTTCGCGTTCGTGAGTTTTCTTCTGTCAGGAGACGGTGACCTGTTAAAAATGTGTTTCTGTTTGGCAATCGATATTTAAAAGATACAATTGGATCCAAGAAGTATTTAAACATTAAATACACGATTCTTGAAAAATTGCGTATACATATGTATTTAAATTGTAGCGGACGAGAAACTGATGACGAGTTTTTTCTCAAAGTTGCTGTATATTTAAACGTCTGTAAACATTTTTTTCGTGGCCGAAACCACCACAGATTTTAAGATTGAAGCTTGCTATTAACATCGACACCTTACAAATTGATGTACGATTTTTTTCAGCCGTTTTATCGAACTTTGATTGAGAAGAGTGCCGCCAACTTACAACATATGTCAAGGTCAATGTCATCCGAGGTGCTTCCCGTTAACGTAACATTTACCAAGTATCTAAATACTTTTTGGGTCCACTGTATAGTATGTGATCCCAAAAGTCGTGTCGTTTCTTGTTGCACTTCCTAATTTGTATAAACGTCCGTGTGTTATTTCGATGAAACTTCTGTCTATGTCTATCTAAAAGCATCCTTTCGACTGCCTACAATATTCTTTATTTAAAACGTTAATGAATAAGTTTTAATGAAACTCATTTTCGGTATCGCAGCTGTGTGGATTTAGAAAGTGCAACACGGTGAAAGACAGCGTTAAAAATATTGATGACGTACACGAAGAACACACTTCAAATGCAAGTACATGACACAGATGACTTTTCAAGTTTTGAAATAGAGTTCTTTTATTTTACCGATGTACAAATATCGTATTGACCAAGAATATTTGATATCAAGAATTAAAAGTTTTAGTTAAGGGAGGAGGTTTTTAATTCAAAACTGCAAATGGTGTTTGAAAATGGAATAAAAAAATTCACCGATAAACACGAGGAGATCCTAGAAAATGATTGTCAATGCATCAATAAGTGAAATGAAATGAATAGTTTATACTTAAAGTCTGTGTCGAAAAACGTCGCGCTTTGTGGGTTGAACAGTTGAAGATGTCGAACTATGTACGAATACTATTCACCATTCATTAATTGTTAAAAATTCAAATGTGGTATGAGTAAATACACTGAATTTCATGTATATACAAAATGGAAAAATTGTCATAGAATGGAAATATTTTAGGTTAAAAGAAGTAATGTATATGGGTTTCGAAGTTAAAATAGCTTCGAGTACAAAGGGTTAAAGTATAATAATTTTCCACTTTAAAAAAATCAATATGGCAAACGCTATGGAAAATGTTTTTATTGGAACAGTGAACATAATTAGAGTACCTAGATCTTTCATCGCTGGATTCAACTTGGCGTCTCCTCATCCGCAACCGTCGTTGATAATGAGGGTCTTTCTCGCTCTGGGTTCGATACCGCGTTCCTGGTCTAGGAAATACTATTTATTATATTCAATTTCAAAAATTCGATTACTCAATGAAAATCTAGACCATTACCTATTAGCGTTCCATTGCGGCCTAGACTTAATAGTCGTTCTAGGCTGCGACTTTGACCGAAGATGACTTTTAACAGGACCTTCATTTGTAGACCTTTAAAATCATAACGAAACGTTGCGTACAATGACGTCCAAAAACCATTACACACTTGCAAGAACGTCTATTGGCGAGAATATGTATGGCAGACAACAAGATAAGAAAATTCATTGGCAGCAACGCAAAAATATAGAGTTTTTTTACAAAATTACATTGCTGACTTTCTCATATATATTAAAAACTACTCAGAATTTTATCTCGTTGTTTCTAAATAAACAGACGTTGATCATCAACATTAGTAAAACTTTGTGGATTCATAAAGCAGCCAATTGCATGCAGCATGATTTCGATCAATTTGATCATTTCGAAATTGTTCTAAAAGTTGTTCTAAACACAAACACGTTCTTCAAATAATTTTTTTTAAAGAAACAGTATGTTTTGTTGAGAAATCGATAACTAAACTTGACTGTTAAAAAGTGACATATGTAAATCGTATTTGTAGCTGCTTCACAAAATTACAAAGATTCATTATATGAGTTTTACACAAAGTATGTAAAACCATTTGTAACGTCGAGTCATAAATAATTTTTGTTTTTTTTTTAGAACACATTATAATGATTCATCATACTTCAGCTACCCGGCAAAGTACAATTTGATAAGATATTTATGTCGTTTATTTTACTGGCAAATAAGATTGAAATACTATAATGATAACACTGTCCAACACCAAATTTGTTTCCTAATAACAGTTGGCTGGTTCTTATAGAGTTTTTTGCGCTGATTCTGAATCTGCCCTTACTTTTTCGCCTACACGCACAGTTTTTGAGAAACATGACTTTGAAGGAAAACTATTTTTCAACTTTAAACAAATATTGCGATGTGTTACAAAAGATAATGAATTGTTCTTTCCAGTAAAAGATTCCGTAGACTTTTAGCCACTACATCGCTGTTACGCCGCGCCGTATCCCGACGATCGACCGCGCTAGTAGAAGAGCACCACTGGCGACGACTCATGTCGGGCGTAGATATTTTTCTTTCTGGTTCGGTATAAACATCTATGTTGCAAACTTCAAAGGGGGGTTTCTCAAGATAAAAGTCTGCTCTATCGCGTGATATAGTTAGATTTTACGCTGTACCCTTATTTTTTGAGATAAATTCAAAAATATCCTCAAAAATGGTGTCTCTCCGTCTTTAATGATTGTTTAAACATGTTTAAACATTTATAATGTATTAATATTGGATATCACTTTATTCGGGAAAGCTTACGGAATCTTTTACTGCACAGAACAATTCAATATCTTTTATAACAACATCACAATATTTGTTTAAAGTTGAAAAATAGGTTTTTTTCAGTCATGTTTCTCAAAAACTGTGCCTGTAGGCGAAAAAGTAAGGACACATTCGGAATCAGCGCAAAAAACTCTATAAGAACCACCCAACAGTTATTAGGAAACATAAAAAAAGTTGAAATTTGTTGGACAGTGAAATTACTTAGGACTCGATCTAATACAATACAACGATTAATGGTGTTGGTGCATGCGAATCAATAGAGAATCGTGCCGAAAAACTGTATACAACGCAAAGCAACTGTTCCCCTGAATGAACGTGCAATGAAGATCGAAAATTTGGCAAAACGAAATGAAACAATAATTACCACTATTCGCAAGACAGAAGAATAATATCCTCTACGATTCCTTCAAGTTTTGAAGCGATTCAATGCATCATATTACGACTCACTTTTCAATGTCCCTTTTACTAGTATTCGTCGCGTCCTTGCGGTCCTTCATAGTAACGTTCTTCATAGTCATGTCCTGTAGATCCTCGTGAGAATCTTGAAGATCGTTTTCAACGTCGGTCTGCGTGCCGAAATCTCGGCCGTTCGTCAGTCTGTATTTGCTAGGGGTGAGTAATCTGTTCTCTACGATCGTCGACGGAATCCTGGAGGTTCCAATATTGTGCACGAGGCTGTTCAAACCCACAAGCAGATTGCTCGAGCTGTTCTCTAGTTTTCTTGGCGAAGGAGTCAATACCAAATTCACCAATTGCAGATTGGCCTTGTTCAGTAGCTCAGAGTCCTCCAGTCTACCGCTCAATACTATAGCCACATCTTTGCTAATAGGAACTTGAACCGACTTAACCTCGTTCGCGCCTGCTATCGATTTTTCTGCAATATTCGGCAGCTTTTGTTCGACGCCAATTCCCGCCGTTCCTTTCTCGCTCGATGTGTCTTCATCTTCCTTCGTATTTTGTGCGTCGCTGCTAGGTGACAAGTTCTGCTGAGTCCTCTCGCTCAAACCGTTTCGATCCACCTGGTTCGCGTTCGAACTATTTGAGTCAGAGTTTCTGGAAGAGCTAATGGCAGTGTCTTCGTTGGTATCGTCGCGTTTACGACGATTCTTCTTTTGCTCTTTGGCCAGACGTTCTGCAGCCTCTAACACTTCACGCATCGCTTCGGCTTGCCTGAATTTCGCGGCTTCCCTCTCCTTCAACTTCTTTTGCTCTTCCTCGAATCTGATGCATATACAATCATTAGTTATTAATGATAAGTGTAAAATTGATACAAAATTATAATAAGTGTATATATTTGTTTGACCGTTCTTCTTCAACCGATTCTTATTCAATCCCTTGTCATACGAATTATTTCAGTTGTATGCAAAAGTTTTAGTCTTCTTCAATCGTTCATGCATAAGTACTTATTATTATAATGGCTACAATCTTTTGCCTTTTTATGCAATCGTTTGTTTGCTATCGATACGTCTAAATAGCCAACTTCATTATCGACTGACAACGTACTTCGTATAATATCGTGTATAAATGAAAAAGAATTGAAGAAGAAACTAAAACTTTTGTATACACCTAGTAGATAAAATTCGATGTGACCAAAGGTACCGTTTATTGTTCAACTTATCATTTGAGTAAGCAATCAATATTCGTAAAAAGCCAGGGCAGATATGTTTCTGGGATGATAATAGACATATCGTTGTTAATATTAAATAATATTCCAAATCAATGTGTAAAATGATATATAAAACGCATTGTGTATCTGAGACGTCTTTGTACATCAAAGGGTTAAATATTCCCCCAGCAATATGAAACGGCAGTAACTTTGCAACTTTAAACAGTAAATATAGCATACGTGACGAAGATTGCGTAGTCTCTTAAAAATGTAGATTTGCATCCCACGTGAAAAGTTTTAAATAAATTTTTAAACGTAAAAAGGTGGGTACCTTTTTTGTTCTTTTTCTCTGTCACATCTAATTCGCTCTTCTTCCAAGTGTTCTTCTCTCAGCCTTCTTTCTTTTTCTTCTTGCCTTTGTCGATCTTTTTCTTCCAGCTGCTTTTTAATCGCATTTTGCAACTCCAAAGCCTTTTGCCTTTTTGCTTCCCTTTCCTGAAGGATGTCTGCGTCCACGGGGATATTATGACCTCGAAGGTAAGTTTTGTTAGGGTCTGACCCAGTTGTGCCCACTGTTGAACTATCCGAACTGCTTGCACTTTCGTGATTAATGACCAATACCTAGATGAACATTAATCAAAATTGTAGTGACTATTAAATCATCGTAAACGTGCGTGACGTTTTTGATCTATGTGTATATTCAAATCCGAGTATAGCAGTGTATGAATGGATTGTGGATTTTCATTTATTTATGGCGTGTGTAAATGTTTAAAACACAAAAAGGCAGTGTATATCAACATAAATTAACTTTCGTTTCATGTTTACTAAAGGAGACCTTTTCGTTAATAAAAGAAATTTTTACCCCACTTTAACATTTTTAAGATAATCTGTAAAAATAGGAATTCGCATGAAAATCATCAGTGTAATGATTATTAACATGTTCACCCGAAACATTTGCTTCAGCAATAACCATCATAATTATATCATTCTATCGAATGCAACTAGTTGAGAAGAGTTCCAATAAAATAGTAATGAAACCATACATGTTTTTTATTAGTAGTAGTATTATGAATTTAAAGATAAACATTTGCAATCACTTCTATATAATATTAACCAGCGTTTCTCAATCTATGGGTGGAGTTGAATTTTTAATGTACAAGAAAATAATAGTTTACGGCAAAGCGAGAGAAGTGATTAATTTGTAAGGGAAGCAAATTATCTCATATTATTTTTGTTGGGAGTAAGTATGTAAAACTTGTTAATGAATATTTTTAATTATATTCATATAACCCTGTCATTTTTCTGTATTCAGTTTTTAAAAAATGAAATTGAAAAATTGACGATTTTATTACAAAGTCGTCTTAACCGCTCTTCGTCGCTTTGGTCCCATTTACAAGTTACTGTCACAAATCCATAATTTTATTTATTTGTATAATATATACAGTGACTGAAGCCTATCAGGTTCTTAAAAATTTGATATTGTAAACATTTGGGCCGTGCTGCCACTACAAACAAATGTATTGGGTCGCACAACAAAAAGACGGAGGAACGCTGCTGTGGACTACTTAATCTATGTATAAGAGCACAACTTGGATGCAGTAGTCAAATGTTCGTACTTGACTCGAGTGTCCTAATCTCGAAAGCCAAGAAGGCGGGGGTGGATCTCCTCGTGTGGTGTCCTGACCCCAGACGCTGCCCCACCTTGGCCTGTTAAGTTCGCCAATCCTGCCATCAGATAATCTCCTTGATGGAGGCAACGAACTCTCAGGTGTGGTGTAGTAAGGATTCTGCCAAGTTTTCTCGATCATGTCTCCTCCTGGTCGCTTGCAGTCCGGCAACAATGCTGATGCAAAGCGAAAAATCACATGTACAACCCTACCGAACACAACATTTAACAGATTGACCGACATAGTACCTTTCGATGGCCAATATATAAAAAAATATATAATTATATACATGTATATTTATATATATTATAATAATGCTTAGCAAACAAATCCTTTCTGTCTCTTATTACATGTGTCGCCATTGATAAACAAATTAATTCACACCCTAAATTATAATATTGTATGTAAATTATAATGAAACTCTTTAATTTGATTCATTACTGTTTCATGGTGATTTTAGTTACAACTTAGAATACATTATAGAATCTATCAATTTATAAATGATTTGGAGTTCAGTTGTACCAAATTAGTTGTTTCCTCGGTAATAAGAAATATTTAATGTAAAACGTGCTTCAGAGGTGTCAGCCTCACAAACATAAACTAGAGGGGTCAAATTGACTTGTTTCTGATTTTTCTTTTACAATTATTGAAGTTATAAAAATATTTTGATGAGAAATTTTTTAATGAACGTCTTGATGTAATCACAGTTTTAGTGTTAAAATTGCAGTTCTTTATAATCGATATTTATATTAATGATTAATGAAATTATAGGAATATCAAATTGTTTAAAAATAAATATCTACTAACAAATTATTATATTTACGAACACAATGGTCTATTCCTCACTTCGAATGAGTAGTCTTATCTCCCCTTATTATGAAACATTTCGAAAATTGCGTATTAATAATAACAACGCTCGAGATGGCCGATTACTGGCCCTAAATGATTGACTATTGGGACAATTTTTTTCTAAGAAATTATAAGCAGCAAAGAAGTTCGAACCGTTGTAAATGTAAAGAAAATCATAGTGCAAGTGGTTAAGAAATTTATGTTCTCTTACTTCTTGTAGCCGACACCGGAGCGTCTACAGAGTCGCTAGCATAACCGGAAGTCTCTCCCTCCCGGTCTTCGCTCTGCAAGCCGCAATGGTTCTTTTCGGAATTCTCGTAACGATCGTAAGACCGGTGGTCGTGTTGTTGTTGAACCTTTCCTGCCTGGTAACGCAATCCTTCGACGCCAAAGCCGCGTTGTTGATTCTAAAAAAGAACGGAAAAAAACATGACGTATTCTTAGAGGAAAGGAATCTCGCGTGACTCAACAGCCACTTTGTGCTTTTCATCAATCTTCAAATTCTGCTTCCTCTACTATGGACGAATATACCTGTACACCGCATATGATTGCTGTGCCAGTTCGAGACAGGGACGACAAACTGTGACAGGCTTTGTATCGACTTTCAAGATTATCGTTCATGTCTTCTAAGTTTAGGACCTGTAGAATCGTTTATAATGCGACCACTGCAAGATAATTTTATGCCATAGAAAATCTCATTTAATGGGGTCAAATATATATACAGAAACATTGTATGGAGTACCTAAAGAAACATTTTAAAATAGAGTAGCATATTTGTGTTGTATAGAGAACGTCCCACAAATTCTGTGCATCTTAAGTAATTTTATTACTAAACTGCGGATTTTATGTATTTATGACAAACATAAGTAAGTGCAATTTAAAGCAATAGAACAATTACAAATATTTAAGAATATTAATTTATTAATTTCAGCTTATTGAAATCATGAAAAGAGGAAAATAATTTCTACTTGGTTGTAATCTTACTCTTACTTGTAATTAATGTAAACATTTTTATTTTACATAAAGATCCGCAGTCTATTCATTACTCTATTCAATATGCGGAAATATTACTATAAAAAATGGTATGACTGTAAGAAAGACATAATATGATGGTAATAGTTCCATTACAGGTGGAAGCGTGGAAGAGGTGTAGGTGTCAGTTTTGTGTCTCTTTAAATTCGTAAAGTATGTCACTTTTTATGGTCAATTAGAATAAAATTCGTTTGTAACATATTGGACGCAGTTTTGAAATTTTTAATATGAAATTAATCCTAGATTACATTTCCTTGTTATGTTTTCGAAAATTCCTTTGCATCTTAAAACGAAATCATATATTTTTAATAGTTTATGTTTGCAATACCTACTATAACAATTTCAAATAATTATAATTACGAGAAGTTGTGTTTGAAATTGTTAATAATTAATACGCAACAAAAATTCTAAAAAATAATACATAATACTTGAAATAGATATTATAATATTTTTTTAACATTATTGGCAGTAAAAACTCGAATACACTAATAATTAAATGGTAGCAAAGACATAATATTTTAATTAACATTTTTATATATTAATAATAATTTACAAGAATGAAACGACAAAAGTAATTCGGCGCTTTGTACTCGCGTAGGTATAATTCATAAGACAGATAATCTCTGTGAAGTTATATAGAACTCGAGATTTGTTTAGAAATTGGTATAGATTAAAAGTTTGTACTTTTTCTGAGAAACTTGGTCATTAAAAGTTTCGTCTACGTGTAACATGTATGTATGTATAATCGTTGGACAAGGGGTGACTGAACTCAACGATAAGAATCGATTTGCCAGACTGCCTTACTTTTGCCTTTCCCCTTCCGAATGAGAAGTAGTCACGTATAACTTTCAGCATAGTCCTCGCAATGGCAATTAAAAACCCGTTCTCATTTGTTATTCTGCCATCAAACGGAATAATTCAACAGGAAATTATGCGCCGTAAGTGTATTGGTTATAGACGGCAAGTTACCATTGGTAGCCGTCCGAGACAATAGTAGATAGTGATAGGTCGTGTAAATGGGAAACACACTTTTCAAACTGCATGTTCACACGTGTAGCAATATATGTATAAAGATTAAATTATTTTTAAAATTACATATTTTTGAGACCTTCGACTGAGAGCCATTCTTCGACCTACACTTTATGTAATTATAGTTACATTATTTTTCTATTAGACCGGCTATAATTTTGAAATCCTAGAAACACTCGTAAAGTTTATATTAATCATTCTGATAACTCTACAATGTTGTCCTGGGGTCTTTAATGATCCCAACAAAATTTCTGTTCACTAATTTTCGCTGTTGTATTGCACAAAAACTGCATATATGATGTTTCTTTAACTACTTTGAAATACTTGGGATTTTCAGTTTTAAATTGCATACTTAAAATTATTTTAGCAAATTAAAGAATTTTAGAAAAGCCTTAGCATGATACTTTGTAGTCTGAGTAAACAGGATATATACCACTGAAAGGTTAATCTAAGTCGTTATACAAATTGTAATCTATCAAAAAATAAAAACACAAAAATGTACTCTACCGATATTGAATTGATATTTCCACTAAATTCTACTACTATTAAATTAACACTTTCAGACAATCTTCTTATTATAAAATGATTTTACTACGATTTTAATCTCTTTAATTTTTATTTCTGATTTTTACTGTTATTAAATCATTATTCATAAATTTTATGTATTAAATAATTTTTATTTGAAGAGAAATTAATTAGCTTATTTGGCTATTGGGCTATTTGATAAAAATCCTAAATACATACATATTCGTTATTTTTATACAGTAATGTAAAATTGTCACTTTTAGCATTTCGTAGATCTAGTGTTAATAAGATTTGGGGAAGAAAAAGGTTAAAATAGTGGTAAATTACCGATTGTACCTACATCTAACATAGTTCTATTGCTCTAGCAGAGACTATGACTAAGTGTTCCGTGCGGACAGACCTGAGAGAGATATTGTTGTTGGTCCTTGCTGTAAATCGGCGGTAGGCTCGGGCTTCTGTGCCTGATTTGCGACACATCCGGTTGATCGTGGAGATTTATCAAGCTACCACCATTGCAGTCGAGACACTTTAGGCTCGTGACACCGTTTCCGGAACTCTCGATCGCGAGACTCTTCAGGCTAGCGGTGCTTCCGTAATGGCCGCTGGCACGGAAAGGTTTCGAGGACATATGTCTGTCCTTCGTTTCCGCCAAGGACATCCTTGCGCCGGCCGGATAGCTGTTGCGTTACGCGTTTTATTATGAACTTTACAGAGGGTCGAGGTGCTTGATTTATCTAACGGATCGATAAGCCCCGTGGACTGCTTTTAAATAAGGTTATTAGACACTCCTGGTTGACTAAGTTGCACGCGTATACGGCATTGCTAACAACTGTTCAAACATTAGTTTCTTTAACCTCGTAAATTCTCATGGACAATTGTTCATAAATTGATGTGAAAATACGCTAACTATTGAAAATTTGAATTGCACATATTACTGAGAATTCACTCTCTACATATGATGCTTTGGAACTTTGAAGTCGCACATTCATTATTGAATCTGTTAAATTTAATTGCGATTTGTTGTTAGATTTTAGTGTGATACTTTATCATCTCACCATCACTTTTTAACCAAAGAATTTATCTATAGAAATTTTGCTGCTTTATTCTACTCTAACTACATTATATATTTCTCAAACCCTTTTCCAATTGTACATATCATTTTTGTTCAGATTTGAAAACGATTAGGCTGCAGAGGATTAATTACAGTGGGGGATCAAATTATTAAAGCCATTTGCATATGTTGACGAGCTTACATTATAAGTAGACTGTGGATTTTTATGCAAATTTCCATTTCCATACTTATTTCTTTTAAAATTGAAATGAAACAAAAATTTCTTTCATCGGCTAAAAGATTGCGATGGAAATAAAATAAAAATATTATTAGTTTTTATTAGTACACACGATTTCTTGTAATACAAAATTTTTCGGGTGCCATAAATACATAAAGATCTGCAGTCTAATTATAACAATTCATTTTTAAATAACAGCTCATCTATACTAGCTTTTTATTATTGCTTTATGAAGTATTGATGACTGCAAATTGAAAATTTAACGACACTGTAAGTAACATTATCTGCTACATGCACAATAAATGTAGTTTCGTATTGTAGCTCTAATAGTTTGATAACTAGATTGTGGATTTTATGCATTTATAACAAAAATTAATAGGTGTAATTTAAAACAGTAAAAACATAAGACGAATTTAAAAATACCATTATACTATCTTCAACCTATTAAACATATTAAGTAAAGAAAATCAATTTCTATTTTACTCTAATTTATTGCACTTCAGGTAGAAAATTTTCATTTTGCATAAAATCCGCTGTCTATTGGTAACTCGGTGCATATTACGCAGTGCATATTGCTTGGCAGCAAGATGGCAAAATGTTTATTTTGACCCAGAAAATGTCAAGAATATTGTGTCTGCATTATAAACTAGTGAAACTTTATTTCTGGGTATGTTATTCTTTAAATGATAGTATTATTGATTAATGGTTGAAACTTGTCGTTACACGGTGGATAAGCGCATAACAGATTTTCTTTTTCGAATACAAATGACTTCTACTTGAAATACATATTTATAATCACATAATATTAAAGTTTATTCACGGTCGCAGATTCAATGAGAGAATTACTTGTGAAAGAATTATAATTCTTTTCTTCTATAAATCTCCTAAGCGAAAATTTGGTATGAAAATGTGTGTATTAATACGCCCGCAGTAGATACGGTAAGTCATGATCAGACTGTGGAGGACACTGTAAATAGCAGCTTACCTACCGCCAGTTAATTTTGTATGTAATTCTTTAAAGTTCGAAGATTAACAATCAAGAATTACTTAAGAAATTGTTCAATAGTAATACAAATTCTATTCGTAAATCAATCAGTTTTACAAGCCTGAATAATAAATATCGTTTCAATAATATAATCTTGAATAATATAATCCAACAATTTACCTTGAGGCTATTACGTAAAAAGAAATTATTAAACACTTTTTAAATACAGTGTAGCTATTAAAAACTTTATTAATAAGCCTCTGGTAGTTACGGTGTTAAAATTAGAACTAGCGAGCACTAAACACGACTGTTATGAATTCCTTTATAATGATGATAAAGTTGGATTTATTCATCTTTCGTGCGATTTTTATTATTATCCGTGCTTGATTTAGAAGTTTATTCGATAATTGCAAAAAAAAAAATTAAAAACATTTGCATGAAAAAATGTCCTGCCGAAAGTATTATACGTCTTTGAACAACCTTACAGTGTTATTCTTAGCTTATTCTTGTGGAGTTATAGCTTTACTCTTGCAAAGTTGAATTCTAAGAATTTATTGAGTCATGCGAGCAATTGATTATACGTCTGAATAATAAACTTGTCCAATGCGTCTGACTATCACGCGCCGCTTCTACTTATTTTTACGACTACATATTACTGCAATATTGTGCTGACAATTTTCAATACTAGTTTCATTCAACTTATTTAATTTAATATTTTCTACAAGTAGAAACAGCGAGTGAAGGGCAGACAATAAAGTTGTGTATTCGTAAGTTCATGTATCCGATCAATTTTCAAAAACGTTTCTTTAATGCAAATTTTCATTTATGAGATTGGATTTTAATTTCAATTATTGAAAGTTACCATGTCGTATACTTGTTTGAACAATTATAAAAGATACTGGTGCTTGACAATTTCAAATAGTGTATATATGAACCTTCTACATGAATAAAATGAATGTATGTACTACGGAATTCTATTGTGTTTTATCTCGTTTTTGGTGAATACTCACCAAACGTTGCTGCGGATATTGCCGTTACTTTTCAAAAATCCCCAACTCCCGCTGAGTCGCGCCATCTCTTCTACAGTATTCGCATAAATTATTAACGATACCATGCACAATGTCAGTCGTTCTAATACTAATATTTCTTTCGCATACATCAAACTTGATACACGTATGACAGCATGTCATATTAATCCACATCGATAATCTATTTGCATTGCATAAATTTATTGCACGAACTCTCGCATCGAAACTGTTTCGGTGTCTAACAATAAGTTTCACGTGAATTTAACGCGAGTCGAATGAGAGACCCAAGTTAGGAGCCATGCGATCACGATTTATAACAGACCGGATTCAACAGATTGCTACAACTACCATTTAAACATCGATTATTCGAACGATTTGGAAATTCCGAAACTTACCTCTTTCTCTCGCCCATTGTATCCGCTTTTGTTCCACTAACGATGTTCTTCCGATCATTCTTTGCGCGCGACGCGATTGTGCACGAAAAAAAAGAAATTTCACTCGGTCAATAATGATACGGTAGAACGAAAGGGAATACGGGAAAACGAAAAACAAAAAATAGCCTACATCATCCAGCCACCGGATAGCACGTCAGTTTTACCTACATGCTGTCTTAGCCTTGATCAGCGATGAGCATCCGATCTTCCGGAGCGTAGCGACTTCCGGCGCGAACTTTCGGTTAGGTTCAAAACCCTGGGACATCAGACGGCGATGCCTGGGTTCATCGTAGGTCGTGTCAATATTTGAGACTGCGGTAGACCCGCAAGACTGTACAAGGTTTGCCCGGGTACCTACACATATGCCCGTATCAAAGGAAAGGTACGCGCGGCCGCGATTCGATCGTGAGTGTACGTTTCTATGGGAACAATCGTGAATCAACCACGGAACTCTTGCAGTCGCTGTCAGGGTCGATAATATTGACCAGACGGGCAAGATAAGGGATAATGACCTCCAGCCATCTGTTTGGCGGTCAGTGATTGCATCTTTCACGATGGAATGCGAACGTGCGATTGCGATCACAGGGACAAAATCGTCATAGCTCAATTTATACGATTTGCACGAGCTACCAAATCTGTAAATTTCGATTTCCGAAATTGAATGTACGGAAGAACAATAATACTTTTGCCAGTAGGAAGCTATCTTCTGTTAATACTTCTGTTACTACAAACCTGTTAATAAGATTCTTAATGACTACGATATACCTGAGATTGGTTAATCATTTAATTTTAAATGACATCCTCAAGGGAAGTTGATGGATTATATCGCAAAAAGTAACTTGTTACTTTGTTATCGCTCTATAACAATTTACTAAGAAATTCTCAGTTGTGTGATATTGATTTTTAAAGGTCTGCTGGGTAACTGGCGGTAGGTAAAGTCTTAGGACGATAGTCACCATTCTTCAATTGGTTTCAAGATATTGTCTCCGAGTGGCAACTGTTATCGGCAGTTGTGTGTGACTTACTAAATTTTTATTTGAAAATATTGTAGTAAATATATAGATCATAGAGTGATGAAGTGTTCATACACGAGAATGGAGTAAAGTGAGGAACTATTCAGAGTTATGAAAGTTTTTCGATATCGTCATAACTTACTTGCCGATAGTAAATTATTTCTTGAAAGCAAGTATACTCGATATAAAGTAACAGGGCAGCATTTCGATAAAAATTTTACTTTTTATAGTAAAGTTTTAAATACTTGGATTAGACACAATATAATTCTATTATTAATCATGCTTTAAAATGATTGTGTTAAAAATAATTTGATAAAACTCTTAGGTGCCTACTTTGACGTAAAATTCGACTAAAAAATGTGATAATATATTGGACATGCTGTCCAATTCTTTTCAAGGTCTGATTTTTTGGAGCGCTAATGCCTTATTACCATCTCCTTATCACACGCAACATTACCAAACAAGATATAAGAATAAACTTAACATTTTAAACTTGAGATTCGTACGATGTCCTCGGGAGACTTTTAAGACCAGAGTATCTCGTTGGTGTCCAGACCTCAGACGAGGTATAGGAGTAGACCAATAGCTCAACTTATTTTTCTGTCTCACGCCCGAGGGGGTCTAGAGCCCCCTTACCATTTCGTGACACATCCTACCGTATCGGTCGGACCTAATGTTGTGGAACAAATATTCCACAACGGCGCTGTTGCTAATAGAACTTGAAATCTCGGGGATACTAATACACAGAGCAGATATTATTTTGTATTGCATGCGTTTCGTAAATATCGCGTTTACTTTTATAGAAAGTTAGTGTTCTGTAATCTATTTGCTTACAAATTTCGTTCTAATCGCTTTGCAATTCCATTACTCGCATACAATGAAGCGGAATAAAAATAAAATTCTCTATAAACAGTGTGCCTATCCGTTCTGTGGTTTAACAAACGGCAATGCACCAGATGGTTGTAAGAAATACGTGCTTCATAAACATCGCTTGATTTTTAAAGCCCAATAACTACTAGAATTTATTATATACATACAAGTACGTTTTTATACAAATTTCATACATAGCGAGCATAAAAAAGAAAAAAATATTCGAAAATAAGGAATAAATCTTCATTCGAATGAATCGTATGAACGTGTTACAAAGAATTTCAAGAAATTTTAAAAATTGTTAACGTAAGGTTGTTTCCAATACGCTCTCTTTACGGCGAATGGCAGAAGAGATCCTCTTTCTGACAACGTTGCGTGCTTTAGACTTGACAACGCTGTAGAAGTTTGACCAGTCGAACCCGAGCTGGATCTAGTTCTCGAATTCACCGTTCTCAAAGCGTAGAGGACGCTAAAATCACTGGCATTTTAAGGCGACGGTACTACAGATTCCTATGGACACCAAGTCTAATAAGATGACCAATCTATTCCTATATCCACCAGAAAGAAATGAGAGTCTCACGCCCGGGGGTTTGTCGTGCCGGGACAGTAGTGCCCCCTGGTCTCAATCTACCCTGGATCAGATCCTACCTCATGTTTTTACCACCTCTAACGCATTATCAAAACTAACTTTTAGCATGGAACAGAACCTACCTCATCTTTATCAGAACGAGCTTTAACGAATTATTCAATTTGAAGCTCAAAGCGTATATCATCTTTGGTCTGCATCAGAACCTACAGTCTACATCCCGCACACGAGTGCAAACCTAACACCCGCTCACGAGAGCAAAGCTAACCGTGCACACGAGTGCGGCCTAACGAACAAGAACATGATGAAGAACTCAAATCGAAACAAAATCGACACCAAATCGAAAACCAGTTGAAAGAAAATCTACATCAAACGAGAACCAAATCGGAATCACATCGAGTTCAAATCTAGTGATTTGTGGACGCAACGACCTATAGGCGATTCGGGTGCCCCCGGGGACGCGAGTCCCCGTATCCACTCACGGGCCCCATCCCGTGAGTGAGCCCCTGAGGGAACTCTGAACGGAGGAACATCAATTTAGAAAAGTTGAACTTTGAACGTTCAACAGCAGATTCCAATTACAAATCCAAAAAGAAAAAAGGAAGGTGTTCGATGTCGTACATGTATTCTAAAATGAAAACTCTGTATTTGGGCTATTAATTGAAAAGAAATGCTGAAGCAGGTACAACGGAAAACGACGAAAGTATTAAGTCTTACATTCTACTATAAAAAATATATTAACGCATATTTTAAGTGTGCAGCTATTAGCTCGATATTATCCACTACATGCAAGATACTATAATTTATAAGTTATAGCATTTTGCGAATTGTGGATAATACAGATTGCCCAGGTCTCACCACGAGGAGGTTACTGCACAAGAGGAAAAGACATCTTCTCCATTTAGCGTATGTCGAGTAATTATTGCGGGGCAAGGTGTGAATCGGAAAATAATTCTCCGATCCACGAGGGACCAAAGGAAAATCAGGCAGAAGGCTCTGATTCTTTCAAAGAGAGAAACACGATCGAACCAGAGCAGGCGGCTCTGGTTCAAGGGTGACGCGACGCGTTCAGTGCTTACAAATCCTAAGCAGACCAGCTCGATACCCGTCACTCTATCACGAAGAGCGATGGCCAAGAAAAGCGTTCAAACGGTTTCTTGGCGCAATTGTGGGCCATGAGAACGCAAGCGTTAACATGACTAGCCCAGGATTACGTTAACGTCTAGCGAACGTCAAGGAAACGAATGAACAAGTCTCTCTGACATCCCTCTCAATGACTTCACGCCGGATACCGAAACTGAACCGGTTCAGAACCTGCAAGCAAGACCGACACAGCAGAAGGCTGTGTCTGAGTCAGAAAATGAGGCGAGAAAAGTCAAGTTACGGCAATAATTACTCGACATAATTACGACGATTGAAAATCTTAATAACTAACAGACGTACTAAAACTAACTTAGAAATAATCTGAAGTCTTCGGTTGACGAGTGGTCTTCGTGTGGCCAGACTTCTTCGTTCGACGAGTCCTCTTCGTTCGATGAATTTCCTTCGTTCGATGAATATTCTTCGTTCAATGAATTTTCTTCTTTCGACGATGAAGATGATGAGCTGTTATATTCTAACTGAAACAGACTAATTATAGTTATACACAATACAAGGGGGGAACAAGATTCGTTATTAAAACATTATTTTATATTAAAATTGAATAATTGGTGGAAGCTAGTTCTGATTCATGCGTTAGAGGGCCTAAAAAGATGAGGTAGGTTCTGTTCCATGCTAAAGATGATGGAGGAGCTGTTCCAGGCTAAACATGATGCGCACACAAAAGTGGCACGGTCAAACTCCGGGCGTGAGCACTCTCATTCCTTTCTGTACCGACGAGATCTTTATCCACCCTCGTCGGTGCTATATCTCGTCTGTGCTGGAGATTTGAATCATCTGTCGGTAACATTGCCTTCAGCTAGCGAGCAACAATATAGTTTGTGAGCTCTGCCACCGACGAGTTGTCCTTAGATGACATTATTAATCGTCATTTTTAATTCTATACAAACTCATAGCTTAATAATATTTTAGAGGTTGTTATTTAGTGTATCACGTTATATAATGCATTTGTAAATACATTTCAATAAAATTTCCATTTTCTTTTTATTCCTTCCGACAATTGGACAAACAATTGTCGGTACATTAATGTTACCACTACTATTACGCTGCATCAATACTTAATATTCCTAAAAGCAATAAAACGAATTTTCATAAATATCAACTCTTCGTTGAAGTATTTTTCTAGATTACTTGTTTACCTATCTGTCTTTCTTGTATGTGACGTATCTACAGTCGCGTAAATAGAGATTTATAATAATACTATTATAGTGACGACAGGAAAGTTGATTGAGTAACGATAGTTGGAAAATAGCAGTCTGGCTAAAGACGAAAGCCTGTTGAGTGTAACACAAATGAGAATTTCGAAAGATCCTGCGCCGAGAAATTATTTAAGAAGTCATGATTCGATACTGCTGTACATAGTATGATAATAGCTATACATTAACCCATTAAGTACCAACTATTTTATTTTTAAAGTTTTGCTCTAAACGGTTAGTATTTACACATTTAAGACGATTTATGCCAAAAGTGGAATTAAATTTGAAAAATTAATTATTTCGTTATGATAAATTGAAAAAATATCCCCATTTGGGGATGGCGGCATATGGATTGTATTTAGTTTTCTTTATGCCGCTCGTTAGTGTAATCCATGTGCATGATCTCAAATGGGGATCATGGTACGTCATGGGTTAAACTACCGTGGCTGTTAAAATATTCGTAGTAAAAATTAATTAAACTCGGTATGAACTTTCCAATTTAAATTATTACTTAATTTTACAACAATTAATCTATATTTTATTTCATTTATTCATATATTATTCATTAACCGTTAAGTGAACTATTGGGATCGATGCAACCCCAATCAAATTTATGCTAGTAATTATTTAATATGTATCTATTAATAATATAGTTGTTTGTGGATTGATACGAAATTTTATTATCTCACGACGCTTTTAGTTACCTTTTCGATAAAGATAGAAGTACATTTTGAAAGTCCATTTAATGGTCAATACTAAACAAACTTTTATGATAAAGTCCGCATGGCTAAAATTACCGCCAAATTGCATTCACAGTTGTACGGTCAAAAACAATATAAAAGAATGTCAAAATTTGTCGATATTACTCAGTATGCGACAGCCGCTCTTCGTAAAATGAATTAAGTTTACTTTGAAAGGCAATCTACCATGTATCCGTGTCAATGTTGGCAGTACAGATTGCTTTATCGCCCGCGTCAAAAGCGATTTTGTTGAAAAAAATGATCAACAAGAGAGGCATTGGGGCCCTCCGGCTACGTTATATATCACGTTGACTGACAATTTTTATATAGATTCAAAGAATTATTGTAATTCAGGTACAGAATCCGATACCCTTCTTCGATTGATATGGATGAGACGGCCCCTACTTTTGATATACGCTCGATTTGAAATGGAAAATCATGCCTGGATTGGATTCGCACGTGAGCTGAAATAAAGTTACATCGGCAGGTTTAAGCTCCACTATATTTGCCTGCCCTACGTGTCGATACCAGTTTGGCATAATACGTGTGCCAGAATTTATATAGTACTCGTTACAGGAAGCTGGCATTCGACATGCATAAAATACGATTTTTATTGTATTTCGTGTTTTTTTTTAAATCAGATAATTACTTACAAGTGAAAACAGTCTAATATATCTGTACATGCAAATGCATTTGGTAATTGGAGTCCGTATACAAATGCACCCGTTCTACAGAATTTATAACATAAATTAGCGGTAGAATGATTTCGTTGAGTACATGAAGTCGTTCATAAACATTTTCGGACAGGCCGCCGAGATACAAATATTTATGAGGCACATCGTATGTCACAAAATAAAGTGCAATTTAAATACATTCGTGGTAGGATAAAATCACTCGGCCCTAAAAATAATCATTTTTACTTTGGTCTGCTATTGAGATCAAGAAGATAAGGCAGTTACTATTATATTTTCGTAAGAAATAAAATAATAAAATGACGGCTTCCACATTTTTTCATATATAGTTATGAAGATTGTAAAGATGCATTTACGTGGAATTACGCAATAAACTTATTTCTTATGATACGTATATATTATAATAAATAGCACTAAAAGTTGGATTCAATATATTCTTGTTATTAGAATTTAAAGTAATATGCTAAAGCGCGGAATTCATATAGAAATATAATAATATTTGATCGAGAGTTATGTAGTAATTTGTCGTTAAAATAAATACTCAACCAGATCCACGTATATTATTTCATCGTTGGAGTTATACATTATTAGTGACATAGAAAAGAAAAAAACTATGATTACATTTACAGCAATGTGGTAGTAAAAAAAAAGACACTTTTCTTGAAAGTTCATTACAATTTGCAATGCAAATTCAAATATACATATGTAATTATGTAACTGAGATATGTTAGAATTGAAAGTGTCCAATTAGATCACATATTATAATTAGAATGCTGTATGCATTGATGATAAGAATGATTTGGTCAAATAAATAAATTATAGAAACAATAGAACAATCGAATGTAGTTAAAACAGTGGATGTCCATTTTCGTTTAATTTTTATGTCTTAATTACTCTGCATAAAGATCTGCAGCCTAGTAATTAAGTATTATTCGCTGTTTAGATTGAAATTTTAAATTAACACTGTCTACTGACAATTTCTAATAGACCTTTTGAAATCGATGATAAACAGTTAAAAATTTCTTAATGTATTCTCCAAAATCGATAGCAAAATTGTATGGTTGAATATAGTGTAACAACTTCTATTATTGCAAAGAAAATAATAATTAAATTATTAAAAACTCTATGAATAGGCTTATGGTAGATAAAATGTTAGAATGTCATAGTGCAACGGGTTAAAAATCGAAAGAGGTTATATCCGATGGCGAGGACACTAGCCGTGGTGGAACTCTATTCCCACAAACGAGCCACGAAAACGCCGCTTGCAGCCCCGGTTTCGCCGATATCACGCCTAACTAATTTCGAAGTTGCGGCTGGCTCGCATAAAATTAAGAAAATCTATCCACGGCCGCCGAAACTTCGCGTTCCGGTTACATTTTTTCGTTGTTTTTCGCGGCCGAGGTGGTCGGTCGGGCGAAAAGAAGCCACACGGCTCCGCGATGAATATGAAATACAAAGTTCCAGAAGAAAGCCGGAGGTCTGCGAAAACGGAGAGAGACGAAGAACGGATTGGGGGAGGGGGGATTCCAGGGGGGATGGGTCTTGCGAAGGGATGGCAGAGCAGAAAGAGAAAAGAGAGAAGGCGAGCCACGGACGCGCGCGGCAGTTCCTGGCAGCAACTTAAATTGACTCGATAAAAGTTCGCGGAATAAAGCGGCCCTGGGCTTCGCCACTATATCAGAAACATCTGCCAAACGTTATTACAACTTTGAATAAAGAACGGCGCCGGTCGAGGCCCGGGGTGGGAGCACGGGGGTGCTAACCGGTCCGAGAAAGAGAGGAAAGTTCCTTTTCTCGTGGCAACGACGACGACGCTCGGGCAGAAGGTAGAATCACTCCCTCATCCCTGAGAGCCGGAAACTTTTTCGCTCCTCGACCGTGAGAACTTCGCCGATAAATCAAGTCGTTATTTTAATTTTTCCGGGCGGCCCACCGTGTACCAACGCGACACGCGAGCCTCGCGCTGACGATGCCGTTCCTTTTCAGTTTCAGAACGTCCGACGACTTCTGTGTGCCGCTAATTGATGGAGTTTCTGGGAACACGAACCACCGTCAATACCCTTCGGGGATCTTGATGCGTGGAACACGGGTAATTTCTCTTAATATCCAAGGCACCTAAGGGCTATCTTGATGATCCTCGAGGATCTCGCTGAAAAAGCGGTAATGAGAGTTCACCTAACAACGGACATTTTGTTAACACGTTGTACGCCATGCCTGATTTATGCGTTTTACACGGGTATCAAAAGTTTGTAGAATATTTGTATTTATAGCATCGATTAGTGTTATTAACCCTTTGCACTCCGAGCAATTTTTAACACGACGCCAGCTTCTCTTTCGATGTCGCTGAGGCGACGACAACGGAGTGCTTAGGGTTAATATTTTACTTACTGGAAGCTTATTAATAGGACTTTTAAGGAGGAAGCTTTTACCTAGGAAGCCGAGAAATCTTTTTATACATTGTAATTTCAACGGAAACTATTACATTACGTTACTGCGGAAGACTTGTTGGTTCGCAATTGAAATTATTGTTGCTGTCGCAGAATCCATTCAAAAGTTATTAGCTATGGACCGTAGACCTTTAAAAATTATGAAGTAATCGCCGGTAGATAATATGTTAATAACAGTTGTCAGATACTTGATAATTGAGTTCTTACGTTACATTATAATTTAGTTAATAAATAGTATTAATAAATGGATATTCTATGAAATAAATGTTATGGCACTCATTTTTAAGTGGCGTTCAACGTTTTAAACAATGTTTAAGGATTAGGAATTGGGACTTTGCTTATGTGACCGGTGCTTCTTGCCTCGATCAATCTTTTATTAGTTTACCTGGTTTAGTCTTCCCTGATGATCTTTATTGAGGATCGAGCTGAGAAAGTAATACGGAGAATTGTCTTAACGCCGGACATTTTGCTAAACAATTTGTTAGTGATTAGTAGACTGCGGATCTTTATACATTTATGACAAAAATGAGTAGGAGAAATATGAAACTGTGAAGACCTTAAACGAATTTAATTGGGCTAATAGATTATTTGCGACTTATTAAGATTATTAAAAGCACGAATACATTTTCATTCAACATCAGCATCTTAAAAAGTTGAATTGGAAAGTTTTTGTTTTGCATAAAGATCCGCAGTGTAGTGATTAGGGATTAGGACTTCACATTTTCAAGAAAACAACTAGTAAATTATGTCTATTAGACATTCCTTCTAGAGTATTGTTTCATTTGTTATAAAATCCAGCGTAAAAAATGTTCCTATTTAAAAAATTAGCTTCGTAACTACACTTAATTTCAGGGTTACGACCTCGGTTTACGAACTTAATTCATTCCTGAAGGTTGTTCGTAAACCGAAATGTTCATAACTCGAAACTATTTTCCTTGCAGGAATTAATGTAACTCGAGATATAAGTCCAAATACAGTGCGTCATCCGAGACGCTTTGTGTTTGGAAAATTTGTTCATAATCTTTAGGCGTTCGTGAACCAAGTGTGTATTTTTACGACCATCTCTAGAGGACTTTAAGTTTAGAGAATGATAATGACTATAAAATACTTGTCATAGGAAGCGGATAAACTACTTTAGAAGAAATAGCGTTAGTATCGTTTGATACTGTTTGGAAATATACAGGCATGTACAGTCAGTGCAAAAGTATTCGTACACCCATTAAAAACGAATAACATTTTGAAATTGGATGAGACGGCTCGAATTTTTTTTCGAGATGTTAGAACCATTAGCTTACCAGATAATGTGTTCATAATTTGTTTACAAAATTTGGTTATGGTCGCACTAGCGATAAAAAGGTAAAGGTCGCAATTTTCTAATTTTTTGTCTGCGCCTGCAACGAAAATTTAAAATGCCTTTTGTGAATCTAAGTAAGTTATATACCTAAACGTATAAAGTTTCATCGAAATCGGTTGACGCATAAAAATCTTATAGGCATTGTAAGATGTAAAAGTGTCTGAATTCTTATTTTGCGATTCATTTAAATCGCAGATTTAAAATTTGTACCATTATGTACAAAAATTCATCGAAATCGGTCAAGGTTGCTATGAAATATAATTGATTGAAAATGGTAAAAATTGTAAGAATCTACAAAAGATACCTACATCCCAAATTTTCATTACAGGTACAAATCAAACACCTAAAAATTATGTCCTTTACTTTTTTGTTTCCAATTGCGACCAATAGCAATTTGCTCTAAAAAAATTATTTATACATTACCGAGTAAACTGATCCTTCTAAAATCTCAAACAGAAACTTAATGCGTTTAACGCAATTTGTCAAAAGTTATTCGTTTTTAAAGGGTGTACAAATACTTTTTACACCCACTGTAGCTACGTATAACAAATCAATTTTAATGATGAGAGCAGAAGTCATTTAATCCAAAGATTTTTCTATCCATCAGTTGGAACCTTTGACCGAAATATAAAAGTATAAATACCATAAATATTCAGAGAAGTACGACATCCGTTTAATAAAAAAAAAAAAAACATACAAAACCGTAGAAACATAAAGAAGCAATGGTAACTAAACGCACTAGCACCGTCTTAACGATAATTCCGAGGATCGTGGAAGGATCAGTTACGATCATCAAAAACCGCAGAAAAATGCTGATTGAGTTGAATCAATTAAAACCCCGGGCGATGTGGTATCGGGAATGGTAGATCGTCGGGGGGCAGATACAAATAGACAACGGGCACCGATACCTTGTATCTCAATTTATAATGTAATCGCTTCTTCCCTTCGAGGTTTTCAATGGACCCGTTGATCTCTGCTGAGCGGCCATTTACGATGTGAAACCGCGGGGCCGACGATTTCACCGACGAGGAAAAAGAGAACGTCGAAAAAATAAAGTGGGAACACGCTTGTCCATATCTGAGCGAGGATCTTTTGTGGTGGCTCCTGGTCTTCGAAGCTCCGCTACGTTCGAACCTGATATCTTTTGATCGGCTACCATCCTTTCAGCGAGATAGACTTCTTCGACGAGTCCTCCGTTGCCTGCTTCTCTCTTTCTTCTTTTTTCTCTTCTCCCTCTTTCTGTTTCTCTTTAGTCGACTTCTCTCCTTCCGTCTGCTTCTTTTACCCGCCTCGATCACGTCCTCGTGGTTCTGTTCGGTAAACAAACCGAGGATTGTGGCGGTTCGTCTTGGTGGCACGCCATTTCGCGGTCACTGTGAAAAATCCATTAGAACCACGCCTACTTTGCCGAGACAAGCATGTACACGTTTCCTCGAGAAATCTCCGCACATTGCGGCGAATTGTTTGTCTTTAGACGTGTGACGAATTTAATCAGGATTCCTATGATCAGCTGCGCATTTTATGACTAGACCGAGTGATCGCATTTCGAAACAGAAGAAATATTGAAAGCATCGATGTACTTGGATGTACTTCCGACTTTCTAAAATAATTATAGAAAAAAAAAGGAATTTCTAAGTGGCTTCTGTTTCTTGCAATGGATGTAGAAAACCTTTGTTTTGCATAAAAATTCACGACGTTAGACGCGCGATGAATCTAATCGGGAGGATTCATTTGACTAGACTGAGGATTTTGTGACAAAATCGAGTAGCTGCATTTTGAAACAGTAGGGAGATCAAAAGAATTGAAAAGCATCGATTCTTAGTTTTGACCTACAATTATTATTATCACTAAACGTACCGAGCTCAAAATGTGACTGGCATACATTGTTTTATAACAGTTAGAAGTTTGTAACAATATGTGTTTGAATGAATAAAATTATTTAATAATTGTTAATGAAAGTATCGTTGCAGTTTCAATAATTATAAGATAAGAAATGTGAATCCGGTCATTTGACCGTGTTAGATATTGGTATAGATATTAAATAACAGTAAATTTATATCGATTAGGCAGGAATTGATTACTGTAAGATAAGTGTACTGCGACATCTGTATAATCATCAAATTATCGACCCGTGTTCTAGAATCTAGATCATTCGTTCGAGCGTTAACGGTTCTTTTATTCTCTGTAATCGTCAGACGTATCGAGATCACTGAGGTGTAAAGTCGCAAATACCAAAGACTGTTATTTATTATAAGCAAAACACACTGCCCAATTAGTTTTTAATAACAAACCTGTCGTAGTACAGTTAGTGTTAAAGATAGAAATTCCAAAATGGTTCCCGTTTCTTGGAACGGATGCAGAACATTATTATTTCGCATGAAGATTCGTAGTCTACTTATAACCACAGTTTTGAGATCAAATGACATAAAGGAGACATTGTTTTAAAGAAAAGATAGTTTAATAACTATTGCACCATTTTAGTTATAATTGATAAGGTTACAAAGGTTAGATATTCAACTACAATAATATGTAGTAGCCATAAGCATTTTTTTAAATTTGGTTGTCGATTTTTCTTGAGTTATACAAGTAGAACTATATCTTACTCCCTCCTTCACTGTTTAAAGTAATTTGTAATGTTAATTGGATCGTCCATCTGTATAAATTATAAATTCGAAGTAAGAATTAGACACGTGAGAACGGAACGATTTCCTAGTAAATACAAATTAATTCATTAATCTAACCATTAATTCGAAACTTAAAATTATGGTGTAATCATAATATTAGCAGCATGTTTTTAGATAACGAAGGGAAAATTGGAAAAGTGAAATCTAGTTCAGTGAACCATGACAGTGCGTTCTTATTATACATATAATGACAATAAACATTTCATTTTATGCAGACCACCGTACAAAAACGAATAAAAATGCAGAGATGTATAATACATCTCTGACTAGAAATACATCTCATTGTATTTACATAATGCCAAACATATCATCAACAGATTTTCATTTGTTCATAAAATTCCTTCATTTTAGAGCATGTAGTACTACTAATAACAATTATTTTCGACTTGGCAGTTATTCTAATTAATTTATTCCTTTTATTTTATAAATGACATAGAAAATAACTTCATTTTGTGCTAAAATCAATTAAATCGTCTTGTAATAACTTCTTATTTGTATCAATTAAATCATTCAGGTTGTATAAACAAATATTTTCATACGAAACGTTATGATAAGATCACATGTTATCTTCTTTGTACAATTTTATGTCTATTCGTTTAGAACAAACACTTAAACTTAAGACCACTCTACAGGTGCAAATAATGGTAATACAATGTCACATTATATATTTAAATACAGAACAATCTTAATAAATAAAAATGTACACAAATCAAGAGAAAAGTCATTTGTAATTATTATTAACACCACAAGACTATATTAAAAACACTCAATTTTACCATAAAATCAAAGAAACATGAACCAAACATGTCGCTTATAACCTAGAATTCGCTGCGACATGAGTCCTAAATTAAAAAGAAAAACAAACATTTAGCAAATACAATAACATATTATTCAAATAAATAATCATTTTTCAACCATGCTATTCGAAAACTCATTTTCAACCATCGAATATTTCCAAAACCGATCGGAAAATAAAAATATCGGATATTCATTGAAACGGCGATTTCATTTAGATCGGGCTAATATATAATTATTAGCATTTTAATACTACCGGTTAGGGTTAGAGGTAACGAATAAATTCCATTTGGCCAGAGCCATGAAGGCGGACTGAATGGGCGACGGTCTTGTGGTCGTCGGTGCCGAGTAGCAATTGATACCTATTACCGGTCGAATCCCGAAGAAAGCAATCGAAACGGGGAAATGGAGATCAAGGAGTTGGCGGAAGGTGGTGGAGCCGGCCGAATCGATTGGAATTAATCGAATCCGTGCAGGAAGGTGTGCGCCAGGTTAGCCGAGATTTCTGGCGATTTAATTCCGGTGGCCGAGTTTACATCGTCGGGGTTCTGGCAGCTGTGGAATCTCCCATTCGACCACGGATCCCGGTTCCCGATTTCCATTGATAGCGTCGGACTCGAACGCCGCTGCAGGCGGGCTATGTTCGATCCTGGGAAGTCGAGGATTCCGCGGCAGCCATTAGTAACCGAATTAATTAGGCAAATCGGTAGCCACGATGCAGTTACAATTAATCTGTACCGCGATTCCGCGTGCAGAGCTATTCCGAACGGTTGTACATTCTGCGGCGGGTAATTGCGAGCGGTTCCACCACCGGCGCCGTTTCTGTCGTTCGATAACAAAATAGCACCCAACGAACCCCAACACTCCCCAGCACATACCCCCTGACAACCCCCCGACAGTCGGAACTTCCGGTCCGCTACGGCCGACCGATGTTTTCGTTAATTATAGTCTACTGGGTAATTGAGATACGTTCGGAAATCTGTGGCGTAGTATCTCGGAAAACTGCCAGACTTTATCGAGTACAACCGGCATTTTTTTTTTCGTTCCCACGATCGACATTCTATGGTCGTAGGAAAAGCGGGCTTGGTCTTGTCTTCTTCTTGCTTTTCGATGAAATGGTTCAGTAGCGAAATGCTCTCTGAAGAGGTTTCCTATGATTCTTGAATCTGATTAGCCAAATGGCGGATTATTGGTTTATCTTGATTCGGAGTTAAAAACATTGTGTTTTTAACCCTTTGCACTCGGAGCTATTTCAACTAAAAAATCAAACATTTCTTCTAACCTAGAACATTTCCATTGTACATAATTTTTTTCAATATATGCGTACGAAACTGATATAGTACCTCATACAATATTTAAATTTTAGTAATTTATTACATATAAACAAATTTAATCATGTAAACAATATTTTGAATAATGGTGTAACAAGTTGTAGCGGCGCCTCAGAGTCGACATTCGAGTGCTAAGGCTTAAATGATAATTTTTTAGAAGCCAATTCGCCTTATTAGCTATTGGTATCGGGTCCTGTAAGAGAAGATCTGCTTTGATCTCAAAGAAGTACGTCCATGTGAAATAAAATTGCGAATAAAAGTTTGGATGGGTTTAACCACAGCTGCCATGAACTCGTCAAGATATGCGTATATGTCTTGCGAAGGTTAATGTTTTGTTTTTAAATCCCATGGCAGTCTTCTTTAGAGATTTCTATTAACGTATTGTATGTGGTACACGTGGTAGTAGGTAACAATGTCTCACGAATGTATTCGCACGCCCGGATTTAAATCAGAATAATTTATTTAAAATTGCACTAAATGATTTGACTTTTTTTGGAGCAATCAGACACTGATTGTTTCTTATACAATATACAACCTTTGTATATGCAACTCTCTTGCAGGGTCTTCGTCAATGAAATATTCATCTTTATACAACAGTAGCGTACTTGTGAAGGCTGTAATTAACATTTAATTATAAAATACATCGTATTGGAATTCAAGAACATACAAAATATAAAAATCTAGCTCCAAAGTGCCAGTGGTATTAAAAGATAAAAAAGATGTTTCAAGACAAGAATACATGTAAAGACAGTTGAACGAATCTGTTAATTAAATATCTACGAGAACTTCTACAATAACCAAGTAGATAATGCAACCTGAAATAAGTATTTAAAATATTATAAAATAATCTTGAAACCTTGATTTGGTTTATAGTAAGAGGAGAAGAGACTATACCAGTAGATGAAAGTAAAATTTCATTTGGTTTTATTTTTTAATCTTCTACGACATTGTAAGTTTATATAAAGTTTCGAAGACTGCTAATTAAAATTCGAAAAAAAATTATTCACACTACGTTCTTAGGATTAACGAGAAAATATGTTATTCTCTAACTGATGGTTTAATACATACTAGTTTGTATACTTTTCAACCAACAGACTTTTCATCTTTAACCGTTTGAGTTCCAAACAGCGCGATCGTGCTGTTGAGATTTTATTGTGGACAACTAACAGACTACTGTGTTACCGATTGTCGAAGTCGCGCGCTCAGATTTACTGACGCAAGTACATCGCACAGCTCCTTTTAATGTAAATAGTACCTTTTACAATAGGTAGAATAATACTATAATAATGCAATAATACATTACAAAATAAAATAAAACAAACGCTATCGCGCTGCTTGAGTCTTTTCGTAGTCATTTAGAGAAAGCGCGGTTGCGCTGTTTGGGATTCTTCGACAGTGTTTTTTCAATACCCCCTGGGACTCAAACGGTTAAACAGTATTAACCCTCTTTGATATAATCAATGTTGTAGTATCTCAAGTCATTCGGTTTTTACACTGTATTGTGGCGTTCACAAGACTATTATCCTCTATATATTACTAAAGTTTACATTCTTATTACAAAACAATGTCTCACTCTTTTTCCCTACTACAAATATTATAGCGCATATTACATCATGATAAACATTCTGGAAATTAATTTTCAAAGCGGATTTGAAAATAGGGTACAAGCTCACCGAATACATAATTCAAAAGAGAAATTATGAGTAATTCAAGCAACGCAGACTTATTACATGTGATAATTCGTAAGAAACAGAAATGATTCTCTGGGAAACAATGAAGCAAAGTTTACTGGGTCCACCGGAACGATCCAGATGAAAACAGCAGTCTGAAGAACAACGGAAATTAACGTTGTCTCTTTGCAAAACGACCAGAGAGGACCGTTAGTGGTTATAAACGGATCGTTGGCCACATTAAACGCATATTTATCTCGCGTTGCCATGGACGACGTTTCCGTCGTTGTTATTTCATCGTTATTTCCCTGTTATTTCCGGCACATGGTTAAGCGAGAATTATTACGAGCGCTACCAGTATCGGCTAGGTACGATCCAGCCTCGCAACGTCATCCTTCTTTCTCGCTATAAACTACCGAAAATTAAGTTACACCGAGGAAGGAACACCGAGAATCAGCTTTACTTGTTGTTTACCTTTGCCAAAACAATAAACCGACCGAATGAATATCGGCTAAATAAAAGTGTAGTGATTTCCAGCGTTCAACGAGTTCGTGAAATTGTTTATTCATTTTTACTGTTTAACTGTTTTAGCAACTTATAAAGTTGACATAGCAACATTAAAGAAAGATTTTACACTATGCACTATCTAGATTTTCACCAAGAAACTTTATCCGGCTATTTTATAAATAACGAAAAGAATAATTAAGTATATTCATCGCTGCAATTGCCACTACTTCTACCATCGTTGGTCAAATGACCGACTTAAAATATTTTATATTACTATCAATTAAATTTTAGGGCTGCGTTCATAAAAATAATTCAATAAATTTCTTTATTCATATATTATAATGAAAACTCCACAAAATCTAAATGAATTCAATCTTTTTATTTTTATAAGACAAAACGTTTGATGCATTTTTAGGTATTTATTGAATACAAACGAATTTAATAATGCCAAAATGATTTCGAATTATAATATTTACATAGTACAGCAGATTAATCCTTAACGTTGGCTCCGCTACGCAGACATCTAACATCTGTTTAAAAATCAACCGGAGCGTTAATTAACAAATTTGAGCGAAAGTTAAACAAATGTTAGATATCTCCGTAGTGGAAACAACGGAGCGTTAAGGGTTAATATTGTTGTTACTATACAAAATTATATAATACGTATCTCTCATTTGAATTTTCAAAACAGAAATCTCTGGCACTTCATGAATCTTTTCAACTAAATGATGATATCATTGTATAGACTATATTTATATTAAAATATAAAATATAAATATAAAAATATTAATCTTTAACCTGGAAGTGACGAGTTAGCTTGTCATTTGACTTTGCTGTAACCTCTTCTAAAACTTTGAATTTTCTTCTTAATTCAAGAAATAACTCTTTCACTGTAATGTATCGTTTTATCCATATTGGCAAAAACTATACTGTATTTATATTGATTATAGTATAATTTTTTCGGCCTCAATTTTTCGTGTCTTTCATTGCTTCTTTATAATATATCACATACCAGTCAATCAATTAATGGTTAAAAATAAAGAAACGAATTCTAATAAACAATGTGATAACGATAGAACATTGAAGTGTAAGCATCTCTGAGTAACAATAGGAGATTGGAATGTTAAAAAAATGTGGAAGTTGCAAATAATCGTGAACGGTACGGGTCTGTGAAAAAGAAATTGGATCTCGGTGGAGCTACGGGAAATGCAGTTCGTACTCTTTAAACACTTTCCGGAGCGTGATTAGAGGCGATCGTAAAACGGATCGGGGCGATTAATTATCGGTCACACAAGAGGCTTTGGACCATAATCCGGCCGAGTTTAAATGTCGAACGTGGGGGGTTACCAAATCGTGGCGGGGTGTGATTTGTGGCGAACGCTTAGAGGACGAAATTGCACCGCAGGACCAAGCAGGATCGGTTCTACGTCAGGGTGATTAGACGTTATTGATGCCCGAACGGTACTGCAGCTTCATGGCAATGAGCATCTGAATCATTCGGCGCCGCCGCGCGTTCGGAATTACCGTTAAATCCATATTCTTTGCGTTAACGCCGGTGTTAACACTCGGCTTGCTCGAATGCCGAGTGCTGTTATTGACTCTAAAATCCTGATTGAGGATCTCATTCGTTCGCTCTGTGATTGACCGCAACCCTTACAATCTTAACACTAGAACCACCGGACGAATCAAACTAGCTTCTTTCCGAGTTTTTCTTTCATAATTATAGAAATTATAAAAATCTTCTCGTCATAAATTTTCGAATGAACTTCTCTTTTGGAGCACATATTATAATAAAAATTGTACAAAGTCTGAATAAATACAATCTTTTTATCATTCCAATGATTGTTAGGCGTAGAAATAAGTACTTTCATTATAATTTTATACAATCACAGCTATTTACATGTAAATAATATCTTGCACTTTTCTATTTTAGAGCATCGTAACAATTAACGCTAAAAAGAATCTTCAAAATGTACTTTAAAAATGCAATTATTCAATTAATATAGAGACTGTCATGTAACTGGTGGCACAACCGGATAGGGGCTGATTCTACGTTAAAAAATAAGCCGAAAAAAGTGGAATAAAATTTTTTTATTCGACGCTTCGTTTCCGAGAAAATCGAGTTTAAAGATCTGTCAGGTTCGCGTGCTTTAGTAGAATTAGTTGATCATGATCAGACGCGTCAGACGATTCCTATCTAATGGCACGCGCGTTTGCTGCATTTTCAAACTCAATTTTCTCGGAAACGAGGTGTCAAATGAAAAAAATTTGTCGTATATTTTCAACTTATTTTTTGACATAGAATCACCTCATATCCGGTTGTACCACCAGTTGCATGACACCCTCTTTAATATTTATCTCTATCGATATGCATAGAAACGTAGTGAGATAGTAAATTTTAACTTAAATCCACAAATAGTTACATTAATAATAGTTACGCATTACATAAAATTGAGTGGGGCCGCATCGACCCCAATAGTTCGTTCATCTAAGGGTTAATAAAATACTGCTTAATATTGAAATTCCTCTTATGAACTTGAACGACTTCGTGCTCTAGTCATTAATAACAATAACGAATATTTTCTGTAATTATTCTTTTGTGAAATGTTTCTCATTCATTTCAGTTTTTAACAGTTAATTTGGGTACACTATAGTTCTTTATGGAAGTTAGTACTTCTATCATTAAAAATAATTTACATTTGGTTTTAAGGAAGCAGTAGTTAATTATAATAAATAAATTCAACGCGATTATTAACATGTTTAATGGCGCGCGAATTGTGTGTGCTTCACACGTTTTATTTATTTCGATCATAGAAACGCTCAGCGTTATTAACGACAATTGTTAGTTCCTGGATAATGAAGTTCTAACCTATCTCACTACCTATAATCTAATTAATTTCGGCAGTGACAAACTGATATTCGATGTCATTCATTTTATTATAATCATTCTTAAGCAATAGAATGGTGCCGGTCAGCAGTGACGAACATGGCGTTCAACGTGTTAATTGAATTAGTCCATTAAACGTTGCGAAATATTTTCTTCTTGAAGGGAGAAGGAATTTTTCAAAATAATGGATCGCTACTGAACAAAGCCGATAAGGAGAAGTTAAGATCATGATCTCCAGTCAAGTTAAAAAGGAAAGAAAAGTTGCAAAGCAATGTGTATCTCTCTTTCCATTGCCAAAGATCAATTCCACACAATAAATACTCTATTTGAATACTTTTTCACCACTTTCTATTAGTAATTGAAACATTCTAGGAACCTCACCGCTGCGATTACATGTAAGTTATATAAACCGAAGCAATTAATTATGAGGAGCGAGAATACGCAAGATAATTAATTACACCAGGTAATCTGCAAGCCGAATCTTCACGGAGATAGATCCTCGAACCTCAATCTTTTCCCCCGAATTGTTAATTGATGCCGCGATGAGAAAAGAGCAGGAGAACACATAGATAAAATCGGCGTGTAGATGGCGCGGCCCGTCTTAATTGCCGTCTCCATCGCGTTTGATTCGCAGCCGATAAACGTAATTACAAGTTACGCCCGCGAAAAAGCGTGCCATCGTGAAATCGATGGCTCGCTTTCTCCGGAACAAAAGGGTCCATGTGCGAAACTGTACGGCTCGGACACTCGTCTTCTTTTCGATCCAGCCTCCAAGCTGGATTTTCTGATGCCTACTCTCGCACAACCCCCTCGCAAACCTTTCAAACCTTCAGGAATCGTTGTTTCCTGATCGGTCGGCCGGGAACGATAAGGGAAACATATTTATTTCCAGGTGAACCGAGGCGAATAGCGGAGACGTGATGCGGAAACGATATCTGGATGTGCGCGAAAATAACAGAGGATTCGAATACAGTCCTCGCAGAAAGTCTGCGGTATCCTCAACCTCGCAAGTAGTTTCTTCTTTGCGACCAACAGACCTCGGATCTGATACATATGAACTCATTAATATCCAGCTATTTTTCCAAATATATTTAATACGAAAAACAATGTTTATAAATTAATTATGAAAGCATCAAGCACGAAAAATGTTGAATCCAGACGTCTTTTTATATTTTTCTTTACGTGGAAAGAACGTTTGTTCGAACAAATTTTTAATTCCCATTTTTTCAACAATCATTCCTTAATACTACTACGACTGGTCAAATGACTGCTTACACATTTTCTATTTTAGAATTATTGAAATTACAAAGATACTTCAATTGGAAATTATTGAACCAATTTTATCATTCAAGTACATATTGTTATACAAATTGTGAGAAATATAAATAAATTCAGTCTTGCAATTTTTATAAAACAATTGATACCAGTTACATTTTGTACTCAGTAAATGGTTAGCGTTAAACTTTGCTGCACTAACTTTTTGTCCAATAAATTTTTGATTAAATGTATCGCTTTTAGAGAAAATTAGTTGAATTAGAAAGTTAGGAAATTAGTTGAAGTAGAAAATTGATATAATGGTCGGTGATATTTTCTTGAAAGCAAATAGTTCATTCGACTGGAATATTCTACACCTATACTGTTTTCTTCAAGAAATAATGTGTAATTTCGTGATTCAGTAGGTTGGTATGCTATAATTTGTAAAATAACTTACAATCGTAGACATTATCCAATAGAAGTCGGTACACGTTTCATTTTGGGATATTAAACATTTCTGCATAATTATCGAGAACCAGCATATTTTTGTTTTGTATGTACGCCAAAATTCTTTTCATTTACATCGTGTCACTGAATGTGTTATACACAGCAGGTACACGCGACAAGTAATTAAAGTATTCATACAAGTGTAAAATATTTTGTTCCAGATTATGCGTCGGATCCTCGTGTCGTGTTGAATTTTAATGTGAAAAACTTCATCAGCTTTTATTTTAATATGGCAAAGTTTCTCATGCATTTAAACTTTCCAAACAATGTCTACGTACGAATAGAAAAACTGATACAGAATAATACTTGAACACATTTCAGACTGTGAGCGTGAGAAATAAAATACAGATTTCATAGGTTTATAGAATATGCAAACGCGTGAAACACGATAAAATGAAAATCATTGAACAAATTTTGAGAATCAATTTACCGCATTTATGAAAATCTACCGAAATATTTTTCACTCGCTTCAATCTTTAAACATATAGCATAGTAATCTTGCGGATCATTATGCAAAATAAAAAATGTCTACATTAATTGCAAGTCATAATGGATTTTTTTTTCTTTAATAACTCTAATAAATTAAGAACAATATATCGACATTCTTAAATTCTTTTAGGTACTGTATTGTATTAAATTGCTCCAACTCATTTTTGTTATATATGCATAATATCGTCTACTATCAATAATAAGTCAACTGTGGATGTTTGTACGGAATGAAAACTTTGTACGTTAATTGCAGAAATCAGAAGTTGAATGAAAATATCTTAATTAATTTTAATAAATTGCAAATAAGATAAGAATATTCTTAATACATAGTTTTGTATCTTATCTGTTCATTTTTATTATAAATGCATAAAATCCACAGTTCAATATTACGATAATATATTAATTTGTTGAAGATGAATGTTTTGCAAATCTCTGAAATTTTTATGCCCCTTTAGTTTGTATAGTACAATGAAAAATGTTAATATTTTTTAAATTAAAATGATTACTTTTCGCAACATTTAATAAATAATAAATATAGTTAGTTGATTTTTATTTCAGACATATCTAGGAGTCTCTAAAATGTTACTCGAGTACTTGAAATTTTTTTTATTTAGTATCAGGGAATACTGTGAATGTTTGGGAGTAGGTTGAATTTTATATGTGGACACGAACTTTTTAAACAAATCTCGGAGTTTATAAACAACTAACCAAGCATTTAAGAATTTTTAAATTAGGTATCAGGCAATGTTTGTAGATGTGTAAAAGTATAGTGAATTTTATCCATGGACACGTTGATCTTAATCGCATTTTTGAGATTCTGGTCGGGAAAGGATATCCGCGACATCAAAAGGTTCGAGATAAAAGTCGACCATTTTTAGACCGAGTGTACGGAATTTTTCATTTCGCTTGTACATAAAGTTTTATATTCCAAGGAGGCAGTCGCGATGCCGTACATCTTTCTGATCTCCAATCGAGCCGTCGCTTAGCGGAGCGTGAAACACATTTGCTCGAATCGTGGTGCCCCTTAACCACGCAAGCACTTACACACACCACGGATCCCTCCTCGGATGTGCTAAAGTAAAACTCGCGCGGAATACGTTCCACTATTCAGCCATCTTCGAGAAAACATTCGCTGAATACTTTTACCCGTATTCCGTGCGGATCCTCTGAAATATTTGCTGGTTTCGTGAACTAACACTATGCTGACGTGACTCCACAATAAAATCGTCCTCGAAACTCAGCAATTTATTATTCATTTTTAAATTACTATTAATGGATTATAAATTGTGCGGCTGGAATTAAGAATGTGATGTGAGTAAAAGATCTAAAAAAGTAGCTCTCAATCTTAACCAATGATACATATTAACATGTTTTAATTACCACATAGTTTATCACAAAATGGCTGCCAGGCTTCATTTGGTTATCTAGAAAATAAGTAAATAGTTTTGTGAATGCTTCATTTCACTTTCTACTTTTTAAAACTATTAGCAAAGTGAAAAAGTTTCTGCGGAACTGGCAATTTGCACGAAGATCTATGTAGATATGTAATTTGTTCAGTGTCTAGTTCCTTGGTCGATGTTCCTCTAAAAGCTGATGACTTGATTGCGGATCTTTAAGCATATTTCTATTTTTATATATAACTTTATGAAAAGTAAAATAAAGGAAAAATTTGTTCCATTGATGAAAAGATTAATTTTGGTAAAAATGAAATAAAAGCATTGTTAATTTTTATCTATATACACGATTTCTTGTATTTTAGAAATTTATACATGTTATAAAGACATAAAGGTTTGCAGTCTATTGATGGCACTTCCTTAATCACTGACGCGTAATATAGCACGAACAAGATATTATAAATAATATCTTCCGTCTCAATCACAAACGGTTGATTCAACAATGGCCCGATGTAGTATCCAATATAAAATATCCTGGATCTATCAAGTGATCTCTGCGTCAGCATGAGCCATCATTTCGTTTCTGCCTTCATCATATTCGTGTTATTTAAAGAATGACATCTACTAAATGTTTAGACTCGCTGTAATAAGATGTAGCTAATTTAGATGTGAAGATGATACATAATTTTCTTTCAGTTACTAGTTCAATAGGTTCATTTATTAGTACTACACTCTGAAGTTTAACTTACGTCTATTATTCAATAGAAACATCTGATTTTCAGATCCTAATCGTGATAGAATGCTGCAAAGAGTTCTCGTGAAAACAAAAAGCTCTGTAAAAATCATGAAATTTCATCATTAACGCCAATCAACCAATTTTCTAGAACTTCAATAATGCTTAAACTAATTCAGTTCAAACGTAAAGTACAGTTAATGCATAAATGTTTTATGCGCAGTTTTATCTTGAAAACAAATTATTCAATAACTCGAATTTTAAAATAAAATTTTCACTATTCTTTTTATATGGATACTGATTTCGTTTTTAAATATCCAACACTTCTGAAATAATTTGTTATCTGAATTTGAAACGAGATAACCAATTTTGAGTTTTTCTTATATCTACTGATTCAGAATCAATTGAAATTAGATAAACGAAATATTCAATTGTTCTAATTGTGCAGTCTGTATAGTTTTCGACTCGAAACAAAAGAAACGTTGAGTTAAATTAAAAAATTTAATGCGTGATTGGAAGAGGCAAAGCAGAACTTTAAGATGACATAAGATATATAATTAACAACGCCTTGCGCTTGAATCATAAACGTCAGGATCTACTTAGAACGTACCTATAAATAAATTAAAAAATCCAACGTGCAATCGGAAGGCGACGAATAGGCCTGTAAAATGATACAACATAAATACACTACATAAGAAATGGTAACCTTCGACTGCATATCGCGTTTGAACTATAAGCGATTATTATTTAGAACACTTAAATAAATTAACACCGACTGCGGAGCCTGAGTCTATTTCGACCGAGAGTATCAATGTCGTCATTTAATTACTCAATGTCCACAGATTAAATTGAATCAACGAAATGTTACATTACAAACATTAGAAAGAATAATGGGTCTACAGGAAATATCTTAAGCAAAACTGTGAATGATCCTATTTTTTATAGAAAACAGGTCCGCCGTTCTAGGTCGTGAAAGAGGAATAACAGACCTTTAAAATGATACAAAATACGTAACAAATGTTTGCTTCCGAGATAAAATCGCGGGTAAACCATGAACGAAAAAAACTTTTGTAGAACATTTGACTAAATTAAAATAAAAACGTGCGATAAGAAGATGAAGAATGAAAGTTTAAAATGACATAAGACACATACATAACCGTTTGCTTTCAAGATAACAGAACCTACCACGCCGATCCGTCACATTAAATCAATCTTCGGTAAGGTGAAATTTCCCGATCCGTTCTAAGCATCGAGAAGTTCGGAAGAATCCGTGGCCGGCCGCAAGGAATGGTTCAGCTCCGCGAAGGATTGAGGAGCATCCGGCGCGGCGTAGTCGCCGCGGCCAGAGAGAGATACATAGAACTAGCGCGAGTGGAATTGAGCGCCGGATAATTGTTTCGAACAATCCCGGGCGACGCTTTTCGTCGGTTTCCATGGCGACTTGCGCCAGGCGAACGTTCTCCGCGTCGGTTGGCAATCGAATCCGGCGGGCGGTGGGGAGCCACCCCTCTCTCTAGGGGAATCCTGGTGGGGGACGAGAACGTCGTGGCGTAGGCGGGGCAAAAGTTGAACGAAGAAGTCGCTTGTTCGTTGGAAACGCCTCTTCCGCCCGCGTGCCGTTCGTTCCCCTTGCCTCGTGCATGTCGGCCGAAGCCGCGGCTCGAAATCGTTTCGTTTTTATTATCGCTCTTGAAACAGTCGAGCCACGATGTCGGCAGGGCACATCGATCCACATTAGCTCCTAATTTTACGTTATTATTCTCCTCCCCTTAACTCACCTGGGGAGGCGAGGCCTGTGAGGGGGGAGGGGGGCGAGCGCGCGACCCGGCGCGCCGGGGACCCTTGATTTTTCAGTTTTACCACCTTCCGCTTAGGTCCACTCGTCCTCCGAATTAACTGGACGTTCATTTCCTCCTCGGCTACCTCGCGATACGACCCCTTAACAAGCTGATCTTTCGGAACACTAGATCTTAAGCCGGTTTCTCGAACGCTTCGATTGAAATTATTCAGGACCTGCTTCGCCGAAAACGTTTAGTTCAGCAGGTTGACTGCCACGTCGTGAATAACACAATTTATCGTTCATTTTTATGTATTAATATTTTCGTAAATCAAATTTGATTAGATTTCGTAATAACTAAAAGGATTGAAAGAGTAATGTGATAAATTTTTAATCTGTAATTTGGGTCTTGTTAGACAAATTTCTTTAATTTTGTGGAACTTTTCCAGGTGCTGGCTTGACAGTCAATGTTTTAATTAGCTACCCGATTGATAGGAGAAATATTTCAAAAAGCAGTGAGAAATGTATCAAATTAATACAAGAAACGAATATCTGTTAAATTTCCGACTGTGGTGCTTCGGTCTATATGGACACATAATAGCTAAATCGTTATACAACCACTCAATTGTGTAGGGATTAGGTAAATCAATTGAATAGCTGTTGCATTAGGATGAACAGAGAGGCCATTGGTACTATAAGAAGTACCTCAACAAATGTTTAACCAATTGCTACTTAAAAATAGTCCTCCGTCCAAGCCTATTACCGGATGCCTATTAATAGGATTTTCAATAATTATACTGTACCAAAATAATGCTTAAAAATTTTCGTTCACATAATAATCCCGAACAAAATTATTATATTACGTTACTAGCAGTGATTTGGTGGTTTCCGATTAAAATCGCTATTGCTGTTAAAGGATCTATCCAAACATCCTTACCCATGAATAGACTTTCTAAAATTATGAAATAATCTCTGGTAGATAATGTGTTAGCATACAAATAATGTACAAAGAGAAATCGTTGACTTGCAGAAATGCATCAAAATTTACAGCCATTTGAAATAAAACAGGCCTCCATCTCCTTAGTTAACGATTTGAATAGACTTACATATAAAATCACATTTAACTTTATTACAGCTTCTATTGAATTTCGAAGGAATTTACGACCCAGAAATGTACAAACACCCGACGCCTGCTAGTGATTAACCTCACGCTGCAGACATTAATTTCATATCGAGATCATGCTGGTCTCTTTACTCGTTCATGTATCAACGTCACTTCAGGACGTCCATCCTCGTCCTTGGCGTCTTTAATTAATCTGTGGACGTCTTCGTGATTATCCCGCGTCTTCGTCGTCTCTCCGATTTTAATTTATTCTTCAGGCTGAATTTTTTGGATACAATGTGCTACATCGACGACTACTTCGAGAGAGTATTCCCAGTAGCGTTATACACCGTTCCATCCAAACGTTCAATCTTCAAATCCATTTCCGCCTCTTTCATCGTCCGCGATAGCTTCAATCGAAACTGTACTAGATATCTCATAACGGTGAGGAAAAATGGAGCTTGTCAGCATGATAGAGCCGAGCGAGTTATAAGCAACGAGAGCGGGACTGTTACGGCTCTCGTACATATGTAGTTATTGTCGAAAATAGAAGGTGCTTAATTACCATAACACCGGGTGAACGTCTTCGCATTGTCAACGGCGCTATTGGTCGCAACCAGTTTGGTAGGACGAAACACACGGCGACGCGATTAACACGCGCATGTGCCAATAGGCACATATCGACATTTATTGCTTGCCACGGTGGTCGATAATAGGACACACGACGCCCGGTAATCGGTTTCCCTGGAAAAATTGCCGAACCCCTCTCTTGCTCGATTAAAACAATGTCGCACGATACGAACTCTAATCAGAACTTTTTTCGAATCGTGATCGTCGAACGTTAGGGTGACTTGACCAGTGAGTGGACACTTAATTAACACTAGGTTTACGAAAATGACGGGTTCTAAAATTTTTAATTATTATACGATTATTGAGATTGTAAAGATGCATCCATGAGAATAACTATTTTATTTCTTTGGGGATGTATTATAAAAAAATGACTAAACATTTGGATAAGCATATTCTTGTTGTATTTATAAAGTAATATAAATTAGTCACTTGTCATGCACCATAAAGCTAATGTTAAGTTGTACTATTGTAGTCCGATATTTTGTCACGAATGCAAACAAATATATGTAACTTGGAAACAGCAAATATCATCCTACAGATTCAAATTGATAATGGATTCACAGTTAACAACGAAATTGAATTTACTCTATTGTATGAAATAAAGCAGTGTAAAAATGAATGGACAATAGCTATGCATAACTTCTTTGCTTACGGAAAAGACAAAACGGAACAAGATGGTTTTGTTACACTGTGGCTAAAAATAAAATTAGACCCGAAAATATTGATATACCAGTATATGACTTTAAACCCCCTTAATAAGTGACTAGCCCGTGACAGTCAATGGCTCGCGTAACGCATGCAGGAAAATAAAAATGTTATGAATGACATTCATATATTTTGTATGCCATTTTTTACATTTTTAAAATAAAGTACTATTATTTACCAATAGTATCGACTTTTTGGACCACTTTCTTGATTTATGAGGATCACTTAAGGGATTAAAGTTACACTGACAATGAGCTATTAGAGGTTTAAAAATATGGCATTGGCTTAAACGCAAAATAGGCCAATTAATCAATTTTTAGTGAATGAACAGAGGTACTCTAGTGAATGATAATTGCACAAACAAACTTATCATGGTATCATTGAACCACCTTAAAATGCAAATTGTTGATCTTACGATAAGTAAAAAAACGTTAAATACGCGAAAAGTCGAATAGGTTATAATAAAATCAAGATCTCGTTAGCGAGACATCTGTAACCTTTAAAAATAGAATTACCTATACTGTGTAAATTTCAAAAATGTTTCATAAATGTTATATTTTCGCTTAACACTAAACCTACCAAGCATTAAATCTATCAGCGAATGTTACCTTATAAAAATGACGACACTAGATTTATTCAGATTGTCCGTAATTTCCAATATAATACTTTCTTGGACAAGGGAGTTTTTTCCATTATTTTTCATAAAAGAATTTTTATAATTCCAATAATTGAAAAATATAAAACCGGTCATTTGACCGTGGTAGGTTTAGTGTTAATACAAGTTATGCTCATTCACTGGGAGGTGTTCTAACTGATGGAGGTGCTATTGAAAATTGTGGAGAAATTATTGCCCCTATATAACTGAAATTGATAATCGCTGCTGTAGTTTCTTCTAATTCAACAGTAATTGAATTATGTATCGCACTACTTCTGGAAAAATTTGACTTCTCGTGCATTTCAGTTTCATTTGACTATTAAATAATGTGATAGCAAGACACATGGAATTGTATTCACCGTAGTTTCTAGGTCATTTTGACTATTATTCAAAAGATATAAAGGTTTATTTTCCGATTTCACCTCGGTAATTTGTACTTGTGTATCGTGCTTCTTGAATACTAATAACGGAATTTTAAATGTCAGTTATCAAGTTAATTCGATTTCGTATAAGGTGTGATCATTGCGCGTAGCCGTCAGAAAGTTTTCTTTAATTACTATCAATTTTCGATACCCATCGGTTCATTTATCCTCCACAAACATTGACGCACACTTGCGCCGGCATTCCTCGCTTGCGAAAGAGAACAAATGGTGTAAGGTAATTAATTTACGTGGACAAAACCAGTAACGAGTTCGGCGCATGCAACCGGTACGCAGACGGCTTCTCTCACGCGATATCCCATACTATTCGTACGAAACGGGTCGACTCGCCTTAATATTCTTCCCTCAGTTTCCGTATGTCAATCTAAACATTCTTCTTAGTCCACCAAACTATGAATGTTTTTGCTCCGGAAGTATTTAAACGAAGGTAATAAAGCTCCAATCAATTGTCTTTAAATATCAAATGAAAATAACATTTTACACCTGTGAACGATTATTTACCATAACTTCTTTATTTATTATTTTTATAAAGTAATACTTTAGCACAATCTTAGCACAACCTAGCACAACTTAGCACAATTAAGAAAATTGAAAAAAACGAAAAGTGGGGGGCTGCTAAAAAATCGTTTTTCTCAATTTTTGGTCTTATTTTTTATATAATTGTTATAATATCCGAGCACAATCTTAGCACAACCTAGCAGAACTTAGCACAATTAAGAAAATTGAAAAAAAACAAAAAGTTTTTCTCAATTTTTAGTCTTATTATTTATATTATTGTTATAATATTCGAGAACAATGTAGCACAAATTTAGCACAACTCAGCACAACTGTTGAAATAATTTATTTCAACAAGTGGGGGGCTAACTTCTAGGAGGCTGTTCTACTTCGTATCCGACATGTAGTAAAATTTGTTTAACTTCTCGTCGATTTCTCAGCAATAATTATCTCAATTTCTTACTTCAATTTTACATAAACTGAAACATTTATGGCAATATTTATGTTATATAGGATATACCCATGTTTAGATTTCTACTTATTGTAACTAGTTTTACTCAGGAATTTAATAACAGACCCAGGACAAAATTTTCTTTGCCATTTCCCCACTCTCTCTTCCCATCATCTTTCATAGTCTATCCAACTGTCATAAATTCATTATTTTATTAGAATTAATGATAATAAATCAATCTCGTATGGAATATATGTATTATCAAGTTCGTTAAGTCGCAAAATCAATGACCGCCTTGTCGCTGTCGAAAAGTAAAAGTATTTAAAAGTGTCCAATCCTCCGATTGAAATAAGAGACGAATTATTTGCGATTTATTGGATTTTTTATTTTAAAATATGTATGCTTCATGATATTAAGTAGTGAAAGAGAAGTGTAATTGTTAGGCGCTTTTTAATGAGGAAAATTGATTATAAGCACTTATTAATGATAAATATAGAAATTGATCAATTCAGTATGATCTTAAGGCACATTAATAAATTTATCTGTACTAATGAGTTTGAATATACTGTTAAATATTTAAGCACTCTATGCTTAATAGCGACTCCGAGGGACCAATAAAAATTATCATACCCAATTGAGTACAATATTTAGGTTTATTCACAAATTTATTTATAGTGAATACGTATCTAAAAATTTAAAAATCGCCAAAACGTGGCAAAAAACCTGAAGACGTTCCTGGATTTAGTGAATTAATGTTTTCAAAAACATAATGGCCGATCCAATATTGCGAAATTTATTTGACTTCCACAAAAATTAGTAATACCATCTTTTTAGAATCTCTGACTACGATGCTGAACTTAAAATGCCGAAAAACAAAATGACCGATCCAATATGGCGATCACCTAAACTATAAAATTATTGTTTACGATTAAATATTCGAGGGTTTTCGAGTTCGATGATTACAAATTTCAATTCAAAAATTTGAAAAAATAATAAATAAGATCCGGGAGAGGTCGACTGCCTATTGGAAAAAAACATCGTAGCATTGTTCTATTTCATATTTTTGTTGTTTCTAGTAAATTTTAGGATTTTCACACTTGAATGGGGTGTAAAAGAAGTAAAACAAAATTTTTTTTAATATTTTTGCATTGAGAAATGACATTTGCGTGTATAACATGATAAAGTATTTAAAAATTGTGATGGTGGTTTTCATACAAATCGACCAAAATGGCAAACTTGAAGGTCTGTATCATTTAAATAATTTTGAAGATAACAAAATGTTGGCTCAAATCCTCCCTACTTTCGTTTAGACTACAACACATTTCAATTTCAGTAAAATCTAAGACATGTTCCCACAAAAGTGATCGCCTTCACATAGAATGACTTATACAAAATAGTGGTAAAGTCAAAGTAAAAGTTAGTAGCAGCTAATTCTTGTGAATTTTACGAGATAATAGTTTAGTGTTATAAATTCCATCAAAAAATTGGACATGATATTGCAAGTATCACAAATTTTACTCGTTCGTAATCCATCTTTAAAAATTTTAATTATATGTTTTATAAGTACCTGCCAGTTGACATTAAGTAATTTAGCATTATAGAACATTGTACTTACTATATAGTGAGAAATTATTGATATTATTGTGAGAAAAAAATTGTTTAGCCTCTAACAAACGTTCGATACTTTACACTTTGAAATTTGCACTTACGTTTACGCACACGATAAATGCTGCTCCGACGAAAGTAAATTTCAGAATGCGGCAGTTGTTTAGGTATAACAAATAGAGACTGCAGTTTTGCCTCACTATAGAGATATTATAACAGTACCTAACCCAGCAATAAAAACGTCCTTACCTGAAAATCCATTTTCGACGTTTTGGTGAATTGGGACCCTTATGAGACGCCACTAAAAATTATGGCAAAATGCAGCACAGTGTTTAATCTTTATGTCAATAATCGGGTACCCACTTTCAATTTCGTTTCAAAACTTCTTTTTATGTTTTTGTTAGTCAATAGCAAGATTACAGTAGAATTTTATGTTTTTAAAGGATCAGAGATTAATTTACATTTGAGGCATAAAGATATGCGTTGACACTATGAAGTGCAACATCATTGAACACCATAGAAAATTTTGACTAATGACATAAGGGTTAGAGTACATTATTAGAGTTGTTTGTACGGAATAAATTGTTAAAACTGCAAGTGTGCTATGAGTACATGCGCTCAATTTTAGATGCATAAAATGAAAAAAGTTATACTGAATGAAAATATTTTAGGTCGGAAAAATGTTTGGATACTAAAGTTTAAACAGTTTTAAATGCAGAGGTTTAATAGATTTTATTGGAACTTCTCCTCAAGAGTCCGACCTGATAGATGTATGGCAAGGGGTTAAAAGTTAGCGGTCCACCTGCACAAAATTATAAGAGGCTGCACCATCTTTCACCTCAAAAGGGTATCGTTGCAGTACGGTGACACTCAGAAAGATCTGTTCGATCAGTTGCGCGAGAAGGCAATCTGGCGTCGTTGATCGACGACACTGGTGTCCAGTGAAAGTCAACGCCACGTGAAAAGTCTCTCCACTCGAAATCCAGCAATCGCTTAGCGATCTATGAGAGCACAATACACAGCTGTATACACAGTTCGACGATGTCTCTGGGAAATCAGGTTGAACAAAGCTTCTGTCATCGGGGGAATCGCGTAATTAACGTGTCCGATCATTGTGATCATCTTCTAACGCGACGTGGCGGCCGATCAAAAACGTTCCTTCTTATCGTGCCCATCGATCTTTCCGCGGTGGTTGCTCGTGTGCAGTGTGCGCGTCCCAGAGGACCGAAAAAGGGGACCTCTGGCTGCGTGTATGTATTTCCGTACACAAGAAGATGGCACGCGAAATATCAGAGGGGAATCGCCGAGACCCCTCTCTTAACGCCAGCGTGGTAGGGCTTGTAGGTTCTGGAGGGGCAGCGAGGTATCGTCAACGCATCGCTCAACAAATACAGTAGTACACGGTTAAACTTACATAAAATCTGCACGGTTAAATTTACATGAATTTTGCCCTACTCTTCTTCCACCATTCACAGATAGAGACCCCACTCGTCTTCCACCATTCAGTGTCCGGATCTCAGCGCTACGTCAGCAGGCAAGTGTAAATAACGAATACAATGTATATGATGCAACGACCGGAAAAAATAAACATGGAATAAAGAAAATTTTATTTTCAGTAATTATAGACTTACCTGTGTAATTGTAGTACGAATTGATGGCTAAGATTCATCCAATTAAAATGATTCGATACATGAGATAAATCGGATTAATAATTCTCCCGATTTAATATAGAGTACTCTATGTCTTAATTATATACTTATTTCAATACCAATAGTCCCGTTTACATCGTGTTTGGACTTATTTCAATCGGAAGAATCTCGGCTATTCGTTGGTACTACAATCATAAAGATAAGACGATAATTACTTCTTTAATGCATGTTTATCTTTTTCAAAACGTAGTCAGTTCTAAACGAGTTAGTTCTTAGAAATAAGATGTCCTGTCCGCAATAACTTAATTGCTAGAAATACGTGTAGAAAAACGCATTTTATATCCATTATAACGTCGCTATTCTTAATCACAGATAATTATATGATAGAATGAATCTTCAGGTTCGATCTAGTATACGGACAGCTGTTAAAAATGATTAGTTAACTCTAGACCTACCGAGTCCTAATGGAAGCTGATGTATATTCCTTTATAATAATAACAGGATTGAATTTATTCAGATTTCATAGGATTTTTATGGTAACATGTACAGGGTGTATAAAAATTAGATGTCACGACTACCATAGCGGGATTCTATGTCTCTGGACCGGTGGAGATCTATTAAAAAATTGGGCTGCAAAATTGTCCTTGAACCCCTTTTTCAAGTCAACTTTTTTTGTATTTCATCGCATAGTACACGTCGCGAGGAACAAAAGTCGCAAAGAAACCATAAGTCTCACGTCAACCATTCTCATAAAAAACGACTTTAAAGTTTTGTAAACTATATTATATCACATGTCTACTGGGTGTCCCGAGATAGTATAAACGTTGGGGGGGGGGGGGGGGGGGGTGATTCTACATGAGAAAAGAAGCCTAAAATATAGAATAATCTTTTTTGATTTGACGCCTCGTTTTCGAGAAATTAGAGTGTGAAAATCCGTCAAGTTTGCGTTCCTGGCGTTTGTAAGAAGTAGATCAGGTAGATCATGAACAGACGCTTCATATTCATATTCAATATCAAGACGATTCATATTCAATATCAAGCGTATTCGCCGAATTTTCAAACTCTAATATCTCGAAATAGAGGAGTCAAATGAAAAAAATTATTTTATATTTTAGACTTGTTTTCTCATGTAAAATCATCCCTTCCACGTTTATACTATCTTGGGGGCACCCAGTAGACATGTGAAATAAAATAGTTTCTGTAACTTTAAAGTCGTTTTTTATGACTCGAGACTCATGGTTTCTTTGAGACTTTTAATAAAATAAAAAAAAGTTGACCTTGGAAAAGGGGTCAAGGACAATTTTGCGTACCATTGTTTTAATAGATCTCCACCGATCGAGAGACATAGAATCCCGCTATGATAGTCGTGACATATAATTTCTATACACCCTGTACTTGAATAAAGAAGCATAGTAAAAAATGTCTCAAGTAAATATTTCTATAACTCCAGGAATTGTAAGAGAAAAAATCTGAAGTCTGTCATTTTGACGGACTCGGTAGCTCTAGTGTTAAGGTCTCCTATTGTTAGTATTTATTTGAAAATGGTCAGCCACTGGCGCTCGATTACTTATTGGTACAGTAACTCACTCTACTTATTACGCGAAGTAGAGATGTCAGGTAGTGGGGCACAGATACCTGCAGGTTTCTCTGTGCCTTCTTCTCGTGGACGAACGATAATGCCGACGACGCGACGTGTCCTGGCCTGACGAGCCACGACGGGGACGTTTCGTAGCCCGTGGCTCCGAGGCAGCTCATTGTTCCGCGGCTCTGCTTTGTTCGTATTTACGCGGGCTCCACGGTAAATATCCTAATAGCAACGTAGAAAATAACGGTGGACCGCGGGCTCACCTGGAGCGACCACGATACTTGCATACCGAATTACGGTAATTTGCGCGTTGTTACGCGTCCACCCGAGGAAACGGCCGCTCGAAAATTGTCGATATGATGCCCGTCGTGCCGCGCCGATCCACCCATTCGACAAGGGAACCGTGGAATTATCGATAATTGCGGTCACGTTGAACGGGTAGCGATTGTCGCTGAAAGGAAAATAATAAGGAAGAGCCCGGAGAGTATGATTGTGCGTCTCGCGGAATAGGAATGAAGGAAGTGATTGTTCTATGAAGAACTCGCTGGATTTTCATCAATCTGCCTCCTTGAGAGTCTTAAACAGCGCCATTGAAACTGCAACCTACCAAATCTTTTTCATTGACAATTTTAACGCTCATTCTTTGGGAACGCTTCAACACACTTTCATGTAAACATCCCCATAATTATACAAAATTCTAACCTAATTAAGTCACAGATTACAGCAATCATCGTTCCAAACTGCTGACCGTCTTAATTCTATGTACCTAATCAAATTTGAATACAACTTAACCCAAATTTTCTTGCATCCAACGTAAATACGATTTAGTTTATGTCAACATGATTTTTTTTCATTGTTTATTTATAAAGGTTGAAGTTTTCACGTGACATCGTTAGCGAATCGTAAACCGTCCATCGTACTTTTTGGTGACTATGGTGTTCCTTTATATAAATTGTTTCAGTGCGAACGAATTTTTGCAAAATAATGTGAAAACTATTGTACATTTAGCAAAACGCGTTTCGTGTTAAGGTATCCATCAAAACGAATCAGAAACTAGAAACCACTCACCGTTATTCGATTCTCTTTCTCCCACGAGAATGATACACATTTGTTGGTGACAAGAAATCCATCACTCTTAACCGCACGAGGATGTTTTCGCATCCCTCGTTGATGACGGCTCATCCTGCGAAACAAATAGTCTATCTTCGAAGGTTCTTCACCCCTTGTACTCCAACCGGGGACAGTATGGTATAACTCGGACCAATAATTTCCAAAACCAGCATTGGTGTACAAATTGAGACAGCTAACTCGAATACCTGGGTATTTTTGTTGCTTTCAGATATATGAAAAACTTGTTTAAGATCAAAATTAAACTAAAAAGTTTCCCTAAGATTATAGAACAAGTTCGTTTTTCTTGAAGCTGTCCTATTCACAGATATCTATATGTATAACTAGATTGCAGATTTTATAAATTGATAACAAAAATAGGGGGGTGAAATTTCGAACCGTAAAAAGATTAAATGAATTTTAATGTATCGATACATTACTTACAATATATTAATATATTACTAATATATTATTTATATATTACTATTTAAGAGAGAAATGAATTCCTATTTGGTTTCTACGTCTTTCAATTCATGCAAACAATTTTTATTTTGCATAAAGATCCGCATTATATGTGCAATTCATGTCTGCCATTTTGTATAATTCATAAATTTAATAAAGACGTTACTCTTGCATCAAAGTCGAAGCTTGTAACTGATTTTTTCTGATAAAAACAATAAAATAAATTAACTTACTCCTTTTAAAAGGAATTGTATCATTATACATATTATACACCAACAGTATTTTTTATTAAAACCGTATCACAATAAACGGTTTAGAAAATAAAATCTGGAATCCTCATTAACTTTACGATTTATTAGGTTATAACACAAATACGTTCGGTTATCTTCGATACCTGTTAATATATTAACAAAGTACAGAATCACAATCAATTATGAAATCACTGTAGAGAATCATTAAAATGAGATTACATTTATCTTTCCGACCTAATGTAAACGTCCACGTCATGGAATTATATCTTTAAAAATGTGTTGAAATAAATTTTAATCCTGGGTGGAAGCCATAGCGATAGTGAGAGAAAATTGGAAGATGGGACTTTCGAAATAGATTAGAAATCTCGTTAATTGACTCTGACATAATGACCAGTTAGAAGATGATCGATTCCGTCTGGAGAGGACACGGACGTATTAATTCGCCGCTGGAAGACTGGGCGAGTCTCTATCACGGCGTTCTGGATATTCCATTTCCACCTCGTTGCACGGTACCACGGTGATATAAATGCTAATTCGTGACGGGCATCTCCGATCGAGACTAGAGGAATCCGTACCTAATTTTCCTGCTGCCAAGGGATTCACTGCGCATAGAGACAGCTGTTTCTCTGCGGGAACGCGAGGAAACACGTCCCACTTTTAGCGCCAAGTTTGACACACGCGGCTCGTCTGTGCAACGTTTTAATTGCGTCTTCATCATGCCCGGTGTAATATCGTTCCGATCGATTTTCCGACCGTTCTTTATTATTTACATTCGCCAAATACGGTCTTGCAAATCCGCACGCCTCTTGCAAAAAGTCTTGCGATTGATGGAACGTGGAAACATGGCTGACTAAAGTGTCAGCAAATATCTTCATTTCGTTTTCCATTAGGAAAAAACATTTAACACTATCAACGCAGATCGGTTTCAGATTTTTTATTTTACAATTATTGAAATTTATAATTTTCTAAATTAATAATTTTATTTATTCAAGTATGCGATAAGATAAAAATCGCACAGAATCTACATAGGCTTATTCTTTTTATTTTTATATGGCAACCATCGGCTTTCAATGCTCAGTAGTATAGTGTTAAAGCAACAATAATGGAATTGTGCGAGTTACCAAATTTGAAAGTCATTTGAATCAGGTGGATACATATTAACGTGAGGTGAATGTAATTTAAATTACTTCTACCCAGGTAGTTTCTTCGTTCCTTTCTATTATTTCCATGCAATCCGTGCTGTCGTATTCATTAATCATATCGAAGCGAGTTGATTCATATGTATAATAGGGCGTAATTCATTCTAGCCAACGATTCTGATGATGTTTTATGTAGAATACTCTTTATTAATGAGTTTTAAATAAATATAAAGAGTAGTAATTACTTATGTAAGTTCATTAAAGAGGACCGAGTAGATTTAGATAAGCAAATGTAACGGCGCGGCGTGGTACTGAATATTATCTTCGGTGGTAGTAGTAGTGTTGAGTAACACACTCCATAAGAATACGTAAAATATAAATGGACACCGTACTGGGATAAAAATTGTAAATAATCAATACAAGTTTTCAAGAATAAGTAAAAATATTTTACGTAGGTATAGTATAACCCAACAAAAATCGTGAAGAAAAATTTTTATATTGGAGTTAAATATCTACCATAAATATTGCCGGAATTATGGTGTGTCCATAAAACCTGACATTTATGCGGTCTACTAAAACAGTTACTCACCTTCTATTACCTAATTCTAGTATCCCGATTGCTTTGACTGAGAAAATCATCTAGAACACGCGTCGGAATTTGTACCCATTAGTTTTTCCTTACAAGCTGGAATCGCGTAGATCCGTTGCTAGTTCATAAAACTGCCCGTAAAAACGATAGTACCTATAATTCGGAAAAAGCTTGTGGGTTCTCGCGGCGTTAACGTTGAGCAACACACGCATTCGCTGAGTAACGAGCGTGAAGGAGTGAAGGATTTCCGAGTAAACTACGTGGGCACCGTGCAGAGGACGAATTGTATTAATCTAATTACAACGAATTTATGAGTGAATGTACACGGTTAGCATCGAAGAAGTCTATCGAGTCGCAGCAGCTCCAGCGGCCGGTGTTCTCTCGGTTCGTTTTTTCCCGGAGAGCCTGTGGCTCTCTTCTTCGCCGAGGGAACTTCCTTCTGGTCCCGTCGTTCGCTTTTCATTATCACCCAGCACGGGATCGCGCGTTCTCTCCTCGAGTGAGACATAACCAACCGGGAACGAGCCGGGCACCTAACAAGACGTACAAAATAAATTGAGAGACGCGAGATTAATGAAACGGCCGTAGGCGGCGGCGAGCACCGAAGAGACGCGGTTGAAAAAGGTCCTCGGGAGAGAGGAGAGAGAGACAGACCGAGAGAGAAATAAGGAGAGACAGACGCACACGGGCCGAAGGAGAACGGTCGCGGAACTTTTGCATGACCGCATCGACACGAACGGACCCCGGCCGGCCGATTGGCCTAATTTACTCGTTTTTAATTAGTCGCCGTTTATCTCGGCCGCGATCATCGTGTTTTCGGGACCCGGCACCAACCATCCGGCCTTCCCTTTTCACGGTGAGATTGAAACTGCGACTCGTGATCTTGTAGCAGGTTCTTGATAAGACTTTTTTTCCACGCGAAACTTGAATAACCTGCTGCGGCTGCGGCTGTTGCTGCTGGAATTTACTTAAGTGCAGACCGGTGTAATGAGCACCGATGGCAATAAACGCGACACGGACCCCGAGGTGTCAATTATGTGACAGGTATTACGATACCGTTGATTTAATAAATATTTATCGCGACGGTACGCACTTACAGTTAAAACTACATTAGCGTTTTAGGACACTCTCGCGAGTGACGAATTTCTTTCGAAGCTTGCTGGTCGTTACGGACTTTGATGTCCATGGTAAAGTGTTAATGATGTTTCAGTGTACCAGAGCACGTAATCGCGACACCTATTGATTACCAGATGCAACTGCCTACCTCATTACCGTTTTCTGTTTTCGGTAGCCGTGCGATGCAAACGTATTTTTATAAAGTTTTTATATTAAAACATCTTTAACCAAAAACGCTGTATCTCACCATAATTCGAACAGATTATGGACTCAGGTTGAGAGTAAAATCAAAATAAGTGTTTTGCAAAAGTTTCGTTAAAATTAGTGAGTCGTTATTCATAATCTCAAGAATTAACGGCTAGAAACTGCGTGCCGACCACGTGGCGTGGAAACAAAAATCTTGTAAGTTCCATTACACTGCGCATCTTTATGCAAAATAAAAAACTTTCAAGTTAATTGTAGAGAACAGAAGTTAAATAAAAATGTGTTCTTTCTTTTGATAATTTTCACAAGTCGAAAATAATGCAATAACATGCTTAAACTCGCTTAATGACTTCACAGTTTTGCATTTCTTCTGCGCATTTTGGCATGACTATGGAATATGACTGTGGAATGTACTGATTTTTGTTTATGATCATTCACGACGTTTTCTATTTACGGCAGCCGTGTGCGATACAGACGTATTATTGTAGTGTCTATATTAAAATATAATTAACCAAAAACGCTTTATGCTACCATAATCCAACATAGAGACTACGTGAGTTTCGTACACACAAGTATGCTCGATTATTTTTAACTTTTCATAATGAACTAACATATATGTATATGTGATAGCAACTTAATCAATTTTCACTAATTTCAAAGCGATAGAATTTTAATTTCATATTATTTACATTGTTTAATACGACAATGCCCTCTCTCTCTCTCTCTCTACAGCAGTCAAAGAAAACATTTAACAAATTGAGAAAACTTAAATTCCAACTATCCCTTCATAAAAATGAATATGATTAATAGCACAAATACGGAAGCCTGTAAGTACGTAATCACATTTCTTAGATGATGTAATAAAATTGTAAAAAGTCATATGCCAGCTCCGGACAAATCGTAGATACCTATACATGTATGAGCCGTTCAATGCAAAAATGGTGAGAATCAAAACAATTAATCATTGGATGAAGAGGAATTAAGTTAAAGCTCTACAAAACAAAATAATATCGAAGTATGTTACGACTGTCATCTTATACAAGCCAGGCTAAAATTATATTACAGTTATTTTATTTAATGGCGATTGAACCCTTGAGATGTGCTGTAAAACCAAACACACAAATACATATTGACTTACACGACGTTTGCATGTAACGGCTCATATGCAAAATGTATTATAATGTCCAATGTGAACCAGACATGTATGCTTCCACCAAGGCTTGAAATGTTTAAAATAAAAGAAAGCCTTTCCATAAAAGAAGTGTTAAAACAAATTAACATTAATCTTACCAAGCACTCGAAGTAATTGAAATGTTCTGCCTTATAATACAGACAAGACGGAATTTATTTAGATTTACAACATGTACTTGTATAAAGAAATTCATTGATCTATTTTCAACGAGAGCGTCTTTGTAATTTCAATAATTGTAAAATACAAAACATGAAACCGTTTATTTCACCAACGGTGGCATTTTTAGTGTTAAAAAGCGTCGAAAACGCTGTAAGTATACTGCGAATGTCTACCAGATTCGAAAAGTTCAAAATAAAATCACAAAATTAATATTAATCTTACCAAGCACTGAAAGTAATTTGAATGTTTTGCTTCATAAAAAAGACAAAACTGAATTACTTGCACTTTGTGCGATCTTTGTTACAACATGTGTTTGAATACAGGAATCTATTTAATTGTTTCATATAGGAGCGTTTTTCAAATTACAATAATTGTAACCTGCAAAACATGAAACCGATTATTTAACCGGTGGTGGAATGTTTAGTGTTAAAAATGCGTTGAAAAAAGTGTACATTACGAACCTCCACTGGACGCGAGAGGTTCAAAATAAAATCACAAATGTCGGCAATACCGAGTCGCCATTAGTACGACAAATAAAACCGAAAGCTCCAGGAAAACATCCATGAAATTCGGCTGGCTAAATATCGACGGTCCAGCAGAGTACCGCGCACCTCTCCGCTGATTTTATCATCGGCGCGAGACAAAATATTCGTTCATTTAATCACGCCGCTGATTATTTCCCCGGCAGGGGATTTTTTTCAGAACCAATCTCGCTCTTCAATATTCGAAACAGAGTGGTTCGCACACAGGGACACGAGTCGGTGCCCCGTCGAATGAAAAACCAGCCGGAACTCAATCTACGAGCCGTCACAGCCGGCACAGTGGAGCTCGTTAAAAAATCATCACCGAATTAAATCGAGTCGCCTTTTCACCGTGTAAACAACCCCCTTTCGCGTATAGATTTCGATGGGACGGGGCCAAGGGACAGAGGGACATAGGGGAGAGAAGGGATAGAGATAGAGAGTGAGTGAGAGAAAGAGAAAGAGAGGGGAGAGAGAGAGAGAGAGAATCGGGGCGAGAAAGTTTCGGGGACAGCGGCAGGCCTGACCCTCGATAATAGATGGCACCCCTGGGTACCGCAAATGAACCACGAAATGCTGCCGGTGCCCAGGACCAACCTGTCATAGGTCCTGCCCGAGACGATGCACCATCTGTCCACCGGCGAGTGGATGCAACGATGCACCAGCAAAGATAACACCGAGACCCGAACCTGCGGGCGACGACGATTGCTCTCCGCGGCTGTGTTTAATGTCGTTCCGAGCGATCGTTTATGACAGACGAGGCGTTGAAGGGTGCTGCCGAGGGTTCGGCGATTAGGCACACGCCAAATGCCAGTCGAATGTTGTTTTGTCTACCGTCAATGCATTTTCCTTCGTTTACAAGCCTTGGCAAGGGTCTTGCGTTGATGACATACGGACTTCCGATTCGAGAATGATTTTCGAATGAGATAATGCACCTATTAACACGATGACTGTCAGACTGGTACTCATAATGGCCGCTCAACATCAGGACATCTAGTTTAATAGTATAGGAATAGGAAAAACAAGATTTGTTGTAGCAGTTACTGTCGAAACCTTCTTATATCTTGAAGATGCTATTATAACAAAGTGTGAATTACAGAAGAACCTCGTTCGTTGCACGGAACGGAACTTCTTTTGTTTCTACGTAGACCGCAATATCCAACACGAGTTCCAGAACCTTGGACAACTCGTGGTGGGAACCGCTGGTAGACAACGAACGAGGATTCTGTGCAATAAACGAGGTTACAACTCGTGAGGTTCTACTGTACTTAACTTTCAAATGGCAGACCATTCTTACAACTCTATAATCACTCATGTTTAGGTCCATCGACGGCTTTATCTATAGATTTTTTTAAAACATATTTTTGAAGGCATTTTTTGTACGTTCTCAAACAAAAAGATAGCACGTGTGTGAGATTGACTGAATTAATTCATGATTTTAATACTTTGGGTCAAAATAGACCCAGACCCCGCCTGTGGAGGATTAATATAATATATAAACATTTATTTTCGTATTTGATAAAACAACAGTGCCAGGCATATATGATTGATGTGAGAATCAAAGTATTAATAGAAAGCGGTACACTCTGTAAATTGCATTGTTATGCAGTGACTGCGACTAACATAGCTTTTGGTTCATACCTTGTTTCACTTTCCCTTGAAACTCTTTCTTTCTTGTTTCAAATTATATTTTATTCTACAACGTTGTGTTATCTGCATTGTGGACTGATTACCACTTTTGTTCTTATGTTAACACTGAACCTAGCAAATAAATATTGTTGAAATTATAAAGACTCTTTCATAGGAAATGATTGAATAAATTTTTTACTTGCCTTTGGAAACTACATTGCAAGTTTATTACATTTTTCTGCCAAAATACAAGATAGACGCTTCAATTTTTCCATTTAAAATAAATTTCCTTAATATGATTGAACGACACACATTGAAAGACCTTCTAAAAGTGAATGTGCACTAATTCATTGATTTTATTTACTTTTCATATTGTGGGGTTAAAGGATTTAGAAAATCGGCGACTCATATTACAATCGAAATTGTGAAATATTAAGATAAATTGTATGTTGAAAGATTTTTCTAGTAAGGAATCTGAATTTAATTAAAATATAAATTTATATTTTGTTGTGTATAGAAAATTAGATAATTTTTCGTATTTTTATCGTGTCCGTTTTTGGGGAGTCAATATAAATCATCAAATATATTTTTCATCTCTAGGAAATCGAATGTTGGGTTTGAATATTGTTTTTTCACTTGTTTTTCAACCCCTTATATTTGGAATTGGAATAAACGAGAATTGCGGGGAAATATATTTGTAAAGTATAGTTGAGTAATATTTGTTCTGGAATAACGAGCAACCCGGTCCGTCGGCGGTTAAATGGATATGCAAATCCGTAGCAGCGACGCATTAAGATAAATGTATACTCCGGCTATATTAATATTTCATTTATCTTTGTTGTTAATACATGAAAATGGTAGCCAACTATTTAATCACACTCGCTTTGCTCCGATTTTTTGGAAGAATATTAAACGAGTGTGCGTGCAATACAAATTGTTGATTGCGCGAGACTGTCGCGTGTTATACATTAGATAAATCACATAAAAAAAAAAGAAATATTTGTAGAATATATCTTCGTTTACAGGCGTCACATGCGCTCGAAAGCTACGCTATCGTCATCGGCGGTCACTTGGAGAGAGTGATATTAGAAAATACAGTAGTACTCACTTAAATTTGCAGTTTGAGATCTGGTATTAAAATTCTTACGTTATAGAGTAGCGTTTTTCTTCGAGGAATTGAACACAGCTTGATAAAGTAAGAGAATAGATATAGCGAGTGAAAGCGAGATAGACGCAATCTGTCGAGCATCAACGATCGAGGTTCAAAAGATGGCGCGGGAGTAGAAAAATAAACACACAATAAAGAAAATGTTTAAAATTCAGTAATTTTTGTCTCACCTTTTCAAATGACGTACCAGTGGACTGTTGAGATTCCTCCGATTAAAATGAGTCCAAATATGACGTGAGCGATTTACTTTTATATTTGTGGACTTCATACATAGCAATCATATGTATGTCCTTAATTTTGTGATTTATTGCTTTTTTTACGCCATGTAGTAAACTAGTTGTTCTAACTTCTCAAAAAAATCTAAGCGAACAGTGCAATATTAAAAAAGTGATCGTCTTTTTAAAAGTGTCCGAACATTGCTGTGAGACATTGTGGGTTGTTGCAGATGAAATGTCCGATTTCAGAATGCAAATATTAGGAAGTGCTTTAATTTAGAAATAATATTACAATTTACAGGTTTATTATATGTATAACATTTCAAGATAGAAAGGTAATATTTTATGTCCTATCTTCAGTTTCTAATTACATATTCAACTCTGCTTTTGAGTAAAGTTTATTTCAATATCGCTCGATGTGATCTTAGTGTATTCTTTTTATATGAGTAAGAAAATAAGCATATTGTCGACAAAATTATGTGATGTTTAGTCAAAATGTGGTAGTAAATGAACGCGCTGTTAGTCAATGATAGAGAAAGCTCAAAAATAGAGATGACAATCTCATAAATGAAGATGGTGAACGACTAAAATTCAATTTTTGCCGTAGTATAATCGAAAAACTCGACATTTCTTGACAGAATATGATGATACAATGGTGCTTAAAGTTACTATTACGAGTCGGACATTTCATGTACAACAACAAATATAATACATTAAGTGTATAAAACTAATTCGATTTATGTCGTGTGTGGACTTATTTTAATGATAAAACTTACTTTATGATTACCTTTTACGTTCCTTCAATAGTTTTATTCTTTTTCCTCGTCTATTGAGATAAGGCTCTGCTGAGCTCGAGGCACTAACAAGGAGAAGACGCGGTCATGGGGTCTCAGATTTTCTCGAAACTTTGCATATTGGTAGATTTCGTTCTCCTGTTTATGAAAATGTAGCATTATAGGCGTCGATACACAACAATTTTTGAGATACGTTGAGATTGATGAAGTTAGTGTTTCTTTCATATTATCTTCCTTTTCAATAAAATTTTTATATTTTGTTCCCTATAGATATTATGAGTGTATTTTTCATGTGCAAAATGCAATTAATTAAAATAGATAAACTGAACAGAAAAAAAAGAGAAAATGGAAAAAAAGGAAAAAGGGATTTGAACACTGGCCTTCCCGGTAACGAATCTAGTATGTTACCATCTCGCCGTTTGGCACTTGACAAAAACTTCAACCAGAACTGTACTTAACGGCTTAACGGGTATAATGAAATTTAAATTGTAAATATCTCAAAAGTTATTGAGTATCGACGCCTATAATGCTATATTTTCATAAACAGGAGAATGAAATCTACCAGTATGCAAAGTTTCGACAAAATCTAACACTCGATGGTCGCGTCTTCTCCTTAAGTGGTAGGGGAAGAGTGGGGATGGGTCGTAGAAATTTAAGTGTAACAGATTTAGCAAATTTGAGTGACCACTACTGTATTCCGACTTGAATAAAATCTTATCGAGTAGAAGCTGTAATAGTTCGGATTGCTCGTGATCGACGGAGGATGGATCGTGCCGAGGGATTGACGATTGTAAATGCGCCAAATGGCGGTGTTGTGCGCGACCCCTCGTATAATCGAGCGTGAAATTTGAAAATTTTCATTATTGCCGGACCTTTCTCGCCTCGGTGCGCGCGGAATGAAATTTCGAATCTTGCGTAATACGCTTACGCGTCCGGTGGTTAATGTGCACACGTGAATGAGCCTCGTGTGCGTCGCGTTTAAACGTGACGTCGTTCGCCGCAATCAATCTGTTATTTAACGACACCGTGTTATTGGTTGCTGAAACTGTTAACCGGTTAAAAAAAATACTACCGATTTCTACATACTTGTCCTGTCATTTCCATCCGAATTTTTATATGCGATAATGTGTTTTGCGAGAACACTGTACAGTTCATTTTGTTTCATTCTATATAAATTGGAAGATTTTAAAAATCTGGTGGAATACATATGTTAAATATATATTTTAAATCTTACGGTGGGGTAGGATGGACTGCAATATCTTTTATTTGCATTATATTTTCAACCCTTTTTGTGCTGTTAGTAAAATATATAAAGGCTTGTTAAAGACTTAAAAATGTGGTGGGTAATTCAAAATGGTATCGAATGGTGTTGTTTGTTTTCTTTTTCTTAAAAGTGGTAATTATGGTTTTCAACTAATTCTATATTTAAAGTTTCAGATTATGAAAGCATATTCAGTTACTTAGGAATTGAACTGTAAAAGAATAATATTTACTTTTTGGTATAAAAAACTTCACTTATTATTTCCTTTTGCAATTGATAGAAAGTATTATAGTTGATACAAAGTTCACGAAAAATTATAAAGCTTCAGAAATTTCATTTATTTAACATTGAAACCGACATTTGCATAGAAAGAGCACAATTTCTTCCAAACGAAGTAGAATAAAATAAACGAGGTAGAACGACGTACGTACATAATAGTTCAATAAAAACGTGAGCACAGAGGTCCAAATTACACGAAACATTCTTCGCAACGTTTGCGAGTAATATTCTCGTTTTTCAGCGAATAATTCATCAAAACCGCGTGGAATAACGGAACGCGGCGCTTTTTAAAAATAATTGTGACCACTGTTTCCCGGGGTCGACGAAGTCGTTTTCGGGGCCATTATGTCACGTCCGCATAATTAACGTTCCTTACTCGCAATTTTCTGCACGCGCGATTACACGGGACGCGGGGCTAATTACAATTTTCGCCGGGTAATTTAAATTATTTCAACGTGAACGTCTAAACGCCGTGGCGCCATTGAAAAACTCGAGGTGGCCGGTGGACCGTGCCGGCCAAAAATCCGCATCGTAAATCCTGCCGCGCGCTGCCAATCAACTTGATGGAGAATCGGTGTTTTTTGTTTATTCGTTGTCCCGAAACAGTACATTGTTGGCACGGAATGTGTGTTACCGTGAGCCGAACCGGGGGTGTTGGTGCGGGCGTGCGGGGGTGACTTGACGGGGCCAACAGTTTCCCCCTTTCCGTCGTTAGCTAGCGTTAAATTAGAATCGTCATGGCGGCCCCGAAGAGTAACAAGGACGCGGCACGGCCCGTAGAGAAACAGGGACAGAAGGAGGGAGTTGTACCGGTACTTCCGAATATTTAAAGCTACTACGAAAATGTTCAAATGGCTCGTTTCGGGGCCAAAGTTTCCTCGTTAAAGGGTTTTTGGGTCCCCTTCGAAGACCAACAGGGTATCGTAAGACGCTAGGGCTCGATGGACCTTGGAGACGTGCGGGGCAATCGTGGAACTTCCTCGAGAACTTCCGGATGAAAGATTTATTCGATAAGGCGGGATAGTTTTACTGTTCTTCGCCAGTTCCTGGCGACCCTCTTGAGTAGACAGGATTCTGTCTCGTAACTGTTTCGTTTAATTCACTGACACATGGAGAAAACGGAATCTAGGAAGATATACTTTGGTATGTTAAAATGTGTTACTGGCAATACAAATTTTTTATTTCATTTTACTTTATTTTATTGGCACTTTGTGGAGTGGTCATGAGCAGGTGGATCCGTGTTTTCGTGTTTGAACGTTATGTTGTTGAAGTTAAACAGCTGCATAGAAAATATAATAGAGATATGTCGTTTTGAGAAAGTTTTAAGTATTCTTACAAGTAGTTGTTTTAGTTTAGTCTTTGTTTGTTAGAATATAAAGCTTTGAATATAGAATATACCAGAATATACTAGAATATACAAGACTGTAGTAGAATGTAATATAATAATATAGAATAAACTAAAATAAACTAGAATATACTAGAATTTAATACTAGAATGCTATATGTATAATATACTGGAATGTAATACAAAGTAATAAAATATAATATAATATACTGGAATGTAATACAAAGTATTAAAATATAATATAATATACTGGAATGTAATACAAAGTACTAAAATTTAATATAATACACTTGAATGTAATACCTTTGTATTAAAATATAATATAATATACTGGAATGTAATACAAAGTACTAAAATATAATACAAAGTACTAAAATATAATATAATACATATACTGAATATACTAGAATATACTAGAATGTCGTTCGCACAAAACAGAAAATTCGTTTTCCACCATAATTGAGTGGCTGGTTGGCCTCCTAGACTTCTGAATTACATGATATTTGTTCGCGATGCTTTCGATCGTTGGCAGGAGAGGCTGCTGTCGACCGCAGGTAGTGATAAAAGTATCTATAACTCAACAAAAAAAAAATAGTACGGGAAGAGAGGCACAAATCATTGGCGGGACGGGCGGGGGGTGGTAAAGGGGTTGAGGGTGGCGGTGGTCTCCCGTGGGATATCGAACGCGGTCATAAATCGCAAATCAAAACGTGTCAAACGGGCCGGTCGCGAAATTAAAAGTGACGGGCGAACGGCGTGTATTGTGCACGGTTGCATATCGGCACCGTGAAAACCGGCCCGCCATAATTGTGAGTTACGGTGATCACGCACCGGCATTTATTTATTCGCCGGTGTGCTCGTTATTTATGACGAAAATGTATCAGAGCCTGTATCTGCGGCAACGCGTTCCGCTCGTCTCTATACATACGCGTTACTGCTGCGGTATCGATGACGCACCGATATTTTATCAGAATTTTGGAAAACTGTCCGACCGAGCCTAGAGATCGAACCACCCTTTTCGCAGCGTTTTCACGACCAAGAAAATTAAAACGTGTACGGTTTTTTTTATGGAAAAATGATGCCCAAAGACAGTCGTGAAAGATATAAAGTATACGCTGCACCAGAATTTATAGTTAACTCACTAAAACAGGATTAATATTCGCTACAAGGAAATATTTATTCAACTCAATTTTTCTATAATATTTAATTATTTCATTATGGATGTAGGAGTACTTAAAGGCGTTGATTCAAAATCGGCCAAAATTACCCTAGACCAATTTTCCTGAAACTTTGCATATTGGTAGTCCTTTGGGTCTAACATTGATTCCGTGCAAAAACTTTTTCCCAGGACTTCACGGTTACGGGGGGGGGGGGGGGGGGACAAAGTACGTATTTTGCGAAATCTACTATGTGCTGTAACTTTTAATAAAAATACGATATAGACCCGGCACTGATACCAAAAAATCATAAAAAATTCAACCTTTCTAGCGGTGTATAAGTTTATGTAATTTATTTATTGTTCACATAATTTTTTCACGTTTTCCGTATTTTTCAAGGCGTAAAAAATTCAGAAAAATTGCAATTCCCAAAAAAGTATCGCCTGATGTTAACCAAAAACGCTGCATTAATAGTACATTTCATGCCCTTTCGAATAGTGTTTGTCATACCTTGGTCAAATTATTTGTTTTTGAGTTATAAAGTAAAATGTGAGTAGAAGTTGAGGCGCGCGGTCAACTACTCGACTCATATATTCATTTCAAACGTGGAAAAAACGCTTCCTGTGATTATATATACTCTTTGGAAACGATAGTTCGTACTTTTATTTAAATTTACACATGTTCCGTTCCAAATGGTAAATATATTATCTTCATTTTTCTGAATTTTATTTAAATGACGAGCTATATTTGATGTCTCTTGGTTTATTTTCTCTCTTGTTATGTTCCCCACAAAATGAGGAACAAACTTAGACATAATAATATCTCGCACTTCTGAAATTATTCTTCATACCGTAGGTTGTGACTTATTTATCATAGCTCCAATGTCTTTTTGAGACGACCCACGATATAAATGCCTTAAATAAATTTCCACCTTGTATATTGAGTTACTGCCCTCACTTCTATTGAAACATTATTCATTTAAGTTTTGTAGTTCGCTTTTTTTTTAAGCCAGTCCAGGTTTTTAATTCGCTGTTGTGTAATTTTTGAAAAAAAATTACATTCATGTGGTTTATTTTCGTTGAAGTTCCGTAATTGATTAATAACATTTACAATTTAATTTATTGATAACGTTGTTTCGTTTTGTAGATTGTCCTGTAGTGCAAGTATCGAAGATTGCGCTATACTGTCGTTCGTGATATGCCTTTTGCAACATACATTTCGTTCGTGGATTATATGATCATTTATCAATATTTCTGTCCTTAATTTTTTATTAATAAAAGTAAGATTTTTTTCTTCAACACCTCTACAACCAAATATGCACTTCGAATGACACAAAGTGCTGCTTTTATTGGTAAAGTGGCGGAAGATTCAGTGTCCCTTCCTGTCTTTACTGGTACTGAAGGTGATATTACACCTTGGAAGCTTCTTCCAGCTTCTTGGTCATCAATATTTGAAAATGGAGATTCCAAAAAACATTTTTTACAAAACACTTGATTTGATTTAACTTTCTTCTCCTTCTTCGGTTTTTTTAAAAGAACAATGCCACATTTTTCGCATTTGTTAGAACTCACATTTATTTCTTTCAGTTATTGCACTAATCACGTTTACTATTAGTCACATGTACTGTCAGAAATATTCTAACGAAATGTTGCGCACATACAAAATTCTTTTGCAGACGATGGACCTTCACGACACGACAACGAAAATGAAACTGATGATTTGTCTTTGGTCTAGTTAAAAGAAATGCATAGATGACTGCCACGACAGCAGTAATCTCAAAGCGCGAAATTTGAAAAAATGAACACATCTCGTCAATACTTGATTTCTCTCTCGAAATTCTAGATTTCGATTATGGGATCGATCGTTCCCTTTGATTCTGGGTATCGATGAAAGAGTGAATAGTTCCGTTTCGGAAAATTATAAAACACTGTATGTTTCGATTGAGATTATTAAATACTGTCGTGAATATAAATCGAAACAAACTGAAGAAGATACGCTACCTGATAATTGTATAATAAGATATAAAATAAAATAAGCAATATCTGCATTCTGGTATAATTATTGTAAAATATAACCAATGTGTTTCACTGTTTCAAAACTGTAGAATTGATAACAATAGCATAGCTGTGTTATGTACAGTGTATATATAATCACAGGAAGCGGTTTTTCCACGTTTGAAACAACGTTATCAATAAATTAAATTGTAAATGTTATTAATCAATTACGGAACTTCAACGAAAATAAACCACATGAATGTAATTTTTTTTCAAAAATTACACAACAGCGAATTAAAAACCTGGACTGGCTTAAAAAAAAAGCGAACTACAAAACTTAAATGAATAATGTTTCAATAGAAGTGAGGGCAGTAACTCAATATACAAGGTGGAAATTTATTTAATGCATTTATATCGTGGGTCGTCTCAAAAAGACATTGGAGCTATGATAAATAAGTCACAACCTACGGTATGAAGAATAATTTCAGAAGTGCGAGATATTATTATGTCTAAGTTTGTTCCTCATTTTGTGGGGAACATAACAAGAGAGAAAATAAACCAAGAGACATCAAATATAGCTCGTCATTTAAATAAAATTCAGAAAAATGAAGATAATATATTTACCATTTGGAACGGAACATGTGTAAATTTAAATAAAAGTACGAACTATCGTTTCCAAAGAGTATATATAATCACAGGAAGCGTTTTTTCCACGTTTGAAATGAATATATGAGTCGAGTAGTTGACCGCGCGCCTCAACTTCTACTCACATTTTACTTTATAACTCAAAAACAAATAATTTGACCAAGGTATGACAAACACCATTCGAAAGGGCATGAAATGTACTATTAATGCAGCGTTTTTGGTTAACATCAGGCGATACTTTTTTGGGAATTGCAATTTTTCTGAATTTTTTACGCCTTGAAAAACACGAAAAACGTGAAAAAATTATGTGAGCAATAAATAAATTACATAAACTTATACACCGTTAGAAAGCTTGAATTTTTTATGATTTTTTGGTATCAGTGCCGGGTCGATATCGTATTTTCATTAACAGTTACAGCACATAATAGATTTCGCAAAATACGTACTTTGTCCCCCCCCCCCTCCTCGTAACCGTGAAGTCCTGGGAAAAAGTTTTTGCACGGAATCAATGTTAGACTCAAAGGGCTACCAATATGCAAAGTTTCAGGAAAATTGGTCTTGGGTAATTTTGGCCGATTTTGAATCAACGCCTTTATCGGTGTAAACATTGTGGTTATTCATTTATGTGAATTTATTTGAATCCATTATTGATAATTAATAGACTGCGTATCTTTATGCAAAAGTAGAAATTGTTTGCATTAATTGCAAGACACAGGTGTTAAATAGATATTTATTTCTCTAACCACTAGCTTTAATAAGTTGTAAGTATTGTATCGATATTTTTAAATTCCTTTAATCTTTCTATTATTTGACATTTCGCCCTCCCATTTTCACTATAAATGCATAATAGTCTAATAATTGCTCTGTAAATCTTTATACATTTATGACATTTGCGAATTAAAGGAGATGTACAAATTAATTCATGGTCCTCACAATTAATTTACTTTTTTTCAGTCAAAGTATTTACTTCTCTTTCCTCGTTGTCGTCGTGTACACTGATTTAACATTAATTTTATTTCACTTAACAACTGAAATAATGAGGCTTAGTCTCAAAATGAAAACATGATTCCTATAAAAATGATGCTAGTATCTTCGAATAGCTCTGCATATTGATTTTAAGTAAGGTTCCTTTGTTTTAAAGTTGGGTGTAAGACACGTCGTTCCGTGTGCAGTAACATTCCAGCAAGCACTAGTCGGGAGTAAGGATGTATAAAACAGCGCAAAGCACGGAAGTTCCAGCGAACACTTAACCAGATTAATCCCAGGATGACAGATACCCAGAAACATCGTCCTGCGAAGTAGGACGTCGAAGTGTAAAAGGAGGGGGTGGTAGCAGAACGGCGCGACGATAGGGGTAAACGCCACGGGGTAGAAAGTGTTGCAGGCGTACAGGTGCCACCAGGGTGCAGTTACTTTGCCGTGCAGAGCGGCGGAAAATTGTTTACTGGATTGTTTAAACGAAATTTACTAAAGCTTACTGATTTTATATCACGACAACGCAGCCCCGGGGAGCCACCCCGGATTATACATTAACGAAGTTAGCCACGGAACGGGGGAGAGAACGCGAGACAGAGAGCAACGGAGGAAGAGGGACGGAGAAGAAAAGAGGACGCTCAGCTAGTTGGAAATTAGCTTTCCACTATAATCGTCCCTGTTATAAAGTCGCAGTTAGCCCGCCGGACTGTAAAGAGTAAACGTGGGAAACGAAAGGGAGGAATTGGAAAGCCTTGTAAAGCGCGGAACGACGCTGAAGAATTTTTAACGAGATCCGTTATGAACTTTTTAACACGACGCGCGACGGTGAAGACGGCCAGACACATTTCCCGTAGGATTAAATATTGCAGCTTAGAGCAATTTTTAATGCGACAAAGCGCGCGCTTCTTAATAAAAATATCAATAATATACTCGGTAGTTCATCCTTCTGTTTAGAGAAATTAAGATGACAATTCTTTGATTCTGAACTTTGGATCGTAAATGGAAATGGAAATCAAAAGTATGAATGTGGAGTAGTTACAGTAGTACTTTGACTATCCGGGCTTTTGATGCCTGAAATCATTATTGTTTGAATACTTTCCACAAAGACATAGTTCAGTCTAAAACAATCCATACAGTTATTGTACATCTCAGAAAGGCTTAACACTGAAACTACGGAAGTATTTTATTATCTGAACATAGATGTTCCACTAATTATTAGGTTGTTGCATATAAAATTTCCGATTCATAACATTGACTTTAAGCAAACATGACTTTTCTCTAAATAAACCTTATTCGATTAAAGTAAGCACCATTTAATCATCATATTCTGTCACAATATGGCGAGTTTGTCAATTGCACTACGATAAATATTGTATTTTTTTTGTCGTTCACGTTCATGACTTATGAGATTGTCATGTCTATTTTTGAACTTTTTCTATCATTGACTAACTGCGCGTTTATTTACTACCACATTTTGAGTAAACATCACATGACGTTGTCGTCAATAAAAGAATACATGACGATCACATCGACTGATATTGAAATAAACTGTATTTAACAGTAAAGTTCGATATGTAAGTAGAAACTGCAGATAAGACTTGAAAGATTACTTTTGCACCTTCAAATGATATACGTACAATAAACCTGTAGATTAAAATAGTATTTCTTATTATATTTCTTATTATTAATAGTCGTTGCAAGAATATACAATAAGTAAAATGTTCTAATTTATTTTGTAATGTACTCCTTTAAATAGAGTATACATTTTTTTCGTTTAAACAAGAAACGTTCATTATGGAACTGAGCTATGATTTAAAATTACTGTGAAAATAAATACATTGAAATCTAAGCTTTCATGTAAATATATGTCTATTTAAAGGAGTACACTAGAAAATAAATTAGAACATTTTACTTATAGAATATTCTTGCAAGGACTACCCGTGGATTAGTTGAAGAAATCGGAAAGAAAGAGACAGGAGAACGAGGAGAGAAATAATTAACGTAAATGAAAGTAGTATTAAAAGTAGTATACAGGGTGTCCGACATAAATGGGAACACCTAAATATCTGTCGTGTTTACAATCCTATCAGAAAACTGCTGAGGACAAAGTGACACTATTGCAATGAAAATACAGTCACTCCCATTAATATTCGGACACTCTTAAAAAGACGATAACTTGTTTAATATTGGACCATACGACTTGGACTTTTTTGAGAAGTTAGAATAATTAGTTTACTACATGGCGTGAAAAAGAAGTTTTAAAACAATTGCAATTGGTCGGTATTGCAGAGAAAATACTAAAAGTTGTGTTTTACAATTTTTTTATGTGGCTTATATTGAAAATTTAAAACATGCATTTTGTAGATCTGTATCAGTTGTATACATTTTCAAATTTTCATCCAATTTGAATTACGTGGAAAACAGCGACAGGCATCGAATGACGTAAGAATCCTTGGATTTATTACAGTTTAAGGCCGAAAAATTGTGAAAAGCTGCGATTTTTACCATCTTCAAACAGTTGTAGCTCATTGCAACGTTTGCCGATTTTGGTGAAATATTCAGAGTGTATACAGTTGACGCAGATCTACAAAACGTATTTGTTGAATTTTCAATATGGACCCACATAAAACAGTTATAAATAACAACTTTTAGTATTTTCTTTGTAATTCCAACCAATTACAATTTTTTCAAAATTTCTTTTTTCCAACGAGTAGCAAACTAATTGTTCTAACTTCTAAAAAAAAAATCCAAGTCACATGATCCAATATTAAAAACGTAATCGTCTTTTAGAGTGTACGAATATTAATGGGAGCGACTGTATGTTTTCACTTATGGCGAAAGCCACCAATCTTTAAGGCAAGCAGTACATTTGTATCGTGAAAAATTTGTGAATCGTATTTGTCCTTTGTTGCACGCATTTTCCGTTGTGGTAAAACAATTTAAAAATACCGGTAGTGTAAGTTCTAAAAATCGTAATAATTACTGCAGCATGTGCTTCAATTACGTTTCAGGAAATCCACAATGCCTACAGATCATTTAATGCAAGATTGCAATACTGCATAAATGAGGATGGTCAACATTTCGAACATATATTATGATATGTAAAGGCCAACCCACCGTAAACAACGCGTAACCTTTGCTGAAACACGTAAGTTATAAACTTCTACATTTTATACGCTTCAACATTATTCTTGCTCAACGCCATTTCAAGGTCAAAAAGGTGGTATCCACTAAATTCAGTTTTTTATTGTCTATCATGCTATCGTAAAAAAATATACTATTCCATTTAAAAAAACTTCGGTGACCTTGAAATTTCATTAAAAAACACGACATAAAATTTTTTTTCTTTACCATTATATTTGCCCCCAGCAAAAGTGTCACTTTGTCCTCTGAAGTTTTCTGATAGGACTGTAAATACGAAAGATATTTAGGTGTTCCCATATATGTGGGACACCTTGTATAATAAAGTGTAACTAAAGATAGATGGATGGTTGATGCATGCATTGATGCAATAAGTGAAGTGTATGATAATTTAATTAGACTGCGGATTTTTTGCATTTATGACAAAAATGTGTAGGCGTAATTTAAAACTGTAAAGACATGGGGAGAATTTTAAAATGCTATTGTATTATTTTCAGCCTGTTAAACATATTAAAAGAGAAAATAACTTTATATTTCACTACAATTTGTCGCGTTTCAGGTAAATAATTTTTATTTTGCATAAAAATCCGCAGTCTAATGATAATAGGTCAATTAGTAGTATTTATACCATGTTTGCATTAAACGGGTCATGTGACCATGAAATAAATGTAACAGTTAAAATGATAAAAAGATGTGTTTGGTAAGAACTTGTTGGATACCATTTGAGATTTTTGACTGCCGTAGTGGCGATTTAATGATAATAGGTCAATTAGTGGTACTTATACCACGTTTGAATTAAACGGATCATGTGACCATGAAATAAATGTAAGGGTTTATATGATAAAAAGATGTTGTGTTTGGTAAAAACTTGTTGGATACCATTTGAGATTTGTGATTGCCGTGGTGGCGATCTAATGATAATAGGTCAATTAGTGATACTTATACCACGTTTGCATTAAACGGCTCATGTGACCATGAAATAAATGTAAGATTTTATATGATAAAAAGATGTTGTGTTTGGTAAAAACTTGTTGGATACCATTTGAGATTTTTGACTGTCGTGGTGGCGACCCTCGTCGGCAAAAGGTTAATAGTAGAGTGTTTCTCTTGTAACAAAATATGAAAGAACCAGCGCAAAGTCAAGGTGTTGACGAAGCACTCGAATCTCGCATCTCGAAGCTGTAGAGATCCGAACGACACTGACCACTCGGGGGAGAGAAAGAGAAATCAAAGCTTGCCCACTGTCGACGAGCCAGGAAGCCCTCGAATATTTATGGGGGTTCCATATGCCGCGGCGCGAATCGCCACCGAAAACGGACCGGACCGATCGACCCATCTGGCCGAAGTGGCGACCGTAATGTCCCGTCGGTTATCTCCTATAATTTGAGGTAATATATTACCTGGTAATTCGTTGATCATTGGCGTAAGATGCAATTACGAGCGTAACAGGCACTTCCCCCGCGAGCACGTTTCACGTTCGCCACATGTTTCGTGGATCATCGTCGGCGACCCTCGATCGCCAATTTTTGATTCTGATCTCGCGATGCCTAAATCATTTAACGACGCCACCTTACGCCCTGGATAACTTCATCAAGCAGGTGGACGTCTGTGGTCCCTTTGTTTCGTCTTCGTTCCTTGCTTGCACCTTGGTCCTACATTCAGAGAGGTTCCCGAAAATATTATTTAACGCATCATCTACCGGCGATTATTCCATAATTTTTGGAAGTCTAAATTAACAACTCACCCTGAATAACGCCATCGAACAATTTTGTTTGGGTTTATTGTGTAAAAGAAGATGTTTAAGCTTCCATCTAGCACAACACAATTATTGAAAAGCTTATTTACAGGATTCTGATAAATAAAGTGTTAAAAGAGAATTTTCAAATCTATACTTTAACCATTCGCCTCTGGAAACTAGGTCATTTAATTGCTCAATTTTTGGTGATTTAAACGAATGAATAACACTTTAGATTGAAAACAACAGGAAGCCTTATTGGTCTATGAGAAGTGTCTTTAAAAATATGTTTATCGCTAGAACTATCGAACCGCCTCTTTTAGCTAGACTGACTCCTAATTTTTTCATTATTGTTTCATTAGAAACTAAACAACAAAATTGATGGTGTTTAGAATGGTGTTCAGCTTTAACCACCAATTCTCTCAACAGTAAAAATAATACTACAAGTTGTATTTATTGTTTCATTAGAAATTTTTGAACAAACTTTTCTATTGAAACACATATTGCAATCAAAGTTGTATACAGTCTGAATAGATGAATTCTTGTCATTATTGCAAGGCAATACAACATGTAGTAATATTTATACTGTTAAGAAAATTAATGGTTAAAGCTGGGCACCATTCTAAGCAACATCAATTTTTATGGTTGTGTAAAAGTTCCGCCGTCCGAATCAGTGGTGTTCATCAAGTTTTAAGAAATAGGTACACCTTTGAATTTGGTTTAAAATTTTCTGTTGAGTTTAAAGTTTTGGATACATAAAATTAACTTAAGATGAATTTTGCCTCTATTTTTATGTATTTCACATAATTTTCGAATTGTTTTAAGACTATAAGACAATCAAAAAACTCATATTTACTGCAAAATGTGTGGGTTAATCTCAGAACAAATTCTTTTTCAAAATGAAATACACATAAAAACTTATAATTTAAAGAACATAAATATCTATCAATTATATAAAATGCACAGTGCTTCAAACTTGCTAGATTCTTAATTTTTATGAAAGTGAACATATTTCAAAAATTTTTCATCTCCAGACTCTTCTATTTTCATGTTATTTTAGAAAAATCACTGTGGAGGAAATGTATTAAAAAAAAGTATCCTTTTTTAACCCATTAACAGCCAATGTCCTATTTATGGGACGCGATTTTAAAGTAACATAAAGAATATTTTATTAAGTAACAAAAAATATTTGTCCCAAAAATGGGACATGAATTATTTTGGTAAGTATGAATATTTTTAACATTTTTTCTCTCACAATATCTTCATTTGTACGTAGATGGCACATACTAAATGAGAAAATAGCCGAATTCGCTTCCATCGACTTGTGGCTGTTAATGGGCTAAGAAAATGGTCTTTTGTAGTCAAAATGAATCAAAACAACTGTTAATTTTTTATCAATATATATATTTCCTTTTCGTATTTTATATATTTATAAATGTCATAGATACATAAAGATCTATTCACGAATTTCCTTATAGGCTTTGATTTTTAAATTTCTTGTAGGATTTGCTTATAATGTCTAGGAGTAGCACTTCTGTAGGATTGATTATATGTAGAGATCACGGTTTTGGACGTGTATTGAGGATACGCGTATTCACGTGTTCACGTGTACTAATATAGTAAATCCTTATTTTAAACCGTGTACTGTTTTATACACGGATACATAGGTACTGAAGTAAACGTGTACACGTGTATCGAAATACGCGGATAATACACGGGTATCCGTTATTTTCAATGCACGTGTATTACCCGTGTATTGAAGTTCAAGGGGTACACGTGTGTCAATATAAGGTTTGATGTTATAGTTGCGTGATCTTCAACTCGCGTTTATGCTGACGATTGTAATGATTGTGTCATGAACTGCCACCCAGTTTTTCTGTAGCAACTAATTAAGACTTATTGGAAAAGCGTACTTGTGCGTGTATTCCAAGAACTGATGTCAAAAGCGTTCCTGAGTGATGTAAATAATGTAGTCTGAACTGAAATCCATGTCTAAACGGTGCTTCCGGTCTACTGGAAATATTGTTACAGCAAGAAGCAATCGTCTTTTACCGGAAAATATAAACACCTTGGTTTTTCTTCATCAAAATAAACAGTTAATTGATTATAGGTTTATTAACAGAAATTATGCTGTTTGTTCATTTTTGCAATCTATCATGTTAACTTGTATTTTTCTATGTACGATCCGTGTATCCGTGTACTTGAATGCACGGGCACACGTGTATCAATATACACGGATAATACACGTGTACCCGTATATTCAAGTTCATAGTTATACGCGTATTATCCGTATATTTTGATACACCTGAACTTGTGTACTTCAGTACACGTATATCCCTGTATTAAATAGTATCCAGACTTCTGCACGGATATACTAATTACACGTGTACATGTGTATTTTCAATACACGTGAAATGGGTATCTCTGATTAATTGCGTATATGACTCCAATTTGAAAATTGGAAAATTGCATTTTTCTGAATAATATATATCTGAAGGTGTTTACCTAATTTTTTAAATCCTCAAAACGGGGAACACGTATTTGATACTGAAACTATTCTGAACGAACGAGACTCGCGTTCAAGACTAGAGTAAATCGTGGAGGAAGGTTTGTTTTCGTGTCTCGAGAAATTCAAAAGAAGCCAATTAGCTTTGGGGTTAAATACTAGCCCCCTTTGACCGAGCGGCTCCTCGGCTGGTTCACGCTGAGATAGATTAGACTCGTAATAAAGTGCTGGGGGTGCAGTCATGTTGGGAACGGTCCACCAGGGAGCCACTAAGGCACCGCTCGTTGGAAACTGGTCTGAAACAGATTTAAACTCGTTTCCTCGGGGTTGCCTCGAAAGTTTCTCGCGTTTTAATTAGCCGACCGCGCGCCGGAGGAGAATCCGTACGCTGACTGCTCGAGGAAATTTTAAATAATCCACTCGTCTGTTCGATCCTTCTTCCGCAACTAAAATATTCACCGTTCAAAACTTTTCTTGTGTTTTACCTCCTTTGGATGTGAACTACGTAAATACATTGCTCATTAATTTCATGATTTAATTACACCCATAATCATTACTTTTGTTATTCAAATACTGCATCAGAAAGATTTTGCTCTAAGAGATCCATTATAAGATCTATATTTTGATTAGTGGACTGCGGATTTTTATGTAAAATAAAAATTGTTCAAGTCAATTGTGAGAACCAAAACTTGCATGGTGAAAATGTATTTCCTCATTTAATATTAAGTAAATGTACAAATTAATTCGTGGTCCTCGTAATTAATCAATTTTTAATTTGTTTTACATCACACTTTTCACTAGGTTCATCAGTTGCCGCTGTAAAATGATTTATAGAAAATGACGGGGAATATTTTCGAGATTTGAATATGTTTTCACTGTTTGTAGATGATAGAAACATTTATAAAGACAAGGTCATTAATTAATTTGTACACCTAATAATTTTAATAAGTTACGTTTAATATAACAACACCATTCAATTCTTCTAATGTGTCTAGAGTTTTGTATTTGATCAATTAATTTTTGTCATGAATACATACAATCTACAGTCTACTGATTAGGATTCATTTGTAAATGTTATACAATGAAGCATTATCTGCATTGATAATTATTTAGAAGTTGGATGGAAAAAGTTGTTCAATATTTCACCCTCCACCACATGTCCAAAAATTATTAAGATCAGAGTGAAGGCCAAACTTCTAAATAATTACTTCTGTATTTTCTAATATACTTTGTTATAAAACACTTTAATTCTTATGTTTAATACTCAAGCTTTTCTACGATGCTTAATAGTATTGTAATCCTTTTGTAATAAAAATTTCTTATCCTTAAATAAATTTTACCAAATTCTCATTACCTGCCACCTCTCCTTGATTCCATTTATATGACTAGCTCACCACTGCATAATCTTGTATTATGTGTAGATAAACTTAATTAATTGGCCCCATTTAAAATTACAATAAAAAAACGGTTAACGAATGTATGAGTATCCAAAAAAAGTAAAAGCCTATAATAATTGTACTGTTTGTCAACAAGAATATACAACAAATTTTAAAGTAAAAGTGTAAGTTGATACTCGTCCATAGATATAAGGGTTGAATTTATTTCTACAGTTTTCGTTTCACCCTCGACAACATCAAACACGTATCGCTTCTTCAGACTTGTCGGATGATACGATTCGTCATATCAAGTCGTACGTAGACGATTTCTTTAATCGAGTTCAGTATTCGAAGCCTCGCCACGCGTGTCACTATGTCTGAAGAGGGGAGAGTCCCGGGGACCAAATGAGAAGAGGAGGAAGAAGAGGAAGAAGAAGAAGAAATTCGTTCAGTCAGCGAGATGGAGGTAATTCGTGAGGAGAAATTACTTAACTCTCGGATGATACATAAATTAAGTCAGAATCGTAAAGGGGTCCGTGCCACAGTCGCAGCCAGTTAGCGTGAGGGTGCCCCAGGGGGCAGTACACCCCTGCCACCGTCCTCGGTGTTCAGCCTTTCTCCCTCCATCTATGCTGCTTCCCTCTTTGTCTGTCCGTCTATCTCTTACCCTCAACCCTTTACGATGCTACGCCACTGCCTAATAGAATTACCCTCGGAGCTGAAGTTAGTCGGGGCTGGATTGAAATTGTCATCGCATTTTTAAAATCTCGTTAATTAAGGGACCCTGGACTCTCGCCGGAGTCGCTACGGTGCTCCTTCGCCTCCCGTATGGATTAATACCAACGACCGTGGACGTTTCCTTCCTTTGCTCCTTCCCTCCACCCCCGCACACGGGATCGTTTCATTTTCCCGTGGCCGCCGCTGATTAACACGATACCGGTAATTGTATTATCGTCCTCGCGAGCCGGGCGTTTTTAGATTGGACCACCGGCCGCTGATCGTGGACGAGATTGGATGCAAAGGGGTGGAAATTGGTTCGTGATTATTTGTTAGCTTATTTCTTTTTGCCAGTGACATTTTCGAATTTGTTCCCTGTATTTATTCCACCATGAAGATAAAGTTTAATCCTAAAACTGCATTGTTGTATTTTTGGACGTATATGACACTATGGGATCAATACTACAGAACATTTCCACAAAATTCTTTGTGTATTCGTTTTTACATATTTTACGAAAAGATAATTGCATTGATTTTTATTTCACATCTTGCAATTGATCTTTTCGCTTTTGTATTTTGTGGGAATATTGGTGTCTGAGATCCTAGTATTCCAGCAATGAGTGAGTGTATTTCTGAGGGTAGAGTTTTGATTCGTATGCGGTCTTTTAGATTAATTATCTTTCATCAATGATACATTTTTAAAGTATCATATTGTCGTATCTTTCAACTTTTGAAAAGACTATTCATCTGTGCTTCTGTAGAGGCGATTAAAATTCGATGGCGTCGCTACTAACATGCCAGTGTCGTTCTATGGTTAATTTATATTTTGTAAAAACGTTGTACATCTTTCTGTGTCAGTTCATATTTGTATAGATTAAATTATTGAGCAGAATGTTTCAGCTTTATTTCTAGACATGTTTTTGTTTTGCTGTAAGTGCTTTATTTTATTACATTCGTATATTTTGTAAATACATTCAGGACAATTTTAGAAGTTCATGCTTTTGTAGAGTAATTTATTGCAAAGAATTTTGTAATTTTATTTCTGGTCGGAAGCTTTTATTTCATCGTTGTTGTATAAGCCATAAATTCAATTGTGTAGTATATTTGCGACTGTGATATTTATGATACCCGTTTACACAGATAGTTAGGCATAATTGTAGTTATAAATCACACGAGTAAATAACATAATAGTGCAGTATAATCTCACCAGAATTTAGTTATTATTTTCATATACCCCGTGACACTATGTATAATGGGACCTCCTGCACTTTCCTTGTTTTCGAAAGCAAATAATATTTGTTTGATTTTGCATATAGATATATAAAAAGTACTCATTTTTTACAATTAGTATATACGAATAAACGGATACTCTGTATTTTATTTTAAAGAAATTATACTGATTTATGTGATAGACGGGTGCGACGAACACGTGTGAAAGAAACAAGTTTCTTATTGATTATCAACAATGCGTGTACTTTCTTTTCATCTATATAATTTCTATCACCCTTTTCTTAAGTATTTTACGTAGTGTTTTTAAAATTTTGCTCGTTTTTTGAATTTCTTAAAAAACTTGTAATCACATTTTACCATTTTTTAATTATTTTCCATATTTTTAAAATTCTTGCACCGTCTTCTTTTAAGTTTCAATCTATTTCCTTATGCAAAATTATCTAATTTCGTGTCACAACCCCTTTTCCAATAGTTTATGATATTTAATTTCACTATTTTTAATTTATACTATTTATTATTGAAAAACAAGCGTTCTGTGAATCCTTTGCTCTTAAGCTTTCAATGCACACTGTGTTATTGACCTTTTTGTTACTACTGTTTCTCAAATAAACGAATGTATGTTTTGGAAAGCAGCGTAAGTAATGTCTGTTCTTATACATAGTACTAAGGATAGGATACTGTACAATCTTCCAAAATATTCTTGGCTTTGAGAAAAAAAAAATGCAGGGGGTCCTTTTATATTATCGCGGGATGTTTTCATATAAAATATTTGAAGGAAAAATCCAAAATCTTAAGCACACAGATTCAAATTATTATCCTTTTGCTCCCAAAATTTCAAGTTTTTAATTGGATTAGTTTTCAATTATGAATTCTTACAAATATGCAAGAATAACAAGTAAAATTGAGATAACTAAAATTGTACCATAATCAGAGTAAATACAGCGTAGTATATGCCAGTATGGATGCTGTGACACAATGAAGTGAAAGAATGGTTAGATAAATTAAGAAGGAAATGGAAAATTTTTGAAAGATTATAGTGAATTTAAATCACGAACTAACTCGTTAACCTCAATTTAAAGGTTAACTGAACTTACTTGTTCAGCAACAATCATTATGTGTACAAAATAAATCGTTAATCTACATGCTCAACATTTTGAATATTCGACTGCACCTCCGCAAGATTGTGGGAAAGCAGCACCCCACGAAACAAAGAGCCATATAATTTCGTAAACATTATCACACCTCGTTCGCACAGCTCAACAAAGTCTAACTCCTCTATTCTCTTCCGTCGTCCGTGGAAACGAAAACGAGCAAAAAGAAACCCCTTTCAAAAATCTCTGTAGTCGTGAATCGTTCCACGAGAGTCAGAGAGAGAGAGGAGAGAGAGAGAGAGAGAGAGAGAGAGAGGGAGAGAGAGAGAGAGGGAGAGAGAGAGAGAGAGTGTGTCGTCCTATCAAAAAACCGCCCCCCGAAGAACCCGTTTCATTCCACGTCGTCCCGCAATCTCGTTACCGATTTAACCTCAGCAACGTCAAGCTCATCAGCGAGCACGTTCGCTCTCGCGGTCGCGAAATTACAACGATTTCACGCGTTTCACGTGTATTCGTCCGTCTTTCTTCCTCGGCTTCTCTTCCCTCGAATGCGAAAGCCGCAAGGGGGAGCATAAGGGGCCCAAGAAGAGAGGGGAAGGGGCATAGTGTGACGGAGCCCTGGCAAAAACACGGAGGTGCCTGGCCAGCAGTCCATTAAACCCTAAGTCCCGTGCGAAGCGATGCGTCATTGAGATACATGAGGATCTTCCTGATAATAATTCGTCCGGTTTCGCGTTCAGCCCCCACACGGTCTCGGATGGGGTTGCGGCATAAGTAGGGGTGGTTCTGGAATACGCAGCCCGTACCTATCGCGGATTACGAAATATGTTCCCTAATCCGCGGCCGCACGCCCACCGAGAGCCTCTCTCCAGCGTCCCATGGGAATCGGGATTATTGTCCGCGATAAGCTAATTTTTCTCTCCTTGGCTCTTGCCACGGCCGACGCTCCAGATCGTGGGGCCTCGGGGAAAATTGGAAAACGACGACGCCGCCACCGACGCTACACGATAATAACGATGGTAATGAGGCGCGGGGCTCACGCTGGCGAGATAGGTTACCCTAGGATCGTCGACAACTCATTTCACCGACACTGTTTTCATCGAAACGATTTGACCGACATTTAGTGATGGGCACCATCAACTGAAATCTACCGACTAAGTCGATAGCAGCTAACTACTATTTTCAGTCGACTAATTTTTTGAACTATCGACTAAATTCAGTTGTCTGAAGCAGTCGCTTGAACCATCGATGTATCGAACTATTGACTGAATTACACAATGCTGGAGCTACCGACCAACTAAATTTAAACGGCGCAACTTTTGAATGAGTTTTACTATTAAGTAGATTCATTCGTTAGCGGGTATCGAATAATTAATTCATTAAGCATGTCTATATTCGATTATGCACAACGTAAACTAATGCAAATTTACTATAATTACACAGTTATTGGTCGAATGCTGTAAGGAACTATGTTTTTCACCACTTTTAACCGTTTGAAACTCGTAGCAACGTCAATTGATTATAATGAAAGTTTCAAGTGCATACAACTTACTGATATTCATAAAAGACAGTATTTCATTTTCATTAAAGGCTTAGACAAAAATGTTGAGGAATGTGATCCTAATGTCTATCAAATTGTGTCGACGAAATTCTGATTATTGTCTTTATCATTACGTGAAGTTTGGTCTCACGTTTTCCTTACGTGACGAAAATTTTCTTTTGCCGTGCAATTTTTGAAGGTAAAGATACTCTGTGTGCAAAGTTGTACGCTGATAGGCCCACAACGTAACTACGCAGATAAACGGATAACTCTATGCGCAAATACATAACGGTAAATAGAATAGGTAGGCCAGTTTATCGAATTCGAAGGCGCGTTGGGAATTATCGAACCGAACCTCGTGGATAATAACGATATTGCATGCGCGTTCGGAAGATAAATTTTTAATTAGCAGATATTTGGATGTATTGGACAGGACACGGTTCGTGTCCCTTCCTGTTTTACTCGAGGAACGGAAATCCAGGGGAGGCCATGAATATTTATTCCCTCGCGCTCGTAAAATCTGGCCTCGTAAAAACTGCGAGAAACGAATTAAAAATGACATTAAAATTTACATCGGTATAACCAATCTGCCCGCCATATAACTTACTACGTTTTTCGCGTTGACAAATGGATCAAAAACTTTATTTTAAAAAAATATAAAACGCGTTAAATTACTACGTTGCTTTTCCAACGAAACCTGCAAGAAATATATCAAATGTAAAATTAATTAAACTCATTGGGCACGCTTGATTTGAAATGACATCATATTTCACAAAGGCCGCTTGTTAACTTACAAAGCTGTTTGTTTTAGTTGACCGCACATTTTCAACCCTATTTGATTATTTGTAAACATATGTTTCATTGTCATTAGTAACCTGCGGATGTTCATGCAAAATAAAATTGTTATGCATCATTTGCCTATATTTCTACATCCTTCTAATATTTTCATGTTTCACCTACTTATTATTACTATGCATAAATGCATAAAATCTGCAGTCTAGTTATTACATTGTAAGCCTTTATATAGTTAGTACATAGTTCCTTCTTCGTGAATTTGTCGAATATGTATTAGGTCGTCCCATAAGTTCGTGCCGTTTACTGTTTTACTATTTAAATTATTATTTGAAACATACTTTCAAAGTCAACGAAAAAATATAACCACCTTCTCTACAACCTCTTCCCACTTTTTTGCTAAAGATATTATACCGTCACTAAAAAATTTCTGTGGTTTTTCATTAAAATACTTTTCAATCCGCGGCACGAACTTATGGGACAACCTAATACAAACAAGTCATCTGTGACAGCCCCGAATTAATTTGTACACCTAATAAATGTAGAGCATATCAAAATGATCAAAAACTTTTATAACAAACTGTTTAAAACAATTGAATACTGTTTCATTCTTATTTTAGTCTTTAGAACCTCTAATAAAGGAGAAAGATGCTTTGAAACTTACTTTCTATGTATAAAGTCTCTCTAAACGATACTCTAAATATTGAACAAATCGGCTTGCATAGAGTCACTCAATTGCACCGGATGCATTTCTATCGTAATGCTACTCGGGGAATAATACTTAATGGGGGAGGGGGAGGGGAGGTTTACGTTGAAGTCGGCCAGTGTTCTGGCTTGAAATTCGAAATACGAGTGCTCGTCAAGCCGGTAATGGCAAAACGAATTTTGCAAGAAAAGCGTGGAGCAATTCCGCCATTTCTCTTCGTGCTGCATAACTTTGTGTGCCACCATCTTTATCGCACTCGTGGGAACGCCAGCCCGGCCGTAGATCACCCGCGCAATATTGTGCAAAACGCGACTACACGGTTTGCCTCCCCGCTCCCTCCTCCTACCATCCAACCCCACCACCGCCGGTCGTTGCTTTTGCTATATTTCTCGTCCGTGCGCGCGCTTTATCCTGTGAATTTCCCATACGACGGTCTCTCTCGCTCATGGGAGTAGCTACATTCAATGTGCCGGCCATATCTCAGCTCCGGGAGACACTTTAATGAAAAATCATACGGAGAATGCACGTACCGTAGGGTATAGACCAAATATTTCAGTTGGAATGAGATTTTAGACGGGAATAAATAAGGAGTTAGAGCAACCACGGCCGATCGCCGCTATTTCTCCCTGGCTAGACGGAAACGAGATTCTTGCCGATTTTTTCTGGCGAAATTTACGACCTCAGATGGTACTTTAACTTCTAACGATCAGTCTGACCAAGTCTTAGGTGTACAAATTAATTCTTGGCCCACCCGTACAGAAAAATTAATGTCTATTCGAAATCGAATAACAATTTAATCAGAAATGGGAACTCCAGCATCTTCTACACGTATTTTCTCCCTCTCGGACAGGCGGTGAATGCCATTTCTATAAAATGATGACGGTTTTGAGTCAGTAAAGTTCGTGGTGCATTTTCCGATGTATGTTTTTTGACGTATTTTTTATAATTTTATTACATCAGTAATATTTAAATTGTGGTAACAAGTGAAACTTATAAGCAGCTTCTAACCTCCTGCCATATACATAGGTATACTATCGACTCAGTCCAGTGATTAAAAGTTCAAATAAAATATGTTAAGTAAAAATTCTTATTCCTTTCTTTTAAGTTGGAATAAAATTCTGCCTTGCTGTTATCAATATTTAAACATTCAAATAAATGTTGGCATATACTAAGTATAAATTTTCTTTTTCTTCTAAGAAATTTTTATTGGAGACAAAAATCGTTGCAAGCATGAAGAAAAATGTACGGCAAAGGGTTAAATAAATTGAAATTAGGAGATTGTGTCTCTAACAGAGTTGGGCCTATTGACGATTAAGAAATAATTGATAACGAATAATACATTAGTCGTGAGTGATGAATAGTTTTTAACTCGAATAAAGTTATTTTCGTTCATCACATATTGCGAATAAATGTTGTATATAAATGAATCTTTATTTGAATAATTAATTTAAATAATTGCAGCGTTATGTAAATAAGATGTGAATCATTTTAATTAAGAAATATAGTTTCGTTTCATTATATGTTTATTGATATACTAATCTGAACGTTCCCCTAACGTTAGACTGAAATGAACCAAAATGAAATATCATGTATTAAAAATAATATAAATAACAAATACTGCGAAAATGAATACTGCAAATAACGAATACAAAGAATAATCTGAATAATGTGTAATGCGAATAAGAAATAATGCGAATAATGCAATAACGAATGAAATGTTATTCAAATAATCAATTGAATAAAAATTCATTAAAATCATGCCCAACTCTGGTTTCTAATGAACCGAAAGAGAGTAAAACCAAGAGACCTCTCATCGTAGTTATTAAAATAATGATTGGATCAATAAGGAAGCCGAAATTATTTTGCATATACGTGAAAACCACGCATTTTCCAGAAACATTTTAATTCGTCCAGACACATTGACATCCAATCAGAGGCCGATGGTCCTTCATGCGTGACTAACTTCAGCAATCAATTCGTCAAACAGTCTTGATTACCTGTCCACTTTGCCAGGCCTCCCCAAATATTTCGAATGATACCGCAATATCAACAGTCGTCATGGTGTCGCGGTGGTTCTTTTTACTACAGGAAATATCGAGAGATAGGCCCTATTTTGGCAACAATAGAGGGTCGGGAGAACCACTCGACTTTCCCATTTCCTCAGCAAACGAGCACGGCCGCGAGGTGCGAGCCGCGCGACAATGGCCTGTCATTGTCATCGACGCGGCCCACTTTGACTGCCACGTCCGACCGGAAGTCGAGGCTAATGTGTTTGATCAGAAGGACCCCAGGGCACGAGCCCAGGATCCTACACCACCAGATCTCGCCACGTATAATTCGATATCCGCTTAGCCGAGTTCTACGGTTTCTCACGCTGCTGCCGCGACGTGACGTTACTGGCGAAAATAAGCTGGTGCAAAACTGATAGATCTTGTCTGTGAAATGTGATCGATATGGTTGCTTTAACCGGGCTTCCAGGTGCTGATTATGGCTTGGAAACCTGGTAGACCCAGGATGACCCACTTTCTCAGTCTGACTGATTGAAAACAGTCTTCGTGCGAGAGTAACTGATTCTGCGAAGGAAAGTTCGGTCCAGAAAATTTTGATTTAATTATTATGAACCTTTTCTTTGGACGCTGAGGACATGCAGATCATTCCTCGCAACATCATTCACTGTCAGTTCTTTTTAAGTGGTATAGCGGACTATTCAGCGGAAATATCATACTTGGACCGTTCTAAAATTCTGTATAAACTTTTTCAGATGTCTTTAAGTATATAATTTAAGACTAAATAATCATGATATTTGCAATTATCGTACAATACAGTAGCGAAAGTTGCCTACTGTACAGAAATTTGATTAGGGTCATAAGAGACCTCGTATACAAGTATCAAAATAGTAATTTATGCTCACAATTTCTAGCAATTAATCTCAATAAATAGCTGCTGCATTGGGAATAACACAAAGACTAACGTGTCTACAAGAAGTGACCTGTAAAAAAATATATTAAAAAATTAGTAATTAATATATTTATAAAAAATATTTTTTAAGATTTCGAAAAATCCTTCGAGATTCGTTCATAGGTTACTAAAGACTACAACATATTCAAATTTGAACTATCCGACATAGGACTCGAAAAATTTTTTCTCTTGTTTGTTTCTTGCTTTCGACCGCGGTGTATCACGATCGCTCGACTTCTGTCGCGCGCGGGCGTCTCTGTCAGTACGCCTCTAGGCTGCGCTCTGATTGGTCCCTGTTTTTCGTTAATAACTTCTTAACAAAGCCGAAACGGCCATTTTTGCAAAGGAAAATGTTTCTTCAAATGGCCTCAGGAACCTCCCTTTTGAAGGAAGCGAGACATTTTTGGGACACCCTGTATTATATAATATATCATCACTATACAGTGGATTGTATGAATTAATGACAAAAAAGAGTATGTAGGTGCAATTTAAAACAGTAGACATATTAAAAGAATTTAGAAATATTGTCATATTATTTTCAAACTGTTAAACATTTTAAGGAAAAAAATAAATGTCTTTTTGATTCGAGCTTACTGCAATTCAGGTAGAAAAATTTTATTTAGCATAAAGGTACGCTATCTAATCATCACCATAAAAAAAACAATTACGATTAGCAAGGTTTTATTAACGACAATATTCTGAAGTTTAAGCTTATTGAATGTCTCATGAAAAATTTTCATATGCACTTAGGTCCAAAATTGGCCTGTTCCTATTATTGTCTATCGTTGTCTATCATGATTTTAAAAAAGAAGCATGAAATTTATGATGTTTGTTTTAGGTGGGGCACTCGGTATTGCGAATAGAAATGGAGGTGGAGAGCTCGTTGAGCTCACCTAGAACGGTGGCAACCGTGCCTGGCGGAAAGACCGCTGACATGTTCGAGGAGAGAATCCGCAAACTCACTCGCGCAAGCAGCTACTTAAGGGGGGCCCGGTTCACATAAAATACCCTATAAAATGGTGAAATATCCTGCAGATCATCGACCCGTGACCGCGTCTCCCAGAAGGCGGCCGGCGCAGATCGATCATCGAAAATTCCCAGCCATTCTCACGCGTGCGAAAAGGGCAGGAAGACCCCGGGTCCCTGGAAGTCCATTGATTCGCGTATCATCGTAATTTCACGGCGCGTTACCTACGCGAAATAACTCGGGGGACCGTGGCCTCGTCGACGTCCTATCTGGCTTCGGCTTTAAACAAGCCACGAAATTGGTTTACTTTTGAGCTGGAAGCCACCCCGTCGACCGTCCTCGCCGGGGCGAGTTTCCTCCGTGAGCGAAGAAGGGCGACAAAGGGAGGTCGGAGGAGGATCCCACGGGCTTCCGTCGGAGAATTAGCCTTTTAAATTGGCTCGCCTACACCCACATCGTCGTTGCTTTTCGTGGATCGCGCGACACAAACTCCTACCCGGATCGCCTCGCCCTGCCTCGCCTGGTCTCGTCTCTCCTCGCGTCGCGGCTACCTCGGTTTCGACGTCCTTTTGCGGGGGCGGGTTTTGATTGCGCGCCCCTGTGCAATTGCTGGTATGATTGGACTCGAAACTCGGTTGATTAATATAGAAAATTGAAGCGGTTGCAAGGAGCTCGGAAACTCGGCAACGAATTCTGGAAATTGCACCAAGAACTCCTCTCTGCCGCAATTATTGATACAAAAAGAGGTTTCAAATAAGAATAATACAATTTATAAAATATATTGTTTCTACTTACAATATATTGGAGACTTTGATATACAGTTGGGGACAAATTAAGTGCACACCCTTTAAAAACTAATGAATTTTTTAAACTCAAGTCGTTTGGTCCTATATTAAAATAGTTATTTGTTTCTAAATGGTGTCCACTTGATTTTGTGCTCGACTGTATGTTCTCCAATGTTCCTTCACTGTTTTCCATTTTGACATATTTTAGTTCAGTTTCACGCTCAACCCCTTTATTATAACACGGCTTACATATAACACGATGCAAAAATTGCGACTAAGTAACACGACTTAAGAGAACTTACATAGAATGAATAACGCACAACAACATATAATTAATTATCTGCGTCCCATTCAAACTTGTATCGTATTAGAACTTTCACAAAAATGAATTAGATATTCATTCCTACTATCCTGAAAATTTAGAGAATTAAAGTTGGATAAGATATCCGTTTTCTTTTTCGGATACTGTGCTAGATACTTTTTCAATTCAAGAAAGAGATCAACCCATAGATAGTTCATGTGACACAAATCTCATGAACGAGTTAAAAAAAGATAACTTATGCATTTTCTGGTTAAAAAGAAGAGATGAATATAAGTATATTTCCGACAAAGTGATTAATGCTCATCAACACATCATATCTTTGCGAAACTGGGTTTTCAGCCATGCTATTAATTAAAACTAAATATAGGACACGGTTACAATTTGAACCTGACTTAGGTTAGAAATTAATGAAGATAAAGAATGACATATTGAAATTGGTTGTAATGAAACAGGCTCAGCCTGTGCACTAATCCTAACCAATAATAAATATCCTTAATGTTTGCTCCTGCATTATTACCCATCATACATATACAACATTTTATTATAATGTAAAAGTTTCATTTACGAATATAATTAAATAATGTAAATTTAAAATGTCAACAATTCTTTAATTGTAAATACTCTGAAATGCTTTTATGGTGGTACATATATTTTCTGATTCTTATTCATGTGATACCAAATTTAAAAGGTTTCAAAACCCCTGATCTAGAACATTAACTTCTACATGTATGTACAGGGTGAGTCACCTAACGTTTGTACCTCAAATATCTTTGTTGTTTCTAAAGATACGAAAAATATGGTAAGGACAAAGTTGAATGGTACAATGGGGCTGACACGATGCAAAAACAATTTTTGTTTTTATGTCATTTTTTTAGAGATATCAAGGTCACCTTGACTTTTTTAAATGGAACCACCTTTTTTTAAACACCTACAATGATAGCCCCTGTCATTACGAATTCAGTGACTATAATTACACATTCAAGGTTGCGGACAGAGATAACGTATAAGATTTAACATCGATTCATGCCTGTAAACGGGCTTTGAAGGAATGTTGCACTCTGTCCGTGACCTTGAATGACCTTGAGTAATTATAGTCACTGAATTTGTAATGAATGGGACTATCATTGTAGGTGTTTAAAAAAGGGTGGTTCCATTTAAAAAAGTCAAGGTGACTTTGAAAATCTCTAAAAAATGACATAAAAACAAATATTTTTTTGGTATCGTGTGAGTCCCACTGAACCATTCAACTTTGTCCTTCAGACATTTGACGTATCTTTAAAGACAACAAAGATATTTGAGGTGGCAATAGTTACTGCCTCACCCTACAATGAGAGCCCTTTTCATTACGAATTCAGTGACTATAATTACTCAAGGTCATTCAAGGTCGCGGACAGAGTGCAACATTCCTTCAAAGCCCGTTTACAAGCATGGATCGATGTTAAATCTTATACGTTTTGATGAAAGGGTCTATCATTATAGGTGTTTAATAAAGGGTGGTTAAATTTAAAAAAGTCAAGGTGACCTTGATATCTCTAAAAAATGACATAAAAACAAAATTTTTTTTTGCATCGTGTCAGCCCCATTGTACCATTCAACTTTGTCCTTACCATATTTTACGTATCTTTAGAAACAACAAAGATATTTGAGGTACAAACGTTAGGTAACTCAACCTGTATACATATACAGGGTATTCACGCTATTACTAGCCAGCGTTTTTCTTGCAAATAATAAATATTTGAAAAAAATTAAAAAGGAAAAGGTAATACTGTTTTTTGCAAGCAACGTAATGGCGTATGTAATTTTTTTGTATTTGCACTATTTTCATGGAAATGTCAGTGACGTCCAATTTTTGTAAATGGAATGCTATATATTTTTTCATACCATATGAAAGCGTGTGGCAAGACAAATTCATTCGTATGCGACACAATGACCTTCAAGATTATACAAGGTCAGAAATGAAAGAAACATTTTGAACATTTCGTACTATTGCGTTTACAAGTATACTTGATTGACGAGGCTATAGTAAACGTTCAATATAACTTCCTTGTGCATGACTACATATTTCGGCTCTATTAATTACATTCTTGTTAGCTTCTTCTAACGTTGTCCGAAATATTAAAGCATATGATTGCGTTAGTTTCCTTTGCAAGTCGTTTACATTTCTGGGCGTTGTGTATCGTGAATGATATCTTTACGAAATATTAAAAATTTTCCTGCCATTTCTGACCTTGTATGACTTTGAAGGTCATTGTGTTGTATACGAACAAATTTGTCTTGACACACGCTTTCATACGATATAAAAAAATACATAGCATTTCATTTAAAAAATTGGAGGCCACCTTCATTTTTACCTCTCTAATAAACGAACCATTTAAATTATCACGACTTAGATTAACCATGCATTACAAAGTATCAATACACACAGTGTCGACACATTAAATAAAACATTACTTATCGAGCACACTCGCCGAATAGAAAATCTCCTCCACCCTCTTGGAATTTTAAGAAACTTTTCAGCGTCGTGTTCCTTCTCGGCTACGGTGGCCCCAAAGCGCGTGGAGATCAGCTGGACCATTGGAAATGGTTCAATCTACCGACTCGTAAAGTAGATTCCGTGACGGTCTTGCTCGGGCGTTCTGTTACCCTCTCTCGCCTCGCCGTTCTGTCCCGAAATTGCGGGCAACGGAGAAACGAATCCCAAATATATTTTCGCCTGGTTGGCAAATTCTCTGACTTTTGGTGTGCGGTATCGGTGGCTGACCACGGGGCTCGCCACCCCCTGGTCCAGGCTCTCCCCGGGGGATGTTATCCTTGCGGTCTTGGCCGGAGTTCGACCCGTAAGTAAACGCATCCGGACTCGGAGACAAAAGAGACGGAAAAACGTAAAAAAGAGGAACATGAGAGGGAGACGGAATAAAGCGGTCGAGTATGAGGATGATGGGGGAGGAAGATGGACACGGCAGCAAAAAGATTAGGGTGGCACTGGGGTAGAAAGGGGCAGCGAGAGGTGAAACTAGGCAGCAAAAGTCCGTGCGGAGAATCGCCCCCCGAAAATCCCCTAATACGTGTATCTACATAACCATAGAGAGAGGTCGAATTCGTTGCGTAGCCCGCGGCCGAATTCCCATGGGCCCCATAACCGAGCGTCTCCACCCTCGTGACACCGGGACACACCAGGACCGCGAGAATAACGGGTCCCCTTTCCTGTTATCGCGTACGGGGCACCGGGACCATATGGACAAGTGCATACGCGTTAAAGACAACCCCTCGACGTCCGGGCTGGTTGCCTTTTAAACGATTTTATACGGCCGACTGTTTTGCCACTGTATACCTTTGATCTTGTTAAAGATACTCGACATAAATGCACTTTCTTCTACTAATGCGCTTCATATTCTATTTCCATCGCGTCTTGATATTATGGGTATTTTTGTTTATCTCTTAAATGTTGCGGGAATTCAGTTTTCTTCTTCTTCAATATAACGTAGTTGCGATGCATTTTGACATGTTTTTTATTGTAAGTAGATTGTGCATCTTTATGCAAATTACAATTTTAAGAAAACTGAAATACGAAGAAGCTGTTTTTCGTTAACTAAAAGATTCGTTGTGGTAAAACTGAAATAAAAATATTATTAATTTTTGTCAATATACACGGTTTCTTGTATTTTAAAAGTCTGGATATGTCATAAAGACGGAATGACCCGCAGTCTAGTTATGAGTCATATTTAGTAATAAAGTAATTTCATAAAGTAATTTAATCTTTAATCATTTCTACTGGTTAAGTGGTTTAAAAATGGTTAGGTTATTGCAGGTCGTTTTCTAAAATTTTGCGTACATGCTTGCCTGTATTTCAAAATAGCACAGTGTAATTTTTATGCAATTGCCTTTATTATTATTTAAATTATTACATGATTCCCGCAGCATATAACTTTTAACAGCTCTCGTGATATTTCAATAATACATTGATCAATTTTCAAATTTTACACGAATATAAAATAGAGATCCTTTTATCATGTGAATTAAAATTACACCAACATCGACAACACAAATTTCTTATTGCTTGAGTAACTTTCCATTTTTAACTTTACACATCCGCCATTTCGTTAGAAAATTTTGTTCTGCGTCATACTAGTTCACAAGATAAAGGGTTCATTTATTTGGTTTTATTTTTTTTGTGATGAAAATTGATCAATTCATTATAGGGATCTTGACAAGTGACATGCTGCAGGAGATATAAAATAATTTAAAGAATAATAAAAATCATTGCATCAAAATTACCCTGTGTTGTCTTGAAACGTAGTCAAACATATATGTATACAAAGTTTTAAAACACTTAGGTTTTATTTTGGTTTAACGTTAAGAAATATAAAACATAAGAATGGATAACTTTAAGAAATATAACACATTAGAATGGATAACTTTATACATTTATACATTATTCAGTTTTTCTGAAAATAAATTGCTTAAAGATATCTACTAACAATCTCCTATATATTTGAATGAGTACAACAGTCATCTTATGCCTCACTTCAAATGTATAGCTTCTCGTCCTCATATAAACAATATTAATAATAACAACGTTTAATAATGACTACTGGATAAATTACCCTATATCTATAATCTTTCTTTTTTAAAAAAATGTGTGTATTCAACCCATTGGAAAATTTAATAAAAGACATCCTCGTCCATAAAAGGTCCATATTACATATGTATGTACCGATATGTATACATATAAAGCAGGTATGGGCAGAAGTTGCTCGATCGAAGGCGACTTTCAAGCGGGACCCCCACTCCACGCGAGACGCGCCGGCGAGAGGAGTGGGGGTATCGCTTGAAAATCGCCTCCGATCGAGCAACTTCTGTCCATGCCTGATAGAAAACACATATAATTGAATTGAATTCTTATTTGTCATGTCTATGTACATCATAACTAGACTACGGATCTGTACGCATTTATGAAATGTGCAAATTTCTGAAACTCAAAAAATCGTGTGTATTAATTAAAACTAATAATGTTTTCATTTTATATTCATCACAAAGAAAATTTTAGTTAATGAAAGAAATTTTCCTTCTATTTCAGTTTTCATAAGATTATGTATAAAAAAGCGAATTTGTATAAAGATCTACAGTGTCAATTTATAGTCCGTTTAACGAGACGAGTCACCGTCACCAGACGTAAACAAACGCACATGACGGTGTCCTGACATTACAGGAACGTATCGTTCAAATATTGTAACATTTTCTATAGAAAATTCTCGAACTTGTTATAATTGCCGCAAGAGGTATGTTGCATAAATAAGCAACGAACGTAATAATGTTTGTTACTATACTGTAGTATTATTCGCTGTAAATATAAAACAAAAACAACACAACAAATATGAATACAGAGTCCGAGAAACCAAGAAATTAATAAAAATATAGGTAACAATATGGCATGACAACGTCGGCCCTGTAATTACTAATTGACTAGCATTTGACGACTTGTGACAGCCAATAATTATGGCCGCTGCTTTTCCCGCGCTCGTTACCACGTGCATATCTTGTTAACGTCTAGTGACTCGTCGCGTTGGACAGATCATAGTAATAACGCCATAAATATTAGTGGTCCCGAAAACTTTTACAATGATCTTGAATGTTTGAATACATATGGAGACACGTAAAATTGGTTGATTTAATGCTGAGAATATCGCTTCGTTAGAGTATTATTTAAATATCTTTTCTTGGGAGACATAGAACGAGGAGTGAAAATGTCGATGTCCACGAGAGCGAATTGCACGAAGCGTATCAGGACCGTCGATACGTGTTCCAGGGAAATATTTACCACGTCAAATATCTATCACGTGGGAGAGAGGCGGAGGAGGGTGGATGAAACAAAGAAAGGAAACGTGACGATTCTTTCTGATTTCGAGTGAAAGGGGCGAGGAGACAGCAAAAGCGATATCGCGTATATGTATCCCTCGAGGGGTGCGATGGTTATTTTTATTTATGAGGAAACCACCATGAAAAGGGACCCACCGCCGGGCGACAAACCCCGTAGCAATCTGTTGGGATTTCCACAAGTTGAATTCGCTTGGTCGGCATGCCCGGGGCGTGTCAAAACTTAACGATAATCGTGTTTCCTTTTTCTCGTTCGCCGGCCGAAATGGAATTCCGCGCGCAGTACCTTCGATTTGCAAATTCTATCACTTCATTAACTTTCACCGACCGTTTCATTGCGGACCGTTTAACCGGCCGACACGCGATGTACCCGTAATTGAAAGTTTCGCCGCGCTGGGAAATATTCCTGTTAATTATTATAATGTCCCACGTTTCGGTGGCGCGACGGAAAACGCTTCGGTATCGAACGGTCGCCTCGTAGATTTTTAGAGTTTCCCAAACGTCGGACAGTAGCTGTATCTCTAACATTTGAAATTTTACCGAGCTGTTGCATCATGTAAGTTGTAGAGGAACAAAAGAAGAGGAATAATAATTACGTTTTATCACTTTCTGGTCGCGTGTGCGCAGTTAAACAGTTGATTGTTGCGTATGACAAGAATCCGGTGCATCATATGAAATATTAACTATTACATTTATTCATTTTTGTGGTCAGAAGGCGTATAAGTTGTGTTATTATATCTTTTGATAAGAGTTTTTTAAATTATCTTTGTATATTCCGCATGCAGTGTACTAGTTTTAATAAATATATTTTTCTTCGATGGTTTCACTGTTCCTTAGTAGCGAACACAGTTTCTCCTATTGCTGGAGAGTACTAACTTCAGACTTGTATGTACCTTTTTGTATTGATCCTTATTATTTTAGTTCCAGTGATTAAAAAATGCAACAAAGCAACGTGAATATTAAGAGAATAGGTTAAAGCAAAAATTCTACAAATAAAATTCGCATTGCCAGAAAACTACGAGCTAAACGAATCAGGGAATAATCTGCGTTTTAGAAAATAGTGAAGAATGTTTTGATCACTATACATATATGCAATCTTTGCAAATTATTATCAGTAATTTTTACCGTGTCCGGTACTAGGGGACATTCATGAATTATTAAAATCATATAACCAAAGTGTAATGTTAATTTAAGTTAATTATGACGGAAATGTAGATTATTTTTTACTTTATTTTGGTTTCAAATTTTGTTAACCCTTCGCCGGCATACTTGGTCGCCGAGTTTCAGAAAAATTTCCACTTCTTCATAACTTCCTCCGAATTTTTATTTTTATTGCTAGCAGGTTTACATATCTAACTAAAGTAAAAGTTCCGCATTAAATTAAAGACATAACAAGTACCTCAGATTATTCAGACTTTTAAAAATATTATAACAATAAAAGATCAAGCCCCAGAATGAATGAACCAGTTTGCCGTTCGCGTTAGTGAAAAAGAACATTGACAATGGGAGGTTATTTATAAATAACGTTGAATAAAAAAAATAGAGTATTATATCTTTCCATTTATTTAAGAAAAACTTTAAGTGTCCAGCACTAGGAGAACTCCCCTTAATGTCCGATCGTTCCGTCTCTGTCTTTTGGTTATCGCCGCTCTTTCCTTGATTTTTTCGTCCAACTTGGAGCACAGTTGTATCTCGACGATGCAGGGGAAGGTCACCTACTTCTTGTTTACAGGCGAAAAAAACCGTGATCGATAGAAGGAAGCATATTTTGTCTGCACTTATCTATGCTCTTCCTCCAGCGGCGAAAAAAAGGGGCTGACAAATATTTCTCGGCGTAATCTCCGAAGAACATTCTGTCGTTCCACGGAGTCTACCCTGGTACGAGATAACGGGGCTAATTAATTTCGCCGTTAATTGCCGCTGAACACGACTGCGTCAGCATTAATTAGCGCGACTCATTATGCTTCTGTAAATCTTCGGTCTTTGGTAGATACACTCTGTGTTTTGAGACACTATAATTTTTACTAGAATCCGATAAAAAAGTTGAACATGTGTGCTTTGGAGTCTTCTATCTAACGAAAATTTAGATTACCATCGAACATTCTAAAAAAGGCAAGGTAAAGTACATTTAGATCACTTTTGACAAAGATATTATTTTTATATGTATGCATCTACCATTTTTCTAATAAAATTGTCTGCGCGTTATAGGCATCATATTTATAATATTTAAAGAAACATGAAGGTAAGCTTCAGCTTGAATCAGTAGGCACAATTTATTGATGAACAATTTTTGATTAATAAAATTAGCTTTTAGAAGCAAACTTGTCAATACAGTGATCTTCTCTGTTATATGTATATTATCTTGTTCTTTTAATAGATTTTTCTACTACTTTTCTACCTCCTTCAGTCCTATAAACGTAAGAAACATAACAAAAAATATAGTTAACTAAAATTCTTACTAATTTAGTTAACAAATATAAACTTTATTACCAACATTTTTTTTCTCAGCAAGAGAATATTTTTGTTAATATCTAAAAATATTTTTCACGTGTTAACAAATTTACGTATGCATTTTTATATGTATATTTATGGGTCAATCATATGTAGATTAGTTAACTCTTATTAAAATGTATTGTATATGAATATAAATTTAAAAGTTTATTTATGATACCATTGTGTTGTTTCACATAGCTATGCACACTGAATTTTGTTCTTTAATCAAGAGTTACATACGTTAAAAATCTAACCAGTCGCATCTGTCAGTTTGTTATTGATTTTCCAAATGCGGTACCTGGGTCTATCTTGACTCGGCATTTCAAAAACATAATAACTAATTGTACTAGTAATAACCAATAATATTGATGATAAATGTAACTAATTAATTTCTCCATCAATGCTTCTTTATGTTTGTCACGTAAATTTTCTTTTTCTCCTTGACAATTATGAGTAGACTGTCGATTTTGCGCACTTGGGGCAAGAAGTTTTATTAGTAAGTGAAATGCAAAATAAAAAAAACATGAAATGATTTTAACAGTTATGTAATATTATGTACAACTTATTCCAACGATAAAAGAAAGAATAAATTTCTATGTTACTCTTGTTTCATGCTATCGCTGCTACAAATTTTGATATTGCATGAAGTTGGTAAAATATTCATTCAAACGTAATGAAGAATATTGTTGCTTTAAATAATAATTTCGTTAATTATTATGTTTAGGGCATATGAAGGTCAATACATTTTTCCACAGAGTTTATTACCCTATCGACATAAGATACAAAAGGTAGGTCATTCCATCTAAAAAAACAAAGGTGACAGAAATGTTCAAGGATTTCTGATAAATAAGGAAATCAAGCGTACCAAATCATCTCCGTACAACCCACAATAATTATACTGTCAAATAATAATTATTATAATTATGTAATCAACCCGATTTCAGTAATTTTTTCATCTTCTTTAATTGATTACAATTCCTAGAAACTAGTATAATATCAACATAAATAACCATAATTACTCTATTTTCATGATTTCCGAAAACGCAGACACATGGATCAGCTTCTGTACGGTGTGCACCCTTTGTTGTAACATGTGACGTAGTCTTTTGATGACGTAGTCATTTCTTATACCACTGACGGTATGAATTGTGCTTGTTTTGCACAGGTCTTTACTCTTCAGATGTACAGGGTGAATAATGGATTAGATGTATGTATGTGATGTTACTGGCGGGCCCATGAACACCGCGGAGCTGACATAGATTTTATACGCTTAATATGTAAGAAAATGTAGAAAAAATGAACAAACATATTGGGTCACGTATTAGTAGTCCATTTTTTTAACATCGACCGTACCATGATCGGTTTCACATTTTTTATTTTATAATTATTGAAATTACGGAGATGCTTTATTACAAATTATTAAATTAATTTCTTCTTTCAAGCATATACTGTTATAAATATTCTGAGAAATTTAAATAAGTTCAGTCTTATAATTTTTATAATACAACGTATACCAATCATATTTTATGCTCGGTATGGTTAATGTTAAATCCGTGTTTTGTTACTACTCTCGTTTTTATTTCATTATTAAAAATACGTACATAAAAATACATATTATACAAAAATGGGTCTTGTACTTGACTAGGCAACTTTACTTATAGTTCCGTAGTTATACAGGGTAATCAAGTTAGCTGAAACACTTTGTGTATGTCTACATATATCGCGACAATATTGTATTATCAAAACTCAAAACCGATCTGATGATTGGTGTCCCCCACCACTGGTTAGATCAGCGTTTTCGCCGATCCTATCGCGTATGAAATATTCGCGGAAATGCCGACAAGAGTTCTCGCGCGTCTCCTCGGGATCGCGTGCCCGTAATTGGCTCTTCGCCAGCACCTTTCCTCGAGGTTGGAAACCGGTAACGAGGTGGAAGTTTTTCGAGAAAAGGATCCCTCACTCTCGTGGCTATCGGGATGCTAACGTCGAATCGGTCGCGGTCCGCTCTATTTGCGTTCCAGTACATGGCATTATGCGGCGCGTTTGCACGTAGACCCGGATAATTTAATACCGGCCGGTATCACCGTAAGGGTTGCCGAATCAGCCGAGAATATGGAAATCGGCGCCACGATCGCTATAGTATGGAAAACCAAGTCTCACGGAACTCGGATGAATATAGCCAGACACGGACGTTTAATGAGAAACGATTTTCCTCGATGATCATGATTTTCTTTTTTGTCACAAGCACGCAGGGATATAGTAAACCAATTCTGTATTTCTGCCAAATCTATATTATACGGGGGATCCTACTTGTACATGATTAAAAAATCCAAATTTTTGTTATGCTTTAATCAACAATAGTACATCTATATAATACATTTCTAAAATTACAATTCGAAGTTTTAATAAACTTGAATGAATAAACTTCTGCAGTGTGATGACATCGGTACAGGACTAACAAGGAGAAGAAGCGGGCATGAGGTTTCAGATTTTTTCGAAACTTTGCATATTGGTCTCAACTGCGTTTTGGAGAACTCCGTGTTCTTAACTTTTTTGATATTTTTTTTATGTTATCCTGTAGATATCGATGAAGACATTCTGAAAATGTGTGTATGGTTGTTAGGAATTCAGTGGTTTATAAGTTATACGCGTGTAAAGATGAGCAGTTTTAAGCGTTTTTGACAGGTTAAAGCGTCGCCATATTGGATATTCGTTGAGTGGTAGAGGTAGGTAGGTCTGTTCGGCGCATGCGCTGGATAGATCGTGAGTGTTCAGCGCATGTGTTATATAGTATGGTATATTTGCGGGATCGGCTAAATAGTAATGAGCGTATACGCTAAATGGCAATTCAGTGGTTACACATACTTTGTAAACACAAGCAATTTCAAGTGTTTTTCACAAATTAATTATTAATAAGTTATTGTTGATTTTGAAATGTTTCGCTCAAGTATTAGAAATTTTAACTTTAGAGACATGCCAAGTAGTAAAGAAGAAGCCATTACTTGGGCTCGGGATTGTGGACTGTTGCGGAAATTTAAAAAATGTCGTACTCATCGGTGCGAACTGAAAATTTATACAATAATCATGGAATCGGTCGTTTTCGGTGCCCAGTAATTAAAATATACAGAATCACATACAGGATTTCAAGAAGAAGGTGCAGTCCAAGATGGTCTGGGGTTAGGTCGTCGTGGGAGCGGAGAAGGCCGGCCCTGGTCGGGCATGGTATAATGTTTCGCATTTTGATTTAGTAAATGTGTTATTATGTATTACGTACGTGTTTGTGCTGCCATCTAATGGATTTGTTCGGAAATATTTAGCCTATTTTGTGTGTATTACCTAGCAAATACATCAAAATGGCGGCGCTGTAACCTGTTAAAAAGACTTAAAAGTGTTCAACTGTATATGCGTATAACTTTTTAACTAATGAATTCCGCGGATTAAGATTTTCTCGTCGAAATCTATAAGATTGTATAAAAACTTGAAAAAAAAGAGTTCTCCAAAACGCAGTTAAACCTAGCATTATAAGCGTCGATACTCAGCAACTTTTGAGATACGTTAAGATTGATGAAGTTAGTGTTTCTTTCATATTATGTTCCTTTTCAATACAATTTTTGTATTTTGTTTCCTATAGATATTATGAGTGTATTTTTCATGTGCAAAATACAATTAATTAAAATAGATAAACTGAACAGAAAAAAGAGAAAAAATGGAAAAAAAGGGAAAAGGAATTTGAACACTGGCCTTCCCGGTAATGATTCTAGTACGTTACCATCACACCATTTGGCACTTGACAAAAACTTCAACCAAAACTGTAATTAACGGCTTAACGGGTATAATGAAAATTAAATTGTAAATATCTCAAAAATTATTGAGTATCGACGCCTATAATATTTTCATAAACAGAAGAACGAAATCTACGGTAATTATATAGAAAAGGTCTGCGTACTCCGATTTTGATAAAATTATAATATGTTATGGAGCAACACATTCTGAACAACTTTTTCCTTTTCCAATATAGGGGGGTCGCTTTTAGTTTTCGAGATATTTGCAAAAAACTATTGGTAATGTTAATTTCATAACGAAAACCTTGTTTTTAGAAACACTGGGTGGGTGTGTGTGGTATTGTCGCTTCTCATCTCCGCAACGTGTTTACAAACAAAAAATAAACAGATGCGGCCCGAAAATCCAGGAAATGGAATGACAGAAGAAACAAGCAGAATTAACTCCTGTAGATAACTCTGATCATACATAGATAGGCTGAGATTTCAATTTTCAAAGACATTTCCTGGATTTTCGGGCCCCATCTGTTTATTTTTTGTTTGTAAACACGTTGTGGAGATGAGAAGCGACAATACCACACACACCCACCCAGTGTTTCACACGCACCCAGTGTTTCTAAAAAGAAAGTTTTCGTTATGAAATTAACATTACCTATAGCTTTTTGCAAATATCTCGAAAACTAAAAGCGACCCCCCCTATATTGGAAAAGGAAAAAGTTGTTCAAAATGTTGAAATCTATAATATATTAAAATTTCATCAAAATCGGAGTACGCAGACCTTTTCTATATGTATAATTACCAAATCTACCAGTATGCAAAGTTTCGACAAAATGTAAGACCCGATGACCGCGGCTTCTCCTTGTAAGTGAAAGCATGAACGATTTTATAATCGAGCATGTTGATAGTGCTGTCAAAACTGTATTTGATACATTGTGTGACCAAACAGTGCAACAAGAAAAAGAAGAAAAGGATGCAGATTAACGGAAATAGCTGTAAGTACCAAAAATTACCATTTTTTCCGCGTTTCCAAACAGAAGACGTTCGAATAACTCAAAGACTATTGGACCAATTGAGCTGAAATTTTACACACATAGCTTATTATAGTCTCTAGTAGATGCATCAACAAAATCACTACATTAATGAACCAAGAAAGCTTCTTTTGTACAGAAGAAGGCTAATTTTTTGGTGAAAATCGGAAAGAGCTAAATTACAGTTGCCTGAAGGAAAATGTCTGACAATTTGCAAAAGACAATAATTCATATCGAATGCTGCAGACGTGCGACAGAATGTAATATTTTCCACTCCATGAAATGGTCAGATTATTCTACTCTGATTTCTTGATGCCAAAGTCATCTTAGGGTGGCATAAGGAGCTGGATCATTCGGTCCAGCATAATGTCATAGTCTACTGTATCGAATCGTAGCTCAAAGTGGTTCTGATCCGCGTGTAATTCGTATCATCGGGGGTTGCTATGGCTGTGTACCGTCTGGTCGGGGGTTGCTGGCGCCTGGCAGGGTTTGAACGCCGCCATCTATCCTTCTATTTGTTAGCGGGCTTAGCAAATCACCCCAACGAGCTTACCGCCGCCTCGAACGAGGGTGCTAAGCCGTGCCTTTTGCACATCTAGTGTCTGCGAGCCGTCTCCTTGGCAATATCGTCGCTAATTTTGGCTTAAGGGTGGAGCCTTAACGTTTTCGCTTTGACGTCGCCGTCGATTACTCTGGAAAATTACATGGATTTTCGAGAGATCCGCATGATTCCTACCGCGAAGATTCCCTCGTCCGTCTTATTATTTTGGTTGGACTTTTTTCTTAATCAAGAAACTCTCTCAGGAAAACTGTTGGGTTAAAAGTTTCTTTATAATGGCTAGGTCATTCTTTTTATTTATATCTCTTTTGCTAAACGTAGCAATTTAGTATTGTTACAGATGCAATATATGATTCGTCAAACGGATGAAATTTTATAGCGATAACTACACTGAGGATTGTATACATTTATTACAAAAATGAGTAACTGCAGTTTGACACAGTGTAAGGGTTGAAAAAATTTAATATCATCGAAACGTTCTTAAGTAGCTCCCACATCATATAAAAACTGCACAATCATTTTATGTTACATAAAGATCCGCAGCCTAGTAATAACAAATAAAAACATTCCTATAGTATCCTCAATTGTTATGAGGAGTAGTTTGTACAGTTATCAATGCAACGCAATTTTGCTTCAATATTATGTCTTTTATTGTTGCGTGTGTAAGACAGGTATGATTGTAAAACAATAGTAATAAACTTCACTCATCTGTCGGACTAGACTTGAGTAGAATTAAGCTCAATAAAGTTTGTATGATACTTGTCACGTGTATCTTCAATAAACATTAACACAGCAAAATTAAATTAAGTAATTGTATGTCCTTCTTTCATTTTATATTAACGCGGCAGCCAACTTGTTAAACAAATAAATGTGTTTAAACATTACTCACATTTTGTAAGTCGTACGGCCAATGATCTTATCTATAATTCTGGTATAAATCTGGGTTAGCAAATATTTATAAACAAGTCTAAAAATGTCTGCAGACTCTCGCCGATTCTATTCGTCCGTATGACCGTCCGTAATGTATGTAATTCGCCAGTCAGATTCGCCAGAACAAAGGCGTTCATTCAAAATCGGCCAAAATTACCCAAGACGCCATTTACACTACCATTATACACTACACCGCTATTAATAAAAGAAAATTAAAATAATCCACTAGTCTAACGAAATGTTGCGCACATACAAAATTCTTTTACAGACGATGGACCTTCACGACACGACAACGAAAATGAAACTGATGATTTGTCTTTGGTCTAGTTAAAAGAAATGCGGCTACCACGACAGCAGTAATCTCAAAGCGCAAAACGTGAAGAACTGAACACATCACGTCAATACTTGATTTCTCTCTCGAAATCCTAGATGGTTGCGTCCGAAGAATATTATTGTTTCTTTTAGTCCTTTGATTCTGGGTATCGATGAAAGAGTGCATAGTTCCGTTTCGGAAAATCTTAAAACACTGTATGTTTCGTTTGAGATTATTAAATACTGTCGTGAATATAAATCGAAACAAACTGAAGAAGATACGCCACCTGATAATTGTATAATAAGATATAAAATAAAATAAGCAATATCTGCATTCTGGTATAATTATTGTAAAATATAACCAATGTGTTTCACTGTTTCAAAACAGTAGAATTGATAACAATAGCATAGCTGTGTTATGTACAGTGTATATATAATCACAGGAAGCGTTTTCTTCACGTTTGAAATGAATATATGAGTCGAGTAGTTGACCGCGCGCCTCAACTTCTACTCACATTTTACTTTATAACTCAAAAACAAATAATTTCTCCAAGGTATGACAAACACCATTCGAAAGGGCATGAAATGTACTATTAATGCAGCGTTTTTGGTTAAAATCAGGCGATACTTTTTTGGGAATTGCAATCCTTCTGAATTTTTTACACCTTGAAAACACGAAAAACGTGGAAAAATTATGTTAGCAATAAGTAAATTACATAAACGTATACACCGTCGCGAAGCTTGAATTTTTTATGATTTTTTGGTATCAGCGCCGGGTCGATATCGTATTTTTACTAAAAGTTACAACACATAATAGATTTTGCAAAATACGTACTTTGACCCCCCCCCCCCCCCCCCGTATCCGTGAAGTCCTGGGTAGACCCAAACGGCTAACAATATGCAAAGTTTCAGCAAAAATTAGTCTTGGGTAATTTTGGCCGATTTTGAATCAACGCCTTTCAGGCAACGGCTCGCGCAGCAGTTCAACATTCGTATTAATGATCGCCACAGTCGTCAAGATGTTGCGCCGTAAATCGTTGAAAATCGTAGCGCCCGTGGACTCCGTTCTCCCATCTCTCTTATGGGGATACAGTAAATCAGGCTGTAAAAAAACCACCAAATTTCACGGCGCGGAAACCTCGTGGATCGGGGCGGCAATGGTGGTGGCGCGAGCCCACCAATTTAAAGTTACAAATTCGGCCATAAATGGAGGGCGTTCGAGGCGGTTGGGTCACACGTACCGTTTAGAAAAAAAGGATCGAGAGAGGAGACAGGCGAAACAGTTGGTAGTAAAAGAGAGACGGAGCGTCGCTTCATAAAAGAGACGCTTAAAAAAGTGGGAACCGTGAAGAAAGAGAGAGATCCATGGAAGAGAGGGGGGAGGAGAAGAGCGAGAGAAAAGGAGACAAGTCGAATTTCCACCCTCAGTCGACAATCGAGCTCGTATTTTCCGATTAGGGGGTGGCATTCACTTATAAGCCATACCATAACACTTGTTCGCCGGCCGTTATGAGCCCTTACAGGCTGCGCACAAGGGGTGAGGGCGTCGCTTTCTCCTCCATCGTGTTCCCGATCCCGCGCCGCGACGCTGCTCCGGGGGGACAGATTTACGGCCACCTTGGGTACTGATTTACTCGAGGTTACTTACGAGGTGGCTGCTGTCCGAATGGGCCTCGTTGCAACCCCCGGAATATGCGCCGCGAACTGCGTGGCTACGACCAGTGTCGAGCCACATGTTCCTTTGTGGTTGAATTTTCGAATCTAGAAAGTCCCTTGAATCGGAAAACCGTTTCCAATAATACGACAGTTCCGATACAGGGTTCAATTATTTTCCAATAGAATTATTATACATTTAGCTGTACTCCACTTATACAGTCAAGAACAAGACGATAGGAGAACCCACGTTTCCTTATGTTTCCATGTGTTACCGGTAGAAAATGTGCATTTTAATAAATCTATTGTGTTATACATATACCTATAAGTATCTGTACGGAAGATTATGCGTATTATCCGTTTCAAAGAAATGTTATGAGGAAAGACGTAACCACCGCGTATTTTCGATTCTTAATTGTAAATCTGTACAGAAAGCATTACGATTACATGTCGCAAGAAGTTTTTTCAGTTCAAAAAATGGGCCGTGGAAAAAATTTGAGTGCGTTCAAAATGGAAACTGCTCTAAAACTGTTTCAATAATAATTTTCTATTGCCAAAGATGATGAAATGCTAAATCGAAGTAGAAACGGAATCAGTCAATGTTGTTAATCCAGATAATTATGGTACAAAAAAGAGTCGTCTGGTCGTCCTCCTGCGTTAACATCATGTCAAAAGCGTGCATATGTTAAGGCTAGCATCAAATTCGAAAATGTCCGCTAAACAAATTGCCAATGATGCTGGTGTTAAGAGACATGTAAAAATGTACGACAAGTTTTACGGAAGTGTAAGGATTTAACACATTACCTACTGGCGGTAATTTCATAATTTTTAAAAGTCTAACAAGTAATCCTCGGTAACGTCATATACTAATTTTGCTTCGGATTATAATGTAATGAAAGATTTCTAAGTTTACGTTGGGTACAGCACAATTACTGAAAATCCTATTAATAGGCTTCCGGTAGGTAAAGTGTTAAATCGAACAAAATTGCAAAGGAAACCTGTATCAACAAAACGGCACCAAAGTGTTCGATTGATATACATATATTTGCAGGAAAACATGATCAACTTAAGAAAAAGTGGCCAAAAATAATGTTTACTGACGAAAAAAAATTTAATATGGACGGGTCAGACCATTTTAACTACTATTACTGCGATTTATGGAAAGAAACTCAGTTATTAAGCCGTCGTCAAAAGGGAGGTAGCAAAATCATGATTTGGAACGGAACAGGCTGTAATGGAAAGACTGGACTAGAAAGATTAAGTTTATTAGTGGCAAAATTAAAAGTCAGAAATATGTAGATATTATTAAGGAGCAAATAAATCACCTGTCACAAGAATTGCTGGTACTAATTTCATATTTCAACATGATAATTTTTTCGTTTACACAGCCAAAATAGTTGAAACGTTTTTTATAACTGAAAAGATTAAAATTCTGCCTAGAAATATCTCCGGATCTTAACATTTGTATTGAAAATGTCTAAGGAAATTTGTAACCCAAGTTACAACAATGTATTGAATATGAATGGCACCGATTAAGTCAGGAAATAATTAAAAAATTATATAAATCTCTGAATATTAAACAAAACTGCTAAGTTCTTTTTGTATATTCCATTTCTTAAACGCATACTATCATTTTTTCCTATTAATTTGTCTTGAAAACTTATATTTTACAAACTGAACCAAATAAACAAAAACGGTGTAACATAATGTATGTACAAGAAATTTCATTTATGTTATCTATTAAATAAAAATTAACAAATCAGTAGGATATCCTATCTTTTTGTCCCTGACTCACGAATTAGCTTGCAGCGTGTGCTGAGTTGATTTCTTATTGAAAGAGTCAAACGGTGGATCCAGTTATACATACATACACATGTATACAAAGTGTCTGATTTTGATCCATCCACGCAATTATCTACTAAACTATTGGTTACCGAAAAAAATGTTTCAAGTGAAATTTTGTTTCGGGGCGAACGTCTTACGATGCCTGATAGTTCCGGTTTGTCTAGGTCCTAGGAGGAGGCATTCTCGAAATCTCAAGGTAACGTTTGTTTTTATAATCTGAACCATATACATATTTTCACTTAGTCATGTTTAGGATTCACTCCCAGACGAATTAATTGACCTATAATAATGTGATATTCCAAAGTCACTCAAGGTCATCACTCAACTCACCCAATTGCCGACAGCACTTAATACCGGACAAGCATTTTATTAAATAATTGAAACGCAAGGAAATGATTTAACCTGCGAAAAGCATAAAGAAATATTAGGAGCAATGAATCCACTAAAACTAATGAGTCCCATTGGGTAAAGAGAATGGAAAGAATGAAACAGGCCTTAAAAACTGTTCGAATCTAAACTATTGTATAATAATAGCAAGTGAAATGTCTCCTCATACGTATACAGTGATTCACAGTAATATTCTGACACTTTTAAAACGGCGATAACTTTTGTAAGATTGGACCAAATGACTTGAATTTTTTTTTGAGAAGTTAGAAGGATTAGTATACTATGTGACGTGAACATTTCTTTAAAAAATTTGTAATTGGTCAGAGTCGCAGAGGACATTTTCAATGTTGCTTTTTATAACTTTTTTATCTGGGCTGGCATACAAAATTTAAAAACTGCATTTCGTATTTTTTAAATTTTCGATAGAGACTTTTAGTGAATTTATATATGAAATTTTAGTATTTTCTAGGCAGTTCTGAGCAATTGTAATTTTATCAGAATCTCTTTTTCACGTCACGCAGTAAACTAACTCTTATAACTTCTGCAAAAAATTAAAGTCGTATGATCCAATGTTAAAAAAGTTATAGCTCTTTTAAAAGTGTCCGAATATTACCTTGAGTCAGTATATATCGGGAATTAAGGATTGAAAGGCTGGGAAATGTTGTTTCCACCATCGAATTAAATGTCTCTTCGATCGATTTATACATATTTACAGGTAGGGTGAAAGGACGAGAGACCAGGTGAGGTGGTTCAGCGGTGTAAATTCGGTAGAATCTTTCCCCGGTTGAGGGATATTCGGCAGGTGGGGAGAGGCGATGGGTAGACCGAGAAGAAAAGAGGTGACTGGGGTAGAATGAAAGGATGCTCGTAACAAATGGTCGTTTCCTCGAGGGGTGCCATGCTCCAACTCGTCTAACAAGGTGTCGGACGCCCCGGGACGCTCGGCTTTCATCTCGACCGACCGGGAATCGACTTTATCTTCATCTCGATGCCAAGACTCACGCCGTGAATCCCGAGTGAATCACGTACTCGAATTGATATTACCGCTGGATTCCGTCTTCTTCGTCGTCAGGTGTCTCTATCGCCGACCAGTAAATTATGCCCCGGCATAATCGATTGTCCTTACACCTCGGCCATTATTGCGGCTTGATTTATTTCATTGCCGGATTAACGCTAATGGCGCAACAATGTTTCCCCCCCTTCTAATGCAAATGCATTACTTGTCGATTCTCGTTCCAGTGCCGTGATGGTTGCGTCCAATCGTGTGAACTCCACAGATTCACCGTTCATTTAGTTTTCATCGCTTTATCTCTCGATTGTGCGATTTGTCATTGCACTGGAATATTTCAAAATATTACGTAAATAATTCGAGGATGACTCGAACGTGTATAAATTATAGATTAGGTGAACGAACTGAAGACAATTCTAGAAGATGTTTAAGATACAAGAAGTAGAACGCAATTATACAGATAATACTAACTATTGTAATAGTAACACATATTGCTTAAATAAATGGTTGAGAGGAATTGGCTACGTTCACTCGGTTCATAACCAAGTATTATTAAAATATTAAACCTTCGAAGGTGACAAGTATAGAGGTCCAAAATTCAAAGCGACACAGTATCTCTGTGTAATTCATATATTTTTAATGTAAGATCTATATACCTAAGAACAAATGAAATAGCTGCTAAAGAGCTGAGCAGTCAATACGATTTTAATTATTCAAAACGATAGTACGAGACGAATGTATTATTACATCGTAAACATAGAGTATAAGCAGCCAAATAATTGAAAGTACTTGTAAAAAATAGTGAGTGCATGAGTTCTAGCTGACTATCAACTGCTTTGTTGGTGTTCAGTTTTGTATTTTTTGAAACATTATCCTATAAAAATAGCCAATTAATCATGCAGAACAAAATTGTGATATTGAATAGATTCTGATACGTGTAAATACTTCCTTTTATGACCGATAATAATAACAGAACGAATTTATAGCAACGGCTCTATCACAGGCCATAAATTCTGAATCAGCCCTAAAGTCGAGCCATTTCTTTCTCCGGTTCAGAAGACTCGCCGTCCACGAACCGCCAGTGAAATCGTCGCTGTTGCAGGCAATCATCAATAGCTGCGATGGGGCTTAAATGCCACAATAAAATTTGCAGAGCAGGCCGACTGAAATGGCGAACGAGCAAGAAAGAAATGGCAGAGGGCGAGCTTTCTTGCCGCCGTTTATTTTAATTTCGTGTACGCGGCACCGCCGGCCGTTCCTTTGTTCTGTCCCGGCTGTGCCGCTTTTATTTCTCCTCTTCCTCATAGTTTTCCTTTTCATCCTTTTTCTCCGCGTTCACCACACTCCGGGAACAATAGTTGCTACACCGACAGATGTTATTTTAAGACTTAAATCACCCTCTTCGCTCGGTTGACGTGCAATTATTCATCGTCCATTCGGTTTCATTCGCTTCAATTCCAGGCTACGGTCAAAGTGAATTTTACAGACTCGTAGAGTCGATCCGCGAATTCGCCTCGACTTTCTTAGGAAACGATGACCTTTCTCCTCTTCGGTAGACGGCTAAAAATTACGTGTTTCTAAACTGTTCTGCCAATTACCCTCTTCTATTTATGGCGGATGCAGCATCCTATTAGGCAGTTCGTATCAAATACTGTGGAACGTAATCTTCTATTAAAATTCTTCAACATTTTAATTTTAGATTGCATTTAGCCTTTTGTACCAAACAAGAACCGCAGGCACTTAATAGGTCGCCACAATTTTCAAATACGTCATATCGTCCCTTAAAAAGTTTGATAATATATAGATTCTGTAATTACAAATATCTATAATTTAACTCGTGATAACATTCAAAGTCAAAAGAAATTCTAGCACTGAAACAACTGGTTTAGTTGCACAACAGTCTCATATCAATATGTTATCGAGCTTTCATAGTGATCTTATCAAGAAATTGGAATGATAAATGATCTAAATCATCCCCATCCAACATAAGACAAAGAATCAAATTAGTAAATAACCTGCGCAAACTCAAGTTCTTCCTTCCTCTAAAAGCGGATATATTCCTTGCGGAACCAAATATCAAAGCCTGCGAATTCATCTTTCAGTTTTTAAATGACTGTAAACTCCATCTCTAGCGTTTATTAAGACTGTCTGTATTTAAATTGTATGCCTAATGTATAACTGTGAAAGCCGAAATAAACCTACAACAGGTTTCAGTGGCTCAATAAAAAAAAAAAAAAAAAAAAAAAGATCAGGTTGTTGCTTCACGCCTACATTATCAAAAAAGTCAATTTGAACTTTGTATTAGGTTGTTGCGTTTGAAATGTTCGATTTTTAACAGTAACTTTAAACAACTGCAACTTTTCTCAATATCAGTAATCATCATATATTGTCAATGAATTACAGGATTCTTGATTGTATTACAATTGGTTCATTTACAAGTTTGTCATCTCCGTTTTATTTTTTTTTACTATCAACGAATAGAGTGTTGATTAATTACCACATTTTGATAAAATATCACATAATACTATAATCAATATGTTGTCTTTCCACGCATATATGAAGGGTGCACGACAATCGCATTGATTGACGTTGAAATAAAATTTATATAAAAGTAAAATTATAAATTAAAAGTGAAGATAGGACTTTATGGATCCGCTTTGTACTTCATAGTAATATACAAAAAAACCTGTAGACTGCAATAGTATTTATTCATCAAAACGCTTTATAACATTTGCAGTCTAAAGTTAGACACTTCATATGAAACGAGATAATATATCCTGCAACATTGCACTAACAGTCGGGCATATCGTACTTGATTTTCCTGTTTTTCAACCTCAACATTTATTATTCGATAATCCTTCCGAGCTGAGGGATTGTATGAATATTCATGATAATATACTAATAATATGCTAATATGCTCAATTACTGATAATATATTACCGATAATTTATTACTATATTGTATTACTGAGAATGTACTAAACTTTATAACTCTCGGTTGACAAGACTTCGATTCATTTTAATTCAGACTTACATCTAAATAATAATTCTGTAGTAGTCACTTTAAATAATTAGCTATTTGTATTAAGTCTAATAAGAACATCAATGTTGGTTTCAACGAAATAGGATTAAAAATATGTAAAAAAGAAAAGATGCGTAAAGTTGTATCATGGTTGCCGTGAAATTGTTAAATGCACGTTTTCTGAGGATTAAAAACCATACATTTGTATGAAAAATTTAAAGTCAATTTAAACTTGCGACGCAATGTCAATGCAAAACCATATGGTGGCCAATGACATTGACGCGAATACAACCTTTATACATAAACAATCTAAAGAGAATCACAACCGGAGTATAGAGTTGAACTTAACTTTTTTAATCCTTTGTATTCCGCTGTCCCCCCTGAGGCATTAGGTAGTTACTAAATGTCTTTGCGTTTAATAAGTTCCTTAAATTCTAGTAAAATAATGGAAATATTTTAGATTTGACGAAATGTCGGTATTCGAAATTCAGAATTACTTCCAGTGTAGTGGGTTAATTTTGTCTTACTTTCTGCCACTGTAACTTACAGTAATCAAAGAACTTCAGGACAAAGACTAATCTTTTAACACTCTGATGCAAACGATCTGAAAGTCGATATCTACACCGTGGTCCAAAATAGCTAGCTATTAGTTTAGGGATTCTATCTTCATGAATTGTCAACGAATTTTGATGTGTTCAAAATGACCATCTTTACATTTAACCCTTTGCACTCGGAGCTATTTCAACTAAAAAATCAAACATTTCTTCTAACCTAAAATATTTCCATCGTACATAAGTTTTTTTCATTATATGCGTACGAAACTGATATAGTACCTCATACAATATTTAAATGTTTAGTAATTTATTACATATGAACAAATTTAATCATGTAAACAATATTCTGAATAATGGTGTAGGAATTTTTAGTGGCGCCTCAGAGTCGCCATTCGAGTGCTAAGGGTTAATACACGCGTCTAGACGTTTTTTAATGTTCTCGACGATGCCCGCACACTGTTTCTGTAGTATATTTCCATATTGTTCGCGTGCCCAGGATTCCAGTTCCCAAAATTTGTGGTTGATAATGTGCAGCATGAATTTTGACGAAGCGATCCACAAAAAGTAGTGCTGTTTTACCGATAACAGTGACAACTGCCCAAACCGTCACAGAAGCCGGGAAATGATGACGACATTTTAAAATTCGGTTTAAGAGCTCCATGAACTTTTTTGGGACAATTGACGATCATTTTGTCGATTGTGAATTGGTTGAGCAGTGAAAATCTTCTCGAAGGTGAAAAGTACTGATCGATAGCGAACTCAAGCGAGCAACTTCTTAACCCTTTGCGGTCCTATGACGAGTCAGACTCAATATTGACTATTGTCCAATAATGTCACAGTTACACAGTACGTACGTAAAACTGTAGTGTTTCTTATCTGTTCTAAATAGGTTAATAGAACTAACTATGGAAATATAAATGAACTATATGTACAATCTGGTAACAAGTTCTGAAGCAAAAGAGAGGAAACACGTTGGAACGCAAAGAGTTAAGTTTCCTGGCTTTACACAATCGTTGTAGTAACATTTCTTTTGTAAGGTTATAACCGCGTTCCAATTTGCAAGAGCGAAGTTTCAACTCGTTTTTAACAATCTTTTGCTCGGATCGATGGCTAATATTAAAACGCAGTGATTTTAAATAGCCAGCTATTTTGAACCACCCTCTATAAATACATTCCAAACTATCCTCCTTGCGAGAAAAAGAGTATCAAAGAAGCTAGGGCATAAACAGTTACAATCACCAACCCCCTCTCGCAAGCTCATCAATCACAACTTGCAATTCCAAACGGCAAACAAAATACCGGTGAACGAGAATAAAGCCTGCTCTCATTAAACCTTGTAAACAGCATCCATCTCTCGAAGCAACCCTTTGGCTGCACGAAATCCTGCGCGGTTCCCCTCGCCCTTCGAGCTGTGAAAGACACTGGTCAGGCAGAAGGAAGTGGTAGAATGGCCAGGAGGGCGGTCTTCTTTTTCCTGTTGGTCCTCCTCTTTACGATGCCCAGCCGAAACGCTTTTACCCGTCAAAGTGAACGAGAGCGTGCGCGAGCTCGCGTACACGTTCGCGTACAGAGGAATAACAAGGATGCTCGCCATAATGAAGACCTCAAGGCGCCGCGCCTCGGCGATAATTACAGGGAGCCAACCTTACAACCTTCTAAAGGCTTAAATGTTAAACGTTATACGTCCCGGCACCACTACGGTAGCTTTTATGCCCCGGCAACGCGCTCCTCGTTCCCTTCCCCAATCCCCGCCAACCCCTTTCACCATTTACCCCCGTTCCACAGCATCCCCCGCCCCAAACGAGCCGAGGCTCGAGTCGCATTTCTCATGACACGACTGGCGAACAATGCGCCGTTGACTTTACGTGGATGCTGTTTCCACGATTATAAATATCGTTTCCTTCACAAGGAAAGATCACGCTGTGCTCGCCTCTTTAATTAGTTTTGCCAGACTCGCAATTACCCGGTCACAAACGATCGCGCCGCTTAATGTTGTTACAAGCACGCCGCGTGTTCTCATTCCAATTGTTGTAAGTTGTAAGTTCGGGAGAGTTGGAGCACGTTTTAAATAAAACATCGTAGCACTGTTGTATTCCATATTTTTGTTGTTTTTATCAAATTATAGCACTGCACTTGTAATTTAGAGTATATATAAAGTATTCTCTCTGACAAATTAAAATATTAATTTCAATTTTCAACAAAATAAAACATCTACATTGAATTGGCCCGTCTCACTCGCATATCCGGGTTAAAGCGACCTTAAAAAGTAATAGAATGTAGAACATAAAACATAATAATAAGCATAATATAGAAATGCATTATTTCCTCTTCTAACGGACTCTCGATCTGGTACGAATCCAAATTATTGCAATTTCTTTTATGTCGCGCCAATTACGGTTCAGCATCATCTCCTAAGCATGCTGACGGTCCAAGTCCATTTTGTTTTCTTGCATCTGATTTTCTAATTCTATCTGTCACGGTTGATTTAGAAATTCCAAAACTTCGAGTGGCTTCACTGACCACTAGGTTTATGGGACGCATCAGAATGACGCGTTCTAATATTTTTAATTTACGATTATTGGGGTTGTAAATATGCGTCCATCGGGAACTATTCAATTTTATTTCTTTGAGTATACAGGGTGAGTCCGAAGAAACAGAACACCTAAATATCTCTGTTACTTTTCGTTGTAAAAAAAAACTTCTTAGGACAAAGTTACACTGTTTGAAGGGCCACATGTAACGGTGTAAGGGAAAAAATTTGCAAGGTCTTTTTTTATGAGATTTCAAGGTTATCGGTTTCTTTAAATGGAATGATATATCTTCGTTAACGTAATGTTGTAGCTGACAAAATAACAAATTCATCCATGTAACACAATATGACCTACAAATGACCTTCAACCCAGAAAAATGGAATAAATAAAATTCAACGTGTAAGATTCATTTGCTTTATTTCTGTTACGCAAAATTACCGAATCTGTTATTATGTTGTGTATTGCGATACATTTGAATGTAAGCAGCTCAAGGAATATTTTTGAACATTTTGCGTAACAGAAATAAAACAAATGAATCTTACACGTTGAATTTTATTTATTCCACTTTTCATGTTGAAGGTCATTTGTAGGTCATATTGTGTTACATGGATGAATTCGTTATTTTGTCAGCTACAACATTACGTTAACGAAGATATATCATTATATTTAAAAAAACATCGATGACCTTGAAATCTCATAAAAAAATGACCTTGAAAATTTTTTCCCTTACACCGTTACATGTGGCCCTTCAAACAGTGTAACTTTCTCCTAAGAAGTTTTTTTTTACAACGAAAAGTAACGGAGATATTTAGGTGTTCTGTTTCTTCGGACTCACTCTGTATACGTATTATGATAAAAATGGATACTTTGTATAGACACATTCTCGTTACTGTTATAAAGTATTCTAAGCCTAGCGTTAACACCCATTGAATTATTTTCTACACATTCATGCAATGGCATTTTTATGGAGTCAGCACGCCATCTAGCGCTCCTATTATTTTTTGTCTTATAATACATAGTCATTTTTATCAATCTGTAACAATATTGTCCTATTGATGGGTTCGAACTGTCCCGAATTAATGTGATCGAACTATACCAAAATTAATTTGGTTTAACTATACCAGAATTACGGGAGTGATCGACCACCTTCTCAACATAAAGTAAAACCGAATACATGCGTATTATTATAGTATATGATTAATAAAAAAATTTAACCGAATATTGTGCTATTTTTTTCACTTATTCGCATTTGTGTAATTAAAAGCCAGGTGTGCCAATACTTTTGTTCCTAAGTGTATAATATTAGATTCAAAATCCAAGAACAAAAACCGGAATTATTTTTGCGCCAACTTAATATGTGGAAACTTTGGCACCAATATATGTATGGTCAATTGATTATTAAAAATGAAAAATAAATCATCTTGATATCAGAAACATTGTCTAAAAAAATTGTATAACCAATTGTAATAATGAATTCCCATATGTCTGAGTAGTTGGTGGAACGTGGGTGTTCGGATAAGAGAATAACTATCTAGCTACAGTGCTAGAATAAATTTATACTGATTTTTAGAATGATTCGTGGTGTCTACGAAAGCCTTTAGATTGAATTGTTCAAATGAGGACACGTACTCAGATAACGAAGAATTCAGATATCATCACGGATAATCATGGTTCTACTCTATTGTTGATTGAACAAGCAAATCTTCTCCGCATTATGTCATGTTTGGTCTCATTTTTATTAGAAAAATGTCATGAGTATATTGGTAAAAGTTTCATATAAAAGTAATTAAACATTCGTTCTCCGTTGGTGCCACTACGAAGACATTTGTAATTGGATGCACAATAGTAATAATGGCAGTATTATTTTATCTTAGTATAATGTAAATCAGTAAAACAAGTCAAAGTAAATAAATTGACAAATATTTTCCGTTCTCTCTTTTTAAAACAACGTTCCTGGTTTTCAAGAGCTTCATTTTTATAATTCAAAAATAAAATATTTTTTATTAAATAGGATTTTAAATATATTTGTATTTAGCGTTATCATTTCTATACGTGATGGCTTTATTAATCATTTAGGGTTGGAATGCAAAGTAGGAGTAGTAAGATTTTTATTGAGTTTTATTTTATTAGGAATATTCACTTGCTCTTAACTCCACTCCTATTTTCATTTATCACCTCATTTCTACGAAATTTATTTTTAGATCAAGGATTGCTTACAATGAGTAACATGTCATTATTGTTAAAAGAAATATAATTATAATGTAATTTGTGCTTCAACTTTAAATATGCAATCAAGATATTATGTCAGTGTTGAAATTATCCAAATGGATCAATCGTTATGCTCTCGCATGATGAATTTTGAATACTCACTCAGAGAACTGCGTCCATTAAAAGTAAAAGCGAAAGTCGTTTCCTCTGTATGAATCATTCCAAAACTACAAAGTTTGTGCTATGTCATTTTTGCAGCAAATCAACAATATGTCCCAGTCTTTTATTCGTTACTATACCTATCTCTAAAATTGAATCTAGTAAAATCATCAGTATTTTTATATACATCATGTTTCGTTATTTATTTTGTGACTACACTGAAAATGCAGCTTTATAGTTAATAACTTACAATTAGGAAAATAAACTGCAAGATTTTTTAATGACTATGATATATGTAGAAAAATTTCAGCAGTTTTCTTCTTAATATAATAATCTCGAAAGAAATTATTAGATTATATTGCTCGAGGTAACATATTGATTTGCGAAGGTAATTGGTATTATGATTGAAAAATATGTATATTAAGAAATAATTAGCTACTAATAATCAATTATTTAAGTAACATCTTCAGTGGCGTGCAAAGCATTCAAACCGAAATCATAATAACATCGATTACAAATGCTTCATAAAGACTATTGTGCAGATATGTGGAATACTCAAAAATAATTCATGTTGTGTATTGTGTAATAACAAATTAATATTAATAATATTGTATAATAACATTGTGTAATAGCTATATATATACAAATTTTCAAAGTAGTATCTGATGTATACCTATCTACGTCTTTTTAACAGAAGATGGTACAATGAAATGTTTGAGACTTATTTTACTATATTGTCGAATTATTCACTATTATAAGATGCTAATTGGTTGACACCTGTCTCGTTCACGCTTAACAATGATAGTCAAATTAGCACACCTAACGCAAGGTTAAACGACATCCTCGAGGTGTTAGAGGAGGATTCCACAGCGGAGGACCCGTTAGTCAGGACTTGAAGAACGGCTCCTCTCGCGGGATAAAAACAACTTTTCGGGACAACGATGATGATTGATCGACCGTTTAAAATGATGAATGGGAAATGGGTGTCGCCCGTCGAGGGGATTGATAATGAGAAGGCGCTGCCGGAGCTTGAAGATTATCAGCGGCTCGATGTGTGTTACTTTGTTATTAAAACGCGAAAAGATTTTCGTGCCTTGGTGGAGAGATGAAAAATACTTGGCCATGCATAATTGCAGGTGAGACATGCGAGCCAAAATCATTTTGGTTTAAGACAAGATAGCTTAATCCCTTTCGTTATGATTTATTTAACAGCTACTTTGTCGTTTTCAATTTCCTACAAGAATATGAAAATTGATAGATAGCTATTGTCTGTCTGTACATATTTCATCTAATGGCTAAATATCGATAACAGAAAAATAGAATTTTATTTCGGGTTAAAAGAATTTAATGACATAGATATTTAAGTAGACATCTAAAAAAGGTTGTTTTCAAAATCTTCACTACATGTCAGACTCGATATTATTAATCCAAAGGGTTAATCATTAATAGCCCATTATCTATATACATATAGTTCAAATTGGTGATACTAGACATGTTTGATATCAGGAAATATTGTTTGAAGGTGGGCATAGTTTTACATACGTTATTGGTGACACAGAGTAACTACACTTTCGTCGTAGAAAACTCTTCCATCATGCGCATAATTATTACGAGAAGACTGCGGACTTTAGACATTAATGACAAAACTGAATAAAAGAAGAAAGGAATTTTTATTTGGATTCTGTTTGATGCAATTCATGTAAAAACAATTTTTATTTTGTATAAAAATCTATAGGCTAATTATGACCTTATGACCTTCACAATGCGTGTTCCTTTTGTAAAGAACTCTTTTTGAAAGACAGACTGATTGCTACATCTGGAAGTAAATTATCAAATTATGTTCCGCAGTGTAGAAAAAAAGGATTTAAAAATTTCAAAATAATGTTAGTTTCACGCAGCGCTAGATTCAATAACGATTGATAAAGCGATTTATTAATAGTACATAGTTTGTTTTCTGAAAACTCTTGGAAAAATCAACAATGGAGACAAATTATATTAATTATTTTATGAGTGGCATTAAACACGGAAAAGCAAATTTGTTAGAAAAGGTCTCAAGCGAGCATAGTCGGTGCCATGAATTTCCTCTTATTTTATTCCGAGGTCGGGACTATAAATGTTTTCCAGCGACTCGGTACGAACATCTCTGATCGGATGCAACGTACCAATTTCGCCTCTGAGTCTGGTGTGGGTTCTGCCGCTTGTAAATCCGTTCTCGAACATTATATTCCCGGTTTCTAACGATCGTCAAAGGCGGTTCGTCGATGGGACGTTCCGCGAAGTGCATCGGGGCGTAGAACGACGCCGCGGTTTGGAGGAAAATCATGTTCCAGCAGGCAGGAGGAATTCGTACGGGCCGCCATATTTCAGTTAAAGCGTGCGGGGGTAGCGTTCAATGCCTCCGCTCGGCGTTGCCATGGCAATTAATTACCTTCATCCCTTCCCGGGGCATAGGTACGCCTATAACGGGTGTACTGATTGCGTTCGAAAGATATCCGAATCTGTCTCGGCGAGAGGTGAACCGCTCGCGCTCTCCTGCAAATACGTTAATTACTGCGGAACTGTTTCCGTGTAAATTACTAATGAGATTTTCGTGGTCGCTTGTAAGAAGCCTCTTTGCAATTTAGACCGCTCCTTCCGGGGGACCAGAGCTTGCTACAAATATTACCTTATACAATTTTGATCTCTGATTTATGATGGAACTACCCTACAAAGGAAACTGTAGATAAATTATTTTTGGTTTAGTATATTTAACACTAAACATAGCGACCATTAAAAGTGACTAGTATGTGCTCTCTTATAAAAATGGCACGATTCAATTTATATAGATTTTGTGCCATTTTTATTATAATATAAACTTGAATAAAAAAGTGTGCATAATCATCTCCAGTTGAAGCATCTTTGTATTTTCAATAATTACAAAATAAAAAATGTAAAGCGGTTATTTGACCGGAGGTGGTAGGTTTAGTGTTAAACAAAATTGTAATTTAAGACTCTCTGAGAAGGAACGACATCGATGTAATTGTTCTGCTTCCTTGAAATTATGGAAGTGAATCGTTTTGATCTTAAATCCTGAATCGACGTATTGTGCTTTCATAATAAGTTTAAAACATCCATTGATTATAAAATATCCTTATTTATTTTATCATATTTAATATTGTCCCGTGTTTGAAGGGGTCAATTTTAGGGGTACAAAACTTCAGAGGCCTGGTTGGGTGAGTATCTCAGTGTAGTTAATATATTTTTACTGGAATATACGTTAAACATGTCAACAAATATATTAGTACAATACATTGAAATAAAAATATACTAAAGAATGTGTATTATAAATTCAAAATCTACTAGATTTTGATGCAAAATAAAAATTGTCTACGTTAATTGGAAGAAATAGAAACTACATTGACACTTATATAGTTTCGTAATCATTTTAACGAGATGAAAACAATCCAACAATTTTTTTCTAAATTCTTTGAATGTCTACTTTATTATTCTGCATTTGATGTACTCATTTCTGTCACAAATACAAATATAAAAAAGTTTAAAACAGCCACTGATTATAAAATATTCTTATTTATTTAGTCAGTTTTAATATTATCCGGTAACTCATCGTTTAATGTAGGACCCGGAGAGTTTTACGAAAGAATAAAAATAGTTAAAGAGTGGGTATACTAGGCGCAGAAAATTAAGGATACAATAGGAAGATATAATTATCGATTTCACTACTCCAGTCATTTAGATTCTTAAAAAATGACATCAGGTTTTCAAAAACCTGTTTGTCAAATGGTTTCTTATTAGATGGTTAGCTTCTGGTTCAGTTGTTTTTTTATGTCAGTGAAGCTCTTTTGAAACACCCGATACAATACGACCAAAGCAAGTACAACCGTGGATTTCCCCTATAGTTAGTAGCTACTGCAGATAATAGAGTAACTGATAGTAGTGGCTAACTAGAACCTTCCCTCTCGACGTTCCGCATCTCTCTGACCATTTTCGACCTGTCCCTTCTCTTCGAGTAATTTTCGGTTTCCCAGAGCTATCATTATCGACCGAAGAAATCGTCGACACTATCTGTCTTCGTATCTTCTTCAATTCATTCCGGGCATCTCGTTTGGAGCTGATGAAATACATGATCCGTATAATTGCATTATCTAATATCTATGTTTCACCAGAATCAATTAATCATTAGCTAACTGTACTAAAAGTAATACTCCTTAATTCTTCATAAGTAACCTGCGGATTTTTATACAAAATAAAAATTATTTCCAACAATTGCAAGATACAGGAGGTACATAGTCATTTAGTTCCTTCATTAATCATTTTAAAAAGTTGGAAAATAGTATGTTCTTAAATTCTCTAAGTGTCTTTACTGCTTTACATTTGATTGAACCATTTCTGTCATAAATGCATAAAATCCGCAGACTATTTGTACGAAAGGGTACGTTATCGCAATCAAAATACATTTTATTGCTCATTCTAAAAGGTTTTAAACATTTCAGAGAATGTTAATCTGTTGACTGATGATGACAAGTAAATTCGTTATTGGAGATAATCGTCTCTCTATCGTCTCTATCATAATACTCTTCCACTTTTCAGAACGCCATCATTTCTTCCTCAATTCAACGACTCTCTTTCATTTAATTATGTCATAGTATGTATATTGATATAAGCTTGTATATCGTCAAATCTTTGCTATCTCAATTTGATTTGCCTTTTGTTACGTCTTTGTAAGTCTCAATGCTTGACAAATCATGTGGTTAAAAGGTTAATACGTACGCTAAAGAATAACAGTCAAAGATAAAAATTGATAAAATTCGTTATGATATTGCAAGCACCAGTAATTCATTCTCTGTTTTTACAATAATTACATAACATAGCCACTTTTCAGATTATTGAGAAACAAATTAAAGTATATCCTTTGATAAATACTTAAAACGCTATATGTTTAATAAAATCTGTAAAAATACTTTTAGTAAAGCTCCTTGTAGAATATTAGACCTATTATTCGGTTTTGGAAGAGTCAAATAATTGCGACGTTCATTCCGAAATTAATTTGTTCGTTGGAACATTTTTCCATCGCGAGACGCGTTAATCAAATCGCTTTTAATGCGAAATGTCCTTTCGTTGTCGAGTGTCCGCCATTTCTCTAACGAGCCGTGTGACAACGCAGTTGCGCCGGGGAATGTAAAGTTTCATAAACAGTTTTCTTCAACTTTCTCGACACTTGTTTCATCAGCGATCCGCCACGGCGTCCGAGCCGCGTCTCAATAATGGCTGCGGTCTTTCACATCGTCGCGAGTAAGCGTAAAATCGTAATCCAATTTGTCTGCGGAGGCCGCAATGGACGCGGCGAAGCCGATGAAGTCGTCGCACACCTCCGGGCTGGACCGAACGTTTAATCATCATAAATTTCGCGAGGAAACCGCAAACCATCGTTCTCCCTTACGTCGACTTTGTTCCGCTCCTCCGGAACCTGCTTGGGCCAACTCCGGACTTGTCACGACATCCCTCCGACCCTTCTAAAAAATTAGCCTTTGACCATTTTTTGAACCTTCGCCGTGTTAGTGAAGTTTTAATCCTTCGATTAGTCAACCAGTTATAGTACATCACCGTTTACAACTATTGGGAGTTAAAACCACTTGCAACTTAAGGAAGAATAAAAAATAATGTCCTTATCACCAATTTCTTTTATTAGGGAGAGTTCTCCTAGCAGCGGACACTTCAGGCTTTTTTTTTATGAATGAAAAAATATAATATTTTATTTGTTTTGTTCTGCGATATTTAGGTATTAAAAATATGACATACCAAAATAATGTGAAAAATTATTGACATTTCTGTAATGATTAATTTAAATTAATACTATACTTTGATTATATGATTTATTGAAATCGTGAAGTGTTCTCTAGCACCGCACACAATCAAAATTACTAATAATAATAATTTACAACGACCGCAAGTAGTCATAAGGTTCTGGGATATCGTGACAAGCCTTGTGAATCCATTTTTCGGAGCCTGAACATTGAATCCAATTTTCTTCACCATTTTTCAAATAAACTACACAGATTGTCCCGTGGCTCGTCTGTTTCGGTTCTAGTGTTCTCGCAATCTGGAGTTTATTTTAATTTATCTTAATTACCGAAACCGAAATAATAAACAGTAGTTTCATTTTTCGAACTGGTGGGACAGATATCACAGAAACGAATTAATTAATTAATTTGAATGTATCTTTTCTAAATTAAAGAATATACTTTTTCTAAGGCAGTGATGCTCCAATATCGTGAGTTTGTTGAAATGTAGTAAATTTTGAGGAATGTAGAATTGTGAAAAGATTGAGACAAAAATAATGCCTATCTTTTGCAGGAGAGGATAAATAACTTGGTCGTTTTCTTTATCGACTGTCGAAAACTGACACTACGATTTTCAAATTTTATTCAATTCGCGCCTTCACGCCTAGGCACCTATCGTCATTTTTCTAATATTTACGCCTTCACGCACAGGCAAAGCAAACGCACTCGCATACGCAATACGCACACACACTCATCCGATCCGTTCCCGCGTCGACGATACCGAACTCAGCGGCCGGTCTTTCTCGACACTTTAGAGCAGGCATGTCCAGAAGTAGCTCACATGGAGGCAAATTCGAGGGAGACGCCTACTTCTCCCGCCCGTGCGTCTCGCTCCCCGTGGTGGCAGTAGTCCTCCGAGCTCCTCAGACCCGTGCCTACCAAACCGATGAAATCTGTGTCAAAATCAAAGAACTTTCGATAGAAATGAGATAGAGAGATGAAATTTTTTTAAAATTGAAGCTGAAACTTTGCAGATATAAAATAATTATAGAGATTGTGGTACGAACGTTTTTTAACCTTGAAAAAATTCGTTAAACTTGTACAATTTCAAGAAAATTGTGATTTTTTCAATACCACGCGCGGAAAATTTTTCCGTCTCAGGAGCTCGAAGGATTACGGCCGCCACGGGAAGCGAGACGCGCGTGCAGGAGAAGTAGGCGTCTCCCTCAAATTCACCTCCAAGTGAGCTACTTCTGGACATGCCTCTTTAAAGTATCAGAAAAAGAATAAAAAGTTTTATTTGCAAGTTTCCTAGGTTCACTTCCTCGGAAATTCCATGCAGTTTAGGAATATATTTGATTTTTTCTTGTTTGAAATTTAGAGCCGAGGAGCTAGACTTCCCGTCGTCCAAAGAGAATTTTCATGACTACCTCTTTCATTTCATTGTGTCATAATATCCATTTTGGTATAAATTACATCTTATTTACGTCGATTATAGCAGAATTTTGTGTCATGTCAATAATTATTTGCGTTAAGTCTTCCTAACTGTTCATGATTAGAAAGTCACGCAGTTAAAAGGGTAATCGAAATAAATACGGTAATGATAACCAAAGAAATGCTTTTATGATTCCTTACAAAAATGTAATTGTGAATTGAGTGTAGTGTATAACAGCTAGGCATACTTATTAACTTTATTGCGTTCAGTGTAGCTTGAGATGCTAATAGTTTTTAAGTAATAATAGGTTTTACACTAATTATCCTATATTTTATGGATCTTTTCAATACCTAGTAAAAATCTAATATCATGTTATTTTAAACACTCTAGAAATTTTAAACTACGTAAAAAACGAATAATAGCCGTATTGCTAATTGACTCTATGAAACCGAAGAAGATGTTAGTTTACGATCAACAATTAGTTTTAAGAACCCTTTCATAAGCAGCTGTAATAATAGATCCGAATGTCTGTAAAATTGTGTCTAAAAGAACATCCCATAATTAATCCCCGGGAGATGATCGAAGCCCCAAGTAGAACGCTTTAGAACGAAATTAATTAAGATCCGCCCCGTTTATCAAGGAATCTTCAATACAATGAATTAACTGCTTGAATTCAGATCACGCAATCGAAAGTATTAACATTTCTTTCTGGCGAGTCCAGAATTGGTCGAAGTTGATCGTGTTTTTATTCGCGCGTCATTAACCCGATCGTAAAAGATTCTGTGTTCCTTTTAGTTCAATAAGGTTGCCGATCTCTGTTCGAGTCACTTCTAACGACGCTATTAAATAAATAATGATCCGGCTGTCGTTCGATTCGAACACCTGATTAAGAGACACGCTCGCGAAAGAAGAACCATTCGCGCCGCGCCGCGGCCGGGACAAAATAAAATGTGTCCGCGGTGTTCGCGCGAATAAACCAACAATAATTAATGAGAGTAATTTATAGAAGTATAATTAGAAGAATGATTTATAGAAACTCTAATTTGCGAGAGTACAGCCGGCAGTAATTTGTACCGCGGGAAAACGTGTAAATCCGGTTTGTATGTTTAAAAAACGTCTCTCTGCTCAAGCCCGGGCAAAAATAGATGTTCCACTTATTTCGCATGTTCGCGAGGACTGCTTTTAAACCCGATACCCCAAGCACAACAGGTTACGACTCTATCATCCGTACATACTAATTATTCAGTCATTTCTGTCGCTCCGTCAGCCAGATTTTACGCGGTTTGCGCGAGCGCGCGCGCACTTACGAGAAAAATGGCCGCAAATCATAAACCAGTAAGGATCACCGCCGGCTAAACCGCATTGACGTGGGTAGTCATTAACTTAATACATTGTGAATCGTACGCCACCGAGCATTGTGTCCTTGTCGATATACGACCCCCTCGGAAACTACCCGTTGCATGCAATAACGATTAGGAAACTACTGCAAATTCCTCGCAGTGACGTACAATTGAATTTTTTCCTGGAGTTTATTGCACGAAAGACAGTAATTGGCGCTTCCGAAGTACTCAATTGCAACTTAAATTGCAAATGTCTTGACTGAGCGCTGCTTTCTGAGTCATGAGAGATTTCGACGTCATTTTTTTCCAGAAGGTAGTTGGATGAATTTTGACGAGATCAGAATCCTTACCACTGAGCGACAAGAGTAGTTATTACAATGCCTACTAATTATTACAGAATTTTTATAGCATGGAATTATTTTACTTGAAAACTAGCAGATAGAATTGGTTTTCCTCCGAGAAATGTACCTATAGTCTTATTTAGCAGCCCTATTCAAGACTCGTAGTGATAAATATTTTTTTAGTTACCAAATTGAAAAATTGTTTTTATGAAAATCACGCAACGTAGAGAAAAGAGATCACGTCATAATTTCATATCTCAAAGAAATGTATTAAATTTCCCCTTTGCAGGCGAATGCCGACATTATAGAAGCACAAAAATTGTTATTCTCAAATAAAAATTACCAAATTTTCATTGATACTTCAGACCAATTTATGAATTTGTTTAGCAATCTTTTAAACATATTTTTAAATATATTTCTTGTAGACGATTTCGATATTATTGGTCCAAATGGATCCGGGCATCGCTGCTGGATGGTTAAATGAAGTCTCTAAAAAATATAATAGAAAACGTTCTCGTCCACAAAGGGATAAAACACAATCGTGAAGAAATAAAAACATTTGCAGTATCTGAAACACGAAATCTGAATTCATTCATTATGAATGTTTGCTTTAGAATTAGAAGCACATGCAAGTTAATGAAGTTGTATATTTTTCACTTACCATCAAAGGAAAAAGAATTTGATATAACGCGTTCTCAGGGATTCAACAATTATGTACTATTTTAATCGTTACGGTAGTTAATAAGTTCTATCGTTATATCGCTAGTTAAAGTAATGGCGAGTGAAATTCCCAGAAGCCAGAAGGAACTCTCGAAGTTTAGCTCGCGGTCCGCGCGAAATAATACCGACATTTTTTCTTCGTCCACTGATAATAACACGTTCGTTGCGCACTGCAGTTAATTATGAGGATTCTGTGTAATTATACCTTCAGGTAACTTGACTGTCAGTCAATTTATGGCACATGTAAGACTCACTCTCTCTCTCTGTACGAAGAAAATTAATTGTTTTATTCTGCAACGCCTGCGTCGACCGAGCTAATCGTTCATTATGAATAACGCGTGATAAATAATCATTTGCAATATCTGTGCGACAATTGCCGCATTTTGTGGGGAACCGCAAAAATTGGAGAAATCATTAGAAAGAGAATTACTCCTATACACAATACAAACTTTTCAATTGTTAAAAACGGGAAAATTGGTTTCATACACATTGTTGAACGTTTTTAGTCATCCAGAGAAAGCAAGATATCTAATGATATATCTAAATGTAATATTAATTAATTAAGTATTAAAAGTATTAAAATTTATTGCAAAAGTAAAGATAAATTTATAGATTTTTGTGCATTATTCAATATACATATAAGTATTCGAGCTCTATATATCTTCATATATTCTGCTCATAGTGTACTTAAAACGGCGTGTAATTATCCATTAGATTATAAAAACCTAATATTGTCCTCTGAATAATTATGTCTCAAAAGAAACAAAATGTCTTCTTCGAGTTCTCGTTTTGAATCTCACAGTGTACGGGTGAATAAAACTCCAAACAATATCTAGACAGGAAATCTTTCACCTGTATTTTCATTAATAAATATTGTTCTGTCTGGTTGTAAGGAGGTCGTCGTTTTATCGCTAAACACTGATACATAGGTAGAAAGGAAGCAAATTTATTTAAACTATTGAGTAATTTCAGAAAGTTAAATAAAGAACAATGTTCGTCATGGATCTCACAGAGCCAACCCGCGTGTACGAGAGGGCTAACAATTAGGGTTTCTGATGGCATACAAAAATGTTTGGAGTGTTAAGGGTTAACAAAACGGTCACTTTCAACTTTAAAATGTAATCGCTTCGGTTTTATTTTCAAATGGGGCACGAACTTTTGCAATCATCTAATAGAAAAAAGGAAGAAGCACAGTTTCGAGTATGCGAATAGAAATGTCTTCGACGATTCTTCCGCCATCGCGAGAAATCTCACGGCGGTGTAACGCCAGTGGCGTCACCCCGTCACCGTCCGGCTGTAAATTTCGCAGCCACGGACGGCCAAACAAATGATTTCTCGAAACTTTTCCTCGGCAAACGTGCCGACGAGGGCGGAGGACAGGCGTTGAGGAACGCCGCGCCGTATCAATCTAAATTACAAATTCCATCGAACAATAGAGCGAGGAACCGGAGGGCCAAGGAGGCGTTAATACTCGTTGCTCGGAGGGAGATCGTACTGGCCGAGTGTGGAACGCGTTAACTTAATTTATTTGTCTTTTATTTGGCTGTCAGCCACGCCGCCAGACGTCTGCCAGTGGCGTAGACACCGGCGCAATCTTCATTCCGAGGAGTGGCCGCTCGTAATGCGCCGACGTCAACGAATGAAATGCTACGATCCGCAAAATATTCTCGGACAGAGTGAATTAGTAGTTGTACTAATTAATTCATGACCCTTATTGTTAGAAAATTGATTGACTTTATTTTATATTTAAATGTTTTGTCCGCCATGTTGGGCTTTGGGACTGCCAACTTTTCAAATGAACTTGCTACATAAATATCCTCTCCGTAACAGCATATAACCTTTTTCTTGCTTGCATTGCTGTTCTACAATTAAAAAAAAAATGTGACGCAAATGCTCACTTTGATATTCCATATTTGAGGTGATGACAAAAAATAGAGATGCTTAAAAGGTTACAAATGGACTGCGGATTTTACGCATTTATGACAAAAATGAATAGCTCTAATTTGAAATAGTAGAGTTTAAATAATTTTAAAAGTATTGTTGTATTATTTTCAATCTGTTAAAATTATTAAAGTAAGAAAGATCTGTTGAAGTCGCTCTCATACAACAAATGCAGAAAATTCTTATTTTGTATACAATTTTTCGCGTTAGTTATAAAGCACTTTAAGCTACGAAATGACGTCCGAAATGTCGCTATCAAGATGTACAATGATTTTGTGACTTAGGTTAAGTAATAATAAATCTTTCTCTTGTCTCAAATTGCAGCGACTCGATTTTCTCACAAGTGCATAAAATCCACAGTCTAGTCATCAGAATAAACTCCCCAATCAGAAATAACAAGAAATTCGGTGTTGTAACGGTGATAAGCGATTGCGGGGGTTGGCCTAATTTCTTGGTCGGTCCTTGTCGGTTACGAGCGAGCTGCGCAGGGATGAATAAGCGAAAACCCCAAGCAATTTCGCCGCCATAAAAGTCAAGTTCATTCCGGGGCGATAATGCTTGTAATCCAAATATAATTCTTGTCGGAGGGGCAAAACCCGTCGAGTTAGCGCTCTCCACGGGGGTTAAAATCATCCGGAGCGTGGCTGTGTATCCACCACCACCATTTCGCTGGTGGCAGCGGTCTTTCGTGTACCCCCAAAATCACAGAGGCCACCCCTGGATACGACCACAAACACGCTGGCCACCCTCCCGAAAAGTTTAACCGGGAAGTCGAAGGTTCTCGTGGTTATTGTTGGAGACCTCTTTATCGTGGTTAACTGGATTCCACTTGGACCAAAGTTTGCTTGGTCAAATTGTTTAGATCAGAGGAACCGGAATGGACTGCGGTTTTATGGCCATTTAATGGAATCCGATTCCTCGTTTGATTAGCGAGTATTTGTCTTCGCGGAAGATTGTCATCAGCCATTAAACGAATTTACGTCTTAACACGTGTTAGAGTCGTAAACATTTCTCAAGTAGATCGAACTCTCGAAAGTTTAAAGGAACTCGATGTTCTATTACAATTTTCAAATTTCTACTCGATCATATATGAAATTATTCCAGAGAATCCAGTTGTCATCGTCTAGTTTCAGATCAATTTGTTCTTTTAGTTTTTACACTGTTTTCCAGTTGAAAAATTCTAGTAATTAGCATGTACGGTCGAGCGAACCAACTGAACAATGATTCATTTGTAATTCATGCCATTCGGACGAAACGATCTACCGTGCTTGATATACTAGGAATCCCATCAATCACTTTTCATCTTACGAAACGACGTTTGATCTTACTTCTAATCGTATCCTCTACATCTAATACCCGTTACCATTTATTGTGAATCCACATCAGCATTATTCACGATGCTTGCATTCACGACAATCTACCCTTTGTTAGTGTACCCCACTATAGTTTTCAGTCATACATTTAATGAACACTGGCTTCATTAATTCCAATTCTAGTCTAAAATGATTTTCAAATATATGTATAGCTCCATTTGTTAATATTTAGCTCCTACTTTCAGATACTAATTACTAAATGTCTTGGAAAACAATAACTAGGGAAGAGTGTAGTAATTTTCTCTGTTTATGAAGAATTACTTCATTCATAATTATTTTGACTCATATTTTAAGATATTAAATACTAATTGTCTTGAAAAATAATTATCAAGGAAGGATATACTTGCTTTCTCCGTCTACGAACAATCACTTTATTTACCAATAGGTACGATGCTTAGTTTGTGATACTAATTATGAAACTGCAAATTTTATGAATTCATGACAAAATAATAAGTGGTGAAATACAAAATTATGAAGTCATTATACGAATTTAAGAATATTTTTGGATTATCTTCGATTTATTCAAATTATTCAAATAAGAAATACGTGCTCATTGAACTTGTGTTTCTTACGATTGGCTTAGAAAAGTTGTATTTCACATAAAAATCCGCGGACTAATAATTACTCGATTTCTTGAACAATAATTATCCAGGAAAGATGCAGGAGTTTTCTCTGTCTATGAACAATGTTTACACATCACTGATTCTGCTATAGAAATTAAATGGTTACTGGCTACTAATATGAAGATTGTGTTCGAGCATACCATTGCTCAAATCTGCTGGTTAATAACTAGACTGCGGATTTTATGTATTTATGACAAATATTCGTACTTTCAATTTGAAACAATAAAGAGATTAAAAGAATTGGAGAGTATCGATGCATTAAGTTTGACAATCTGGAATTATTAAATAAACAGGTTTCTAAGTGGCTCCTGTTTCTTGCATCAGACACAGACAATTTTTATTTTGCCTAAAGATCCGCAGTCTATTAATGATAAAACTGTTCATGCCCCTCTGTTATTATAAAACAATTAGAATTATTCCTATCTCAGATTTTTAATACAAGCTATAACTATCAAATATTGTTAGAATTGTAAGATCTTAATACAGCTTTATTACAGAAACATCACCCAGTAAATTAAATAATAATCTGCAAATTTAACAGACATATGGTATGTGCTGCAACAGCGTGTCGGCGATATTTCTGTAAATATTTATTTGTAATTGTATGGGTCGAGTCTACACTTAACTTCTTGTCCTATGATTTATTTCACTGCGACGAAGAATAAAACTATTTTGTTTTTGATGATTTCTTGTTAGAAATATAAAATAACTATTTCTCGTGTGCCTCCGTTTATTCAAGTGGCCAAATATCGATAACAAAGTCATAGAATTTTATTTCAATTTGATGGAAAAGAGGAACATCCATATTTAGTAGATTCTGGTCGATATTTCCGTCACGAGTATAACTCGATATACTCGTAATAGTGCAAAGGGTTAAAACACTAATACGCTTTTACTTAATAATGTACCCAATTTTCTCCATTATCGATCATAGTTTGGGAACGTTTAAGTGTGCCTTCTACTAATGTTTTCACGCGAAACAAGTAGTGATATTTTGTCGAATACGGTCAATAAAAATTCTGAATTTCAACATACATACATATATCTTTATGCTTCCATTTCATAATAGGCTAAAATTATTTTTATAGAATTTTTTATCAGGTGACCAGTCTATCACAATGACACATTCTCTATCGTGCAATTTGGGCATGCCACGACTTCGATGTTTCAAGTCATTATTCTTTTACAAAAGCCATTTACTTCTAGTTTTACTAACCCCTTGCACTGCGGATGCAATAGTTAGGACTTGTTCTTAGTTCATAATTTCCTAGAAGAAGAAGAAACATTGTATCTATTGTATGCCTATACGTTCTCCAATGACCATATTTCGAAGGAAACAAAGTTGAATTTGATTTCAGTTTCAAGGAAATTAATAACATACATATTTATTAGACTCTGTTCGGAATCGTCATCACGAGTCTGACACGATCTTATAGTGCAAGGGGTTTTAATCCAATGTCAGAGCATATTGGTATTTGAAATGTTGCTTCGATTTATATTATATTTTTTCCAAATACACTTTTGCAGAGATATCGCCAACACATTCTTGTGGGACATGCTGTATCAGCAGCTTAAGTGTGTATTCACTGGACAGGTCAGGACAGGTGTTTTGATGTTATACGTCTCAGATAGGGAAAGTTATTAAAAAAAATTTTAAATTCCCTTCGCTTTTCCAGCCGTTCCTTCTACATCTCCCATAACGTCCAGCTCGTCGCGTAACTCATCGTGCGTCGATCGATCAAGTCGAGTTGTCGCAACATTTCCAGGGAGCGAAGTCTTCGTTTAAACCTGGACCCGTTCTTTCATCCACGGGCACGTGACTTCGTCAACGTTTTGACAGCGTTTAACGGCCTCGTCCATTCAGTCTGTTCGGCATCTTCGAGGCCCTTTAAAGGGATGATAGATGCTTGGCACGCGACCGACACGCCCACGATGCCCAGTCCACCAACCCTCCTGGACCCTGGCGGCATGGGATACGTCGGGTATTTAGGACAATTTATCCGTACGCCTGCCTCGGCCTGTCTGTTAACACCACCGGATCGACCTGGTATCAAACAATTCATATATCTCCTGGCCGACGTCCTGAAATAATAGGGAAATGAATTCGCACGAAAGATGGAAATCGGCCGGCTAACTGGATCGATCCGGGTCGCGGCCGACCGCCCCGGATCATCAGTCATTAGATGCCGTTCGGAGATACGGGAGAACGTGGAACGTCGCGAAATGGATTTCCAAAGTGGCCCCTTTCCTTCTTGATGAAAATTAGGCGGGCTTATCGCTGACCGAAACTTTGTAGGGTGTCTCTTGATTGCGTCCAAGATCGTTGCTCGTGAAATCGATTACAATAGATTGCTTTTTCTAATGGTTGTTCGTGTTAAGAATTTTTATTATCTCTATGGATAAATAGAATTAATCTTCTAACAGAGGATAACAAGTTAATTGATTACTACGCTGCGGATTTTGTGCATCAGCTTGCAGAAGCTTCTCGTTTCCTTCTTAATCTAACAATTAATTTTGTCATTTTATTATGTTATAGTATTCATAATGATATAAACAATGTTGTATGTCTTGAAACAAAATGAAAATTACCTGCATCAATTATGAGACACGAATTATACAAAAACGTCTTTCTCTCTTTAATAATTATAGTAAGTTCAACTTGTAGATGTTCTTAAATTCTTTTAATCTTTTTACTGTTTGACATTTCACCTATTAACTAAACCGCGGATTTTTATACAAAATAAATATTTTCTCCATGCATTATATGAATTACATGTGTAAAACAGGATTTCGTTTCTTCCTTATTTATTGGTCCGAATAAGTTGAAAATAATAAAGTGAATATTTTTAAATTCTTGCAATCTTTCTTCTGTTTTACGTTTTATTCATTCATGTCTATTATAAATACATTTAATCTTTAGTCTAATTATGACAAGATTTGTATTATGTGGATTCCATCCATCTTCTGCTAAGTTTCTGTAAATGTTCATAAATAAAACGTCACAGTTAAGAACTTATATTCAATTTCGATATACGATGTCCAATATTTTTGAGGTAATGAATATTTGAACTATTTGACAAGTATAAAGAATATCAAAGAACAGAGAATTAAATTTCTTACGTATAGGTAATGCATGGTTTCTTACTACAAAATAAATCAGCAGTTGTATCTTGAAAATGCAATTAATTATTGCAAAATAACTTAGTTTTTAAGACTTTTTCCATTTAAAACCAACACTGTTATAAAATATTTTAAAATCAACAATATAAAGGAACTATAAAAAATTGAGGAGCTGGCATAATTTTTATACTCGCAAAAAATTAATGTTATCCTTTAACATTATCTTTGTAATAATTAAAACTTCGTTGTGTTTAATAATTGCACACAAGAGAAAAGATAATTTATATTCATCGAATGTCTACATCTACTTTAATGCTTAAATATTGCTTACAAACAAATAGAATTTTATTTCGTCTTAAAAGAAAGGCTTAACATTCTTATTTTTATTTAAGTATTCATTAACATGTGACGTTGTAAATGAAATATAATTTTAAGCTTTAAATTGTAGAACAGAAATGGGTGAATTATCATCCTGGTCTCATTTGTGCAATTATTTTTAAGGAGCGTATGAGAATTGACTGAATCCTTGACAGAATCTGACTCGTTATTATACGACGATGGGTTAGTCTGGCTGCATTACATGCTATTTCACACACATGTCAAATAAATTGTTGTGTCAGGAAATCGGACGAAAGCTTGCAACTGCATTACAACCTCGTGCAAGAGTCGCGGCGGCAAGATACATCCCGGACATCCGTTAGTGGTTGAACAGTGGCTCGTAGAAGAGGGAACGTGGAGGTCCCAGCAATCCCAGAGCTAATAAATTCGCGAGGCTTTGCAGTGCCTCGAGTGGACGTTAAACCAATATTCTCAGAGAAATTCGTAAGCCCTTTCAATTTGTTTCTCATCTGACGGTTTACTCGCTTTCGTCGTAATTTAGGAGAAAGACTTAGGACGTTCATTAACACAAATTGATCACAGTCCCATTATTGCCACGCTGATTGCCTTAACTTCATGTAGCTCTTCGAACATTTTTAGATTCTCTTAAAATGCGTCATTTAATAGTATTAACTGAACTGCGGACTTTCGAAAATAAAAATTGACCAAGTCAATTCAGGAAACAAAAGTTAAATAGAAATGAGTTACTTCTTTTGACAATTTTAGTAAGCTGACAATAACGTAGTAATAATTTTGAATTCCTTCAATGCCTTCATAGTTTTGTAGTTCACCTATTTATTTTTGATATATCATATCATGTTTTAATTTCACATTGCTTTTAGTGACACTGACCATCTCTTATAATTGCATAAACCAATTTTATTACAAATTTAACTATTTCTCAAACAAATATAGTCAATTTTTCAAAGTATTCTTGTACTATATACATAAATCTCCCCAAAAAACTGTTTCATTCGGTAACAATTTTGTTCAGCTCCATCTTATAAAATAAATACTTACAAAATCTATAAAATAAAAAGTACAAAATGGGTTTAATGATTTATGTATTTACATCTAATCGTATAAAATCCTTAACTATTTAGAAACGTAATTTGTGCATCATACTGATTTTAACGAATATTTCAAAAGTTATTACTAGACTGCTGTTCAAGATTTAAAACCAATTTTGCATCACGTTCCACGACGCGATTAACACGAGATAGCCGATTTTTTATATTTAGCGCACCGAGTTCTTATGTATAGTTCTTGCCCGCGCTATCGACGGCTTAAGGACGTCATGTTTCGATAGTTTTTATATCTTTCGTAAACTTCTTCGACACCGACTGCTTACGTTTCACGCTGTACTTGTCTCGTGGGCCATCCTTCCGATATTCCATATTTTAAATCCAACGCCTATTTTACCACGTTTTTATTAGCTCGCTTTCTTGTTTGTTTGTTTGTTTGTTTGTTTGTTCGGTGCAAATCTTGCAATTGATTTTAAACTAACTTCCCGATGAACTAGATACTTGAAATTGGAAAAGTAGCTCAGAACTGGATGACAATGCAGTATTCAAAAAAAATTTGTTTAAAAAGTCTATCCGTTTAAGAGAAATAACAATTAAATATTTTTACCGTTATTACCGTTACACCGCGGTCATCGCGTTCAGCGATCCCCACTCCGCGCGACGACGCTCTCTACTTTACTATGCGTACGCACTCTGACTCGTCCCCACTCCACGAATCCACTTTGCCCCGACGGAGCTCAGTATATGATGGACGATCGGTAGTACGTCATCGCTTTGTTTACCAAGTGAAAGAACCGTTATACCTTTCTGTTATAATTTCATCAAAATGTTTAAAATCGATTGAAATATACGTGCAAGAAGTAGGAGAGGAAGCCTTTTGACGTTGGGGAGCATGTATGATATAGGTAATAATAATATCGTGTATGAGATTAGAAATTAACAAAAATCTGTGTTTGAAAGTGTCAGAAATAATATCTACAAAAAGAATCGATTGAAAAATTCCACACACACAAGATCAAAAGCAGAAAATAATTATTTAAATAAAAATAAATTTTTAAAAATACCACGTTTTTAAAACGGTTTAAAAAGTATAAAATAATAATAAATAAAAAAAACGGACTAAAAAGTATAAAATAATTTGAGAAAAATAAAAATAAAATGAACTAAAAAGTATAAAATAATTTTTAAGAAACGGATTAAAAAGTATAAAATAATTTGAAAATAAAAACAAAAATTTGAAATTGTGAATTTTGAATGGTTGTGAAAATACTTGTAAGATTTAAAACGAAAAACGTGGGGCGCATGCAATAGATAATAGTTCACCTAAATCACTAAAAATTTTATTGCTCCGCTAATGATATAAACTGTTGTGTGAATTTTCTCAACGGCTGCTACTCCCTACACTCCTTACTAATATCTTGCGCCCCACGTTTTTCGTTTTAAATCTTACAAGTATTTTCACAGCTATTCACAATTTCAAATTTTTGTTTTTATTTTCAAATTATTTTATACTTTTTAGTCCGTTTTTTAAAAATTATTTTATACTTTTTAGTCCGTTTTTGTATTTATTATTATTTTATACTTTTTAGACCGTTTTTAAAACGTGGTATTTTTAAAAATTTATTTTTTTCCATTGTCTTCCTCGCCGCACCGGTCGTTAGGGCAATGCCCCGATTGTCAACGAACGTTAGGTGCTGGCGGATCCTTGCAATTTCAAAAATCCCACTCCTCAATCCTTCCTAACCGATGGTCCCGGGCAAATATGAATAGGCGCGCCGAAACCGCGCTCGCTCTCGTCGCTCTTCGACTGTCTTACCCGCTATCACGCTTTTCTGTAGTTACTTTTGTGTGCTTCGCAATTGTAATTCAAGTATCGATAATTCTCGTGCGCTTCACGAGAATTCATCACATCACACACCTCGTGCGCTTCACGTTGTGTGCATCAACTCATTTCATCACCTGCTTCTCACCTCATTTTGTAATTCATTTTTCTTTATGTCATATACACCATTCTCTTGTAAATACCTGGTTTTCTTAAATATATCAACCTTTTATCAGTCATACCTTTTCTCGCTTACTACTCCACGCCTCGACACACCTTCACCTTCATCAATATTCCACTTCATCGCTATAGATTACAATAACTGCAGATCTTTATGCAAAATTAATATTTTCTGCATTAAACGCATGAAATGGAAACCAAATATAAAATCGTTTCTTCCTTTTACAATTTTAATAGGTTGAAAATAATATATTAACAATAATTACCTAGAATAGGACGGTATTAAATACGACATATTCATTTATTATTGCTTACTTCCTAGAATTTGAAGTTAGCTACGAAACATACGAAGAAGCCTATTTAATTACCGTATTAAGATAACACTTGTGAAGTTACACAATGTTGGTCTTACAGATAGAAATCCAGAATCGGGCGTCGTTCCTGAAGGATTAAAAGAGAAATTAAAATTCAGACCGTCTTCAAGCAGATTTTTTCCAATCACTAAACAAATGTTTTGAAATTTCGGAAAAAGACTTACAATCTAAGAATCAATGTAAAAAGTTCCAACGACTGTTGGCACAGAAAAGCATGACGTAACACGTGTTTCAAGAATATTGAAACTCTTATTTGGTGTTTGCAAGCATGACCGCAGCGGTAAATCGAAGAATCGGAAGCTATGGGGGTAAGTGGTACTCCAGAACTAATAAATTCACGAGATTCTGCAGTGCTCGGGGCAGAAGTTTTTTAATCGCAGCGCATGAAACCGTCGTCTGCCAGAGGTAGCGAACTGTGAGACACTGCACTCTTGGGATAACCCCTGCGCTGGCCGGGAGCGGTTGTCATTTTAAATCACTGCCAGCGAGCCGAACATCCCTGATTTTGGGCAGCGTCGAGCCTCCGCAGCCCCGAAACCCTTGGTCAAGCCTCGGAATCGTCGGAATTAAATTCCCCTTTGGTTTGTTCTCGGCAAAGTGGGCTTTTTGTTCGCAAAAAGGGTAACATTTTGCCGAAATTCCCCGCAAATGTGCTATTTTTCTGTGTGTTTCCCTATTATAAATCAATTTACGTAGTAAAGAAAATGGGTGACATTCTCGCACACATTTTTTTCTAGATAGTCTGCAGAAATACAATTTTTTAAAAATGTTTCTTTGCCACTATGTGAAACTAGACGAAGAGACAATTCTTATGAAAAACAATTAATAGGTAGGATTTATATTAGTTTTTTTTTTAATTTATGATGGTTATAGCTGGCACATCAATGAAAATTCGATGGTTTGTCATAGCTGTCATTTGCGGGAATATGATAATCAATGTTTGAATAGAATGCTCACGACTAGACTGCGGAACTTTAGGCAAAATAAAAGTTATCAGCATCTGCTGCAAGAAATAGGACCCAGTTAGCAATTTCTTTTTTCCTTTTTAATGACTTTAGTAGATGCAAATATATCGATACTCTCCAATCCTTTTAATCTTTCTACTCCTTCAATATGCAGCTACTTATTTCTTCCGTAAATGCATACACCAGGCTATTTACAAACTTTGCATCAGAATATTTTCTTACTTTCACTCTTTATGATAGAAACGATTTTCAATTGCATTCGTTTATCAAGTTGTATCAAGCTGACACACTTTTACATAAATACAATTTCCAAGTTCATTTGAACAGTTTCGAAAATGCTGTATATTTAGTTACCAAAAATAATTTGTTAGTTTGAAGATATTTTAAGCTTTATTATATTTGATTAAGAAGGGTGATACGTGTATAAGCTGTTCACAGACCAAAGCACTTGATGAATGCTCAACTTTTTACACAGAGAATAAATTGCCTTAACAATTAAGTGTAGTACTGAATAGCAAAAATTGAAAGAACTTTTAAAATGGAATCTGGTAATTATTTACATTAGGGGCTTCCTCGCCGATTTTGATGACGTTGAAATATGTAGTCAAGGTCATCATTCTGAACAACTTTTTCCTGTACATGTTACCGCCGCTCAGCTTTAGTTTCCGAGATATTCGCAAAAAAGTTTCAAAATCTCAAAAAGTGATCGGAGTAGGTCTGGGTTACGTCTGAGTTATGTCTGGATTATTTATATATTATTGATATATTTATATATTTATATACTGGGTTATTATATATGTTCTTGATTGTTGCAGATATCCAAGGATTCGTATAGTTTCATGCTTAATACTCTGTATGCTAACACAGCTGACAATGAAATGAGTTCGCGTTCGACACGATTCATTTCACGTTTCAGTTCGTAAACATAAACAGACAAGACGGTGGGTCTCAACTGATTGATGTCGTTTTAAGTTGTAACTGTGGCCGCGTTAACGGCGGCCACAATTTCAAATCTAACCCAAACCTACTCCGATCACTTTTCGAGATGTTGAAACTGTGAATGATGATTGTTTATATTGTATGTGAGAGTTCAGAATAAATGATACAAATGAAAGAGTGAGCGCTAGAGAGAGTGAAAGTCCGGAATGTGAGTGAGTGAGATTGTTTGAGGTTAGGGTTTCCACGTTGAGAGGGGTATGCACGATGCATGCCGAGCACGTGTGAGAGCTGGAAAAATGTTTAATATCTAGTTATAAGTGATCTTATTAATGTACATTAGTAAAGTAACATGTATTTCCTATCGTTTATTCACCATAGAAACTTTTTTGCGAATATCTTGGAAACTAAAGTTGAGCGGCGGTAACATATATAGAAAAAATTTGTTCAGAATGATGACCTTGACAACATATTTCAACGTCATCAAAATCGGTGAGGAAGCCCCTAATGTAAATATTTACCTGGAATCTACATATATTATTTCATCCATTTTCTTTACTTTTTATTTTATGGAGTTAATCGATTTGGTAGATCAGCGGCTCATGTTACTCTCAAAACATTCCAACCGTACGGTCAACCGCAGATATTTATTGCAAATAGTGTCAATATTGTTACAAAATCATCTAGTAAACGTTTTGTCCCAACTCTGAGAAATGTTAATGTTTGCAAATTTTTCCAAGGAAAAGAAGCCCGAACGATCCGCTATTCAAGGATTAAAACTCTCCGAGGGTCTATTAATGAAGTTTTCACGATTGAAATAGCATCGGAAAAAGTTCAAGCCGCGATAGATCGTTCACGAGACTTGCGGAGTTTGTCGCGCGACTTTCCACGAGCCGGCAGCTTCTGTAATTAACTGTTCGCCGACCACGACTACCGGGCTTAATACAATAATAAGGCGAAGGTAGCCAGTGCGAATAAATTACCAGCAGAGGGGTTGTACAGCTCCCACGTGCGTTGTATTTACGTGGCGTGAATACGCGCCGGGGACGAACGCTAATTACGAGGATGAATGAGCCGCGAATGGATGTCGTTCATCTTACTGAAAACGCAGCTTCCTCTTCCGGGCCGACGCAGCAATTCCCCCACCGCTGCCGTCGACTTAAGCCCAATTTGCATCTGTCGGCCGCCTCGCGGATGCAATTAGATCGGAATTATCGCTGCCCGTTTGTCCGCATGTAATTGCAGTTAATCGCGACTGCTTTACCGGGACGCGGACACCTCTTCGATTCGAGCGTTAATTTCGTTCGTGCTAGTTGATTCGACCGATTCCCTGCTAATTAGCTGGTTAAATGTGCGATTTTTTCTTTGCTAGGGTAGATTTAGCTAATCTTCTCGCCTGCATTGTGCCTTAATAATGTTTTGTCACGTGCAATGCCAGTGCCAATTCGAACGAGAATTTTAATGCTACCTTTATGAAAAAAAAATTGCACTCTTCATCTCATTAGTAAGATATTTTAATATTCATAAATCAGCTATCGAAAATGTGTCGGACAAAGAACTCCTATAGATTCATTAAAATGAATTAACCAATTAAAAAATTTGTCATACATAAAATTTTATTAAATAAATGGAAAAATTAAGTTCAACGATTTTCGACTACATAAACAGGGTGCGGCACAAATTAGTCCTCACGATTTTTCAGCCCTTTCGGATGGTCGGACAGAAAAGTGTTTCGTACCAAAGTTAATCAGTAATTAACCGACAAGAAATTGCAATTTTTTAAATTAAAAAATATAACAATTTTGGACAAAAGAATCAAGGTCGCTGTCATATCTTTAAATGGAACTGGGTATTTTTAACTTCATAATATTGTAGGCGACGTCGAAACAAATTCAACGACCTGCTATACGATGACATTCAGATGACCTTGAAAGAAAATATCGCCATGAATCAATTGCCAGAATATTTGAAATATTCCGACGGTACGTAATAGCAACGCCTCGCATTTAGAGGTAAACAAATGAACGTAAACATTGCTTCAGAATTTAACTCACAAAAAACCAAATTTATACGGAGCCAAATTGAAAACACAAATGTTAAACATGTACGTGTAATTAATTAATAATTAAAATAATTGTTCTTCAATTAAACATCAATGAACCATTGAGGCCGATGCGAAGCCATTAAAATTTATGCTAATAATTATTTAATGTGTAACTATTAATAATACACAGTGGCTCACAAAAATATTCGTACGCTTTTTAAATCAGAATAACTTTTTTAAAATTAGACCAAACGAATTTTTCAATGTTTCTACAGACTTTTCAATTTGTAACATTTTCGACTAGAAAGTGTCTCCAGTTTCTCAGTCGCTATGTCATGAAAAAATATGTGAGATCAAACTGAACGGTGGATGGCAAAATTAAAGTATTGGTGTACTATTTTATAATCGAAATCATCTCAGTCCAACGATCGACAATTTTTCAAGAATGCGAAATTTAGTGTTCAAATTATGGACGTCATAGAAAGTTTTGGCTATCGACATTAAACGCAGCATACAATAAACAACTCTTACCGTCTTGCAACTGATAAGCTCAAGAAGCTCCCCACCCATTGTCCGTTCTGGAATGGAGAATAGTCTGAATGGAGCCCGAGAAACAGCTCAACGAGTGAATCAACGTATCCATTAAGAGCTTCTAGAAAATCAATGGGCAGTCTTGACGAAAGATTTACCGTTCCGGTTGGTTCTATTTCCGTTTTATCAGCGTTCGATTCGTTCAGGGATCGAAAACGTATCTGCTAATTAATGGATTCATAGCTCGAGCGTCATTATCACGCGGCATAATTAATATGTTATACGGAGCGGAACGAGGGGTGCCGACGAGGAGAGAAACTATGAACGAAGAACGAAAATAGTAAACCGCAGCTGGCTCGACCGTGGCAGACTTTAAGACGCCGCTATCAAAGGAAGTGAGGTCGACCTCGAGGATCGTTAATGGTCGGTCGGGCGTGGTACATGGTTTCCGTAATCGTGGATCACAAAAATACGCCCATTTTTGTCCACAAAGCAACGATACTGCTTGTCCGGCCTGAGGTAACAATGACCGTAAGCGATTTATGAATGGAATCTTCCATAAAATCGTGAATCAACGGCGCTCGCAAGTGAGATAGTTGTCCTACTTCTTGTCGGAATCTTTGGAAGTCTGACTCTTTCATTCCTGTTCCTCCTCGATTAGGTTATTAATATCTCTCGTGGCTAATCGATTATTGATAATTCGTGGATTAACACTGCCGACTGCTCCTTCCGCTTCATTTTTCCTCCATTTCGAAGCCGGGAGATTATTAACGTCACTCGCGTTGATGTAATAGAATAGTGTCAGCCGAGTGTTCCTCAAGCTATTTACGCGTTGATAAGATTCGGTGTCAGATAGCGTAACGAGCTCTGTGCGGTAGACAGATTGACGCACGATTTTGTAATTGAGATACTACTAATTGGTTACTTGGGCAATGTTCACCGAAAGAAAGATCGGCACAAATTTCGGAGATTTTCAGATCGTATCTGGCTTTGAAGTTGTTGTTAATGAATCGTTAACCTACACACGCTCTTAGAAAATACAATAGTTGCTCGAAAGATTCGGCTAAGATACAGTGACTCCCAGTAATATTCGAATACTCTTAAAAAGACGATAACTCTTTTAATATTGGACCCTGTGACTTGGATTTTTTTGAGAAGTTAAGACAATTAGTTTACTACATGAAAAAATTTTGAAGCAATTGCAATTTGACGGAATTCCAGAAAAAACAGTAAAAGTTGTATTTTATAACCTTTTCTGTACGCCTATATTGAAAATTTAAAAAATACGTTTTGTAGATCTGTGTCAATTATATGCATTCTGTAAATTCCATAAAAATCGGTTAACGTGGCAATGAGCTAAAAATCGTTAAAGATTTTTTGCGATTTTCGGCGTAGAACTGCAATCAATCTAAAGATTCTTACAACTTTCAATGCCCGTCATTTTTGCCGCATCAACCGATTTTGGTGAGATTTGCAGAATAGGTATAATGGACAAAGACTAGGGGTGTGCGGGTATCCGATATTTCGGATACCTGAGCCTCGGGGTGAGTCGAACAATGATCGAGTCGGGTTAAGTCGGGATCCCTAAAGTTAAACAAAGTTCGGGTAGCCGCGATTTCGGGTACCCGAAGATGTAATCGGGTCGGGTAGAATTGAGGTCCGGAAAGTTTGCAATTATCGGATACTCGAAGTTAAAGTTGTATTTATTAGGGGGTGTGCGAGTACTGGAAATTTCGTGTTCGGATCGGGTCGGGATCCCGAAAGTTTATAAACTTCGAATACCCGAAAAGGTAATCGGGTCGGGCAGAGTCGGGGTCCCGAAAGTTTGCAATATTCGGGTACTCGAAGTTAAAGTTGGGGAAATCTGCAGTCAAATCAGCCATAAATAACTCTGGACATGTTAAGATGTCCAATTATCGGTTGTAATAATATTTCGATTTGTAGTAAACACTATTTACTAAACCTGCCAGTAAAAATAAAAGATCCAACTGAAAAATCATAAAACAGCATTATACATGTATAAATACAACTTTAACTTCGAGTACCCGGATATTGCAAATTTTCGTTACCTCGAGTCGACCCGACTCGATTACCATTTCGGTACCCGAATTTTATAAACTTTCGGAATCCCGACTCAATAGCGAACAATTTCCCGACCTGATGTTTTTTCCAATATTTAAAAAGTTGTCGTCTTTTTAAAAGTGTCCAAATATTTGTCAGAGTCACTGTATATCCATTTTCGGTTTACATAATAAATAACTAAATTTTAAAATATCTCTAAAAGGAAACAATGGGAAAATGTTCATCCAAGCTTGGTTCAAAAACCAATACCTTTTCGAATGATTCTTGGTCAACATGATTAATTTAATTATATTCCATTTTCTATGTAAGCTGAAATTAACAATAATTGTATACATTGACAAGTCCGAACGAATCCGACAAAAATTCTATTAGATATATTTCTAGACATTTTCAAGGAAACACATTTAGTAATGTAATGTATATTAAGTCAAATTATTTATTGAATTAGTAGAGGGAACTGATGAGGCTTGATACGTAGGAACGTTTACAACGGTTTTACATAGATTTCCCCAAAATACAAAAGGGTACGTTATGGTATAGAGTATAGAGTGTAGACTGTGCTTAGTAGTTCGTGGTAACTAGTAAACTAAATGTAACGGAATCAAAATCCTTATCATTTCTGAATAAGAACTAAATATAAAATTTCGTGCTTCTTGAGATTTTTGGAACTCTGACGTGTTTTTTTAAATATATGCACACATTTTCGGTTGTTGTATGTTACAGCTAACATGATTGTGCATTCATCCATGTTTAATAGCACGACCTTGAAATAGCCGTGAACTCTAAAATTTGCTAATTAATGCAGAACTTACTTTCTGCGACATTTTAGATTTCAACGGTAACAGCAATTCGACTATGAACTTGAACTTGTAAATGATGTCCTTCCGTTGCGATACATTTCGTGAATGGAAAAACGACAGATTGTACAGCTCTTTCGATGATTTCAAGTTTCATATCAGCACATTCAATCATTCGTTCCTTCATATTTTCTGGCGTCGTGGGCAGCTCTTGATAAACCGTACCCTTTAATGTCCCCCATAAGAAAAAATCAAGTGGAGTGAGATCGGGTGAACGAGCCGGCCATGATACAGGTCCATTGCGTCCAATCCAACAATTTGGGAATTTTTCGTTGAGAACACGTGTTGCAATATGAGAAATGTGTGCTGGACACCCATCGTGTTGATACCATAATACTAGACGGTCCCTAAATGGTACATCATCTAATAAACCTGGTAGAATATGTTCTAAAAATTCAGCATACTTCTGCACAGTTTGCGTACCGTTGATAAGATACGGCCCAATTATCCTATTATTTAGAATTCCACACCAGACATTTATGGTCCATGGTCTCTGCTTATCGAGTTGTCTAAATCATCGTGGATTTTCAACCTGCCAATAATGCATGTACTTGAGGTAAAGGATGCATCATCCGTAAACAATAGGTTGGAAAAACATTTCATCACTTTTATATTTCCGTATACCCCATTGAGAAAAGTGTACGCGTGGGCTCGTAGAGTGAGCTCTTGGTGAAGAAATAAATGGAAATAATGAAATTTTTGTGAATGAAGAAACCGGAATATGGTTGTTGCACTAATGACGGTTTCACGTCCAAATTGCTTTATACTAACATGCGAGTTTTGATTAACTTTAGCGATGATATTGTTCACACTTGCTACATGAGTAACAGTCTTACGTCTCTCACGAATGTTTCTGCTGACACTACCAGTCTCACAAAATGTTTTAACAATACTTGAGTATGCAGAACGTGATGGACAAGAACGTTCTGGAAATCTGTCTTTGTAAATTCGTATTGCTTCTTTGAGACACTCTCGAGCTTCACCGTAAATTAAAACCATTTGAATTTTCTCCTGTTCTGAATAGCGCATTATGGATCGCTTGTCGATACACTGAGAAATCTAGCAGTGAGCAAACTCTTAAATACATATCCTTCTCACTCTCTATGTACACAGAGGAATGATACAATGTGTTTATTTACAAGTTGAAGTTCATGGTCGAATTTCTGTTACCGTTGAAATTTGAAATGTCGCAGAAAGTAAGTTCTGCATTAATTAGCAAATTTTAGAGTTCACGGTCATTTCAAGGTTGTGCTATTAAACATGGATGAATGCACAATAATGTTTGCTATAACATACAACAACAGAAAATGTGTGTACATATGTAAAAAACACGAGTGATCTTGAAAAAACGATTAAAAAATTACAATTTATAAGAACCGATTCTTCCATCTGATTCGTCTTTTGAAACCATTTAGGTTGCGTTAGAAACATTTTTTGTATTTTCAGAGGTAGAGGAGATATTTAGGTGTCCTGTTTTAGACGAAACACTCTGTATACACAATGATTTTCTGAAAAAATGATTCATTGGTTGAATTTAGCTCTTCACTGTACTTTAATGCATTGTCATTTACTCTCTATATAGAGTTTGTGGATGATTATGAAAAACATCAAAAAGTTTCAATCTCCAATAAATTATGTGTACATCTGTAACATCATAAAACATTGATAGTATAAAAGGAAAGAGACAATCGCGGTTTCCTCAAGGATTAACGAAGCGAATTTTTGCTAGCATCAGCCAAACACACAGGAGCATATTAATCCTTGAAACGCCAGTTCGAAAGAGTCCCCACTCCATCGAGCTATAAAGTGTCCCCTCTTGTCCCTGTTTGTTCGATAAACCACCCCAATTGGCGAATTCCGCGGTGACGCAGATAACGTACGATCCCGTCGTAATTTCGATAATTGCGAGCGTGGCTATCTGGTCGCGAGCATGATCTTTTTCCTTGTGCACACGAGAGGAGGAACCGCGGAACGAAAATCGCACGGTGCAAAAGGGAGATGGGGGCTAGAAGCGTTTCGGCCAGATGCGTCGCACGAGGCGTGTCGAATTCCCCCATGAGGCCAGGGTGGCCCCGCATTCCCATATTAACATAGAGATACGGTGTTCCGATGTTGCACGAGTTTCGGCTCCGCTATACAACTTACCGTCGCCGTTGTATACTTTAGGATGCTCTAATGGAGGTTCGCACGTGGCGCCACGTGGCTCCGGGTTAAGCAAACTATCGATTATGGGATTTCACGCTAAGCACCTATAGGATTACACCGGCGATGGACGATAAAGCCACTGGATTTGTTGCTCTTTTCGAGAGGGAGCGAAATAGCAAAGATCGCGGTACAACGGGTCTATCTGATCGGTGCACTGCTTCCTTGGCTCTATCCCCGTTTGTTCCCTGCGGACCCTCCTCACGCCTCTGCCGACTTGACTGTGCGAAAATCTTCCCCTCGGCCTGATAGTAGTCCCAGGCTTCATACTCGCTAACCTTTTGCTGCCAGAGGTGCTGGAAGAAAGGGATGGAATGCAGGTAATTGTTGAGGCTCTTTGGTTGGTGTCAGAGGTGGTGGAGGATTTCACTACCGGGGTAGAGAGTGTTTGCAGACAGGATTAGACGTGGTTGGCTGAAGATAAAGTAAACATAATCCGCGATTTAGGATCATACGTTATACATACACAATGAACACAAAATACAAACACCATGAAAGTATTCGAACAACCTTTAAATCAAAAGAACTGTTTTAAAATTGAACCAAACGCCTAGACTTGTTTTGAGCAATTAGAAGCATTGATTTACTACATGATGTACAAAAAAGAATTTGAAAAACTTGCAATTTGTAGGAATTATATGAAAAAATGGGGAAGGTACTTTTTATAACTTTTTTTTTCAAGGCCAGAATGTAAATATAAAATATGCGTTTTGTAGATCTGTGTTAGTGTCATACATGCTGAAAATTTCTTAGAAATCGGCTGACGCAGAGAAGAAGTTGTAAGAATATGTGGATTTTAAGCAGAAACTGACTAAAAGTCGTGAAAAACTGCAATGTTCACAACCTTCAACCTTATAGCTCGTGCGTACATTGATCGATTTCGATGAAATTTTTAGCATGTGTATGACTAACATAGATCTACAAGACACAGATTTTAAAGTTCCCTAACGCGCTTAAATCAAAAAGTTTAAAAAAATTCCTGTTTTATTTTTTTATGTAATTCTTACCAACTGCAATTTTTCACAAGTCTTTTTGTGAAAAATATACCATGCTGTAAAATTAACCCCTTGTCATTTTGTTTTAAATTTATATGTCTATAGTTACTTTGTTGTTTCAATACTGATAGCAAAGAAATAAGATTGTTTTTCGAAAATGAATGAATAATATTTGGTGAATCCTGTTTGAAATCTTCGTCACGAGTCTAACTCGTTATTGGAAGACACACGGTTAAGCCTCATGCTCTTCTCAAAAATCGTTGTAGCGTTGAGGAAATTGTTTTATCACTATCTACTATCTATTTCAATTTTCTACTATCTATTTCAATATTAAAGAGTTTCGCTTTGTTAAGCTACTTCAAAATTCTTTATAATTGTTCTACAGAAATGAACGTGCATTACTTTATATTTGATAAAATAGAAAACTATTCATCGTTTTATTAATTATTTCTAGAAGTGCTAAGCGTATTATGTCACCTTTGACCTAAGATAGTAAACACGACTCGTATAAATAGATTAGATGTAAACATTGCTGATCTATTCCAACATTGTATCGCAGTAACTTTATGTCAGAAGGTTGTCTGTTACTGTTCCCTACGTAATTCTTAGTTTTATCGTAACTTTTTAATAAAGCTTTAAACGACTTATGCTTATCCGTATAACATTTTATTTCTTATTTAGAACCAAAAAATATATTGACAATTTTTGGTCGGTACAACCTAGTACACCCTGCATACAGTATTATTATTATTCGTTCAAATAATCCGTTTAACAAACGTATTCACGATTTTGATCGAATATTTTCTGCTGTGGATGTACTGCTGAAAAAAAACTTTTGCTTTGGCTAAGCGTCTATCGTAAGACTTACACACACACACACATTGGACGTAGAAGTGATTAATATAAAAATGAATATGTTTGCTTTTGTACAGACTATAGAACACAGGAAAGTGGAACGCTCACTTCAGGAAGCGATCAATCATTTGCAAGCCTTGAGCAAATTTTCTAATAACAGTATTGCAATGCTTTATTATTCTATTAAACGGTTTTTATTAGCATGTAGCAATATATAGTACATTACTTTATATATTTGTTCAGAAAACAAAAACATTCGATAATCGTATATATTTACATTGAGTGTCATCAATTCTTCTATTTTGTTTGTTCAAACACATATTTTATGATAAATGTTATAGTTATAGTTCATATTACAGTACGTATAATATTTTATTTCATGAAATACTTTGCATCAGATTTAGAGTTTTATTACAAACATATGGGTCAGCTTTTTCAGTGGAACAGATTTTTCTCATGGTCGTTTCTTCCCAAGTTGAGTAAGCCATCAGGCCACATTTCTAAATAGGATTTTAATTATCCGTTTCCAATCAGAGACACCCGACCAGGAGCAATTTTCACGGTGATTAGAATTAGAGCGGCTCAGTATGCCGCTAGCTGGCTCGTTCCCATGACGTAGAAATGAGCCGTATTTAATCGTGTGTGCCACTGATTCGACGCGGTTGGTTCGCAAGATGGCTAAATGATTTGGGAACCACCCACTACAGTTCGTATTTTTCCATGACGTTGCAGTCTGAGATTTATACTGCATTACATCCTTTTGATTTCTTTCTTTATGAACATAACCATTTTTACACAAATTTAAATTTATTCTGTTATGCTGAATGACTCATATTTTATCGTGTGAAACGCATTAGTTTTTTTCTTTTATTATTAATGCAGTTTTAACCTAGCGAGGAGATTACTCTGCATAATATTTTACATATACAGGGTGTCCCATTTAAGTTGAGATTGTAAAAAATCTCGAATGCATGTGATTTAAAACAAACAAACTATTAGTATAACAAGCACTACTAGTTTTCTAATGCGTGGGCGCTTGAAGGGTATTTCAAGGTCATTTTGTATTTTTTGTCATAAACCCATATTTCTTATTTCGGAATCATATTCTACGTAAAAAAATGCACAACATCTGTTTGAAACATCGTTTTGTAAGTTCAATATTTCTTAAGATATTTAGCTGATTTTTCATGTATATGTTAAGGATAATTTTGTTTTTCTATTAAAATGACAACGTTACTTTCTTCAAAAAAACTTTTAATTTCATTTAAGAACATCATAGTAAATGCTCGAAATTTTTACCTTCAACTTCAAGACACTTAGTAATTCGTTTAATAAAAGACTCATGAATACATAATAAAGTTCTTACAAACTTACAAAAAATGTTTCAAACAAAAGTTGTGCATTTTTTTACGTAGAATATGATTCTGAAATAAAAAATATGGGTTTATGATAAAAAAGACGAAATGACCTTGAAATAACCTTGAAAACGCCCACAAATCAGAAAACTAGTAGTGCCATTTGACTCCCCACTCAAAACACTAAAGGACATGTGTCAGTTTGTTTTTTTTAAATCATATGTCTTCAAGATTATTTACAATCTCAACTTAAATGGGACACCATGTATGTTACTAAAAACTTGAACTATCAGTCTGAAGCGAGTTGTTATTTCACTACGTTCACGTACTACACCATTTTAAAGCGTGAGATTGGCTCTATCGATATACACGGTGTCCCAAAAATGTCTGAGTTCCTTTAAAGGGGAGGTTCCTGAGGCCATTTGAAGCGACATTTTCCTTTGCAAAAATGGCCGTTTCGGCTTTGTTAAGGAGTTATTAACGAAAAACACGGACCAATCAGAGCGCGACCTAGAGGCGTGTTGGCAGAGACGGCCGCGCGCGACAGAAGTCGAGCGATGGTGATACACCGCGGTCGAAAACAAAGGAACAAACAAGAGAAGAAAATTTTTCGAGTCCTATGTCGGATAGTTCAAATTTGAATATGTTGTAGTCTTTAGTAGCCTATGAAGGAATCTCGAAGGATTTTATGAAATCTTAACAATTTTCTTCTCTTGTTTGTTCCTTGCTTTCGACCGCAGTGTATCACCATCGCTCGACTTCTGTCGCGCGCGGCCGTCTCTGCCAACACGCCTCTAGGTCGCGCTCTGATTGGTCCGTGTTTTTCGTTAATAACTCCTTAACAAAGCCGAAACGGCCATTTTTGCAAAGGAAAATGTCGCTTCAAATGGCCTCAGGAACCTCCCCTTTAAAGGAACTCAGACATTTTTGGGACACCCTGTATGTATGTCTATAACTTGGTTCTCACTGTTCATTTGTAGCTGTGTTTGATTAGGAAGGTAAAGATGGATAAAATAGCAAATTCAAACGATATTAATGTATGAGTATGAACTGGGACGTAAAACTGCGTAAACTGCTCGCAATATTAATGAAACATTTGGCCAAGAAACTGCGAATGAGCGTACAGCTGAACATTGGTTTCAGAAGTTTCGTAATGGTGACGAAAGGCTTAAAGACGAAGAGAGTCGCGGACATCGTTCTGTGATCGACAATGACCAATTAAAAGCCATTTCGATATATTTTTTTTATAGATACAAAACGTTCATAGACGATTAGACATATCCAAGTTCAAATACAATACAGAAGAAATAAATTTCTATGTGAAGTTGATCTCCGCAAACTTGTTTGAAACATTTGCGAATTACATAAACTTATGTTGTTTATTTTATATCAGAGTGTGATAAAGTTTTTAATATGTACAATGCATGAACAGTTGAAGGAAAGATAGAAGCTAGAGATTTCAACGCTGAGAAAGACACTCGCAATGGCAAAAAGGAATTTAACACTAACCATGCCGAGCAAAAATGTGACTGGCATGCGTTGTTTCATGAAAATTACAAGACTGGATTTATTGAAATTTCAGGCAGATTTCTATAATAATAATCCTGGTTAGTGTTAATTGTCTCAACCACAGAAATTCAGTCAGAACCAAGTAAATCGGGATGCGCAATCAATTCGAAATATTGATTTGAAACCAAATGGCGATTGCTTCAAGCTAAAGTTTCGAATTCGAATAACACAATCACTCATTTATTAGCAATACAAGAAGATATGCAACGAAAAACGTCAATCTTTCGTTTAAGGACTAAATAATGCAGTATGTCGCACAAATGTTATCGAATTTTTAATTTCAACTAGACTAGTATTAATCAGCAATGATTATCGACTTTTTTAATACGATCTCCGGTAGATCCGTCACAACTTTACAATTGATAAATATTATTAAATAAAAAAGTGTTGAGATAGTCTTTAAGCTATAACATTCTAACTCTGCAAAGATGTCGTCTATTGTGTCTATACTATGCATACTGACTCTGACAGTCTTAAAATTTATCAAATTAGTATTAAGTACGATACAGTCTCATCCATTATTACTTACTACCTAAAATAGTTGCATTACCATTTGTAACTACTGGGAGTTAAAGCCACTTGCAACATAAGGAAGATAAAAAAATAATTCCATTGTCACCAGTTTCTTTTATTAGACGGAGTTCTCCTAGCGCCGAACTCTTAAGATGTCTCTTGAACGAATGAAAAAATACAACACTTTATTTGTTTTCTCTCGCGGTATTTAGAAATTAAAAATATTAAAAACCAGAATAATGTGAAAAATAATTGACATTTCCGTAATAACACTATAACAAATTATATTAAATGGATACTATATTTTGGTTATATGATTTTAAGAAATCCTGAAGTGAATTGACCGCAAGTAATCAAATAGTCCTGGGATATCATGAAAAGCTTCGCGAGTCCATTTTTTGTTGTAATTGAAATACACTACGTAGATTGTCCTCTGGCTCGTCTGTTTCGGTTTTAGTGTTCTCGCAATCTGAAGTTCATTTTTAAAATTCTTCCTTGAGCCTTTGTTCTTACTATTCACGTTGATTGGCTGTATTTTGTAATCACTGAAACCGAAATAATAAGTAGTAGTACAAAAAGGAACACGCAAGACTGAGATTTGTACTCTTTCCTGCAATAGGGGCAATTATTCTGTCCGGGACTAGGAGACAGTGAATCCATAAAAAGAATTATTTATTAAAATTTGTATACTCTATGTGCAATATAGGACAATAATTTATAATATAATAACGCAACTGACACGTCTCCTGACCACAAAAGTTAATAGATAGGTATAACAGTTTATAATTTATACGATGCACCGGATTCTTGTCTGCGCACGCGCGAAAGGAACGCGATGAAGCGTGATTGTTATTTGTTTTTGTTCCTCTACAAGCGATACGACAGCTCGGTGAACTTTTAAATGTTAAAGATACAGCTGTCCAGCATTAGCAGCCGTCCTGTGTTAGGGGAATTCCCCCTATATCATCGACATGAATGTAACTTTATGCATTACGCTTGCGAATTATCGATTTAAATTCGATTTTGATTCGTTTCTAGGACGAAAAGCGCATGAACTTTCTGCAGTAGCTAATAGTAGCTAATATACCAGGTTGAAATCAATCAATTTCACTGACAACGGGTACCGGTCGTTGGCCTCCCGCGAAGTCACCGAGTGGAACATCACGGGGTTAGAAAATCGCGGTGCAGAAATAACGAAGCAGGCAGTAGCCGAGCGGGGAAAAAGAAAAGGGGTCGCGAGATATTAGTGTCGGCTCGCTTTTCTGCTGGTTCACGGGCCGGGTATATGCCGGACATGCATATCGGAGGCCGTAAGACGAAGAAAAGGAAGAGCGGTGGCCGAGGGAGGTACGGGGGACCTCAGCAGGAGATAACGCCTTTGAATATAGCCGCAAGGTCAGCGTGAAACTGACCTCAGCATCCTGCCCGACTGAATTCGAGTTTAATGAATAACTATTGAATCCCGCCTCTATCGCTGCCAATAAGAACAAAGCGGAAGCCACGGGCGCGGTGAGCTGGAATTTGCTGAAGGAAGTCTATTCACGTGCCGCGCCGGCGCGAGCTCTGCTTACGGAGGATGATTTAAAATAATCGGGCTGATGATTAAACTCGACGTTTCTCCGCGAGAGTTACACTTTTCCTTCTGTAAAACAGGCAGTTTATATCGTAGCGGTTTGGTTAAGTGATTCTAGCATTACTGCAGTCATAAGTTACTAAATATGGCCGTTCAAGGCATTTAGTCTAGATTAATGTGGCTGTTCATGGCGTTTAGTCTAGATTAATATTTAGAAAATTATTTCGTTTATGAATACTTTAGAAAGCATTATAAAAACTTCAATAAAGTAGAAGTAAGATACAAAATTGTAAGCGATTTTCTGGTAGTCTGCAGCAGCCAAAGTGCCATGAATATGACCGTGCTAGTTTAGATCTAGGTGGTAGACATCCTTCACATCACATAGAAGTGACACTACTCTTTCACCAGGTTTAGGAATTTATTTTTATTGTTGTATATTTGAATATATCGAATTTTATTGAGATTTTTCGAATGAAAAGAGTTACAATAGAAAAGGATAATAACTTTCAGTTTCATTAATTACATTACAATGATTTCGTGGGAGTTTTTGGTGTTGATGATCAGCACTTTAGGTATTAAAATAGTTAATTTTAAAATGCAAGCGAAGCTACACAGAATTCTTATTATTTTTCAATGAAGTACTGATATCTACAAATTGCAAGTACACATTTCTTCATCATATACACATTTCTCGTACTGTGACTCTAATAATTTGACCACCCACTATGAATGTAACAATAAAAAATTGATAATGATTTTAGATACAAAATTTGTGAGATATGTATGCTAGTCTTGACATATAATACAGTTTCGTTGTCATGAGAATTTACTGTAGCATTTTAGGAAAACCACCACACAGCGTATTGTTAGTTAACTGAGACTAGTATCAAGAGTTGCGTGCGTAAGAAGTCGCGTGACAAGCTAAAAGTATATAATGTAGGTTATTTGCTTGCTATTTCGATTCCGAGTGTAAGTACTAATTCTCATTATTCATATGAATTAATGATCGAATTGCCTACTGTACACATGAAATCAAAGGTATGAAGGATCATGCTTTCAATTCTCCAGAGCAATTACCTCCATTTTACTTTCATATACGTAGCTTCTGTATTATGAACAAAATTAATTTTCAAAGACGAATAGATCGATACGATAATCAACGTGTCAATAAAACATTCTAACAAGAAAGACAAGCAGCGAAACGAACACTAGTAGCGACGGTATAAAAAACCAAATGATATCTTCGCTTTCATAGAATTTTTATTTAATTTGAATATCAATGGATGATTACATTTTTCGACAGGTGTCGCGATCGTCATACATCTTAGCAGCGTGCATTGTACAAGGCACCATGGCTCCACCATTATGATCAGTCCCCATTCACGACACGCATAAGCTCCTCGAAGGGTCCTCCTTCTATCGCAGGTCCGAATTCCACTCGCGCAGGATCCGAAATGGAAGCTAATTGCAGTGTCTCTGAACGATCAACACTTCTCGCAACGGATCCTGGTGCTCGTGGGCTACGCCCGTGGCAGGTGTGCCTTATGAAGCTTGGTCGCCGGCCCGTGGAAAATGGCGGAGAGCTCGTCGAATTCGGTCGGTTGGTGGGGAAAAAAATAATAATACGAACAAGGAAAGAACCTGCATAGGAGAACAACGAGGCGGGGAGAGCTCGCGCTCAGCACCACAAGGGAAGTAGGCAGGGTAATCTCTATGGTGCCGAGGCATCGGTGCCATCGAGCCGAGAGAATAAGTATACATTTTATCCGTAACGTGTTCGCCATTACCCTACGACGTCGAAGCCACGGGCTAAGTAACGGCTCGTGAGGGTCGAGAACGGCTTCGTAATGCGATGTGTGTGCAACATAAGTGGCCATCAGCCAACATAAACAATCGCCATGGTAAGTATATGGTGCGACGATACTCGGTCTTTCTCTCTCTATCGTTCTGTATAGCCTCTTGCTCGTTCCCAGGACCATGGCCCCTTCGTCCCTCTTCGTTCGAGCTAGCCCCGACAACCGATCGTGGAATCATACCGGGGTCTTCTCGCAGGATACCTGCTACGTATACGGGGCCCCATTGGAGACGGTGCAACGTAATGGAGCCATTATCGCTGGATAACTTCATCATCGGCCATTGGCGTAGGCCGTTCGCCATGGGTACACCTCTTCCGCTCCGTTCACCGATCAACCCGATACAAAACGATTGCCGGGTAGGCGGGAAGGGGTATCTTATCGATGATGGGAATTGTGCTTCGTCTTCGTTCCTTTGGCATCGTGTACCGATATTATAGCACATATTGAAAATTCTACATAATTTAATGTGCTCCTCGTGGACGGATATGGCTATGGTTCTTGGAACATCGCCGTTTGTAATCTGGCCCGATCGCGACTCAACGCGTACACGCCCCAATGCGCGACCACTTCCACGGAAAACGGGGATTGTTAATGACGTTCGAAAATAACGAGGGCAACGATAGAGGGGACCTTTCGGTGGCTAGATGCCCTCCGCTTGATCAACCCTCGCTCGATTGGTTCCGCGTTCTCTTTCGCTCGTGATCGAGTTTATCTCAACTGGTCTTGCTATAGTTGTGAAATTCTACTGCAAAGGAAAAGACTTGGAAGTTTAACCCTTCAGTAACGACTCTTGATTGATGGTTTCCTTCTGTACGGCTGACATTGTGTGATGTCACATATATTACAATAGTATGCTGATTAATTAGATTTAATTAGGCTTAATTAGACTGCCACAATTTTTACGTTAGCGATCAGTGTTCTAAGTAGCGTAACTTAGTGTAATAACTAGAAGGCGAATTTTTCTGCAAATTCTCTGCATCTGTTGCAGAAATCCCAGTTGCAAGAAACTAGGAATTTTTTTTAAAGAAACGAAGAAAGAATTTGTTTTTAGTAGGTCGAAAGTAATATATCAACATCAACACGTATGAATTCTTTTAATTTTTCAACTGCTTCGAACTGCAACTATTCAATTTTTTTAGGGCAAACGTACTGAAGAATTAATTGTGAAATTTTGTGATGAAATAATGCCTGAATAGCCTTTATTATTTCTGCTATGCAAATTGAATTTTGCATAATCGATAATATGTGACCAGCGCTGTCACTACCCGGGATATACTAAAAAAGAGATACTAATAATAAGCTGTTCCGTTCTTTGTAAGTATCTAATTCTTCGATTTCTGTTTTGGCTGGGCAGAGTTTTGCAGATCCCTGCAATATTGCTAATTCACCGACTAATTCATCTTTTAGGATGTAAAAGTGCAAGAAAATGCAAAAAAATTCAGGCCTTCAACCCGCAGCGGTACCAATCATCCAAATTCCGCAGCATTGCTTTGGGAATACGCCCACCGCAAGGAAACGCAAAACAAAAGAGAACGATTTTTACAAACCGGCAAACTAAGGGGACCCCATAATTCGGGACATGGTTTCTCCCATGTCCTTGTCGTGTAACCTGTTTTCATCGTGTCCTCCCCGTGTCGTGTTCACTTAGGGCCCATTCACGTTGTAATTATGGTAACCATAAGCGGCGAGGTCGTGTTTTAATCCGGAGGAGTAAACGGGTAGACAGACGTAGCCTCTAACCGAGACAAATTTTGGAAATCTATCAACGGCCGGGCATTAGCATAATTTGACACTTTGCAACTGGAACGGCAGGTAGCTGAAAGAGACCATGGTCGGTGTCAGTAGCCCCTCGGACCGAAAAAGTCTAGCATGACCACGCTAAAAGTCGTATCGTCCCGAACAACGTCGTTCCATGCGAACGTCCGCCAGGGAAGATTGACCACCTTCGATGGTAATGGGGGCTTGATTACAAAGTGCGCTCCACTCCGGTCCTGCCCCCTGTTTATATCAATATCTCTCTTCTGCGTGCACACATTCACACAAACACGCATCCATCCGCTGGCCTCATCGGCATCATCGTGAACGCGAAGCACGCGTGTGCTCGCGGCTGATCATGATACCCGCCGGTCCATGCGCATACATATGTATGTTCCTACATACACAGCATCGTTCACCGGAAACGCTGGATTTCATCGAACGCCGCCGATTGATATCTGAAAATCATCTAAACCCGTTTTCTCCTGAACGATGCAATCACGATCGCATCGGGGCTGTCACGGTCCATCGCGACGACTCGCAGACTTCGATTCGAACAAGAGACCATTGAATTGCGCGATCTGTGTTCCTAATTTTATGACTACCCGGATTATCAAGCTGTTATCCACTTCTGTCTGAACGATAGTGTTTTTATTAGATCGACGCGGAACTCGTGTTCCAGTTAATCCTCCAGAAATTCACCGACCGAGTGATTTATTACGATTTGATATGTGTACTAACGAGTTAGCGTCGACCGAGTGGATTTCAGATATTCGAATGGAAGTATCGGAACCGGAGCAAGAGAAACAAAATTGTGTTTCTTGATAAATGACACAAACAGTTCGTTACGGATACAACGATAGAGTTCGTGCTTGAATAAAAGTGATCGGCTGCGAGAGATTGATTTAATATTACTCTCTTAATGTACTGCGTTTATAGTTTAATTAGAATGGGTTCAAACTTAGTTTTACATTTTAATTAAACGTTTTTCGCAAATCATATAATAACGTACAAGATCCATGAATTAGTAAAAATGATTGGTTGCAAGAGATTGCTTTAATATTCCTGCCATAATGTACTGTGTTTATGATGGAAGTAATATAGATTTAAACTTGGTTTTACTTTTTGGTTAAATGTTTTTTAAAAATCACGTAACAACGAACAAGATCTGTGAATTTGTTTTTCGTTGAAATGATTCTGTCGAGTCTGCTATTACAGCTTATACAGTAAGATCATTTAGGTATTAGTAGATTATAGCAGGTCTAATAAAAATGATTAACCTTTCAGGGATAATGACCGATTGTTGATTTCTTTCTGTGCCATCAATGATATTACGAATGGTAGTATTATAATTTCTTAGACTTATTGATATGTTCCATATCTATCACATCTAAAACGTATCACATCTAATAATCTGACCTTGTATTAGACTGTATAAATTCATGCCCAATTTGAAAATAAAACAAGCGATTACATTTTGAGATAACATTTTTCAATCAATTATACACATCATCAGCATTTTCCACCAGCAATTACCTCTAAACGTTCAATGTAATTTTTAAAAATTTTTCTTGTGTTCAAACTGTTGCTCAATCAGCTCCCAAATGACTTAAATGGTTTCTTGTGTCGCATGTCTTGATGTGATCTGTTTTGATTGCGTTGGCGTCGATTAACAAACGATCTATGCCAAGCAACCACTTGCACCCTCAGTAACATCTGATCTTTTAATTACGTGGAGCTGCGCAAGATTTAAATTTATTTTGCAGTGTCAATAAAATGTTCGTACGCCCTTTAAATCAGAATAACTTTCTTAAAATTTGACCAAACCAGTTGACTTTTTTTGAACAATTGGAAGCATTGATTTAGTAAATCATGTGCAAAAAAGATTCTGAAAAAATTGCAATTAGTAGGAATTACATGAAGAAATAAAAATGGCACTTTTTAAAACTTCTTTATTTTAACCCATAATGAAAATTCAAAATATACCTTTTGTAGATCTATGCTAGTTATACATATGCTTAAAATTTCATCGAAATCGGTTGACGCGGAAAAAAAACGACGCGCATCGAAAGATGTAAGAAACTATGGATTTTAAGCAGAAACTGACAAAAAGTCGTGAAAAATTGCGATTATCACCACTTTCAACCGCTTGTAACTCATGTTCGTTAACTTATTTCGATGAAATTTTCAGCATACCTGAAAATAGTGTAGATCTACAAAACGCATATTTTGAATTTTCATTACGGGCTGAAATAATAAAGTTTTAAAAAGTGCCATTTTTATTTTTTCATGTAATTCCTACTAATTGCAATTTCTTCAAAATCTTTTTTGCACATTGTAAAAGTAAATCAATGCTTCTAATAGCTAAAAAAAAGTCAAGTGATTTGGGCAAATTTTAAGAAAGTTATTCTGATTTAAAGGTCGTACGAACACTTTTGTGGGATACTGTAAGCACAACTATGTTGCTGCACAATGTAAAATCCGGTTAACATTTGACTAGCCCTCGTGGTAAAACTTACGTTTAGGGGAGGATGCTCCGATGACCTTGACCTTGACATATATTGTTGAGGACAACATTCTGAACAACTTTTGTCATTACAACTACCCGGTGCTCGGTCTTAGTTTTCGAGATATTTGCGAAAAACTATTGCTAGTACTGTATTGAATTTTCTGTATTCTTCGTGGCTACGTAAGGCTACCATAGTTTCCAATGAGCTACACCTTAGATAAATAAACATAGCAAGAACTCATACATCCGAATGTGACCCATGTGCGATCCAGTGCGGACCAGTAGCGATCAGTGTATACATCTGTGCGTTACTTGCAAGTCTCGTGAGTTTTAAATACAGAATAAAATTCTCAGTTTGATATAGATACTATTCGAGATACTCATAATTTCGTCTGCGTGCTCTCCGCCCCCCGCCACCTAGTCCTAACCAACACACAACACCAATCACACCCACCCAGTGTTTCTGAGACGAAGGTTCTCGCATTAAACAATGTAAAATCAACTGAAACCAATACCAATTTGTTTTACTATCAAATGCGATAATATAATACATGTATGCTGTATTGGTCTGGGTTAGGTCTGGGTTAGGCTTTGCAATTTGTTTTACTATCAAATGCTATAATATAATACATGTATGCTGTATTGGTCTGGGTTAGGTCTGGGTTAGGCTTTGCAATTTGTTTTACTATCAAATGCTATAATATAATACATGTATGCTGTATTGGTCTGGGTTAGGTCTGGGTTAGGTTTTGCAATTTGTTTTACTATCAAATGCGATAATATAATACATGTATGCTGTATTGGTCTGGGTTAGGTCTGGGTTAGGCTTTGCAATTTGTTTTACTATCAAATGCTATAATATAATACATGTATGCTGTATTGGTCTGGGTTAGGTCTGGGTTAGGCTTTGCAATTTGTTTTACTATCAAATGCTATAATATAATACATGTATGCTGTATTGGTCTGGGTTAGGTCTGGGTTAGGTTTTGCAATTTGTTTTACTATCAAATGCGATAATATAATACATGTATGCTGTATTGGTCTGGGTTAGGTCTGGGTTAGGCTTTGCAATTTGTTTTACTATCAAATGCTATAATATAATACATGTATGCTGTATTGGTCTGGGTTAGGTCTGGGTTAGGCTTTGCAATTTGTTTTACTATCAAATGCTATAATATAATACATGTATGCTGTATTGGTCTGGGTTAGGTCTGGGTTAGGTTTTGCAATTTGTTTTACTATCAAATGCGATAATATAATACATGTATTTTGTATTCGTCTCAGTTGATTTTATATTGTATAATGTGAGAGCCTTCTTTTTAGAAACACTGGGTGGGTGTGTATGATATTGTCGCTTCTTATCCCCACAACGTGTTTACAAACAAAAAATAAACAGATGCGGCCCCGGAACAGGTTTACGTTGCCACGGAGCGTGGAAGAATACGGAAAATTTAATACACTATTAGCAATAGTTTTTCGCAAAGATCTCGAAAACTGAGACCGAGCACCGGGTAGTTGTAATGACAAAAGTTGTTCAGAATGTTGTCCTCAACAACATATGTCAAGGTCAAGGTCATCGGAGCATCCTCCCCTAAACGTAAGGTCTACCGCCCTCGTATATTCTTCCTATATTTTTGGGGGATGAATAAAAATACTTCTCTTCGGCCATGTCGATACTACCGAATTTTTCGGTATAGAGGTGTAACACGTTCGAATGGAAGTAGCATCGTGGACAAAGGCGGTCGAGGCTGCATCATTAATCACAATCGGATGTCAGTGATGTCTTCATCAGCCAAATATGTGGCGTGCACGTCTCAGCCATCGAGTTTCTGGTTCGATCCCCTTGTCTTGCGAGAGGAAACACCGGCAAAGAGAGTGGTCGAAGTCGCAGAGGGCGACACCGGTGGCGGCCGTACTTCGAAATACAATCCAATCCGCGGCGGATTTCCCGTTGCTAAAGCGTTTCCAATCGACCGGTCAGTATTTTCCGCTGAAACCACCCTTTGGCCTCTCCTTTTTTGGGGGGCGATCGTGCGGAGACGGTGCTGGTGTCGCAGAAACGAGGGTCTCAGCCGGAAAACACCGAGTCAGCACGCCACGGGAACCATTCGCAGAGAACATGGCCGGTGAAATAAAATGTATCGGCTATTTTCGTTCTCGACACCGCATTGGCCAAACTGGCGTATCTACCCTACCCCCTCCGACCCGTAACTTCCGATCGGTCGCTTTTGTGTCTCGGCATTCAATATCTCCTGTGTCTCCAGTTAAATATTGAACCTCGCTTGACTGACTAGTGGAGGCTAGTTTTATTCAGAGATGCCACAAAGGTTGTGATACAAGGGTACGTCATTACAAAAATTGTTTTAGGCCGGTTTTCAATAGGTTTGTGCAAAAAACTCGCAGTATTTGTTATTGAATTTTAAAGCAATATATTACGCCTTATTTGTCAATTTGAGCTGAACGTTGTATGATCAAGTTTTAGTTCATTTGTATACAGGGTGTCCCGAAAATAGTGAAAATTCCTGAAATGGGTGGTTCTTGAGGTTATTTAAACTATCTTTTTCCTTTGCAAAAATGGCCGCCTTGGCTTTGTTAAGGAGTTATTAACGAAAAACACGGACCAATCAGAGCGCGGCTACAGCAGACAGATTATAATAACTCCTTAATAAAGCCGAGGTGGAAATTTTCGCTAAGGAAAAAGTTACTTTAAATAACGTCAAGAACTGCCCATTTCAAGGATTTTCACTATTTTTGGGAGTTCCTGTATAATCGCCCTTGATTCATCCTTATCAATCACTGAAGGACGTTAGTGAGCATCTACATCTTCGAGCCTTTAATCTCTGACACGGAATTTTGTAAACTAGTATATTATAATAAGTTGTATGCTTCTTAACCTTAGATGTGTGGCCACTATAGTGGCCAGGGATAAACTTTCGAATTTTGCGTAACGTGTTGGTTGTATAGATATACATACATTTTTTCGTAAATAAAATTCAAGTTTTCCATGGAAAAATGCCACCCCTCTATAGGTTAATAGTCCCCTGACTAAACGCATTGTTCTTATTGCGAGTAGTTTCTGCTGCTTGGCATCCTAATCTCAACTCGTATAATAACATCAAACGTCTTTATTTTTTCTCTATTTTCAATTTGAAAGCAGACATAACCCAATAACAAACAGTTACGACAAAAAACAAAATACAAATCGATACATGAAGCTTTGCACTTTTCATTGATATACTATATGTATAGAAGTACTGAGATTAAACGTTGCTTCAGAAAAATCGCCAACCTAATATGTAATGCCTTCCGTGTCTTCAGCTAAATATTAAACCGCACTTGATTGACTAGTGTAAGATAATTTTACTTCAAAGATATCCAAAAGCTCGCAGTACAACGGAACGTTCTTGCGATAATTGTTTTAAGCAATCAATACCTCTCGTGTCTCCAGTTAAATATTAAATCGCACTTCGCTGACTAATAAATTATTAGTGAAAAAATTGTTTTCTAATTTCACAGCTAACGTACATATACACCCCGCGGTAAAACTATAAGACATAAGAAAACGAATAAAAAGTGTATTCTACTAAGGATATTTGTCTTCCTTTATTCCTAATGTTAATGTTTACATCACATAGAAACAGTTTACACAGTTCTACACCGTCCTTAACACTAAACCTACCAAACATGAAAAGTGAGCGGTACATATTGCTTTCTAAAATTAGCAAGAATTGAATTTATTCCGGTTCTGTGCAATTTCTATTGAAATGTTTACTTCAACAAAGAAAGCTCTTCAATAATTTTTCATGAAAGCGTCTTGATAATTTGATTAATTGTAAAATAAGGAACCGGTCATTTGACCGTGGTAGGTATAGTGTTAAATCTACGATTCAAAGAACTTCAATAATAAATCAAAATGCATTCTTCTAGCTGTGACAAAACTGCAAGACATGTGATACTTTTTAGAAAGAATAGACTCGTATATTTTATCTTATTTTATAATACTACTGTGGAGTGCCACTTTCATTTTGTACGACCTCCAGTATTCCTTTCGGGACTGATTCGTATACATTTTTTACTGTTTTCTGCTATATAGATTTATATTTTTCTTTCATACACGTTTTCTAAACCTCGACGTTATTAAATTGTTTTCCTTTTGAATATGTATCTCTGTAGCCAAGTTCCTCCAACAATTCTGAATGATATTTAAGTCCGAAGATGTCGCAGGCCACAGCAATACATGTGGAACATTTATTATTTGAGATTTGAAATAAGTTGTTTCTCCTTTTCAGGTGTGTACACTAGAATTGTCCTCTCGAAGAATGAATTTCTGTTTCGCTATTGGGATCTGACATTTTGAGTGGCGCTGTTTGCTGTCGAAAAGTAGAAATACTCTCAGCTTGGCTTGGCTTGGTTTATAGCAGCTTACAATGTTAACAGGTGTTAATTACAGTATAAACTTACAGTATTAAAACAGGTGTTAATTAAAAATAACGTCATGGAAGTTCCAATCTTTCCACCGGGTAGCAAACAAAATTTTGATTACTGTGCAGTGAAAGATTGTGATAGTAGAGCGAGTAAAAATTTGTTGCACCGTATCCATACTTTGAAATGAAGTATGTGAAGTGAACTGCTTGAAATATATAAGACCTCCATTTTTAAAATATAAGAAACAATTTAGCAAAGAACAGTCTATTTTAACAGCTAAAATAGCTAAAGCTAGAGTGCATATTGAAAGACCTAACCAGCGTATAAAGACTTTTAAAATTCTTGGTTCAGTGATGCCTGTGGCATTGGTGCCTCTAATAGAAGATATTTGTACAATTATTTGTGGAGCAATTAATATGTCCTCACCAATTCTAAGCGATTTGAAATTTATGAAATTATAATTGTAAATTTAGAAGGTATATTAAAAAACAAATTGTTAGTGTAAAATGAATTATTTGACAAAATATACTTTATTGATTTTTATACATGTATTTATTTCATATATTTAATAAATATATCTTTTCGAAGTAACATTAAACTCGTCAATATTTATTAAGTCTGTACTCTCGTCACTTGTTATTATTTCTTAAGTCTATTTACTCTCATCACATATTTTTTCCAATAAACAAATTTTATGTAACATACTCGTATAATAAATATTTTTTAATTTAGTCAACATTGAAGAAATAAAACTGTCATTTCTTGTAACTTTTAAAGCTAAATATTTTTTATCAAACTTAGAATATATAACAAAATATGTTAGTTCTAAATTTAACACTGCCATCCTCAGCTGGATTTGCCCATAATACCGATGCTTTTCCCTCAACACAAAGTTTTCTCCTTCCTTTCAAACATTTTAAGGAAAAACAAAAAGAAAGATATCACTACAATGTTAAGACCAAGCTCTTCGTCGCCATATTGGATAGCTATTGTATATGTATTGTCCACGCCCCCATGTCAGATTCCAATACGATATACATGTTTTGTTAATTGCTCGTTCATGATTTTAATTAAATAACTTGCCATTCATTTTGCATGAAATAAATCTAATATCAGTCTTCCACTGATATCCCATTGCCGCTTAAGCCATTATACCCAAACCTATCATCTGTCTCTTCCGCCAAGCGATTTCTTTCTTTCTCATATCATGAAAGTAATAATTTAGATAGTCTGAACCATCCCAATTAAAGCGTTTTTTTGTCGGAAAAGGATCGTCTCTTTCCATTTTTTTACGCCTATGTATTCGTTCTTTTGCAAACGCCAATCGCGTCTCTTTACGGCGACTTGTGACAGTTAAAATTCTTTATTACCCTTTGAATTGTCCTAATGCTGCTGCAGCTTTGGCTGCTATTTGCATCACAGTTAATTAAGAATTAGACGCAATATTTAATATTGGACGTATTTCTCGAGCAGTTATGACTTTTGGGCAAGCATCCGGTTGCTTTTCACCGTAATTATAACTATTTTTTCAAGTAATTGTAAATCGCACAACGGAGTCTTTCTGATATTACTATAATATTCTTCATAAAATTTGTATCTTTTAAATTCTTAATCACGTTGATTCAATTCCTTTTAACTTATCTCTATTATTAACTATTTCACACCGACAATTTAACACAAACCATATGCTTTGCCTGTTTAATAGAGCATGTCTTATAATTTTATCGTAGCAGCAAAAGCGTATTTACATTTCATATTGAAATTCTTGGAACTGTAACTTTAAGTAAGGCATAGAACTGTATACAATGTTACTATACGATGTAAACAATAATATTAGGAATGAAGAAAATAGAAAATTCATATTAGAATACACTTCTCATTCATTTTCTTATATATTATAATTTTGTCACGGTGTGTGGTTCGCGTCTCATAAGAAGATACTCTGAAGAAACGCGGCAGGTATTCGCAAAGAAACCTGATTGGTCAGCTGCATACAGGTGAGTCACATGCATTCTCGCTATTCTCTGAGAAGCTTACTACCACTACTTCAGGTGAACTTCGCTCCCATTGCCTTTCTAGGTCTTTTCTCGTGAGACGCGATGATACTAATTGTAAGAACAGGCTATATGAATCTAATTTAGAATGTACTCATTTCTAAGCTTAAAGCTTCTGCTTCCACTAGACGTCATCATTTTTGCCTAAGATAATCTTGCACGACGTGACAGGTGAAAAACCGGGTGCATGTTTTCCCTCGAAAATTGACCACTTGAAACGCCTGTAAAAAGATTACAAAATTTCTCTCGTGAATGAATCTTCCGTAGATTTGAAGATTAATGTCTCCCGTTAACAACGACACAACAAAACTTGTATTACGATTTTATTGATTCCTTTTATTAAGACCCAAATGAAAGTTGAACAGCCAACTTTACAGTGAGGGCTTTACATCATCGAACTTGATCACCATGTTTGTTCCATAAAACAGTGAAAAGAAATCGTACATAAATTTTTAAGGTATCGTTGCAAAAGAAAGGCTTCTTCAAATCTGCGAAAGATTTACTCATATTGTTTCTACAGAGATTCATTTGTAATGATTCTACAGAGGTTTCAATTTATAGCATTTTTGAGGAAAAGTGGGTCGTCACTTTCTCATCTGCTACATCACGTAAACACACTTAAGAGAAAAATTAATAATGATGTGCGAAAGTAGAATCTTCAAGTATTAGACTGACAAGGAGAAGACGCGGTCATCGGGTCTTAGATTTTGTCGAAACTTTGCATACTAATAGATTTCGTTCTCCTGTTTATGAAAATATAGCATTATAGGCGTCGATACTCAATCGTTTTTGAGATATTTACAATTTAAATTTCATTATACCCGTTAAGCCGTTAAGTACAGTTTTGGTTGAAGTTTTTGTCAGGTGCCAAACGGCGTGATGGTAACGAACTAGATTCATTACCGGGAAGTCCAGTGTTCAAATCCCTTTTTCCTTTTTTCCATTTTTTCTTCCTTTTCTGTTCAGTTTATCTATTTTAATTAATTGTATTTTGCATATGAAAAATACACTCATAATATCTATAGGAAACAAAATATAAAAATTTTATTGAAAAGGAACATAATATGAAAGGAACACTAACTTCATCAATCTTAACGTATCTCAAAAGTTGTTGAGTATCGACGCCTATAATGCTACATTTTCATAAAGAGGAGAACGAAATCTACCAATATGCAAAGCTTCGAGAAAATCTGAGACCCCATGACCGCGTCTTCTCCTTGTGAGTCCAAGTTCATTACTGTACGCTGTTTTTTACGTTGTTACGCACCACAGGATAACCATCGAGAATCAGAAATTTTATGTTTATATACTTTTTGGATCCACTGTAGACATAGTTTAGCTAACTAAATGATCCGTTGACAATTATTCAACTATATCACGCTGCCTCATTGATTGCAATAACTACAAATAAGTAACATCAAATGGGAACCTACTTTATTATGACTACATGACAGATCTATACGTGTTTATGGCAAAGACTACTAAATAAACATCGATAAAATAGAGTTGCCAACAAAATCGAACACAGGTTTTTTCTTTATTCAGCAAATACGTTTATTAAAATTGTAAATTTCTAAGAGATCTGCTGCAAAGTTTTGTGTGTTTCGTAAACATAAATTGCAATACTTAAAGCTCCAGAGAGTAGATAAAAATGGTCATTATGTTGTTAATTGCACTAGGAAAATGATCGTTGTACATATACATTGTGCTAGCGTAATATAATGCTAGACATAATAATTCCTGTTACACGTGGCTTTTGAAGCTGCATCTAATAGTCAATACTTACATATTTCCATCAATTAGTTTGCAAAGTATGAATTTATACAGAGAACATTGATTATGCTTAAACATATACTCTTTAGGACGATAATTGCTTAGCCCAGTAACTATTAACTACTGCGACTAATGAAACAACGTGAAATAGAAAAGAAACTTCATTTAGCTAAACTACGCATATGCATACTACTTTAGAACTATGCAAAATACAGAAAATAAACCCACAACCTATCAAAAACAGTTTAAAAGCAACGCAGGATCTCCAAGCCTTCAGCATTGTTCGTTCGTACGCAAACTGAACGAAAGTGCAAAAGAATAAAAAAGCAAAGTCTCCAATGTACATCGCATCTGAACAGGAAACAGTGACTGCGATTAATCCGTAAGTTCCGAGTCAAGCCAGGCAACAGAATAGCCGTGCAGTAGAAAATCAACATTAACTGCTTCAGTCAATCTCCGTAATCCCCGGGTCCTATAACTCTTTATTACCAATTTCCCTCTTTTCATACTATAATTACTTTCTCCATTCATCTTGCGTCATATCTCGGCAACGGCGATCTATCCATCAATTCTAATTTTCCCGATACAGCTGGCCGACTGGGAGATTCCTCGACTTACTTTCCGATCAGAGCCCGTTCTCCGTCCGAGGCTTCTATTTTTGCCGTTCGCCGTAATCAGCTTGGTCAATTAACGAAGAAAGGGAGCAGCCGCAGCAACAGCAGCGCAAAGGGAGGACCCGGTTGCACAGGACAATGCTGCAGAGATAGAGATGAAACAGTGAGGGCACCGGTTCCATTCCTCCCGGCGGCAATAACAGTTCCCGTCCAATCAGATGTCCGGAGGCAGCTGGTCAAGAAGGGGTCCTAGAAAGCTCCGCGCTCTGAAATCTGGCGGAGCAGCCGGTGCAAGGGGACAAAACATTCGCCGCGCTGTTGGCCGCGGAACGTATAATAAGTGTGTGATTAGCATTATTTACGGCCGGTTAACTATTAACCCATAAATCAACCGGAGGACTACATTATCCGGCCGCGGCTCCGGTGTGTTCGTGTGTGTCCGGTCGCCTCTCTGGAGTCTTCTGCGCCAAGAAAACGGTACCGCACTGAGGTGTGCGGACCGTAGATCGTCCAGCCGATAAGCGACGTGGATTCGTGAGTCAGGGAACTGAAGAGAGGGTGAGAGAGAGCGAGAGAGAGAGAGAGAGAGAGAGGGCAAGAGAGGGTGGGAGTGAGAGAAACCCCGAGGAAACAGCCGGAGGAACAGGGTAAGCTAAATAGAGGAACGAGGGAGGACGGCAGCATCGGCGGCCAGCCATCTTCCTGGTGATTTAGGAGGACGCGGTGGTTTCTTGCCATTATCAGTCGCTTCTTTCCCTCTTGTCTTCTCTAAATCTCTCGCGAGTTTTAAGCGGATTACAAGGTATCAGCTCGACAACGTTTTGTTGCCTCGAGTTCGACTGCTTCGCTCCGGCTAGTATATTTCATGCCCGATCTGCCGGATCTGATACCTGACCATGATCGAAGCTTCGGCATCGTTTTGGAACGATTGCGGGTGAGGCTCGAGTGAATTTTACTCGAGGAAGTGGGTGGCTTCGCTATCTGGGAATGATGTTGATGAATATTCGGCGACTAGGGTATTAAGCAGTGGAGGAAAGTGCAGACGTTTATTTCTGTTAGGAAGGTTGTACCTTAAAAATTAGTATCCCAAAACAACAGTTGTTTTCGTATAATATACAGGGCGAGTCTTGTAACATAACGACTTTAAATAACTCGTAAGTTATTTGTTGTACATACAGTGGTGTAATTTGTTTTTTTTTTGTTACTATCTTTTGTATCGAGATATTGAGGCCATCTTCAGTTTTTTAAATGGAATGCCCAATATTTGTTCTCGAATTCCGATGAAGCACTAAATTCTGCGTAAACTAAGTCGTGTTAATAATCACGTTGACTGAGCATATAAAATATTTGCTAATAGAAGATTATTAATTTGAGAATATCTCAGTAACTCGTAATTCTAAGCTCTATTCGGTATAATACTTTTTTATGTATAAGTACATATGTGCTATATCCGAATTTGAAAAAAAATATTAGGCATTCCGTTTAAAAATTGCAAGTGACCTCGATATCTCAATGAAAAAGCAATGTAACAGAAAACAGATTACTGTATTGTATGTATATCCCCCTGGAAACCATACATTTGTTTGAAGTTTTTTTCGTACAACAAATAACCTACGAGTTATTTGAAGTCGTCGTGTTACGAGACTCATCCAGTACAGGGTTTATAAAAATTATGTCACGACTACTATAGCAGGATTTTGCACCTCTGGATCGGTGGAGATCTTTTAAAAAAATGTGACACAAATTTCTCCTTGACCCGTTTTTCGAGGTCAAAATTTTTTTGGATTGCATTTGATGTGATTACAAAAAAATGCTTGAGAAGTTCTAAACCATTATAAGGTACGAAATGACTTCGAATATGTCATCTATCAAGATATACCATGATTTTGTGACGTAGTTTAAGTAATAACAAATGGAAGCAATGGCATCTCTACACGAAGAACGAAATTACTTTCTGAAAAACACAACATACTTTTAATGGTTTGTTTATACTGTATTCGTCCAGCACCGATCAGACAAACATTTTTAATGCATTTGAATATGTGTTTATACAAATCGTATCTGTGCTGATACGATACGGCACGCATTAAAGATTGTTTGTCTGATCGGTGCTGAGCGAATACAATGCGTGTCTGTACGGGTAGTATAAATCGAACTTAATACGGTTTTGATACTACACATACCGAATTAACCGTGTTATTCGACGATTGAGTGTATTGAGTTTGATTTATGTATAAAATAAGTAAATGTTACTTTTTTATGCTTATCTATAAGCAAATCATCACTGAAATTTTCGATTTGTTTTGTTTTATCTTCTTTTGTAAGTATTTTAAATGTGACCCAAGATGGTTGATTAGTTCGATCTCTTGAACAGCGTACCAAAAATACAGCGCACCTGGTTATGTACATCGTTCGGTGGAAATTGGAAAATAGACCGGCGATAAATATCAATGTTGCTTCGAAAACAGGGATTGCAAATTATTCAATGAAAAATAATATAATTTGTTCCGTCGTGCTTTTACCGACTTCCGCATTGATTGTTAGGTATTGTGCCATACGTCCATGTTAACATGACCATTAATATCGACGCGGTGCACAATTTAATTGGAACATACTGACAGGAACGTCCGTGTGCAATGTGTTCTAAAGTTCGAATGATGGACACATACATATATATGGCTAATTAATTTAATTACAACATCCGCCGTTATTACATGCAAAACGCAACGGTTAATTAGTAAGTACGTCACTCGGTAATTTTACTTTTAATGAGGCTCGTTTGCTAAATTATTGATATTACTGGATTTATGCAACGTAAACAATTTAATATTTCAAGCGTCCCTTCGCGCAGTTTCAACGACACGTCAAATACTCTTTCGTTTTGTAATCACACTTTGCATATAATATATTATAACTGAAACATTATTGGTCTCCTATAGTTAATGTTATATTTTTATAAAATAATAAATATTGCAATGAATATTATAATTTTAAAAGCAAAATCACTATGTGCTTCCTAAACATGAGTCAGAAATTACTCAATTCTCTTTCTCGTATCATTGTCTAATATTTAACATTTTTTCTACTAACAGTTACATGATACTTTTCAAAATTTAGTATTAATAAATATTTCTTAATCAATTCTTTAGTAGCATAACGTACATGAATTTAACAATCATGGACCTAACACTTTCATTGTTAAACAAAAATATTGTAATCTTTCTGTTATACCAGCAACATTAAAGTCTAATTATGTTCTCCACGTCGCTTGCCACTAGCTGTGGGCAAGGCCGTTATATTTTATGCCTTAAATAAATTATTGTGACAGCTACGGATTTATTTTTTATACTGACAATTATTTCCTGCTTATTGATGTCATTTAACTTGAAAATTCACATACTATCACAATATCTTTCTTCATTTCCAACTGTGCAAAGCAAAATTGATTTCCAAATTGTTTACTAACTCATTAAAAATCAATATCAAATATATAAATATGTATAACTGTTGCATTATTGAAGTCCATTTTGAAAGATCACTAAAGGGTTCAGTTCATCTCACCTGACTTTAGTTTTCCGTTTTCAAAGAAGAAAGCAAGGTTCATTTTTTATTACATTTATATCATATTATATAGAAGAAAAACAAAATTTATATTTACTGTACGTGCACATTTATTTGAATTTAAGAATAATTATTAACAGTAATATTTCGTAGATTTAAATTGAAATCTTCGTCACGAGTGTGACTCGATATTGCATGGCAAGAGGTTAAGTTAGAAAATTGAGAGACTGATGATGGTTAATAGGCTTCCGGTATGTACAGTATTAAAATCGGATGAACGGAGCTAATAAGATAAGATAAGATAAACGGAGAGAAAACTATTGTATAGCTGCATATTACAATTGAACCAATCGCAAATGAAACAAAACCATCAATAAATCATCAGTTCAGCACGAGGATCGTGATTGCCTAGGAGAACAGCCGGAATAAGGTATCCTCCCCCAATGTATTGCATTTACATCGGGTTTTGGGAGGTTTCCGCACATCGTACGCGCGGCCAAGCACGCTTCTGCAGTCACCGCAGATCCTCCTAAATAAATTCCCATAAAGCAGCTCTGGTGGCTTGGTCACGTTGGCCCGGTCTTGGCACTTGCACCGTACACTCCCTGCTCCCGTATTCGAGACACGAGATCCTGCCAGTGGTACGTCATTCGCCCTGTCGCTAATCAGAACTAACCGCCGACGCGTGACTCGAATTCACCTCGTCGTCGACGACGGAACCATGGAGGGGTTGGGGAGTGGGGGGAGAAAACGAGAAAGAGAAAGAGGAACGAGGCCGCACCGCGGGAAAGCTGGCCTGGAGGAACAAGGTGAAAAAGGGACGGGAGCGAAGAAGAAACGCAGACACGTCGTTACGACGCAGCCATCTTTGCATCTCCCTTTCACCAGCAACCCCATTTTTGCGCTCCCGTTATGGCCGTTCCCTCGCGAACCGCTGGCTATGTCTCCTCCTCGTCTTCGACTTCTTCCTCCTAGTCTAGACCCTCGTGTTACTTCGCCATCCCCTTTCTTCCCTTCCTGTCCCTTACCACTCGACTTCCTTCCCTTCTTCTCGCCGCTCGTCCTCTTCTTCTTCTTCATCCACGTTCTTGATCGCCCCGCCAATTAGACTTGCAAAGCAACCGCGAATTCGCGGGGATTTCAACTTCCGGCCGAGTGACGAGGGAGGACCGATTTCCCTTGATTCCTGCAGTTGTTCGAAAATCGTTAGCCAGATAAATCACCGTCGATTTTATTCCAATCTTGGGAATTGGCGGAATTGCCGGGTGAGTTTGAACTTGATGAAATTGACGACAAAGTGGGTCATCTACTTTTCATCGGTCATTAATTTATGTTCGCTGTTGCTTGAAAACTGTTCAATCCCTTACAATGATCACATTATCTTAAAATTATTATTATGATAATTGCATTATAGAAAAATGAAGAAAATGGGAAACTCTGCAGTAAATTGTTTTATAATCGTTATTTTGCCTTTACTATTACGATAATCGCATTGTAGGAAGAAAAAGAAAAAGACAATGCAGTATTTTACTTTATTGTCATTATGTGGTTATGATTCATAACGCTGACTGTATAAAAATTTAACCCTTAGCACTGGAATGGCGACTCTGAGGCACCGCTACAAATTGTTACACCATTATTCAGAATATTGTTTACACGATTAAATTTGTTTATATGTAATAAATTACTAAACATTTAAATATTGTATGAGGTACTATATCAGTTTCGTACGCACATAATGAGAAAAAATTATGTACAATGGAAATATTCTAGGTTAGAAGAAATGTTTGATTTTTTAGTTGAAATAGCTCCGAGTGCAAAGGGTTAAGCATTCAATTTCAATGCAAAACACAAGTGATCAAATATCGATTATATGTATAATAAATAGATAGGGCACAAGTTTATTAATTTAATAATCAGAGAAGAAGACAAACTTTAGTTACCAAAAAAGAAGAACACAATTTTCTGTTACACCAAGCATTACTTATTTTATTGATTTATATTGCATTACATAATAGTACATGTAATAGTATAGTATAATATAATATAAACATCCGCGGGTTGTCTTTCCGCTGTCGAGCTCTCTGCTGTGCAGAAAGGCCTGAGTCGTTGCCCGAGTGACACCAACGTGTCTGTACTCAAATAAAACTTTTCGTTGTCACGTGCAATCGATTTAGTGTTTATCTTCGTTCCTTGCTTTTGAAATAATAACATGTTCTAAATAGTATAGTAAAACTTAGTATGGGAATGTATTTAATTGAATAATAATACATGATACTGTACCATGTTCTGAAATAAAATAAAGGTCACACTTTATACAATGAAGAGTTAAACTATCGAATAGCAATGGACTAACGTGTCTGTGAAAGACTTACCGCTTCCACTTGCAAACACTCGTGTACAAGAACTCGACGTTTCGTATGCTGAAACACTATTCTATGCCTCTGTATCCCCTAAGCCCTAAAAGATGGCTGTAAAATAATTATAGGTATACCTACATAAAACTGAAGGTGACCTTGATAACTCTGGAAAAAAAGAGTTGACAAAACTTTGGTACAATCATATTAAAGCTCTCCTTGAACCATGTTATTTCAGCTAAAAAGACTTCCAATCGAACCGCTAACAGCAGAATAATCTAAGTTGATCACGCTTCGTCGTATATCCTGCATAGTAATATCATTGAAGAAAAGAAGCATATATTTGTTCCTCAATCTACATTATGAAATCTAAATCTAAAAATCGAAATCTAAATTTTTTTACAAGATAAAATTATTTTTACTCGTAAAATATTCTAAGTATAACTATATTTCCATTTTGAATATGTTTGTGCTGCACAAAAAATATAATTAAAGTTTGTGCAGGTAAAATAAAAGGGAATACAAATATTGCGAACTATATTATAAGATTATGTAAATGAACACAGACTGTTCAAAGACCTTGAAGAGGTTCTTGCCTTTATCATTTCACTCATCTCTTTGAACACTTTAACTTTGTTCCAAACAGCTTTTTCATATACATATCTATGAATAGCTGAAGTGCTTAAGCGTTTCCGTTTACATGTACCACCGCGTATAAAAATGGTTAAAATATAATTAACACTAGAATTACGGAGCATGAAAAATAACCAGTGCATAAAAATGAAAATAATGGGACTCTGTCGCTCTGTACGAATCCTGTAATTAGAGTGTTAACACATTACTTATCAGAAGTCTAGTAGCATGATTTTTTTTTTATTTTAGAAAATCTCATACGAGTTTTATATCAACAATATACAAAGTCCAATGTAACAATTTGCCAAAGCCCTACGGGAAAAATGGAATAATGTATGGAAAAACTATCGGCAGACCCAGATCCACCGTATTAGGAAAGACATCTATGAATTCAAGCCCGCTAGCGCTTTTAACAGGAAAGAACAAGTAGTAATCAACAGAGCGAGACTGGGACACACAAACCTCGCCCACTCACATTTAATTAAAAAGTAGGACACACCTAAATGTAATATATGCTACACAATAAACACAATGGAACACATAGTTACAGCGTGCCCCGTCTATCATCAAGAAAGCAGAAGATACAAAATTCCAGGGAACATCAAAGATGCCACCGAATCAAAGGAATCTTGCGAAAAACTAATAAAATTCTTGAAGCATACAAAGTTATTCAACCGAATCTAAATAAATGACCACCTAATTGTAAGCTTGTAGTTACTAATATCCCTTGTGAGGTTGATGCAACTTAAAAAAAAAATGACAACAAAAAGTAGTTTTGCAGAACACGCATGTTACATTATGAGAGCAACTCATAGCTGATGTAATACAGTAATAAAGAACTATAATTATATATTTAGATTGCAGCTTTTAAAAAATGACAGCATATAAATGCAAGCCGTGATATTAGGCTTGATTAACAGTAGTGAGACGTTCATGGGCAGCTGAAATTTAATTTTACGGAGGTCTTCAATTAATTTCTTTCTTTCTTCGTTGTACATGTTACACTGCAATAAAACATGATTCAAAGTTCATCTTCCACATTGCATCTGCATTTGGGATCACTAATGATGCCTATACGAGCTAAAGAAGCAGCCAGGTGATAATGGTCTGCTCTACATCTATTGATTGTTACAACCGCCAACCGTGTCAGGTTTAGGTGGGAATACCACGGAAAACGGTTTTCATTAAAGTAGTGTAGTAGCATGATTCTCAGCGATTTCTATATCAATAAAGACCTTTAAAGTCTTCGTTTAAAACATGATTCTGAATGAAACGATTAAATTATATTCTAATGAGTGCTCTGTTGCTTCATCACTACAATTGTCGGTTTAACTGCGTTTTGGAGAACTCTTTTTTTTCAAGTTTTTTTTAAACAATCTTATAGATTTCGACGAGAAAACATCGAAAATTAAAATCTTAATGCGCGGAATTCATTAGTTAAAAAGTTATACGCATATAAAGTTGAACACTTTTAAGCCTTTTTAACAGGTTACAGAGCCGCCATATTGATATATTTGCTAGGTATGGGCTCAATTGAGGCAAAACCGTCCACATCGTAGCGCCCTCTGTTCCCTTCCAGAAAGCACGGTACAATGGGGCAACGAAGACGCGAGACATCAACGTGCGCGCTGCATGAAAGAGAGGTTGGTGGGAGAAGCAGGCGTTTGAGGGGCCCCACCCGTGCCCACCACTGCATTATACCATGGTCGGGCCGGCGTTCTAGCGAATTGCCAGCTAGCGCATACGCTCAGTACTATTTAGCCGATCCCGCAAATATACCATACTATATAACACATGCGCTGAACACTCACGATCTATCCAGCGCATGCGCCGAACAGACCTACCTACCTCTACCACTCAAGGAATATCCAATATGCCGACGCTCTAACCTGTCAAAAATTCTTAAAACAGCTCATCTTTACACGCGTATAACTTATAAACCAGTGAATTCCTAACAAGCATACACACATTTTCGGAATGTCTTCATCGATATCTACAGGATCACATAAAAAAAAGTTCAAAAAAGTTAAGAACACGGAGTTCTCAAAAATGCAGTCGAGCCCAATTGTCATTACTATTAAACAATTTTTTCAAAGATTTTCACCTGTAAATTATAAAGTTTAAGATCCATTAAATAGTCGCCGGTAAGTCACGTGTTAAGAATAAAGTTTCTCGAGAATAGTACACGTTAATAACAAAGATAAAAACGAATTTTTCATTATAATTTCTTACATATCACGGTTGACATATTTTCACTGTATAATTAGGTACTTGCATTTTTGTGATACGATCGATACACCGTTGGGCTATAGGAAATGATTGAATAGTTTTCCAATTGAAGATCTCACGATTTGCGGCGGAAATTGAACGGGGGTCGGAGAGCGTCGCGATGACGAGTCACGATTTAATGAACAGCACTAAAACCCATTCTTAGCCTGGCTAGCTCATCTAATCTATCCATTCCAGTTACTTTTTCTTCCCGTTTCGCTGATCGTCCCGCTTTTTTTCCACGAGCGGCAGACGATAAAGACGTCAAACGTCAGTTAACGAGCCAAGAGGTCGCGACCGAACTTGCATTGAGAAATTTCAATTCATCCGCTCGCCGAAGTAACGTCGATCCATTGATCGAGGGTCTCACTGTAACGCGCTATCATAGTTGCGTAATATTTCACGAACGAGCTCATCATGATTCGGGAAACGTCCAATTACTAATACGCTTCTCAAACGTTTCGAAATCGCAACCTTCACATGCAAATCTGTATAACTAATTCTACTTGTATCACGATTATTTAAATTCATAAAATATTGGATGGACCGAAAAACTCTTCTTAGATTAACACTAAACCTACCAAGCACAAACCATATAAATGTAAAACGCCTTAAATAAATGGGTAGATTGAATTTGTTTAAACTTTGTACCGTTTCCATTACAGCATGTGCTTAAATAAAGAATTTAGTCATTTCTTATGAAATCCTTTTTCTAATTTCAATAATTGTGAAATAGAAAACCGGTCATTTTGACCGTGGTAGGTTTAGTGTTAAACATCACTGATACTTATGCTGTAATGTTATAATTAGACTGCATTTATGATAAAACGAGTTGGTGCAATTCAAAACAGTACAGAAATTAAAACTGTCTAAGGACGTCGATGTATTATTATCATTTTATTCAGATCATTCAAGACGAATAGAAATTGTAATCTGTCTTTTGCTTCTTGCAATAGATCCAAACAATTTTTATTCTACATAACAACCCGCAGTTTAGTTATAGTACTATCTATAATGTCTTTATTTAATACCACAGGACCAATCTAAAGCACAAAACTTCTGTTTCACAAACTAATTTTTACAGATACATTAGGTTGTCAGAAAGAATTTTTGCCTACTTTAATAGGTTAGTCCTATGTCATTACATTGAAATTAATAAAATATGAATATTGCATATTCCATTCGAAAACATTCCGCCATATTGTAGCGTCTTTATTTCGTTTGAATATTCATTCCTGAATATAATACCGTTCACAGACTAAAAAGAAAAATGATATGACTTTATATGGGCAACTTATGTAATATGTATCATTTTTTAAAAGGATATTGTTTGAAAATTTAAGAGCGTATTATTTATTTTATAGCAAAAATCTTTAAGTCTTCTTTTTTTAATTAAATAAATTGATTTTTTCTCGATACCACATCTGCGCCATATAAAGGAGGATTTCCTCAAAGAGAAAGTGATAAAAGTTTATGAAGAATAGTAAAAAATTGTGTTTATACTTCCTTAAAATGTAAGAAATGATTTTTTTCGGTCGAGTAAGGTTTACAGTCTCGCAATTGTTTCAGAATATTTCGATTTATCACCGTCTTTCTCGAGTCGATCGACAGAAATCGATATCGACCAGGGGATCCCTGTAGAACCATAAAGTCCCGAAGTAATTAGCCCGATGTTTACACAGTTTAACGATTCCCTCGTATCTTCGGTTCACCTCCTACACGGCTCAATTAACTTACGGCGCACTTAATTAGTCGTCCTGACTCTTGGCACGCGGCGCTTTCGAATCGCTGGCGTCCGCTAAATTTTCTGCCGGTCTTATCTGCGAAATAATTATGTACGGAACGGGGATGGAATTTTTATCGACGCGACCGAACTGGCGGATAATCCGGCGAGATAAGGCTGCGTTTCGATTATCTGGCCTTCTCGCTCGCCGAGCTCGAGATTTATTTATTTGCTGTTTAATAAATTCTCTGGTGTTAGGATGTTATCGCTAAAAATGCAAACTTCAGCAAAATCAATAAGTGTCATATCGAATGTTTCGTGACCGTTAATAAAAAACGATTTCTTTTGTTGGATTCCTCGAAGATTTACTTCTTAAGATTCATTATCGTTTTGTGTTTAGAATTATACATATCGCACAGTAAATGCTGATGAAGTAAAATTATTCATTTTGTTTCTGTTTTCTAGTTGGGTAAGTAGAATTTATGTCAGTTAGTCGAGTGAGCAATCAGTATTAAATTACTTTTGCGTATCACGTGATACTAGCACCAATTAGAACGAATTATTAATCATAGAATGTTATGTCGATCCGTTTTAAATTTAAATTCGATTTAATTACAATTACGATTCAATTTCAGATTCCATATTTTAGAACGTGATTATTGTTTTGCACGATTTACCATCATTTGGAGAACAACTATAATTTTACATGTTGCAGGAAAATTTAATGACACAAACATACACCGAGAGTTATTATAAACTATAGGTATCACCAGTTCAGATAAGTAGCATGTAAAATCCATTGGTATTGTAATTTATTAGACTATATTAGTACGATTTTAATCTGTTTCTTTCTTGTACAAAGGAAATGTATTACACGGAACATCTGCATGAAGTGTATCATTATACCTTTATCTAGACAGTAATATAGCTTATCAAATTATGCAGTAACATTTTCAGTTATTCTCCGAAGCAAGAAATGAAAGATGCGAATAAACTGTTAATGATTTTCAGAAGTATGGTTGTCTTCGTTTGGGCAAATTTTGCGTAATGTAGTTTCTTTGTGAACTGATTTATGATGGCGGCGGCTGCGAGATAGTACAGCATAATTAGTGGTATATCATAATATGTATATTCACTCAGTGTTCAGATTAGATATTGAAATATAATACTAAATATACGATACTGAAATTGAAAAAGTTTTAGAACCCTCAAAACACATATCGAATTAATAATTGTAAAAAATGTTATCCCTTTTCCTTCATTTTTGACTGAAATGAAATTAATAATTATATGTATAGGGGACTGTTTAAGTAATCAGAGGAAGTATTAAAGCACTGAATAAATTTAATATTTACAAGTGAATCATTTTTAGAAATTGCAAATTCATTTCCTTCTATTTCTTCAATACTTTCAATAGCAAATATCGAAACGGTTGTTTCAATCATCGAAGTAATCAAACATATCTCATTTTTTAATACGTTTATTGTGTAAAGTTCGGACTTTCTAAATGTAGATACTAAATGCTAAATGTAATCCTGTACTAAATGCAATTGAATTTTGATTTTTGTATTAAGGATTTAAAGACTCTTTGTATAAAGAAAAGACCAAACTTCGATTATTATTTGTAGATTTTTGTGTCCTTAAAATTTGCCGAAAGCTATAATAAATGCATAGAGATCCTTAAACTTCTTGTAATTAAAAGATTGATTTAAGAAGTCCATATTTCTGAACTTTATTTTTGACTTTTAGTGAAGTAAAATACAAATTGTAATCGTTATAAAACTTTATCTAACGAGGACGATATTAAATTTATTAGGGCCTTTAAAGAATAAACTGTTTCAGAAAAATTCTAACAGTTTATGTTATTATAGGATCGACTAAATATTGAATGGAAATAACTGAATATCCGCCTTTTCTCAATTATCCCTCCTCACTATAAATTAATTTTACGATCTAACCATAAATAAACATACATACAGTACAATGAAACCAACCATTTAATATTTCTGTATACAGTTTGACAATGAAGTTCAACACTTGAATTCGAAATGGATCACTTTTACCAGTAGTTCTAGCTTTGAATAAACATTTGATTACTATAGCATAATTAAAAAGAATTAATGTAATTTATAAAGTTGATAAGAGAGCGTTAAGCAGTGAACAGGTAGAAAAGTTGTCAAGATTTCCTCTAAAGTACCAGAAAAGTGTCAAAGTGCTCCAATCGAAGCTCTCAACTCTAAGATTTTAAACAATGGAAAAAGAGTGGTGGTTAATCGATAATCGTCAGGCAAATGATCGGCGAGTTCGATATATGAGTCCGCGTTGGCCGCCGAGGATAGCAGACGGCTCGTAATAAAGAAAAATGGCGTCGGCGACGCGAATTTCCATGACGCCGTAGAAAATTCCGGGAAAGGAGCGAACAGAGGGCCATGAAAAATTGATCGAGCACGATATCTCACGTTTAGGCGAATCCGGCGAGGCAAGCAGGACACGCGCGTCCCATGCATCAAAAAGCCGCCGGCTCCGGGCCGTGCTTTAATATAAAACTTAAATAACGATACAGCAGCGTCATGACGAAAATGGGAAATAATCTTATGAATAAGTTCTTCCCCGGGGCGTGCTTGGCTCAGCTGGGCTCGCCGGGAGACCACGGCAAATTTGAGAACCCCCCGCGATTTTACAAATTACCTTTACATGATCGTCGCCGCCGCAACGGCAGCGATTAATTATGCTCGCTCGTCTTCTTCCGGTCGTTTCGTCCAGTTTGCAAACTTAGCGGGTTCCTTTTTGACGCATTCTGTCGGTACACGCAGAATCCTTTCCGCACCGGCTCCTGGAACGTCTCGGGAACATGATTAACAAAATGGTGGATCAAGTGTGACATGTTTGCATTCATAACTTTTGCAGTTTGACGTTCAAAGAAACTTCTGTCGTAAATTACTAGTAGACTGAGGATCTTACTTTTCACCTGCGTTTGTGGAAAATATTATAAAATCACAATTTTAATATAGACTAATTAATATTTTCTTCTGTAGGTACTTGTTAAAATAGATTGAACCCTCCCACTATGATAAGTCAGGCTCGTGATGAAGATTTCGGACAGAATCTGCTAAATGTGTATATTATTAATTCCCATGGAACCCAAATAAAATTCTATTTTGTTGTCGATATTATGTAGCCATTGAAGAATATATAGGAATTAAATAAATATAAGCTTCCTTCTTCTTCTAAGAAATTATGAACGTGCAAAGAAGTTCTAATCACTACAACCGTAAAACAACTTGTAGTGCAAGGGGTTAACTTGACTGTAGAACAGTAAATTTGGAAACACACTTGTAGCCTAGCCATAGATATTAGGAAGGTTACTAACTTTTAAAACTTTTCAAAGTAAACAATTATAAGTAAATCACAAGTTTTAATTCCAAATTTTAAATTTCTTAACTCAACAAGTTCCTCCAGGGGTGCACACAATTTTCAGCATTAACACAGATTAAATCTAACATTAACTTTCTAGTGAACATAAACTACTTAGAGGGCTAAGTAGAATTTGAACATTGAAGGTGGGAATATTTAATTTCTATAAAATTTGTCATTTGAGTGTCTCTCAAACTATTTGCTTCAAACAGGACGTTTGAAATAACGAATACGTAATAATTGGTAAAATGGTTGAACTATATGGTGTCTTACATTCACTAATTGTACTATTTTAATCCTTTGCACTCGGAGCTATTTCAACTAAAAAACCAAACATTTCTTCTAACCTAGAATATTTCCATTGTACATAATTTTTTTCATTATATGCGTACAAAAATGATATAGTACTTCATACAATATTCAAATATTTAGTAATGTATTACATTTCAACAAATTTAATCATGCCAACAATATTCTGAATAATGGTGTAGCAATTTGTAGTGGCGCCTCAGAGTCGCCATTCGAGTGCTAAGCGTTAAGTATCACCTATCCTGAATATTTTTTTTAGCAACCATGAACTATCAATTGGGCTATGTAGAATCTAAAACTTGAAAGTGGCAATATTTTGTTCGTATGAAATTTGTTAATCGAGTGTCTTCGAAACTAATTGTTTCGAATCGAATGTTTAAATATATAATCGTTGGTAAAAGTGATGAACTGTCATAGACTCGCCAATTATATCTTTTATAGTATCGGCTACCACAAATATCAGTTCCGTAAAAAATCATCCCCATCCGTTTGAAAACAATGATCACACGACGCGCGAGGGTTGGGCACGCGGCTACTAAGTTTCTCGATAGATTCCTCGTGTTGGAAAAATCCGCAAGGTAGCAAGACCGGGTTTAATCAAGGTCGAATCTTCATTCTCCACGTCCACGGCCGGGCTATCAAATACAATCACCGAACGTGCGGCATCTTTTTCCTCTTTTCTTTGTCGCGCCCCCTGCCGGGAGAGCGTGGGTCGCCCACACCTCTTTCTCCACACTCTCTCTCAGTCGATTCGTTCTCGCTCTCACGAATTGAATCCTGCCGGATGCGGTGCGGCGGTGGTCGGGAAAGAGCCGAGAGGGAAGATGAAGGAGCGGAGAAGGTTGCCCTGGTAACGACAGAGGGTTTCTCGGCGTGGTTGCCCAGGCAACCTCTAACCAGCGATCCCTAAATATGCGCCAGCGGGCCAGAAGCGGGCTAGAACCGAGAAAGAGGGAGGCGAAAGAGGGTGAGAAGAAGAGAGGCACGCGAAAAGGGGGTACAGTGAGAAAGAGAAAGGGAGAGAGAGAGAGAGAAAGAAAGTGATCCTCGCCACTGGTTGGTGGAAAGAGATGGCTCGCTGGTGGGTTAGGTAACTGTTACCGCGGAAGGTGAGGAGACCCAGTTAATTACTAAAGCGTTTTAATCGTCGGCGAAGTTCCGACGGCACTCTAGAGTCTGCGCCAAAAGGGCTTCGGAGAATGCGGCGGCTGTGTAAATTAGGAACTCGCCAGTTTCTCCTCCTCGCAGCCACCTCACACACCCCCTTTCGTGTACAACCGCTTCAGATCGGGGGACGCGACGCGAGGTTTTCGCGAACTTACAGTTTCCAGACTTAATCCTGCGAGCAAGGGTGAACGATTCCTTTCGGATCTTCGCCGGATGGATTATCGGGGCTGCGGGATTTCGAAAAGGATCATCGTTCCTGCGAGTTTCGAACGAGGTTTAGCGGCGACCCTCGGCTTCGCCACGTTCCGCATTCATACGAGAATGAAAGGTGAAAGGTTCGAGTAAGAATCACACTTATACAGGAAATCTACTATTTTACGAGCAAACAGTTTACTCCTGACACGTTCGCTACCACCATTTGTTCCGCTGCGTGTCTTCACTGTGAAAATGTTTTGTTAAATGCCATGCATCTCCATTACGAAATATTAAAACAATTTAACTGAAGAAAGGCATGGTGTCTCTGAATATTATGTTGCGTACTATGACTTTAAATACCAGAGTATGTAAAATTAATTTGACTAAACTATGTAGGATAAATGTGCCCTATTTCAGCCCCTACCCAACAGTCAGCCTCCCTGAAAACAAATTGTGTGGTTACATGTCGCCAGATTGTAAAACATTTGTAAAATAGCATATTAATAATAACAACAGATGGCTGACTACTAGCTTTAAATGGGCTGTAACAAAAAATTTTAAAGACAAATTAGAAGTAGGTACCCTGGTAATATCCGAGTATCAAGATAAGTGTTAATATTGTTTACTACATCGTTGGGCGGCTGAAACTGCATCGTTTAGTGCAAGAAAACCTTGTAGAGATTGTTCATTTGTTTTTTGCTGGCTTGAACTTAATTGCAAAACGAGACGAACATTTCGTTTAACCCAACATATGAAAAAAATGACACAACGAAAAATGGTTCCTGCTTTTTATATACAACACAATACTGTATGTATAATTGTTGTGTTTGTATTCTTTTTGTTTTAAATTAGCTTCAATTTTTTTATTCGAATGCTACACATACATACATATATCTTTTTATGTCATGTAAGGACACGCGTCAATACGAATTCAACGATTACATTAATTTACAAGTTTATCAGAACAATATTAATGTAATTCGATACGTTTCAAGTATAATTTTATATATTATGTAATTTTATTTTAGTTAATTTAAACTGAGAAAAATGTTTGGTGCATATCTTTCACAAGTAATGCTTTACCATTTGTAATTAATATAATTGTTTAATATAAATAATTTATAGATAGGAACAGCAAAATGTATATTAAGAAGAACAGATGAAGACATTAATTATTGGAGATCGTAGAAAGATAAAATATTTTTTTCAAAACCTTGTTAAAACATTTTTATGAGATATACTGATACTGCAACATCAAGGAAATGTTGATATTATACGAACTCCAGCTTCTCATTCCGCTAATGTATTCTCTGATGGTAAATATTTTAATTGACCTGTATTGTACACTGTATTGTAAGAATTATTACACGGAATAATTCCTGGCTTCTTGAGTAAAGCGTAAGTCGCAGATGGAACAATACAAAAAAGTGATATTCCCACAATAACTTCTTCCCGCAACTGTAATAACCTCGATCCCATTAGCAACGCCTCTTTATGCATCCACAAAGAGCAGGCGCCCCTGACAGATAATAGAAATACATCTGTTTCTAAGCAAATTGACTGTAGACGCGTTTGTCAGCCGATAGCGTATCCCCTGGCGTGCGCGCGCGCTCTAGGAGCATAAATTCTGAAAGCCCGAGCCGCACAACAAATAGGATGCAGCGAATTTTTAATTCCACAATAACAGGATTCCCACGTTGCGAACATTTAGCTATCATTTCGGAAAAAGAGACGTGGGAACATGAAGAGCCAGAATGGAATAATATGTTCCAGCATCATTTTTATTATTCTCATTCGCAAGACTCGTTTAAAGCTTCATTGTCAAGTAAAAATTCTTACAGAAAATGCTAGTCGACGATTATAAATGTAATAGTGATTTCAACTTAATATTTATGATTTTTCCAACTTTCATTTCTAATATTTACTCCTTGAATCTATGTATAATTCTAATGATGTTTACATACGTAGCAAGTTAAATTGATACAAGCAACGTGTTTACTAGCGCATATACAATGCAATGATTCTAAATATTGAACGCAGCTCTCGTTAAATGGATCTATTGAAACGATCGCATGTCTCAGGCATATTCAACATCGACCATCTCGTGTAGCTGAATGTTATATCGGAAAATTTCATCGCACATTTTCGACTAACTATCGCACGTCAATTTATTTACATCGCGTAGCGCATCTGAAAATTATTACGTTTAGAAACTTCTGTAACAGAATATAACAGAGACTAATTTGTAAGTCCTTACCTACAATAGTATTTTCAATATTCATGGAAACTACATAGTTTCAGTCACGTTTAACGTTGAACCTACCACCGTCGGTCAAATAACCAGTTTCAGGATTTTTATTCTGCAATTATTGAACTAATAAAAATCGTTTCGTGTCAAATGATTGATTGAATTTCTTTATTTAACACGTTAGTGTCATATACATATGACCGACACCATTTTTTTACCTAGATTTTGCACAAAGTTTCAATATGTTTAAATCTGGCCATTTTCGTAAGACAACACAGTCAAGGCTCGATAGGTTTAGCGTTAAAGAATCAATTTTTTTCAAGAAGAATGGGTACATGCTGTTTGCGTATCGGGAAAAAACGGAGCACGAGGCGTTCATTGACCGGAACATGATAGCGAATGATCAAGAATCGTCGCGGAGGCTCGTTTTCGCCGAAATAGATGGCAAGACGGCAGTTTTCGACTCGGATAGATGGGGCACGCCGACAACTGGGCAAACTCGGCGTCGCGCGCTAAATAACTTTGCTTAACAAGGTGCTGCCGCCACTGTAAAAAGATTACGTAAGCGGTAATGGCCGCCGGCTCCTCCTAAATTCGAGAACGAAGAGTTCCGGCGGAGAGCGCGAAGCCAAGAGACAGAGAGAAAGAAGCGGGAGAGAGCTAGGAAAAGAGAGGGACAGAGAGGAAAAGAGATAGAGAGAAGGGGGGCGAAGAGGGAACGGAGATAGATACATAGAACGGAGTACAGGAATGGCGAGCGAGGTGGAGAGGGAGGAACAGCTCAACGTTCATGGCGGGGGTTAATTTTAATTTCCTAATTTTTCCCACCCCGAGGCGCAGGTAATTTCCTCCCCAGAAGAGAATAGATGTAATTACTTAACGCCTCCGAGCTCCGAGCTCCTCTTATTAAAAGAGGATCGTGCCCTCGAGGGATGGAGGGGTGGAAGATCTCTGGTGGGGGCTACGCGGAGTGGTGGAAACACAACAATCGTCGGAGACCGATCGCGAAGAAAGGGAAACGTTGTCGAGCTGATTCCCTGGAAGACGAACAAGGCGTCTTATTGTCTTCGCACGGTAACCGTAGTCAAACGTCGATCCACCGATCAGTATTCTTCGGGTAGCCATGATAGAGTTCTCGCAAAATTTCGCGAGAGACACTCGAGCCGAAGAAGCGGGGAGTAATCGGTAAGATAGATATTTTCGCTAGGTGAAAATTTCAACGTCGCACACACGAAAAGAACGTATCCCGCGGCTCGAATTAGAGACTAAGGTCGACGGAGCAGAGAGGGTCCACGGCAGGGGTGATTTCCCGAATGCTGTGGGGTAGGGAGGAGCCATCTTGCGGCCGGTTTCAGGGCAGCCACCAATTGATTCATCCCCACCGCCGCTCCATTACTGGAAGGAAGGGGCGTCGATTCAATTCCAGGGCTAAAAAACCGTCCGTGGGGCGGAGTCCCCTCCGTAATCCGTCCGTCCCGATTGGTCGGGGATCGAGTGGCACCGGTGAACTCTCCACCTGCCCGACCAATCCCCGAGCTCTGGGTGGCAACCTAAACCAGTTTGGGCTCAGCGTTCAGAGGGGAGCCGTTGACTTGACTCTCCAAGCAGATAGTGCTGTGCCGTTGGCTCGTGCCGTAGTGGTCCTATCACTAACAGGACCCTTGCCAGCAGGGAATCCCTGGAATTCGTAGGTTACGTGGCCGAATTTGCCGCATAGACCCGTCGGACCGGACCCGCGTTCCCGATCACGTCAGCTGATCAGTGTTTTCGTCAGTGACGGCTGCGCAACGCAAGTCCGAGGTTCAATATCGCAATTAGGCAGTAATCAGTGCTAATTTTTCTAGTGTGACATCGGTGATTTTCGTCAACGGACCCGCCACTGCAGTGACTTTTCTTGTTTCGTGACCCGGTTCCGCCGCCGAAGACATTCCGTCGTGAACTCGGCAGACAAAGATCGATATCCGGGCTAAACGTTGCGTTCGTGTCGATGACAGCTGTCGAAAGGTCATCCAAGTGACTCGAGTGACACTTTGAAGGGATTTTTATTGTGCGCGGGCAGGAGAACTTTTGAGACTGACTCGTGTTAACCGTGTTCAACTACTCTTTCTTCAGCTCGGCGATTCAGATGTCATGTGCTGGGAGAGAATTTTTAAAATTGATAATTTTGACAGTACCTATAATTGAGGAAACAGTACCTTGTCGCGGCTAGAGCAAGCAAAAATTTAAATACTTAAAGCTAATCGGAGATTCATCGCTCTGAGCCGGCAAAGTGTGCAATCTCACCTTCCGACGGCACCTGAGCCGACTACTTCCAGAGGAACTTTCCTCGATCGATCATACAAACACATAAATCGGTTATTTTCTATGAACCACCGACGATCTCAGATGGCCAAAGCAAACGTAACCGAAAGCGTTACTCCAAAATCAAAAAGATATTCGTAGAGCAGGGCTGCGGGCTTAAAAAGATGTAAATAAACGACACACGACCTGTTCGAGTCACTAGAAACTTTTTTAAAAAATTTCGTACAAGATTCAGCTTGCTGTTACAAATACCTGGAATTCAAAAGACTGTCAGCCCCGAGTGTCGGTTCAAATGAGCACAGAGGACCAATAAATATCGGAGTAGTAACGTCGATTGAAGACAGGCAGGGGTATTTAAATGCAGAAGAAGTGAAGCCTCTCCTGTGGAGAGACAGCCAGTCATCAAGTTGGTACCCAACATGGTCCTGGAACCAGGAGGTGGTTTGTCCTTCCCACTGCCTCCTGGTAGCGGTTCCGCTGGTTCCGGTGGTTCCCTTCTAACGCCGGCCAGGCTGTTCCAGAGGGCGACACCTGTATTTCCGTTTCATCTGGCAGGATGGCCACCGCATCACCCGGTCCTCGGACAGGTTCAAAGTCAGGTTCAGCAGACGATGCAGGCACAGCATCAAGCGGCCGCAGCTGCTGTCAGGTTTCTCAGTCATCATCATCCTCATCATTCGCATCCGGCATTGGGGAACCACCCCCTGGTGCCGGCGATAGCTAGCCACCATCCGGCCGCCCATCATCTTCATCACGGTGCCGATCACGCAGATGAGGATGACGAGAAGAAAGGTAGGTGCTCTTCCAGTCACACCGCGGTTACTCTGTCTATTACTATCGGTGCAACTGTGCCAAATATCACGCCAACAAGGCGACATTCGCGAGGGTTTGTTTTGGGAATTGTATTGCGGATAAACCTCAACTTGCAACACAAACTTTTGTCCTGGTTGCTATCCTTTGTGTGTTTTTTGTTTAATGGAACAGGTAAGAGTTTGACAGTAAGACAGTTCAGATTGAAAAGTTAAGTGGATAGGTGTATCGGAGCAGCGTGTGTAAATATAACTTTAGTCTATCGATCTCCTAGTGGTATAATGTGCGGTTCATGTTTGCAAAAGCTAATAATTTACTTTTCCATTAAACTGAAAGGCAATCACGCATTTGTTGCCACATTCTTTCCGAGATATTTTGCATACTTATCGCTCCGCAGACTGCAATTTTAAGGCACGAACGGCAGCCGGCTGGCCAACGTCTGCAGTGTAGACTACACCGTTACTTAATTTACAATGCGTATTAAACTGCGTGTTACTGACAGTACTATTTATGTCAATGCGATTAAGCTCTGAAATATTATTACTATGAACAAAACGCGTTTGTAATTCGAAATTCATAAGCCCCAGCAACGCACGTGACGAGTATTATTTTTAAAACTTAATTTATTCCATGAGGAACGTGAAGAGATTATTCTAACATGAAAGATTATACGAACAAATATTTTCCACCTTTAATTACTAACATTACTGCCCTCTATATTGTTCATTTTTATGTTGAGTTGTAATAAACAAACCAGCATGGAACGAGTGAATGAAACACATACATATTTTATTGGCTTTTTAAGCATGCAAAAGTGATTAATTATAAATAGAAGTATTTCTTAAATTAAAGTAAAGAAAGTGCATTCTCTGTAATGTTGGTTAATTTTTCTGATATTTCAGTCATTAAATTAACCGGTTCATTAACTTGTATTTTGTTCTAAGTCTATTATTTTGATGGTCTTGATGGAAGATCTTAATTGCTGGTTGGTTCAGTGATCACGGCGAATCGAAGTAGTTTCATCTACGAATGATTCGATTATTTGCCCGTCATCCCGCCGTGGAAACACCTGTAAAAATCCGGCTGTATAGTTACAGGTAGTTGCGAGATAGTATCCGGCGTTGTTTCTTGCTCGAGCAGCTTCTCGTTCGAATACATTTCCAAGATACGCCCGGAAAATGGTCTACAGGGAGTGCCGTAACACGGTCAATCATAAGATCGTTCTTGACGAGCCCCTGGGATCGCTTACAGGGTTAGCCCCAATCCGTAACGCCCTTTTTCCACCCTTCCTTCGAGCTGACGGCTTGAAATCACGTTTCGTGTAAGAGATCGAGGGTGGAAATCTGTTTTTTACGTGATCCCATTCATGTCCCTAACGCTTGTTTATGCCTCGCGGGGAGTGCCACTTAACCCGCAACTTTTTTCTTCCTGTTATTTCGCGGAAACTCGCCTCCGATCTAAACCAATTCCTATTTTTTCTTTTCACTGTCGAACGTGCTGACCTGTTCGATCTTCATTATACTCGCAGCTTTTGTCACTCTGGGACAAGATCGATGTCACGGAAACAAACTTAATTGTATCGATCACAATGATAATGCTAGGTTAAGGCATTGTAATGCTATGACAGTGTTAAGGGCGAGGCTGAATGATCAGTTCGTAGCAAACATGTCAGTAGATAAGCTGAATAGATCATCTAAGAATGCATGGCTCTAACTTTAAATAAGGTGAAAACGTAAAATCAATTGAAAAATTACTTCTTCTGTGATATTATCTCATTGTCAGCTGCGTAAGTTTTCTATTATATATTTTCCATTTAATTATATAGTAATATCATTGTTACATGCTCTTGAAAAAGAATCGTATATATTTATCCTTTCAAAATTGCGAACAAAAATTAATGTTTCTTTCTTCATTTTTATTTTCTCATATATAACAAAGACATATTGCTGTTAACCCTTCACCGTATAATCACAAGTCAGACTCGATCAGGAGATTTTACAAAAATATCTACTATACATATATGAATCTTATGCATTTCTTTTTGGACGAAATAAAATTCTGTTCTTTTGTAGCCAGCATTTAAGCATTGAAGAAAATGTAAGCATGCAATAAACATACATTTTCTTTTCTCTTTTATGAAATGATTAAGGATGAAGCACTTGTAATCATTGTAGCCCTGATAAAAATCGTGCGGTAAGGAGTTGACACTCGCATAATAAACTATATAAGATATATTATTTTATGTTTACACGGATAATACATTGTTTCATTCATTAATAAATACAAAATACAAAACAGTAAAAACAATGAAAGAATTCTAAAATTCTGTTATATCATTTTCAATCAATTAAACGCTTCAGAAAACAAATGAATTTCAATGTTATTCTACTTTGTTACAATTAACACATTATATACCGGTAATTATTCCATCATTTTTTGAACTCTATAGTACATGGGGGGAGGATTTTGTAATAAATCCTTCAACAGCTACAGAAACTGTAGCATGAACGAACAAATCACCCTTAGTAACGTAATCTAATCATTTTGTTTGAGATTATTCTATAAAAGAAGATTTTTGAGCTTTTATCAGATACAGCACAATTGTTAAAATGCCTTTTTAATAGGCGTCCGTTAGATAAAGTGTTAAGGTAGACAATTTTTATTTTGTATAAAGACATAAGGACCCGCAGTCTACCAATGCAGATTTTAAACGCTTCTGGTAGATACGTTATAGTATTTACCTATGAAGATAAAAACGGGATGCATCTCCCGGCTGATAGAATAAATTATTCTCAAGTTCATGGAGTAACAAACCATTCAGAATCCAATTATAGTGCACCCAGAAGCAACAAATCTTCCAATTGCTTGATGGTTTCCGCCGATCCGATCCGAGTCGATTTTTCTTCTTAAATCAGTCGGCAATTCTTCTTCCATTCAACTGAAAAACGTTACGCGCCGCGTAGTCGAACAAATAGATATCCGAAATTAATCCAGCGGGGCGAACAGACGCCAAAACGGGCAGGCAACCGGCTAAATGAAATCCGCAATTGTTTTCATTACACGAGCGTTTAAAATACTCCTCTTCTAATTTCGCTAATGGGCCAACTAGCATAGCCAACCGCACGTAACGCGACCTGCAAGCCGGCAACCTAACTAATGAGTTCCGCGGCTGGTTAACGTAACAGTGTTTAAGATAAACGTGTCACGTCTGACAGACGTGAGAGATCTACCTCGGTGGCCGTTTCGCTTCTTTTCCCGCGAACAAGCGTTATCCGGGGACTTTGACAAGTCCCATTTTCGGTTAGTTCATTCGTCAACCGAGACCCCAACCAAGACTGGTCCATCAGGAACGTCTGATTGGTTGCTCAATCAATCCTCTCCTTGTAGTCACTGATTCGTTACGAGGTCATTCAGTTCCAGAAAATATTCAATTGCTTCGACATCATTCCATTATTGTTATTCTTGCTGTAAAAGAGTTTCCGGAAATGTCTTTCTCCTTGTTGATTCGTCATGGAGTCATTGATTTTTGTATGTAGTAGATTTCTACTATGTAGTATATCCCTTTATCATTCTTGTAATAGAACAGTTTCCGAAAATGTTCGACTTTTTGCATTTATTGATTCGTTAGGAATCCATTGGTTTTCAAAAAATATTTAACTGTTTCGTCACTGCATCTTGCATTAGTAAATTCTATAATAATTATTCTTGTTGTTGTGAAAGAGTTTCTGACAATGTTTGATTGCGTTTGTACCATACATCTTTCGGCAATGAAAAATCAGGTGATAATAACGTGAGAATATGTTTAATCATCTTTTTGTTGAACCACTTTTTAAAAAGAAATATACAAGTAAAGAGTGAAATCGCTTCCTTTACTTTGTTGTTTAGGGAAGAAAGTTTTTTCATTGCTTTCTTTAATGTTGTCCAAGAAAATAATTGCCCTAAAGCGCAATTTGCATATATTACTTTGGAACAGCGTTTCATTATTTTCGTAACATGTACCTTTTTAATTACGTCCGTATACAGAATATTTTAGTGGTACCTGATTGTTTCAGTTCTTCATTAAGTTTCTACTTAAAAAAATCCCTCTGTTAATTCGTATACGATTCTTGTGAAACCTTCGGTGCTTTATACGAAATTTTAACAAACTTTGTAAAGAATTCTTATAAGAATAACGTAATTCCTACCGAGTCACTCCACATTTCACTTTAACCTTTAGATTTGCTTTATTTTTGAGTCAATGTTTCAGCTGTTGGGTGTGCGCAATTTCTCAGTTGAGCTATAGAAATGATCTATCCATGTTAATTAGAACCTAATTCCGACTGAAATTTACCCGAATGTTTAGTAACATTTTGTGTCCATTTCAATACTTGCTATTTTTATTAATGCTCTTATCTACCAATGGATTTTATTCTGAATTATGAAAATATCAGATCCATTTTAATTAACTTTCAATTCACTTTTGATCGATGGATTGATCCAAGCCTTTGTACACTTTTGTCACTTCTTATTTACAGAAATGCTTTGAACCTTTACAACGAATCTCATCAGCACTACGTTTGCGTCCTTTAATGATACTACCAACGATATTTCTTGTTATATCCAAGCAAATTTAAAATTCCTAGAAAAAGAAGCATTTCAATTCGATTTTTCAATACGTGATTTAACAAAAAGGAATAACTGTTAACGAGCGCCCGGTAGCTAACGAAGGAAAAGGTATCTGATAAGTACTCCGAAATATCAGCCGACTCCTATCGACATTTAATTAGACCTGCGCGTAATTGAGGTCCATTCATTCATGATCGTTCTCGGTTATATCGTCGTGGCGCAATTTTATCGATCCAGTCAATGCCTTCTATCGACGAGTCACGTGAGCTTGTGCATCGTTGCGCAAACAGACAGCCCAATCTTCTCTAACTAACTAATTCTAACGAATTATGCACGTCAAGTAATTATTATTCCGCGCTAGTTTCCCGTTTAAACAGATATTTATCACGATAATATTAATAATCGTTTTCGACAAGTAAGATATTTTAATATGACTTGCAAATGAACTTTATTCTACCACTGCGAATTTATATGAATTTATTACGTCGAAAGATTATTTAAATTCGATCATTTTTAATTTATTCAACGCTCGAGTCTTCGATCTTGTTATAATATCCACTTTGTGTTCTCTGTCTTTCGATTCGCAATTAATTTGCGTATACAATGTGAACTGAAATCATCCCAGAATATATAATTATTATGTAATTTATTCACAGAGCACTATAGAATAACCGTTACTCAAAAACGCGCGAAACAGAATGTGCGGAAAATCGCACAAATTGTTTCCAGCTTGGCTGCTTACATGTTCTCGCGACAAGCCACCATCCATAACGTGTATCCGGTATAATTTTCATTAAACCAGATCATTAAGTCCGGTCGTTAATTAAGTCTACCCACTTCTAGACGCTTCGTAACCCACGCCATCTTGTTCGTCATTCAGAATTAGTATTTTCTTACGAACGGGTTCCGATATACAAATCTGTCGCGTTCCAAAAACCTGATCGATCATCCTACAAAATAAAATAAAAAATATATACATACACAGCTTTAACTATCACCATTTATTACCGGACAACAAAAAGCATAAATATTTTTATATAGAAATTCAACTCTCATGTGTTTCTTATTTCGTTATGCACTTTTACGTTTTATTTACAATTTCATTTTTAAATCAATATATCAATGCATACACCATTCATGCACGGGTGCAATAAACTAACAATGGAACATTCAATTTTATCATTGTTGTACTTTATTATTACGTAGATTTTGACACGCTTCAGATCTATATGGAACTAGACTGTGGCTCTATGAGTCTATACAGGGTGTCCCAAAAATGTCACGGTTCTTTCAAATGGGAGGTTCCTGAGACCAGTTGAAGCGACATTTTCCTTTGCAAAAATGGCCGTTTCAGCTTTGTTAAGGAGTTATTAATGAAAAACACGGACCAATCAGAGCGCGAACTAGCGGCGTATTGGCAGAGACGGCCGCGCGCGACAGCAGTCGAGCGATGGTGATACACCGCGGACGAAAGCAAGGAACAAACAAGAGAAGAAAATTTTTCGAGTCCTATGTCGGATAGTTCAAATTTGAATATGTTGTAGTCTTTAGTAACCTATGAACAAATCTCGAAGGATTTTTCGAAATCTTAAAAAATGTTGGTTTTACAGACGTGTAAAGAAAAGTGTAAACTTTTTTCATTAAATTATAACACTAGAACTAACGTGCCGAGGAAAATGAGTTTTTAGGAGCTTATAGTGAACATATAAGAGTATCTATTGAAAATATTTCGATTTGGAAAAAATGGTTTTTTCACCATTTATTTTGCAAATGTTTTAAACAAATGCAATTTTCTTATAGCCGGGACTTTTTTAAATATTCGAAAATATGAGGTGACAGCTCCAAGTCTCCTCTTTACGGACCTATTTTTGAAAAGGCAGACACTTTAAAATTGACGGAATTAAAATCATTTAAAGCGAACGCTGCACCGCGATATTACAGTCGCGAACGGCACCGAAGGCGCGCGGCACGAACAGCTGTTATATACGCGACCACTGCACACTCTAACACCGTCAATACTGAGAAAGCCTTGCTTACCTTCGTTCTCATGTAGAACCCCAGCGAGGTGAAAATGATTCCTGTATTCACAAATTATTCGGTGTACAACATTGAACCTGCCTACTCGTAAAATTCACAAGAGCATTTTTGATCAATGTCCATTCACTGCACAATCCGGCCCACATTATTAACTTATTCACGATCACAGTAAAATTATTCACACATATCCATTGGGTCCACAAACGTTGAATGAAATCCACACAAGTGATTCACAGAAATCCATATATCACGCACAACTAGTTCACATTTGATGTACGTAAAGTGACTGTTTCGACTTCCCGTGCACGAAAAATCGTACGACCATGCTCGCGACCGTAGGAAGACTACTTCAGAACAGCTGACGAGGTTAACGGCGACTCAACAGCACACTGCCGATTTTCATTTCAGCAACTGTCCGATGGAACCGTGTTTTCAAATGGAATGGAAAGAGTAAATGACCGCCCCTAAACCGAGAGTCACTCGCAGGTACGTTTGTACCCTCAAGCGGAGAATCCGAGTGTCCCAAGGGGGTACCGTAGCCATAAACCAGAAGAGCGCCTTGACTTGAACAAAGCTGGCGGAAATTAAGAACTCGACGATGGCTCGACTTCTGGTTACCAAATGTGTAAAATAGGTCAATAAAATGCTAAAAGTTTTAACGAAGACTAACAGCTTTTTGGGAAATTTTCTTTTTTTGTTTGTTCCTTGCTTTCGTCCGCGGTGTATCACCAACGCTCGATTGCTGTCGCGCGCGTCCGTCTCTGCCAATACGCCTCTAGGTCGCGCTCTGATTGGTCCGTGTTTTTCGTTAATAACTCCTTAACAAAGCCGAAACGGCCATTTTTGTAAAGGAAAATGTCGCTTCAAATGGCCTCAGGAACCTTCCCTTTGAAGGAACCCTTCAATTTTTGGGACACCCTGTATATAGAAAATAGAATTGTAAAAAAATTTCTTAACTTTATTAGAGATTTTAGTGTACTCCGACGAAGACAACGATAATATTATCGAATTCTCTTTAACATGTTTCTATACCAATTTTTACAAGATTAAGCCTGTTGGAAGGCCTACATAAACTGCACAGTTTGCACATGATATTGCATAAAGTTCAAGCAATGAAATATAAAGTTCTGCAGTCTGTGTGTTCATTACTAAACAGGTCTTGACGGATTTATGAACAAAATGATTAGGTAAAATTTAAAACAGCAAAGAGCCCTTGCCATATAATATTCAATCACACTAGTGACGAAGAACACAAACAATGAGTTTGAAAATGCTGTTGAGTGCGCATGTTATTCCTCTCTCTTAAATTAAAATAATGTTGTCTTATTTTAGTATTGATCTTTAAGTTGTTTTGACGCAGCATAGTGTCGACATTCGACATATCATAAACATACATTTTCGTTCTCTTCTATGAATTATTAAGCACAAAGTAGTTCAAATCATTGAAGTCACGAAGAAAATTATACTGCAAGCAGTTGAGAGAATTAAAAAATATTTTTCTGATTAAAACATGAAAGTATAATTTCTCTTTGGTTCCTGTTTCATGCAATTCATGCAGAAGATTTTTATTTAGCACGAAGTACCGCAGTCCGTTTCGTGCACGCAAGTTCAATGAAGCGATTTCGAGCGTTTATTTCAATCGGCTAACGGAATCCAATAATTTTCTCTTTATTAGCGACGCCGTGAGCGCCGGTTAATTACGCCGAATACATTAGCGCTCGCAAGAACAGCGAAGCATTCGTCAGTGACAGGAGCTAATTAATATTCCGGCCGGGGAATAAAACACGGATAAACCGGCCCGGAAGCGTTCGTTATTGAAACGTGGAGACGGGAAACCGGTGAAGAAGTGTTCCGTCCGACGCTTGTAGTTTCCGTGCGCGTTCGTTTACGCGAGAAACTGCTCCGATTGTGAAACCGTAATATGCAAATCGGAAATTGAATCATTCTCGATCTGTTTCCGTTTGACATGATTTGGGAGACGTCTTAATTGCTCTCACAAGAATTCTCCAACAACCGCATTATTAAAGAAAATTTCTACGACATTAACACTAAATCTGCCGGACACAAAAGTGACTAGTGCGTGCTGTTTCATAAATTGTGTACGGTTTTTGTTATAATTAGGCTGCGGATCTGTATGTAAAATACAATTTTTCTACATCAATTGCAAGAAACATGAACCAGATTTTTCTATTCTTTAACACTAACCGTACCAAGACCGGCCAAATGTCCGATTTCACAATTTTTTTTATAATGGTTGAAATTAGGAAGATGAATTGTAATTGTAATGGAGTAAGCTCAAAATAATATGTCGACATTCTTAAAATCTTTCGATATTGTCTGTTTTTCAAATGGCACCTGCTCATTTTTGTATTTTTGTATTTGTATTTTGCATTAATTGCAAGATATAAGAGATATACATATAGGCGTTTCTTCCTTTTCTTAATAATGTTTACGAGTTCAAAACAATAAAACAGTCTTTTCAAATTCTCTAAATATTTTTATAGTTTTGCATTTGCTCTACTCATTTGTATTGTAAATGTATAAAATCCGTAATATAATCATAAATATGTATATAAAATCCGCGGTCTAGTCATAGATATATAAAATCCGCAGTTTTATCATGGATATGTGTATAAAATCCACAATCTAGTTATATGTAGTGTATATTTGAATAAAGAAGTTCATTAATTCATTTCCCATGAATTGCATGTTTATTATTTTAATAATTACGACCGGTTATTTAAAAAGTTGTGTAAGTCCATTTCCTCCTCTTTCGACAATTGTTTTTAATTAAAAAGTTCACTTTAAATTAATTGTTTATTTTGTGATTTCTCATTTTTTTCCAAGAATGGACTTTTACCCTACTTTCAAAACTAACGGTTCACTTGTAAAAAAAGAAACCGTTCATTTGATCGATGCGGATTTAGTGCTTATTGTGTTTTTCTCCCGTTATGTTAATTGTAACTGTTGTACATTTTATAATAAATTGTCTGCAATTATATGCTTATTTATTTTTTAGATAATTTCAATAAGTCGCAAAATAACAAAAACTTTTTGAATATTTCCAATGTTTTTACCTTAATCTACTTAATGTTGTCACAAATGCATAAACTGCGCAGTCTACTGATGAAAATGCGTTTCAGTTAAATTTGGATTTTATATTACTTTATTACTTTTACGAAACGTTTAATTTGATAGATAAGGTGAATGTTTTTTTTCAGAGCGATAACATAAATAACGACGAGGTTGAAGATCATGATCACTTTTAACTACGTACTTTCAACTTCATTCTTGCACATCCAGGATAACTTCGAATGATTTTATGATTATACTGCAGATGTTGATGCGTTTACAACATCTGTAAATTCCTAATGTACAGTGAGATGTTTACCTTAACCCCTTGTCCTATGAATTATTTCACATATTTCATAATTTCTTGTAAGAAAAAGACAATTTTTATGTATCGTATGCCTTCATTTATTCAAATTGCTAACTGTTGACAGTGAAGACACAAAATCGATTAGAAGGAAAAGAATAACATATCCATATTTAGTAGATTTTGTTCGAAATTTTCGTCACGAGTCCGACTCGATATTATAGTTCAAGGGGTTAAGAAAAATTAGTGACATTTCAAACTCGTTTCTTCAGTTTTTATTATGTTCGGTTTTTATGATATGATTTACAAGAAATGGGAACGTGCATAATGATACGCAGTCTAGCGATTAAGCGATTAGATTGGAGATTATTGAATTATTTTTATAAAATTTTAAGATTTCTAAATGTAAAATTTCTATTAGACTATATTACTATCTGAGCTGACGGGCATAAGATGAAGGCTATCTTTTCTGAAATTTCCATATATATTAATTTCTCATTGTAATATTCGCCCTGAGAGTTACCAGCTGGAAGTTAATGACACTAGCTGCGAGATACACGATGTAATTGTCTTGTTTCTGTTAACGATGACATCTTGACTGCTGGGAAAAGCTAAACCGTCCCCAGCTCCCCTGGAAAGCTAAAGTTGCGTCATAATCACCGCCAAAGCCTCTAGTACAATGCGTGAAACTCTGGTTAAACGCACATCGCGCACCGCCGCGTCTCCGTTTTCCATTTGCCGGTGGAAATTTGTACGATTAACCTTCTTTAACTTCGCGTTTGCTCGTGCAAGATTAATACGATCATTCTGAAATGATCTATGACTGTCATCAATTCGATGGGAAAGCTGTCAACCAGCGAGGACTCGTTCATTACGTAGATACGTTTACGTAGTTATCATAATAATACGGTTTCAGAAATCAAAACAGTTAAAATGAACAGCTGGCTTAAATACTTTCATCTTATTTTTAGCTGTCAGACCTTAATGTCGATCCGGGACCGAAGAACCCGAGTACAGATACCGATGTTCCGAGCTGTCATCAATTCCGGTTTGGAATCGCAATTAGAGAAACAGACCACTTGGACTGCAATTAGATCTTCCCTCGTTTGCGCGTGTGCGATGATACGAATTAAATGTGTCGAACTTAAATCAGTCGCACGAAGTCGAAGATGGTACAAATTTTAAGTGTTTAGTTACTTTCGTAACGACAAGTGAATTTTGAAGTCGCAGCTAAAAACAAGTGGGCTGTTATGTTTTGGTTTCTACATTTCTTTTATAAACTATGAAGATTGAAAGCATATGAAATATTTCATTATTTCAATTCAGTAAATGGCTATCTAATTGAATAATATAATAAACAAGTCAACATTCCTCTAGTAAATTCTCTGTTAAATGAATTTTTATTGCAGCACCCGTAGGTTTACTTTGAATTAATAGTGTATCCATATTAATGTAAAAATTCATTTTTTAATCTAGACAAATAATTAAGTCATCTATATATGGGGCGACATGGCAGTCAACGTGTTAGTAATGGGAAAACCTAAAAGCGACAAGAACCTTCTTGGTTGTCTAATAGAAGACTGGTGGTTGTAATTATGGTATCGTATTTTGCGTTCTAAAAATATGAAAAGAAATACGCGTTACTTATGAGACGATATGATACATGAGCTTAATTAGAGTGTTCAATAGATTTTGGTTTGATATACGTTCATAGCTTATGAAAATGTTCAAAAATAATAAAACACAATTAATGTTAATCACTGTTTATTTAACATGTTCATTGCCATCATTGTTTGTGCTGCTTATCTCTAATGTTAAAATGTTTTATTATATACAACGTACCGTTATGAAATATCAAAACAATTTAGCAGAAAAAAGCCACAAATTTTCTGAATATTATGTTGCGTATTAACTCAAAACACTAAAGTATAAAAAATTGATTATATTATCATAAATTCTATTACTCAATAATGGACCCAATTTCTGCCATTATCGATCATATTGGGTTGACAACTAAGTGATTGCAGATTTTAAATAAAAACGAAAATTCAAAATTTTTTCATGAAAATATAACTTTATTAAATGAGATATTGTCCATTTTTGTCGATGACTTTTTGCCATCTTTCTGGTAGTGTCATAATTCCATATTCATAAAACTAAAAAATAGATAAAAAAATTTGGCAAAACAATTTTGACGTTGCCTTTCTTTCAAGGCTTAACTTCTAATAACTTCTTGTATGCTTGCGAAGCTTTCCTGCCTTTTTCGGAAATTATAATAAAATATGTCTGAAATGCGCTTTTTGTTGTTCCATTTTTCAATTGGGATAAAAACGAAACTAAATAACTAATCGATACAATATTCTTACTAATTAAAGGTGGAAATTCAAACAACAAGGAAACAATATAGGTTAGGTGCTTTGAAGACGTTGAAAAAACAAAAGAATATGCTAGAACATCTACCGACAAAATCCGCAATCATTTAGTTGCCAATCCAGCAGGTAGTGACTTCTATATGTATATTTAGAATACGGTGAATTAAAATTCTGAATTTTATCATAAACTTTTCTTTATGCTTCAGCTTCATAATAGAACAATATTTTTTTATGGAATTTGTATCTGTTGTCATTGTTAGTCAATCACAGTGATACGTTCTCTATCGTGCAATTTGGGTATATACGCGGCATCGATGTTTCAAGTCATTATTCTTGTACAAAATCCCTTTGTTTCCCGTTTTATTAATTCTGTGTCAGAGCGTATTGATATTTAAAATGTACTTTTCATTCATATTACATTTTTCCAAATACATTAATTTTTGCAAAGATATCGGTAACGTGTTCTTGTGGGACAGACTGTATGTGCGTCGATGACAGCGAAAGTGTTAATATCTTAAGTAGTGAAACATCAGTCATCGTTTAACCTTGAATTGTTCATGCAAAAGTATTTGAGTTAGTATTTGTATTTAAAAATCCCGAAAATTTTGTGAGATATTCTTGAGTGTAGAATCTACAATATGTATAGACTAAGTAATTAACTGTTACGAAGCAAGAGCAATCGGGTTAATAAGAATTATCTTTATTGTACTGGGGATCAGATGCCCCATGCAGGTAATGCAGGGTTAAGGGGGGCTTCTCGTGTAACGGCAGCGAAAACAAGTGATTTTGAAGAATTTTTTTCAGAATAACTATGGGACATATGATACTAGACTTTTTGTGGATGTAAGCAGATAGCCTTGAAGTGCAAGTGCTTCTTTTTAGATGAATTCTTCTTATTATCTATTATATCATAAGAAATAATGTTTCTCGAAGCTATGTTTTCCATGCTGGTGTGCACGATAACTAAAAAACTAGTACAATAAACAAATTCAGACTCATTAATTTCTTTACATAGTCCTTTAGAGATTGGATCAAACCTAAAGTTTATATTTGATTTTTTATTTGTAATATCTTTTTGATCAATACAAATTTAACTAGTCGGTCGAAAAAAGTAAAATTTTATTGCGAATCCTAAAACTTTTCCAACTATATTTTATTCACTGTTATAGACGCTACATTACACGCCAACAATGTTTACACTGCCGATGTTGTTAAGAAGATTTATATATTATACAATATAGTACAATAAGAAGCATTTAATTAAAAAAAAATCACCTGTACTTCAAGATTTTCCGCTTATATATACCCCAAAAGGCCTAGTCCTAGATATCGAATGGTTATTCTAATTAAAATTCTTAAAAATCACTCGTTTTCACTGGCGTTACACGAGAAGCAGGCCTGAATAGAATCAATCGAACATGGATAATTAAAAAATAAATTACGATCGTAAGAAGGAGTCGACGATTGTCTAAGCATTTTTATGTAAATAAGTTCATTTTAAACTGACGTGTGTGTGTACGTAATGTTTAGTAATGACAGAACCTGCATAAAGTCAATCCTACGTCTAAAAGGCGCAGGTGAAGCTCAAAAGCTAAAATCGCGCGTAAACAGCATCCCACGTAATCTATTCGGCTGATCATACGCAATCGCAACGGAATATGAGTAACCATCAGTCTTCGGGGCAGTTGAACGGTAACTTGGCCGTCCGTAAAACTTGAAACAGCTCCGACAGAAGTCTCTTTTACATAATTGCCCGGATAAGATGGTTCGCGTGTGTACGCTTTACACGATCGTTAAACTTTTTCGCCGTTCGTTGATCGTTAGAGCGGCCGCTGTTAGAAGCCGCTGGCCTCTCGCCGTCGGTTGAACGCTTATCTTTCCCGGAGCTGCCTCCCTTAATCGATGCGATCTATCTACGGATCGTGCGATCCGCGAGCCGCATTCGCGGAAAACTGCACGTTGCGGTTGGCCCGGAGTCGAATCGCGGGGAAACGCGTGAATAATGACCGGTTCGCGACAACCGGCCCAGTATTCCACCGACTGGAAAGATAAGAAGCAGTCATCGCCGATGAAAGGAGGTGCGCGCGTGGCACGCGGACAAGTTCCGCGTGGATCTTCTGGAATGCGGATCGCGATCCTTCGACGGATCGCCATATTTCATCGCCTATTAATCGCAGGACGATTTGTACGCGAATTTACCGGTTCTGGTGGACAGAATCGCGAAAATGACAGAGGATGATACAGTGATTAATATTTCGACACTCTGAAAAAAACAATAACCTTTTTAACATTGCACCATACGGCTTGGTTTTTTTAGTAGTTGGAATACTTTGTTTACTACACGTCGTGGAAATAATTTTTTTCAGAATCTAAAGTGGTCGGAATTACAGAGAAAATACTAAAAGTTGCATTTTTAAACTATTTGTGTGGGCCTATATTAGAAATTTAAAAATATACTTTATGCAAATCTGTGTTGATTGTTCGTATTCTGAAAATTTCATCAAAATCGGTTGATGCGGAAAAAACGACAGGCATTGGAAGATGTAAGAATCCTTACATTTATTGCAGATAGAGTCCAAAAAACTGAAATTTTTACCATCTTCAAATGTTTGTAGCTCATTGCAACGATGACTGAAGATAAAATTTTCAGAATACGTATAATTGATACTGTTAGTCCGGATCGGTAGTCTGTATCGAGCCTAAACAAATTCTTGTTTATTTTCTGAGTTCATTGTACTAAATTTTGTTATAAAATATTCACATATCCCTCTTCTGAACCACCTCCATATTTAACGGCGGGAATAATTAGCTTGGATTTCAAACTTTCTCTCTATAAATTAAATTCTTCTATTCGAACGAAATTCAAACTTCGTTTCATCACCAAATATAACGTTTTTCCGAAAGTTTATTGTTTCATTCACAATTTATTTGGCTGACGCGAAACGTTTTTAAGCATTACACTTATCAATGAATGGTTGCTTTTTTTATGCTCAGCAATGAAATCCTGCTTCTTCTATTCCCATACGAAGATGTGCCTCTTGTATAAACAGACGTAATTCACATTTTAAGGTTTTGGCGGAAATGAAACGATTTTGAAACACTTTTCTTCTTATTGTGGTATTGTAGTTTCCACATGGCGTTTTGATTTAAAAAATTTTCGGCGATACAATTTCTTTGTGGACGATTTTCAGATCTTTCTGATATTTTCTGATCTTTCTGATATTTTGTTGATTGTATCACCTTCCATACGCCCATTGAATAGTTGTGATCGTTAGATGGTGTAAGTTCATAAATTTAATGTGATTGAGAAATAGTTTTTTGAAAAATATTTGGTAAATATCTTTTTTATCATCCAATGTTCATCGTTTACATTGCCAAGCTGAAAACAGTCTTTAAATTTAGTGGTGGAAAACGCGTTTTTGAACATGACTTGTGTATGTACGATGACAGTCGAATTTTTTTAAATTTAATATAGTAAATTTCGAAATGATCGTCCGTTTAAACAATACCTAAACAATTTGTTTCTTTTTTCGGCAATTTTTATAACTAATCGTTAATGTATATTTATGAAAACAGCTGTCTATTAGCACCCTGTTAGACTAGTACCTAGAATGAAGAAAAATAGCTAACGACATCTAATAGAGTATTATAATTCAAACTGTTGTAAAAGATTAGGTTATAATTTGACTACCGATCTTTATGCACGTACGGCATGTACGAATTAATAAGATACAAGAAATCTTGTATACGAAATAATTAATTTTAAAAGGATTATCATTAAATTATATCATTCTGGGTAAGTTCTTGGTTCAAGGCTGACATTGCTATTCATATTGAAAAAATTGCTAATTGACATTTCTATAAATAGTTTCGGTAGATTAAAAATAATGTAAACAGCATAAAATGCTAAGGAAGCTTCTGCCTTATCATGTTTTGGAGATATTTGTAATAAGCTATAAAGGCATAAAAATCTACAGTGTACTGATTAATAAATATGTCGTTTCTTTTTGCGATTAACTGAGTTCGTTAGTCCGTCGAACTTTTTTTTTCATTTTACTGGATTTGTATGTAAAAATTTAACAATCTGTCTATTATAAATATATCGATAGATTTCTTAATGTCTGTACTATATTAAAAGGGAGATTAATAATTTTCTTTGAAATTATAATTTAGAATAAAAAATTTTCCACGTGTTACTCGATGTGATCCGTGATAGTTCACGATCCTAAGTGCCACTGACAAATTGATTAGAAACGCGTAGAATTACTGGATGATTCTTAAAAAATTATCAAATAGCTGCCAATAGCTATAGAATGGAGTGATTTCAATAAATTTTATTATTGAGAATGTAACTTCAATGTCGTACGAAGTGTATATTACTTTCAAATTAAACTGTGCCCTCTTGAAATTATATTTGCTCAAAAATGAAGGATGTAATGATCTAAAATAATTAAGAACCCGTCATTGTAAATTCTGAATGCAAGTTAATCTAGCAAATCATTTCATCGACAGACACCATCGTGATTAGTTTGGTTATCCAACTTGGTATTGACACGCAAAACAAATGTATTTTATATTTTGTTGACGAGGTCAACAATTCAAATTCTAAAAGATCTTCACAACTTCAAATAAATTTTTCATCGATGCAATAAAGCATTAGATAAACACGTTGCTTATTTCGTTTAGTATAGTTCGTGAAGTACATACAGTGGGTGTAAAAGGTATTCGTACACGCACTAAAAACGAATAAGTTTTTTAAACTTGGACCAAACGACTTGAGTTTTTCTTTGAGATGTTAGAAGGATTAATTTACTAGATAAGGGATAAATAATTATCTTTTTAATGGCAATTCCGAAGAAAAAGTGAAGGTCAGAATTTATAACTTTTTTCTCCGTGTCTGTGATGACAATTTAGAACATCTATATAATATAGACAATCTACAGGTATTCTAAGTTGCAAAAATTTTTGAATTAAGGAGTTCCGATTCATTTACACATTACCCACTATACTAATTCTTCTATCGTCTGAAAAAAAAGAAATCATGCCGTTTGGTGCAATTTTTAAAAAGTTATTTATTTTTAAATGATCTACGAATACTTTTTACACCCACTGTATGTAATTTATGAAGAACTATAGAAAATACGAGGAACTTTCAATGGCCCCGAAGCTTGAGATAGATCACGTGGTTTCTGTGGGACACCTTGCAAGGTTTTCCAAATTTGGTTCATCAAAGTTCAGTTTCTGCGAGGAAATATGGGAAATGTAATTGTAAGTGACCTGCGAGGTCTTTGAGGTCTGGGGTCTCACCTAACTCACCGAAAGGGGGTCGTTAATTTGTAATTTTTTCGACGGTTCAATCGATTCATCTTATCCGTTGCTGTCGGCTCGCCCGACAAATCGGTGGTTTTTTGTCAACCCGCCTAATGCCTGTTCGTTCAGTCTAATCGTAAAATAATGACAGGATGCCGCGATAACGCGGCCGCATCCTAAAGAAGCTAGAATCATTTGGACGCCTCGAAATAAGTCTTCCCAGAACATAGCGTTGCGCGTTCTTCTCTCCATTTGATAATTCAGACATTAAACTTGCAGACAGTCGGAACTAAGTGTACAGTGTGGTTACTAATGTAGTTACTAATGCCGGTTACTAATGTATTGAAGAAAGTAAAAAATTCATTTTTTTTTATCGAATAGGAACGGCTACTTTCGAAATGAAAAATATCTTGGCCAAGTCAGGAAACGAATTACTGTACTAACGATGGTCTAGATATGTTCATTTGACATCATTTAATTTTTTGAAATTATTTGGAAATACATAATCATAAATAGCCCTTTGCGCTCGGAGCTATTTCAACTAAAAAACCAAACATTTCTTCTAACCTAGAATATTTTCATTGTACATCATTTATTTTCATTATATGCGTAAGAAACTGATATAGTACCTTATACAATATTTAAATGTTTAGTAATTTATTACATATAAACAAATTTAATCGTGTAAACAATATTCTGAACAATGGTGTAGCAATTTGTTGTGGCGCCTTAGAGTCGCCATTCGATTGGTAAGGGATAGACTACGGATTTTTGTGCAAAATTCAAATTGTCGGCCTTAATTGCAAGATAGAGGAGCTACATAGACATTTCTTTTCTCAACCATTTTAGTTAGCAGGAAGAAATACAACAGTATGTCTAAATCCTTTAGATGATTTTATTGCTTAGCATTTAATCTACTGATTTTTGTCATAAATCCATAAAAATTGCAATCTAATCGTAAAGCTTTTTGAAGGATTTTTTGAAGTGAAATGTAAATCATTTTATGATGTAAGATGTTTATTCTGACAAGAATCGTTCGATTTATTGCTCATTCCAGAGAATAGATATTTACAATTAGAAAGTAAATAGATTGAGTTATTACATAACATATCCAATCTCTAATCGTGTATTTTCGGTTTTGAATTTCAAACTTTTCGATAGACGTCATGTAATATTTATAACAGCTACTCGAAGCACTTTCTCTTACAGTCTTATCACACCTTCTCCATATATCAAACAATGTAGTATAGTTTATTCGTATATAAAGTATGTTCATAGTTTATTCGTATCTACAGCCATATTCATTACGTTCTTAAATTATTATACATTGGTTTCCTTTCATCCTTCATGTATTCGGAATAACTTGTTTGTCATAAGAGAAAGCAAAATTGAAGAACATTGTAAACTTGCAAAATTAACTACTTTCTACAATATAAAATAATAATTCTTCCCAATCACAAAGCTAAAAGCTTTTGCCAGTGATTCTTCAAGTAAATCGTTCCTCTTGCATAAATGATAAAGTGTTTACTAGACGAAGCATTTGCTGAATTTTACTGCCTAGTATCAGTAAAAGATGATATTTAACCCTTAGCACTCGAATGGCGACTCTGAGGCGCCATTACAAATTGCTACACCATTGTTCAGAATATTGTTTACATGATTAAATTTGTTTATATGTAATAAATTATTAAACATTTAAATATTGTATGAGATACTATATCAGTTTCTTACGCATATAATGAAAATAGCTATGTACAATGAAAATATTCTAGGTTAGAAGAAATGTTTGGTTTTTTAGTTGAAATAGCTCCGAGTGTAAAGGGTTAAGAGATTTAGCATTTTCTTTTAGTTATGCCTAATGCGTACGAGCATTTAATTATTTTGATGCATTATATTATTGTCTGCTGGATAAATATCGCCAACATTTTAGCAAACGCATATCAATCTATCGAATACTACAACAGTATCCGAAAGGTTAACATTTACAAGTGCTTCCTCTATCTTCTAGTTCCTTCAAATCCTAATAAAAATTCAGTTTACATGAGTATATCGTAATCGACATTAATTTTTAAACACAAAATTGTGTTGCTCAATTACGACCGACATGACGGTCAATGTGTTTAAGAAATAAAAATGTGAATGAGTTGGGTCCGCTACACATATCCGTTTTTCTAACGTGCGGCGACCGTGCGGCAACGGAATTGCGGTTCATTTGAAAGGCGCCCACTTGGGTTTGTTTAACGTGCGGTTACTGTGATTTTCACTGCGTTTTCTACTATCGAAGATGAAGGTGTCCCAAACAAAGCGTAGAGTATTTGCCTATTTTGTATATAAATACTATTGTTGCAAACAAAGAAGACGGTATTGGGTGCATCCTTTTATCGGTTCGAGATTTACACGAGACATATTTGCTATATCCTTTGCTGATTTAAGAGAAAATCCTGAAAAATTCTTTAATTATTTTCGAATGAGTGTTCACTTGTTTGATGAGCTGTTAGATAGAATAACGGAGAGAATCGCATCACAAGATACATGGATGAGACTTGCTATAACTCCCGTAGAAATGTTAGCTGTAGCTATAAGGTAAGTAAATAGAATCGAGGTATAACACGTAGTATAAGAATATAAGGGGGTGGAGGAAATATCGGAGTACCTGAGAAAAAGATGGAAAGAGGAGGAGTGGAGTAGGGTGGCGAGCTATAAATTAGGAAATATTGGGAGAGGGGGACATAGTGGGAGATATTGGTAATATTTGAGATATTTTTTAATTTCAACAATAAAAAGTTCAATGTCTAAAAATGTATCACCGTTTATGTCGTTCATTGTGCGGCAGAATAACGGACGTGTACGTCAACTGATATGCGATAATGTAATGACAATCGTATGTGCGATTGCGGCGACCATGCGTTCCTTTGGTGAACTGTGGCAAATATTGAACGCAAGACGGACGTGTGACGTCGGAATTACGGTTCAAACAAATGTGCAGCGTCTTCATTGCATTCATAGTACTTCAGACCGCAATTGCGGTACCGCACGGTTGCCGCACATTAAAACAACGGATGTGTGTAGCGGGCCTTAAACGGAGTCGAAGAACAGAGTAGGTTTCATTGAGCCGCTCATTTGTCAAATCGATTACAATATCTTCACAATATAAAAAGTAGAGAAAATTGATGAAATAGTGTACATTCAGTATTCAAAATTCTTTCTATTCTTTAACAGTATAAAGTAAAAAAACTTGAAAGGTAGTCGCTTCAGCTTGTGGACGACTCAATTGATATTCGCACAAGCTAGACGACGCGAAATCCTCGCATCATCAAATCGTTTTGAATCAGCATCCTCGCGAAGAAGTTCCCATTGGAAAATCGTGGATTCCACGTTGCCGAGGTAGAGAAGAGGTTCGACGGCAGAAAAACGTCGGGAAGAAGCTAGAAACAGCAAAGAGGCGAGGGACGTTCCGAGGGGTCATAGTCGTGTAGAAAAGGGACAAAGAAGACGGGGACGGCTCCGGGTAATAACTTAATTTAAACTAAACTACAGTTTAATAATTCTCGGCCAGGTCGGCCGTAGAAGATGCAGCGGGCAACCAGCAATTTCAGAGCCGTCGTTAACTGCCGGTCGTTAGTCCCTTTTCAAACTTCTTTCTTTCTCTGGCCCCCACCTTGAACGGCATCCCTTTCGTCCTTTTCTCTCTCTTCATCCTTCTTTCGTTTTCCTCCACCTTCTCCAATCTCTCTCTCTCTCTCTCTCTCTCTCTCTGTCTCTCTCACCTCCCTCTCCTCTCTCTCTCGATCGCTGATCTCCCCGATCTCTTCTTCTTCTTCATCACGTATCGCCAGCACCCAGCCACGGTGTTACTACTACTAACGCTAACGCCGCCGCTCGGTCACGAGCTAATTTTCGAGCGCGGTTTGCGTGCCACGCCGTGAATCTCGCCACGGGCCCCCAGAAACGCTCGCACCGCGACCGACAAATTGAATCGTCCTCGGCCTTCGCCCGGCGAGGATTCCTCGCGAACCAGACCGCGTTTCCAGGTTCGCTTCGGTACTGGTAATCCGCTTCACTTTCGAATAGGGACCATGGTTTTAACACTAAACCTACCACGGTCAAATTGACCGGTTTTCTATTTCGCAATTATTGAAATTAGAAAAGCAATTTCATAGGAAATGACTGAATTGACTTCTTTATTTAAGCATATATTGTAATGGAAACGATACAAAGTTTAAATAAATTCAATCTTCTCACTTGTTTAACTCCTTGCCTTATGATTTATTTTACAGTTTTAGTGATTAGAATTTCTTTGTAGTTCATAATTTCTTAGAAAAAGGAGAAAATGTATATCTATTGTATGTGTGTATGTTCTCCAATAGCTGTACATTAACAACAACAAATTAGAATTATATTTCGGTTTAAAGGAAATTAATAACATACATCTTTATTAGACTCTGTTCAGAATCTTCATCACGTCTCTCAGACGATATCGTAAGCGAAGAGGTTATGGCGTTTTACTTTTGTATGTTTTGTGCTTGGTAGGTTTAGTGTTAAACATGCACACTCCTGGACAAAATGACAACACATGTGTGCTGTTAGCTGCGAGGAAAAGTTCTGTTGTTTTATTTTCTTATAAATTCAAAGTTATTTATTTAGAGTTTTTTTTAATAAGAAGCTTATTAGTTCCTCTAGGGAAGAAGGTCTTGTCTTTTGATGAGAAAAACTCGTCGATTACCGTTGGAACACGTTGGAAATTTGCATATTTTTTCCCACTAAGCACACTTTGTAAGAATCGAAAAAGTAATAATCGGGTGGTGCTAAGTCGAGAGAATATGGGGGATGTGACAGAATTTCGCATCCAAGTTCTTGAACTTTTTGCATTTTAATGTTTTCGTGAATTCACTCTTCCTCTTTGTTCGTGCGCGGCGCCCAAACACCAAATTTTGAAACGTATCCAAGCTTTTTTATGTTGCCCAATGCTGTTATTTGGTGAACTCCGAATATGTTTGTAATATCACCAGACGTTGTTGTTTGTTTGCTCTCAATCATGGTCCGTAGAACGCCATCATCAATAACAAATGATGACCCAGATCTAGGTTTTCTTTTTAATGAAAAATCAGAATTTCGTACAATATGCAGTGTCTCAAATATTCTTTCGAATCGCACTTTGTGGAATAGATTAATATTAGAAATTAATAGCTTACTGAATTATGTTTTATTATATTGAATAGTCTAGGATATATATTCTTAAAACTGTCGCAAGTTTTGTTCCAATATGTGTCGCCATTTATTAGCTACAAACTTTGAAAGTTGACATAACGAATAATGAGAAAATTTTCCCGTGTACTTGATATTTTCAATTTGTCGAAGACTACAATTTCTGAATGAAACGCACCACATCATAATTCTACGATTGAGGATGTTGGAGCCTGCCAGTAAATTATGTTCATCTTCTTGGCTTTCTGAACAAGCAGAAGAAAAGTGGGGCAAGGAGGCTGGGAAGCGAAATGATAACACATTCACAAAGTTTATAATATACAGCGGCTCACGAAAGTTATTCAAATGCCCTTTAACTTTCTTTAGCAATTAGATGCTTTGATTTAATAAATCACGTGCAAAAAAGATTTTGAAAAAATTGCAATTGGTAAGAATTACATGAAAAAATGAAAAAATAATTTTTTAAAACTTTTTTATTTTAGCTTGCAATGAAAACATAAAATATGTGTGTTGTAAACCTATGACACAGAAAAAAAAACGAGACGCATCAAAAGATGTAAGAATTTGTGTATTTTGAGCAGAAACTGACCAAAAGTCGTGGAATACTGCGATTTTCACCAATTTCATCCGCTTGTAACTCGTGTGTAATTTTCAGCATGTGTATATATAACATAGGTCTACAAGCCATATTTTCTCATCAACTCAATTTCAATGGAAAAAATACTAACTTCTTCGTACGAGTCCGAACGTCCGAACCCCGTGTCTGCCGTAGCCGCCGTGCGAGGGTTAATTGTATTCTGCGATGAATAATTCCATTTTGCCTTAATAGCTTGCTTTAACGTTTGAATATGATGTTAATAGACTGCGCATTTTTATGCACAATAAAAGTCGTGTGCATCAATTGCAAGATACGGGAGGTACATAGACATTTCATTTCTCTCCTAATTATCTTAAAGAGTTAAAAATAATAGATTAGTCTTTTTAGATTCTCTAACTCTTTTTACTGTTTTGCATTTGATCTACAAATTGCTATCATAAATACATAAAATCCGCAGCATATGCATATGCTTATGCATATTTGTTTTCGATAATTCTGTAGAATCTCACTCGTTGCAACCTCGTTTGTTGCACAGAAACCCCGTTCGTTGCAGACTAGCGATTCCCACCACGAGTTATTAGAAGTTCTGAAACAGAACGCGCGATTGGTTACCTCTTTCGTTGCACAACCTCGATTTTTGCACGCATTCTTGGTCCCATTTCGTGCAAGGAGCGACATTCTACTGTATTTATAATATTTATAATGTTTATAATATTTATAATATTTATAATATTTGTAATATTTATAATATTTGTAATATTTATAATATTTATAATATTTATAGTATTTATAATATTTGTAATATTTATAATATTTATAATATTTATAATATTTATATCCTAAGTGTATACGTTTTTGACTAATTTTTTCGTCAAGACCGTATATATCGATTTTGTTTTTCTATAGAGCCGTTACTGCTTGCTTATTATGAAAACGGTGAATTCTATTTTCTAAATAATTTATTTTACGGTTGCAACAATCACAACTTCTTTGTCATGCAAAAGCTTCTAGAAGAAAGAAGAAATTTATATCTATTATATGTCTGTATTTTCCGTAATGGTTAAATATCGATGACAGAAAAATAGAATTTTATTTCGGTTCAACACGTTGAGTGCCAATCCAGCAACCTCAAAGATTCTATAAAATTGATGTGATTTATTTAATGAAATAAAAATTGAAAAGGATAAATAAATGACACTGATTGGTCCTTCAATCTTCTTGCATTTTCGGGATTTTAATCAAATTTGGTACAACGAATATATTATAACGTACAAATTTATTTTGAAATCTGAATAAATAATTACGTCACCCATGTATGAGGGACATGGCAGCCAACGTGTTACAAGAAATTAATAGCGTGCAACTTTAATTAATTCTGTTCGAAATTTTCAACACGAATCTGACTCGATGATGCAGATCAAGTGTAAGACATGCGTGCTTGATGTCTCACTCGTTTTCATGTAATTTAGATAAGGACTATGCAGATGTGCAATACAAAGTCTGGTTAGCATTTGACTCATCCTTGTATTAACCCTTCAGAGACCACGTTTGTACACTGTTCTGACTCTCATGAATATTTCAAAATTTATTACACAAAATCAGATTATTAGGGACGATACACTTTCATTTAATTAGCAACTAACAGAGAAAAAGGGCATAAATACGATTGTGCTAACGTCTACTAAATAGTAATAGTAGGTTAGTCTTTATAACTTTTTTATTTGAGCCTAATTTAAAAATTTTTAAAATGCATTTTGTTGTGACTAGGATATTGTAAATAAGTTTCGCATATGCGAATTGGAATAAAATTGAATGTAAGATATCATTGGCAATATTACTGTTCCGTCATAATCACGATGTCATGTATTTTGACAGTTGGTAAGATAAAAATTTAGAACTCCGGATGTTGTTGGAAAACTGTTGCCGTAAAATCTGGCTTTAAAGTTCGATTAACGATATCAGTGTGTTACAAAATTCCTTATCATGTTCTTCTGCTGTAATTACAATTTTTGGTCAAGTAACGTCGTAGTTTACCTTTATATTAAATCTGAATCCTTAAGTGCGTTCATAACCTTCTTTCATTTGAACACAAAATTTCTCATTATAATTCACATATGTTTAATAACATATAGAAACTAATTTATGAAGAACAGTTAACATCTTCTGACTAGTGTACTTATAACTTGATTAATAAATTAGTAAATACTATACTATTTATCATTTAAAGAGCTTATAAACACCTGTTTGTGACAATGTATGCAACTTTTAAAGTGAAAGTTACGGTAAATATACAGTTATCTAACAATATGAAAAACAATTTGCTAACTTACTGAATTGAAATGTCATTTCACGTGACCATAATTTCCTACAGAAAAATTTAAAACTGATTTAGTAGCATTCATAGGAGCATGCCTATGTACATCTGTGTAAATCCATAATGACATACTAAAAGTTAAATTTAAACGGGAAAACTTATCTGATGTTGATTAGTTGTTGGAAAAACATTCTGGTAATAATTGGCGAAATATAAATGATTTACTCTGCTACAAAAATATGATTGAAGGACAAACAACAGACATGATTGAGGTTTGCCAAGAGAAAGAAGCATTTCTTTATAGTTTAAAATAAAAATATAAAGTTTTACATACATATTTCGAATTATAAGGTGGTTCGGAACCCACCTTAATAAACAGTAGGTCCCTTTGAAAAGTAGGCTGAAATAGGTTGAGAAATTAGGCGATAGTGAATGTGGAAGAATGGAAGAAGGGGAGAGTGGTAAAATTAGATTTGAAACCCTGAGGGGGCCAAATATCATTGCCTACCTATATTTCGAATTATTTACTTTTAGATCCACTTATATCTAAGTTGAGTCTTAAGATAAATAAATGAATGAAGATGTCACTTTAGTAATTGATGAAATTATTACGCACTTTCTGATTATATACTGCACTTACAAGTTAATAATAAAATTAGTTATCTCCAAAATCTTTCCTATCAGAACTAAATACATCCAATTGTCGTTTTGATTATCAAAAGTGGCAATATCCAACGTTATACCAATATTAAGTTCAATCCCATATATTCGTTCAGTTTTTGCATAATAATTTTACGTAATGTTCAACATCGAAATATCAAAAAATAAAATCCTCAAACATCTTAGATCGAGTTAGAGTGAACATAGCCAGTTTTGAAATGAACTAACTCGTTCGTCTCACTAAACATCGAACGTCGACTATAGAAGTTAGGCGAAGCAAGCATCAATTAAGCAGTTTGAGTTACAGTGACGCAAGGTGACGTCTGCAGGGGGTGGAAGACGCGCAATGGGAAAGATACGGCTGGCAGACTATAAATACTCCGTATTTATATGCTTCGCTAATTGTCTTCGACGATAAGGATCACCCTTTATTACTTTCTCAGCGACTTCGCCGCAGCACTCATCTCCCACCCCCGCCTTCCTTTGCGGATAAATGCGTCCCGCGAAACAACCCCTCGAGCGGGGAACACTTGTCCCAGATTCGTGCTCGCAAGAAACTTCGTTTTCCGTGTAAACGGCACCTTCTCGGCGATCTTGCAAAAAAGCAAATTGTTGGCTTGCGAACCGGTTCAAGGAAGGAATCGCGGATATTCGGACGGGGTTTCTGACCATTAGCCCGTTTTGGCTCACGGGCTACAGCTGCGAATTGTTTTTAACGCGCCCCGCGCCAACCCGATGTAAAACTGGCAATGATATTCCGCGAAACATGTAATCTCACGTGGCTGCCTGATTATCACTGAGACGGCAACAGATCAATCATCACCAGGGAAATTAAGGGTTGCTTCTCGTTGCACCGGGCGTCAATGATAGCACAATTTCGAACCGTTCGCTGTAATCGTTCGTCGTTCGAAGCAATAATTCTTCACGCGATAGCTTAATACAAGCTGCCATTTACGAGCGTAAAACGCGTTACTCTGGAAACGTGCTTGCCTCTGCTTTCAACCCTGGAGAGACAACGTTAATGTTTCCGTTAAGGTAGAAGAGTAACTCTTCAACACCAGTTTTGAAGACAAGCTAATCAGTTATTTAAGTATTAATATTTCACCACAATTGCAACATAACTGATAATTAAGGATCATTAATGTTAGTGTAATAAAACGTTTCTAAAACCACTCAAGAATTATTTCTAAAAATATGTAACTTTATTATAAGTGAACATTCCTTAAGAGATTATAGAACGTTTATTTTGAGTGTCAAATCAATGGGTTGGTTGGAAAATTGGTAGGCAAAAATGTTGCCTACTCCACTTTAAAATGTTATTGTAAACAATATTACTTACTGACTATTTTCTAGTAGTCTTATTAAAATCAAAAATCGACGACTGACAATGTAATGCAACAACTTCTTTTGAAATTCATATTTTAAAGAAAATGATTGAGATTCTTTTATAGACTGCAGATTTTATGCATTTATGACAAAAATGGGTGAATGAGATTCCAAACAGTAAAAAGATTAAATAAATTTAATAATATTGATACATTACATTCAATTTCTTAGAACTATTAAAAAAAAAAGTCAATTTCTGTTTGGCTGATGTGTATTTTAATTCATACAAACAATTTTTATTTTGGATAAATATCCGTATTCTAGTCACTAAAAAGCATTTATTAATAGGTTTCCGGTAGGTAAAGTGTTAAATAACACCATGGGTATGTAGAAACACAGTATAAACTACACATTTTCTATTTGGAGATAGTACAATTCATTGGTTTAAACATACATTCATTATCCACGCTAGTAAAAATAACAAACATTTCTCTAGTAAAAATTAAAATTCTGCATTCCATATGTTAATTGACGTAAACTTGTTCTTTGAAAATTTCGTTCCATTACTTTTGCTTAAAATGTTGTGCAACGATCAACGAAATGTAGATCGCGTTAATTTTATATGCAAAATATCGTGAGACTGGAAAAATAATTTAAGAAATATTCGGAAATAGTTTGCGAGAAGCACGTAGAGCATTCGATGTAGTGGAAACGAAGCTTGGTGAACGTATAAGGTACGCGTTTTTATGTAAATTTAATTCCCCCGTCTTTCGTTGATAAAGATATCAGTGGTAATAAAGTGCGTTCGAACCGCTTCTCGACTCGTTTTCAAGCACGATTCCTCGCCGGCGTGTTACGAGAAAGTCTACGGTTGCTCGAAAGAAGCCTTTAAAGGCTGAAACGTTTCTTGATCGTAATTGTGGTATGACGTTTAAATTGCAGTACAGTGGCAGAATCGTAGTACGGCGGCATGATTGCGGTACGCTCGCATGCAACTTAATAGCACGAAATTTATGACGGATCTCTACTAGGCTCCTCCACCATGCTCGATTGCTCCGACGTGGACGTGAATTATTGCCGCGACATTTCGCGTTTACAATAGATTGAATTAGAGAATTTCACGGCGGCCCCGTGGTCACTTTACTTGTCTCGGACCCGATAAATCACCGTGTATGTGAATTTCGTGGACCGCGTCGAAAATAACAATTTTTAACGGTGATTTGATAAAAATATTATGAGTGTACCTGCGCGATAAATGTAAAATAAATTTTAATTTATTCGTAAATGATATTATTTTCGTGTTTGAATTGGAGGTGTTCAATTCAATTCTTTACTACTACATATAGTAGATTTGTGACTCCACCTTCAAAATTTTATTCATTTCTATTTCCCTTCCTGCATAACTTACGATCTTCTAACGCTATGTACCTTTCAATCAGAATCAGATGATAAATTCGCGAAATTATTGACTGTTTATATGTTTCCAGTCGGTAATTTACTTCTTGCCAGTGATATAAGACTCCGCTTATACTTAAGTTTCAATGTCTATAACAATTAATAGTTAACCCCTTGCTATATTGTATGCTTTTTCATAGTTACAGTAATTAAAACTTTGTTTTCTTAAAAATCCCCCTTAAAAAATTAATATTTAATACTTAATTATTAATAATAGAAAAGTATAATTTTCTCGATTTAAGAGCAACGAATAGCATTCATATTTAGTAGTTTCTGTTTCAAATTTATCACTATACATACTAAGAGGTACATCATTTCGAGAGTTCTAAATTTGGAACTCTAGCCTTTTTATTGATTACTATTTAACCCTTTGCGGACGGGAATAATGTTTAGCGTACTTATCGATGGTTCGAATGTACAATTTTTCTTGGAAAATGAAATGGTGTACTGAAAGCTACGCATAAGAATTAAATGAAGGAGCAAGTGTTGTGTTTGGTAAAAATTTGTTTGGTGTTTTTTGAGAGTAATAATTTTTTAAAAACTGATTTTTAGTCACGGAGTAGCAATTTTACTTAGGCGACTGTCTGCAGACACGCGTCCGCAAAGAGTTAATTGAATTATCGCTAGACAGCAGATTTTAATCATTTTTGACAAAAATGTTTAGGTGCAGTTTATTACATTATTATACTAGTGTATTAGTTTCAGTTTATTACAACTATTAAAGAAGAAACTAGTTTCTACTTGGCTCCTCCTTCCAATTCATGCAAACTATTTTTGTTTTGTATAAATATTCGCAGTTTAATTATCATGAAATTTTTTAACTGAGAATATCTGACGTATCATGTAAAACAATAAAGAACTTTATTTTATATTGCGAATAAAATAGGCAGAATTACATTAACAATAGGTAAAAGAAACATGAGTAAGTGTCGTAAATGGGAAACTACAATACACGGTGCTGCTGTAGTGGTTTCGTCTCTTTCTGGAACTCACTGTCTTATCCAGCATTGAAATCACCTGCACGCGAGGCCGTGTCATGTGTTCAATAAGGGATATAACGATATAACACATGTGAGCCGCTATAAACGGAATAAATAATTGAATGTGGTGCTAATTCCCGTATCTGTGTCAGATACTATATCGAAATGGCATAATTTTAATTAAATTCGAACAAATAATGTCTACAAAATGTATAGGTAATACTCATTGTCAGTAAGGAGGAAATATATTTTATACTAAAAAATAAACAATATCAATGATCGACGTTAATATAACATTTAATGGGACATGTTTGTCAGATATCCATATGTGCTATAAAAAACTTTAATGACTAGACAATAAACGAATCAGAATTTTATTTTCTCACTTTATGTTCTATTGTGCTTATAACTAAACCGCGGATTTTTATGCAAAATAAAAATTGTCTTCATAAATTGCAAGAAATTGGAACCAAGTCCAAATTTCTTTCCTTCATTCATAACATTAATAAGCTGAACATATAAACTCTTTTAAATTGCATCTACCCATTTTTGCCATAAATGCATAAAATTTTTCTATAACAATATACATACATATATGACAGCAAACTATATTAAAACCGTCTTTTTTAAATTTTTGATGGAATTGGCGCAGTACATAAATGTAATATGTATATTTCATGAAATACAATAGAAATTATAATAAGTATTATTACGAAGGATTAATAATCGACAACAATTTTCAATTAACGATAACTCGATTTTTACGCTAAACATAAAGTACTTCAGCTATCAACTTTTACAATTGAAACACCTTAAAACGATATTTAGTTTTCTCATTCACTTTCGAAAACTGTTTACTTTTTCACATCGTTAGAGTAGTACAACCCTCTAAAATTACTACATACAATACTAAGGAGAGCAGCAAACTGATTATGACATCATTTGATAAACTAAAAGTATTAAGCATAACAAATTATCCTTTTCAATACTTTATGATAATCATTCAATGCTATTATTTGAAAATAAAACTGATATTGATTTATTAGAAGTAATAATAATTTCAAATGATGTATTATTTCGTTATTTTGAATTATTTTAAACTTATTTTATATTTATTAAAATTATTAATTTTAAGTTAGACAACAGATATAAGCCAGACTTAAAATTGACCACCATACAAATTGGTCATCTGTTACTATTCCAAAGGACAATTTCAAAATTCTCTAATAATTATTGTTAGCAATTAATACTTGACCCGCGCCATCTGTATGGCAGTGCGGGATCTACCGTGCCGATCGGTTCTTGTTTCTTGGCGGTCCCGATCTTCTTCTTCGTTTCTCGTCGTCACAAGCCGGAGAGGCACGCGGAAGCATGTATTGCGAAATAAAGTTATCACAGTTTTTGTTTTGTCTTGTGTATTAACACTAAACCTACCACGGTCTAAATGACCGGTTTTCTACTTTACAATTATTGAAATGAGAAAACGATTTCATAGGAAATGACTGAACTGACTTCTTTATTTAAGAACATATTCTTATGGAAACGGTACAAAGTTTAAATAAATTCAATCTTCTCAATTCTCTAAGACGTTTTATCTTTATATGTTCTGTGGTTGGTAGGTTTAGTGTTAATATTAGCCCGTGATCCACGTACCACATGATCCTAACAATGATAAAATACGGTAACGTGATATTTGAAATAATATTTCAGATAATGTCATTTCAGAAGTAGCCAGATCTGGTCTATCAAGTTACATACAAGAATAAAAGCTGCACTCAATAATGTCGAACAACATTAACTTTGCAATGTTAGAAATCGTAAAATTACACGTCTGAGATGGCTAATTTCGATCCTAGTAGAACTTACACCACATATACAAGTTTTCATCCGAGAAATAGTTGCTTATTTAGGGTGCATATGACTTGAAAGGAAATCTTCGATCCCACGACTCGGAGATCTCGATCCAGATCGGGAAATCGTTTCGGCGCGATTACAGCTTTCTAAGGCGGAAACGTCGGTCTCGTTTGTGGTAATTTATCGCCTGAAATTCGGTGTTTGGATCGCGGTCTCAGTTGCCGGCCCCGAGCGCCGAAGAAATGAATGAACACACACGACCGTGTGCGGGAAACCCGCCCGAAGACACTCTCCCACTCACTCATCTCGAAAGGGGCCGGTTCTCGTCGTTTCAGAAAATTTTCAGCCCCGCCACGATCGTAATTTGCCTGTAATTGTATTGACCGCATGCGATCTAATAGCGACGCGTTTATCACCGGTTCGCGGAACAAGCAGACGTACCGAACGGATGTGAATCATCCGATCATTTATCAACCAGTGTCTGAATCGTCGCAACCCTACGCCGCTGTCATACACACGTACAATTAGTTATTAAATTCTGCTCTGCCATATTTATCGTGGCTGTCCGGTCCCTCGATTGACGCGAACGTTGAGCGCAGCCGAACTGAAACAATGTTTTCGACGTAATTCAATTAAACCGCTCCTACGCTGATTAGATTGAACCCACAACGTAAAGACGCATAAAGAGTGTGGAGATACGTTTTTGTTAAAAAAATCGAACGATGAGTGATCGCTAGGAAAACGTCGGTGACGCTGATAACAAATCACAATGAAAGGACTTGTTTGTGAACTGATATCTTATATTGAATTATAATGCTTTTTAATTGAGACAGGGGAAGAATGAATTTTATTATCGTTCGATGAGAAGTACGTAATCTTTAATATTGACTAATGGGGAGTTTATTGCACTTTCATGTGATAAGACGTGTTTCCTTTCAGTATTTAATTATTGTACAGTAGAAATTACTAGTTTAGTCATTATTCTTTTGATATCAATTTTCATACGCTACTGTATGTGTATGTTATATTTGTTCGAGTACTGCAGTTGATTTGACATTTTTTTGGTTTGAGTGTTTAATTATCATACAGTACAAACGTAACAATAGAAACTACTATTTCACCCATTGTCCTTTTAATATTTAGTTCACTTCTGAATCACAAATTGATGCAGCCATTCTAAAATTTGTACGCTAGAGCTGTTTTTATAATAATTTTGTTTCATCTGAAAATGGCTCGTTTCATTTGTGCCGTTATGATTAGACTGTGATAATCATGAATTTATGCTCAAGAATTATTAAATTTTTCAGCAGAAAGTTATAATTAAAACAATGATATATCAAAATTACGATTAAAATTGGGCGATTGTGTTAGAATAGAAAAATGTACGTTGGTTTATTTAAACCATGGAGGGAATTAATATACAAAGGAAGGCTGAAATTTGTCAGTCTCGTAAGAAGTTTTAGATGCTTGTATAGTATGTTAATAAACTCCTTAATTGGAAAGATTAGTTCTTTTCATTTGTGAGGATTATTAAGTGGTCTGAGGAAATGAAAATCTGCATTAACATACTCGGTATAATCATTATATAGTAATGAAAGAGTTCTATCTTCGGTATAGCCGCAATATTTAAGTGAACTGGATTGCAAAACAATGATGCAATCAAACATGAGCTACATGTTTGTACTGTTTTAATGTACTATCCAGTGATATAATGCTAATAGTAAGCCCTACACGTTTTTTTATCTGTAACATAAATCAGTGTCACATTAAATCCGTAGGAAAGATCGCGATTATGCCGTCGTGGACATAATTGGACGTTGCAAAATGGAGAAGTGTATCGAAAGAGTTATGTTGCTTGACACAGTCTTTAATCTTATTCAAACTGTACGTGAAAGTATTTGAAAAGTTTCTAAGATATTTTTTTCGATTTGTGTGTATCTATTTTAGATATATTGATTAAACAAAATCATTAATTGAATAGACTTGCTTAGAAACCCTTGCGTACTTGTTTATTCTCGTCGAGGTCGTTTATTATCATCCCTCGTATTATATGAATTTCTCTTAATCAAGATTAAATGCAAAGGATGTATTTAAACCACCACCGACTATGTAAAATTAATGTTAATTATTCCAATTAACAATTATATAAATTGTAAGACCTACAAGGAGTTGTTAGAACGAAGTTACAGGACCTGAGAAGTCGTATTTCTAGAATTAGTGTATGCGCATACTGATTTAATGAGAAAGTAGGTTCTAAATTGAACGCCATTTTTACTTGTATCGATGCTCATTTAGCACTAAAAATGTAAAATAATTTTATAATTAATGTTAAGAGTAATAAGCACTGCAGATATATTATTTTTGACATAGAAAGGCCGATTTATAGAATTCTTAACACATTCATTATTTTTGAGTGAACTACAAAGATTCAATGACCGAGTTCATGCATTCGTAACAAAAATGAGTATGGTGAAATATAAAGCACCAAAAGGTTTCAAAGAATTTAATAGCATCGGTGTGTTGTCATCAACCTATTAAAATTATCACAGGAAGAAATGAATATTTATTTAGTTCTGGTATTTTGCAAATAATTAAGATAATTTTTATCATAATAAAAATTTCATTTTAATAAAAATAGCATAAATATCCGCATTGTACTGATAACTATGCACTAGAGTCTAGTGACCAGACTGTGGATTAGTAAGTTAATCGCAAGATATAGGGGTTAGATAACAGTTTACATCCTCTCTTAATAATATTATCAACTTGAAAATAACATAATGGTATTTCTAAATTCTTTGGATATTTTTAATATTTCAAATTACATTTCATGACATATTTCTGCCGCAAACGCATAAAATCTGCGTACTCATTTTATAAAATTTTACTTCTACACGAAAACCCCTATTCTATTTACTGTAGTATATAAAAATTGACTAGATTAATTACGAGACACGAGATCCATACATTTATTTATTTTTTTAATTATTTAAATGAGTTGAAAATTATACATATAACCGTATCCTTAAATTCTTGCAACGTTTTCACTGTCTTGCATTGGCTCTACTAATTTTCGTCATAAATGCATCATCATCAAGATACTGTTCATTTACAGACAACCAAAATACATTGAAATCTTGAAAATAATCTCCATCAATATCTACATAGACATATATATATATATATATATATATATATATAATATATATAATATATATATATATATAATATATAAAATATATATATAAAGGTGTACAAATTAATTCGTGGTTTTTACGAATTGTAAGTTTGATGAACTTTCAGTTTTGCTATTGGATTCTTCAGTTACCTCAAGGATGGAGTATATATATATATCAAAGTATGGATGGAGTATATATATATATATATATTCATCAAACTTACAATTCGTAAAAACCACGAATTAATTTGTACACCTAATATTAAATATTATTTAGAGAAAGACAAATTGTCATACCACAAAGAGAATTTCCCACACCAACGTTTACATTCAGAGCACACGCGTGTGGACTGTTTTCGCGCACTCGATTTAATCTCACACACGATTAATTACATCTTAATTCCTGGATCCTGAGAAACAAGCGTACGGGGCACTTAGCGGGTCCTCAGAAGACATAACTCACCGCGGATTATAATTACCCCGGCCGACGGAACACCTAATGACCGGTAAAATATGTGACGTGTGCGCGAGACTGGTCCCTGACACCGATTAATTCGAGCAGCCCGGAGACTTTCCACCTCCGCTCCAATTAAAAAGTATTCAACTTCTAATGTAGTTACGCGCGGTTATTTCGTCATGTTTACCCGTGACACGGGGTACATGCACGTTGGGAAAATAAATTCACGGGAACCCACTCGTCGGCCGTTCAAACGATCCGCAGGCTCCGCACGCCGGTCGGCGAACAGATCGACAATTTAAAACAATCGACTTCGGACTCCGAGGAGATCGCACGCGAAGACGGTGATACGATATTGCTGGGCAAATGACACGCTACGGGGTAACAACCCATGGTTAGTAATTACAGTAGCAAAGAGGGGCTGGCTGCCAGGTAGGAGCTGTAACACCAAGCACGCAAATTCGCATTTTTTCCACCGAAAGGCCTCGCGATCGCTCGCAAACGAGCGTAAGCGGGGATTCCGTGATAACGCTGTCGAATTATTAATCGCGAGCCCAATGGAGGAATGATAGATTCGTTCGCACGTGATAAAGCCGTCGGTTCGCCAGTTTGAGGCGTCCGAGGCCACTCACGCATTGAACTATTTTACTTATCGCGGGAAAATTAGGTTCACTAAGTTATCGTTTTTTAAAAACTGAAACGGATCTATTGTTTCTCAATTTAATATATTGTGTATACTTTTATTACATTGGATCCTAACATAAGTGCGTTCGATTATATTCAATACCTTCTTTTCATTTATTAACCTTTTGATTACGAAAGAAGTGTATACAATGTGTATATAGTCGGTGTAAAAAATATTCGTGGTAATTCCATACAAGTTGGTCCTCCTCGCCGAGTTTGATGACCTTGAAATATGTTGTCAAGGTCATCATTCTGAACAACTTCTCCCTATACATGTTACCGCCGTTCGGTTTTAGTTCTCGAGATATTCGCAAAAAACTATTGCTAATACCGTATTGAATTCTCTCTTGGATTTTCGTATATCAGCATAGGCGATTGCTTAACGGCGTTCGTAACGTATTCTGATTCTTACAAATGTTATGTTGATGGCCGGCCCTCCGTGCCCCCTCCACGACGTAACTACAACTCATTCTATTCACATGATTTTTCCATTACTAGATCAAATTCTGGATGACAGCTACAATGCAAAGATTATGCGAGTAGAATGAGTTGTGGTTAGGTCGTGGAGGGGGCAGAGCGCGCCGGCCGTTAGGCCGACCCGACCACGCATACGGCGATCGAAGAGTAGTTTTTCAAAATTGAAAGCTCACTTTATATATGTATAACCAGAGTGAGACCCTGTTTTCTCTCTCATCTCCACAGCGTGTTTACAAAAAAAAAAAAGTAAACAGACGCCGCGCCGGAACAGGCTTACGCGGGAGAGTACGATTCCCGTGGCTCCTCGTTTTGAGGTTATATTTGTGTTCTTGGGGTTATTTCAAGAAAAAAATGAATATATAACATGGTGTCAAACTGGCCTGGTTTAGCCGGTAAAGTAGATTTCCTGTTTTTTATAAATTTGCAAATATCTCGGTAACTATGCGAAAGATGGCAAAATATCAAGAGACCTCTTTTTGTTGAAAATTAAATTCCCAACAATTTATGTCCTATGACATTTTTTTATCAGCTGCGCAATTTCCGAGTATATTTATATTTCCGTGAAGTTGCAGAACAACTGTCTCCCTCCCGAAATGATGGTCGGGGAACGTAAAGGCTCCGTTCACAACTGCTTACACGAGACTCAAGAAATGTCTATGTATTAAAACTCAATTAGCAGTGAATATTATTGAAGTTTAGGTTAGGCTAGGTTAGGTTAGGTCTGGGTTATTATTTTAATGTTTTTTATAGGAAATTCAATTTCCTACAAAAAAAGTCTGTATATATTTTGCCATATCTCGCATAGTTTCCGAGATATTTGCAGGTTTATATAAAACAGGAAATCTAATTTACCGGCTAAACCATTCCGATTTGACACTATGTTATATATACATTTTTTTCTTGAAATAACCCCAAGAACTCAAATATAACCTCAAAACGAGGGGCCACGGAAATCCTACTCGTGCCGGCTTACGTATAAGAATATTCGCCGGAACAGGTTTAAGAATACGGAAAATTCAATACAGTATTAGCAATAGTTTTTTGCGAATATCTCGAAAACTAAAACCGAGCGGCGGTAACATGTATAGGGAAAAGTTGTTCAGAATGATGACCTTGACAACATATTTCAAGGTCATCAAAATCGGTGAGGAGGACAAACTTGTATATGCATAATTACCATATTCGTACACCCTTTAAAAATGAATTACTTTTTCAAATTGAATCAAACAATTTGAGTTTTTTTCAGATGTTAGAAGGATTAATTTACTAGGTAATGGATAAATATATTTTTTTAAATTGCTATTGGTCGCAATTGCGAAGAAAAAAGTAAAGGTCACGATGTTTAAGTTTTTTATCTGTGTCTGTAACGAAAATTTAGAAGACGCCTTTTGTAGATCTATGTAAGTTATGTACATGTATAAAGTTTTATCGAAATCGATTAAGCTGTGCTGTGAGCCACGAATGACTAAAAATGACAAAAATGGTGAGAAACTGCGATTTAATTGAATCGGAATTCCTAAATTAAAATATTTTTGAAATTTACAATACCTATAGAACATTGATTGTCTCTCGAATGGAAATAATTTAAAGTAAATGAAATTTAGAAAATACCTGCGCAGCCTTTGTTCGCGGCAACAATTTGATGAATCAGTTCTCCAAACTAGCTGCGGGATATAAAGGTTTAATTACGATTAAACGAGAGCGGCAGATACGATCATTAACACTATAGTTTGTTTACTATTACTATTGTCAGTATGTTATTAGTGCGGTCCGTGAATATTTATGTGACAAGCTAGATGTGTTTCGTAATTATGTGTATAGATAAAACGTAACGATATGTAGAAATTTGTTTTTATATACTCACTGAACGCTGTAATTTCGTAATATACATAAATATTTTGTTATCCAGTCTGTTATCCGCGGCAGAAGCTAAACATCAAATGAAATGTACGTGGCAATTAGTAACATCCTTCTGTCATATATCTTGGTTTTACTCGGACACCGCTGCGCTTGTTCGAATTCTTCGTTGAACACCAACCGCTCCGCGAACACCTCGTAAAAACTGTGTTTGCAAATTAAAACATCCTCGAATTAATTCCATATAATATAGCAATATCCTTGGGGCGATTGTCTGCAGTTCCAAGGACCACCGCGCACCGTATGGGAATTATTTTGCTAATTAAAATTTCGCTCGAATTAATTTCGCATTATTCAGTGACACCTTCGTTATACCGACTGGCGGTGTTGGTAAAAATATATGTTCCTCAGGTGTAGCGGTATTATTTATTTGCAACCTAGGAAACATTTGCTAATGAGAATTCATAAACGAAACAATTCATACGTATTTGAAAGGAACATTCGTTTGAAATTAGCTTCTATCCGTATAAAATCTGATTTTTATAGTTCCCAAATCTGTTTTTCATAAGAATGTTATTAAAAATTCATAGTCAACAAGTTCGATTTGTTTGGTGGTAGAACATGATTGGAAATATTCTGGAATAATTTACGACCCCTAGCAATCAATTATAGGTATTATTTTTATTGGCAATGTTTTTTTCCATGAATCTATAGACAACACTAGATTCCAACACTTTCTAATTTTTATTTGCAATAATTTATTTGCAATAAATCGAAGTGTAAAATTACTGCGAATTGTAGTTCTAAGATGCTGGTCATTCACGTTCTCCATTTTGAAGATTGTCATCTACATTTTGTACTTACTTCTACCATCAATGAATAGTACGTTGATCATTCACACCACACTGTTATCAAATTTCACACAATTCTATCGTCAATAAGTTGTTTTTCCACGAATATAAAAAGAATGTACAACAATCGCATTGAAGAATGTTTTAATCAAATTTATTTACACGTAAAATTAGAGATCTAAGTTAAAATTGAAGATAGGATTTTAAGGATCACCTTTATTGCTGAATGTGATCTATATTAACCCTGTAGATTGTAATAGCATTTCTTGGTCGAAACGCTTCATAAAATTTGCATTCTAAAATCGGACATGTCATACGCGATAACTGAATGTCGCTTTGGCCTCTGTTGCGTTTTTAATCTGTTGCTGCTATCTTCTGTATTTTATAAAATATGGTATTCTGAAATAAGTATAAATCCTTTTATAACTGTGGCTTAAAATGCAACCAGAAAAATGGAATGTCGGCATTGCTTTTTCCTGGTCCTCAATTTGATTAAAAACGCGGCAATTGATTCAAACAATTGATTGAGATAGCTCATGATAACAGTATTATATCAGAAGATACATGTGAACATTGCTATAAATGTTTTATAAAAAGAGATTTTGACTTTTCTGAAAAAAAGCGCGGTGTAAGACTCTCAGCTTTGAAAACAGACAAATTGTTACTTTTGTAAGACGAATTATTACTTTTCTTGTAGAGAGACTCCGTTAAATTGACCAATGAGCTTGCAAAATGGTTGGAGACAAGCAAATCTACTATTTGTAGTCGATTAAAACAATTGGTCAAGATGCACAAATTTTTGTTAACAAAAAATCTGCATGATTTTCTGAACGAACAAATAGTGTCGTCATCGATATTCAAACGGGCGTAATGAAATTTGGACAGGAGTAAGAAGGCGTCGTCTCATTGAAAGAATTACATTAACCCTTTGCACTCGGAGCTATTTCAAATAAAAAATCAAACGTTTCTTCTAACCTAGAATATTTCCATTGTACATAATTTTTTTCATTATATGCGTACGAAACTGATATAGTACCTCATACAATATTTAAATGTTTAGTAATTTATTACATATAAACAAATTTAATCATGTAAACAATATTCTGAATAATTGTGTGACAATTTGTAGCGGCGCCTCAGAGTCGCCATTCGAGTGCTAAGGGTTAATAAAAATCCATCTGCAATTAGCACGACTGAGGAGCACATCTTGATTCGTCTTATAAACTTCCTCTTTCATTAACCTTTTCCGTGCAAATAATTATTACCGCAGAGATAAGGCAGATCTGATTACACAAACACGTCAACGCAGAATTGTTTCAATTCCACGTGATAAGACCGACAAGAAGCGAATTGTGTTCGAGTCACGTTGGAATGATCGTTTCATTCGGAGAGGAAAAAAAAGATCGGCAATGAGACGAAATGACGGTGAACGCGAGAGAGAAAGAGAATAAGAAGATAATGGAACGGGAGAGGAGAAAAGAGACGCCGAGAGAGAGAGAGAGAGAGAGAGAGAGAGAGAGAGAAGCGTGGCACCGGTGGGGTACGATTTCAATATTAGCCAAAGATTGAGATCTCGATCCGGATAAAGTTAACATGCGCATCGAGCTACTTATCGTGATCTCGGTTGGACGGTGCTGCTGCTTAATTTGTTTACATGAGCGTCACTATCATTATTCGAAACACACCCTTGCGTTTTGTTCGCCATTTTTTAAGAATGCGTCTGAATATAATTTTCCTCGCTTCCGCGATGAAGACGATCGACTTTTGCTGATCTTTGCGACGATAAACTGCTGCCCTAGTTATACCAGGACAAGTAGTATTTTCCGGTTATAGTAATACCTCGATATATGATAACTTCGAGACTGAAATAACAATTATATCGTGTACAGACACGATTCCTTGATCTCTTGCCGCTAACGTCAAACGTCGAGAAAGATAGCGAGTAAATACATCACCGATACCAGCGTATTAGTGAATCAATACAGATAAAACATTTTTGTTTTTAATTAATTGTTTGTCAAACGTTTGCCAACATCGTAGCATATTTCTGATTCGAACGACACCAAACATGACGTATTTGGACTACATTTACTTGTTTAATTCACGATACAGTAAAACCTCGATTATTCGTACTAATCCGTGGAACATGAGTGTTCGGATAGTAAAACAGTTACCTAGCTGGCCTAACTTGGTTTGAAGCAGTCATTTAGCTATATGTGTAATATATAGAGGTAAAATCTAAGCAATTTATTTAAAAAGAAATATAGAGAAGCTAAGTATGAACTATGTTGTTATTTATTTTTTCAATCGCCTTGTTTTTCCTCAGACCATGAGCTATAGCTTACTTGATCTATGTCTGTAAAAATTAATTTTTATGCACGTATATGTTATAGCAAAACTTTGTTATTATTCTGTTAATTGTAGTTTTCAGTTTCTTTTTTCTGTCATAAAGGATTTATTATTTAAAACGTGTCCATATTATTATATCTATTAAAACAATGAAAGTTAGAGGTAAACGTGCTGGACGACCGAGCTAGCGAGGGGTGAGACTCGCTAATGCAATCGAAGCAAAAGATTGCAACTTTCTTAATTTCTTATTTTTTGTATGAAACTTTTATCATCGTATTCGTCGCTCTTTGAATAATTAAAATGACCCCAAACAGGGTGAGTCCGAAGAAACAAAACACCTAAATATCTCCGTTACTTTTCATTGTACAAAAAAACTTCCTAGGACAAAGTTACGCTGTTTGAAGGGCCACATGTAACGGTGTAAGGGAAAAAATTTTCAAGGTCATTTTTTAATGAGATTTCAAGTGACAATATAACGAATTCATCCATGTAACACAATATGACCTACAATTGACCTTCAACCCAGAAAAATGGGATAAAGAAAATTCAACCTGTAAGATTCATTTGCTTTATTTCTGTTACGCAAAATGTTCAATATTCCTTGAGCTGCTTACATTCAAATGTATCGCAATACACAACAAAATAACAGATTCAGTGTTGACAGAAAGACATTTATGATATCATAAATACCTTCACCTATGCATTCGTACAGAATCGTGTTTATCAACTACTAATTCTTCTGAAGACCTTCTTGCTATCAGATTTCCACTGTTTCTAAGATTTCTGATCTATCAGTTTATCGATGAACGATTAACAATGCGTTACTCGAAGGAAGATAAGATTGATATGATTTTCATTTATGGAGAAAGTCGACAGTGTTTAAGAGAAGCAGTGCGGTTGTACAAGGACCGATGTCCTAATCGTAATTGTCCATCAGTTTCCGTTTACTTCAATGTGATAAATAAATTCTGTGAAACTGTTAGTGTTGAAAACTAAAAATGTACGAAGGTGAGGACTGTAAGGAATGAAGCAAACACAATTAATGTTCTGGCAGCAGTGGATATAAACCCTCATGTTAGTACGAGGCAAATCGCACGAGAAAGTGGTATTAGTCAAAAATGTGTAGTGCAAATACTCCATGAACAAAAATTTTACCCCTTTCACCTATCAATTCACCAAGAACTTCATGGTAGAGACTCTGTAAATCGTGTAAACTTTTGTCAGTGGGGATTGAGACAATTGATAAACGATAGAGCATTTTTTAATCAAGTATTATTTACCGTGACCATGATCCGTCAATGTTTGGTGCGGAATTTTAAACAACCAAATAATTGGGCCTCACTTTATCACCGGAACATCAAAATGCAGAAAAATACATTGCATTTTTACGAGAATCGTTACCAATTCTCCTGAAAAACACACCCTTCGACATTCGTGAAGATATGCGGTATCAACATGACGGATGTCCAGCCCATTCTTCCCGTGTCGTAACACAATTCTTGAATAACAAGTTTCCAAATCGTTGGATTGGACGTAACGGACCCGTATTATGGCCAGCTCGCTCACCAGATCTTACACCCCTTGATTTTTATCTATGGGGAAAACTGAAAGACGATGTTTATCATGAACCACCAGCCATTGTAGACGACATGAAAGAAAGAATCGTCAGGGCTTGTGCTTCAATTCCCTCAGAAATGAATTACACAGCAGTACGTTCTGTAACTTCACGGTTAAATGAATGTATAGCAGCTCAAGGGAATATTTTTGAACATTTTGCGTAACAGAAATAAAGCAAATGAATCTTACAGGTTGAATTTTCTTTATTCCATTTTTCTGGGTTGAGGGTCATTTGTAGGTCATATTGTGTTACATGGATGAATTCGTTATTTTGTCAGCTACAACATTACATTAACGAAGATATATCATTCCATTTAAAAAAAAATCATTGATGACCTTGAAATCTCATAAAAAAATGACCTTAAAAATTTTACTCTTACACCGTTACATGTGGCCCTTCAAACAGTGTAACTTTGTCCTAAGAAGTTTTTTTGTACAACGAAAAGTAACGGAGATATTTAGGTGTTCTGTTTCTTCGGACTCACCCTGTATAGTTACGATCATAATTACTTGTGAAACAAGCGATAGAAGTTTAGGACATCACAGTTATGGTAGGGACACAAATTCTGTGAATGTCAGGCCTGGAACTTTAATCGCTTGTTACTTGTTACACAAGTAATTACGATTATAATTATATCGTGTTTGGTGTCTCTTTAATCAGAAAAATGAGACAAATACAACGGTGGCAATTTCATTGATGAAAAACCAAAAATAAAGAATTTTTATTTCTTAATTTAAAAAGCAGAGCTGGTACGAGTCTTTTGATGTTTGCAGAACGTCCGAACCGCAGTTCCTCTTTCTTTTTGAATTGCAATCCTTCTCTACGTTCGTGACACTACGAAGAATGTAGTCCCTATTCTGTGAATGTCGCGTGGCAGACACGAACTTATGACTTTTACGGACAGAATACTGTAGTTTAGCAATTATTTATTATCTTTCGATATCGATATCTCTAAGCAATATTCGTAACAATATAATAAAGGAATACATATAAGTCTTGTATTGTCATTGCATTATCCACGAAACTTATTGTTTCTTGGCTGCAATTTACAAGATTTTCGAATAGAAATAAAACATACACGAAAGAACGAATACTTTTCAGCGAAACCTCTCTCCGGGCAAGAGTATATAATTTTTTCAGCTCGGAAGAGCGCGTCTCGCGGCGCTGCGTTTCCAACGAGCAAAACAATGCCTAGGATTGGACTTCCTCAATTTACGCAACATCGATACGAACGAGACGCGGCCGTGTATCGATTACCGGCTGGTAATCGTCCCGCACAATTATTACGCAACTGATTCCGGGGCCAGCAAATTTCCATACTCTTAGAAATTGCGATGCGTCCGTTTCAATTAAACCGACGATTTATTCTGACGACGGGCAAGAGCCACGGGGACCGCTTATCGGCGTGCGCGTAATTGCGTATCGGTGCCCTGAACAGCGTCGGTGGGCCATAATTTACAAAAATTGAGGAACCAGCGAGGGGTCGACGCGCCCGACGCCGCCTCACCAAAGAAAAAAGAAATAGTCGGATATTACGTAAACAGTATTCCGTCAGCGATAAATCAATAACGAGCGCGCGCGCGAGACCAGCTTGCTGAAATTTCCAGGCGGTGCTTCTGGCTGCTAATTAAAATGCTTTTCGTGGATTCGCGTCGCTTTGCCGGCAAACTGTAACGGTTAACGCCAATTAAATTGCCATGCTCTCGGGGCAGATCGATCTTCGATACCGGCAAACACCGGCTTGAACCACTGATCTTCAACTTCTCGGGCACCGGAAGCTTCCGTTCGCGCGAGCGAAGAAGACGGTTAGAATGTACGTACTTGTATTAACCCCTTGTACTATCACATCAAGTCAGTCTCGTGATGAAGATTTCGAACATAATTTACTAAATTGTTTTTGTTAATATACAGCCATTCGAGAATATATGTATAGGCATACAATAAATATAAACTTTCTGCTTCTAAAAAATGATGACTGACAAAGAAGTTCTAATTTCTGTAGTCGTAAAATAAATCGTAGTTCAAGGGGTTAAGGAGATACATCTCTTAATAACATAGAAAAGATCGATTCTTCAAAAATGGTAGAGTAACCTGTACAGTGCATGAACACTTAAGCTGCGTGTTTGTTGAAATAAATATTCGCAAACTGTTATTAAATTTCCTGAGCGTTACTTCCATAAAAAGGCTATGTGCCATTGTTAAGGAGGTCTTCTGGCCTAAAATTAAAAAAAAATCAATTTTTTCTTTTTTGCATTTTCTTAACACTAAACTTATCGAGCCTTAAAAGTAACTGGCGTATGTTGCCTTACAAAAATGACAAGAGTTAGTCTACTGAATATATTAATTTAATTATTTCCCGTGACAGTATCATTATAATTTCAATAATTGTAAAACAAAAAATCTGCAATCGGTCATTTTATCTGCAATCGGTCAATAATTGTAAAACAAAAAATCTGCAATCGGTCAAAAATTGTATACTTGAGTTCAAATCGCTGTAACTTTTACAAGTGCATCCACAGTATTTAACTTCTTGTACGTATAAAGGTTGAATTAAAAAATGGTGCCGATTTCTCATGGCCGATGATTGCACCATTGAATTCAGCCTGATACAGCGATTTCAAAGTAGCTCGACCGAACAACAGAATCGTAAATAATAATCGCCCCGCGAACCGCAGAGGAATATACAAGCTAAAATAGTGCTCTGTTAGCTATTGTTCAATGAAATTAATCGTAATGTACGTATAAACTGATAACAAGAAGGAAGGAGCGAGAAGGAGTCGTTTCTTTAACGAGGCTTCGGGAACAAACCACTTAACCTCTGATCGATCCACAATTATGCGATCGCTGGAGCGTTTTATAAGTCCCGGTGCAAATTAGATGTTTAGATGAACAACCGATTAGTGATCGAGACCGTATCGATTGTGCTTCGAGCCAACGAAAATTATAGGAACACGTCAAGATGTACCGCGATAGTGGCCGAGGGCTGGTTCACCGGAATATATGAAGTGCTAATTTAAAAAACCATGATTAGTATGTTCGATGAATTTTCCATGCACATCCGTTATAGATCCCGACGATAGATCATCGCACCCGCGAGATCATTTTAATTACAGGGTAGCGTAATCACATGGAAATAGAATTATCGCGTTTCTTTTTCGTTTGTGCATACCCTGCTAAGGATAATTGTTGCTATATTGTTTTCTATACGGCGAATAATTGTTTCGCCTGCTCCGCGTGTGGTAATTTCTCGGCTGTCGAAACATACAGAATTAAGGATGCACCAATTAAATGCACGATGTAATTATAACCCTAATTGTTTTCATGCGTGTTAACGACTGGATGATGGCGATCGTTTTCTTAAGGTACTGACAGCAACAAAGGAACTTGGATCTGCTCAACTATATCTAAAGAAATCAGCACCTATCCGATTTCATCTAAACTCTGCTAATCATCGTTTCACCTTAAGCATAATTAAAGAAAAAGAGAAAAAATCGAACTGGACCTCGGAAATATATTTTCTAAAGTCATCCTTTTATAGAATCAGTTTTTAAATATCTTTAGAAAATCGTAAGTGAATTAGAAATCGATAGTCTGACATCGTATTGATAGAAAAGGTTTTCGATTGAACCATAATTGATCATTTTTTAATTTGTTAAACATAGAGCAATTAACAAATCGGTCTAGAATGCATTCTCTTTCACTTCTACATGTATGTATATGTATAATATAATGGTAAATATTACGTTTAGGGGAGGCACCTCGGATGTCCTTGACCTTGATATATGTTGTCAAGATCACCTTTCTGAGTAATCCCCAAGAAGTTTCCGACGGCGCTCGTTGTTTGTTAAAAAGTTATAAACAAAAGAAGTTTTCAAAATATAGCAGTTATTTTAAGTATTGAAGGCTAAAACAATATGCTGTATTGACATATACTATCAAGGTCACCTTTCTAAGTAACCCCCAAGAGGTTTCAGCCGTCGCTCGTTTTTTATTAAAAAGTTATGAACAAAAATATACCGATGATACCACATTGCAATTTGCCCATATTTAAATGAATGTGATTTTGGATTGGACATATGTCATTGAAGACATTCTCTGAAATTGGACGACCTCAAGATGGTGTCAGGTCTTTGTTAGGTCTGGTAATCTAACCAAGCATAACCCAGACCTAACCCAGACGTAACACCATCTTGAGCGTTTAGCCGTCGCTCGTTTTCTATAAAAAAAGTTAACAAATCAACTAGGAGACTATGTCTCCTTTTGACAGCTTGTACGAGAATAAAGTGTATTTACAACCAAAATTTAACAAAGGTTTTTTGCAATTATCTCGGAAACTATGTCCGAGCGACGGGTAGATGTATAGAGGATAGTTGCTCAGAATATTGTCCTTGAAAACATATGTGAAGGTCAAGGTCATCCGAGGTGCCTCCCCTAAACGTAATATTTACCAATATAATATTTTATACACACACAATACCATCGTGAATAATTTTTGTTGGAAGATACAGCGCTACAGATTTATGATATGACAAAAAGTTTCTGCCGTTCGAGTAGAAATTTCCGATTCCTGATTCTATAAAGTGATGGAAAAATTATACGCGATGCTCTTTAACCTACTAAAATCCTGCTTAATCGGTTCCGTTTAAGGCTATTAATGTGTAAATTTCATACGAGTTGAATGAAATGCTGATTGACTTATCTCTAGTAGCGCCGCCTATCAACATCAAAACAATGAATATTGAAACAGAACCATGAGAATATATATGTACGTCACGCAACGAGGAAACACTTTGATAGATAAGGTTCTCTTACGAAATCCGTACTGGGTTCAATACAGAGTGATTCTATCAAGAAAGTGTCAAAACCTTATTGAATCAGCAATATGAATAGACTGAACATTGCTACTGCGAATTGCATTGAACTTTGTACATTTCGGTTAACATTGAAACAGAAATGTGAAACAATCTAATAGGAAAGAAACAGACATCCATGATAACTTTTGACGTCGTTGCATTCGTTCAATAATATCTCGCGAATGGTAAGGCTTACAGGAAAAAAATAATTATCTTTGTTTTTGTCTTGTGAAAATTATTCAAACTTAGAGCTTGACAAGGTTACTTGTAATTATGATAAGAAAAATAAACAGCAACAATTTAGTACGGAATGAATATTGAACTAATGATATTTGATTACATTAACTATGGTTTCGACAATACTTAGTAATGACTAGACTGCGGATCTTTATGCAAAATAAAAATTTTCTGCATCAATTGCGAGAGATGGGAGCCAAATATATATTTAACTCTTTTTTTAGTAATTTCTATATGTTGAAAATAGTATACCGTTATTCCTAAATTATTAAAATTTTTCTCCTGGTTTAAATTGCGCCAACCCATTTTTATTATAAATGCATAAAATCCGCAGTCTAGTAATGACAAATAAAATAATTTAAAATTCTTAATGAATTGAATAGTGTTTCATACATTGATGTTCAGTTCTGAAATAACCCCTATACTTTTTAAGAAATGTAAAGAGAACAAGATGTATAAATGTTAATCATTATCATCACTAAATAAAATAAAAATTAATGAATAACATAGCTAAATAACAGAAGTTTTAAGAAACGTTCTAACATGTTTTTCAGTGAAATAAATGATATTCTATCAATAATTATAACTGCGAAGATAACACTAGTTTGAGGCAAACAAACAAGAAATTTGCATTAACAGAAGCAATAAAACTGACATTTATGGAATAGAGAAATGTAAGACAAAATTTTCAGACGATATTCAGGTAATCTTGTCGAAACGGATTTTGATGAAAATGAAATATGTTGATAAGGTCATGATTTTAAACATCTTTTTCCTTTGAAAGTATAAGACGGTGTTTTTTAGTTTCCGCGATATTTGCAAAAAACTAGCATTGCTACTGTTGCGAATTCTGCCTATATCAGAGGTTTCCAACGTTTATGCTACTACGCCTACCCAAAAAAAAAATTTTTTCCACAACTCCCTACCTTTCATTTTTTAATAGCTATAATAATATATAGACACATTTTAAATAATAGAAACTTTATTACAAAAAAACTGAAATCTAATACAATTAACAGAATAATAACAAGGTTTTGCTATAACATATACGTACATGTATATTTATTTTTACATTAAATGCTTTTTAATCATTTAAACCAAATACATCTGTCGCATCAAAATTTAATGCGAGGTTTGTTGTTGTTTATTGGTACAAAGTTTATCAAATCTTGGAGGCAATGTGCAGTGTGCCACTCATATCTCTTTTTCAACACTAATCTGGCTCGATATATATTTGGTTTTCATTGCAGCCAGTGCCGAAAAGCCCGTTTCGCATAAATAAGAAGTTACGCACTTGTATTGCTTTTTAATCAGTTAACTGTTTTTGACGAGTATACTCGTCAAAATAAACTCGTCATGAATAAATGGCACAGTTTTTTGTTTTGACGAATGTACTCGTCATGCGTAAAAACAATTTTCTGTTTACATTGCAATTTTAGTGAAAACTAAAATATATTTTTTAAATTTCAAGATGTTTTGAATATTTGGAGGCCAAGACGAAATAAAACGCACAAATACGAAAATATAAATAATTATAATGAAAAAGCTGTATACAGTGTGCACAAAGTAGTTCGCTTTCTTTTTGCACCACATTTTAGGTACACACTTATCAAAGAGGTCGCAACAGCTAACTGGTTAATACAAAGATTCATACTCTCCGCTAACAATAAGATTCATCCAAAATTGGATTAAGGTTTCATTTTAAAGATACTATGGTATGAAAATCAATATTTAATTAAAAAATTTTGGCGCATCCTCTGGAAACATTCCGCGCCTCCCAGGTTGGAAACCGCTGGTCCATATCGAATGATCGCACTTGTTCTGTAGGGGGTGCAGTGGGAGGGGCAGAGCTCCTCCCCCGCCCTAAAGAACAAATTTGGTCATTGAAAATATGCGGAATTTGACAATAATGTTTCGCAATTGAGGACCAGAAGTTTGTTACACTTAGAACACTGAATGCTGTTCATGAAAATATTGTTTTCGTTAAGAAACCCTATACACTTCTCTTCCGAATTTATTGCTCGCACGAATTCAGTGAAAGACCGCATGTCTCACGTAATTCATTACACTTGTTTCTCCACGAAACTTCTAATGACACTGTAGCTATAAGCATTGTGCGAAAGCGTGCGACAGTTGTTTCTGTTCTGTCTTCGTCGAAAACAAGATCAAATGTTATTACATGCCCAGGATACTCATGTCACATATATCAACATGAAGAAACTATTTTTTTGAATATCTCGTAAACTAAAGCCGACCGCCATATATGTACTTGCAAAGGAAAATGTTGTTCAGAATGGTGACCTTGACAACATATTTAAAACTCGTTGAAATCGGTGAGGAGGTTACGCTTCGACAAGTTTACCGAGATTCAAATAATTTTACATTTCAAAATACAATTTTGAATTTCAATCGTTAAACTACAGAATTATTTATTTCTTTATTTTAAATAAAATGTGCTCAAATCTGCTTTACATCGAACTCAAAATTCACAGCAGAACAAATTGCGTGCTAACTGGCGCCATGAATCAAACAGTAGACGGTACCAAAACTTCAGATTCCTCCACATTGATTTTCGACACAGTCTCGTACGTTTGCTAATGTCTCGTAAATGGTAACATCGACAACGCGTCAAAACCGCATAGTGATCGGCGAGGTACCGGCAATTTTCCGCGATTTTCGAGACAGGAACTTGCACCGTGTTCCATCATCGGAAAACAAAACAAAAAGGAAGAGGTGGCTCCAATAAAACGGCTGAAATGAAGACCGGGATAAGAAAAGGCAGAGAAGGGAAGACTCGAGTAGGAGTCAGAGAGCGAGCAATAGAAAGAGAGATAGAGATAGAGAGAGAGAGAGAGAGAGAGAGAGAAGAGGAAGAGAAAGAAAAAAAATAAACGCCGGCAGCGGTGCAACAGCTCGTCGAACGAGGTACGAAGCCACGTAAAGGGTCTTCGCATAATATGGGTAGCCCCGGTATCGGCGGCCTGCTGGTCGATAAGGAGGTTTTCAGATACGATCTACAACCAGGCCGGTTAATTATATATTAATACCTTCGCGTGCAATCCCTGGTTGCGTATAGCTGGCATTAAGAAGCCGGGTACCCCTCCGGGGGTGGCTGCGCGGCGTAATGCATGGGAAGAGGAAGCCACTCTTCCAGGAGACTGCCAAGAAAAAGCCAGATAGATAAGGGACCGTCGAAGCATTGTGAAACGGATATGTGTCCTTCCGAGGAAAGCTACTGTTTCCGCATACTTTTCCTTTTTTCTTTCATTCATTTTGCTCACTCACAACTATGATAGGTTTTTAAGAGGTTACGACAGCATTGAAGCTTCAAGAAGTCAATTTTTTGGCAAATGGTCACAAATATAAATCATTATGTAATATAATGTTGTCAAGCTCATCACTCTGAGTAATTTTATGATGGTTTTATGAGGGAGTCGTTGTTTATTAAAAAGTTATTAATAAAATAAATTGTGATTATACAGATGAAGGATCATCTTAATACATTATCTACCGGTATTAATTTTATAATTTTTGAAAGTCTTTGGTCCGTAGTAACGATTTTTAGTAACGTATCTACTAATTTCTTTTAGAATTATTATAAAAATCTAAAAGATGATCTTTCGCTTTCTTTTGGTACATCACAAATATTCAAAATTATATTAATAGGCTTCTAGTAAATAAAGCGTTAACGATTCAATGATTTTGAAATTTGTTATCGGGGACCTTATTCTACATAATTTTTTCTGTACACGTATATTTAATCCATGCTCGACTTCAGTTTCTGAGATGTTCGTAAAAATATACTTGACAACTATATATGATATTTTTAATGTTTTTCATACGTTTGCATGGGTTTGGGTTAGATTCGTGTTAAGTACATACATTGATGGAGGTGCACCTACAATTTTGCTTCATGGTGTACAATGTTTAGTTACAAAATCGAGTTAGTTGATTTATTATTTATTTATATTCATTCATCCTGAACATTTTTAAATAGTTTATGATTAAGTAGATTAAATTAAGTTCCACGGGCATTTAAATATAATCCAAATATTTCATTATGTAGCGCATATCCACATAAAATGGAAGATTCAGTGAGCATATCATTAACAATTTACAAATGTTCCTAAAAAGATAAAAAAATAGCTATTAAATGAGACCATTGCAATAGTAGAAAAGAAAAGAAATGAAACCTGAATAGTAATAGTTATGAAAATTGTGTAAAAGATTGCGTAGTAGATTTATACGCAGTGGAGGAATAATAGGACTGAAGAACCTTAGTTATTCCTAAAATGCGATTAAATATGAAAAATGTTAATTAAGTAGCTATGGCATAAATGATTAGCTTCAAAACCATTGATAATAAACTATGTCAAGGGTAGAGTGTGACCCAGCTCTCTGGTCTTTATCCCACTGTCAGTCACTTAATTGTCCAGCAGGTAAGATACGTTCGTTGGGCTCGATTAGTATTCAGGAAACCGGGTGGCAGTGAGAAGTCCAAAGGCCAGTCGAGAGTGTTTTAAAAACCAATCAATCTGAGACACCAGTAATGGAACCAATCTCGAAACGAGTTCATATAGTTAGCATTCAATTTAATACGGAAGATTCAAACGATGTGCTTGAGATTTCGAATATTCGATTTATCCAAGGTAATATCTATAAATCATACGCATCTCCTTGATGAAAATCACGATTGCTTTCATTAGCATTGAATTTTTTTCTTTTTCTAATAATTTCCATAGAGAATTCGTATCTTCACTACTCTTCATTTAGTGCGACATATTTTTTCATTTAATAGTTTTAGTAAATTCAAAATAATCTAACGAAATTCTCAAATTCTTCTGATGTCTTCACTGCTCTGTATTTCACTTATCCATCTTTACCATAGATGCCCAAAATATGCAGTCAAATTATGATTGTACTAAATATCGATAACTTTAGTACTTAAAAATTTGTATATAAGCCACTTAGAATTTTATTCGTACAGGAACTTCAACACTAGATCTATGCAACACTAAAAGTGACTATTTGACATTAATATCCAATATGTATTTATTCCAACGACTTTTTATCATGATGTATTTCCAAAGAAAAAAGTTTACCAAATAAATTTTCTATAAAGGCATCTTTACAGATTGAATAATCGTAAATTAAAAGATTATATGTCATGATTTTGACGGGTCCTGTAATTTTAGTGTTAAAAGAAATTATATAAAAAATTGTAAATAAATTAAAGAGAGAGAAAAACTCAATTTATTGTGCACTGTACTTTTTACAACAAATTTTAACGTGTGACGTGGATTTATTAAGGAAATTTGTGCTGATGGTAAATGTGTTAATAGAGTCCGTGATCCGATATAATCTAAATTCGAATTAGAAAAGCTCGAGTGTTGTTCATGGACGTTTAACGGTTAATCGAAGGTGGTCAGTAGTAAATTAAACAGCACCGACCGACGTACTTTCCGCGACAACTGGCTCGCACCTGTCGCCGGCACATAGTTGCCTTTCTGTCGGCGAGTGTCGGTCACGACGTCTTTTTTAATTAATTCGCCTTTAATCTGCGGAGTTTCGCCGATCTGTAACAAGATGTCGCGTATTGCGGCACGCGTTGCAATTGGATTAGTCGTCGCCCGATCGCCGATAAGATGCCGATCTCAAACTTCAACCGTTTTAAATCAGACAGAGAGACGTTTTTGGGCAATAAATATCGCATTGACAACTGTTTCCTTTCAACAGGCACATGGACAAAAATGACAAGAACTTCGGCATAATGAGCGTAACATGGAGAGCAAATTATGTTAATTTTGCGGCGTTGTACAGCGGCTCACAATTTAATTTTAGCAATTCAAGAGCTTAATTTATACATACAAATGAACTGAACGGAATTAATCTATGGGAAAATCGGTGTCAATAAAAATAAACAGGCACATTATTAAACTGATGAAATAATTAAACTACGGATCATTATGCAAAATAAACATGTTCGACATCGATTCTAGGAAGTAAGAATTAAATAAAAATATTATTCATCCCTTCAAGCATAAACTGTTATTCAAATATCGATAAATCTAAATGCATTCGGTCGTGTAATTTTTATAAGGCAACGTATAACACATTTTGTGCTCGGTACGATTAGTGTTAATAATTTTGATACATTGAAAATAACATCAATATTCTTAGGTTTTATTAATCTTTTACTGTTTTACATTTCACTCACTGTCAGCTAATTTCTTTATAAATGTATAAAAATCTGGAGTATATTGTAGTATATTCTAGTAAATTCTAGGATCTTCTAGTGTATTCTAGTATATTCTAGTATATTCTAGTATATTCTAGTATATTCTAGTATATTCTAGTATATTCTAGTATATTCTAGTATATTCTAGTGTATTCTAGTATATTCTAGTATATTCCAGTATATTCTAGTAAATTAAAGTATATTCTAGTATATTCTAGTATATTCCAGTATGTCCTAGTATATTCTAGTATATTCCCTCATATTCCCTCATATTCTAGTATATTCCCTCATATTCTAGTATATTCTAGTATATTCTAGTATATTTTAGTATATTCTAGTATATTTTAGTATATTCTAGTATATTCTAGTATATTTTAGTATATTCTAGTATATTTTAGTATATTCTAGTATATTCTAGTATATTCTAGTATATTCTAGTATATTTTAGTATATTCTAGTATATTCTAGTATATTCTAGTATATTCTAGTATATTCTAGTATATTTTAGTATATTCTAGTATATTCTAGTATATTCTAGTATATTCTAGTATATTCTAGTATATTCTAGTATATTCTAGTATATTCTAGTATATTCTAGTATATTCTAGTATATTCTAGTATATTCTAGTATATTCCCTCATATTCCCTCATATTCTAGTATATTCCCTCATATTCTAGTATATTCTAGTATATTCTAGTATATTTTAGTATATTCTAGTATATTTTAGTATATTCTAGTATATTCTAGTATATTTTAGTATATTCTAGTATATTTTAGTATATTCTAGTATATTCTAGTATATTCTAGTATATTCTAGTATATTCTAGTATATTCTAGTATATTCTAGTATATTCTAGTATATTCTAGTATATTCTAGTATATTCTAGTATATTCTAGTATATTCTAGTATATTCTAGTATATTCTAGTATATTCTAGTATATTCTAGTATATTCTAGTACATTCTAGTATATTCTAGTATATTCTAGTATATTCTAGTATATTCTAGTATATTCTAGTATATTCTAGTATATTCTAGTATATTCTAGATTTACAACGAATGCTTAGAAATTGATTACATGAGGTGAGACCCTTGGTATTACGAGTTGGACTCGTGATGAACATTTCAAACAAAGTCTACTAAATGTGAATGCTATGCCATTCTTGTACGATGAAATGAAATTGTATCCATTTGTAGCCAATATTTATGAAGCCAAGAAGATATAAGCATACAATAAATATAAATTTTCGTATTTTTATGAAATTATTAAGGATATAAAACTTTTAATCGTTGTAGCAGGGTAGAAAATCGTACAGCAAGGGATTGAGCATGATATACTTCTATTCGTTATTGTTTACTTTGCAGAATTTGAAAATATCTATTTGAAAATATGGAAAAGTCAAAACCCTCGAACGCAGTTTCCGGGTCTATTTTGACTCAGATTATCAAAATCGTCAATTAATTACTCAATGCTTGCTGCTTAGGTCAAATGAATGTGTGTTACATTCACATCAGCAGAGCGACGCGTAGGCAGTGGATTTTAATCATTTATAGCGAAAATGGTATTTTCATAATTCATAATCAGTATTAATATAAATCTAATAATATTATTAAAGGAATCAATGTTGATAATTTTTATTTTTTATAAAAATCCGCTGTCTACTAATGTATCTACAAAAAGTATAGCTGTGAATGGTTCCAAGCATTATCAATTGTATGTTACTGTAACACTATACAACGTCGATCGTATAAGTATAGGTACCGACAATTTAAACGTCGCACAATGCGGTAAAATGTTCCTTCGATAGACATCCTCGAAATAAAAAAATTTGTTATGGACAGTTACTTGAATCCTTGGAGTTTAATGTGTTATAATTTGTATCATATTTATTAATTATTAAGTCGTCTACACAGCTGTAAAGAAGTCAATCTTAAAATGACTGAAAACTAAGATTATTATTTACAAGCTCGCTGTTGTTTTAATTTGACTAATTCTTAATAAAGCTAAGTGTACTAGATATGTACCAAATTTTATTTTGATATTATTTGCATATTTTTTATTTATATGCAATTAGATATTTTCCATTTTCATGGTTAATTGTAAAAGTTGTTACGTGGTGTTACGCGTTTTCACTGGTACCATTGCAGGGAGCAAAGTCTTTACATTTATCATAAAAAAAAAACAATTGGATGCTGCTACATGCTACTCAGCTACCTAACCTGTAGAGCGATTTTTGTTAATAATGACATCAATGCAGTGGTGCGTCTCTAGAAGAGTGACTAAAATTGTAATGTTTATACAATGTTTCATAAGTGGACTTTCGCGTTCTGATTGATATTATTGTAAAGGGCAAACTCTTAACTTTAAAATAAAAAAACAATGGCTGCTATTTACTATATGCTACTTAATGTTAGCTCCCTAGAGCTATTTTTGTTAATAATGACGTCAATGGTGTTTCATCAGTAAAATGGTTCTTAGTTATGAGGGCGAGAAATGTTTTTGATACTTCTTACTCTTGCGTGGTTTTAATTTACAAATCTAACCATGCAAGAAAAGTTTCGTAAAAACCTTTTGGTTAAATATGTATTGAAAGATCAATTTCTTCATATTTTTCAAAAATATGTTGTAAACAAAAGTTAAGTAGTATTTAGACATCTACAAATTTGGAAAATTTTTTAACAAAAAATCAAGGTCATTTTGATTTTCTAAATAATAAGATTAATTTCTTATTTAGGAATGTTATAGCTGCCGTTTAGACGAACCCAACGACCCACGATATTATTGTTTTGAACCTGTAAATAATACTGGAATAGTTTTTACCGTATTTTGGGGTCAAGTACCTTATTGTGTTCCGCCCGTAAAGGGTTTAAAATAAGAGGTTTTTGGTCGAAAATGATACGATGAAATTTAGTTTAGAAGAATTTTGCTTCGAATGTCCACATACTCGTCGCACTATGACGTCGTAGCTCGCGTCGGAGGAAAATTGTGCAGAAATTGTTGCGTCCGCATCATTTTCTTAAGGATCGTTCGACGTACATGGTCGCCAAGATCCGCTGGATCGACTCTCGCTATTGCTCTCGATATTTAATTCAAGATCATCCAGCCGGAGGCTAGGCGGCTGCTCGAGCGGAGAAAAGAGCGAGGGGAAACCCTCGAAGGGTTGCCCCGAGGGTTGAAGGGACGAGGAGAGGGGCACTGTAACCGGGCGTCAGGAGGATTGATGGCGTCTAGATGCAAATGCAGTCTAGTCTGGCACGCAAGCAACGTATCCACCTACCGACGCCTTATGCCAGTTAACGCCTTACAACTTAATAATCTTGTTCGCTCTCCTCTCTTCCTCTTCTTGCTCGTAACTCTCCCTCTCGCGTTCGCACGACATCTCCTTCAACCCTTACCGGTGTCTTTTCTTTTTCCCTCTTTCTAACCCCTTGATCTCTAAATTTCTGGTACCCGTTCTCTTTCTCAATCTTTTCACCGTTTCCAGGGATGGAACACGGTTATAATAGTGGTTTCGGTTCCCAAAACAGTTAAGAAGAACCGAAATAATGTTATGACTAGAATGCATACGTTTATGCAAATGCATGTTTTTATAGACAATGGGGCGTGGACGGAAATTTAGGTCATGAATGAAGTGTAATTCCAAAAATGTTTTTCATTTCGCATATTTTCGTGTACATTTTCGATACTTCTGTCGTATATTAATAATAAAAAATACGATAATAATTTCGAATAAATACCTACCTCGCTATGAAACGATTACTCTTATTGTTACGTGATAATATTGTGACTCATAACAAGATATGTAAATATGTATGTATATACATGTGATACATTCGATATGTACGTTTACAAGAGCCGTTCCAAATATATAACCTGTAAAAAGTCAATGTAAGCCTAAGAAATTATAGAAAATGAAGTTTTTATTGACAATTCAGCATTTATTGCAGCTACTTCTTCTGCTTTGCCAGCTATACTGCAACCAAATTAGAAACAAATACTTTATCATGAAAGAACTGACTGTCGATTAAAAAGTATTAAAAGTACATATGCTCCCATCACATCTTATGTTGTTAAAAGAACATTTTTGTATAATAAAATGCATCAATTGACGGTTAAAAACATAGAAAGTGTTATTGTTACATATTGCACTACAAATTACAGATAGTGAGAAATATTATACAACTATCCCATATCTTGTAATGTATTCTGTTGTATCATGGTGTACTATTTTCAATAAATTTTGTTTATACTTTACATACTTTTGCATACATTTTGGATGTATAGACATAAAATTTGCATAAACATCGGTTTCTTGTCAACTTTGACCTCGCTGTTGTCCTCAATTATTTTCGACGTTTGAAATATTAGAAACGTAATTGAGTTTGATTATTAATATTTTTTGTTGAATAGCTCTTCCAGAGAAAAGGACTTAATATTCTATCGGCTACCAGAATTGAAATTCCATTCCCAGACACTTAGCGCCAAGGAGAACAAGTGAATTAATTAATGTAATTTAGTCCATGAAAGATTACATTTGCATAAAGATGCACAGGCTACTGAGCGCAAAACGGGTGCTCTTATGCTAATATCTTTTTTATCATTATGTTTTCCCGATGTTAAAATTTCTCTGTGCCTTTTATCTCTGCGTTGTCTCATTTTCTAATTAATTAGTACAAATTTTGTTTCCCCCTTGTGCGATAAATCCTATCAACTCTCAAGTGTGTCAAATTACTTTATTGGCGCGTCTTGTGTTCGGTAAAGTATACATATACGAGTAACACAATTCTTTCTCCATGCTTATAAATTAATTCTTGTTCAACCAGATTCTATCATCTTTTGTATAGTGTAAAAAGGTTAGAAGAATTATTACTTACATTTTCAATCTTTTGACGTAGATTTCATTCATTAAATTATTATCATATTGTGGATCTTCTGCTCTGAGTTATGTCTGGGTTCCAAAAAAGCAAAAATGGTTAGACGAACGATCACCTAGATATTCAATGTTCTAACGTCAATTTCATTACTCAAGTTATATCGATATTATGTATCTCCTTTTATTTACAGGTCTGGATTGTAAAATCTGAAAGGGTTAGAAGAATGATAATTTAGATTTTCAGTATTCCAAAGAACGTTTCATAAATTAAATTATTTTGATATTCTTGGTCGCCTGGTATCGGTTAGGTCCAGGTTCTGAAATCTAAAGGCGAAAGAAGAATAATCGCTTAGATTTTCAGTATTCTAACGAACGCTTCATTAATTTAACACTAAACCTACCAAGCATAATACATATAAAAGTGAAACGACTTATAGAAGTAAGAAGATTGGATTTATTTAAAGTTTGTGCGGGTATCATTACAATATGTGTTGAAATAAAGAAGACAATTTACTCATTTCCTGTGGAAGTGTTTTCATAATTTTAATAATAGTGAAATAAAAAACCGGTCATTTGAACATGGTAGGTTTAGTGTTAATTACTTTAACATTGTGGTTCTTCTGGTCTGGGTTAGGTATAGGATCTATAGTCTAAGTTCTAAATGATCAGAAGAATGATCACTTGGATATTCAATGTTCTAATGTACATTTCATTAATTAAATTATTTTAATATTGTGGATCTTTTGATGGGTTGAGAGCCGACGTGTTTACCATTCTTTCTCTCGGAAAACCGTCTCGGAAACTGGACCGGTTTAGTTAATCGAGCCCGACGGCAAGGTGGAGAAATGATCTAATGGATTGAGGATCCTTCAGTTCGTTAAACACCGCGGCAATTAAGTTTATATTAATGTTTCGGTAGATACGAGATATTGCGACCCGTTTGTATGCGCGAGCTTATAAGGAGGCTGCTGTAGAAAATTAATTGTCCGCTAGGTGAACGCAGCCTCGACGGAGCCGCGGCCGAATGGCTTGTAATTAAAATGTTCCCCGTAAACGGTTCCGAGGAGAAAGTCGTTTGGCTTCTGAGCGTTGCTATACTTTTTGGGACCTCGAATTAATTCTTCGGACCGATTGGAATATGTATTTCTCAGTTTTATTAATGGCGGTTCATCCACTCCGTTGTTGATAAGCTGTCGTTCCTTCTCGAATAATTGTCTCTGTCTCTGTCCAGTAGGAATTAAGTGCGCCAAAAAGGGGCAGTAATCTCGTAATCATGATACGAAAAATAAATAATGCGATGCCTTGCGCTAATAATAATAATTACGGAAAATGCAGTATATGGGAAGTGAAGGGGTCTGCATTAACACGTTGATCGCCGTCTCAACAATCACAAAAATTACACAAAATTAAAGCAATTTAATTAACAAAACCGAAACTGAGAAGTTTAGTTCTTTATATTAATTACTGTATTAAACTTCTTCCATTTCGCAGATCGTCAGCTAATAAAAATTAATTTTCCATCCAGATATTGGTAACATGGCGATCAAAGAGTTAAATAGGGTCAGCACCTTATCTCAGGCATTAGATTGAAGAATTACGCGTTGTGCTGCTGTCGAAAAAAAATTAAATACATATACGTGCAATGTCATAAATTAACACATTATCTATCGGTGATTATTTTATAATTTTTAAAAGTCTATGGGCTATGACTCGACAGCAATAATTGAGAACCAATTATTGAGAATCCTATTAATAGGCTTCCGGTAATGAGTGTTATGATTAGACTAATGGATTTTATACATTTATGAGAAAAACGAATAAAAGCGAAATAGAAAACTGTATGTGCATTAGAAGAATCTAAAAGTATTATTCCATTATTTTTAACTTATTGAAATTATCAAAAGAAGAAATGCATCTTCATTTAACTTCTGTTTCCTACAATTGGCTTAAACATCTTTTATTTTGCATAAAGATCCGCAGTCTTTATATTCTTTTTAAGAAATGGAAGAAGAAGACGACATTACAATATTAAGAATTATGTCATAAAAAGAATGGCGAATTATAAATGAATACACATAATAAATGATGTACTATAACAAATTGCGTTTTGGCGGATATCTCCTATGCTCATCAACTGATGAATAGTGCGAAATCACCTTTTCCGCTACTACCTGATTCTTCCTTTGTTTGTATACAATAATACCGTCCTAAGCTGTCTTTACGATATCCCGCGTCTAAGGCACGGGTCCGCTAGATAGCCTAACTGAAGAGTCCTCTAGCGGGCCTAGGACGAAACGCTCCTCTCTCCTCCTTTCCATCTTCTTGGAATCCATCATAGCCGCCAAAGCGAGATAACAGAAAATAGAGGCAGCTCTAAACAAAACATCTACGTAATTGTGTAGATTGCTGTGTGATTATGAAGAAAACTGCAACAGAAAAACTGTCTAATGGACGCGCATATAGATTCCCCGGAATGTCCTCAAAATGGTACTATAATTTGTTAACGATTTATACAGGATCCAAAAATGTAACAAAACACCGGGGGGACGTGCACCGCACCTGTCACTTCTGATCGCTTAATATTGCCGAGAGGTCTTAAATATTACAGAATGGTCGGAAACCTGTAATTTATCATTATAAATCAGTCGCATGGGTCGGCTGTTTTAGAGTGAACTGGCCGCGGACACGAGAAAGAAGTTCTTGTGTGCACGGTCACCGTGGAAATTCGTGTTGCATCCCTTTTCTGGGCAGAAAGTGGCGGTCTCGGGGGTGCCAGAACGTCGTTCCTAACGCTAATGACGTCGTTGACTCTCACTTAACAAGAGACTACCCTCTAAATGGAGGGTTGCGTCCTGCAGCCAACCGGTCCGGTGGTGCTCGCCAACCTGGTGATTACGAAACTCGAATTCACTTCTAAATTACATCCGCCGTAAATGCTGTTAAAGTACGTGCAACCGTCCACCTTGTGAGACCGGATCCAGAAGCTGACCGCGAATTTTCGTCGAATCGATTTTATTTCGCTGCCCTTTTCGCTTCCGTCCACGCCACTTTGATGCCGCTCCGCTTCTAACTATGGCTCTCCATACCAATTATCGGGATAGTCTCATGTGAACGCTGAAAAATTTAACGATTTTCATAAATTTGTTCCAAAACTATGGTACGTCTTACGTCACCATTTTTTGTGACAATTGATTTAGCTACTCTTACGTCATACAGAACAATATTTCATATATCAGATCGTTCAGTAAACTCTGTGCATCGAACACAGAACGCTCTGGCCTATGTTGCGTTAATATTCTGTGGCTGCTATCTTTTGTTCTTTACGAATCAGGTATTCTGGAATAAATAAGCATTGTGTACTCCTCAGATTTCAGGGAAAATGGTTTTGTAACTGTGATTCAAAAAACTACTTATTTGTTGCTTTTAACAACGAATTTGGTAAAAGCAATGGATTGAGGAAGCTTATGGTCGCATTGTTATATCTCCAGATATACGTAAACATTGCTATAAATGGTTTAGAAAAGTAGATTTTGTTCTATCCGATAAGAAACACAATGAAGAATTCTTAGATTTGAAAACAGACGAATTGTAACTTTTCTTGAAGAGGGAACCTACTAAATCAAGAAAACAGTTAGAAATAGACAAAGTTACTATCTGTGACCGATTAAAAGAAATCTGCAGAACTTTCTGAACGACCTAATACGAATGTACATAGACAAATATGTACCGAATTATGTCATATTTGGTCTCATTTTTATAAAAAAAGTCACAAAAATGGTAGTAAAAGTTTCATAACAAAATAATGAAAAATAAAGAAGTGCTACAATTGCATTTAACTGTTTCAGCGATCGATGCTTTTGATGTTTGCCAACTACTCGACTTCTAGTCTCTCTTTCTGTTGCATTCGCTGTCTTCGCTGCGCCCGTAACTTATTATCGTCAATTAAACATGTATACATATATGATCCAACTTATACCGTGTTTGGTATCATTTAAATCAGGAAACTATCACGAATGTGTCACGTGACACAAGAGTTTCACGAAAAACTAATACAAAACAGAAACGTATTATTATTGCATTAGTATTGGCTCACCGATATAATATGATTCGTATCATATTACTATATCTCGGCCGAGTCGAGCGGTCGAGCGGTCGAATTTCTCGGCACCTCGAAGGGTATACGCCGCAGTAGGAGGGATAATGTCACTGTGCTTAACCTGTACAGCTTTGTAGCGTTCTTAGCGGCATTACAATATTAGTAATTTTGAACCAATGTATAATATTAATTCAAGCTAATTATCGCGGAAATGTTGATTATCTTTCACTTTATTTTGGTTTCTAATTTTAATTAGTAACCAATAACTAATCTAAATCTAATTTAAGAAAAACCTTAAGCGTCCGATACTAGGGGAACTCTCTCCAATAAAAATCTTAGGAAATCGGAATTAATGTAATTTTATCATTATTACAAAGCAATATGTAACGTTTAGTACTTGGTAGTGTTGATGTTAAGTCTGCGCAGCAGTATATAATATTGTTTGAATGCATATAAACTTTATTCGTTTAAAAAGCGAAGGCGCATCGAACAGTCAGCAACACAATGGCGATCATCGAAGGTAAAAACGGTTGGTTATGTGTCAACCATTTAGTGAACTGTTTTATGCGGGCTTCTGCGCAATAAATCTTCGCGAAACAGAGCAGAAGCGACGCGTCACGCGTTCACAGTGTTTGCGCTGAACCGTTTCATGTCGAGTTGTTCCTTGAACCGGGCTCAGAGTCGGTAGGGATGAAGCGATCGGCAGAAAATTGAGGTTTTATATCGCAGAAATAAAAGTGCGACGTGTGCGCTCGCGCAAGCTGGCCACGGTCTATCTTTTAATGAAAGAACGCGATCGGCTGTCTGTTACCGGCGACGTAACATGCAATTACACCGTAATTATCCGGAGGCTGAATATGCGATGCGCTCGGAATATTTTTCCGTGGCACGTTTTACGATGCCGCCGCGCCTTGACACCTTCATAATGACATTAAACTTAATAGCCGAGCTCCCATTTTCCAACCCCGTACATTGTGCGATCTTAATAAGACGCCGCAATCGTCCGGGTAAACGCGAGGATCTTTAATTAAAATATTTTAATCGAGACCCGGTTCGACGCTGACTAACGGACAGGGACAGACTATCATCTCTGTCGAAATTTTGTTTGAAGGCGCTTCACTTTGATTACTCGACGTTTACTGGAATGTTATTAGAAACGTCGGTGGGATAGTGGTCGCGACAGTCTTCAAATAACATATTTGATTAAGACGTACATCGCCGGAGATCGATTCCGAACGCGTTTTCCTTTTTTCGACGCATAAGGTTTTACGTCGATCATTCCGTTTACAATATTTACCGCCATTTATGCTCGCCAGCCCGTATGTGTTGTTTGTAAATGGTGCGTAAATATTCTGTTATTTTCCGAGTCCAAGAGTGATTAAACTGTTTTGCAAAATATTTACAAAGATACTTATATTATATTAACTCTAAACTGGTTTCCTCAAAATGCGATCTGTGACATTAGGAACTTCCTAAACATTCCACGTATGTAACACGTATGTGACGTATGTATACAGGGTGTCCGTAAAATGTCGGAAAACCTTGAAAGGAGTGGTTCCTAAGACCATTTGAAGTAACTTTTTTCTTAGCGAGAATTTCCACCTCGGCTTTGTTAAGGGGTTATAGTGTTACACGACGCCAGATATTGTAAACTAGACGTGCACCATCGGTGGTACACATAGTGGTTTTTGTATCGGAAAAATAAATAATTAAAATAAATCATGCCATAATAAGCGCATAATAACAGTAAATTGTCCTGCTGAGCCTGAAGTTTCGCTAAACAAACTTTTGAGTACGTCGCCGACCGATAGAACAAAATTAAATAATAGCGCCGGCGTGAACGTGTTAAAGGAAATTAATAACGAACATATTACAATATTGACTGCTTGAGTGTCGTAGGTTCGAGCTCGCATTGCGACATTTATCTGAGTAAATAATGAAAAACAAAAGAATGCTGTCATTGCAATAGTACTGTCTCTCCGAGATACAGTCGAGTCGAAATATAAATTAATACCCTTTAAAAACATTACAACAGTACAAGATGAGATTAAGGGTGAATGTTGCAGATTTTCGGCCGTTTCAGGGAATTTCGGCCTTATGTGATCACTAGACAACGGATTTTATGCATTTATGACAAAACTGAGTAGACACAATTTAAAACGGTAAATACATTAGAAGAATTTAAAAATGCTATTGTATTATTTTTAGTCTACTAAACATATTAAACAAGAAAATCACTTCCAATTTCTTTGCAGCTTATTGCAATGCAGGTAGACAATTTTATTTCTAGTTCATAACAGCGTTAACCGATTTCGATGGAACGTTGTACATGTATCTAACTAACTTAGATTTCGAAACGCATGTTCTAAATTGTTATGAACACAGATGATGAAGCTGTGTGACCTCACGGTTTTCTTCCAAATAATGAGCAATTACAATTAAAAAAAAATTCTTTTACACATTACCCACTAAACTAATCCTTTTAATATCTCGAAAAGCTGAAGTCGTTTAATCTAATTTTTAGAAAGTTAATATTTTTTAAAGGATGTCAACTCAATTTCCGACCCGACTGTACCAGACCCCATATCATGTTACACTTTACGGCGGTCGAGATTCTCGGCCTTTCGAGTGGTACACCCCGCAGTAGTGGGGATAACTACGCGACATTCAAGAGGGAAAAAATACGTCACTTAAGCGGACAATACTGTACTATAGTCACGGTCAAAAACATAAGACAATCTACATTTTTTGGATTTTTATATGATATCGGAAGAAAATGTACATTTGAGTAAATCAATTATATTGTACATGTAACTGCAAATATCGGAATAACTACAAGTACGGAAGATTATGCTTATTACTCGTTTCTGAATTGTAAATCTACATAGGAAATGTTAGAGGTGTCTCCAGTACACAGTATTTAATATAAATAGTTCAGTTTATTATAAAGTGGGTTGTGGAAAGAAAAGTTGTTGCAAGAAAAACTGTTACAAGAACAGTTTTCTAGTGTCAACATTGTTAGTCTTAAATCGAAGTAGAAACGTAATCAGTAGATCTGTTAAAAATTCAGATAATTGTGGCACAAATAAGAGGTCTGGTCGCTCTCCTGCGTTCACATTACGTCAAAAGCATGCAATTTTAAGCTTAGCACCGAATTAGAAAATGTCCGCTGGACAAATTACCAAAGATGTTGGCGTTAAAACACATGTAAAAAATTGCACGACTAGTTGTACGGGATTATAAGCACCTATAACGAACAAAATTGCATAAGAAATGCGTATTAACGGAACGATACAGAAGTGTTCTGTTGCATTTTGCAGATAAACATATTTACCGCAAGGAAAAGTGGCGAATAATAACATTTAGTAGTGCAACAAATTTTAATATGGACGTGTCAGACAGTTTTAGATACTATTACCATGGTTTATTGAAAGAAACCCAATTATTGAGTCGTCTTCATATGAGTGGTAGCAAAGTTATGATTTAGGACGGTATAGGCTACCATGGGTAGACGAATATTAAGTTTATTAGTGGCAAAACGAATAGTCAGAAATATTTAGATATTATTAAGGAGGAAATAATTAAACATGCCATAAGAATTGCTGATACTAATTTCATATTTCAACATGATAATTCCTCCATCCATACAGTCAATATAGCTAAAACGTTTTCTGCAAATGAAAAAATTAAAATTCTCGACTAGTCAGCAAAATCTACGGATCGTAACATTATAGAAAGTGTCTTGGGAAACCTTGTAAGAGCGGTATACGCCAAGGGCTGACAATGTTTAACTCTTGACGATTTAAAGCACCATTTAAGGCAGTAAACAACCAAAAAATTATACAAATCTCGGTCCAAACGAATAATTTAAGTGAAAAAAATTAAAGGAGGCACTACAAAATATTGAATATTCAACAAAAGTGGTAAATTCTTTTTGTACTTTCTATTTCTTAAACGCATGTCCTATCATTTTGTCCCACTACTTTGTTCCGAAACTTTACATTTTTCTGGATAAATTCATGCGGAACAACAACATTCTAGTTTCATCAGCTGAGCCAAATAAAAAAAAACAATATAAAGTGTTATCTACTAAAGAAAAATTAACAAATTAATAAAGTGTCCTATATTTTGTTTCGAAGTACCTGGTTGTAAAGATTCTCAAATAATTATTTGGTATTAATTCGGTATTACAAACTTAAGTTTGTAAACGCGCAGGAAGGATTTAGCAGCGATCTTCGCCGAGTAACCTGATACAGTGCGGATGCGTAAGCCATTTTCGGTAACTCCCAGCAACGCTCCGCGGTCTTGATCGCCGGCCGAATGTCTTCTAATTGGTCCTGATGTTGCGCGAGTAATTTGGCGAAATTATCGGAAACAGTCATACGTATAGTCCACGCACGTCACGGTCGGCGATTGAGGATCGATTATTCGCAGGAGGACGGAGCTGATCGGCGCGTTTGTGCAGGTTCGCCGGTGTTTCGTGCGCGTTTACGGTGCGGTCCACGTTGGATTCCCGATGACCAGCCGCGTTTTTAGCGTGGCGTAATTGCATGATGATACGTTCCGGCCATGTTGGGCCCCTAACGGCGCACGCGACCCTATATGGTACCCCTTCCTCGGCCGAGCCGATGTCTTACTTCTGGACCCCGTGGAAACGAAAGCCAAACAGGAGTCCACGAATCGGCGAGAATTGACCAGGAATTGGTACTTAGTCTTTATTTGGAGCAGTGCATTCAACCCTTCCGTTTTTGTCAGTGCTATGCTTTATAATCTTCGGCCGCTCTCATCAGTGCGTAATGGCGGCGAAATATATCGTTGGCAAGGAGAGCGTGTTCGGACCACAATACAGGGTGTTTCATAGTATGTGAGACCTACTTTAGAAGTGGGCGTTTGGCTGTTGAAACCTGGAACATCCTATGTAGGTAAAAAGTACAAGGTTTTTCATAATATGTGGGGCCAACTTCAGGAGAGGACAAGGCACACAATACAATGAAAAGTGTTCATGTAAACATGTGTCTCGTTTGACCTTGTTTCAAAGTTATAGCTACTTTGGTGTTTCAATGATCTGCAAGAGTTTATCTTTCTACAAGGTGCACGAAATGATCATTTTTGGATTGCATTTATGAACATTGTTCTGTATCTTGTGGATATTCCTTGTTCTTGCCGATTTCTCACAGACTGTCGATTAACATTAAACAACCTATCGCTAAAAGTGACTAGTTTCTATTACTTTTCAAAACCTATTGAACTCAGTTAGACTGAAGGAAATGGTGAAAGTATTAGGAAACGCTTGTTGAAATATGTAGCATGTTGATAGAAGGTTACATCTGATGAGTACACTGTATGATTTTTGTACATTTACGAATAAATGAGTGCATGAAACATAAAGCAGTGTAATATTTAAGAAACGTGTCAAAATTCTGTTTCCTGTGTGTAGTCTTCTAATGCTAATTTTTTAAAATACAAGTAGAATTCCGATAATCCGTCATGAGAAGCACTTTGGCAGTGCCGATGATTATCAAATATACCGGATTATTGAACTATATCTATAATAAGGTTATAATGTGGAATAGAATTTAAAACTTATTAGAGTTATATTGTATGTAACTGTTCGTGCTGCCGTTATCATCTTCTTGCTTCATCCTTGTAATCAAAACAAGCGACTGAAGATGAGGCTATGCGTGCCTGATTATCGTACATGCCGAATTGGATGCCGAATTATCGGAATTCTACTGCAAATAGCTTCACAGCATTTGATGTTTGATGGCATCAAGAGAAGGGGGCTGTAGACATTTTCTGAATTTTACATCCTTTGTGTGCGAGAAAAAAGAAAGGATGTGAATAGAACAGTGAATGATAATTACACGAACAAACTTATTATAGGACCATAGGACCACCTCAAAATACAAATTGTTGATCTCGTGATAACAATACTTACTTTGAATACGTGGTACGTTGTTCGAACAACTGCTAAACATAATCTAGTGCCGAATAGGTTGTAAACAAAGAAGATCTCTGTATCTGTGAACTTAAAATAGAATGATTGTACAAATTGCTATATAAAGAGGACATCAAAAATTTTATTTTTTTGTTTAATACGAATTATGTTCATTCACTGAACAGGTCACTCTACATTCCGTTAGAGTGATCCTCTATAAGGAGGCCTCGAAACATTTTTAGTGCTTAAGGCCTCTAAAGGTCTTAATCCGGCACTGGTTTTATAGTTTTGCATTGTTATTGCAAGAATTTCGTTTAGAAACGTTTCGACAGGAAAGAACAGATATTAATCAATTTCGAAGAATATTTTATGGAAAATATTAAAAGCAGCTTTGCGACTTGCATAACATTCTTTATCATCTCTCATTATACAGGCATTTATGAACATTTAAGAAGCCAGTGGAGCAATTTGGTTTGTTAACGTTTGAAGAGTGGGAGTGTCTCGCCCAGAGTACAAATTACCGAGTCGTGTAAAGTGATCGATCAGAGTAATTGTAAGTGTCGAGGATTTATTAAAGAAACGTTTCGCTTAAGTGTCTCCGATCAGGCGTCGAGGTTTTTTGGCGTCTAGCGATTCTTCGAAACCTGAAAAACACATGACATATTGAATTCACTGCGGAATTTTTGCATCACCCTAAGTAGCTACGCTGGAAATTGCTTATCGCGAGCAAAGACAGTTAGCTTAGTTCGTGGAATTCAAGGGAATTACTATCGCAATAAATTACTGTTGAATTAAAATTATATCTGAAAGCAATTTGTATTCGTGGTCGAGCTGTAAGCAGTTTTCTCCGACAAACAAATCTCTTATGGTTTCAAAAGGTCTGTAACAACTTCACCTTTAACATTCTAGCAATGACGGCCGGTTGCGCCATTTTTGTAAACTAGTTCGCGAACACACGACAGCGTTATTCCTTGCGTGCACTTAATTTGAAAATTGAATTCTGTGTAATAATATTTTGTACTCGATATAGGTTTGTGGTTTTATTTTTGGATATCAAGAGTGTATAATGATGCAAAAACCACAGTGAATTTGTCGGAAATAACTGCCGTTTGAAGAGGAAGCGTGTGTTATCCTTGAATACCAGAACTACACAAATTCTCAACTAAACTGTTTCGGAAAAGATTAATGTCTTCATTGTGAACAAGTTTGAGTAATTAATACCAGTCGTCTCTTCGAATCGCTTCTTGAATCTTCTGTTTAAAGAGATATTGGAAACGACTAATGTTTACAAGGAAGAAAGGGTTTAAGATATTAATATCAATCTTCGAGGAAAAAGAGGCTACAGAAGTTAATAATAAGTTAACAAAAAAATAAGATTGCGGACGTAGTAAAAATGTTGTCGTACGCGGTAATGGTTTTATGTGATCATTAAGATGCGACAAAAACGTCAGAAGTGACTGCAAATGCCGATTATCTGCTGTTGGTGTAACCATAATGAAGATTACACGGACCGGAGTCTTAAAATAATCTTCAACTATAGAGATTAACGCATAGCAATTTATTTCGCATTTATCATGATCAGTGTTCATCGAATGGCGTGACAACCGAGCCTGGCGACTACAATAATAAACGCCATAAGCACACGGAATTTGTAATCTACGTTAAACATTGTGGTTATTTGCCGAATTATTAAGTAAATCTTAACCCTTAGCACTCGAATGGCGACTCTCAGTCGCCACTACAAATTGCTACACCATTATTCAGAATATTGTTTACATGATTAAATTTGTTTATATGTAATAAATTACTAAACATTTAAATATTGTATGAGGTACTTATCAGTTTCTTACGCATATAATGAAAATAGCTATGTACAATGGAAATATTCTAGGTTAGAAAAAATATTTGGTTTTTTAGTTGAAACAGCTCCGAGTGCAAAGGGTTAAAAATGCCTTTAAACTTTAAAACTTTATGAACGAAAATATGTCGGACAAAAGATCGTCGTGTCAGTCAGTTTTCGCGAACACTTTGGAGTTTATTATTCGTCGCGTAAGCATCGGTCCGTTACTGATAAAAATAATTGAGAGATAATGTTAGGGCATATCTTCTATGGTCATCATTAAAACGGTTCTCCGACAGGAATCTTCTGAAGGAAAAAAATTAGTATTGGCCGAAACGCGACGCCAATGCGGCTACCATTCAATGCGACACGACGCGACGGTCGGGTCGTTCGATTTGCCCGGCTGCTCGTCGAGACCGATTTCGATAGTCTCGTCGGAGTCCTCTTGTCCAATTAAAATTAGCCAATCGATGATAATGTCTGCGAATCGGCCGGGCCGTGTCGTCGTCGACATGGCCGGGGAGGAAGAAAAGAAATCATGAGGCCGCGCATTAATCAGCGTAATTAGACGCTATTTATCTGGCAGTTACCTCTGTGCCTCTCCCTACTTCCGACGCGAGCCGGCCAATTGAGACGACGATGGATATCGATCGGTCCGCTCATTATTGATAATCTATACGCCATAATAAGCGGCCGATCCAGCTGGTACAACGGTGGCAGCTTGAAGGATCATCGTCGGCTGATAAAGACCCGGTTCTGCCTTCCGGAACTGCGAAATTTCGTTTTCCTTTTAATCTTTACGACGCGCAATTACTTTCCCCCGTCTATTTTTGAGAACTCACGACGTTCATGGCGAAAACATTTATGGCTCAATCGTGGCTACGAGTGATAAACAATTCGTCACTAACCTCTTGCACAATGAAGCAGAAATTCGTGATTTTATTGAAGTTGCAAGCTGTGAATTTTGTTTCGTACAATTTTTTTGCCCAAATGTTACCATTAATATTATTGAAACACTTTAGAAGTGATAAGTGTATGATAAATATTCGTAATAATTTGAGTGAAACTCTTTTACACGTCCTGTGAGACCAATGATTTGAGGCTTAAAGTTTAAGCTAAAAATGGAAACGTGATTTCTAATCATTATTCAATTTAGCAACAACGCAAATTGCTACACTTTCGACATTTTCTTACGAATTTTAGAAAGTACATGATTTTCACAGTATTTTAATCCTTTGCGCTCGGAAGTATTTTAACTCCATAAACAAACTTCTTTTTTCGATCAAGAATATTTCCATCCTATATGATTTTTATCATTTTGAAGAAATGAAACTGATATGATACCTCGTAGAATACTTAAATGTTTGGTAACTAATTTATTGAATATCAATTTAATAATGTAAACAATATTTTGAATAATGGTATAGCAATGTTTAGTGATGCCTCAGAGTCACCACTCCAGTGCTAAGGGTTAAAATTGAACCAACGAATTTGAAATCTATTTCATATACGTATAAATTAAGAAATCTTAAGGACATATAATTTTTTAAAATTTGGAATTGGCAAACAGAAAAGCAAGAACCATTTTCACAAGTGTAATGATTAGTTACAAAAGTTCAAAGTTAAAAGTTATAGTAAAAAATTCAGATATCTATAATTTATTTAAATTTCTATATTATTAACTTGCTGTATTAGTAATCTGTTAACATCAGAAAATTTACTAGTATCGTAATTTCTCGTTTGAAAAATTTTACTTGTACTATTAGTTTAAGTTAGAAAAATTAAAGGAAGTCAATTTAAAAACATCATAAGTTGAATTGGAATTTATTATACAAGCTGTCAGAGACTATCTTAATAGTCCTGTATTTACGCACATTGACATTTTATATTTTTTCAATTACACATCGCCTTAAAAAGATCTCAGTTCCGAGCTGCTAAACAAAATTTCTAAAAATTGATTATCAAATAAATATTCTTCACTTGGTTAAGTAAAATATAAATCTGTCACAGGTTTTAAAAAAATTCTCATCTCGAGCTGCTATACAAAATATTTAAAAATTGATTCGCAAAGAAACATTTTTCATTCGGTTAATTTAGATTTAAATCTGTGACAGCTCCAACAAAATTCGCAGTCTCAAGCAGCTATGCAAGTTTCTTTTAAAAATTGATTATCAAAGTAATATTTCTTACTCGGTTAATTTACATTTAAGTCTGTGACAGGTCTTATAAAATTCTTAACTGCTAGCTACTATGCAAATTGTTAAACAAATCCTCGAAGGAACATTTTTCACTCGATTAATTTAAATTTAAGTCTTTGACAAGTTAAACGACTTCGCAATTTGTTTTTGCACCAGCCGTGACTTTCATTGATTCGAAATTGGTCGATCATTGTCTTTTGATAAACGATTCTAAGACTGTCATTCTTGCGAGATAAATTGAGAGATAGCATTACGGAAGCGATGCTCATGGAACGGTTGAATCATTGTGTCTGATCGTGTCACGGTTCAGCCGCGAAATTAAATGAATCATTTTCATCACGCCAGTTTCATTATGCTGTGCGAGGATGATCGAGACGAGACTGACTTCTCTGGGTGAAGAGGAAACCGCGTGGTATACCGCGACACAAAAATAGATTGAGATGACCAACGACGAGCCGGACGTGAAAATTGTTTAACTTGTTCCTTCATGAATTACTTAATGCCGCTACCCGTATCATCCATCAGATTTGATAGCCGTTTCCGATAATGATACCGTGCTCGTCAGAAACTTAAAATTAAAAATCCGCTTATTAGAGCGTAAGTGTCTGCCAACGGAACGCGCGAAGCTTTTCATTCGGATACAGTGGATATACACTATCGAAAGCAAAAGACTCATGATCATTAGTTTTCTCAAAAAATCATCAAAGAAAATCTCTAGCATTTTCACTATACAAACCTTTAGAATAACGTACAATATTTATTTGTAATTGATAATTGCTGTATCACTAAGCTTTTCGAATAATTAACACTTTTTTATATTTTCATGGAGAAGACATTACTATTTTTTCAGTAGAAATGTTCTTGGATGTTATTTTTGAAGACTTCTTAAGCTAATAAAACATTTCAATATCTGAAAGATAAATTATTTCAGGAATTGATTTATTGGTTGCGTTAGATACATATTCTCAACAGTAAACATATTACTAACAGACTGCGGATTTATATGCAAAATACATATTGCCTTGATCCTTATTTTCTTAATAATTTTAATGGACTAGAGAATAGCACTTCAAATGCTTTTACTGTTCTGCATTTGAGCTGTTCATTTTTATTATAAATGCATAGAATCGGCAACCTACTTATTAGTATAAGTGTTAATATGTGTATGTATATTAATATATATTTCAAAAAATTTGATATAGGTTTAATCATTGATCACATACCTCCGATTTTTCTTATACTCTGGATTCTTACGTATTTTGACATGTTGATTACGAATATGATAGTGAAAATTGGCGCAAATGTTATTTTCATAGCGGAAACCACGAAAAAACCATAAAAATCATAGTTTTTTTCCACTTATTTCCGTGAATAATGGAAATTTTGAAAAATATTTCAAATAAAAGTTGTAGACCTCATCGAAATACACATTTTATGTTCTATTGATTTTTGTCATAAAGACAATAGTTTTCGAGAAAAACGATATTAAATGTTCAGAACTCCATATAACTCATCGAACACCAATCAAGTTTTATTCTTAATTTCATTAGTTAATACTAGAAAGGGATACAGCAAAGCTTCTCCCTCGCCCTCGTGTTTTCTGTATCATTGGATTTTTAACTTTCCACGCAGAGCGAGATCCACCCTCTGCGGGAAGCTTAATCCCCAAAAGGAGCAACCTAACCTTACCTAACCTAAACCTAAACCTAAACTTAAACATTAAGTTAAACGACTGTTCGTTAAAGAAGAAATGAAATAACCTCATACAAACTAAAAAATAAACTCTTCGGTCCCCCAACTTGTACCCCTCGTGTGTGTTCTATTCTACATGGATATCATTTTTCTCAGAAAGTATCATCTTTATGACAAAAATCAATACGACAGAAAATGTGTATTTTGATGAGATCTATAACTTTTATCTGAAATATCTTTCAAAATTCCCATTATTTACGGAAAGAAATGGAAAAAGCTATGATTTTTATGGTTTCCGCTATGAAAATAACATTTGTGCCAATTTTCACTATCATATTCGTAATCAACACGTCAAAATACATAAGAATCCAGAATATAAAAAAATCGGAGGTATGGTCTTTTCGGAAGTACACCCCATTGCTTTAATTAAATTAGAAACTTATATTTCGTCTTATACAAATAAATTGATTAAAAAATGACGGAGAACTATTGGTACTGAATATACTATTTTCATCCATTATGCCTCGAACTCTACGAAACTGAAACAATTATATGATCACTGAAATAGATTAGAACACCAACCACTAGGAACTAACACGGTAGTTCAAGGAAACGACTTCATCAATTTCTAATGATTTATCAATTTCGTTCCAAATATCGTAAAAATGGAGTACAATCGCGGACGGAAATTAAATTTGCATATAGGAGAGCTAAGAATCTCTTTCGCCCAGAAAATTCTCGGAAATCCGGGAATGTTTCATCTCGTGCTATTTCATTTCGCGATTGAGATAACGACCTTCTCTATTGCAGAGTCAATCATAATTGCCGATCTTTTTTCAATTCCGCCGTTCCGGTATTAGCATACGTATCGGAGCGTGTTCAGCGAACGAGTTTGCCAAAACAATCTGTGGATCCGCAGATTCTTCTTGCAGATATGGAGCGAGGGTAGACGACGGCCCTCATAAAATCACTGAAATTCCATGTTTATTCAATATGCCAGGATTCAGTTTCCTGGCCTTATCTACGATGAGACGATTGGGGTGAATGATACCGTGCCTCGAACAATTTTGCGGCGATAAGCTTTCGATCCCCTGCGTGAGGCTCCTTTTATGCGGGAGCTGGTCCTTTGTATGCACAATATTGTCCTCTATCTTCCACAAAAATCGATAAACTGAATACATTGCTTATCCGTAATTCTTTTCTATTGATCTTTCGTAGAAATTGCAGAGTTTATCAAATGTAACGCAAATCTGTTATGTCTTGATGAAACTGAAAATATAACTTGAATTGCTTCACTCTGAAAAGTAAAAACTATAAGCGTCCTTACAAGCATCCTATTCAGTCTAACATCAAATAAAATAAATGTTTCATTGAAGAAATTACTAGCCCATATATTATACACATGTACAACAAATAGTTCTTTCTTATACATACATAGGTACTCTTGTGAAGCAAATATTTCTAGTAATTAACCATTTGCACTCGAAGCTGTTTTAACTCCAAAACCAAAACATTTCTTCTGACCTAGAAGATTTTTACTGTACATGATTTAATTCATTTTGTACATATGAAGTTTATCACTATCACTCGTACTTATAACACTTGAATTTTTAGCAATTTCTTAAATACGAGCATGGAAATGCAAACATTTTTTAAATTATAGCAAATCGATTTTAATGGCTCCTTGAAGTCGTCAGTCGAGTGCAAAGGGTTAATAATATATTTACTGTTTTGTTTCGATTTATAACGTAAATATTTTAAATGTCTTTATGGAAATGAAAATATGATTTGAACTACTTAATTTCTATGAAATCTGAAACACAGAAATAATATTGGAACGAAAAATGCAAGGATTCTGTCCTTCAGTCGAAAATAAAATAAAATGAAATTCTTATTGTATTTTATTTTAAAGATTGAAGTGATGGAAAGCATAATATGGAAGAATCATTATTAGTGATTAATAATATATTTACTGTCTTGTTAGTGTTTAAAACGTAAACCTTTCATAACTTCTTAATAAAACTTGAAATATCACTTGAATTATGTAATTTCTATCATATTAAAAACATTGAAACAATATTGAATCAATAGTTTGCAGATACCAAAGACTAGAAGAACATACAAGTATCGAGTTCAATCCACAATAACATGAAACATAGAATTATTTTAAGCATACTTCTAGACGGTCAAATATATTTTTCCTGTGAAACAAAATTGTATACTGAGGAGTTGAGTATATTATTGAAACGAAGGGAAAAGTTTTGTGTTCGATAAAAATTTGTTTGATATTTTTGGAGAGTAATAATTTCTTTAAAACTTATTAGCAGTTGCAGAACGGTAAAATTGCATGAACGACAATTTGCAGCACTTGTCCGCAAAGGGCAAGAGTGTGCATTTTATGCATTTATGCTAAAATCAGCGAGGTGGAATACTAAACTGTAAAAGCAGTAAACGAATATATGAATACCATATTCTCTTCATTGTATTAATACCATTAAAAGAAGAAATACATGTTTATTAATTTTCTCTTTCTTACAATTGATTTAAGAAACTAAATGTTGCATAAAGATCCACAGTCAATTTATTATATTTTAGTCTAAATATACAAATAATAGGCATAATATGGAAGAAATATTATTAGTGATTAATAATACATTTACTGTTCCTTTTTCCATTCGTTAGTTTTTAAATACAATTCATAAATTTTCTTTTGATTTTAACTACTGCAAAATAGATTATGAATATCTTAAGTCGTTTTAATGCTTAAATTCTACTTGTATGAATCATAATTAACATAATTAATCATAAATCTCAAAATCCTAGGATAAAGACACTACCACCACAGTGCGTTAATTTTTCGTTTTTTCACTACTCAAGATTTTAATAAAATAATTATTCGAAGAAGTTTCGACGCTGAAAAACAACAGAATAGACATCTGATTGCTATGATAACATTTTAATTGAACTTCCTTCGAGGGCGCACAATAGACGAAATCGTAGAGTTTAATAGCATCGGCTAAAATTATATTGTTCGCCGGTTTAATGGAAAGGAAGATCGCGATTGAATTTTTTGGCGAGTAGACAAAAACGTAAATATGTTTCTTATTTCAGGATGCGACGGCGAATCGGACGAAGGAGGGAGCAAGAGACGAAGGAGCAGGACCAACTTTAATAGTTGGCAATTGGAAGAATTGGAACGGGCATTTCTTGCGAGTCATTATCCCGATGTCTTTATGCGGGAAGCTTTGGCTGTGAGACTCGAGCTGAAAGAGAGCCGCGTCGCCGTGAGTACACATTTCTGCGTGATCATAAAAAAATCGAATCCACGAAATTACAGGGATAAGCCATCCGCCATTTCAAACGATAAAGAAAAAGTACTAGTGTCCGTAGGAAAAAAGAAAGACATCTAAAATTGGAATGCGTTCAGTTTTCTGAGAATATATAATAATACAACAATACGAAAAATGCTGCACATTTTATGAAATTTCACATACAAAACTTCTAAATAGACTGTGGATCTTCATGCAAAATAAAAATGTTGTGCATCAATTTTAAGGAATAAGAGCCAAGTAAAAAGGTCTTTCACTTTTTTAATGACTTTAGGAAGTTGCAGATAATAGAATTCTTTTATATGTTTCACTATGTTAAATTCCACCTACCTATTTTGCCATAAATGCACCTAGTCCGCAATCTAGTTATGAATGCAATAAATAGACTGCAGATTTTAGGTATTTATAACAAAAATTTATTTTCAAAATACAAAATTGAAAATACTAGAAGAATGTAAGAATTTTATATTATTTTCGACTTTTTCATGAGATTGAAGGAGGAAATACATTTTCATTAACTTTCGGATTCTTACAGTTTACTTGGACAATTCTTATTTTGCATAACAATTCATAACTTAGTCATGACATAATAGAAAAATAGGATTTTAAAGTTATTAACTCGATTTGTTCAAACGAATTTCTAATATCTTGGAAAATGCCATTATGAGTGTGTTACTATGTATATTTTCTTGTGTTCTAATTACGGAAAACATGAGACACGCGAAAGTAAAAGAAAGGAGGATTCGACATGGTAGAAGTGGGAGATCTGATAGAGTTGATTGGTTACCTCGATACTTGCAAGTTGTTTCAGTCCCGTTTCGTGCAACTACTGAGGTACTACCGTTGGGCCATTTCGTTTCCGCGATTTCCGTTTTTCATCTGTCTGGTAAGAAAGTTCCTTCTCTCTGCATCGTAACAATACCGTGTGTTTCATCCAGAAATTCTATGTTGTCTTCGAAAAATTAAAGTAAGCACGCATGTGCTACCATTTTGTTCAGGAGTGTATACTCAAATTGAGGACATTCTTGGAAACAGGTAAATCGTCTGTAACCAGCTGTTATACAGGGTGGACCACGAACCGTGATCAGCTCAGATTCTTCTGCTGTTCGATCGGAAGTTCTTTTAGCTAAAATAACATGGTTCAACTCGAGCTTTAAAATAATTGTACCAAAGTTTTCCAGAGTTATCATGGTCACCTTCAGCTTTTTATAAGTAAACCTACATTTTTCTACACACATCTTTTAGAGGATACTGAGACGAATTTGGCAAGCATCATAATAATATTTTTTATGAATCTAAAAAGACTGAAGAAAACTCTTACAAGGAGAAGACACGGTCATCGGGTCTTAGATTTTGTCGAAACTTTGCATACTGGTAGATTTCGTTCTCCTGTTTATGAAAATATAGCATTATAGGCGTCGATACTCAATAATTTTTGAATTATTTACAATTTAAATTTCATTATACCCGTTAAGCCGTTAAGTACAGTTTTGGTTGAAGTTTTTGTCGAGTGCCAAACGGCGTGATGGTAACGTACTAGATTCATTATCGGGAAGGCCAGTGATCAAATCCTTTTTTCCTTTCTTTCCATTTTTTTCTTTTTTTTATGTTCAGCTTATCTATTTTAATTAATTGTATTTTGCACATGAAAAATACACTCATAATATCTATAGGGAACAAAATATAAAAATTCTATTGAAAAGGAAGATAATATGAAAGAAATACTAACTTCATCAATCTTAACGTATCTCAAAAGTTGTTGAGTATCGACGCCTACAATGCTACATTTTCATAAACAGGAGAACGAAATCTACTAATATGCAAAGTTTCGAGAAAATTTGAGACCCCATGACCGCATCTTCTCCTTGTTAGTTGGAAGCATTTTGCAAGATTCTATATTAACCCTTTGCACTCGGAGCTATTTCAACTAAAAAACCAAACATTTCTTCTAACCGTAAATATTTCCATCGTACACAAGTTTTTTTCGTTATATGCGTACGAAACTGATATAGTACCTCATACAATATTTAAATGTTTAGTAATTTATTACATATGAACAAATTTAATCATGTAAACAATATTCTGAATAATGGTGTAGCAATTTGTAGTGGCGCCTCAGAGTCGCCATTCGAGTGCTAAGGGTTAAAGAGGAATAACGAGCCACACTGTTTTACACTCTTCAGAGCTGTTGATAGATTAGTATCAGTTATTATTGACTTGATCTCTCGTGTACTGTTTGTAAACATTTCGTTCTGTACCTTGGAACACATTTAATGATATCAAACGTGAACTGTTCGTAGTCTTTTGTGATCCGCGTGCATGGGCATTACGTTCCATGATGATTTACAATACCGACCAAAAGATCGAGATGCTCTTAATCTATTGAGACTGCGGGCACAATTCCCTGTTGGCACAGCAATTATACGCTGAACGATTTTCTAACAAGCGTCCTTCACGTTCCATATTCGAATAAATAATTAAAACTCTTCGAGAGTAATTGTAATGTAAGAGTTTAAATACGCACTCCCGATCTTACTACATTAGATTTCTTTTTATAACGTGCATTGATGGAAAAAGTTTATAAATAAACTACAACAACGCCGGAGGATATGCGACAGAGAATCGCAGAAGCATGTTCAATTGGCTCATCCATCAATGCAGACGTCACAGAAAGTACTAAGCAGTGGTTTCTTAACCGTTTACGCGAGTGTATTGCTGTTAGTGGGCACTCAGATATTTTTTTAATATTTCTTTGGTTTAGATGAATAAGAAATACTTCTTATAGTGCTTGCCGTCTCAAAATCGTGTACAAAAATTGTAGGTTTACCTATAAAAAAACTGAAGATGACCTCGATAACTCTGGAAAAAAAGGGTTGACAAAAAATTTGGTACAATCATAAAGTTTCCCTTGAACCATGTTATTTTAGCTAAAAAAATTTCCGACCTAACTGCTAACAGCAGAATAATCTAAGCACATCACGCTTCGTGGTCTAAATTTACTCATTTGACACCATATTATTAGCACATGTGCAGAATAGATATCTTTTTTGTGTTTCTAATATATTTCTAGCTTATTTATTATTTAGTTACTCCTTTTTCCATTATACATATATATATATATATATATATATATATATACATATACATATATGTATCTAAGATGGGCCCATACGACTGTTGCAATCTTAGTTTATTTTTAAAATCGTATAATTGTACACTATAAATTTATACTATTTCCTTTATAAAAATAAGAGTATTTTTTAGAAATACGAAATGAACAATTCAGACATGATAATATATTGGAAAAAAAGAACTAAAATTTCTAACACGATTTACTCCATTCGTCATTTTCGTTTATGAGCCCTATTTCCAGAACCGTCCTCAATTAGTAAAGAGAGTTGAAGGGACTAGTAAATATCTTCCTAATGATTTCCAGTCGACACATGTAATTATCTGTCCTCGTTCCAGAATCTCGCCCCGAGAAATGCTAGTAGAAAAAACTTTTATTGCGACCCGATTTGACGTTCGGTATCGGTTTATCAGGCATCCGAGATCGGCTATGCCGATAGGCGAGAATTTATAGCGACTTGGTCGAGATTTTTCGAGGGTTGATGCCCTATAGACATCGTCGGTGGTGGCTCAGCCTCTGAGCTGGTCTCCCGGGGGTAGTTAGTCCATCTGCTGGGTTCTGAATGCGGTTACCTTCTCAGAGAGGCCGAGCTGTCCTGGTCGACTGGTGTTCGAGGGTAGTAAACTGAAGAAGATCCATCTCGGGTGGCTCCGAATCGTCGGCCGTATCATTTGAATAATGAAGAGAATTTTATGAGGACGTCGTTCCTTTCGTCATAGTTCCTCTCCCGGTGGACAGAGTCCGTAATGAAATTTAGAAATCTTCGGATTCCTCGCGCAGCCTGAATTTTTATGAATCTCGTGAACGAAATATCCTGGATATATTAAGTCAGTGCAAAAATAATTGTGGTTTTCATCAGTTTAAGCTTCAGTGATATTTCTGAAGCGACGAACAGTGGGGCATTCGCTCCGAAAAACTGCTGAAAACTATTTTAGCATTATTTTATGACTTAAAGCCACAGTGTAGTATGTTGTTGGAATCGGCTTGACGTTAGCTACAACAATATGTATTAAAAAATCCATACTGACATTTAAAAAATTAAGGTTACTATAATTTGTTACTAAATATAATGTTGATCTCATTTTTTATTAAAAAGAATGTTGCTGTATTTTTTTGTATTCAGATTTATAGACGCTTGAATATCGATTACCTTCTGTTGGAAACAATTTTCTCAGATTATCGGAAAGACGTAAAAAATCGAAATGAAAATATAAGAAAATAGATTTCTTCGATTCGGGCAAAGATGGGCGAGTACAATTAATTGCTATGTAAATATTAATGTATGCAGCGTATTTCATCCTAAATATGTTTTTACCCCCTTTTTGTACACTACACGTAAGAAAATCATTTTTCAATATCAATTTCTTGACAGTTTTCTTTATCACGAGAGTGGTGTACTTTCAAGTACCCATTTTTTACTAAGTGCTACTGTTTATGGCAAGAAAATTACTGTAGATTCTTTGCATATATGTATAATCAGAATTAGTAATAGTAATTTATATATTCAGATTTATACATATGCTGCATCAATGAAAAGTGCGAAGCTTCGGCAACGATTTGTGCTCTGTCTTCTGTCGTCACTATTTATTATTGGGTTATGTTTGTCGTCACAATGAGAATGGAGGGAAAGCAATTTCGTGCAATCTTATACTAGTTGAGATTAGGCTGCAAAGCGGAAAAAACTGCTCGCAATATGAACAACACGTTTGGTCAGAGATATTGATAATATTGAACCAAAGGCAATTATCGAAGCAGATCCTCGAAAAACATCTCGAGAAGTTGCAAAAGAGGTAAAACTTGATTGTACAGAGGCCGGCATTTAAAAGTGCTATGAATTATGAAAATCTGAATAAATTTCACGGCTCTATTTTTCGCCTTCTGTTATTGTCGCATAGATTTCGATACGATCTCGGCCGAATTATCGATCCACGTGCGGGCACTGGTATTTACTCATTTCATGCAGCCGGGTAACTTGTCAACGCACAGGAAGTTGATTTCGCGGGAAAACGTTTGAATGTTATCACGGCCCTGAAGCCTTTTTCCTCAGCCGCGGGACCGCGACCCGTCGCATATTTCACAGAACGATATAAAAGTAAGTGATATTATTTTTAATTTATTCCCCGGAAGCTCAATCCACTGATAAATCGGCGCACCACGCGATCGTTTTCCGTGAAAGTCCCACGATCTCACATAACGCCGAATACAAACGTTTCATGAGCGGCCGCCATTGCTCAACTAACAAGCAATGTTTCGCCCGTGATTGACAGGCCGCATTTTTTATATTCGTGCGCGGCGATTCTTTGTGCTTCCATTGCATGCTGGACTATTCTGTTCCTAGTTGAACATGATACAGAAACTAAATCAATGTACACTGTGGATCTTCGTGTTTTTGTGCTTCGGAGGAATCTCAAAAGATCACAACATACATATTTTATAGAAATCTACACAATTCTCAGTAACTGAAAGTATTAGTATAAAATGCAATGTGTTATTTAATTTAACGGGACATTTTGGTGTAAACAAGGTATTTTTATGTTTATTAGGGAAACTTTTTACAAGAAGTCTGTAACTCTCTTTGCAGACGAACATTTATGATACATTTACACATATTTCAATGACATTTTTAATATTGTTTACTGTACGCAATTGCTTTTGATAAAGAAGTTTCATGGCGTCCGTGATTTCGGCAATGCTGTTTATCTAACTTAACAAACCAAGAAGATGTTTAAGTTGGATGAGTTCGACTGTAGGTCTATTAAAGGTAGAAGAAAAACTGACCACACAGTTTCTGGAATAAACTAAACAACTCACGTTTTACTTTTAATAATTATAATTTTATATATCACACAAGGAACAATATACACGTGGCTTTAAAATAAGTACGAACAACTACGAACGGGGGCGCACCAGACCCACAGTCGGTAGATGGAGCGCGTCAAAAACCCGTAACAGCATGCATTGGAGATTACAAAATCCTAACAAGCTCCTACTACAATACAATTCCTACTAGAGCCAAAAAGAAACTGTTGACAATTAAAAATAATGCCAGGGCTTGTAGACCATTTTTATGGGCTTAATAATATAAACAGTGAAAGATTTTGAATTAATTCTAGTTTAGGTTGTAGCCACACATGAACTGAAGGTGCACATTAAATATAAGACCAATTGTGGATGCAGATTTTAGAATATTATAGAAGTGATTTTAAAAAATGCAGATCTTACAAAAACGTATTTGAAGTTTTGTTTATGAATAACAATCTTTTATACACGCATATGATAAAAATTATACATATAGCTACTTTGCTAGCTCAGAGCTATGCATGTATAAAGGATACCTTCTTGTTCCTTGAAGAAGTACTGTTTTGTTCATGTTTGTTAATCCAATTTATTCCAGAAACTTGCATTAGTAATACCACTGATTTTTCAAAAATCATGACTTACCTTCGTCAATTTTAGAAATTCGAGCACAGGGGCCGCACATTTATTTTTGAAATTATGTTCTTTAAGAAAACGTATAAAAAGGTTTAGACGAAAATATCAGCGGCTGTTTTCCCGAACACATCAAATTTCAATTGTAATTGCCAGTATTTTATTCAGAAAGTAAACGCCATCTTACTTACGTATAATGAACTTTATAATACCAATGTAAACCATACTTAATTTCTATGAATTTTATATTTTTGTATGATGGGTTCATCGTAGTCCACAACAATAATGTCTAAAATCAGAAAAATAGCAGGATTAGAATTCTCTGCGTACTCATTTCTAGTCGATACAAATTTACATATCCTTCCGCAGTTTAATTATGAACAGTACTTTCTAAAAATGCAACGAATGGTAAGTTAGGAATTAAGTAACAAGTACATTATGAATTTAACACTTTGCATTTCTATACACAATTTTTGAAGTAATGAAGTGAAGTAAAATGCCTGAATAAATAAATGTATCCAGTAAGTGTCCACATGGATATTTTTACAATCTCAATAATTGTAAAATAAACATGATCCATAACTTTGACGGGTCTAATTCTAGTGTCAATAATAGTGGACAATATTCATGAAAACATTTCGGCTGGAAATGATGGGCATTGCTATGATCCACTAAAATAATCAGACTTCAAATTCCTACCCGTTTTTTGCGCAAAAGTGACCACTTTTTATCGGATCTTAACGGAATAGTAAATCAAACGTAGCTTCTGGTAGTGGTTTGTAAACGATATGCTGAATGTATCCGTCCATAAAAATGTGAAAAGACCCGCGACACCCTTTTCGGTCTTTCGTAACCCAACACCAGACACTGGAACATGACATGATGGTGTCCTTTAATGGGGCCTACGAACGGTGGACCCTCAATTTCACGGCTGATCGAACACGAGGCCACCCTCATATTCTCTTCTCATGATAATATATTTATATTTATGTGTTTAGACACGCTTCAGGTGCCATGTGCCAGCGCATATTGCTCACAGCGAACTGATACGATCTCGGACCGTCTATCTTCTGGCACGAATACCGTTTAAAATACATCTTTGTTACAATTAACGAAACCGAGGAGTTTATTACTTAATTTTAGTAACATGTTCTTCGCTGAAATATGCAATAAACCATAATATTCATTATAAAAATCTCATCTCGAAAATTGTTCATTTAATCAATGACTCATTCACGGTCCGAAATAAATTAAATAGAATGGCGGCAGCAAAAATTGCAGCGTGAAACGAAATTCGTTGAAAGAATAATTAACCGATACCTATGCAACACCGACTTTCGTTTCATTGCATATTCATTGCTTTCCTCGAGTATAGTTATTTTGAAAAAAAATATCTCGTCGTATGGAACTGATTAATTATTCTGTCGTATAATTTCGGAAATGTTAAAAAAATATCACCCCAGCGTTTGTAGTCGCTGCAATAGACAGCGTGAAAGGAGAAACGACACGCGAAACCGAGCGTTGAAATCACCGCGAGAAACCGAGGCACAGGCTCGAATTTCAGCCAAAGTGGTCTCAAATCATCAAAATGTGACCGTGATTATTAGATTTAGTACTCTAACAATGTGACTTTGGAAGATATGAGAAGGGAAGATTTTATCATTCACGTCTACGAAATGATCACGGTTCATACTCGGCTCTCATTCGTTACGCAAGTTTTGCGAATTTTTACATTAACCCTTTGCATTCCAAATTTTTATCAATTATGTTTCCACCGAGTCCCTAACATCTTAAGTGTTTCATTTAAAATCTACTTTAAAAGACAGTTGCTTCATCAGGAACTAATTTTAAACAATTTCTTTACTAATTGTATTGATTTCACGCGAAACTGTATCAAATTACTTTAGCAAGACATAAAAATTCTTAAAAATTTAATAAAAACGGATAAATACCCCTTGCTAGAAGAATTCATTATTCATTTGAGATAATACTTGCTTAGAAAAAATATGCGGTATTTTCACTAGTAGCGTAACATAGATCGATTGATCACAGTTTCGAGACTGCATCGGATCTTAATTGTTTATCTATCAATTGCTCTAATATATCACGTGATCAAGGACCGCGAGCTTTTGAATAGATACCAAGTATTAAATCATTCTATGAGATGAAAATTTTCCGATTAATATGCTTGAAATAGACCACTGTGCGTTTCCTTGATCGGTAGCCAGCGGAGATCTCGATCCCTTTTGTACGGCGGAAAAGTGAGCGATCTTGGTGACAGGGGCGATGAATAGATAACCCTGGCTGGTGGTGACATGATGTCATGCAGCCGGTGCGTCTTCTTGAAGGGTCTGGATCGGGAATAGCCCTCAGATTAGATAGTTGATCCCCATGTCAGATAACCGCCGCGACGCGCGGACTCTAGGCGGCAGCTTTTAAAAAATATTGTCACGCCGAGATAAACCGATGACACGACCCGGTACGGGCAACTAAGAACCACAGGGAGCCTGAGAGTCTCTGAAGCATGTCGTTTTACACGTGCGTCGAATTTTGGGAAGGATATATGTAGATCTCGATTGCTACCCTAATCGTTATGGAGTCGTTAAAAGTAGACGGAACTAGTTGAAAAGACGGGTTCCAGATTTTGAGTTTACGATCACTGGGACTGTAAAGATGCATTTATAGGGATTTCTTAAATTTTCTTTCTTTGATTTATTATGATAAAAATCGTGCTCTGTAGTTACTATCTTAATTTTGATCGCTGACAGGATTTGCAAAGTTGTAAAATACAAGGAATAAGGACGTTTTTAATTTTATTTTTATTATAAGGAATCTTGCAGTCGTTGAAATAAATTGTTCCCTTATTCTAGACTTCATAACATAATTTACGGGCATAGCAATTCATATAAATAGGTAATATAAGGTTCTTCTATATTAAGTTTAGAAAATAAAAATTATGAAAGCTGTCTGTTTAAAAAAGATATCGGAACGTTTCTAAGTATTGGAATTGTAGAAAATGGTAATGACTACATAATTAATTAATAAGAGTGTTTACTTCAAAATATGTTTCATTTATACGCTTATGTACTATTTTCAAATCGGGCACGAACTTTTGAAACTATCCAATATTTGTGAATAGTAGTGTATCTTCTTGTGCTTTATAAATTTTTAGTCATTTTCGATATAGTTCTTTACTTTTTCAAATTATATGTATATACTACCACCCTAGATTACGTGGTCTCACAAAAACCTAAATTTCATACGCACGTGTGAAGACATATTTGAAAAATAAATTTATTGTGCAGCTCTGTTTTAGGGTTGGGCACATTTCATTTGAAATATGATAACAAATAATCATTTGAAATAATAGATTATATTAATTTTTTATGCTATTTGTATTTTACATATAACATAAATTAATTTTCATTTCACGTTGAAATCGAATAAATTATTTTCAAATAATATTTTATTTCAATTACATTGCTAAAATAAAATAATAAATAATTCCATCTCAAGAAGAAGTCATTGGTTATTAAATTTAGATATGCTAACTTTTTTAGTTTAATCATAATGTTTAGCTGTGTTCGTTTTTATAATTTTCTTATTACACGAACTAAATACAATTTTGGAAAGTATAAAATATTTGATCAAATGAAAATTTATTTGACTTTCAATTGAAATTCAAATAATGAAATAATTTTGTAAAAATTTTATGGCTGTTCAGGTAAACTAACATTTGATTATTTCAAATGAAGAGTAGCCAAATAAGATACTGTATTATTTTAACGATTATTTTTCAAATAATGAGATTCAAGGTGCTTTAATAAAAAAAATAATATTTCGATAATGCCCAAGCTTGCTCTGTTTGTACCTCTCTTTGAGAAGTTTTCTTCAGATCATTTCGCATGTTCCCGAAATGATCGAACAAGACCAATGCAAACATCCGACCCGAAGTAATGAGAGCAAGATAGAGTTTATACCGCAATCTGTGGATTAGAAGCTAGTAAATTGTCGTATGAATAATAATATCGCGGCTCATGAACCATCATCTTTCGACGCATGTTCCTCAGAAGCAGTAAAGATGTTTATTGATCAATGCCCGGCCATAGCGTGGGATTATTCAAGCTTCGAATGCATTCCCGTGTCGCCATTTTTTCATCCACCATGCTGTCTTCCGTTTTTATTCAAATGAACCGCCATGCTTCGTGCTCGTTAATTGTCGATCGTTACACGCGTCGTTCGAGGACTCTCGCGGTGTCATTAACATATTTACTCAAAACTGCCGAAGAACAACTTGTATCCCGCAAGTGGATGCGCTCCGATTACCAACACGGGAGAAGACGAAGAAGAAGTCGGAGGAGTACAGAGGCACGCAAACGAACAGGAAAAAGAGAAAGAGGAGGAGAGGACGCCGGGAAGCGGGATAAAGAGGAGGACAGGGCGGGTTACTGCTTAAAAATCAATCGCATGGGGAACGGACATGAAGCCCCTCTTTATTCTCTCACTTATTTCTCTCTTTTACAACGTCGCGTCAGAACTGGTCCTCATTGATCCGCTTTATTAGCGCTGTCGGATGATTGGCGCCGATTGGATTGGCGGGGGAACAATTTCAATAACGATCAGAAATTCTGTCGGCTGCGTTTCGACGTCGCTTAAAACTCAAGGGGTTTTCGTAGTTTCATGATTTGTGGAAACCGTTTTTTCTACTGTACCTTTTTACTGTTTCGCATTTGACAAACATGCTACCAAAGCTGAAGTCAAATATTTGATAAAGTTGGAAAGCGTGGAGCGTAGAGACGGACTTGACACTCATGGTTAGAGGTGTGATTTGATACGCTTCGAATTGTTTCGAGTCTCTTGAGTGACAAAATATTTGAATCAATTCGAATCTGATTCGAAATTGAAAAATCTTGAACGTTTTTATCGTCTTGGAAGCCTTGGAAGTCACGAAAGTCTTGATCGTATCGAATCGTATAAAATCTTATATATAGAGTCTATCGACACGCGGCGAGACTGACAAGGAGAAGACGCGGTCATCGGGTCTTAGATTTTGTCGAAACTTTGCATACTGGTAGATTTCGCTCTCCTGTTTATGAAAATATAGCATTATAGGCGTCGATACTCAATAATTTTTGAGATATTTACAATTTAAATTTCATTATACCCGCTACGCCGTTAAGTATAGTTTTGGTTAAACTTTTTGTCAAGTACTAAACGGCGTGATGGTAACTTAATAGATTCATTACCGGGAAAGCCAGTGTTCAAATCCCTTTCTCCTTTTTTTTCCATTTTTTTATTTTTTTTGCGTTCAGTTTATCTATGTTAATTAATTCTATTTTGCACATGAAAAATAAACTCATAATATCTATAGGAAACAAAATATAAAAATTTTATTGAAAGGGAACATAATATGAAAGAAACACTTCATCAATCTTAACGTATTTCAAAAGTTGTCGAGTATCGACGCCTATAATGCTACATTTTCATAAACAGGGGAACGAAATGTACCAATATGCAAAGTTTCGAGAAAATCTGAGACCCCATGACCGCGTCTTCTCCTTGTGAGATGCGACAGTTGACAGTGGACACAGGAAGACGATACGCACTAACACAAATTGCTTCATGGTATCAACAATCATATTTATAGATACGAATCGGTGTGGCTCAATCCCGAAATAGTATAATGAATAACGCTACAGATTTATGACTAACGAATGAATATCATTGTAACCAACATTTGTCTATAACATATTTTTCCATTCTCAATATTTGGGGAATTCGTTGCACTTATGTATACGTATAAATTATTCAAGTTTCTTATTCTTATTTCTATTCCAACGTAAATAAATGAATTTGAAGTTGATGACTCCAATTTTACAGATTTTCTTCAATATTTTATGTCAACGATATTGTAGGAATAATAGCAGGGTGGGGAAAATTCTATTTGGAATAACGAATAATCAACAAATTCCCAAGATTTATTCAAAGATAACGAATAAGGATTTTATTTCAGGAAATCTTATTCGTTAGTCATGAATAAATCTGTATCGTTATTCATTATAGGATTTCGGGATTGAGCGCGGTCGCACGGCCACACCAGTGGCGCAAAGGCGGCCAAAAATCGATTTTTAACTTTTGTTTAAATGACCGAAATCAATTATTTTACGTCTTTAACAATACCCTAAATTTAATGAAAAACAAGTAAAATGAGTTAAAAGTTATTAAGTATAAGTTGATATTTATATTTAAGTATTGTCGTTAACGCTCATCCCTATAATTTCATAATACTTTTGTCTGTTCAAACTCCTCGTACACAGCTAGAGTTGCATGTAAAATTATAAAAAAATCTGCTTATATAGCTCTTTATACATTGTATCGATAAAAAATGTTTTAATATTTTTTTGAAATATGTTTAATAATTATTTTCAAGTTTAGTAATTGACCAGCGAATTAACTCGATTTTAAATGAAAAAAGCAAATTTCCGATGCGCAATTTAATAAGTTTGCCTCACTATGCCTGAACAAAACTAGGATAAATCTTTCTCTTAAAGTATCCTTAAAGTTATGAAACAAACCCCGTTTGCCTATTTTTGCCTATTGTTAAGATATTAACAATATAATACTGTATGTATTTTCATGCAGACAGTTAAGTGCGAATACCCAGAATCAAGAAAGGCTATTTATGTGAATCTGTTGTAAAAAAATAGTTTGAATTAAGTTTATTTCATGTGTTAATAACATTTTAAAGTTAATAACAAATTGTTATTAACAAATAAATATATTTAAAAATAAATTGTCTTCACTACATAAAACATAAAATTAAATATTCCCGCATTAATATAAATTAAAAGAAAAGATAAAAATTTAAAACAAAAAAACAAAAAACAAAAAATTTTAAAACTCAAAAAACCTTTTCTTAGACTGGTACCTTATAATATTCAAATAATTTCTTTCAGTATTCAATGAATTATCGATTTTTGTACACATTCTCCGGATTCCGCCAGGTTGCGTCAGCGATTTTGAATTCCATAATTTCGAATACAAATTCAAAATCAGTATCCCCAATAACTCATGTATATCAATTTTCAAAAAAATCCATTCAGTTTTGATTTTGCGGTCCGGCATATTGAATCGACCATTTTGAATTTGATCATTTTGATTAAAAATTTGAAATCAACGTCCAAAACAACCTAGAGATACCAATTTTCTAAAAATTTACTGGAGAATTCACTGAGTTATCGAATTTTGTCCATTTCATCCGGATTGCGCCCACTGTGGGCCATACCGATTCGTATCTATTAGTATGAGTTGTCGATACCATGAGGCCATTGGTGTTAATGCGTATACGATTCAAGACGATCCAGAATTTCAAGAATTTCAAGACTTCCAAGAGTTTTTAGTTTCGAATTAGATTCGAAGAGATTCGAATTCGTACTATGGTATACCATACAAATTCAAAGCGTTTTAACTTGTGGTAAAAGACTGACCCATCAAAATACTATAGGATCTTCTTTTATTACTGAAGGTTTCTCCAGATGAACTAGAAAAGCATGATCCTAGGAAAAGCGATTATTCGTACGCGTTATACACTTTAAAACATTATCTAAATCTTTAAACGCGTTTTTGTCAAGATGGCTTTTTCTAACCTAGCGAACGTTGTATCTCAAAAATCAATGAATCGAATAACTTGAAACTTGACAGATATATTAAGTATGTGCGTGTACTATTACCGAAACATGAGCACCTTCTATCGAAACGAAATCATTTTTTAGTAATTACACTGTCCAACAAATTTCAACTTTTTTTATGTTTCTCAATTACTGTGGGGTGGTTCTTATAGAGTTTTTCGCGCTGATTCCGAAACTGCCCTTACTTTTTCTCCTACACGCACAGTTCTTGAGAAACATGACTTTGAAGAAAAACATATTTTTCAACTTTCAACAAATATTGTGATGTTATTATAAAAGACATTGAATTGTTCTTTGCAGCAAAAGATTCTGTAGACTTTCTCGAATACAGTGATATCCAATATTAATACATAATGAATGTTTAAACGTGTTTAAACGATCATTAAAGATGGAGAGACACCATTTTTGCATCAATTTTTGGCTATATTTTTGAATTTATCTCAAAAAATAAGGGTCCAGCGTAAAATTGAACTACATCACGCGATAGAGTAGACTTTTATCTTGAGAAACCCCCCTTTGAAGTTTGTAGCATCAACGTTTTTACCGAACCAAAATGCAAAATATCTACGCCCGACATGCGCTGCCGCCAGTGGTGCTCTTCCACTAGCGCGGTCGTTCGTCAGGATACTGCGCGATGCTGTGCGGCGTAACGGCGATACAGTGGGTAAAAGCGCAAATTATGTTAGCTAATTTAAATGTTAAATTTTATTAAATGTCATACTATTGTTATTTATTATGTATTAGTACATTTACTCTGTATAAATTATTTTATGTATTTTTTTAACGTTAGTCTCTTGTTCATAATAAGTTTATTTCATACTAAAAAGGTCTTTTGTAACAAAAAAATAATTTAGTAAGTCTTTCTTTTGTATTTAGTTTTCTTTATTAAGCATTTCCACAATAAGCGATTTTAAATAGATTTTTATATTAAATTACTTTTTGTTACAAAAGACCTTTTTAGTAAGAAATATATAAATATTATACATAATTTATAAATAAGATGACATAATTGCGCGTTTTTGGCCACTGCATCGGCGTTACGTCGCGCCATATCCCGACGAACACCCGCGCTAGTGGAAGAGCACCACTGGCGGCAACTCATGTCGGGCGTAGATATTTTGCTTTCTGGTTCAGTAAAAATGTCCATATTACAAACTTCAAAGGGGGTTTTCTCAAGATAAAAGACTGCTCTATCGCGTGATATAGTTCGATTTTACACTAGATCCATATTTTTTGAGATAAATTCAAAAATATCCTCAAAAATTGGTGCAAAATTGGTCTCTCTCCGTCTTTAATGATCGTATAAACATGTATAAACACTCATAATGTATTAATATTGGATATCATTGTATTCGGAAAAGTCTACAGAATCTTTTGCTGCAAAGAACAATTCAATATCTTTTATAATAATATTGCAATATTTGTTTAAAGTTGAAAAATAGGTTTTTTTCAACATTATGTCTCTCAAAAACTGTGCGTGTAGGAGAAAATGTAAGGGCAGATTCGAAATCAGCGCGACAAACTCTGTAAGAACCGTCCGACAGTTATTGAGAAACAAATTTGGTTTCCTAGAAATGTTTTGAATTTGTTGGGTCGAATGTCTACAACAGTCAGAATCACGATCGCTATTTAGCAAAAAACTTATGAGAGCATTTGAAGAAATAAGTTTTTGCTAGCGACAGTAGAAGTTATAAGAGCATTTGAAGAAACAATTTCTATTGTAGCTCCGATGAAAATGATTATTATTCCTTAAAAAAATTTGATGAAATGTTATTCAGTAAGTGTGCCAATGTTAACAGTACAGCAGTCTATTACTGTACCAATAAAATATTTTCAAAGTCTTACAATGATTGTCTCACAAACTATCGGATCCACGAAACGACATCCGATTCCTGTTGAGGAATCCACGCAGAAGAGATCGTGCCCGCAGCGTCGGACCTACAAACAGATCATGGTAATTGCTTATTGTTAGCGGTATTGGATGACGTGATTGGGCCCGGTTGCTCCCTCGTGTGTTCATGTTTTACGATCTATTGTCGGTCCTTTACGGGTTTATGGTTGTAAGACGCGTTAGTAATCGCTGCATGCGAATTAGAACCGAGTAATATCCTAAGTGACCGAATACTAATCGGGTTAATGGCGCGGTGATTATTGTGGCGTTGGATCTTGGCGAAGAATCTACTGGGAGGCTCGTTCAGTAATTTCTGTTGTGGAAATTGATTCGTTGTAACAGTAACCTTTAACTAATTGAGACAAGACCGAAGAAAATATGAAAAGTATAGTACTCATCTTTCCGTCGGTCGTAAAAAGCTAATATTAGTTAAATGTGGATCATTTTAGAAATTTTAAAAATTTGCCAAAATTATGGGATTAACTCATACTCAAGACACATCAGAAGAAGACTTTTATATTTATAAATAGATATAATAAAGTTTAAATGTTTTGAACTTATAATGAAGAGCATAAAAGAAGTCAAAATCAGCAATTTGAGAAAATCGTATCTAAGACAATTTGATAAATTTGAGTTTTGCTATAAAAAACGCGTGAAAGGAGCAAATAAACAAATATTTTTCATTTATTTTAATATATTTCATATTATATTAATTTGAATGAAATTACCAAATACGTTGAAGCCATGTTCACCATTTCTTAAGGTTACTTATTTGTCGAAATGTAGGAATAATATTCACTTACACTTGGGATACTTTTGCACTTATGGTATGTGCAAGTTTATAAACTATAAGGAGATATGTATGTATATTAATGAAGATTAATAGCATTTATAGTTTATTTTCATGTAACGGAATATTCCTGTGGATGAAAGAAACTTTTTATTTATTCTGTTTTCTATGAAACTATCAATTGGACTGGCCTATGAAAATATGAATTGGATAAAATAATGTTAAAAGAATGATTAGCACTCTTTTCTCGTATTACCAAAGAGGAAATGGAGTTGCCCCTGAAAAAAATTGGAGAACATTTTACATATTCCAAATTATACGCAGTGTGTATAGTGATTCCAGATGTGTCTGTATGGAAGTGACTCTAATCAGTTGCTTTGGATATCTACAAAGTAGAATGAACAGTTGTCTCATATCTCCTGTTTCAAAAAACTCTCGACTCGTCTCGTTTTATTCAGTCCATAATTTTATAGACATCCCACATAAGAAACACCGTGCAAAAATACATGACGTTACACGTTTAGTCCAAGCTCGTGATAATTAATGACTTGGCTTGTTAACCCTTATCACTTCGCGAGAATTTTTAACGGATATTGACACAATATGAAGGTACCAATTGCTATAACGTCAAATTAATGAGCCCGCAGCTGTTAATAATTGCAACTTCGGCATCGTTCGTTGATATTTAAAAATGGGACAGCTGCGGTTCGCAGGCATATGTCAGCCACATATTGTGAACGCAATGCGGTTACCGCGGCGAGTTCAATCTTTTTTGCCGATGTTTTATCGGGTGCATTTTATCCTCGTTAATCTAGAGATATTAAAAATCCCGAGTTTACGAACTAACGTTTCGTTCGTCCGTGTGTGCAGTGTGTGATATCTAAAGTCACCGTTCAGACGAAATAATATATGTAGCTCGCGCGCACGATATTTTATTTCGGGCTCTGTGACCAAATAGAATTGATTTATGGATATACATCGAGTAATTAATACTGTTTAATATTTCTGATGAGGATTTTTGATCGACGTTGAACTCGCGACTGCGATCGCCCAACGTGTTATCATACGTCCCCCGCCATAATTCTTCAATCTGCGTTAATTCAATTTTGTAACTACATTTCAATGGAAAATATATTATTAGAACGTCGTACACTACGTCATTATATAATATAAATTTCCATCTTAAATATTAGTTCTTGAATAACTTCCGCTGGCAAATATAATTAGAAGGGTTAAATAGAATAACAACGGTGATCTTGCGCTGATGTAATTTCGAAAAATAGGAACGGGAATTATTTTTAGCTCGGCATATTAAATAAGAATATTTCAAACGTTCTGTTCGTATTTTAAATAACAGGATGTCAATCCTGTTACGTTCAGATTAATCCTCCCAATTACCCGCAAATTATTCATACCAGCAAGGGCAGGTGAGCCGGGTCATCATCATCAGCCCGCAACGAAAATGGAATAGTGCCGATGTAGGTTCCATTCCCGTGTAAGGGAACGCGTTTCCTGATAAAGTAATTTACACCCTCCCTTCCTTGAAAAAACTTCGTGGGAAGTTCCATCAAACTCGGCTAGTTCCACTGAAAAATGACCAGCTGAACGCGCCGGCAATCTGATCTTTTTCCCCGATTCGATCACGTTTCGCCCGTGGAAGGCAAAAAGTAAACAAGAAAACTGAACGAAAGAAAATCGTAAGAGCACGTGACGTGACGAAGGTATTACAAGGGTTGGTGTGGGGGTCTATTGATCCTCGTAGCTCGCGTGTGAACAGCGCCACATACCGGCCCTCGGCCACAACTAATGTCTTCATCCTTTCCAACCATCTTTTCAACCCCTTTTACCGCTTTCCTCCTGTTCTTTCGAGCGTGGAGTCCTGCGCTCGCGCGCGGCAAAATTCACGCCAGCTGTAAATCGTGCTTCACGCCACCAGCGTTCACGCGAGCCACGGAGTAAAGTGTTGAAACTGTTCATGAATCAAGACACTCCGGGGGGTCGTTGGTCCTTCCGCGTGGGTTAGGTTCCTTCACGTAGCCCGATATTTAAACGTCGTCGTCGTGCCTCCCCTCGTACCAATTTTAATTATTCGATACAATACCAGCTCGCTAATTGAACAATTACGACAGTAAGGAGACAGCTACACTTTTTACATAGTTTGCAAATAGTTTATATAATTCCTTAACAAGTTTTCCATTATCGTGTCGAGTACTGAATACTATTCGATGAATAGTACTGCGACAATATTTAAGAATTATTGCACGAAAAATTAGGGATTGGACACGTTTCATTTTAAATAAGATAACAAATAATCATTTGAAATAATGAAATACTTTATTATCTGTATTTTACAAATAACATAAGAAGTTTATTTTCCTAAATTATTTTCAAATAAAATAATAAATAATTCCACCTCAAGAAGAAGTTATTGAAGTACCTAAATTAATTATTGAATATACATATGCTAATTTTTGTAGTACAATGATTAAAGTTTAGTTGGCTTTGTTTTTAAAATTGATGTTTAGTACTCGAAATATATAAAATTTTGGAGAGTACGCATTATTTGATGAAATGAAAGATAACATGCAAAATTACTCGAATTTTGAGTGAAATAATAATTTAAAAAATATTATTTGGCTGTTCAAATAAGGAAACATATAGTTATTTCAAATTACATGTAGCCAAATAGGATAATATATTATTTTAACGATTACTTTTCAAATAGTTTATTTCGATAATGCCCAAGTTTGGTTAAATTGATATGTCAAGAATATTTTTCACTTGTAATATTTACGCATTTACAGTGAATCCAAGAAGTATTTGAATACTTAATACCCTATTTTCGGAAAAATTGTCAATGTTTGAACTGTTATAATATCGTAAAAAATGATCGTACAACAGTAAACTCATTTTAAAGCTAGAAGCCTCTAGTTTCATAGTCCGGCCATCAATTCATTCTAAAAGTTTTTTTTGACACGAAGACGCCTTTTTTTAAACAAGAAAATGTAGCCTTTTCCCTAAGGCATTTTTCTGCATAAAAATTTTATGCAGAATTTATTAAAAACAGAAATAGATATTTTCTTGAACGAAACATATAGATTCAAATAGAAATTTGTTGAACACAAAAGATAACTGTTTATTTCGATCTCTGGCGAAGATTAATGAAGATATCTTTCTTGATTGGTTTCAGGTGTGGTTCCAAAATAGAAGGGCAAAATGGAGAAAGAAGGAGCACACGAAAAAGGGGCCAGGCAGGCCGGCACACAATGCTCACCCGCAGAGCTGTAGTGGAGAACCGATTCCTCCGGAAGAACTGAGAAGAAAGGAGCGAGAAAGGCGACAGAAGAAATTATTGAAGGCTCTCGAACGACAACAGAGGAAGTTGGCCTCGAAAGTAAGATTTAGAATTCAATATAAAATTATTAACGAGGAATACTGTAGCACCTTATTCACTGATAAAAGCAACCCGACATTAAACGGCAAAGGGTTAGTACTAAATATCAAATATAATTTACTTTACCCTGTTGTGTTCTTCGAGGTCATTTGACCCATTCACATTTTTCTTTCTTTGATATTTTAACTGGACGACTTTACAATTATGAACAGTTAAGAAGACGTAAGGAAAGACAAGTAAAACTGAGATAATAAAAATCTAATTAATTAGAATCAATGGAAATATAATATAGTTTGTACCAATGTGAATACTATGATACAATGGAACAGTTCGGCGAATTGAAAAGAAACTGGAAAATTTCTGGAAGGTGACGAGGAACTGTATTGAAAAGTGACTTGTCGTCGTCAGATAGTCTTAACATATGTCATCATACGTTCCTTAGGTCAAACATAGAAGTACTATAAAACATTTGATTTTTTCAACCTGTATAAAATGTTTTAAAGTGTAAAATTGTTCATTTAAAGTGTAAAGCAAAAATGGAGAGGTATTATCTTAGGATTTCATTTTAGAGGAATGTACATTAAGGTGACCCTTTGCCATAGCGGTAAAAAGTTCATTTTTAGAGTTTTTGGTCTTTCCCGCATTTGCATTAATGTTTTAAAATTTTAGTGATTTCATTTGCAAAGGAACATTCACATTTTGTTTAACAATTTCACGTCGTACGATATGTTAACAAACTAAAATATTTTTCGCATATAGTTGTGTCTTTTATAAAAATACTGCAACACAGATCGTAATCCTCAAGGATTCTTTGTCTTAAATGTGAGATTATATATGGAACACAATTTGTTGGTTTGAAGTCTAAAGCGGAACTGGATGAAGTATGAAATTGAAAATAGTTTAATACTTTAGAAAAGTATTCGTCACGTCAAGGGTCATATCAGGATCAAACACTATTTTGAAGTACTTTCATCTTATCCCACAAATAAATCTGAGATAGGTCCTCATTACCTCTTGAAGTTTTAGAGCTAACATTCGGAATCCCTTGACGATATAAGTAATTCTTAGTGCATCGCAAAACTTGAAATCTCGGGTTCAAACCTTAGCTTTGACAACTTAGCAGACTCACAGGGGAAGTTTGCGAACCCGTAAATTCTAAAAATTATGACACTTTTTACACAAGTAGAGTAAGTTATGCCTAATAAAAGCTCAGTTTTCGTGCTATTTCTCGCAATAAAGGGATGACGTCAGCCCATGAGAACATTTAAATATTTTCCTTTTCGTGAAATATATCAAGAACAACAAATGAAGTTAAAAAAAAGTTCCAACGAAAGTTGCATGGTACTATTGTGTTTACAAAACTATGTAAAAAAATTTGTTTACAAATCCATGAATTTTGAGAAACGCTTCCTCCCCTTCAATCACCCCTTAAAAAAATGGTTAAACTATACGTGCTGAAATACCTCCGCGTACCCTCTTTTCATAACTGTTAAAGACTTTTCTAATAAAATTACATTTTAATGTAATTAAAAGTCTATTTTACCACTTTTCTTATTAAGCTGATCTCATACAGCAGTACTTAAATTTATATTTATTTCTACTTTGTGCATGAAAATTGTCAATATAAAATTTATTTACAACATTGCAACTACATTTATTAATCAAATTAATATTCAAACATTCTCATCTTATTTTGTATATGTATACTAGCTGTCGTTGTAGCATGTAACAGTCGTTATGACAATAGTGAAGTATACTGCACTCTTCTCATTCAATACAATAGCAGTATTTATTGACAATAGCTAAAAGTTACTTCTTGAAAATGAATTTGTTTAATATTGCTAACGTAATAAACATTTTGACCACCACATTTCAAATTTCGTAGGTATAGGCGTATTATGTAGAACACAAACACCATTAACCTCGGTAGAAGTTGACTTGCACAATGAACTACGCGATATAATAAATAACTTTAATAATATGTATTATACTTTTTTTATTGAATATGATTACATTCTGGACTTTGTTAAATCGGGAAGGGGAGGGGGAGGAGCGTTTTTTAAAAATCATAGATTCTTAAAAAATGTTTTTTAGTTCTGTAGGCACATTAATAACATATAACTTTCGTTTAACTTTTTTAAAACAATCATTTGTTCTTGAGATATTTCACAAAAAAGAAAATATTGAAATTTTGCAAATGGTGTTTTCACACCTTCAATGCGAAGAGTAGCATGAATGGACTTGTATTAGACATAACTTACTCTACTTGTGTACAAAGTTTCATAGTTTTTGGAATTTACCGGTTCGCAAACTTCCCTTTTTGCCGGAAATGAGTAGCTTCAGTAGCCTTAGGTCAGTCAATAAGTAAGTTTCACTCTAGCTTTTGTCTTGAGAGGGGTATGTATGTATCGGTTGGTGGTTATAAAGAAGCAGTGCAACTGTTAACGTATTATAAACTCGATTACATCAAGTAATCGTGTAGTATTGCATAGCTATGGCGCGTTATCCAACAAATGTCTTCGTGTTGCACATTAGTAAAATTATTTCGGCTATTTTCTAATGCTTTACACTATTGAACCCTCGGGTGTGTGACTTAGGTTCATTTTGACACAGACTTTAAAATTATGAGAAAAATGGATGTTTAATTATTTCAATGAATGTAGCCATGACTGCTATAAAATCGTCTCAAGCACCCGCCTTGCGAAGGATAATAATTGTTTGGTGAGATGGAACATTTGATCCATACACGTACAGCAATTCTTGATGAATGATTATGTCGTAGTATACGTTTGGCTGGTGAAATCAAGTTGAAATTTACAATACACCGATGCTAATGCTGTTTATATACCACCGATTGGTAGATACACTTTTTCTGAAAAGAAAAATCAGAGGAGGGAGTAACTTCCATATTGACCAAACCTCGAAAATAGCTTAAATAAGTAGCTAGTAGACAGAAGAGCATGATGTTCTCGTTTCAGGGCATCACCGTGGACCTGTCAACGCTGAGAGCCGAGTGGGAGTCGCGGAGCGCGGCAGCATCGGGTGGCAGTTCTTTGAACGGCACGTTGAGCAGTTCGTTCAGCCACCTGAGCAACAACAACGAGAGCAGCAGCGTGTCAGGGTCCGGGAACGACGCGAACGAGGAGATCGACGTGGTGGGCGGCCTGGATTCTTGCAGCGAAAGCGGAAGCGAAAGGGTGGACTCTGCGGCGGATGGTTCTGTCGACGGAGAGTGCTACCCTAGACTGTCTAGCAACGCGGGTGATCAGAGCGATCCTCGGAGGAGCGTGAACCAGGTGGCCAGCAACCTGCAGAACCCGAACTCCAGCCTGAGTCTGGACCACCTAAACCACCAGCAGGGCATCCACCATTGGGGTCTGAGCCTTCTTGAGAGAAGAAGGGAGCTGGTGAGCATGAACAACGCGGGAGGACCGCGCCAAACAACGAATAACGCCAGCAACGCGGAGAGGACATCGGTCAGACAGCAGATCAGCGAGGAGGAGGTCCAAAGCAGTAGCATAGATCTGTCTGTGAAGGGCAGGGAGGAGAGGAAGAGGCTGAACCCGTTCTCGATCGACAGTCTCTTGGGCAACAACCGAACCAGCACACCTGGCATCTACAACGATTACAGGGCCTCGACGCCCACGCTGTCGAACGGGAGGGAGTCGAGCAGCCCCACGTCACCGATCTCGATACCTACTTCGCCCTCCACGACGTAGTGACTCTAGAAATCGAAATATCGGCGACCAAGAACCGATGATGACGCTCGACTAGTTTGGGACGTTTGATCGACAACGAAGTGATGGGCCAGTCACGAACACTATCGAGAACAACGAGACGCTGCGGTTGAGAACGAGAAAACACTGTTTAGAGTAGTATCGTAGTATTGCAGGAGGGATCAGCGATCTTAGGTAATTCAAGGAGGACACTGCTAGTCGCCGGTGTCGCTTGTTTCCGAGGACCGAGCAACGTGGCCCTTGACTATGATTAGGTACTAATTGCGAACGCGTAGCTCCTCGACGGTTGGTTCTCTTCGAGGTTTCGCTACTCGAAGTCACGATCTGATTCCTTCGGAGTCATCCGTACGACTGAAGAACGATCGTGCGAGACAGAGGACGACGAGCTCGCTGACTGAACGAAGGAGGGCTTATATCAGTTTCGACATATCTGCATCGAGTGCGTGAGCGATGATGTGTTTGTCCTGCGATCCCCTTCTTCTGTCCCGCTAAAAAACAAGAATGTGCAATAAACACGGACGGCTCTTTTGTTCGATAAGAGGATACGCTAGGATGAGTGTGCGTGTGGATGCAAGTGTGACAGTGAGTGCGTGTATTTAATGTAAATAGCTCGGAGTATGAACGAAAACGGTTTATTTAATTATTGTAGCCGATTACCCCAGTTCGTCGAGACGCGGATATTATTTAAAGCAATAGCAGATTTCGCCTGGCACACCGTGTATATAGAAAGTAAAGCTGATCTAGGCAGCAGCTGAAAGAGTAAGACGCGCGGTACAAATGCTGAACACCGGAATAACTCCCCGTTTTTTCGTGTACGTTCGGGACGAACGAGACTGACGTCGGAGTGAGAGACAGAGGGAGAGTGAAGGGATGTTACGAGATGCCATAAAATCTGGGATGCGAGACAGTATCTACCGTATATTCATTTCAAATATATTAATTTATTCTCCAAACTATCTCGGTGTTGTAACATCTACCTGTCCTGCCGCCAGATCCTTTCTCCATTTCAGCTACGTTTTACACCAATATTTGGAATCAGTTAGAAAACTGGTGTTTCTTCTACTCGAAAATATTTATTCTTGTCATTTGTTACTTTCTATCGACCTTTGAGACATGACTATAGTCTACATGTGAATATTTGTATATTTATTTTTACATTTGTTCTAATGTGGTGTCTTTTCTGACGAGTTTTGACGATTTTAATTTTATTTGTTATTATTTGGAGAAATATACAGGTAAGTGTTTAATATATTTTATATATTACACGAATTAGTAGCTTTGAAATTCAAATAAATACATAAGCATGTTTTCTATACCTTTTTGTGAAGAAGATTAAAGTCTTATTTTTCATTTACAAGGTTGCAAAATCTACTGTTGTACTTATACATTAATAACAAGCACGAACTGTCTTGTAATGAATGCAACGCACAATAGATTATTAATACGACGAACTTCTTCACAAATTTGTTTTTCGCACTATATTACATGTTACAGTGGGGGCAACATTAAGCACACACCCTTTAAAAACTAATAATTGTTTTAAAATCGGATCAAACAACTTGAGTTTTTTGAGATGTTAGGATTATTTTATTACGTTATGTGAACAGAACAAATTCGTTTGAAATTGCTATTGCTCGGAATTTGAAAAACAAACGCGAAGGTCACAATTTTTCACTTTTTTATCTGTGCATATAATGTAAATTTAAAATATGCCCTTTGTAGATCTATGTAATTTATATGCATGCACAATATTTCATCGAGATCGGTTGACGCATAGAAGCTATAGGCAATGAAACGTGTAACGATCTTTGAATTTTGAGCTTACGTTGGATCTAAATTGCAGTTTCTGACAATTTTTGCATTTTAAATTAATTATAGCTCATAGTAACCCTAATTGATTTTGATGAAACTTTGTGCATGTATAGGTCGCGCTCTGATTGGTCCGTGTTTTTCGTTAATAACTCCTTAACAAAGCCGAAACGGCCATTTTTGCAAAGGAAAATGTTGCTTCAAATGGCCTCAGGAACCTCCCATTTGAAGGAAGCGAGACATTTTTGGGACATCCTGTATAACTGACTTAGATCTAGAAATACTTTACCTTTAGGTTTCTTTCCGCAATTTCGAACAATGGTGTTTTTTAATTAATTTTTTTATACATTACATAATAAACTTACCCTTCTATCAATTTTGAAGAATCTTTAATTTTACACAGACGTTGCCATAAAATATAAATTACTATTAAAATACTACATAGTAAATAGGTACTATTTAGCAGTATTATTATATTTTTTTTTGTTTACTTAACAGTATTTTGTTGGTTTTGCCTCTAAAGTTGGTATATTTGCGTCTATAATATTAAAAATTACAATATTGATTTGTTCGAGTGTATACTTATCAATTTAAAGCATTAGTAACATTAATTGCAGTTATAAAATTATAAACATTATTGTTTGCGAAGTTTACGCATTTTTATCGAGTTCGTGGCGCTGCGTCGCGTTGTGTCGTTGGAAAGTTCAATGCCGTCCAGTAATGACCACTGTAAATTTTTTATCAAATAATTTTTTCATGGTTTCCAAGATCAACTTCAGTTTCTCACAAACAAATAATTTTTACACGTATTCTGTAACGGATATTTGATACATCTCGAATTTTACTCAATATATGCTCAAAGGAGAACCCAAAAAATTACAGATTTATTTATAAAAAAGTGAAAGTAACCTTGAAAACTGAAAGAACGCGTTGATAAGAAATTTTATAGAATTATCTTAAAGCTTCCTTTGAATAATGATATACTAGATACAAAATGTTCGATCAACTTACTAACAACAAAACAATCCAAATTGAAAATCGCGTTCCATGGTTCACCCTGCATAAGTGTTTTTAAAATACCTCTACTTTACTTACAACTGAGATTAAATAAGTTTTGACATTACATAGTGCTGTAACCAGTAAGTGATCAAATTATTAGAGCAGCAATACAAAAGATATATTTATTGTACATGTAGCTCATAATTTTATCTTCAGTATAACTGAATCTGTATTTGCAAACATCAATACTTCATAAAAAAAAAACAATAAGAGTTCAGTATAGGTGGACTGTCACTTAAAAATCGATTGTTACGATTATATTGATGATTATATTCCATTATGGTAAAATGGTTAAGAGAAACAAGAAAACTGTAAAGAGACAAGACGAATTTAAAAATACTATTACGTTGCTTTCAGCTTGTAAAAATTATCGATAAGAGAAATGCATTTTCCATTAACTTCTATTCTTACAACTGACTCAGAAAATGTTTATTTTGCATAGAAATCCGCAATCCAGTTATAATATAAAGTCATCAACATGTGCCATTAATAATTTCATCACCCACTGTATGTGCTGTAAATTATTAAATTACATATGATGATATAAATTATGATGACATGAAAATTAATGTACGATGCATAATTACAATTGAAGTACGCACATCCATGTCCTAAAAATATTGATATGCAATAAATATACGTATATGTATATTGAACAAAATGACTTTTCGACACTATAAAATAACTTTTTCTTAGTGCTTTAAAATTGTGATATAAATATACTTTGTCCCAGTTTTAAGCTTTCGAATGTACTAGTGATCGTTACTTATCACTTTTAAGCGTCCTTTTAGTGAAAATTTATAATCTATGTCGAAAAGCATGGTCGGGGACGATTGCAATTTCAGCAGTCGAAAGCAACCTTCCATACATTTTTTTGATGCTTAACCGCCTGTCGGTATACTATTATTAATAATTTATTTATTATAATTTGTTTCTATCTGTCTATTACTAAGTTAAGTTTTCTCATTAAATTGCCTAATAAACATGATTTGCTTCTACAGATAAAAATTATAATTGAACATTTATTAGAATATTTCGTACGAAAGTTATAAAAACTGATAGGGACACCAAAAATATTATCATTTTTTAAAGAACGCGGTTTATATTTATATTTTTTTGTATGAACATAATTATTTTCTGTTATTATAATTCCTTTCATGTAAAGTTACAATTTGCTTCAATAAATATTTTGATTTAGAGAAACAGTATTATGTTACAATTGACTTCACACCGTGTTAAAACCGCCCCGAGGTACGAGACGGTTGTAATACTTTGTCTGATCTCTACTTCTTCGGTAATTATTTACAAGTTGGTCCTCCTCACCGATTTTGATGACCTTGAAATATGTTGTCAAAGTCATCATTCTGAACAACTTTTCCCTATAAACGTTACCGCCGCTCGGTTTTAGTTTTCGAGATATTCGCAAAAATCTATTGCAACGTAAGCCTGTTCCGGCGCGGCGTCTGTTTACTTTTTCTTTTGTAAACACGCTGTGGAGATGAGAGAGAAAACAGGGTCTCACTCTGGTCATGCGTATATGAGGCGAGCTTTCAATTTTGAAAGACTACTCTTCGATTTTCGTATGCGTGGTCGGGTCGGCCTAACGGCCGTCCTGTCCCGCTCTGCCCCCTCCACGACCTAACCACAACTCATTCTATTCGCATAATCCTTGCATTGTAGCCGTCATCCAGAATTTGATCTAGTAATGGAAAAATCATGTGAATAGAATGAGTTGTGGTTAGGTCGTGGAGGGGGTGGAGAGGGCCGGCCGTCAACATAACATTTGTAAAAAGCAGAATACGTTATGAACGCCGTTAAGCGATCGTCTATGCTGATATACGAAAATCCAAGAGAGAATTCAATACCGTATTAGCAATAGTTGTTTGCGAATATCTCGAAAACTGAAATCGAGCGACGGTAACATGTACAGGGAAAAGTTGTTCAGGATGATGACCTTGACAACATATTTCAAGGTCATCTAAATCGGTGAGGAGGACCAACTTGTAAATAATTACTATTTATTCTTCATAACTTGGATATTACTTATAATAAACGGAAACTGCTGTGCCTCAGTAATGTCAGATAGATGTGTAAGATTTGAGTATAAAAGTTTTTGTTGTAAATGTAATAGTTTTTGCGTAATCGTAGTTGAAAGTAAAATTGTTTCTTAAGACCCCTACTAAATAATTGCCGGTAAGTAACGTGTTAAGTAAACCGCTAAGTAAAAACTAAATACTCATAATAAATTTTCTATTAGTACTAGGTACTAAAATTGATGAAATACTATTTATAGTACCTACTTCATTCTTTATACATACAGAACCGAGTGTTTACTTAAAAAGTCACTAGTAAAAGCTGTTAATTCCCTTTACGCGTATGGTCCGTTATTATTTATCTGATACACAATTGGTTCTACCGATCGCGTACTTTTCAATCGAAACAGGAGAGTAAATATATCGTTTTTGACGACATCACGGATTAAAATCTAATGCACCCATATGCACCGGAGTAGTATGCACGAGGGCATCGAACGCGTCGCAATAAATATTTGCTCCGCTCGGGATCAAACAGGGCATCCGATCGACGGTTCTATGCCCATAAAGATTTAAATAGTCCCTGACACGCGCGGTTAATTATGCATTTATCGCCCTCAGCGCGTAAGTTGGCCGTGATTTATAGTGCTGCGATCGTGACCGCGGTTTGTCTCCGCCATGCCGCCATGACTGATCTCTCGTTCGCTCACCCACGGCCGGAGAGCCTCGATCCCCTCGTGAAAGCATATATGTATATTTTCAAATCCACCCACGAAGCCGCTGATCAGGATCCATTGTTCGTTCCTCCGGCGAATCTATCGCGAATCTATCGCGAATCTATCGCGAATCATCCTCGCGTAGGAATTAATAGATCTGAAATTGGCACCATCGATTGCGCGGATGATGTCTCCGTACCACTTTCACTTGAAAACCTATTTCCTTGCTAACGCATAATTTGATTAATAACGTGATTGTGAAATTACCTTAGTGAGATGTTCAGTCAAGATTTGTCCACGTATTAATACATTTTATCCGATGTGAAATCGTTTTCTAACTGTCTGTTTGCATTCTAAGTACGCTATTATGTGCAATTGCGCCTCGTTGACTTTAGCATGAATGGAGTTGGAATTGACATTTGTATTGCGTGAATTGGACTTTCACTTTAAAACGCATTTTATTAAAACCAGACATATATCAGATACTGTTTTATCAATGGAGGAATTAATGAAACGCAATTTATGCGCTAATAACATCTATTTTATGTGGAAGCTCTTTCTAATTTTTTGTTTGTAATTTCCACACATCGTTATAGTATACAATTGTACCTATTTGCTTCTACAATGCACTAATTTGATTAATGAACGCAATATAGACGTTCCAAGATGGTTGGAAATTCTAATTAGCGACAATCATTAAACGAGTCATCGATAAATAGCAGGCGGAACAATCTTGTCAATTATACCATATATTGCCAAAATTTATGAATGTAAAACGAAAGCTTATTAATTTTGAAGAGAAGAATAGAAACGAACTGGAATAAAACCGAACAGATACTACAATGCAATTAGTTTAACTTGAATCGAGATTGGCTGTATGAATTATACAATTTTGTGTATTTTATAAGGTTCAGGAGAAATAAAGAACAAAAGAGAATCGTGAAAGTAAATTAGAAAGCCACACGTTTTCTTTGTCTCAGTAGTTTGTCGCCACAAATAACATTGTCTTTGTGATAATATTGAAAGTAGATTGTGTGCTTGGAATGATTAGACTCGAATGTCATTTTAATTTTAAATACTCAAAATATTCATAAATAAATATATGAGAAGAATAATCATTCGCAAACATATATAATCTTTATCAAAAGTTAAAAAATGTTTTCAAATTTTCAAACGCGAGATCCGATAATAAAGTGTGAGTTTATAAGTACTTCAAATATTTATAAGTAGACTGCGGACCTACACGCAAAATAAAAATTGTCTACGTTAATTATAAAACATGGGAGTTAATCAGAAAGTTGTTTCGTTTCTAAATAATTTTTACAAGCTTATAATAATATGTTGTTGTACCATCTACTCATTTCTGTCATAACTGCATAAAATCCTGAAGGACAAGATATAAAATTAATGGGAGAATATGGAAAGAATAAATACTTGAAGATTTATTAATCCTTGTACTACAGTTGAAGAAATTAATAATAATTTCTAAACACGGAATCTGATCGTAAGAAACACTTAATATTCAATGCAATGAGTGCGGACGTGTTTGGAGTTTTACAAATTCACCATCCCAGAAGTATAATGGTGTCGTGGGTGTTCACATAGAACAAATATTCGCGATGCGTGTGAATTCACGTTATGAATATGCATGGGAAATGATATATTAGCTTCCCGTCGACATATATCAAATTTACATAGAAAGCGCGATCTGTTAATTTTATATATGGCACTCTACTTTAGATTACTCTCGTTATACATTTTTATCGTGGATTTTTCGTGGATTTTGTTTTTGCATATAACGGCGGTTGAAATCCGCTGTGAAAGTTTCATAGTACGCGCCGCCATTATCGTCCACAAGAAAACGGATATTTATTTTAACGCTCCTGCTCGTCGCTTCGATTATAACAGGCAGATTTTTTAATGAATATTTATGAATTTAATTTGCAGTTTTCGAATTGAAGTAATCGTGAACGCCGGCCGTGGTTTCGTGGCCGAAAAATGAAATTAATAACAGTCGCGCCGCTTGAAAAATGGAGGCATGGCGATTGTTGCGTTTGGAAATTAATGATCAGTGAATTTTAAAGCCGTAAATTCGAAGAATAACTGTTTGTTGTGTCCACAGTGTCCGGCGTTTGATTGTGTTTATTAAAAATGAAAACGTGATTAATATAATAATTACTTTGGAAAAAGATAGAGTATTTTGTGCAATTTTTGTTTCAACCGAACGTGATTTTATCATTAGATTGTCATTATTATTCAAAACCGTTCATAAGCAATAAATTATGACGGATACTTTAATGCTTTTTCATTTTCATGAATAACATTTGGTGAACGGAATACTGTAATACTTCTTTGAAATTGAGCAAAAGTGCATTTACGTTTCAGCGAATTTATACGATTTTGAGTCGTCTCGTGTCTCGTAAATCTGTTTTACACTGCACTAACAGGTGTTGCAAACATTTCGTTAATTGTTTCACAGTCTATGAACAGATACGGATAGACTTTCTTCCAAAACTCGCACGAACAGCGAAGATTAGTGTTCCCGTGGTAATGGCAGTAACTGTTATTAATGATTTCATAATTTCATTCATTACATCTCCTCAACATTGTGCATTGTAACTACACATAGCACCTATGTTTCATCAGTCTCGCTCCGACTATTGTTTCTCTAATTATTCGAAAATCACTGAACAGCGGCGAGTACTTTTTAGTGAAACAATCTCATGTTCGTGATGCATTATACACATTGCTCTGTTAATTCTGCACTTTGCAATGATTTCAATTAGCTTTTGTAGCCGTCGATATTTTATACAGAATACCGCGTCGCTGTATTAACATTCTATTCCCCGCGGTGTTAGTAAAATTCGTAATTACCGTGTAACGCTGCGATTCAAAATTAACTTTTAGTTAAGCGCGGGGTAATTGCTAGTTAGCAATAATGTACTATACCACGTTGTTGAACCTTCCGAGTTTTAGCTGGACAAAGATTTCTGTACGTTTAATTAATAGTTCAATTGATTGTTCTTTTTATTGGTTTGCCGCAAAATTAACCTTCGAATGTGCGATTCTTTAAAAAATGATGAAACACTTTTAAATGTCCAGTTTATGTGTGAAGAAGCAATTTCATTTTCTGAAACTGCCGTTGCTTCTGTTTCATTTCCTAACCAATTGGTAAAACAACATTGAAGTGATGATGTACATGCAAATGTATGTAAGTGGCTGAGAATAATAATCTATAAATATTAATATTAGGAAAATTATGAAACTAACATTTATTACTACTTCTTAGTATTTCTTTTCAATATTTACACAATGCGAGCAAATTATTTGTAACGATTCACTAATACTTACTGTTACTAGACTACGGATCTTTATGTAAAATAAAAATTCTCTACCTCAAATGCAATGACCTCCAGCATAATTTGCTTTCATGGAATAAGTAGTAAACCGATGAAGGTTAGAAATCTAGTTAGAAGTAGAGTAAAGATACACAACCCAATATACATTACATACAGTCAATATTTATGAATTGATTTTTTGTTGCACATGTAAGTTATTTTATTTGTTTCTTCTTTTTAAATAAATTGAAAGTTTTTTATTTTAGTTATATATATTTGAAAGTTGTAATTACAGTTATGGTTGAGTTACAGTCATCCATACCACATTACATTTTTATTGCATTTTTCAACTTACCGATGGGATTAAAAGAACGGAAATTTTTAATTTCTTTATTAAAATTAGTTCCCTCTGTTTCTTTTAATTTGGCATAAGTTTCATCTGCCTCCGAATGCTCTATCCTGAAGTCATTTATTTCTCAGAATCTGTCGGCAAGATTTAAATATTATTTGTTACTTTGTTTTGTTTTCTTCTTACCCATTTAGGTATATTTGAATATATTTTAAAATGTATATATTTCATTACTCAATTATTTTATAGTAAACATTAAATTTGTAGAATATAAATGTGATTGATGTTAATGATATTAAAATATGATTATTTTAATGGAAACTCGATTGTTGTTTCTTTCTTACCTATGTACTCGTTACACTGTCGACCAGCTTGATCAGCAATTGTTTCCTTAATTGTTTCGCGGGCGTCGGCGTTCGTTTGTCGGGGATTCATGAATTAAAACGATAGCGTTGTTATCAGCGGCGAGCGGAGACGCGGGAAGGGTTAACCCGTTTCATTAACGCAGGCCGATGGACAACGCACGGTTGGGGGGTGGGTTACACAATGGATAGCGAGAACGAGAGGGTTAACGTTTATCGCGGCGCGAACAGCGAATTGCGCCCGGTGATCGCGGATAATTTATGCGACGGCCGATTCCGTTTTATTCTCACGCGACCGATTGCCAACATTTCTTTTCTATAATAACATTTAAATGGCGGAAGTGCGGCTGTAAAATGGTAATGCACGGAGTCAGTCGCGCGCCGCTTCTGCGCCAGACAATGGGACGCCCATAAATCACGCTCGCCACGTGATTACGTGTTTCTGCAAAGCTCTCTTTGCCTTTGAGCGGACATATTAAGCGGTCGCTGGTTTTCCTTTATTTTCATGTTAATTCTTTTGGAATGATTGGCGGGATTTCTCGGTATGCGTAATACGGCAGTGGTTAATTATAATTGAGCAACCTTGTAATGAAGCTGAGTAGCGTTGTAGCTCTTTGCTGATATGTTGTATATGTTCCTTCGCCGAGGGAAAACGATGAATTATCCGGGCTCGTTGCATAATCCGACACACATGGCGAGCTTCAAAAGTTCTCGGAATTTCTTTGTAAATTTATTCCGCGTGGCGAAATGTTCTTAATATTATATGTTTCCCTTTGCGAATGGTGAAAAGGGAAATAGCGTCTGATGCGATGATAATAACAGGTTGAGAAAGTTAAATACTGTATGAAAAATTAATTGCCTTCACAATTCTAACGAAACTTTTCCATCCTTACATTTGCCTAGACCTAGACAATGCTATATTATAATAAATGTGCCGATGCATAAAATTCAATTGCTGTGCACACATATTCAATCTCCTGCTATTCTCTGCAACTTCAAATTTTATCTCACTGTGGTTCGCCAGCGTCATAATTTGAGAATAAATATTAATAAACGTGTCATGAGTTAAGTGCAACATAACTGAGTAAATATTACGTTTAGGGGACGCACCTCGGATGTCCTTGACCTTGACATATGTTGTCAAGATCACCTTTCTGAGTAATCCCCAAGAGGTTTCTGACGGCGCTCGTTGTATATTAAAAAGTTATAAACAAAAAAAGTTTTCAAAATATAGCAGTTATTTTAAGTATTGACGGCTAAAACAATATGCTGTATTGACATATGCTATCAAGGTCACCTTTCTAAGTAACCCACAAGAGGTTTTAGCCGTCGCGCCTTTTTTATAAAAAAGTTATGAACAAAAATATACCGATGCTACCTTATTGCAATTTGCCCGTATTTAAATGAATGTGATTTTGGATTGGACATATGTTATCGAAGACATTCTCCGAAATTGGACGACCTCAAGATGGTGTTAGGTCTGGGTTAGGTCTGATAATCTAACCAAGCATAACCCAGACCTAACCCAGACTTAACACCATCTTGAGTGTTTAGCCGTCGCTCGATTTCTATAAAAAAAAGTTAATAAATCAACCTGGACTATGTCTCCCTTTGACAGCTTGTACGAGAATAAAGTGTACTTACAACCAAAATTCAACGAAGGTTTCTTGCAATTATCTCGGAAACTAAGTCCAAGCGACGGGTAGATGTACAGAGGAAAGTCGTTCAGAATGTTGCCCTTGAAAACATATGTGAAGGTCAAGGTCGTCCGAGGTGCCTCCCCTAAACGTAATATTTACCCATAACTGATAATTACAAAGCTTTTGGAATTCATAAAATTAAATTATCGGCAAACTATCATTTTTATGCATTTATGATAAAAGTAAGAAAGTGAAATATGATACAGTAAAAACATTAGAAAAAAAGAGCACTGTTATATTATTTACAATTTATTAAAATTACTAACAATAAGAGAAGAAATATACCATTAATCAATTGAATTTTCCTGAATTGATGCTAAATCTCTTTATTTTCCACAGTTTAGTAATAATTTAAAAGATTAAAGCTCAGTGACGAAGGAAAATGTATAATTCATTACTAAAATATTTTTATTGAATTTTCCCGTAATTGATGCAGAGAATTTTCATTTTACATAAAAATCCGCAGTCCAATGATCACCTGGAAATGTAGAATATAATATTATCGAAGATATGAAAGAAGAATATATCAGATAGATCTAAAAGTGAAATCATATCTTAAAAATGGCATTTTGATTTTATCACACAGTGAGCCGTGATTGTCTCAACAACGAGATTATGTAAAATGCTTTTGCACGCGGTTCGGGACGGCTTTCATGGAAACGTGGACACTTGTTGAAGGTAGGATTCGTTCTTTGTTAATAATGCAGCCCAAAGAGCGGCAGAATAATGATATAGTCCTGACTCACGCGCTGTCGTCGTCGCGTGGCGAACAATGACTGGCGTATAAATCATAGACGAGGTACGGCATTGCGTGTGTTGTTATTATCGTTCGGGGACAATTTGTATACAACAGCGCGTTCAAAACACTGTAAAAACGTATTCGTTGTGGGCCCCATAGAATAAATACCGTCTCATTAATTTTGAAGCGGTGGGGACGAGCGCCCGGAGAAAATGTTCATGCTCTTGTAACAGCTTCGAAGAAAATGGCTGGAAACGGTCTGGTTACGATGTAATTAAGACCGCAGAATTTTTATTAATAGTCATGAAATTTTTACTAGAAATCAAGGAATATATTTAGATTACATAGTCACTGAAGAATTCTCGAGGTATGTATTTAAATTCTTTTAATTTTTCTACTCGTTATATGCAGTTTCAGTTACCATTAGAAATAACTTTTCGTTTTCTACTTAGATCAAGAATTTAATATTTAAGAATGAATTTGAATAATTTAGTTGATCGCTTCTGCGTATTTACATTTTTACATGAACCGATAAAGATCGCTGACTTTGCATTTCATGTTCCATAATTGCGCTTTGTTGATCTTGCAATGATCTTGCTTTCTTTATGCTGTCACGAGGCTACTTATCAGTAGCTGGGTCATGCTTCATGCTGTTTCCGAGAGAGCGAGAATAAGCAGAAACAGGCCCATCAATCAACTATAAAAAAATATAGTTGCCAATGCGCCGTTTTCTATTATCATGTTAATAGTCTGCAGCGCTTATATAAAGAAAATACTGTTCGTACTTCTGTCTAAACTATCACAGAATAATGCTCCAAATCACAGAGGATATTGGATTGACTGTACCCTTAAGAAGGTATGACAATTTTGTAACCATTCAACAATTACGAAATCATATTTCCACCCAAGAGATGTAAAAAGACAATAAAATTATTTTTCAGCTACAAAACGGTGGAACCAAAATCTTGATGAAGATGTAGCTTGAATAGCTGAGTACATAATCCAATAAAGAATAATGCATCATATAATTACAGAAAATACTGAACTGACTGTAACTTTAAAACGTATGGAATTGGTGAATCCATTCAACTATTAACGTTTTGTACTCGATGTTACTGTGATTCCAGAATTCGAACATGTGATCTGAATTAAAATATTTTTTTACATATATCATTTTTCATTTTGTTGTGGGTGTAACTAGTCTTATCACACTTGATCGTATAGTCAATTCATTAAGTACAAGGACATTCGACACTAACCGTACCACGACCGGTCATTTTCACATTTTTAATTTTGTAATTTTGACGGTTAGTTTTAATAATGTAAGAACTATTTCAATTACAGTACAATCATTTTCAGTAGTGTATAAGAGGGAACAGTCGAGTATGAAATCATAGTTTTGCCTAGGAAATGTAAAAATACAATGAAATTCTTTTTTCAACTGCAAAACGATAGAACCAATATCTTTACCAAAATGGATTACCACGGTGTCTAGGACATCACAGAATAATGCATCATATAATTACATGAAATACCAGATGGACTGTAACTTCAAAAAGGTATGAAATTATGTGCAGTATAAAAGTATGAAAGTGAATATAAAGGTATGAAATGTTGCATCCATCGAACAATTAAGAAATATTAAGAAATATTACCGCCGAAGAGATGTAAAGAGACGATAAAATTCTTCTTAACCTCCAAAACAGCAAGAAGCAAAAATCTTCACGGAGGTGTAGCATCGATTAGCATAGTGCGCAGAATTAAAAATGACTATCGGCGTATGTAAACGAGCCTGCAAGCTAGTAATTTACGAAAAGTAACCCTTAATCTGTAACAGTCCGTAGCAAATGGCAAAGAGTACGTTCGATTCGAGATCGAAGATATCGAAGACACTGTTGCAACGTTTCAGTCTGGGCCAGTGTTGCGAGGATCACGAACAAGAAGAGGCGGATGGCGAGAAAGACGAGGAAAGAGGAGGTAGCAGATTCGAGGATTGACCGGTAATTGAGTCCTCAGCCGGACGAGGACAGAAAGCACCGGCCTTTAGCGGCGGCGTTTCTCTCACGACTAATATTATTAACCACATACCGACGCTGAGCACAATAGCCTTTTGTTGTTCGGTCCAGTGTTCTCCATGAACGCGTGGACACTCGCAATCTCCCGTGCGTAAATTAACCAAGAGCCAACTTATTGTTCTAGCTTGTTTTGCCAGAGACTGTCTTGTGTAACTTATTGTGTATCTTCGCCGTTTTTGTTTGTTTTGACGTTAAACTTATTAGTAGACTGCGGATCTTTATGCATTTATAGCAAAATTCTGTGCATGAAATTTAACATTGTAGGACATGTATTATTTTTCATCTATTAAAATTATTAAGAGAAGAAATATTCCATTTGGTTTCTCGGCCATCGATGCAAACAATTTTTATTTTGTTTAAAGATCCGCAGTCTACTTATTACTTTTAGCTTGCTTCAATTTTAGATTTCATCTAAGGGCAAAACCTTCTTTGGGCGCTTTTTTGTTTCTAATCGAATCCCCTGGTTTGCCAATAAGAACTTTGAAAGTCTTAAGATAGAGTTTGTTACTACCGTTAATCGTATCAGAGCTAATCACTACAACTTGGCTGCCTCATTGTTCCGTGTGGGCATTATTGATTATACCAACTGTAAATATCGCTATGAAGTGGAAGACCTAGATCATGTCGTGTGGCAATGCTGCTTATTTGATGTACAAAGAACTAGACTAACCGACGACTTACGCAGGATGGCCCCTCAGGGCCGATATGTTTTTCGCCAGACCCAACGTTCGGGCATGTTCGCGTATTTTTAATTTCTTGAAACATGGTAACCTGCGTATATAATAAGATATGCTAAGCAATAATGTCGCTCTAACTGTACTTCGCACATAATGTAAATTTCCCCTAGCTGTATAGACTCCAATCAGGGGCCTGGGTAAGCTTAAATAAAAAAAAATTTTTAGATTTCATTCTAAAATATATCAAGTGTTTATTTTGCTTCGAAAGGCATCGGTCCAAATTAATACTTTCATTACCGAAAATTTTCTAATATAGCCTTTTTAAAACCATAGGTCAACAGTTGAGATTTGCTCAAGAAATTGTTCAAAAGAGACTGCAATTTCATTAATAACATAATGTATCAACTTCGTAAAATTGTGAGTCATTATATTAGGTTGTTGCATATGAAATGTCCAATTTTTAATAGTACCTTTAAACAAACACAACTTTTATCTAAATATATTTATTAATAAAAGTAAGGACCATTGTGATCAATGCATTCTGTCAATGAATTTTAAGGTTCTTGATAGTATTACGGTAGAAATTGAGTTTTGTGGTCATTTACCTTCATTTTCAAGATTGTCATTTACATTTTTTAATTTTTTTTTGCCATCAATAAATAGTACGTCGAATAATCGTTACATGTTGATAAAAATTCACATCACGCTATCGTCAGTATGTTGCTATTCCATGCATATAAAAAGAATGCATGACATTCGCATTTATTGGCGTTGAAATAAAATTTGTTTACTAGAAAAATTAGACATTTACATTAAAATGAAGATTGGATCTTAAGGATAAACTTTATAGCTCAAAGGGATGTGTAATAAACCTGTAGACTCTAATAGTATTTCTTGATTGAAACGCTTTATAACATTTGGATTCCAAAATCGGACATTTCATATGCAAAAACCTATTAATATGTACCATAAAAGAAGTTTTATTTGATATCAGTGTTAATATAACTCTAACAGAACAATTAAAATATTTTATTTCAATTTATGAAGGATATTCTGTACTTATCTATTACTTCTATAATATATACAGAAATTCTAACAATTATATTATGAGTCTAACCTTTCCGTACAAGAAGTAGAAAGGGATAGTCATAACCAGACACAGTACTAGATTCTTATTAAATGGCGCATGTAAAGCAAGTTGATGTTAAACAAATTTACTCCTATTCTTTTGTTCAATTTCGTTACAATTTGCAAGAATTATACAAATGATCACTTAATTACTCTAGTTTTTAAGTAGCCATTACTGTCAGGCTATGTATGATTCAATAAATCAATCTATTAATTTACAGATCGAAGGCGTGAATATCATAAACCGGATCAGTCGATGGAATACGTGTTTAATGAAAGTTCTCTTACTTCAGAATATCTCTGTTAAATTGTATTACAATTTTTTCATTTCTCTTAACGAGAGAAATAATACGATCGTAATCGAACACTTATACAATTTAATACATACGGTACAATATAACCTGCCACTTAATAATTTGAAACACGATTGCCAAATATAAAATGTGTTTTTTAAATAAACAAATATTCCATTAAAAATATTGTTTCTTAACCTTTGTGGATCTACTTTTTCATGTTTCAAATAAATAGTTTAGTTATTTAAATAATGCAAGATACGTACACACTTTTCTTGTTGACATTGTTTATGAATTTGACGCATAATATTGCTGTGTGGAAAAAATATATTCAATGTTTTGAAAAATCCTGGAGTAGGTGCAATTTGAAATACTAACAAGATTGAAAGAATTCAAGTGTGCCGATATAAATAGTGTTTTCTACATGTTAAAATTATTAATGAGGAAAATAAATTTGTACTTAGCTTCTGCAGGCAGCAATTGAGGCTTATGCAGTCTACTTATTATACATATACGTAAATGCTTATTTAATTAGAAGTACGGTAAACATGTTAATGAGATTTACGCCCTCTGAAACAATTCCAATAACCGTAAATTCAAGGCTCTTGCTCCACCGTGTAAAATTCTTTCCTTGGTTCCAGTCACTTGTACTTTGGCCTTCCAAGGAACTATCTTTTATTCATTAATTGCTATTAACGTCGGATGCGAACGTACTCATTTCGAGCTGCTCCCTTTCATGCTTCTACTGTGTAATTACAAACGCGTTTCGTTGATACTGTTAACTTATGTATGTAGCGTGGTACCGAAATATATCCACCGAAGTGGAGAAAATGTGCATAATCAGCAGGGAGCTTCCGAAGTGTACTCAACGTCATCGATGAGTTCGGCTCATTACACATTAAATCATATTTCGATCCCATTTACATTATCAGTATGATCTTTGGTCGTGAAACTGGGCATCTCAAGTTTCCCCAAAAGTATACATGTGTGGTCGGTAACTGGTGATCCATCCGAAAAATGACTGATTACACATAAAAAAATAAGCCGAGAAGTACCATAACATTTTTTCATAAGAGGATCTGTTTTCGAGAAAATCGAGATTGATAATTCAGCGAACACGCGTGCTCTGGAATAAGAATCGTCTGGCGCGTCTGTTCATGACTCAGATTTTCAAAGTCGATTTTCTCGAAAACCTCGTATGAAAAAATTGAATTTTACATTTTTGACTTATATTTATTAGGTAAATATTTACATTAAGGGAGACACCTCCGATTTCGATAATTTTTTAATATGTTGTCAAGATCATCGCATTGCGTTACGTTTTGAGGGTTATAGTTGGGGGTCGCTGGTTATAAAAATGTTATGGTCTGGAGTAAAAGTTGGAGCAGGTTTGGAGTTAGATTTATTGGCGGGAAGGGGGTTGCTGACCCTACCTGAAAACGATAGATGTGTTTCTTCTTCAAGATAGACTCCAATGATGTTCCAAATATTACTTACATCATACAGAGTATGGAGTGTTCCGGTACAGTAAACACAATGTTTCTATTTACTTTTCTCACTGAAATCTAGGAAACCTCTTCTCACTAGAACACACAGTTTTATACTGTTTTGTAAAATTTCACAAAACTTTCACCTAACTCAGACCTACCCAACCCTGCTCCAATCTCTCTTTCAATTAATAAAATGCTTTTATTTATTAATACTACAAAACTACGATACTAAACTTTTTTTTACCGTAAGTGTTTTATAAATAGCAACTCCAAACCATAACCTTCAGAACGTCACTCAGGGTGATGACCTTGACAGCATATTAAAAAATCACTGAAATCGAAGGTGGCTTCCTTAATGTAAACATTTACTACTTATTGTGTGAAATCACACCCCAACTTCAAACTTCAACATTTCTTCACTAATTCATGCTCTTAAATATTTCTCAAATTAGACACTTGGAATTATCTTTTTATCATGGAGAAGGTACGGTTTTCTGACTTTCTTCCCATAGACAGTCATTATTTTTAGTTCTTATCTTCTGTCGGGACGCCATTCGTACTGGGCAATTTTTGTATTTAATGGGGTGTGGAAACGCGATTTCTTAATTAGCCCCGAGTCGCTTTCCAGCAGCGCAGCGCTCTGAAAAAAGAAAGAAAGACCTTCGGTCGAATTAAACGGATAACCCCGACCCGGCAATTTACTTACGAAACGATATTAATATTTATGCATTAACGTTCGTCTATTGCCGAGTACGAAACAATTAGAAATTGTTACAGCCAGTAACACGCACTTGATAGGTCAACGTGTCAACTAATTACCAGTTCATCGCGCGCCGCTCACTGCCCTCCTCTTCTTTCCAGCTGCGTCGGATTACTGGAAAGAATCACGAACGCAATTAGCCACCCTAGACTACATTTTTCCGGGAAACGACGCGAGGCTGGAAACAATCGCCTAAAAAGTTTTCCGTCTTTGAAGATTGCGCCCACGGAATATTAAACAAAGGGCTGCCCATTGACTTCGCTAGCGACCTGCAAAGTGACTATCATTTCCTGTATTAAATGATATCATCAGCGTGCCTCGCGTAAACTACTCGTGAATATGAACGAGGTTACTGGTAAGTTTTCTCTCATAAACTCAAAGTTAATGTCTCAAGAACGAATCGGACCGTGTTCATAATTACTCAGTTTCCTAGACGTGGAGGTATTCCGGCCGACGATGGATTCATTGAATTGAAATTAATTAATTGGGCGGATCATCGTTTTAATAATCTCTACACGAGAGACGAATCAATCTCATTGTCAAGACAGTATATCCGGTGAAAAATTTATTCTTATTATTTCATGGGTTTCATACTTGAAGGTTTAAAACGTAGTGTAATAAGTCCAATATTAAAATTTGAAGAATTGACAAAACTGTAGTGTTCAATCAATTTATCTGAAAATGTACACGCAGAATCCTAATAGATATCTAAGATTACGCATTTTGCAATGGAACCTTTTTTCATACACTTGTTACACGTGTTACTTTTCTTTATGTTTTTCAATGTTACAAAAAATAGCTAGAATACACGATAATTATTAGAAATACTGTTCCATAACAACATTTTCAATCTTTGTATTTACCACATAATTTACAGACAATATCAACGCCACGGTTTTCCTACCAAAGTGGGGGGTTTCTTAACAAAATCATCATAACATTGTTAATAAACGAGTCTTCTCAATTGAAATTTTTGTTACATATTCTTGAAAACTGTCTACATGTAATAAAAGTTTCACTAATTTATGTTAGCCGTGAAATGAAAAAAAATGGAGATGCATTCCCTAGATATGTAATTTATTATATAAAATATTTCATTGTTTAATGTACCAAGTCTTTTCATAATTTCCGTCGTTTCTCCTCCACAATCTTTTCTTGAAATTCTATAATTAAAATGAATTATAAAATGAATTTAATTATATAAAATATAAAACATAAAGTGTACTCAATTCATGTATGTATATTAGGTAGAGAGCACAAATTGTAATGATGCATTTCAGTATAATTTGTCATGCTTGAACTGCATGCTAATGGCAGAAAGTCATTACAAACCTAATGGCAAATATACAGGGTAGTCTACTTAAATACAAAATTTGTATACAAAATTTGTATGCATTCGAAATATCAGCTGTAATATGCAAGGTAAAAATTGTGCTGTTATAGTGGATGATAAAATACAGTATATAAGTTACAGTATGCAAAATATATTTATTGTCCATATACATACATATATATATATATATATATATATATATATATATATACATACAAAGCCTACAATGATGCTATTTGCAAACATCGATAATTCATAAAAGAATAATGAGAATTAAGTGTAGACTTTCATTTAAAAATAGATTATTTTCATTTATGTGATTGACTGATCATTAAACTGCAGTTTGTATGCATCCATGACAAAAATGACTGAACAGTGGGTACACAAAACTGTGAAAACGCAAGAGAAAATAAAGAGTACTATTACGCTATATTCAGAATCTTAAAATTATTTAAAGAAAAAATATTTTCTTATAAAAACCCTGTTTCTTGTAGTTAACGCAGCCTTTTTTAATTTTGCAAAGGTTCCGCAATCTACTGATCACACACTGTACTATATACAAAAAAAAACTACAAAAATATATTGATAAAGACACAGATACTGTTTGAATTGAATAATAAATATTTCTTACATCGCCACGACTGAAGAAGATATTTGGGTGGCAATCTTCAGGTGGATTCACCCAGTATAATTGATTAAGATGTAATTGTTGTACGTTTAAAACGATATTTATTTACGACTGTACCTAAAGCATTCATTATGAAAAATGGCTCAAAATGACTCGGTTAAACGAATCAGTTTCGATCGTAATTGTTCGTGGCTGGTCACCTGGTCCTGCGAAAGGAATCACGCGAAAGTGAGGAGATGGTCGTTAAAGATTCCAATGAGTTCCGAGGAGTGCGAGTGTAAATTATTCTGGGATCGCGATTAGAGGCCAGCCAACCACCTGCCGGATTCACGCACCAGGACTGCCAGGTATTAATAATCCGAGGATTTATGAGGCCCGCGATCGTTTCGTTAGGAAGACGCCTTCATTGTCGATTGAGTCATACGTATCTCGTCCACCCATTCGCTTCGTCATTATTTCAATAGCGTGAACGGTGTCGCCTCCTTGAACTACTCTCTTACTCGCTATAATATCCATACAGATGAGATGGCCGTGAATGTTATATGTATATCCAGCAAAATGTATTTTATGTACAAATTTCATAGCCAAACGAATACAGCTAACGTAAATAGTAAATGTTTTGTAAAATATTTCTGTGGTGAGGATGCATTAGTAGTACTTCAAGTTGTTTGATAGCGTAGATATAATATTAGCTGTGAAGATGAAGGCTCGAGCAAATAGCATTTTACAGTCTGGTAGTCATGTCTAGGTTTATGCAGATCCAGATTTTCATGATCAACGTTTAATTCAGTAACTCAGGATATTAGAAGTGTTTAACGAATGGGTAACACGTCAATTTATAAGTTAATTAGAACATAAGGAATAGACTGCCGATCTTTATGCAAAATGAAAATTGTATACATAAATCAATTGCAACAAACCGGAGCAATATAAACAGTTGTTTCCTTCTGTAATCATTAGACTGTGGATTTTATGCGTTTACGACAAAAATGAGTAGATACAATTTAAAGCAGTAGACAAATAAAAAGAATTGAAGAATATCAATGTAACAGTTCCGGCTTATTAAAATCAATAAAACAAGATGGAAATTAATATGCGGCTCCTACCTCTTGTAATTGATGCAAACTATTTTTATTGTGCATAAAAATCCTCAGTCTAGTCAATCATGTTACTAAGTTGAATGTAGTATATGGATACACGTAATTTCTTTTAATTTTTCTTTGGTTTTAAACTTCACCTATTATTATAAATACATCAAATCTACAGTCCACTAATGAAACTTAACTTTCGTGGTCTTTTACGAAAAAAATGTAAAATAAAGTAATAAATTAATAAATACAATAACTCTGGATACTAAGGAAATTTCCTTAATCCTCTAATCGTGTTAAGTAAAAACAATGTTATAGAAACATGGTAATACTATAATAATAAGGGACAATGATGAAACTTCTTTTTTCTAATGATTTTTTTATGGAACTTTTACTAACATATCCTTCACATTTTTCTTATCGAAATAACACCAAAACGTCACAATTTGGATCATGTTTACACGTCTAACTCGCAATACAGTAGAACCTCGACTATCTGAACGAAGGGACGTAACTGTTCGGGTAATAAAATAGTTATTTAGCTAAAGTGGTAGATTAAATTTTTAATGATTTGTGTAACAAATCGTTTTAAATTGAACTATTTCCATTTGGAACATGTGTATTCAGTATCCGGCTATTGAAGAATTCAGACGTCATCAATCCGGATAGGATAAGTTCTACTGAAAAGTCAATAAAATAGGTGAATATGATCCAAATAATATCGTGTTCGGTCTCGTTTTAATCAATAAATGTCACAAATGTGTTAGTAGGGGTTTCATTAAAAAATAGTAAAAAACAAGAAAGTTGTACCATTACTAAACAGCGGAGCTTTAGGCGAAATAAAAATTTTCCAACTGGGAGTGGAACAGAAATTTATTCTCCATCTTTATATTTTGTAGGCTAAAACTAATATAACAATATTTTTAAACTCTTCTAATGTTTTAACTGTTTTAAATTACACCTACTCATTTTGTCATAAATGTATAAAATCCGCTGATTGATCGTTACTATTGTGTCACTGGTATATCTAATTCTGTACCATGTTACATATCTCGACGTTTGGGCAAATATCGTGGCCATCTCTTTCACATATATCGAGACATTACTGTATTATGTGTTCAATCGTACAAGCAACACAAACTGCGAAAGAGAAATCATGTTTGCGAACAGGAAGACGGGGAGTAATCGGCAAAGACCATTATCAATTAATATTGGGACCGAATAAATTATACATAGAAAGCGATCGATCTCGGGGAAACTCGGCTCTCCTCGGGCCCTAGACGTGTCCAAACTGCTAGAACTCCTCGCTTGGATACCGGCGGCCAGATTAACGACGCTGATTAGTTACAATTAACAAGCACTTCCGGCGTGACCGCGACCGCGGACCATTGCAAATACGACGACGCGACGGTGCGTTTAAACGGCATGGTGCGCGGTGGTAGAGGATCGAAGAGAGGGATGCCGCTGCGGACACTGTTAACCGGCCATCAGCTTAAAGCTCGATAATCTTATTCTTCGCAGAAACGACCGCGTTATAATTCAATCTGCAGGACAGTCTAATCCTCCTGCAGGCCCGTTCCGGCTCGTTGTTCCAGCCTCAGGATCATCGATCCTTATGGAAGGGCTAGACGAGGAGAGAACGAAACGAAAGAAACGATCGACCACACCGAATCTCTGCGGAGATAGAGAGAAAGAAAGAGAGAGAGAGAGAGAGAGAGAGAAGGGAGAGAAAGAAAGAGAGAAGGACTCGGTTCAACCTCGTTATCTGGCATGCTATCCGCGTGCGGAGAACACGGATGAATCTTCGCGGACAAGGTGTAAGTCGATCGAGTTCGATCCAATAGATCAGGCGGCAGATTCCTTGCCAGTTATTACAAGAGGTCGAAGGTCGATCGCTCGCATAAACCATTTAGCCTCGATCGACTATCGATACCGATATTTCCCAGAGGTATCGGCTATCTGCTCGCTCGATCTTCGTTCGACAAGTCCCAAGCTTTCTTTCCTCTTGCTCGACGCGTTTTTCTCGCTCGTCCGAGCGAGCCCCACCCACACCGGACCAGATTAAATGCTTGGGCCTGGCCGTCTATCTTTCTTTCTTTCTTTCTTGCTTTGTCTCTCTTCCCTTCGATCACCTACTCTCTTTCTCTCATTCTCTCTTTCCTCATCTTGTTTTATAGGATATCGAGTATGTATCCTTCTGTCGTATGAAGAAGGACGGCCGTAACCAGTAATTTCGTCTAAATTAATATAGCTTCGGCTTAGATCGCGGCGATAGATAAGCTCGTGACCTACGCGACCACGGCTATCGATGGAATACTGCTCGGGGAGGAGCGCGAATTTAGGTTCGCATAATCGGACAGGGTTTGTTAGTGGATTGATCAGTGCTCGTGTAGATGCGAAGCGGAATGTGGAGTTGGGCTACATAGAAAGAGGATCGGTGCAATTAATCCGACACAATCATCGCACTAAATTTGAAAAATCGAAAAAAGTTGTTTTATAAAAATTACAAACGCTGAATTGATTTAGATTTCTCGCATGTTTTAGGACAATATGAACTTGAATGAAGAAATTTATTTAATAATTTTTAATAGGCGTATCTTTGTAATTTCAATAATGATAAAATGAAAAATGTGAAACTCCATTGTATTTTTTAAGCGTATAGCATCTTGTAAATACTTTCTTTATAGCACATTTTAATACTTATTTATTCTTGAATGCATTGAAATAACGCCGGCAAGATAACATTTTTAAGCATGTTTTTATTATTCAGTATTACTAATATTATTATTATACATGTAATTATTTCCTTTTTGACATTTAAATTTAGCTATGAGGAAATGTAAAACTAACAATTTCAAGTGCAACAGACCGATTCTGTTAATCGTTTGCTGTACGATTTTCTTTACGGTCACAATGATTAAAGCTTTGTGTGTCTACCTTTACGTTAATACTTCCATGTTGGTTACAGAAGAATAGAATTTGATTTCGTCCTAAAATAAAGTCTGACTCATTATTATACGGCAAGCGATAAAATCGATAAAATAATTTGAGTTGCACTTTTCAAAAACTTATACGTACTCGTTACGAACGAAAATGGTACAAAATAATACAAGACAGTATCCGATTGTAGTTATCACAAATTAAAGCAACAATTATCATTTGCCCATGATTTAGCATACGATTTAAAAAACGCTGGTCTATGTATAACATTTAACAACGTACGCAGTTTTCTTGACTTTTTAAGAATAAACGATCAGAGGCCGTTAGTCTTTCGCAAATTTTGTAAATTCATTTCGGCAGAACAGACTGCAAATTAGTCTCAGAATTTCTGAGCCAGGATCGCGTGAGACAAGTCTAGTATTGAATTAATGGCTGCTGTGTATGCAGCACCTTTTCCTGTCGGGATGGTCGGTTTGAATTAAGTTTTTGCGTAATGATGCTATAAACAGTAGCCGTTCTTGGAAATTGCAATTCTTATGCGGCTAGCTTGCGCCCGGGTGTAATTGAGTGATAGCCGACTGACGGCTGCCACTTTCCACAGCGATCGGACGAACGAGAAAAATTACGGTAGTATACACTTCATGACTTCATTTTCTCGGACGGGCCACTCAGCTGCGCCGGAGCGATATGTGGTGGTATATTGAACGTGTCTTGTGGCGAAATGATTTAATAGATTCGTCGTTTGCATAATGGCGGCCTTTTTCTACAGCCTGTATCTTGTCCATTTGTAAATGTCGCATGTAATCGAACACGATACGCGAGATGCGTGGAAAATGATGAATACCAGATGAAAGTGAGACGGCCTGATCTTCTCGTAGATACCTGCAGATTAGTGTAGATGGCAATCCGTCTTTAAACTAAACTGATCCTTTTGCTAAGCCACGTTTGACTAAAGATAAACGTTTATTATACTTCGTAGAAATAGTTACATAAAGGGTCCGTGGATAATTTTGTCCATTCTCGTCTAAGATTTAAGAAGAGAGACATATTTAATAGCAGATGCTCTAAATAAGATTTCATATTTTATACAAATACATTTCGTTGTAATTAGACTTCGGAATTTATGCATTTATGGCAGAAATGAAATAGGTGCAGTTTAAAACAGTTGTAAAATTAAAATACTTTAAGAGAATTGATATATTATTTTTAATATATTCAAATTACAATTCAAATTAATATTCACATTCAGACTTCGGATTTTATTCATTTATGGCATAAATGAAATAGGTGCAATTTAAAACAGTTGTAAAATTAAAATAGTTTAAGAGCATTGATATTCTATTTTTAATATATTCAAATTATTAATGAAAGATATATATTTTTATTTAACCTCTGTATCTTGCAAGTGAGGCACAAACTTTTAATTTTGAATAAAGATTCGCTGTCCAGTTACAATACAAGACAATTCAAGAAAAATTAAGCACTTTATAGTATTTAGAAGCAGAAAATAAATAAATCCTTACTCGTTGAGTTTATAGAGGATACATAGAATTTATTGCAATTTTAGATTATAAACCCCTTGTACCATAATACCGAGTTAGCCTCCTGATGAAGATTTCGAGTAGAATCTGCTAAATATGTATGTTATTAATTACCATTAAATGAAATTAAAATTCTATTTCATTGCAGTTAATATGTAGCCATTTGAGAACACGTAGGTATACAATAAGTATAAATTATCTGTTCTTTCCTAGTCAATTATAAACGTTAAGCAAAGGATTAAAAAATCTGACACTGCTTCCCTTTATTAAATATATTGCTTATGTAGAATTATTTGACTATAATATTAACTATGTAGTACGAACTCTTGCAAAGTTACAAAATCTTAAAAATCTACGTATTCTAGTTCAGAAGTGAAATGAAATTGACTTTTTGTAAAATAAGCATAAGTATCAGTTCGAACAGAATTTTCTTAATGTTAAAAGATAACTGTTTAGGTCGATCTTTGAATAAAAATGCACAAAAATGTCCCAGTTAAAATTGTTGCATTTGAAATGTGCGATTTTATACTGCAAATGTTATAAAGCATTTTGATCAAACGATACTATTGACGCCTGCAGATTTATTAAACATAGAGTGTAGTTGAAATTGTACCAAGTTACTTATCTTTTTTTGAGTAATTAGAAGCATTGATTTACGAAATGACGTGCAAAAACTAATTTGAAAAAATCGTAAAATATGCGTCTTGTCGATTTATGTTAGTTATACAGATGCTGAAAATTTAAGTAAAAACTGGCCAAAAGTCATGAAAAACTGCAATTTTCACCACTTTCAACGACTTTTAGCTCGTGTGTACGTTAATCGATTTCGTTGAAATTTTCAGCATGTGTATAACTAACATAGTTCTACAAGATGCATATTTTTGCACTGCGGGCTGAAAGAAAAAAATTTTAAAAAGTGCCTTCATTATTTTACATGTAACTCGTACCAATTGCAACTTCTTCAAAACATTTTTTGCACGCCAGTTTGTAAATCAATGTGTCCAATTGCTCAAAGCAAGTCAAGTCATTCGGCACAATTGTAAACAAATTATTCTGATTTAAAAGGCGTTATAATACTTTCGTGAACCACTGTATTAATGTAAGGTATCAGGTGGTATTTAAAGTACTATCATGCTCGAAGCAATAAATTTAAAGTTTTGAGATCGTACGTACCTCCTACATGCAGGTAATTAAAAGTTAATATGAAATTATACATTTAGGTTTCAAGTGACCTAATAATTCGAGCGCCTACTGCAATACTTTCACAGTTCCTGATCCACGTTATATGGCAATACCCAGAATACGAGAACGAACGTAGTATATTCCAAGCAATGCTTCGCAAAGGCAAGTACTGCTTTCCTCTTTGTATTACTTCCTTCTTATGCAATACTCACATAGAATGCCTGAAAGTAATTTATTATTTTCTTAAACAATGTTAATTAAGAATTTAGTACATGTGCAGTAACTAAGTTACATGCAACAATGTTGCATTTGTTAAATAAACTATCTGGTTTATAGCATTAATAAAGAAATAAATACATACTTTCACAGTTTCATGATACAAAAATTCTAGCTTATCCGGTTGTGCTCTAGTCTAGTAAACCCCAAAACCAGAGGATTCCATTTTCAAGTAATCCCCGAAGGAATATTATCAGATTCCGTCTAAAACCGGCTGAACAAATTGCTTAATTTCCCCTGCACGCTACCCGAAAACTGCATCCGGTGACCAAAAAAGGCCGGACCGTCTTCGGGTTCCCCGAAGCGTTGCATTCTCTAGACTCTAGAGAGCATAATCCTCGTGGAGAATCATTAATGATCCGGATCAACGAAAGCGTATAGTTTGGTGCACGGTCGTTAACGTTCACGGGGCATTCCATGAAACCAGAACAGTCAGGAATTAGCAGGTGTCGGATGAAATTGGCCGGGATCCATCATGGGTCCCGGCGTCCGGGAGTGGAACACTGATGCACACTGCGCTTCGAAGCGCAGCGCTGCGCAGCGTGAGGACGCTTCGCGGAAACACGGGGCGGCTACACCGAAAGGGTTATCTCTCGCGTTGCGCAAAGCAACGACTTAATACGCGGGTTTCGAGGCTGGTTCTCTCAAACAGGAGCACCATACGCGGATCGATTTATGCATCTACATGCATAATGGGGGACGCGTTCCGTGGTCCCGGGCCAACTGCAACGGACGCCCGGCGTTTTACGACCGCCGTTACATATTGAAAAGCGCGGAGGGGGCAGGCCTGCCCTAGCACCACCGGAGATACAAGATAAAAAATTAATAGGCGCTTTTGGCAACGAACCCCCGGACAACCGGCACGAACAGATTTTATTAGGACATTTTCGGAGAAGATGCCAGATATCTGAGCCAGCCAACTACTCCGCCTGATCCGTCCTTCTGACCCCCCTCCCCCAACCACGTACACCACGTCCTGTGTGAGGTACGCACAGAACCGGACCCCACAGGCGACTCGCCGGAATTAACTTTTCTGCCAAAATCGATTTTCGATACCGTTCGTGGGACATCGATCTGTCGCAAAGACGGATGCAAGCTTCTTAATTGAGGAATCAAATTGTTTCCCCTTGCGGTCCAATGACACGGCGAGAGAAAATGTTGAGTGAAACTCGCATGAAATTGTTAGCTTTCATAAATGGAAGCTGTTTGACACCATCAATGCCGCGGTGGTTGCCGGTGATGTTGAATTACTGAAGGGAGGAAGACACTTTAGAGAGCTCGAAAATCGGTGATTTTTAGGAATTTTTTTCTTAATAACTACAAAGCGGAACTTTTTCAAACTTTCTTGGTGTCATGTTCTATAGACAATACACAAATTGGTCTACATTAACGATTAATGTATTTGTTGTCGAAATATTTATTTAACTTCACAGCTCCGCGCCGCCCGCATCATCAGTTTCTGTACATTATACATACAGCCTACAATTTTCATCTGAAACAGAAAAACCAAAGTTTTTCTTAATCCTTATAAAATTATGTGGTTGATGAATTATAAAAAAAAGTATAAATACTTTCATTTTCCTATCTTTGTCTGCATTACAAAGCCGAAATTTTTTCGCGAAAATCGCAACTTCGTTGTTAAACCTTGAGATTTTTGCATTTTCATGCTGTTTTCCGAATTTTTTAAAATTCATTGTTAAGCCCCACTGTTCTCTCATCATTCACTTGTCAGTGCCTTGAACTCGACGAAACTACCTCAGTATGTACATCGGCGAAGGAGTTCATTCAACAATTTTTAATGAAAACGTTTTTGTAATTTCAGTAATTGTGAAAGAAAAAATTAGGAACCGGTCATTTTGATTGGTTCGATAGCTGTAGTGTAAATGATTGTTAAAAAATTAATGTCACAGAATATCAAAGTGTTAGCATTGAAATGAACTAAATTATAGCTTGAGGTGAAAACTTCATTAGACAAGACTTGTGCGAAATACTACTTGTAAACTTCATGGTTTTAGCTTATAGTTTTACGCTTCAAATGTACCTAAATTTTCAATAGTCCAAGAAAATGTAAATTTATAGCAATTTAACTACATATTTGTCAAGAAGAATATATGTATATAAAATTTTACACAGAAATTGAAAGTGGGTACCGGGATAATCCAGTATTAACAGAAGGGTTAAATTAAATTAACAGACATGTTTAAGAAGTTTTAAACATATTTGGTTCATGGCCGATTTTTAATGGAGGTAGTATTTGTAGGGCATTGTTGTTAATTTGATAATATCAAGTACTTATGGTATTATGAACTTTCATGTGAAAACGTTAACAACATAATATTTCAAAGCAAGAATGATTATACGGAATCATATAAAATTTTGTACAAAATAAAATATGTAATTGTTCTTGTTTTACAATGACAACTTTTAAAACAACGACACATAATTTATTTACAAATTCAAACTAGTACAACTGAAAATAAAAATATAACTATAATAATAATATTCACTGGAAGCATCAGTCGAACCAATATGAACATTTTATTTTCATACAATAAGGTTTCGATTATCTTATGAGAACTGACGTGCGTGTATATTATATAAATTTATCTAATTGGGAAAGAATTAATATTTGATGTCAAAGTGAATATATGCAGAATATTTCTGGAGGATTAAAATTCAGAGCTCACACGTTGCAATATTGAATAAGGTCGTTTTCCTTAAAAAGAATGTTACATGTTCTTAACGTCATTGGGTTGAATACTAAATCGATCCTGAAGAACCGGCCTGTACCGTCGATGCCTCCAAATATCTGGTTTTACCCACACAGGTCATCGACACTCTCGATCAATTAATTTTTCTGTGGAAACTGATACTTGTCTCTCTCGTCTTGTACAGATCGACGATACGGATCTTATAATGATAGTCACGCACATCTTGTCTGGATAAGACACAGGATTTATTTCACCAGTCGATCTCAAGAGCTGCTGCTGCAACATATGTGGTGGACGTAGGTATATTTCCAGGTACTGCACTCTTAAAATTATTTTGTGCTATCAATTTAATACCGAGTTCTAATGCTACAATTCGTTGATATATTAAATATTTTCTCCTACTAAAAGAAGATTTTCTTTATTCGTTAAAAATGAAGTTTTTATTGAGAAGAGTAGAAATGGCTCCTCATTAATCACATTCATCACATGTGCATTTGCAATGAGTCACAACTTAATCATTAGAATTAGAACATGTGTAACATTTTCCCTGCAAATTAACTTACGTATTACATATATTACGTATATTACATATATTACATATATTACAAGTTCATCTGAATAAAAGAATAAACCAATAGAGAAAATTACTGTTCTAAAATAAAGATATTATTATTATTATTATAACCTTTGTATGTATAATTTATATGTAACCAATTACTTAATACTTTGACCAAGATAGATTAATTCAAATTAAATATGACGCGGCGTTGCATTGTAATCCAAAGTGACACTTATCATAGAGACTTGCTAAAAACAATTAAGTAATAATTTTGAAATAAAGCTTCTCAAATTCAAGTACTGATTTCCTCTTTGTATTAGTTCTTTCTTACGTAATTCTGATATAGTTGGACAGAAAATAATTTATAATTTTCTCAAACAATGTTCCGCAAGAATTTAGAAACCATGTAATATCTATATAATAAAAGATAATGTAACTATATTGTATCTGCTAAATAAACCACTCGGTTTAAAGCAATAATAAATAAATGTATATATGTTAGAAAAGAAAAATACTTGTGGCGCTATTAATGATATCATCTGCAATTTAAAAAATATTTGGAGTGTTGTTAGCGAAAAATATTAAATACGTGATGCTAATTAGGTTTAATTTATACGTTAACTCCTGACCATATTGTTTTCTTCTCAGCAACAATCATTAAAACTTATTCGTTTGTTCGCAGTTATTTTACTGCTTCAATATCGATAACAGAAAAATAAAATTCTATGCCGACTTAAAAGGAATGTATACCATTCATATTTAGTCGACTTTGTTTGAATTTTTCGTCACGAGTTTCTTCGTTAGTATAAGGCAAGGAGTTCATCCAAAATCGACTACTCTCCCCAGTGCTGGTTTAACCAATAAGTAAAGTAATCTCGTGCTTAGGGCATCAGGAGAAAGGGGGCACCATAGAAATGTTCTGAATTGTACATCTTTTATATGCTATTAATACTGCTAAGTAATTATGTGCATGTGTGTGCGAGTGGATAGAACGAAAGAATTGTGGTGTGGAGACTACCTCCTATGCTCGCCAATAGATGGACAGTGCGACAACACCTTTCTCGCAACTACCTGAATTTTCCCGTGTTTGTATACATATGTATATAACGTCCTAAGCTGTCCTTACGACATCCCTTGTCTAACGCACGGGTCCGCTAGATGGCTTTACTGACGGGCCCTCTAGCGTGCCTAGGATGAAACACTTCCTTCTTCTTTTTCCATCTTTTCATAATTGGAAAACTTTTGCCGCTTCCGTGGGAAGATGAAAACCAGTAGCTCTATCTTTTGTTAATAACACTTTTTAGTCAAATTATCGAAATTGCCTAAGAAACCATACAGCTTCACACTACCTTGCGTATAAGGAGGCCTCAAAATCTTTGAAGCGTTTAGGGCCTGTAAAGGTTTCAATCCGGCACTCACTCTCCCTTATACTGTTCCAGCGTTTCCTCTATTCTGACAATGAGTCACGTCATAGTAACACTGTCATTTAATTCATTGTAAAATATATACAAAAATCAGTATCCAGTGACAATTTGCAACCACCTAACTGCGAAGCTAAGTACCAAGTGAGTCATCGAAACGAGCCTCTGCGATCGTTTCCGGGGCATAATAACTCGTTTTAAGTTGCAGCGAGCCAGCCGTTCGTAACGAGAACATATTACCCACGTCATAGGTCTTGAAAGCAACAAAACTAAGATTTTTCGCGAGGCGGAATCCCTCGAACATAGTGCAACCGCTTCGCGGGCCGGACCGGGCCGTCTCTCTCTCCGTCCAATCTCTCGGTCAATGTTCTTAAACAATCGGTTCTGTTCACGGCAATATCGACGATAAGTATCTCGAGACGGCTCTCGGAGCCATGAGCTACGATCTACGTAGTGGTATGTGGTACTTTGATGGCGGCCAGCCAGAAGTAAATCTAAGGTTTACGAGGCAGTACCGCCTCTTACTAGCACCTCCTCGAGCACTCCCCAAAGTTCCGCGAGAGCGAGAGAGCAGAGAGCGTGGTCGAAGAGAGACAGAGGGAGAAAGAGTGCTCGTTGCTCGGCCGCTCATAATTCTCATAATAAATCGCTTCGAACAACTGACGCCCGCTTTACAAAGGAATCACCGACCGAAGGGAGGGCCGTGCCAAACGGATCGGGAAACAATGGCTCGCCCGGTGATCGCGAAACAATCGTTCCGGCGAAACGTTGTAATAACTTGCCCCTCGTCGCTTTGAGCGCGTCGAACCAGCGAAAAGAAGCCGTGGCTCTCATTAATTTCTGTAATTACCGGCTCCGCGGCCGGTTACAACCGCGTCCGACTCGTACGTTTAGGAACGTATGCGAATGCTCGGATAGAAATGTTAATTTAATTGAACCACGCGTTTATTGTTTTACCGCTTATTGTTTTCCACGTGGTTCTTGAACTTAATAGGCTCTATTCATTCAAAGTCTTATTAACTCGACTATTTTTAACCCTTTGCCCCCGGAACTGTTTGTTGCCAGTATTTGGACATTTCATCTGATCTAGAACAGTTTTGTTACATATGATTTTATGCATTTATAGTAAAACTGAATAGATCAAATGCATAAACATTTAAAGTATTTCAATATTCTGTTTCATATTTTCATATTAGCGCATTTATTTAGAAAAGAGATGTAGCTTGAAAATATGGCAGACATCCTTGATTTTGTATAAATATCCGAAATTCTACGTATGACCTTTTTTCTATTTTGTGCATATGAAATCGAGTGTATCTATTCGTACCACGTTTAAACGTTTATTTACCCTCGCAAGACAGATGCTTTGACAATTTCATGGCAGCCACGGCTAGATTTACTAAAATCCTTAGGCATGCATCAATTCTCTTTTACATTGTTTTGAACCTATGTATCATTGAGATCGGCGTTGATCTTGTTGAATTTAATACATTATAATTGTAAGAGAATGTTTATACCACCGTATGGATGACTGCCGTTATATATGTTTACTGATTGATGCCGTTATGTATGTTTAATTGATTTGTTCGTTTTGTATGTTTTTATTGATTCGAGCGTTGCGTGTTTTGTTAACAAACGATCGTTACGTGGTGGTTTTGTTAGTAACGTTGTCAGTTAGTTCCCCGCGAGCGAGCAACGGACGCCGTGCCGAGCCTCCTTACATACAGTGCCCGAAATTTCCATAAAGTCACCCGATTTTTTGGTGAAATCTTATAATTATGACATAGTAATGAGAATCTGATGCACCAAAGAATTTGAGGATTAATAAAACAAACCATTTACATGATTACATTCATAGATATATTATTTATTTACAGAAAAATGTAAAGTTATATAGTTTATCAAAAACCAAACTGCGAAATTTCTATAAAGCCACATGTATTTTAAGTAGGTAACATCAAGATTATTGAAAATTTCTTCTTTATTTACAAATTAATACTTAGTATAATTGCCATTTCTTCGAATAACGTCGAAAATTCGATTAGGCATTGATGATATCAAAGTATGAAGAGTTTCTGCTTCAATGGATGTCCACGCTTCGTTCACCGCAATCGACAACTCAGAAACAGAGAGTTCTACTGCTTGCAATTGCCATATACTTTTCATGCAAGTATTCCCCACAGGTTCTCAATTGGGTTTAAATCTGGCGAACAAGCTGGCCATGTCAAAATCCTAATACATATTTCTGTCGTCTAACCACTCCTTTGTTTGCCGTGATACATGAACTGAGGCGTTATCATGCTGAAAAATGAAGTTTTCAGTCTCACTTTCTTCTGTAAATGGTATTAAGACCATCTCCAACAGCTCCGTATATTGTGTCGAATTCATCTTATGATTTATTCGACAGATTGGTGTTTTTTTATTGGCTCTGAATGCTGCCCAAATCATTAATGAGCCACCACCGAAGTTACGACTCATTGCAACATTATTTTCTTTTCTTAAATCGTGCCAGTAGAATTTGTAACCATCTGGCCCATCATAGTTACATTTTTTCTCATCGGAGATAATGATATTTTCCCATTCTTGGGTCCAGGACATATGTCCTTCTGCAAATTCGAGGCGTGCTTGTTTGTGTCGTTCTTTGAGTGCTGGTTTCTGCAGCATTTTTGTCCATTTAAATCGCCCTGAACTTTTTAAAATCTGTTGCACACGCCTTGTTGTTATCGGTAGCTGTAGCTCAGTACGAAGTTGTGCTGAACTTTTTATTTCCTTTTCTGCTAACCTCATCAATAATGAATTTTGTCTTCTTGTCAATTTTTTATTTCCACCTGCACGGTGTTTCTTACCATATGCTTCGCCTAATTTTATATAATTATCTATCAGAGTACGTGACCTATTAATTTTTTTCGCAATTGACCGATTAGAACACCCCATATCTTTGTAAGCATCAATGGATTCCTTCTCTTCGCTTGTTAATAACTTGCCTCGTGGCATTCTAATAAAAATGAATTCAAATGTAATATATACACAATTTTTATGAATTTGGGAATCAATATTAATATGAATTCACACATCTTAATCGCAATTGAAGTTCCTTGGTTGATTCTCGCTGATATTATCCACACAAAATGTAAGCACAAACTAAGTGGCTTTATAGAAATTTCGCACTCTCGTGCCGCAGCCTACAACGAAAATGTAAATAGACTCAAAATGTAAACATTTGTGAGAGAGTGGGATATATATCTCTACTCATTAGTAAGTACACAATGTTATAGATATTTGAAAAGTATCAAATTTCTCAATATTTTTTAAAAATACACCAAAATGTAGGTGGCTTTATAGAAATTTCGGCAGTGTAGTTACCCCTTGTCGTACAACAACGAGTGAGACTCGTGGTAAGAGAGGGCTAAAAACAATAAGGACGAGCCTGACTCGTGGTACTTCGTTGGGACCAAACGTAAACGACACGAGGCTGACTCGTGGTACTTCGTTGGGACCAAACGTAAACAACACGAGGCTGACTCGTGGTACTTCGTTGGGACCAAACGTAAACAACACGAGGCTGACTCGTGGTACTTCGTTGGGACCAAACGTAAACAACACGAGGCTGACTCGTTGTACTTCGTTCGGAGCAAACGTGAACAACGAGAGCCTGGCCCGTGGTACTTCATTAGTGACAAACGTAAACAACACGAGGCTGACTCGTTGTACTTCGTTCGGAGCAAACGTGAACAACGAGAGCCTGGCCCGTGGTACTTCATTAGTGACAAACGTAAACAACACTAACACAAAGATTACTAATTTTCTACGAGTTTTCTCAAAACATTATTAATTCAAATTATGTATTAATTTACAAATTGTTACTCATACATTATCCACTTTCAAATTATAAATCATTTTTGTTCACCGATGAATTGATCATAATTACTTCCCAGACATCTTACAAGTATTAGTAGTGCCCAAACGTGTTTATTATTTCACAATTCCTTTCGATGCGCCGAAATATACATGTCATAAGACGCATACATTTTGCGCAAGTTTGAGCACACGGCTAAACAGCTAAATGGTTGGACGCGTGACCGACCTTCTTGTTTATTATGGCCCGAGCAATCGGGAGTTAGCGGGTAGGACAACGGGTTAATGATTGGAAATGGCGTCGGGAAAAATAGAATTTAGGTGACACGCTGGAAAATCTGGATTCAAATGGGCCGAAGTCAATCGAGAGTTAATTTATTAAATATAACGACATTTACTAATGTAAGAATTGTTTTGAATTATAAAATAATACAGTAATTTTCAGTGGTGCCTCCGAGAGCACAACTGCTTGTAAAAGGATAATAGTGATTAAATCTTGAAAAAGTTTTGTTTGTTGAAATACAGGCAACCATTTTATAATAGTCTTCTGAAAACACGTAGTAGTATAAACGTATGAAGGCATATTGATAAAAATTAATAACATTTTTTTATTTCTGTCGCAATGAATCTTTTAGTGGACGAATGAAACATTTCTTTATCTTGACTTCCATCTGTTCGCGCCATTACTAGCCAGCGATTTTGTTGGAAATAATAAATTTTAGAAACAATTGAGAGGATAAAATAATGCGGTTTATTGCAAGTACCGCCATGGCGTATTTAATTTTTCTGCGTTTGCACAATTTTTTCCAGAAGTGAAAGTGACCTTCAACTTGTTGAATTGAATGCTATATTTTTTTTATATCACATGTGAAAGCGTTTGTCAAGACAAATTCATTTGCATACTACACAATGATCTTCAAGATTATATTTACAAGGTCAGAATTGGAACAAATATTTTGAATATTTCCTACATAGTATTTCGTAGACATATCGTTTGCGGTACTCAATCCAGAGACGTAGCCGACTTGAAAAACAAAAATAAGGCAATCACGTGCATTAATAACTCGGACAACATTAGAAGAAGCTACCAAGAATGTAATTAATAAAGCCGAAATAAGCATTCATGCCCAAGTAAATCATATTGAACATTTATTCTAGCCTCGGAAATAAAGTATACTTGTAAACGCATTACTATGAAATACTCAAAATATTTCTTCTATTTCTGACCGTGTATGATGTTGAACGTCATTGTGTCGTATACGAATGAATTTGTCTTGATGCAGCCCATAATATCGGTCCAAGCAGGGAGCTGTCCGCCAAAAACCTGTCCGCCACGTTAAAATGGGCCGAAAAATCCAAACTCGGTGTTCGTCCCCACACCGAGCTCAAATTCCGCGAATAAAAAAGAAAGTGGCACGAAGAGACTCGGACTTGCGTCGAGTAACAGCACAGAAGCTCACGGACCTCCGGGACATCGCATCTTCCCATAGTGCAGGGATAATTGGAACAACCCCCAATTTCCCGAAAGGAGGATACACATCGTGCAACATAGTCAACAGCTGTTGGACGCAACCGTGGCCCTTTTTAATTGAAAAAAGTCGTCCTGGCGGATGCTGGAGGTCCAATTTGTTCGATTATCCCGAGAGAAGGTAGCCGGTCGGACGGAGACCGTGGAATATCGGGTGCTGAAGAGGGAAATAGAGGGGGCCCGATGGGGCCCCATAGTGGAGGGAAGGTGGCCCTGGCGGGTCGGTCCTCGGGCCCGGGACAGAAAACCTACTATAGATTACCGGGCCTGTTATTACGAAGAAGAGCGGAGGTTTTTTCGGGACCAAAAATTGGTTTTTAATGCGGGGTTCGTCGCTTTCTTTTGCCCGGAGGGGGCCTCTGTCGGTAATAACTATATTATCGAGCCCTATGACCACGCGCTTCACCATTATACACGTTTCGCATTTGCTATAGCGGTTTATGGGAGCTGGCTCGGGTGAATCGCCCGAGAGGGTGTTACAATGTGTATCGAGCAAAAATATTGGTGTGTAATTTTCAAGGAAACTCGACGACCTCGCCGACCCGTTTTGCAACCATCATCCCGATCCCTGGTAAACAATTACGTTCCAGAAAATAACCGAACGATTTTTAATTAATCTTTTTCCGCGGGCTTTTGAATATCCAGGCGGGCTTTTGAATATCCAGGCGGCCTCGAAATGATGGAGCAATTTAAGAAAGGATTATGTTGTTTCGCGTGAAATGACCGATTGCGGAACCTTTGGGGATCGATGTTTTCGTTAAGGATTAGTATTGCGGAAAGAACTCGTATCTGATGGTTCGTAATAAAGGTGGTGGTATCCCTGAGTCGTTATCAAACTAACCATTCACCATTCATATTTCAAAAATTATAAATATAATATTTTCGAATTTTTGCGTAACAACTTCAATCAATGTACGTATCACGCGAAATTACCAATATATTTAAATTTCCTTTCCTTAGTATTCAGAAGTTGATATCCATTAAATATTACAAATTGGTCTGGACATAGCCAGTTTTGATATTATACCTCTCATGCTATCGAGTCTAGTAAATGTTGTATAATTGCATTGGGAGACGTGTTTGGATAAACTTGAAAATTTAAATTTTAGGTGAATTAAATCTGAACATTGTAGAAATTATTTAAATCTTCCAGATGTAGATATTGTTGTGTGTAAGATTGTTACAGTTATAGTGAACAGTCGTGTGTAAATGATAAGAGAATTAATGTCTGACTGTCAAGAATTTTCGCTCACGATTTGACGAATTCGCTGCTGCACGCTACTAAATCAAGTCAGACCGGAGTTGCCGTAGGGGAAGCAGGTCTAATAGAATTCTCTCAATTATCCCACACAGATCACAAGGTACCCAGTTACCTATTTCTATTAGGCGTATTATTATAAGAATTCGTCGGAAGGATGGCCAATTACAGCAAAGATTTCTGTAAAAAAGAAACCTGCCTCATTATTGCGGACCTTCTGGCGGATGGCAATGAACTTTGGTCGGAATTTCTCCGAAATTTAACTCCCGAACCAACACATAATAGTTTAAGCGTACCAAATATCAATTATCATAATTTTCGAAATGTCAAAGATTGAAAATACATAACTTTAATAATACTTTGCATTTTTTGTGTTATTTATAGTACTTTTGAAGGTATTAGTATGTACAGAAAATCGTAAGTTGATAATAAGTCTTCAAATGGTTCCAAGTCAAAATAAATGATGACACTGGAAGGCTGAAAATAAGCCACACAAGTTCTAATTGTAAGTAGATTATGTCCGGAATAGTCAGACAAGTGAGGTTAAGAAATTAGACGGCACTTAAGAAAATGAAATGAAAGTGACATAATATTAAAATGAAATCAAAGAGATTGTTATCAAAGAGATAAATCTCAATTGAATGTTGTGTGTATCTTATCCTATTATCTTAATCTTATATGTACTACTGTAAAGTTGGTAATGCTGCTGTAAAGTTTCAAGGCAGTTTCCAATCTTTAAATCTACGGTAAATTCCTTAATAAAAAAAATTCATTCATTCAAATTGAAGTCGTATGGTCCAATCTTAAAAAAGTTATGGTCCTTGTAATAGTGTCCGAAAATTACTGTGAGTCACTGTATAGATATTATGTATACATATATTGTATTTAGTAAATTCTGTTCGAATTCTTAATCACGAGTGAAACTCGATGTTATAACCAGTGTCGCCAGATCGGTTAAATTGAGGGGAATACAGTTTACCACCACTCTGATGACCAGAATAATATGTAACACGTTGCGCGGCACATCACGTGACCAGTCTACGGTCTTAGTGGAGGACGTTGGAGTGTGCTCATGCTAGTGAAATGGAATAGTAGAAGGGGAAAAGGAGGAGAGGAAAAGCCATCCAGTTTTGGGTGTTTCTGGTATCACTGGTTATAGCAAAAGGGGATAATATTGTATATACAGTGTCAAGCAAAATTATTGGCACACCCTGAAAAAAGGAATAATTTTTTAAGAATAAGACGGACGACTAGAGTTTTTCTTTAAATGCCAGGAAGATTAGTTCACTAGATAATGTGTAAAGAAATTATGTAAAAACTGTTATTGGTCAAAATTGCAATGAAAAAGATAGAGGTCGTGATTTCTAACTTTTTCATCGGTGCCTAAAATGAACAGTTAAAGTGTCTTTGGTAGACCTAAGTAAGTTATGTCGGTACATCACAAACTTTCATTGAAATCAATTAATGGTGTCACGAACTGTAAATAATTAAAAATGGCAAAAATCGTGCGAAGCTGCGATTTAGATCAATCGTCGTAAGTCTAAAATTCAGGGATTCCTAAATCTTTCAATAGCTATGGCTCTTTTATGTGCCCTCCAATTTCGATGAAACATTGTGCACGTACACAACTTACTTTGATTTACAAAAAGGATATTTTAAAATCGTAACCTTCATGTTTTTTCATAATTTCGACCAATGGTAATCAAAGAAAAAGCTGAAGGTGTTTAGTCCACACAGTTTTTAAAAAACGATTACTTTTTAAAAGGTGTGCCAATACTTTTGCTCAATACTTTTGCTCAGTACTGTACATACAAGGAAACATGAATTCAAATCTGTTATTTCTTGCTCTATAATGAGTGTTTAGAATAATTGTTTTCAATATAAATTTCTGAATGTTATCTTCAGAGTGATGTCTCCGCACACAAAAACATGTAAAATGGTTAATATTTTGGATTTTGAATCTTTAAATGATTATCAATTAATGTATACAAAAATTGTTTCGAAATATGAAATTTCAAAAATTCAATTTTGGCCACGGGAAAACGGGACTCCAGCCCACTGTGCACTATACAGTACAGAGTGATTGAATGGAACCGATCGCCTAATCACGACGTCAGTGGTCGCGGGAAGAAACGCTTGCGTAGGCCGGGTCCAGTTGCGTCATTTCCTAGCGGAACCAGTACGCGGTCGAGCGACCACCAGTAAATTTCTATTAACAGCGCGGCGTTCGAAACAATTGGCCATTAAATCGAACGGTCCCGCGGTAGATAATAACTGGCAATAATCGGCCGGGGCCACCGGTTAGCTTCGACGCTGCTGGGACCCTCGCTCACGGTTCGGTATACCGAAACAAGCCGAGCATCGGTAATGAGAGGCCAATTAGAACACCCCGCCGATGGAATTATCCCCCGACGGTTCGAAATTCAAACTGGCTGCCGTGAGCGTTCCTCTTAATGCCCCCGAGACACGCGAGAAAGAGAGAGGAGAGACTCCGGTAAGCGAGAGTAACCGAGACGCACACCGCTCGAAGGAGGAGAGAACAACTCCTGCGTTCCTCCTTCTCACTTTCATGCGAAATCGTGTCCATGATCGACCATCCCCACGTTGCTCCTCCTTTTTTCGTAATTCATTTTCGAAGATTTTTTTGGATAATACTGTTTTATGATACCGGGCACCGTGAAATTATATTCGCCTTCATGAACTTGCAGTTTTCGAATCAACATTTTTTCATGTATGCGTTCGCTTTCGCTTCGTGCGTTTCGGATGAGCGGCGGCGTTGGTTGTATTTAAGAAATTAGCGGACGTGGCAGTATGGAATTGTAATAATCGAGAATAGTTGTTGTAGATAATTATGAGACTGCGTATGTTTATGCATTTTTCAATTTCTGTAGACAAATTTTAAGGAACTGGAATCAAATTATATTTTATTTCCACTGGTAACAAGCTTTGTTACATTATTGTAGCATTTATTTAAAATTTTCGTACGGCATAAATGCATAAAGATCCGCAGTCTAATGATTATATGCAAAATAGCAGATTCTATGAATTTTTGATTCATTCACGTGTTTATATTTTTAATTCTTCCCCGTACAATTACGAGTCAGACTCGTAATGAAGATTTAAAACAGAATCTACTAAATATAAATGTTATTAATTTCTTCTAAATAAAAATGCAATTTATTCTTCTGTTATCATTATTTGAGTATTAAAGCAAACGTAGACATGCAATCAATATAAATTTTCTATTTGTACCAGCAAATGATTAAAGACAAATTAGTTGTAACCATTGTAGCTGTGAAGTCCTAGTCAAGTCTAATTTTTTAAAAATGTAAGAGAATTGCTCTCCTTTTTTAACACCTTTCCAAATGTATAGCTCAAACAAACACTGTCGCAAAGTTAATAAATAGATGACGAAATACTTAATGAGCATTTTAAAAAACTGCTACGTTTCCAATCTTTTATTTAATTTTTTTTGGCATAAGGGACAAATACACATTTCATTTTACTTTTTTAAAATTAATTTAGGAAGATCTGAATTTGAGAAAATAGCTACGTTCTGTCCTCGAATAATTGATTATGAGCTAGTAGTCTAGTTTAATACCTTAGAACTATAGTTATCAAGTAAGTTAAAGAATAAATTGTTTTTGATAATTAAATTGATCCAAAATTATTTAAATCTGTTATTTCAATTTAATTACTTCAAATATGAACTTGCATTTTGCACGCTTTTTTACTTTGTATAATTAACAACTTATAATCATTGAATTTATGAAATACAATTTCTTATAAACTATATTTTCTATAAAATATTCAACAATTCCAAACATTGTTATAGAAGTTATTAATTCTTGAATTTCATATATTTCTTTTGCCCACTTCAAATCATATACAGGGTGTCCCAAAAATTTAGTACTTCATTAAAAGGGGTGATTCCTGAGATCATTTCAAGCAACCTTTTTCTTTGCGAAAATCTTCACCGCTGCTCTGTTAAGTAGTTATTAATGAAAAACACGGACCAATCAGAACACCGTTACAGCGGACGGATTCCGGCTCGGCCAATGGTAACGTCACGCTCAGCCGGACTTGTCGACGAGCTGGAACTTGTGATGGTGCATGGTCTCGATTTCTTCGCGCATGCGCGACTAAATGCAGGAACGTGCCGTACGTCTTATGTTTGTGGGGAAAGTAGAGGAGAACTGTTATTGGCGGGAAACCAGACAGGAGAGTGCAAGACGACACGATGAGACGACCGTGTTTCGAAATTTTGGTAAGTTAATGTTAATATATTCGATTTTATAATGGCAACTAGTATTGGAGAAGGAGCTACTTGTCAATTCATATTTGAAAATCGAAAAAAAGTTTTAGCCCATCTTTGTACTTTACTGACGCTAAAATCGTCGCGCATGCGCGAGAAAACCGAGACCATATACCATCACTGGCTGGAACCCGTCCGTTGTAACGGTGTTCTGATTGGTCCGTGATTTTCTTTAATAACTCCTTAACAAAGCCGCGGAAACATTTTCGCAAAGAAAAAAGTTACTTGAAATGATCTCAGGAGTCACCCCTTTTAAGGAAGTACAACATTTTTGGGACACCCTGTATATCATGTAATATGTTACATTATACATAGACACCTACATATTACATGTTATGTAATATATTATTAGTGAGCACTTAGAATATGAATTACAGGAGTTCTACCTCTGGTAGAAAATATTCCATAAAAATCATAGATATGTTTAAAAATAAATATTATTTGAGCGTTCATTACGAACGAAAAATAGTATTGCATGGTACTTATACATTACATAAATATAATAGAAGAGTTAACGATGTTTGCTAAAATATTAATAAAATGATTGGTTCTTTTGACCCTCTAATGCTGTTTTTAATACCACTCGTGATTCTTATATTAACGTTTTCTTTGTCTATGGCGAGTTTTATATTTTTTCACAAGAGTGCATATAGTTTGCTTAGAAAAGTTGAAGTAAAATTACCCATAGTAATAAAACAATATTTACTAATATACAAGGTACTTCATACGTACGTTTTTGGTAAAAAAAAGTTCTTTTATGACGAAAATGGCCCCAACATGTATGAAGATTGTTGAACGCAGAATCAATACCTGTCTATTTCACTGCGGGTCCTCACAAACGACTGTACAGTCTACAACGTAGAATCTTTGAAAACCCTTAATTGGTAAAATGCACGTCATTATCCCTCACCAATCGGAAGTCGGAACTCAGATAGGCGTTCTCCAAGAGCCTTTTTGAAGAGTAATAATGGGGCAAGTATTGGAGCCACTGCAGTACTGTATCCCAACATTTTTTGTTAATGCAAGAACAACGTCCTTAATACCTGTATTAGCCGAGCCATTAGTCACATGGATCCAGCAATAAAATACATCAATCACAGTCACCATAAATTGTAACTGATGGTTAGACTGCGAATTGTATGCATTTACGAGAACATGCAAATGAATAAAGCATTGAAAATAACGACTCTCGTAACTTCTAACACTCTGTTAAGCTGTCCATTATATTTCCAGCTTAAGTTAGTAATTATATTTGAGATTTAAGAACTAATCTATATAAATTGGGATTAGTCTACTGATTAATGAAGCTACAAAATATAATGAAATACCGGCAAACCTGTTAAGAAATTTCATCACATATTGGACTGTCAAATAGACTAACTTATTCGATAATAAACGAACGAACCGGTATCGACCGCCAAATTCACTATAAATCGTGACTAATTTTTGCGAAATTGAAGGAAGTAAAGGATGAAAAATGATGACTCTGATAACTTTCAAAACTCTGTTTTCAAAAAGCTGTTTATTATATCTCTAGCTTGTAGTTGTGTATTTAAAATTTCAAAAATCATTTATAAAATTTGGAGCTTGCACACTTGGAATTAATGTACCGACGAATCACTCTAGATCCAAACCACGATAAATGTACATCTTACTCTGGTTACAAAATTGAAGAAAATACAGTTAAGCCTCCGAGAAATCTTTCATGTCTTATTGAACTGTCTAAAAGACTAACTTATTGCATAATAAAACTATAAACCGGTATCGACCGTCGGATTATAGAAATTGACGTGGGAATTCGTGGACAGGCCATTACCACGGTGAAGTGATAATATCGCGGCGAAAGGTTAAGACACGTGTACCTGTCGATTGTCAGACTCGGTGGAAATCGATATTGGTTCAAGATCCTATAGGCGACAGGTTCGGTAGCGAGACAAGACCAGACCAGAAATCGAAAGCAGTTGCAGGAAAAGAGACAGCTTGTTACGGCGGTCCGCTCAATTTACGCCCGTGTATAATTAACAGAGGCATGAAAAACGGCCGGCTACGCGCTATCGTGCCCAGGGACACGGGAGATTTATAGTTATTAATTTTATAATAGACTCATCAACCGGCGCTCGTGTGACGTTGCCACCGCGTGGACGAGCGCCACCGTTCAACAGAAAATAATTTGTCTCTGGTCTATTCTAGAGTAGGACGCCATTTTATACGCGTGAAACACTTTTTTACTGTTTCCTTTAATTACATGGGTTGACCTAACGTGTTCTACCCCTTTTGCAATGCTTTTACGGAGGCTTAAACGTTATATTTTCGTACGGAAATGTTCTTTCGATTGGTAACAATTAAATTGTAAGTGTAATACCGGTTTGGACAATATTCATTATTTTTATTGAGGTCCTTATTTTTTACATTCGGTACCTACATTGCATTTGTAATATAGAATGCTGTATTTGTTTAACATTAGAACTGCGAGATTTGTCAAAACGGTGGATTGTAAATCTTTAATCATTTAAATCATAAAGATACGTATATATAAATTTATTTCTTTGGACGTACAGTTATTATGATAAAAATCAATACAATCTAATTGTTAGACTACGAATACTATCCATTTATTGAAAAATTGAGTAGTTGAAGTTTAAAACAATTTTCAATTTATTATAATTATTACAGAGAGGAAGAACTTCCTATTTGGCTCCCATTTCTTGCAATTGATGCAGACAACTTTTATATTGCATGGAAATCCGTAGTCTACTTGTTATTCTGATAAAGTAAAATGTAATATCAGTGTCACGACAGCACATCAAACGAAAACTCCACGACAATGTAATTTTGCACATTCTTCTATGTTAGAAGTGTCTGAAAAATCTTCTATGTCTAACAATGAGCATGATTCACAGTAGCTTCAATCAGGATGAATGTCTTTTTCGCCTTTAAAATTCTAATTTGTTTGTTTATAACAGTTTGTGTTGTTTTAGACATATTCTCTTCTTCATTTCTTTCTAATTTGTATCATAGACGATAGTAAGAAACAGAAAACACATTTTATGTGCTCATAATACAGAGTCTCTGATATGAAGTATTTTATATTGAGCCTCTCGAGGTCTTTCATATAACAAAAATCATTATTATTTAAGTTTTCAGAAATACTGTGTTCACGCGATGAAGATTAATAATTTCCACGATGATTATACAATCTTAGATGTACTCAAAAGATAATCAAGCAAAATTAAAATTATTGCGTGCTGCTTGTTATCTACGGCAAGGATGGGCACGGTAGGGGCCCCTCAAACGCCTGCTTCTCCCACCAACCTCTTTTACATGCGCAAGGCCTGCGCACTGTTCGCAACGGGCGAAGCACTTCCTTCCTCTATGGCAGAGGTCGGCAAAAAGTGCTCGTTTCGGGCCGTTTTCGAGGGCTACACCTCCTTTTCCCGGCCGCGCGTCTCGCTCCCCGTGGCGGTCCAAGTTCTCGAGCCAGCTCAGACTCGTACCGTATGAACTGCGCGTGGCGCATTAGGGCGACGCCCGTATCAATAGGTTTCTACATTAGCTTGGAGGTACTGTTGTCAATGCTTTTTTCTTGTCAGTGGTATCCCCTGTAGGCCTATTCCACTATACCGCATGATAATTTCGGAAAATAAATTTTAAAAATAAGCACGGAAAATAAATTTGAAAAGTGCTTCTTAATTTCATCGCCAACATTTTATTTAGATGTGGAAAAACTTCTTCGTGGACGTTTAGACATGTTTGGTAAACCAGAAATATCGAATGAAAGGTTGGACGTCTCTGCTCGCATCTCAAACGATAGAGAACAATTGTTCAACTGGGTGCGCTTTTTTGTTTTAATGAAAATTATAATTTTCCGAAATTATTATGCGGCATAGCGGAATAGGCCTACAGGAGATACCACTGATCAAAAAAACGCATTCACAATAGTACCTCCGCGGTAATGTGGAAACCTATTGATACGGGTGTCGCCCTAATGCGCCACGCGCAGTTGATACGATACGTGTCTAATCTGACTCGAGAACTTGGACCGCCACGGAGAGCGAGACGCGCGGTCGGGAAAAGGAGGCGTGGCCCTCGAAAACGGCCCGAAACGAGCACTTCTTGCCGACCTCTGCTCTATGGTAACGGCGGATGCTAGTGGGGGACAGTGGGCGCTATGGTAGGGACGGTTTTGTTTCAATCGAGACAAAAATTACCATCCCTGATCTACGGTATCAATTCAATCAATTGCATTCGTTCTCAATAGATAGAAATTGCAAGATGTTCGATTATCATAGTGTTTCATCAGAGATTTGAGACTTTCACGGCACGGCATCATACAGCTCTTACTGTTGAGGCTTTCGGGTGTAAGCCGTGTCCTCGTGGAATTGTTTTCCCAACGTTCCGCAAGCATTGCAGCTAGCTTCATCAGGGGGTCGAAAGACAATAGACATACTATTTCATGTTGGACGCGTATTTCACATTAAGGCAACTCTCTTTTCTTATACAGATTAGAAATCATCTCATGCGTGAATGGTTCTACTTGTTACGGACACTTTAATTGGAATATTTCGATCACGTAATTAATAATTCGCGTATTTTCCTCCAGAATTCTGTGTAATTAATAATCAAAGCAATTCGTTGTTAATCACTGCTCTAAATTAACGCTATAATGAGGATCGCAATTTAATCCAACATAGAGTACCTAATTGAAATTGTAAGTTAGAATTTCATATACAATTAATTGTGAAAATAATTGCAACGAATGTACTGACCCCCATGATTTAATATATGCGCGTGTCGAATCAATTTTCGATAGAAATCAAAGAAATATGATTGGTGGAAATTCGTAATTTTCCATTGAAATTGTAGAAACGTGCAAAAGTAATTTAATTATGACGTGTCAGGAATAAAATTGAAATGCCGATATTCTCCGATACGAACATAGTTTTCCTCAAGAAAAGTAATATGCTGCTTCCAGACGTCGTTTCCAATTTGCCTCATCGTTTAGTCATTCGAAAAATTGAATTTTATGCATTGAAAGCATAACGTCTTGCGATTAAAAGAAACTGACAGAAAATCCATATAAATTATTTCACTCGACAAACAGTATTTTCCATCAATGGCTATCGTCAAAATAAAAATTAGGTTCCATTGAATAGAAAATGTAATTTTCTTTCTCATCTTCAACGAAATTTGCTTTCCGAATCATTAAATGTAATTTAATTAAGAACCATTTCTTTATTCAGGATGACCGGTAACAGGTGGTACAACCGAAAAGAGGGCGAATCTACATACAAAAATAAGTCCAAAATGTAGAAACAAATTTTTTCATATGAGGCTTTGTTTTTTAGAAAATCGACTTTGAAAATGCGTCAAGTGGTTAGCATTTATAAGATGTAGAATCGGTAGGTCCCGCACAGACGCGTGAGATATTCAATAGCACGCGTGTTCGCCGAACTTTTAAAACATTTTATTTTACACTTTCGACATATATTTATATCAACAGTTTAATTCAAACATCAACGTGCTTCGTAACATATTCTCGAGGACGGAAGTGGAGAAAATTCTAACATAAAAACGTTTCTACATATTTGATAATAAAACAGATAGTCACCGAATAAGAAAGTTATTGATTTCACGTAGAACTCGCATAGAAAAATGAGAGAGGAAGCGGGAAATGTAATCCAATTTCGTGTCCGCGAATAGCTTTGCGAAACGAGTTTCCTCAGCGACATTTATAAAAAGTATGATAAATCACCTCGCAAAGGAAGCGCTTATTCCATCAGGAATATTATCGCGCGTCAAAGAAGTGAATTAAAGTGCGATAATAAAATTCCTAGATTTCGCTCAAGTAATTATTTCGAACTGCAGCTGGTTTCAATCCGTTTCTACATTGATCCGACAAACCGCCGCCGTGGCTGCGCGATCTCGTGTTAGAGGTAATAGCTCGATTTATAACACGTCGATAATTATTCGAAGTCACGATTTCAATGGAGCCAACTGTGACTAATGAGAAGTCGAAGAACTATCGGCCGCGTAATGAACGCACCACGGTCTACTGTAAACATAAATTATTTCACAATGACGAGCGAACGATAATTCATCGATTTTTGAGAGACGGTCCCCCGAGTTAGGCGAACACCGTTTCACTCAAGTCGGTAATCACCAAGCAATTACTCGTCAGTTAATTTTCCCACAAATCATGCGAGGCCGACGACAAAGGAGCGTTGTCTTTAATAATCGTCAAACATCGCGTAAACTGTTGCGAGCAATTCAGCTACGATAAATTATCTAAGGGTGAGTTTCGTCGGTGAATGTTTAACAAACTTTTGTTAGTTGTTGTTGCTTCTGGGAAGAATGATTTACACGAAAAGTTGAAAGGTGAACACTCGAGCTCGTATTCAGCATCAGCAATTTAAAGCCTTGAGCCATTTAAAAATAGTTGAACACACGTTCCAGCGATGTTTAATGATTTTGAAATTTTTAGAAACATAGAGTACTTGAATACTTTTAAAAGGAAAATAACTTTCGTAAGATCGGACCATACGACCACAATTTTCTGCAGGAGTTAGAACGTGACGTGAAAAAGAAATTTTGAAAGAAAATGCAATTAATTGGAATTGCAGAGAAAATACTTGGTTGTTTTTACAGCTTTTTTTATGTGGGTCTACATGTTCAGTCATCAAGTCACGGCATATTCGATGATCTAATGATCCATCAATTTTTTTGTAGAATTCATTTCATCATCTAACTACGTGTAGGAAGTATTGAAAAAAAATGTAGAAACTGTAAATTACTTCTATCGAAGCATTTTGTTGACCACAGAAAAGCTTCATTCCTTCTAATATGGAATTCAAACAAAAACAACGCAAACAAACTCTATTAAATAAAATTAACGCAAACAAGATTAAATATAAGATGGTAGATTCTGTAATTCCTCATTTCAATACTTAACTGAAAATATTTCATCACACTCATTCTATTACACTCATTTAGTTTCTACACAAATAATCATATGAAATATTAAAAATCATAGTAGCAAAGTAAAATCCATACTTTGGAGTATTTGTATTACTTGTAGAATTTCATGTCTGTACTGTTGATATCATTTTTTCAATTTACCAAGTTTGAAATTAAGTCTTCTCATTCAGTTTGATCAAAGATAATAATAGTACAATTTAGAAACTCGGACCGACGTTAAAACGAGTCAGTAAATATCATTACTAGACAGCGGATCTTTATGGAAAATAAGAATTGTCTACCTGAATTACAATAAATTGAAGGGAAGTAGAACTTTATTATCTTTCTTACTATGTTTCATATGTTGAAAATAATATAACAGTCTTTTAAATTCTGCTAATGTTTTTATTGTTTGAAATTCTACCTGCTCATTTTTGTCATAAATGTATAAAATAGGCTGTCTAATCATTACAAACGAAAATCTAGAAAGACTAGGAAACGATATACTAATTTGTTTCATGAGATATTGTTATAACGTTACATTGAAGGCTACAAGGGATGACTAGTACACTTCTAGTCGATTCCACTAATTCCGTGGCGATCGGTCGACGTTTTAGCCTAACTAGATCGCCAGTTGATCTGCAAGATAAATGATAAGGGCGAGTCCGATCGAATTTATCAAAGATATAATAAAGAGGAGTATCCTGCGCATCCGCCATTCCGGACAAGCACACGGAAAAGGTGTGAACTCTTTAAGCCAAGGTGTCGGCTCGTCAGCAGTCAGGAAGGTGTTGGGCCGCGATCATTTATTATCCCGAGATTGAATTTCTCCTTCGCTCGACCAGCGCCTCGGTTTAATTAAAATATCGTTATGGGTAGGCGTGGATTCGTGCCGCCGTATAGCGTTTCGCCCCGTCTCCTTCCCTTTTCGAAAGGCATCCGCGGCTAAACGAGTAAAGAAGAACCAGCACGTGGGGACGATGGAAAACCACGAGCTTCTGTTAGCCGTCCCCCTACGTCCGATGGATCCGAAAACTTGCGATTTTTATTCACCTGCTTCCAAAAGACAGCCTTTATTCAACGTACTTAACGTTTCAGCTGAACTTACTGCTACTGGACTCTTATTGCTACAATTAGATGATGATTAAATAACAGTTTAATGTCGCTACATACAACTACCAATTTGAACTTAAAAGATTAAAGATGCATGGTTGTTGTATGATCTTTTGATGATCATGCAGGTAGTTGATTTTTCTGCGAATATGTTTGATACTCAAGTTCTAGTTCATTTTATTCTAGTTTTTCTTATAAAATTATTCAATAGCTTTTTGAATTGTTTAATCCAACTTCGTTTTAAGATCGATGAAATAAGATCAAGTGTGGAATCGGAAACGGTTAATAATAATTATGCACACCGAGCTACAGTAAAAAATGTGTACATCTAGTACATTTCATCTTCTATCCATTTTTAGAAATTTTTGAAGCATGCTCAGAATGTTTCCTAGTAATATAAAAATTCTAACACTAGAAATTTTGGGAATATCCAATTTAAAGTTCAGTAAAATCTATAAAAACTAATATGAAAGAGCTAAAAAAATTCTGCTTAGAAAATTCATGCAATTTTATAAATTCTAAAGAGACTGTCAATGAGATGAATTCTGAAAACAATCATTAAGGGAAAAGTTCAATGGGGTAAATGACGTAACCTAAAAAATTACTTCTGCCATTAATACCATTTCTGAAAAAATAATATATATTAGTAATGAATTAATTATTTTAATAATTTCTATTTTGGTATATCAGTTTTAGTTAGCAACAAAATAATCAATTATATATTCGCCATCATTTGCAATGACTTATTGCTACTTATCAGGTAAGTCGAATATCATAAGTAGAGTATGGATCTTCATGCACATAATTCTACATATTATAGTTTATTTTATAAAAACAAAGGACAAATAATCAGTTCAATTTACCAATTGGAAAATTTCTCATTGCAAACATGATGTGGAGATGTCACTACTGTTTGTTACTATACATGTCTTCATGTATTTTAATAATAGTGTATTATATGTATACTGTAAGTACATAAAGATCCACAGTCTAGTTATAACAGTTAAAATATCATAGACGAAGACTTTCGACGAAAAAGTGTTTCCGTAATTTTGCATGCCAGTGCGTTTGAACTTAGAGGAAACGACAAGTGCTTTCCCGACGCATAGCTATTGTTCTATTCGAATTAAGAGCAATGCGATAATCTTTTCCTTCTTTTTGATCTATCGGTATTCATATCGTCAACGGTCGATTACGTTCGGTGTCGTGATCATTCCCAGAAGGATTCGTAATTAAACCAGGAGATCGCATTTCGATACACAAAACCGTTTCTCTTGGTGCACACACAATCAGCATAAGCAATCGTCTGTACGAGATTTCGAATTGAGAGTATCGGTGCGTCGAGCCGGAGAAAAAAATGTTATTGCGAAGGGCGAACATCCCTTGTAAATTTCGCGGCATTACTCGCACCCCGGGCGCCATCATGTCTCGATTATTATATAAAACCTCCGCCATAATCGTACAGCCCGAATATTATTTTCGTCTTACCTGCAGCAATTCTATCGTATTTTTAACTTTTTATCTATGGCGAAACTAAAGACGGAGTTCGCAAAAACGACATTAGCACATATATTCAGCTAGACTGCGGATTTTATGCATTTATGACAAAGATGCGCTGGTGAAATTTAATATGTAGTACAAAAATAAAAAGAGATTGCGGAGATCGATATAGTACTTTAACTTTATTAAAATTATTCATGAAATAAATAGGTGCATATACAGGGCGAGTCACCTGAGATTTTTACCTAAAATATTTCCTTTGCTTTTAGTGATACGGGAAAATATATATGGAAAAAATGTTTGATTCAAAGGCTTAATTATTGTGATAGAAGAGATTTTTTCTCATGGTGATATCTTCAAAAATTTTGAAATCATTGTTGATATTTGAAATGGAACGATGTACTTTGATTGGTATAATATTGTCGCTAATGAAAAAACAAAATCAATCATCTTTAATATGTTGACCTCCAAATGACCTTCGGAAGAGTTATTCTTTAATTGTTTCAGAGTTTAAATCAATGGAATCTTACTTGCACACGATAAGCTTGAATATTATATTCGCATTTTAAGTTATGCTTATTGAAAAATAACTCTTCTGAAGGTCATTTGAAGGTCAACATATTATATACATTTTGTCCCAGAAATAGTAAAAATCCTTGAAATAGGCAGTTCCTGAGGATATTTAAAGTAACTTTATGCTGAGCGAAAATTAATTAAGGAATTATTAACGAAAAACATGGACCAATCAAATCGCGGTTATAGCGAACGGGTTCGGGCTCGGCGACAGTTTCCGCTGAGCGTAGCGTTGCTGTTGGCCGAGCCAGAATCTGTCTGCTATAACCGCGCTCCGGTCGTCCGCGTTCTTCGTTAATAACTCCTTAACAAAGGCGAGGCGGTCATTTTTGCAACGGAAAAAGATACTTTAAATAACCCCAGGAACCGCCCATTTCAAGGATTTTCACTATTTTTGGGACACCCTGTATAAAATATGTTGACCTTTATGTTGAATTCGTTTTTTCATTAGTCATCATATCATACCAATCAATGTTTTTTATTAGACTTTGAGATTTTGGAAAATATAACCTTGAGAAAAAAATATTTTCTATTATATTAATCGGCAGTTTAAGTACAATATATTTTCCTCACATATTTTCTCCTACCACTAAAAACAACGGATATAATTTAGGTGACTCACCCAGGATTTGACTCCTGTGTCCTGCAAATGATTCAGAAAATTTTTATTTTGCATAAAGATCCGAAATATATTCATCTCGCTTACCTACGGTAAATTAAATTATAGTTGAATAAGTTTCAACATTTTAACCCTTTGTTCTGCGTTGGAGTCACTGTAGAGACACTCGTAATCTAATGCTCGATACTAATACTTGCAACATTATTTTTATTCATCTTACAATTAACCTGAAACAATATTCTTTATTTCCAAGAGCTTCACATGAACAGTTCGGATTGCTGATGGCATAAAAGAATACTTGGTATAATAAGGGTTAATGTATTTTCATTTAAAAAATTGGGCTAATATGAATAAATATTTTAATACTCAATAGTTTAAACACGAGATAAACAAGTGAGCTATTATAGTGGCATATTGTTCAAAAAGTTGACAGCGCTGGAAGCCACTATAGTGATGTACCGTAGCTAAGAGGTTAGACTAACTTTCGTTGGAATCATCCGCCATTTTGGATCAACCTTCTGAAATACTTTCGAAGTTTGTTCTGGATATACATATGTATTTATGCATTCTGTATACTAGATTTTAATAAATAAGAAGCATTAAATGTTAAATTTGAATGAAGTTATTATTTTAACGACTTGTAACAATCGAATTATCTACTAAATAATAATAAGTTATTATGAATGCTTATTACTTAGTAATTATTGTTTATTATATTGTTAAACAACATTTATATAAAACAGTTATTCTTTACGACTCATGTTTTCAATGCTTAATCGGTAAAGTCATTGAATGAAAGTAACTTGAAAATCAGTGACAACGAAGAGAGAAGAACTTCTAAACTTAATTACCATCAGATACATTGTGGTAACAATATTAGACACCCGTTAACGAGTAGTTTACTAATTTACTAATTAATCTCCATAATTACTGCAGTCAGTGACGCCCCTCATCCTAGACATACTTTCCACGAGTGAAATTAAAGGTCCAGCAAAAAAGCGCGCTAATGAATAGAGACCTTGGTGGTACCCGGTGATTTCGCAAGTTGTCAGTGCATCCGAAAGCAGACCCTCGTTAAACCGACGATGAATTTAATAAAACTTCGATATCTTAATACCCGCTTGGTTTCGCCGAACAGAAAAATAAGTGACGTAAAACAACGGTTTTGGCCGTGTTCCGCGATGTTTTTTCAATCTAGCCGAACCTTCGGCGGGTCTCCTAAAACGTGACCCTAATATATTATCCGGGTCCCCGTAGGAATTTGGAGCAGCGAATCCGGGCCCCGGATTCCCATTACGAGGGAAGAGCGGGTTTCGATCGGCGCGGCGCGTTTGCCCAAAGTATTTCGCGCCTATCGAGATCCAGAGCCCGGGCACGGCTTTAATTAAAAATTAATCGGCGTAAATTAATTTAAATGCAAAAAGTGTAACCGTCTCCGGGCCCGAGAGAAAGAGAGACAGCTCGAGGGGGTGGAGCCGCGTCGGTACCTCGATGGGCGGGGCCACTGAGTTAGGCGATCGTTACGGTGCCCGGAGCACGATAATCGAAAAGCCCGGCCGATTCGAAACAAAAGAGCGGAGATCGGGGCCCCGTCGGAACCTATAGTGGGGACGAACGAGAGCCCATCTCGTCCCGTGTGCGTTCTCTCTGAACCAACCACCTCTGAAAACTGGTTCAGAACTCTTCGATCGTTAATACCTCGTTATCGCTTGGGTCAGGGATCGAAGTATATCGATCACTTTTCGATCACGGAGTCGATAATGCGGATGGACCCCGTCCCGTTGTGGTTGGGAAACGGTGGGCCGATTATCTGTCAACCGATCGTTTAACGAAATTGGAGAATACGAACGGCGAGGAGACCGTATCGGTGGCTGGTGCACACTTTTACGATGCCCAACAAAATGGAGATACAAGCAGTACACGGTTAACTGCGCTCACGTTAAATGAATCCTCGACGAAGCTCTTTTAGAGCAAACGAAGCTGTCGATCTCTTCTAAAGCAAACGAAGCCGTCGGGCTCTTCTAGAGCAAACGAAGCCCTCGAGCTTAATTCGATTTGATTGCTTAGTGACCCTTCTACTCGAAATTTTTCTAGTGTTAGATACATACAGCTTTTTCTTAAATGTAGGGGAGAAGTGAGATGACAGCGACATTTTGTTTGAGACAAGATAGCGAAATAATTAACTTCTGCAACTTGAAAACAGCAAATATCACCCTCTAGATACAAATTAACAATGAATTCATTCACTCAGTTTAACAAAAAGTTGAATTTACTCTGCTTTGTGGAATAAGTATCCATGCTTCCTAGTTAAACAGAAGACTCAAAAGAATCAGGGGTTTTGTCAAATTGTGGCCAGAATTAAAAGTAGACTGAGAAATATTGATATATTACTATGTGACTTCAAAGTTACACAGTGTTATAAGGGACCTAAAAAGCCATTCTAGTTCTAATGAGGGGCATTAACACTAGAACTACAAAACATTTCAAAATGGAGGCCTTCAAATTTTTTATTTACTACTATTAAATTTGTAAAAGTGCATTTATGGAAAATTATTCCATAAAATTATTGCTTAGGTCGTATATTATGATCTAAAAATCTGAATAAGTATATCATATCGAGAATTATTAATTTTGCCACCACTAAAAATTACTATACAGTATAATTTAAAATAGCTCCTCCATTACGAAATGTCTGCGTCTTTAATAAATCTCTAAACGTTCAAAAGCGGTATGAATAAATCGTTCACTCGATTTCAATACAAAATACAGAAGGTCATAGGTAAATGAAGTATTCTAGATCAGTCCGAATCGTGAAGTCAAAATAGCTTTGAGTGCAAAGGGTTAAATTTTCTTCAATCTCTTTACAGGTAAAATCTTTCAGTATGTTTCAATCGTTCAATAAAATGCTAGTGTCCGGCGTTTGGATAAGTCCTCTTTGGTAATTTTAGAGTATGAGGATTTTAAATTGACCGTGTCCTCGATCACGCATAATAGACAACAATGTACCATAGAATACAAACTACACATCAGCCGAGCACGTCTAGCCCTTCCAACAGAATCATAGACTCCAACAGCAATAGCACAATTAGGCACCTCTCCATCCAAGACTCTGACAGGAGAATAGAAGTCAATACCCAACCCGAATTTCGAAGCGGGTCCATTCTCGCCGAGAAATCACAAAAACGCAGATAACAATGCGCCCGGGTGAAAAAACCATCGGTTTTCACTCAGTCATCGTGTTTCGACGCGCAAGAAATCACATAATCATTGCTCCAAACGGCAGAGGAGGCGCTTGGAGGAATCACTACGTAGCAGAACGAGCTACCGGTACGACCCAATTTATCGCGCGGTATTATTAACCACTATATATCCTCGAATTAAGTCGGACCGTTGAAACCGAGCAGAAATATTGGCGTAAGCAGCTGGAATTAAGTTAATCATACGTCAGGTTGTTCCGTGGCCTGTTTCGAGTAAAGAAAATCATCTCTTCGGCTAGGGGCCCGGACAACACGGTTTCATCGAACACGACCGTCCGGTTTGGTAAACACGGGCCCAGGTTCGATATTGAATCTTAATCCACGGACAGACCGATGCAAATCGGGCGCGGATCATCGCGGACGCAGCCAGATCCGCGGGATTAAATTCCAGCGGGATAACGAGATCCTAATTACGGGATGACTTCCGACAGTGCTGGGTTTTCGATCCGTCCCTGCCAGCGGCGCTTGTAATTTCCGCTCGATAATTTTACGACGCCACGTTTATCACGGAGTCATCAAAGTTAACGCAGCGACCGATAGCTCCGACCAGATTCCGAGCCGCGCGTATAGTAATCATCGAGGTGGACGAGTCCATGCCGGAGCATCGCGGCCAATCGTAAATTTCAACATAGCGCCCCGGCGACTCCAGTCCGCGCTAGAAACCAACGCGTTTACACCGCCAGTTATTAATTTGACGAGCGAAGATTCAAGTAATGGTTGTGGCTATTAGAGGTGGGATCGCCATTGGTGATAGATCAGTTTAGAGTGATGAATGGCTCGGCATACGCACGCTATCGTTTCGGCAGCTGGCGCAGAGGAAGAAGCGTTTTTGCTGGTGCTGGACAACAGACTGTAAAAATTACTTGATTGGACGAAACTTTGTGGTAGTTTAGAGACACGGTAGCTGGGACTGTGAAAGTTCTGGGACTCCGACTTTTGCTGACGCAGTGAGTAGATAACGTAAGGGTGACCCAGACTAGATACACTAGATGGTGATTATTGGAAAAATAGAAATGATTCATGTACAACGATACCATTTCATGAGAAGATTGCATGCTAATTTCGAATGTCGCTTTCAAAGGAGCAGAAGTTGTCGCAAAATGTCTGTTGTACACATGACACGTGCGAATAAAGAAAAGTCTAATGTAGTATTTTAATTCTTTTAATCTATCTACTGTTTCAAATTGCAGCTATTCATTTTTGTCACATGAACCCCGCAGTCTACTGAAAAATTTAAAGGAAAACTTCTGAATTCATTCGTAGTAAGATTAGTGGAACTGTTTCTTTTTGACACATTTTTCAATTTCCCGTAGTCAGTTCATCTTATTAGCTATCTGTGATTGGCCGCATAACAATATCGACGTTCATCACAAAGAAACAGGTTCAAAAATATTTTTGGAAGAGATTTACGTGTAAAAATTTGATTCCATTTAGCTCCATGGGTGCCGTGAAGTCGTCAAAAGTATCCGTCTTGCGAGAGTTAATCACACGCAGTCATTTGTTTTGGTGACTGGGGTCCGCTGTTAGGTCGACAGCGAAGTGTCAATATTATGAGTTAGTCAGGCAGCACGCTTTCAGTGGAGTCTTTCTTACCAACAAACTTCGGGCACTTTTTCATTTACCACCATCCTCCTATAGTCTAGTCCTAATTACTAGACTGTGGTGTTCAAACTGACCTTGCGGCTTCTTTTATTTCTTTTTTTTTTAATCCTGCTTCATTGATTGTAGGAAGTCTTGCGTTCAACCATTTGTCTCATCCACTTACATATGTTCACCTCATGTACTGTGCAGTGATGACAAGTTATCTAAAAGCAATGAAAGGTGAATCTGATTGGCAATTAATGGATCCACTACTTTTGCGAGTCTAATCATCCCAGCGTATATCATTTGTATTTTTGTTATTAGTCAAAATAACATCCGCAACTCGGATGTTACAAATGTATCAGAGATTATGTCGGGTTCAATATAATCTGTTCTGGTCACCTATCTGCAATGCACAAATAATGTTGTGTAGACAGAATAATTTATTAGAAAATTGAAAATAGGAAAATAGAAAATGTTCAGTCGGGTTAAGCAATTGGCGCGCCCCCTTTTGCCATTCCCGTTTATCTAGTTTATCTTCTTATCCACGCACAGTGTAAGAATATTGTTTTATTGACAAGACAATTGATTAACTCTTTAAAGACAACAGTTGTGCATTCTATTGATTCTAAAAATATTTCCAAAATTACACAAGATCAGATTATTAGGTGCGTTACAATTTCAAGCAATACCGTGTGCCTATTTAACAGGATTTGAAGACAGCTATAAAAAAAGGTATCAAATAGTCTAAATCTCTAGTCAATTATGGTAACATCTGTGTTATCATACAACATTGGTCGTATAGGAAGGGGCTGGCAGTAGGAAGTCGTTCCCGAAGCTTTAAGAAATGTATAAACAATAACCTTCTCAAATGGAATGCTTTTGACGTTTTTTTGTTAGATATTTATGAATCGTCAATTTTAAGGTCAACATTAATCCTCTCACACGTTCATCCTCAAAGTATATCATATTATGTAAAACACATGCAAAAAGTATGACAATCCACCTATAACACGACATGCTTATAACTAGACTGCGGATCTCTGTATAAAATAAAAATTGTCTAAGTCAATTGCAAGAAACAGCATTTAAATGAAAATGTATTTTCTTTAAATAATTTCTCATACGTAGAGAATAATGTAATAATATCCTTGAATTTTTCTAATGTCTTCAGCATTTTGTGTTTGATGTGTCCATTTTTGACATAAATGCATAAAATCCTTAGTTTACTTATTACACATTTTCCATACAACATGACTTGGTAAACTCGGACAATCATCAAAGGACCTTTTACACATTCCTCTGATTTTAATTACTTATAAATCTCGCTCAACACGGTTTCGATACAACGCGGAACGAATCAACACGTTAAACTTGGGCTGTTTTGTTCAATTTTGTTTCACTTTCCATTTAGAAGTCATGTGAATACCAAAAATCTGACCACGTGCAAACAAAAACATTGTGAACCTCATTTTTCTTTAAAATGATTATAATAAATCCATTTAAAATGTATAAACATATTTCTTAATATTATACGAATTACTAAATACTGTTCCCTACAGATATTGTCAGTTCCCAGGTACAGATAGATTGCGTTTAGTGTATTAACCGTGTTATATGTATTATAGCCAATAACTTGGACTGACTATAGTCAGGGATAAAGAGATAGGACATTCTACGTTTCGTTACGTTTCCATATGATATTGGCAGACAATGTACATTTTAGTAAATTAATTATATAGTACACATAGCTGTAAATAACTGTATGAAAGGTTATGCGTAGTATCCGTTTCTAAGAAACGTTATGAAGGAAGACGTAAACATTGCAATCCGCAAATGGAACAAAATGATAGGTCATGCGCCGTATTTTCCTTTCTCAGTTGTAAATCAATACAGGAAATGTTACATGTCGTGAGAAATCTCCAGTACATACTATTTAATATAAATAATCCAGTTTGTTGAGTGTGAAAATGGTTCATGGAAAAATATTAACTGCGTTTGAAATGGAAACCACTTTAAAACAGCTGCCAGAAAAGTTTTCTATTTTCAAAATTCCTAGTTTTAAATCGAAGCAAAAACGTAATCAACAAATTTATTAACAATCCTGATATTTACGGCACAAAAAAGAGTTCTCGTCGTCTTCTTGAGTTAACATTGTGCGAAAAGCATGCAAGTTTAAGCCTAGCATCGGATTCGAAAATGTCCGCTAGACAAATTACCACAGATGCTGATGTTAAAATACATGTAAAAAATGTAGGATGAGTTTTAGGGAAGTATAAGCGCCTAAAATCAACAAAAATGCAAAGGAAACGCGTATAAACGGAACGGCACAGAAATGTTCAATTGCTATTTGCAGAGAAACGTTTTTTATGTAAGAAAAAGTGGCGAAATATAATATCTACTTATGCAAAAAATTTTAATATAGACAGACCAGACGTTTTTAACTCTTTATAGTGTGACTTCTTTTTGTATATTGTTTATTTATAAAGGTGTCATTAACATCGAGGTCATTAGCAACCACTTTGGAATACACTTATAAATACAGTGTTTTGTTGGCGCAGTAATAAACAGAGGTTCGTATTAGTATGTTTACATGTTATTTTACTCTTCTAGCGATTATAACTTCTTCGCTATACGAAAGCTCCTCGAAGAAAAAGGAAAGTGATATCTACTGTGTGTCTATATTTTTTTTAATGGTTAAATATCGATGACAGAAAAATAGAATTTTATTCCGGTTTAAAAGAGATTAATAACACGCATGTTAAATCAATCTATTCGAAATCTTCATTACGAGTTTGACACGATGTTATAGGACAAGGGATTAACTAAATACTATTGTCGAAAACTCAATCACTAAGTCGTCGTCAAATGAATGGTAGCGGAGTTATGATTTGAGACGATATAAGCTATCGTGGAAAGACGAATATTAAGTTTATTAATGACAAAATTAATAGTTCGAATTATGTAGATATTATTAAGTAGCAAATAACTAAACATGCTACAGAAATTGCTGGTACTAATTATATAGTTTAGCATGATAATTCCTCCGTTATCACAGCCAAAGTTGTTAAAGCGTTTTTTGCAACTGAAAAAATTAATATTCTGGAACGGCTAGCAAGGTATTCGGATCTTAAAATTATTGAACATATTTGTGGAAACCTTGTGATAGAAGTAGGTACATGTGTATATGTTAAAAGACGACAATTTTAACAAATGGCGCCACTTAATGCAAAAATATTAAAAACTATACAAATCACTGTCCAAACGAATAATTTCCGTGATTAAAAATAAAGGAGGCTCTATAAAATATCGCATATTAAACAAAACCGGTAAATTCTTTTCATTCATTCCATTTTTCAAACACATGTTCCAGCATTTGACTCCATTAACTTGTCTTGGAAATTCACATTTTTTTAGATAAATTCACGTGGAGCAACAACATTTTAGTTTTTCCAACTGAGCCAAATAAAAGAAAATAGTATAAAACGCCGTATGTACAAGAGATATCATTAATGTTATCGACTAAATAAAAATTGACAAATTAACAGGGTGTCCCATCATTTTGTCCCTGATTGTACAAGAAAATTCGAATTTGAATATATCGGTTGTTTATAACTCTGGCTCAAAATGAACCCATGTCATACCGCCTGACAGTTAAGCTTGTCTATCCAAACGCGTGTACCAAATAAATCGAGCAGGCCAGTTAGACGCTTTCAACAGAGAAACAGTCTTGCACGGAGGGAAGTCAAGCGATTGAATTCCTCTTTGTTTCACTTTACCGGGAAGAGGAAGAGTTTATCCGTGGCCAACCTCGCCGAAGCTGCGCCATCAATTCGAACTGCGGCCTGTCGTTCGCGTAATGTCGGCGCGGCCGCCGAATCGAAAAGAATTCCAGGGAAGCTGTAAAAGTCGGCGTCGGATGAGGCTGATCCTGTACCGGCCGGTAAAACTTGTGCCGCGAGTATCTAAAAGTTGAACGGCAAGCGAACAACGGCTGACTGCCCTCTCGCGAAAGGCAGCGCGGCGTTCATAAAACGGCCGTAAAACACTAAACGGCTGTAAAGCTGCCGCCCCGAAACGCACGCGGGCACCGTTGTTTAGGTCTCTGTTGTTGCTGTTGCCGTTCTCGTTGCTGTTCTCGTTCTCGTTTCCGTTCCCGCGCGTTGGCATCGCTTTCTTCCTTTGCCGGCCCCGGCCGAATAGAGACACGGACCTTCAACGTTAAATCATCCGACGGCCACGCCCTTTAGGTCCTTCCTCGTGTCGGGCCCTACTCGCGGACCTTCTCAAATCGTACGGGATGGACAACACGATTTCTTGAGCCCCCGCTCCACTAGTTATGCTTTAATAGTTCCGTAGATTGATTTAGAAGTGAATTTATGTGACGGTGGCAAGGTGTAGGCTAGTATCTACTGACATTTTTTCTCGATTGGAAAATAATTGAAACTCCCGTTGGGAATCGTGGAAAATGGTAGTAGGGTGGGGAGAAAAGTCCCAGACTTCGACGTATTCGTTCGTAAACAGTCGATTGAATATTGCTCCATACTATTTCGATGGAGAAAGGTAGCGGGAAAGTACACCAGAGCCGCCATTCGATTTCGGTCGTTCATGCGACTTACACAACGCCTTTGAATTGTTTATGTAAGAACTGGAAACAATACATCGTTCTTGTTGTGTTATCCGAGGTAACGTATGTTCTTCTAGAAATTTCATAACATTGATGCGTAATGTTGTTTATTTCACAATGATAACGCTTTTAAATCTATTGATGTTGAGTAAACTATAGACGTACCATTGGGGAAAAATTCGCTAACCGCATTATTTATTAATAATGGAGTTTCTGACTTATATTTTAATTGTCCGTTAAAGAGGCCAAGCTTATTGTGCAATTCTTGTATTAATATACCTTGACTGCCATGTGAGCAATGTCAATTTTTCACCAAACTTGAAAACAAACTTTCATTACAATACAATCTATTAAGTAGTCCGAACTTTGTTAGAATCTACGAGGTTTAAGGTTACAAACGTAATTATCATAATAAATGTTTTGTATTATTAAATAAATTGTTCTTATTTTTTTATAACTCTTATGGACATTTGCGTGGTAATTAACATGCTAAAAAAGCCAGGATTATTATGCAATTGTTCGTTCAAGTTGAATCTCTGTCATATTCATTCTATTATTCAAAAACTATGTAGTATGAAGTATTCAAAATTCTCTAAAACAGAGCACGCTTATTGTAACAAGATGAAGAAAAGCAGCTGTACGAACTAGAACGAAATTATTATTCATGAATACAGCGGGAAGAAAAAGAAATTCCGTAAAGCCGTAAAGCATTCTCCGAAAAAGTGAAAGGCGATAACGATGAATCGTTACAGGTAGTGAGCATTTACGCAAACAACAGGGGTAACGTGGGATCGTTACCTCGATCCCAAAACCTCTGATGCCCTACCTTACGTTCTTTCTTGTCCAATAAAACCTTAAAAACTTTCAAATTTGCATAAGGAATCCCGAAGCTACTCGCACCTATTCCATCAACAAGAGCTACATCTCAAGCAACGACGAGCATTGAAGACGATAAAACCGTCATCTCTCATTTCCACAAATTGAAGTACGTCCGACGGAATGGGGATCAACAAGTTCATCCTCGGCTAGCCGAGATTTCTTGTCGCGCACGCGAGTACGAAGCAGAGCATGCGGCTCGTTTCCAAGCCGAACGAGGAATTTAGTGACTAGTCTCCGGGCCGACAACCAATCATCCCGAGGAGGGCATGGGGAGGCCGAAGGAGGCCAGGAACGTAATCTTACGTATCAATTAGCCTCACGGTCCGAGGGGCTTACCCCCCGCGGGCCTTTGACCGTGCGCCGCTTCGTCTTCGAGGTGTGAGAACCGAGACACAGAGAGCGTACAGTCGTTTTACAACGTCTTCATCGTCCGGCATGTCCCTATCTCGCTCCGTCTCTCTTCCCATCGTCCTTGTAGAAGAGGATAGCCGGTCGGGGAGCGAGGAACGCATCTGGACAGGTAAAAGAGGGCCCCCGGGCTCGCGTTGCATCGGAACCAATGGCCGATGTTTGACAAGTCATTCCCAGCAGTGGGTGGAAGTTTTGGTAGCTAATGGCTCGGTGTAATTTAGCGCGTTGATTGGAATTCACTCGGCGTTTGTTCCTAGATCTCCTCGCCGGCTGTTTATTAGCCTTCCCGTGCTACGTTGCGAACCGTTGCCCGTTAACGAGGATCCCTGGTAGGCTCGTTGTTTTCATGCCACAGAGATCAACGTTTCCCTTGTTCCTGACAAGCTCGACGGAACTACGTTTGCCGTTTATAATTTTGTCTGTGATCGACAAGCCTCGGCATCGTTCGAATTGTTTCGCTTTTCGAAGTCCGATACGGTTGTACGTTTTTTAAATCAATTTTCCTGTTGAGCGGGTCGATAACTTGCTGGTTTAATTGATCTGGAGTTCGTTTGCTGGATAGAATTTGGTTACACTAACCAATATCAATGTTTCTTTATTGCATTGAAAGAAATAGTGATACAGCACGGATTCCGATTAGTGTAGTTTTGATCATTTAGACTAATTAGCATTGGCAGCGAAACAATTACTCGTGAAGGGGGATGATTGGAAATTCCATGGCAATTTTTACGTTGGACAGACTTTTGAAATCGTTCTCAATGATTGTAGAACATCTTGTTCTGTACATATTGTAATCCTAGAAGAAATTAGGTCACATTACGGAAGCGACTTGTTGAATTATAGATTATTAAAACTATAAATTAATCGCAGGTGGATGATGTATTAAATTATTAAGAAGCAAACATTTACTTATTACACTCTAAAAGTTTTATACTACTGAAGGTAAAGCCACCCCTAGAGTTGAGAGTGTGGCTTTAAAAAAATACGATGATGTAATTTTACAACTATTTTAACTTTTGTAGGCATTTTTGATCATGCCTTCTATTTTGAGAATAAAAATACTTTTTCGTTTCAGACGTTCCAATTTTGTCAGAAATGGCGGCCAATCCTCGATCTACCAATAAAAGGTTGTTTCAAAAACAGCCAATGACTCGGCCATTTTTTAATATTTTATTCCGCAAACAATGAAGAATAGAGTAAAGAGTTGTTATGACATCAAAGAAAAAACCGAGGTTTTTCACTTATTAATTATCCTTAAGAAAAATTCCTGAAAACACAGCACATTTTTAGACAGTCAATGTGGTTTATCCCATCAAGTATCTTGAACAGGAGCTAGCTGCGAGCAAACCAAGATGGTTGATATCGTGGAGGACCGAAAATAATTCCGACACCGGTGAGCCGACTCGTATGGACAGCAATGAACGAAGTGGCACGCTTGATTGAAACGGACACGATAATTTTCGTTCCATTGCCATTGGAAAACTGAACGGTGCGCATCGAAAACGCGAACTCGCTACGCACCGCTCCGGGCGCAGAATAATACCTAGTCACACGCGTTCAACCACGGTCAAGTCCTGGTCTCGAAATTACCGGTTTCGGTGAACCAAGTCTCCATTTCTCTCCACCAGAGGCGAGCTAATCTGAGGGGCGTAGTTACGTCAGGTGTTCGATTCTCGCGCTGCAAATTCCGCCCCGTAAGCTCCGGCGAAATTCCTTTGTGCAGCCATTTCTGGGCTGATTGTAAATTAACTCATTATTTGTCACCGATGCCACAAAAGATACTTGTCCATTGTTGTTGGAGGACGTCAAGCCTGCGAATTTTATGTGCGACCTGGTTGGTCGGGAATTTGCGCGTTTGCGCAAACAGTCCTCAGCTTCCCTTGAACATCAAATATTTTCTTCTGAAAATATAAGCTTCGGTTGTATCGAGGATTGAATGAAACCAAAAATTAATTTATTGAACAAGAATTCGAGAATTATTTATTGTGATTTATTTGACTTATTTATTGCGATTAAAGGTTATTTCAACTCATAAATGACAGATCATTATGTATAAAATATTGTTGTAAGGTTTTTTACAATTTTATAATTCAAGATTTTTACAGCAATTAAAAAATGTATTGTTTTATATATTATTTAATATTGCTTATTTTCTTCAGTTTTGTGAATGAAGACAGTAAACTACGTCTGATTTAATACTTCATATAGTAAAGATTAATTTCCAAGTACTTTCATAATTTCTGTCATGCATATGTGAACGAATTCAGTGAAATGAATGTCTTATAATTTGTAAATACATTGCAATTGAATCTGGGTTAACTTAAAAATATTGTTCGATTTCTGAGAAAAATAAATTCTACTATCAAAGTTAGATGTCACCAATACCGAAGTTAGATAAGGAAACAAAATCAAATTAAATTGTTACAGTTTATTAGTTGGACAAACATTGATCCTATATTTTCCATGTCAAATGTTGAACAAGCTTATAATAACGTTCAAACAAATTAGTTACTATCGCATTCATCGAGTTGAGTAGAATTGATGGACTCCTGCAAACTCCGAGGACCCTTTAAAACATGCTGACTAACGTACAGCCGACTTTCACAGTTCCCGAAATCGTTTCGGTTCGAGTGTTCCTCGTCGAACGTTTTGTTTTTTAAGGTGTGAGACGAAGAATACCGTCTGGAAGACGATTTCAGCTGAACGGATTAGGTATCCGAAGCCCCCCGTAGCTACACGTGGGCCCCTTTTTGGTGGGTGTTAAGTAATACATTATGTGGACAGCACCTGGCACCGCTTGCGGACGGCCACATAAACGCTCTGATCCTTTTCGGCAGAGAGAAAACGATCGGGACTTGTTAACACTCCCGGAAACACCGTGGTCAGCCACCGGACAAACATTTCATTCAAAATCAAATCGCCAGACTGCATCCATTTGCTCGTCTTTTCTTTTAATTCTCTAAATTAACCTCCTATTTAACACTAAAAGTGATTGGCATGCATTGCTATATAAAAATAACAACGCATCTTTGCAACGTCAAGAATTATGAAAAGAAATATTTGAAACCTGTAATTTGATTGGCAGTGGTAGGTTTAGTGTTAACAATTCAAACTTTGCTTTTAATTCTTTAGAAAAGACCCATATTGAACAATTCAAACTTTTCTTTTCACTCTTTGGAAAACTGCCACATTTAGCAGTTTAAACTTTTCTTTTAATTCTTTAGAATAACTCCTTATTTAACAATTCAAACTTTTCGAATTTTTCATTGATGAACTTCGGAGAGATCACCTATTTACATCTTTATAACAGTATAGTCTTAACTGTGGACTATCAATCAAATAACTTGTTTCAGAGTATATATTTTATAATTATCAAAATTGAATATTTTCCAGATATTTTCATGGAAAATGATTGAATAAACCATTTTACCAGCAGGTATTGTAATAAATTATTCCGTCACTTGATAACTTCGAGAAGTTACAAATAATGTAATCATATTCTTAAAATCGTCTGATATTTTCATCATTTTGCAAATCTTATTGCAAAACTTATTTTTGCCATAAATGCTTAAAAGTGGCAGTTTAGGAATAAAAATCCCGCAAACTATGAATAGGACAATTATTCCAATAGCCAGCCATTCAAAGGTAGTAGTCAGTCACCTTAAGCGTTGTTATTATTAATGTGCTTTTTTCTCAATCTTTTATAATATGAGGACATGCAGCTACACATTAGAAGTGAAACATAGACTGATCATTGTACTCATTCGAATGTATCTCTAACAATTTGTTGGTAAATATTTAGTTTTAAGCAATTTGTTTTTAGGAAGGCTAACTATTGCGCACGTGGTGCAATATGGCACATTTATCCTAAACTCAATTTTCTCATTTTTATAAGGCAACGAATTTATGTATACCAGTTATTTTTGCAATTACGGAGATTTAGTATAGCTGAACTTTGTGTATTATTTGCAATAATTGTATAGAGCTGAGCTTTATAAATTATTGATCACAATTAATATTTGTATTATTGAAACAAATTCTTTTTAAGGCAATTCAATCAATACTTTCCACTGTCGTTTAGTTCCTAACAAGATCTAATAAACAAGTTACAAGATTTTTCCATATTACACATTTTGGCATACAATCGATTGATCATGAGTATTTATGCAAAGTATTTTTAATGAAAACTAATTAATGAGATTACGTATTAAGTAGAAGCTTGCTACATGACTGAATGTGTTTGATAGAAATTATAGAATATTAAGTTTGTGTTGCGTCAAAGCTAAATTGTTTACTTGAAACTATTTCATTGATTAACTAAAAAAATTTGTATGCTACATTAAACTCGATTTCATCACGATTTCATAGATCATTTATAATTCTCAGTTCTCACACGATTTCCTGAGCCAATGTCGCTTGACAAATTCGATATTAAAGTGTATCCAATTACATTACTCATTTAATTAACTCAATCTCCAAATTCAATTACGAAAAAAATGCTTTAGGTATAATACCAAAAGCACTCATTTCGCTAGCCACAGGTGGTTCAAAGGAATTATTCAATTAGCATAAACCTTCGTATAAACTTGATACCGACCGAGGACCACAAGGAAAGAAAAGGCCGCGCATTCCAGTGCAAAAGCACACGCGATGAATCCTGAGGAAAAAGGACGATCAGTGGGGGGAGAGTCGCGAGAGGAACACATAGGGCCGACAGCATTTAGAATCGGCCTTATTGCGGGCCCACAAGGCGCAGTTAACGAATTCAGATGGGGCACGTTCACACCTCCGGCTGATTAGGCCGAGCATAATTTTCTCTGTCCGGCTTGTGTTCGGACAGCAGGGCCGTAGGTCGTCCGAGGGGACCCGACCGTGGCCGGCCAGCCACGAGAGAAGGGCCCAAAGTGGTGGGGGGACCCGGGTAGGCCCATGTAGTGGGGGAAGGGAGGAGCGGCGGGGACAGATGGAGGGGGAGAATAGTGGCGTAGAAGGTGTCGGGCAATACTTTCCAGGTCGTCCGTCGCCGCTTGACGTCTTAATGCACGTCGAGAATAATCTCACCGCCAATTTATTACACTCTTTCTCATTTCTTCTCAGCTGCCCCCTCCGCGCGATGTCCCACCCCTTCTGTCTCGGCCCCACGGCGCACCTACCGGACCCTTCCTTTTGTATCCTCTCGACCAGAGTGGCTAGTCCTTTCTTTCTCGCTCCTCTTCCCTCTCGGGCTCGTCGCCTTTCTCGTCGTCCTTTTTCCCACCGACCGTACGATGTACACTCTCTCTTTCTCCGTCCCTCCTTCCCTCCCTCTCTCTCTCTCTCTCTCTCTCTGTCTCTATCTCTCTCTATCACTCTCTCTTCGTCTCTCGTTCTCACCCTCCGGCCAGCCTCGCACCTAATAGAATACGTAATTTGAATTTTTGAATTACGCAGCGGCCCACGAAGCGCTCGACCGCGTACCTCGCCAGGGCCCGCCTCGAAAATAGCAAAACCCGACTCCGGCGACACAAGAGAGAGCCGCTCGATAAATTTATGAAGTTTATGAGGATTTCGAGAGGTCGCCGCGCGCACCCCCTTCGCGCCCGTGCTCCTCTCAACGGCCTTTTAGACGCGCAGCCAGGTGCCCGGGAAATACGTGCAACTGGGTATAATCGATGGTTCGATGGCACGGTCGGGAGATGAATCGTGTTTCAATTTTGTTGGACGGTGATCGTCCTTTTTGGAATCGACCGGATCGCGACGGGGGCAGGCAGGATTTAATTCGGGCAACGGCGCGGCTTTATTTGACGGTGAAGGGCGAGTTTACGATCGTGCGGAAATTCCGTTGATTAATACACGTTCGTGAATTTTGATTATTTTTGGCGATGCGTAGGCGAGCCCCCTGTGTTATCTAATGCATTGGGATGGAATGTTATTTAATCTGATGCATTTTTAAACCTTCTGTGGATACAGAAAATATTTTATGTCGTTCAATAACATTGTACTCATTGCAGTTTGTAGCTTTCGCACACAGTCATTATTAACACTAACCATAGCTAGCGCAAAATGTGACTGGTATACATTGTTTCATAAAAGTTACAAGACTGAATTTATTTAGATTTCTCGTAACTTTTATAACAATATGTGTTCGAACGAAGTAATTTATTTAATAATTTGACCGATCGTAGTACGGTTAGTGTTAATATACTATTTTCTTAAGGATCGTCGATCATGTTTTCCTACAAATAATAAGAAATACTTTATAACGCGTTTTCGTTGAAATCTTATTTTCCAATTTGATAGCACGTTATAACAATTTCTAATTCACTGATTGACTTCAAATTTGAACAAAAATTTCGTTTGATTTGCTTCTATCACACGAATCACGATTTTTCTAAAAATCAGTATTCAAACTTCAAACTGCTGCTAATTTTTTCAATAATTGAGATTTTTAATTTTATTTGTAGGACATACAAAAGCCGTATTATTAAACAAGCTGTTGTTTCACTTTTTTGTGTAAAAATGATTAACTTGTAGAAGTTTTATAACTTTCGCCTCAAACCAATTTATATTCTTAATATCTTTGATATTTAAAACTTCTAGCTCTTGTAATTTCTATTTCGTAATTATCATATCAAGAAGAAAGTCAATATTCAGATGAAATGTAGAAACCAAGTACAAAATCACTAAATTATAACTGAAAATTTTTTGATCAGCGAACTCATACCTTCGTATAAACAAAATAATGCCACTTTTCTATCTGTGACTATAATGAAAATTTAAAATATGCCTTTTGTAGATCTAAGTAAATTATATACATGCATAAAGTTTCATAAAAATCGATTAAGGTTACTATGAGCCATAAATAATTATAAATGGCAAGAATTGTGAGAAATTGCGATTTAAATCAATTGGAAGCCCAAAATTCAAAGATTCTTATGTTTTTCAATGCCTATTGCTTTTCCATGTGTCAATCGATTTCGACAAAACTTTGTGGATGTACATAACTCACTTAGATCTATAAAAGGCATAAATTTTAAATTTTCATTACGGGCACAAATAGAAAAGTTAAAAATCGTGACATTCACTTTTCACTTCCAAAGTCTAAGCAGTAGCAAACTAGTAAACTAATCATTTTAAATTCTCGAGAAACCTCAAGCGGTTTGGTCCAATGTAACACAAAATTATTAGCTTTTAAAGTGTTTCCACTTGATCATGTCCAGACTGTATGTACTATATGTATGTTACATTATCTTCAAAGTATAAAAATGTTCAAAATTTTTGACTTTATTTCCTTGTAATCGATGCTACACCTTTTTATGTTGCGCAAAGATCCACCGTTTACTAATCATTTACCAAACCAAAGCCTGGTGACGAAAGAGAATGTATAATTCATTAGCGTGCCGCCATTAAATCACGCGCAAATGACTTCTACCTGCTCCGGACATATTAATTTTTATAGCGAATCCCGTGATCGATTAGATGATTGAATTAACGACAGGGTACGAACGAATTCGTGTAAAATCCATTCCGGTAGACGTAAATTACAGTCTCCAGGGGAACAAAGGATCCCGGGGCACTCGGTCTAATTTCGACAGATACACCTGGTTTCTTTAATGAACCGTGAAGAAATTAACGAAGGCCGTTGCTCTCGGATGACGAAAAAGCCCGTAAATCTCCCGCTTGTATAATAATTTAATAACGGATATTCGTATGGGTATGTGAGGCCGACACCTTATTTAGTCGACGGTTAGGGTCCTCGGATGTCTTCTTATGTCCATAAATAATCATTCCCGGATTAAAAACGAACCGGCACTCGTGGAATCCGTGTATTAGCTGGCCAGGGCATCCGGAAATTTGGGTTTTGGCTGCCACTTTGAGGGGCTCCGCTTTTTAACCGATGCCGAGGGACGCGTAATAGTCGCTTAATTTCGTTCGGTCGCCCTTGATACGTGATTTATACGAGGAAGAATGGTGATGTTTTGAATACGTCCTGATTAAACTCACGGTAAGCCCGCGATCATATTATTCGGTGCTTATGATTTTAATGTACGCAGAAATATTTGCCGAATGTTTAAATGTTTTTGCTTTTCTTATTCTGAAATCAATTTTTGGAATTAAGTTTTGAGCAATACTCCGCGACTGAGGAATTTGTGCATTTTTGGTGAGTGAACTTAATAAATGAATTCCTTTTGGAGTGAAACTGTAATCATTATAATGTTTAAGTGATGCTTTCTACTTTCTTCGATTAACCTCTCAGCTTCGTAACTCGATTTTTGAAGTGGGTCGTAAAAGCTTTTACATATTTTATTAATTACACTGCAATTTCTATGTTCGTTTTTAGTCATTTTACGTATTCGAAAATGTCTGAAAGTTACAAATGTGTTTTAGTTTTCAGGGAATTTTAATGTGAATAGCAAGTAAATTTAGTTTATACCATGACGAGTTTACTTGTCATGCACAGCTAACAGGTTAACCTTTAACTGCTATACTGGTGTCGTTCATGGCACTAACAAAATTTCTGTACGTTAACTTTCGGTACTGTACTATACGATAATTGCAAATATCAAGTTTCTTAAATATACACTTAAAGGTATCCGAGATACAGAATTTTAGGATAGATCTAGTATGATACCTCGTAATCTGAGCAAACACCGTGCCACTCAAGAGTCCAGGAACATCATGAGGTCTATTTAAAGGATAAAGCAGCTAGCTGACACTCGATGCTCGGCTGAAAAACGTATCTTGTAATATTTAATAGATGAATGAACCATTGTTGAATGGTCAATTATTTGCTACTAAATTATTAAGCTACTTTGAATGACGATATTATTATAAGTTTTGTTACTGTTCTTTGGATATTCCAGAAGTAAGACATAGCAGTGATATAAACGATTGAGCAAAATGATAAGCAGACAAGAGTCAAACTTAAGTAACAGTCTATCTTCTTTATCCTTGAGCTCAACTTTGTCTTCAACAAGTAACGCAAGATGTTTTGCACATGCAAAAATATCTGTAGTTCCGTAACCAGTTAGCCCGAACAGACTGTGCCCCGTATGGAAAAATATTCGCGAGAGTGTGCTCACAGAAACAAGAGTGTATCAGCCACTTTAACGAGAAAATGATTGACGACGTTCCTCGTAGCAATGTAGTGACGAATGCTCGGCAAATAGCCCTCGTACCGACGGTGAATTTTCGATGGTGTCTGAAAGGAATTTTGCTTTTTAAGAGTAATTGAAAATCCATTCGGCACGAAGGGACAGGTATAGGCAACGATGTAAGACGATTTCACGAGATCCTTCCCTTCCTAGTCAATTGGATTGGAGAGCAGATGCGTGCGGATCTGTTAAAGAATGCCACTTTTGAGCAGTTTCGAGTCGGCGAGTTGTCCTGGGATCACCTCGAGGGATCTCGAAAGCAGAGATACACGAGACCTGTCAAAATTAACACGCGAACCGGCAATCGAAGTCAACAATCCTCGCCAGCTACCAAATCGCAACAAACTGGACATCTTTTCGGGGCGACTGTCCGCGTGGAAGAGCCCAGGCGAACTCATTGGCGGCTGAAGTCCTGGTTTAGCTGCCGGACCAGGCTATAAAAGAACGCGATCCCACTAGCGAGGTTTGGGACGGAGGAGGGAGCAGCGAAGGATGAGAAACGAGATTAAGAAGAATAAGAGGAGGAAGAGGCGGCCGAGGAAGAAGAAGAAGAAGAAGAAGAAGAAGAGAAGGAGGTGCAAGAGAACGGAGGTGGAAAACAAAGAAGAAGAAGAAAAGAAGGAAGAGGACGCAGCAGCTGTTGGCCAAATTAAGTGATCATCTCGTCATCATCAGTGAAGCCGCCACGAGGAGGAGAACGAGGCTCTCGTAGTTGTGCTACGAGTTCCACGTGATGCCACGTTGCCGCCGCACTGCCGCCACGTTGCTGCTGAAGCGATATAGGCCCGTAAAATTAGCATCGGCGGATCGTAAAGGATGCCTCGGAGAGGAAAAAGATAACGCGCACCGGCCACGGATTGGACGTTGTCAGTAGGAGTAAGAGAAAGGTATGAGAAACCGCGGGACCGTGGAAGGGAGAAAACATCGAGAGGAATCACGGGCCAAGATGGGCCCGGCGCAGATCCCGAAGACCGGCTTCAAAAGCGAGAGCACAGATGTGTCCCTGGACGGATTTAATAAGCGCGACCCATAATCGCCGTATTTACGAGCGGCCCCGAAACTCCCGGGCTGGAAATTAAATTAATGTCATAATAAAGATGGCCGTCCGCGACGTCACGACGCCCGCCTCGCATCACGTTGCCATTTTCTGCGGGCCCCGCTCGCCGCGGCGCTGCCTGTCGGGTTAACCAAAGCCCTCTTCTTGCGGTACAGACGTTCGAAGCAGTTCCTCTTCAATTTTGCCTATATTGACTGCTTCCCAATTTGCGGATGCCGCTTTTCCAAGTTTCTTTACGGTTATGGCAATAAATGTTCGATCGACATTGTGAATGTGATTGTTGAAGTGGCCATTTGCTCGCATATAAAAAACGAAAGATTGAGTGAGATTTTAAACTCACAACATTAATATATTTCGATATAATACAGAACACAATAACAGAATGACTACACTGACTACACAGAATGGTGCCTGCACGGATGTAAGCGTAATGGAGGACAGTTGGGTAACGATAATCAAAATCGGTAATTAGAGAGTGTTACCAATATTATAAAGTATTGCCAATACAAAAAATAAATTTCTCCAACAATATTATATATACGAGGGTGAGCCAAACATTATCCGCACCATGGCTGAAGTATTTATTTCAACACATTCGCATCGGGTGTTGCCTATATGTACATATATGCGTTTGTAGATTCTTCAAGTTTCTCTATTCTGTTTTACTATACATGTCATAATATATTTTTTAAGATTTGAACACAGTAATTAGTTAAAGAGTTGTAGTAGTTTCTGTAAATTAATGCAACTTTGCGAAGAGTTGGGAATTCGCCCGGTGTCTGTGTCAGAAATCACCTGATGCGATTTTTTCAAAATAATTTCCTCCCTTTCAACACACTTTGACCATCTGTCAACAAGCTTTCGTATCCCTTGATAAAAAATGATTTTGGCCGTGGTGTGAACTACAAATGCACAGTTGTTTTCAAAAAATTATCGAACGTGAATCATTGACGTCATCAAACACAGTGGACAGATGTATGCAAGATTAAAACACTTTTGGATAGCAGTCTTTTGGGTTTTTTATGTCTCTAAAAAAAAATTAATATATCAACTTATACAATACGACGGGTATCACTGCTGTATTGGTCTTTGCTATTAACGCAAATATTTTATATGGCAAATATTTAACTAGTTCTAATGGCAAATGCTTGGTTTGTTTGATCGAATCCTTTTGAGCAAGGGTAGCAATTTGTTAATAGGATCTTGAACGAAATATTGGTTGGTGATCTTTGGAGAACTGTTTTGTTGGCTTTAAAGATTCATCATTATCATACACACTGTTAGTAACTTTATGATGGTAAAAGCGTAAATATATTTTGTTATGATTATAATTGGTTACTCTTGAGTGCATATGATGGAATCTGTGAAACTTGTAATGATGACTCAGGCTCCTCTAAGGGGATAAGAATGTATTCAAATTCATTTTGCAACTGCAGCTGCTATAACCTTCTCAGTAAATTAAAATAAAATTATGTTTAGATCGAATTTGGGTATAATCTTTTATTTGTCGCACTGTAATTTTATTCATGTCGAAGGACGAGAATGTTTGATGCTATTGTATATACATTGATACTATTGCACTATTAAGTCTAATTAACAATAGTATAATGTTTATTTGTATAACTCGCAATATATTCTATGTAATATATTTTAAATAAAATATAATATTTTGTTTCAGCATTGCAATAATATTCGTATTGTTACACAATATTGTATTTCATGGTGTACATATACACTTTCAATATTATTAATTTCTAGTCCTAAACGTAAGTCTGAAAATAAAATTGTTCTACCACACCACAGACTTTGAAAAAATGATTATAGTGTATAATAAGTGTATATTCTAGTTAGATTTCGAATTTTATGCAATTCTATCAATTTTTACCTTGTATGTTTAACAGAGTTCGAGGAGATTATTATATGTATACTCATGGGTATATGATGAAATGTCTAATAGGCTATACAATATCGTTTTCCATTCCATTTTCTACAAATTAGGTTATAAGAATTTATATTCACGTACACAGAGATCCGCAGTTTAATTATAATGAAACTGTATGTATACCAATCTACTGTATAACAATTTTTCCATTGGAGTAAAAGAATTAATTGAAAACCGAATAATTATATATAAAAAATGTGCTTTACCACTGGTTGAAAACAGCAGACAGGACATAAATATTTTCTCCAGCGCCCATGATTTATACTTCTAACTGAAAAAGTATGTACTTCCAAGATTTATGTAACCGCTATTAAACAAATAAGTTAAATACTCTTTCTTAATTTAATAATAATATACTCTTAATTACGGAAGGTGTTTCTCGCAGCTGCAATTAGAATTCAGGAACGGCTGTCCACGATATACGCGGGCTGCTTCAACTATTACGTTATCAATCATTGCAAATTAATAGTTCCCGCATTAGCATAGAACATGATTATTGATCCATGACCACTTTCTGGATATTTATACACCTATCGTCAGCCCATTAATTATTGCAGTCGAGCTGGCCATCGCCGAAGTTGTGTTCTAACGTAATACGCAATAAATATTCTATAGGATAGGCGCGAATTCAGCGGAGCGAGCAGCAATTAGTTGACATTAAGTAATGTGTGGAAATTTCTCCGTGTAGTAACGTTAGACAGCTAATTTTAAGGTATCAGGCGTCGACCGGCGTAATGAATAAGAACGTAACATTAATTTTCGCCAATTTGCATTATCGGAATATTAAACGCGCGTTCGGTTGTTTTCAAAGCATGCCTTACGATTCAAATTTTAAATATTACACCATTTAGTTTCGTCAGTTGTTGAGTATTAAAGAATATTTTGTACGAAATTGTTCATGATCTTCTCACGTTGTTGCTAAACAATTCGGGAGTGAATGCTTTTAATTTGCACTGTTAATTTTCTAAATTTTATACATTTAACGTATTTAAGTTTACAATAATCACCACATTTGGCACTATTTAATAGGCAATAAATAATAATAAACATACACTCGACCACTTAATAGATTTTAAACGTTATGATTTACAGCTGAGAACTGCTTAAAAAATTATTCAAAAGCGGTTGTAATTTTTGTCATGAATTAAGAAGCTAACTTCGGGAATATAATATAATTTTTTAAAACAAGATTTTTAAGTTCCCTTTTAATATAGTGAGAATCGTACTATTAGACTTCCGATTCCTGCTGTTCTTCAAACAGTTTATGAATCTATGTATATTCTAGTATGTATAGTGAACTTAGACTCAACAATTGGAGAGAGCTCTGTACAATACAAACATTTAAGGAACATACCAGTATATGTATGAACAGCAAGATGATTTCCTGTATCCTAACAAAATAAAAATTGTTGGAAACAATAATTACTCCATGATAGCACCGTAGCTTCAGAATGAATGTCTGCTATTTTACCTTAAATTAACAGCATAAGTACAATAAAGTCGTGAAGTTGGCTTAAGCTTTTCTGCTTATATTGTTATTATACATTTTTACAAATTAAACTAGAGATCAAGATCTGTATTTATTTGGTGGCAAACATTTTCAGGTGGTTCACTAATATTTAAATGATGCCACCTCCAATCCTAACCAGTACTTTTGCACTCGTGTCTATTTTGCAAATAACAAATTGTTCCCATTATCCAACCAGAACAGATCGATCAGGAGTTTGATTAAAAATGCATGGAGCCCGATTAGAGTTGCAGGTGCGCAATAACTGCAGAGTATTAAGGGATTAGTGCTAGAGCTGTTGCAGTTGAAGACAGCTCTATGCGAAGCGCCGTTTATCTCCTGGGATCCGCAACGTTCAAGTACTGCAATTCCATTTGCCAGGGGTATAACAGCGGCTGTATTGGAATAAACTGTACAAATTGTCCATCGTTTAGGGCGCTTCTTTCCCGCTGCGGATGACTTACTCGCCGCTATCCACCATTTATCCCCCATAAATCCCGATATTACGACGCGCGCTGCTTTCCGCGAGATTCGGCCGAACTTGAATTCCATCCGTGGATGAAGAAATCAACCATTAGGTGGCTCGCGGCAAGTGGATTACCGTCATAAATATCGTTTATACCTCGTAAAAGAGCCGGCAAACGGCCAGCGACAAACCGAACCGAATCTAATTCCTATTATCCGCGAAACGATTAATAGCCGTGTTTACCATAAGTCCAACACAAAGTGAAAGCACCGTAGAAAACCGTCGACGCTGCCGCAGCCACGTTCGCGGCTTGTCAATGGAAACACGTTAAACCGGATGTATTTATTGTCACGTCGAGCGGCTGATTATCAATTGCTCGCGCAGCTTTCGTAGCAGGTGCACGTCCATTTCTGAAACCGCAGAAATCGCTATAGCTTCTAGGATTTCGAATCCCTTAGGCGTCGCCAAGCAGTGGATTTTATTACGAAACAAATATAAAATAATAATATTTATAATATCGGTTACACTAGCATTCAATTATTACAATATGTATTATTATTCGTTATTTATTGCTTTAAATCATATAAGGGTTATATGGCATATACATTATAGGTAAATATTTACATTAAGGGCTTCCTCACCGATTTTGATGACGTTGAAATATGTTGTCAAGGTCATCATTCTGAAGTACTTTTTCCTATACATGTTAGCGCCGCGCCGCTCAGCTTTGGTTTCCGAGATATTCGCAAAAAAGTTCCAACATCTCGAAAAGTGATCGGAGTAGGTCTGGGTTAGATTTGAAATTGTGGCCGCCGATAACGCGGCCACGGTCACAACTTAAAACGACTTCAATCAGTTGAGACCCACTGTCTTGTCTGTTTATGTTTAAGAACTAAAACGTGAAATGAATCGTGTCGAAGGCGAACTCATTTCATTGTCAGTTGTGTTAGCATACAAAGTATTAAGCATGAAACTATACTAATTCTTGGATATCTGCAACAATCAAGAAAATATATAATAACCCAGTATATAAATATTTAAATATATAAATAATATATAAATAACCCAGACCTAACCCAGACTTAATCCAGACCTAACCGTAACCTACTCCGATCACTTTTCGACATGTTGAAACTTTTTTGCGAATATCTCGGAAACCAAAGCTGAGCGGCGGTAACATGTACAGGAAAAAGTTATTCAGAATGATGACCTTGACAACATATTTCAACGTCATCAAAATCGGTGATAAACTCCCTAATGTAAATAATTACCACATTATATTATAATATTGTTAGGTTGTTTTGTTAGGTTACAACTGCCTCATTGAAATTCAATTTTAATTGAGCACATCTTATTGAAATCAAATATCATTTTCAGTCTTCTAATATCTAGGCCGCATTGGGAAGAATGGATAGAAATCGGAAGACAGTACTTGTGTCGGAAAGGGCTGATAAAAGCGTGTCACGCTCAGCTTTATAGATTGGGCATTGCCGAATGGCATGATTTATTTTTTGCGATTCATCATCTCACTCACAAGCACTGTTTAAAATAATATTAACTCTGGCAACCGAAGCGTTTAAATTGTAATGATTAGAGCGGCACCTATTAACAAAAGTGACAAAGTTTCTAGGAAGACCGCGTTCAGTAAACCATGGTTTACTATCATCTTTATGGAAAAATCGATTGTACTCTTTTCCCTTAAATTCACCTTGTTCATTGACTAAAGTACAGTGAAATGAATAATTTGTCCCTAACTGTGTTCTAATTTGATGGATTTATTGAAAATGATAAATTATAAATAAAATACAATGTTCTGGTGTGAAAGAAAACGACATTATCGGTATTAAAATTCGCTAGACTGCGGGTCTTGAAACAAAACAAATTTTTCTTATATCAACTTCAAGATACAGGAGCTAAGTTAAATTTTATTTTACTCGTTAATAATTCTAATATGTTGATAATAATATATCTGCATTCTTGAATTCTTTATTTCTTTCATCTTTCTAGTCATCGCTTCTTGTATCTTTTCTCTCCATGTTTTAATTATATTACACTCTAAAGAGGAGTTCTCTTGAATCGTAAAAAATAATTCGAATCTAAGTGTGAAAATTCTTTATTAACCCTCGTATGATTTTCAGAAATAAATGAGAAAGGACGTATAGTAGTGATTTCAGCCTTCTTTGTGTTGCATTTTAATTCAGAAAATTGTGTTTTATTCATAATTTATTATTTTTACTAAATCCATCAAATTAGAACACAGTCGGGGAAAACTTGTCCATTTTGTACTTATTATAAAAATTTTAATCTTATTATGAATATTATTATTGTTATATAACTATCATTTTGCTCTTCTTTTTGTGTGTAGATTGTGTGCAAATTTCAGCTACGATTTTTATCGAAGTTATAACTGCATGTAAATTAATAAATACTGTTGTGGACAATTGAATATGTCACCATCTCAGAAAATAATGCTTATATTTCGGTACTTACGCAATTATAGCAGATTTGAGTGTACTATAAGACGCAACAAAACAATAATTGCAATAGGCTTTTTCTACAACTTCTATATTATATCAAATGTATTACAACTGGTTATGAAGAAAATAAATTTCTATTGCGGGTCTACGTTTATTCAGTTTTAATATTTTAACGACAGGTGACTCAATTCTACATCAAGTCGGACAGTGTATTTTATTACGAGTGAGTCCCTGTTATGTCAACCGAAGAACGATGCAAAATATAAAATGAATACTTTAAAAATCCATCTTGATCTAGTCTTCTAATTTGTCACGTCGCTTATGCGCACGGTCGCGCGTAACATGGTAAACATAGTCCACCCGGGACAAAACGGCCGGCAGGACTCCTGCCGCAGGAGGTTTCGTTTCTCGAAATACGCTAACTACATTAACTGCTCGGGCGCCAAACACCGCGAGGTGTGACACGAAATTGTTCTACGCGAAATGGAAATTGAACAAACTTCATAACTGATCTAGTTTATGTTGATCTATGTTTCTTTCTTGAAAATGCTATAAACGGAAATGTCCTTACAAAGATTGAAAAATTATGTCATGACTGAATCTACCACACATTTGGAAATTGAAGCTTATAATGATCCTCTGAAATTTGTTGTACGAATTCTAAAAAATTGTTTTATGTAAACAGTGCCATGTTGTTGTAAGAAGTTTATTTTTTAAACCTTTAAAAATGATGTAGTTTTATAACTGCAGTGTTTCGATATTCTTAAACTCTTCTAATGATTATACGGTTTTGTATTGCAAGTATTCATTTTTGCTGTAAGTACATAAAATCTGCAGTCTACATATATACATACATATATAGTTTGCATTCGTGTAGATTCGTATGAAGAAATTGATTTCGTGTAAAATTTCATCTTTGCTATCGGGTTTGGTGAATTAAACATGAACTACAGTCGTTATGAGTGTTAGCATATTTTATCTTTTACAAATCGGTTGAAGATTTATTTGTGATATATAAATATAAATGATATGTAAATATATATATGTCACGAAAGTATACTTTCGTTAATTTGAATTTCGCCGCGCCTCTCATGCTCCGCGCGCCTTTTAATGAACCACCGCTAGATGGAATGAAACACGATGATTGGAAGAATTGAGGAAAGACACCGATACAGAGTAAGAGAGAGATAAAGAGAGTAATTGCGTAATAGAGCACACGTGCAAAGGATAAACAAGCGAAATTGAGAATAAGGAGATATTAGAATAAAAGTGATAGTGATAAATAGAGAAGAGATAAGTGTAAACTGTAATTGTCGTTTCTTTGTTTACAGGTAAGACTGTAAGTCATGTAAATAATGTAAATCATTGTTGTAAAATAGTGAATAAAACTTTAAACTTTGTTTACAGAGAAACATATTACCGTTGATATACGCCCTTAAACCCTAATAATATTGAGAGACTTATATATAAATATAAATATTTATAAATATAAAGAAATATATATATTTATAAATATAAAAATATATATATATCACAAGCAAATCTTCATCGGATTTGTAAAAGATAAAGTATGCTAACACTCAATACGATTTTAGTTCATGTTTAATTCACCAAATTCGATAGCAAAGATCAAATTTTACACGAAATCAATTTCTTTATGCGTATCTACACGAATGCGAACTTACATGATCCATCAATCTAGATAAAAAGCTTCAGCAGACCGTCGCATGGCGTAATTGAATATTTGTAAATTAAGACTCACCGTCAACCGATTCCACATTACACGGTCGCGCCTTTAGTCCCTTATATCGAAATAAACGGGATCGCGAGGAAATAAGCCGAGCGTTACAGTCTCGTAACAAAAACGAAACGGCGCCGGTGAAAAAAGCAAGTTCGCGAGGAACCGATACACGTATCGCAGCCTCTAATGAAGTGGTCATTAAATTAATAGCGGCCGATTTAATTCAAGGACATTTTTCTCGTCCGAAAGTGGTTTCCGCGGAGCGGCAAGCGAGGCGACGCGATTTATATTCAACGTGGCCGCCGCTCGTTCGTCTCTGCCTAAGTTTCACGACTTTTTTCTCGACGATGCTAGCTGGAGCAGAAAGAGGGAGGAGATCCATATAGAGATGAGATCTAGAGAGGGAGAGACAGAGGAACGGAGATGGTGAGAGAAAGCAAGAGAGACAAAGAAAGAGAGAGGGAGAAAGGAAGAGAGAGAGAGAATTCGCGGTGATACGTTTTGCCGACGGAGCTGGCGTTGAAACAATGAACCGACCAACCGGCGTGGTCCCTGCAAATCTCCAGGCTTAGCACCCCCATTGTCACCCCCGTGCACACTACCCACCCCTTCGACCCATGACGACGGAAGGGTGCTTCGCGGATTTAGACGGCCCTGTCGCCATAGCAACTGCAGCCACCGCCAATCTCTCGAACTTGTTCTCCATACATGAGCTGGTACACGCGCACGTCCTCTCCTCGCTTCCGAATCGACCTGGCACGCTTCGATTTGTCGTGGATCCTTCGATCTTTATTCCGTTCCACTTTCCAACTTCTCCTTTTTCATTGGATATACCGTGGCTCCAAAAACCACCGATCGAAAGAGTTAGAACGTTTTTTTGATAGGTTCTGTTTGAAACATGAATCGTGGATCTTGTTAATCCCTTGTACTACCATTTATTTTACGGTTAGGACTGGCTGAGGTGATTCTATTGATTAAAAATTCTGTGCTCTTTGTAATTTCTTAAAAGAACAGAGTTAATGTTATTTATTATATATTAATTTATCTTATACATGTATATGATAAATGCGCCTTATCTCAGTCTCTACACAGTATTCGGCATTCCTGACAACAAATTAATTGGTATGAATGACCACAATGGTTAGCCTACTCCTCGTTTTCAGTGTACAGCTTCGTGTCCTCGTATCAAATACTTAGAAAATTGTGTACTAAAATAACAAACATTATTACTGATTTCAAAAAGATTATAAAATTATTTCGTAACTGAATCTACCATAAATTTGAAGATTGAAGTTTCCGATTATAACAACCCCCTACAAATGATATTTTAAAAAATTTTTTTACTTTTTACTTTTCGTGGTAAAAAAATGTATTTTTTAAAAGTTTGATATGATGTAGCATCAAACGATTCATGTATAAAATGATGAATACTGACAAGGTATACATAGTTTAGCATGTTTACCTGCACACGTTAATTCTTTCAAACATGGATGTGTAAAGCGATATAGTTTCTTTTATTGTAACCTTTAGAGCACTTAAGAGCATAAAAGATAAAGGACGTGATTTTGTGATAATATTATAACAAGAGCCTTTTCGTGCTATTTTCATAGCAAGGATTTAACACTAGATTTACGAGTCGCGTTCTAATATTTTTATTTACGATTATTGAGATGGTAAAAATGTATCTATGAGGAATTATTCAACAAATTTAATTCTTTGGGTACATATATATTATTAAAAAATTTCTAACAATTTGGATAGCCACATTCTCGTTATTTTTATAAAGTGATGTAAAATTGTCGCTTTTCGTGTTAATAGGAAATCAACCAAGTACAAAATATGCTAAAAGTGAGAAGATCGAATTTACATAAACTTTGTACGGTTTTCATTATAAGATGAGCTTAAATAACTAAGTTAATTTAGTGATTTCCTATAAAAGCATTATTATAATTTTAATAATAGCGAAATATAAAACCGATCACTTGGCCGTGGTAGGTTTAGTGTTAATAAAAGACGCTACATTTTTGTCACTTTAAGCAGAACATAGATTTTTTTAATTGTATACAACCGGACTATGTTTTACATTTTTAGTGATGCAATTATTACACAATCATAATTAAATTTCAACCATATTCTATGATAATACTAACACATTATATTTCTTTCTTTATGAACGTTCAAAGCCACTTTCAAACCTTCCATGTATGGCCCATTTTACTCGCCCCGTCATGTAATCAATTCAAGAGCATTATTATTCTATCTAAAAACAATTTCCCATGCCCTGACAACCATAAAAAACACTCCCTTAAATTATGAACCTTGACATCTTCCAGCAGACTCCGAGTGTTCATACCACGAAGACGTGAAAATTCTGAAAACTATCATACTTGAGACGCGGGAAAGGGGTTCCAGTGATTCGCCATAAATCGACTGAAGAGCCAAGCATAAATTCCCGTCCGAAAATTCGCAGCTTTCGGAGGCGACCGGGTCTCTTCTCGGTCAAAAGAATTTCTTGCGCTGCGAGCGAGAGGAGAAATCGTTCTGGGGGCTTAAGAGAAGCTTGCCCGCCCCTCTTCGAGAAGGCGTAAATCCACGTAATTCGATTTGGTGTCCCTTCGATTCTGGGGAACCGCGTCGGAGCTTTCGCAGATTCGTTCCTGAAGGAATAAGAATCGGAGAAGAGGAAGCGAGGGAGAGAGAGACAGAGAGAGAGAGACAGAGAGAGAGAGAGAGAGAGAGAGAGAGAGGGAGAGAAAGAGAGAGGAGCTTACGAGCGGACTCACGGACGTGATAAACTTCCGACAGTGTGTGACTTGTTCAAGGGATGGCCACACAGCGAGACAAAGGGTCAGGCAAGATCGGAACTAGGGTGAAGAAAAAAATAAGGTCTGCTTCTCCCCTGCTGGACAGATTGTCCAGTGAGAAGGGGAATGGCGTGAAAACGTCTCCATTTGCGGGACAAAGAGCACGTCTTTTTCCAAGTCCATCTTCTATGTTTTATCCTCCGAGGCCCTTCACCCCTTGTATCCGACACCCTCGCTTGCTTGTTCCTTCTTCAACCCTCTTACGGAACTACTGAGCCAGTAATGGCGGCTCTGATCGGTTCCCCCGCGACGATTTCTCCTCGAAATCTCCGACGACTTCATCTTGTCGATGCGGAGATTATTTAATGGATTTGTCTGCCGTGGCTTTCGAGGTTCGAAGTCTTAAGGCTTTGGAGATGGTCAAAAGTTGGAGGTGTCTCAAGTTGGAGTCTGCTACGGATTTACGAAAAAAATACTGCATTGGTATTCTTATTATAATCTCTATGTGTATAATGTGAATATTGATGTTTATAAAGTTTGTATGTTTCGTAAATTATTAATTTCTGCACTGTAAGAGTATGGTGCATCGAAACTATGATAGAATGTTCAGACAATATTGTGTTCGATTAAAGGTCAATGGAGAAATGTTAAAAAAGAATTACTAAATTGAATATTTACTGTGTTAAGCCAAGTTATGAATTAATGAAACTGCCATCACCGACTTCCTCATTCTTCATTCCCTCAGAGAGTTTTTTATTTCGGTTCACTGAGAGAATTTGTAAGAATCTAGTTTTAACTATTTTATGTCTTGAAATATTTCTCTGACAGCTCTCAACCATTTTACATATTGCACACCTCTAGCATATAATCGTCTTTAAATTGTTTAAAATATTTTCTGTGTGACAGAAAATGATTAGAACCACCTGCATAAATTTACAATTTTATAATTAAAACAATTAATTTTTAATTAATGATCTAACAACACTGAATTCGTATAATCTTTGTATGAAGTATTGATGAAGGCAGATCACAAATACAAATACAAATATAAATATGAGATTTAACCCCTTGTCATGCGATATCAAGTCAGACTCACGATGATGAGTTCAAGTAAAATTTGTGAAGAATGAATGTTATTTCATTCTATTAAGTTACAATTAAATTCTATCCTTATGTTATCAATATTTAACATTTAAATGTAGACGTACAATAAATATAAATTTTCTTTTCCATCTAAGAAATGATTACAGACCAAGAAGACTAATCATTGCAACGATGAAGAAAATTGTACGACAAGCGGTTAAAGAAACCAAAACATTGTTTGTCCAGTCACGATTACGAGTGAAAATATATCTCGGACAGTTCGATAATCGCGAGTCATAACCGTTCACCCCGCGGTAATTGCAGCGGACCCGTTTTAAGTAGAATGCAAGGTTATGGAGCCTGCCGGTTCTTAATGATTGTAAATTGTCGCGCAAGAGGGTGGCTTCGTAAACGATTTAGCGATAAGAGGCACGGCGGGGCAAACGCAAACCATAGTGAAAACAAAACGAGAGAAGACGGTAAAAATGTTTCATAGGTACAAAGAGCCCGCGGGCTGGCCAGGGCGGTTCGTTCGTTGGAGATTGGCCCAAATGAAATTACCCCTCGAAACCACCGCACCGACAATCTCCGACCGCGAATAAAAGCCGCGTACTTTGCCCTTTTAATACACGCAGTTCCACCTGGCGAAGATAAGCCTTTTCCGTGTCTATTTACGAACCCGTTCGCTGGTTGATGTAATCGCGCGGTGCTCCGATCAAGACGAGTTTACGATCGCTCGCATTCTACTCGGCTGATTTTTCGGGCAAATTGTTTACCTCTTTTCCTGCCACCAACGAAATATTCTTGGAAACACTGCGAACTTATTCTCAACTTAACTCTCTACGACGCAATTTTATTCAAGAATAAATACACCACTAACCAAATTTTAACGACACACAGTGGATCCAAAAAGTACTTGAACATTAAATTTCTGATTCTCGAGAGATTGTCAATATTTGAACTATGTTGATTTTGGTAAAAAGAAAGGTAGAATAATAAAGGGCTTATTTTAAAGCTCTAAGCCTCCACTTTCGCGGACCATCATTCATATTGTCTAGGACAGTGGTGGGCACGGGTGGAGCCCCTCAAACGCCTGCTTCTCCCACCAACCTCTCTTTCATGTAGCGCGCACGTTCGTTGCGTACGCTGATGTCTCGTGTCTTCGTTGCCCCATTGTACCAAGCTTGCTGAAAGGTGACAGAGGGTGCTACGGTGTGGACGGTTTTGCCTCAATTGAGGCAAAATTGCCCATCCTAGACTCTAGGATATCTGGACATGATATAACAGGTGAAACATTGAGGACACGAAAAAATGATGAAAATTAAATCGTCTGTAAAAGCATCAAAACATATTTTTCTGAATGGATCTATTACGGAGTTAAAGACTTAAGCTTCACCTTTATAACGACTGCTTAAAACATAATCTACGATTTTTTTTAGCTGTTTTATAGAATAAAAATGAGGAAGAAGTTTGGTCATGTAAGGCCTTCACGGTGTACCTGATTGTATTATTTCAAAGATGGCAGTACCTACGCGTTTCATTGCAAGCTCAATAAACTGACTAGAAAAAATTGAAGAACAAGTTTTACGTATTCGTTGTACAGGGGAACCATCAATCTTTAAATCTAAGGTAGTTTTAGTCACGAGAAAAATTATTCAATATTTTTAGACACGTTTCAATTCGTAACATTTTGGACGAAAAAAGCGTCTTCAGTTTGCATCAACATGAACGATGGATAGCAAAAATAGGGGCTTCAAGCTTTAAAATAAATGCAGTTATATTGTTGCACTATTTTTTTTAACGAAATTATTAAGTTTAATCATCGACAATTTCCCGAGAATGGAAAATTTAATATTCAAATACTTCTTCGGTTCACTGTATTTTTCACCCAAGCTTCTACAACTCAATTTTATTCACGTGTCCATTTTATTTAAATCACAATTTTATTCAAGAACAAATTCACCGTTATTCAAAATGTAAGGATCATTAACTGCATTTAAAAATTGTTGATCATTCTACTTCTGTAATTTTATTGAGGAACAAATGCACCATTGGTAAAAATTGAAGGATCACTAAATTACAACCGAAAAATTGTCGCTCTTTGCACTTTTTTTAAATGCGTGTCAAAAATATTGCAACATGTTGCCTATACACGTTTTAAAGGAAGAATTTTCTACTCCCACGCCGCCATATTTATTTTTATTCAGTCTCTTTTTTATTATAAAACGAAGTGAGAAATTATTGTGTCATAACAGAGAGATTGGTGTTTTCCTTCATTTGAAATTTTTCAAATTCAAACAATCCTATGAAGTTTAAACAATTTTTCTCCACAATCGTTTTAAAGTGCTCTTATGGATGGTAGTCTCTCCTTTACAATGACCTCTCAAAAATTAGTGTGCGATTTTGTGTCACGGTTTTATTCTACTTCAAGTAGAACGTGTGACGTCAGCATTAGAATAACTTAAAGTAAAAGTGATAAGTACATTTTGATTTCATGTGTTTGTGACAAAAATGAGTAGCAGGAATATAAAAATGTGAAAACAGAAAAATTTTGAAATATTGTCATATCATTATCAACCAATTAGACCAATTAAGAATTAGGAAATTTTCTATTGTACTTCAATTTGTTGCAATTATGGTAGACAATTGATATTTTGCATAAAAATCCATAACCTAATGATAAAGCAATAGACAACAATAGACATAATACTTGTTTCTAAATATACTAAACGCAGAATAATAATCATAATAATGGAACAATATCAAGAAGAGTTGAATAACACAGAAAAATTAAAATTTACGTCTTGCGTTGGACTACTTTGTGAAATATATTTAATGTTTTTCCCTAAGTATATCCTTTCTCATGTTACTGACGTGGCAGAAGATGACAATTATACATAAACTAATTTTACATACAAATCGTGAACAACCATTATCAACCAACACAAACAATCTCGAACAGCTCCAACCTCTTTGATTTGATTTCTACTCGCAAGACCCGAACAGATTAGCAACATACCAGTTAACCGAACAGCGCGCGAGAGCTAAATCTCGGCAATTATGGTATCAAATTAGAGTCAGCGATTAAAGGCGGGGCACCGGTAACTGGTAAAAGAGTAGAAGCAAAAAGGAATTGACCCGATGGGGGATTTAAAGAACTCCCAGATTTTCTATGCCCAATAACACCGACCCGCAATCCCTTTATTTGCCGCGTGCTTATCTGCGCCGGCAGCGAAATATTTTCTGTTCGCCGTGTAATTTCCATTCGCCAGCCACACACATACACACATACACACACACACACACACAGAGTGGCCGGTTTTTCCCTGAACGGGCAGCAGGACCAAGCATAAGAAGAGTACGGCGAATTGCGTATCTTGGCAAAAAATTACCACGAAGATAGAAAAGAGAGATGGCAGTTGCCGAGGGGTGGCTGGTGGAGAAGGGGGAGGTAAAATCGGAAGCCAGACAGCCTGCGGCTAGAATGGACCGTGGACCGTGTTAGCCAGGAGCCGCTGCCAAATGAAATTATCCCCCGAAAGCACCGACGATCTCGGGGGTTAATTCCGCGAAGGGGGTGGCGCCGGCGCTGTTTGTTACACCCCAACATCGGTATCACTGCTGCCCGCTGCCTTGGGCTGACCATAATTTAATACCGGCCGCTAATACATCCCTACCATCGTTGCTCAACCCTCGGTTAGATAAGAGTGTTCATCCCTCTGGTTACACCTGCACCCAGGGTGAAAGGGTGTAGCTGCACTGGCAGCTCAAATTTTGGGACGAAGATTTCCAAGCGGTTGCCGAGGGCGCGTTCTCTCGGTGATAAATGGGATCGAACGGAATCGTGACTCGTTTGATTGCCCAGTCGAAATTAACGGGTCAAAATTGTGAAATATACGCAGGCGGAATTAAATGAACGTTCAGCTTCGGGTACGGATTCAAGTTCTTTGATGGAAGATATACAGAAGAGTATTTTATATTACACCCCGCGATAGAACCATGAGACATATAAGGACATGAATAAATAGTGTACTCTAATATGAATTCTTGTCTTCCTTTATTTATAATGTTATTGTTTACATTTTAAAGTAACACTTAATATCGTTCCACAGACGTCTTCCACAAAGCTATGATTCAAAGAGCTTTAATAATAAATGAAAATACGCTCTTGCAGCTGCGACAGAACTATAATACATATGACAATTGTTATATAGAATAACATATCATCAATTTTATTTTACCTTATTTTACTAACGTGGAATGCCACCTTTATTTTGCAAGACCTCCATTTCTTTCGGGAGTGATTTGTATACATTTTTTAATGTTGTTCGCTTTATAGATTCCCATTTTTCTTCCGAACATAATTTCATATCCTCGACGTTATCAACCTGTTAATCGGGGATGACGAAATATTTCGTCACATCAGGAACACAGCTCCGATGGGCATGACGACGTTTTTCGTGATGGAAATTTTTAAAAGTACATAATATGTGGAACGACCTCAAAACCGAGTAGATCTCGCTGACGGACAATTGAGAAGTTATCAAATCGCAAGATGTCAAGTACAAAAATATTACCAAAAGATTTTTATACATTCACTGGGCATGTTTTGTTTGAATGCAAAGATGGCAGTCGTCTTGATAAATTACGATCGCAGTCGTCATCTAATATACCAGGACGCCCTTCTTTGACGCCAAAACCATGTACATTAATTGAAAGACATTTTGCCGATTATATATCATCTAATTCTTCAAGAACGAACGTAATCAGGAGGTGCAAATTGTGTTATTCAAAATGTTTGAGGAAAGAATCGAGATTTCTTTGTCCTGAAAAGTGTGAAAGGAGGAAAAAGCGTTTCGTTCTAGGCCCGCTAGAGGACCCGTGTCTTAGACGCGGGATGTCGTAAGGACAATTTAGGACGGTACATATACAAACAGAGGAAGATTCTGGTGATGTCCCTCTGTTGACGAGCATAGGACGTAGCCGCCACAGTCCGACTGTAATGTTGCTTTGTGCGCGCGTCATTACGTCAAGAAAGTTCATAACGCAAAATAATTATTTCAATTTGTTCAATTAATATTTGTTACAATGGAAATATTTGATATACGTATATATTTTCTAAATATGTCCTAAAATATTTTTCAAAATAAATAATTAACAAGTGAAAAGCGATTATTTTTTATTACTTTAGATGTGATAATATAACCTCTCACTGTGAAGAAAAATGTCCCCAGTTGTGAAACGAGTTGAATAAAAGTTCATTCCCCGGTTAACAGGTTAAATTGTTTCCATTTTGAATATACCTCTCTAGCTCAGATCCCTACACAATTATCAATGATATTTAAGTCCCGGAGACATAAAACATATATTCTTTTGAGACTTCAAATAGACTTTTACTTTTGATGTATGTACACTAGAACTGTCCCGTCGTGTTTCTGTTTCGCTATACGATGAGCATGTTTTGTTAATTGCTCGTTTATTATATTAACACACATGTTGCCATTCATTTTGCATGAAATAAACCGAATATCAGTCTTCCCCTGATATCCTATTGCCGCCCAAATTATTATGCCACCACTACTCATTTGTCGCTTCTGTAAAGTGATTTCTTTCTTTCGCGAATCATGAAAGTAATAATCTAGATCAGAGATGGGCAATTTTGCCTCAATTAAGGCAAAACCGTCCACACCGTAGCGCCCTCTGTCCCCTTCCAGCAAGCGCGGTACAACGAGGCAACGAAGACACTAGACATCAGCGTACGCAACGAATGTGCGCGCCGTATGAAAGAGAGTTTGGTGGGAGAAGCACGCGTTTGAGGAGCTCCACCCGTGCCCACCACTGATCTAGATAGTCTGGACCATCCAAATCAAAACGTTTTTCGTCATAAAGGATCATCTTTTGCACTTTTATGTCTATGTATTCGTTCTTTTTGCAAACTCTAATCGGATCTCTTTACGGCGATTTATTAGTGATGGTTTCTTTAAAATTTTACATCTCTACTGATATTTATGATTTTTAATTACCCTTTAAACTGTCCTAACGATACATATTCCTACAGCTTCAGCTGCTATTTGCTCGACAGTTAATGGAGAATTAGACGCAATCTATAATATTGCTCGGTTCTTCATAATATTTTTACAATATGCTTCTCTAAAAAATTTTTATCTATTAAATTCTTGATCAAATTGATTTCAGTTTCCTTTATTTCCTTTGCATGAGGCATTTTTAACTATCTATAATATTACATTATTTAACTAACTAATCACATAACTCATTAAGTATGTAACACCGTAAGTGTATCACAAACTATTCGCTTTGCTTGTTTAATATTGCCTGTCTTGTAGTTTTGTCGCAGCGTATATGTTGGCTTAGAAAAATGACAATACTGAATTTATTTGGAGTTTGTGCACTTCATATTATAATATGTAAACTGCTATGTATATTTATTTAACCATTTCCCACGGAAGCGTTTTTATAATTTCAATATTTCTTAAATAAAAAATCTGGAAACAGTCACCTTGACCAGTGGTGGTAGATTTAGTGTTAAGTAAGGCGTTGAACTGTATATAATGTTACTATACGATGTAAACAATAACATTAGGAATGACGAAAGAAGAAAATTCTTATTAGAATACACTTGTCATTCATTTTCTCATGTCATTCATTTTTTTATATGTCTGATAGTTTTGTCGCGGGTTGCATATGATCTTAAAGTGCCTCTTTTCATTTGGTACCTCTTGAAAGAAATTTGGAAACGTTGAATTAAATGAAATTCGAAGCGAAGTTAATTATTGAATGTTCAACTACATTTTCGAACGGAACACACATTTCTTACAGAATTCCGGGAGAAAAATATACTGCATACTCTTAATTTGGAGAAGAAGCATAATATTTTTTTTTTATTTCATCAGGGTAATAAAATTTAGAGCTTGGTGCCTGGATTTAGGTGATGTACTGTAACGTTATAAGAATTTTTATATTAATTTAATTCTATTCATGTTCTTGTTAGATAATTCTATATTTTTATTGTTGTATGTCTTAAAGCGCAATTAAAACATTTACAGTGTATCTCTACCGTTATAAATATGTAACGTGAAAATACATACATATTACTATATTGTATCGATGTAAGATTGTTAAGGGTTGTGGCTTAATACAAGGATGAGCACTTTTGTCTCAATTGAGACAAAACCATCCACACCACAGCTCCCATTGTCCCCCACCAGCAACCGCCGTTACCATAGAGGAAATAATTGCTTCGCCCGTCGCGAATAGTGCGCAGGCCTCGCGCATGAAAGAGAGGTTGGTGGGAGAAGCAGGCGTTTGAGGGACTCCACCCGTTCCCATACCTGACTTAATAGAATAGATACTATAATATTTATTATTTACCACCTACTAATTAGAAGATATAATTTAGAAAATTTAGTTTCTTACCACGTTAATTGCTATTCGAATTTTGTGCGTTTCGCGGCGATCAGCGTTATTTATAACAATTGTTAGTTACTTGATAATCAAGTTCTCACCTTACATTGTAATCTATTTAATTTCAGCATTAATAGATTGATATTTAGAGGTATTAATTTTATAATAATCATTTTGATGTAATTCAATAGCGCCGGTCATCGGTGACCACCACACCGTGACGTTCAACGTGTTAAGCATCCAAAAATTAATAAAAAGGAAAACAATTGAGTTTCTTTTTAAGCCTACAAGTAGAAATTCCAAATGATTAAATCCAGTTGAATCGACTGTTCCCCATTTGAATTTCAGTCACGTCGAAAATAATGTTAGCATTGAACAATCAGAGTTCCAGGAAACAATATCGTCCGACAACACAAGCCGAAACAGAATTATTTTGTCGCTCAGTTCTTCTTTAATTCGAACCAGCACGACCATATATTTTTGCGCGACAGTCGGAGACGTCGGCGAGGATTTATAGTTTTAATTTCTGACGGCGCGGAAGAGGAAAGAAAAGAGGATATCTCGGAAGGACCCGAGGGATCCGCTTCCTTGGAGGACGAGCTGGAAGTGAGGCAGCGCGAGAGGGTACATTCATCACGAGTTATTAAACAAGCCAACAAAAGGCGGCGGCGACCAGAGTCGGTGTGCAAAAAATGCTGGAAGATAGAATCGGCTAATCAGTACATATTCCGCGGTGATAGATGACCGGGAGGATTAAGCCGAGAAGTGTTAGTTCCTTCCTCGAGGATTTTGTCCAACAATCGTAACAAGAAACGAGAAATACGGAACGAGCAGGCGATGAAACATGCCAGACCGTGGAAATATAATTCACGGGAGAATTAGTGAAATATTATTTGATTTGCCCGCGCTAATGTTTGGTGATTAAAATGGCGTCTGCCTCCCATCGTTCCGTGACGACTTCGCGAGTGAAATGTCAAGGTGGATGACGGAGGAACAGGAACTTCAAAATCCAAATGATAAATGAATGATAAAAAACAAATATATGAAAATCTGAAATAGGAAATGTAGATGAAGTACTTTGATAACATTTCTATGTAAAATTAACGTCTTACAAAAATGTTGTAGTGAAATCCAAAATATCATGCTTTGTTCTTTTATTGTTTAATTACATATCGATCTAAGTTAACTCTTCATCTACCGGCAGAGACTTAATAATCCTTTATAAATCAAAGATAAATCACTGCGGGCTTTTTAATGAATTTTTTCAGTGGCATCGACACTTTCTGTTTAAATTAATAAGCCATTTCAAGTAATACCGTGTAACAATTTGTTTTAAAATTTCCACAACGAAGGAAACAATGAAGCTTGTCTTTGACATAACAAAGTCATGAAAAGACCCATTGATAGGCTTCCAGTGGTTAAAATGTTAATAAGTATTGTACTATCAATACATTAAAATTAATTTACAGCAAGATCCGTAGATGAAATCAATTTATTAAGTTGTCTCTTGTTTCTGCAAGTTGTTGTCAAAATTTTCGGGGACAACCCAACTATGGTATGATTTTATATTTCATTCCAGTACAAGTAACCTCTATCTATGTGATCGCTAAATAACATTCAGTCGGAAGTGTAAATAAACATATAAATAAATTACAATATGCCAATTCAATTAATTATAAGTTGTTATTGCAGAATTTATAGAGAACTAATATACTATAATTCATTCGGTGTCAATACCGTCAGACCATTTTATTATTTTTAATTATTACCATCGATGTGTATTTGGAGTATTAGACGAAATGAAACAGTACGTTTCAATCAGAATCCTTGGAACTAAATTGTAAGGCAAGGGGTTAATTTCTACTAATCCTATAGGTCATATTTGAAAAGAACAATAATAACCTCGGCGTTATGAACAAAAATAGTGTCATCCAAATGTAACACGGTTATCAAAGTTAACCATTATCACGCTGGTGGCAATTCTGAGGGGCCACTAAAACTTGTTTCGCCGTTATTAAAAATATTGTTTACATTCTTACATTTCTTTATATTTAATAAATTACTGAACATTTAAGTATAGTACGAGAAAATTGCTAAATTGCATCAGTTGCCTATGTATCAAATGAAAATAATTATATAAAGGAAATATTCTAGGTTGGAAGAAATGTTTGGTTTTCCAGTCACAATAGTTTTGAGTGTAAATGGTTAATGTCCAAAAATCCAGACGATTGACCCAACTGGTCCTAAAAGGCGCAGAAAGTTCGGTGCATTCACTGGTTGGAAGAAGAGGAAAACAATTTCTGACGAATTAACTAGCTCTGCCATTGGTTTTCGGATACTACGGAGCATAGTTTCGTCGCGTTCATCCCCCGATGTGGCGAACTACCTCGGCAAGAAGACATTAATCAGGAAACTTACGTCCGGCTCGCATTCCACTGTCTCGTCGTGCGTTGTATCGCAGAAATACGACGGAGGCTGATGGTTAACACGATTCCCCGCGACACGTTGAAGAGGGAGGATTCGTGTTCGCGAAACTTTCCGTTAGGGGTAGGAACGTGCCACGCTGACAGACCATCATCCAGCCAGCAACGATTCTCTCCAGCCCCCTGCTACCCCACCCCGGAACACACCGGTGTCGGCTTGGCCGCCCCTCGAGCCCACCCCTTTCTATATTCGTTCCTACAGAGCCTGGGGCCTGCTACCCTCTCGTACCTGTAACATCAATTAAAATTCCCGTGGTCGATGAGCCGCTGTTTCGTGCGATCGTCCGCCGTTTTTAATTGGATTAGAGCGAGACGGCTACACACAGGCCAGGCAGCATTCGGGGACCGGGGGTGAATCGCGGACGTCGAGGGTGCCAGTTTACAGAAAGAGAAGGGGTTGGACTCTCGGATATATATATATATATATATATATATATATATATATATATATATATATATTCAGACGAGGAATGGAGAGGGTCCGCGCGGGGGAGGATGCCGAGCAGGTAAATGACAGAGACAATCTACTCGCGCCCCCTTCGATTCCCCTTCGTGCTCTGCAATTCGCGTGCGGGGGCGGAAGAGACGGGGGGAGTGGCATCAGTATATCGATTCAGGTGGGTTAGTTAGAAAGGAAAAGCCCGGAGAAATTAGAGAACCAAGTTGTCATTTTTTATCCTGTTCCCGTTGAGAGGCCAGGGAGGGGACACCACCGCGACCGGTGAGAATCGGAATTGAAAGTTTCGCGTGACTGGGAGAACTGGAACTTCGAGGAAATGCGAATGCTCGTGAACGATTGCCATTCTGAGGCTCTGTGTCGTGGCTGGACGATTAACACGTTGACTGCCATGTCACCCGTGCATGGGTGACGGCATTATTTGTCCAGGTTTTAAAATGAATTTCTACGTTAATGTATTCATTGCACCAAATTTGAATAAGATCTGTAAAATGCAAGTAGGTCGAAGGACTACTCAAATTCATGTTTATATATTTTTTCAATTATTATTTTATTAAATAACTAACTTCGAATTTATGAAATTTTTGAAGTTGCTTGTTTGGTACTCAAAGTGGCAGATCAAAATAATTATTTAGTTGTTTTTAGGTAACTTTCTGGTTGAACGCTATCGATCATGGGACGTGTTTAGGGTTGATCTCAATCTCACTCCCCAAATTTTTAGATATTCACCTTAAGCACCACTAAAAATTACTATTCTACTTGTTAAAACAGTCCCTACATGGCTAAATTAATAAGCGTTTTGGTTTGCTAAATTGTTAAAAGTTCAAGTGTGGTGGGAGCAAATACAATTATTTGTGGACAAAATGGAGAAGGTCATATACATGTAACAAAAATATTTTAGATCAGATGAAAGATCAGATGAAAGATCAGATGTTTGGATTCTGCAGTCAAAATTGCTACGAGGCAAATGGTTAATATATTCACTTTATCATCATGACAAAAATTTAGTTATTTATTAAATGTTGTCAGTGTTGAAAAGATACACATTTTCATGTACTTTGAAAATGTTTCTCATCAATCCCACATTAACACTTTGAGAATGAATACCGCGATGTTTGAGATCGAAGGACCATTTTCTATAGAAGATACCTAATAATTTAAATAACAGAAGATCAATACAAATTTCGTTCTTCACAAACGGTTGATCAACAACTGTCAAGTATAAAGTACAGAGAGTTTGTATGTTGTTATACATATTTGCTGGTTTGGACATATTTATTGCAAATAACAGTTTAATAGTGCCATGTATCTTAACACATCCGTATCGGATGACGCATATGTTCTTTTATATTCTTTAAACTTCTGTCTTAAAATAAATGGATAAAACGTTATAAATGGTTCAGTTTATCTCCCAGTATGTATATATATATATATATATATATATATATATATATATATATATATATATATATATATGTGTATATATATATGTGATAGATGTTTGAAGAGTTAGGTATATTAATTACTTATAAGGTCTGTAGTAGTTTTTTTAAAATAACATTTTGCGAAGTGTTGCAAGTTCCATCAACTGCGTAAAAAATGACCGGACGTTAATGTATTAATACAGAATCAAAATTCTGACTTAAACCTTTCGTTTCAGAGAAAGTGTGCGATATTTATTGTGTAACAATAATGTGTAATAATCGAAAATTTGGATACGTAGGAGTTCACCAGCATAGCTAAGAATTAAGTATTATTGCAGAAGTAATGGAAACGAAGGCATAATGACCACATTGCAAAATTTCGTACAATTTCTCCCGATTGATTTACAAAATCGAGAAACAATTAGATGTTTCTTCGAATAAATATTTGTAAGGATTACTATAGAAACCTAATCGATCACCATTAAGGCGGAATGTTTGTCGGATTTCGGGGATGCACAGTAGGCAGAAATGCATAGAATCCGCAATGCTAGTCATCGTCAACGGCGCTTCAATTCATTTCTGCCGCGATAAATAACTCAATTGTCTTCCGGCATTTTCTCCGAAAGAAACGTGGCCATCTACGGGCGCCGTAAATCACATTTATCGGACGTGGAGCGGTAAAAATAGGCTAAATCCATTAATTAAGAAGGAAGTTTAGAAGCATTGCATGCGTTTGAATTGGAAATGCGACGGAACAGACGCGGATGTGTAGGCCGGCGAAACGAGAGATCTCCTTTTGCAGGGACGCGAGAACAATAATTTCAGGAACGATCAACCATATCCGTGAGATTTTTCGGCGTGAACTTTCGACTGGACTGTCCGCATAAATCACTCGGACAGCCCGCAAACCGCCAGGGGCGGCATTCGTGCATCGTATCTGCATTCGCAACACGCGGCATTAATTATGTATTCAATAAATTTTAAACGCATCGAAATGAATTCAAATTGCAGATTAATATTAAACGGTGTTGGCTAATTGGTTGGGCAATTATGCGGCGTTAATTAAACATTAGAGGCGAAGTCTCCGCAACATAAGGATCGCTTCGCCATCTGGCGAAAGCTCGGTGCCATTCCTTATCGAATGCACCTTACGGCCAGAGCCATCTGAATGCGAAACGTGCTGGATGTTGGTAAATCTACAAACCATAGAAATTTTTACGTTTATCTTGCTGTTAGAAAATCATAATTGTCATTACACGTATCTTTTTTGTACTAAATTCTTAGGGTATGGATAATCTCTTTCTCGATGTGTTGAATCGGTGTATATAGATTATAAACTGTTGAAACGAACATAGATTTATACTTTGTTTTAATAAAACGTTTTTTTCATGCCACCTTAAATCCCATATATGCTAATATTATTCTATGGTAAAAGCATTTTCGTTTCATGGAAAAAATTAACTACCATGTTTGTTATTTTTTATTGTGGGTTTGCATGGTTTCAACATTCTTCATTTTTCGTGCACGGATAATTTGCGTTAACGCTGTAATTTTGTATTTATTTGCATTCTAACGTATGCTATTTTGATAAAGTACGATTATACTTAATTTGTACATTATCTTAATGTATTCTAAGCTTATCATAATGTTTAGTTACGTATATTCTTTTACATTAGTAAAAATAACAAAAGGTAGAATGCTTCATGAATACAGTTGCTTTTATACATTTGATTCTAGTAAATTTATTAACTTTTTGCGGATAAGAACTTTTGCTATCCTGTTTTTCGATAGGTCGAATACATTTTTTATTCAAATAAAATGACAATACATTCGCTGAAGAAATAAATATAAGATTTGAATAAAGAAGAGAAAGAAGTTCATTCAAAGTTTCATATTATTTGAGTATCTACAATGTTTGAATTTAAAAATGTTTGTTCTGTAGCTGCTGAGAGCATGCACGTTTTCTTGTTCCAAAGTACTAAACAAATTAGTATGTACAGTAGATCCAAAAATTATTGAACCACTACATCTATGATTCTTGAAAAATTGTTGATATTTAAATTGTGATAATTTCGTAAACACACATATGACAACCATGAGCCGGAACTCATTTTAAAACTTGAAGCCTCGACTTTTGCAAAGCAGTGTTTATTTTCTTCTAAGATATTTTTACATGATGTAGCAGGTACTGCAGACCTATTTTGCCCTAAAAGTGCTGCAAATTCAAACGCAAATTCAACTCCAAAAACGTAAAAAAATTTTTGTCGAAGATGAAACTGCCATAGATTTGAAGATTTTAGCCACCTCTTTACAATGACTTCTTAATAATTGACGTACGATTTTTTCACTGCTTTATGGAACAAAGATGAAGAACAAGTTTGGTCACAAGCCATATTTAGTTTATACTATTGTAATGTTGGCGGCTCACCGCTCATTCGAAAGTCGATGAAATTCTAGCTTCAATCTTTAAATCTATGGTGGTTTCAATCATGAATCAATTTCTCAAAGTTTGCACAGACGTTTGCATGTACAGCAACTTCAAGAAAAAATCGCGTCTTCACTTTCACGACCGATTCACCATGAAAGAAAATCTTAGAATGAAATGAATCATAGATTATGAAATTAGAAACTTGTAGCTTTAAAATGAGTCGAAATTTAATGTCGAACGATCATTTTTTACAAAATTATCGAAGTTTAAAAATAGAAAATTTTTCGAGAATCTGGTATTTAGGATACAAATATTTCTTGGGTCCACTAATCTTTACGAGTTATGAAAGAAGAGAAAAATTGAAAAAGCTTGAACTTTATAAGAGATTAAAAGCCAAATATTTCGATTGACCGATAGATTTAGTGTCATAAAAATAATTCACCCCTTAAGGACAGTCTGATATTATCGATTTCAATATCTTATATCGTAATAAAAGAACGGAGTTAAATGACAATACACACAGATCTAATAGTATGAATGAAACGCAACGACACAGTTCATAATTTTTATTTCCAAGGGTCGGGGAAAGTGAGCAGCGCGTTTAGAAAAGAAACATTTTATTACATTCACCTACGGTCTTTATACGTTTACATACGTAAGTTGCAAAGTTACATACACAACAACGTACGATCCAGTTCGACAATTGCGAGACATCGCGTAGTCAGGATCGGGTGCATCGAGACTGTAAAATATTCTCCACCCTCGCGGTAAGAAAGTACACGATGCAAATGAAGAAGAGAGATTGAAAGTCGCGACGATTCCGTGGTGGTTAGGTTAAAAACGCTTTCGTTCCTGATATGTCCAAGATTGGCGAACGTTAAAGACTTTGCCATAGGTTGATCGTGATCAAAGGAAACGATTCGTGATCGACCGCGAATACTCACTGACCGATCGCGACCGAATGGTGACGTTTAAAAATGAATTTGTACTATAATTCCGTTCGCTTCTGGCTTATTGTGCTTCCATCGATGTTACGTTACTATGGTAAAATCTTTGGCACGATTCGTCAAACGGCTGATCGAATTCTCGCTCGTAACTCGCAGCATTCCTTCTTCTCCCGAAAATGGTCAAACGAGTTTACGCCCCATTGACTATTCGTTATTATACCGACCACCGAGTATATTACAGCATATCGACTACATTAGTATTCCACTTTGACTTATAGATCCGTTCGATTGGTTATGCAGCTGAGACGCGATTACGTGATTAATTGAGGATAAATTCAACAGCGAGTTGCGAGTTTCTGTGTCAGTTGATCTGCTCTCCGTGGGATTCGACGTTCCACCGTGCTGACTAACGATCTCAAATGAAAATGGATCAGTAGATCAACTGAGGCAGCACTCTACGAGTCCTGTCGCATTTTCTGTGTCAACATTCAAAAGAAGACTGAGCTGGCGCTTATACAGGCAGGGGGGATCACGGTTTTACACGTAGGAGGTATAAATTCTTTGGTAAAATCGACCCTATGCTTTAACCCATTCAAGATACGTTGCTATATAACTTAACGCTACGCCTAGTTTATGCACGCTACCACAAATTCTTTTGTCTTTAATTTATCGATTAACATGCCGAATATAAATATAACTATACGACATGTCACCCGAAGACATCTCACGAAACGTTTCAAAATCAATTTCGCCGAACTCTTACACATAGAGCTTATGTTCAACGTTGATAGTAATGATTTATTTACAGGGTCCTTTCAAAAACCATCGAATAATATTGTCCTCTGATGAACCTGCACCGCGTTCACCTTAGAAACTACAGTTTTCTGCACAGTTGCATACAAACTTGTAGGGAACTGTTTGACCTATAATAGATGCGGGTTACCAACAATGGATAACCGTTATCCGTTAGTCTCTGCTTGTTCGATAGTCGATGTAGTAGAGCCCTGCGTTCCAGTAGCTGGTAAAGCAGGTTTCTATACGAATTGTTGCACAGATGTGCGTTCCTCCGACGGATCAGGTGTTACACCGCTGTTTCAATTTGCTCAAAGTTACAGCGGCGTTTCTTCCTCTTCCAGTTACCTTGGAGTCGGAGGAGGTGGTGGTGGTCATACGGCGCTACCCGTGTAAAATCCTGACTTGCCTGCTATACCAGGTCCGCGTTTCCTTTTCTCGCATTCCATCGTGCTAAAAGTGTTTTGAGCGATTTGCGACTTCCTCTTCGGGTTCTGCAGCGTCATGCTTCTCTGACTCGAGTTCGAGCTCGAGCTCGTTCCCGGTTCCGATACCCTCAGGATGCCGGAGTGTATCGTCCCAAAGTTTTGATAGATGTACTGGGACTGGATCGCTGAGACAGATGTGTTCTGATTCCTCAAGGTGATAGGCACTTTCTGGCCTGCCAAAGTATCATAGCCAAGAGGAGTATCCAGCAACGACTCGTTTCTCTCGCCGTACCCACCGAGTCTCGAATCGAGGAGACCTTCCTTTTCGGTGAAAGCACTTAACCTCGAATCCACCACGTTCTGCTCTGTAGTTCTTGGTGCGAATTCGGTGTACCGTGGCTCCTGGCCAACGGTGTGCTCCTTGCTTTCCGCGAACGCGATCATGTTCTGCCGGGAGTCGGAGAGGATCCTCGAGTCTATCAACCCCTCTTTGTCGGCGAAGCCACTTAACCGTGAATCGATCACACTGGCTTCAGACTTGCCACTGAATGTGTACCCTGGGTCCGCGTTCTTTGTGTCCGGATACGCGGGTAACACGTGCGAAAGATCTGCTTTGTCGACGTAGCTGATGGCTTGAGGATTCGAGGCGCAAATATCGGGCGCGGACTTGCACAACAGGGACGTGCCCTCTTCGGCTAACCTTTGGGGCGCTGAAACATGGTTTATTGTTAATCATCTGGCTGAGAGATATATGTATACAACTGCGTATGAAAATAGAGGTGTAGAATGTATAATTTACTTTTTGTTGGCTGTCCAAAACCTCTTGTCTGCGCTGGGCCCGGTGACTTCTGATGCGCTCTCACGAGATACTCTGAACTCAACCCTCTTTGCTCTCTTAGCTTCCTTTCTGCCCCTGGCACCATAACTCTCACCTGGATAAAGATGTAATAGACAGTAAACTCCAATTCTTGTAATTAGATATTAAATTTGTAAAAAGTAGTGTTCATAAATTGTTCATAATCTCTTAGTGCTTAATGACGATATAGTATAGTGTAGATTCATGTACAAAATCTTTACACATCTAAAATCTCTAAGAAATTCTACAAACGGCTTACATGGTAAAAGTGATTTTACATCCAGAAACAAGTCGAAAAAGAAGAATGAAAATGTATGAAATGAGTGAATGAAGAATGAAAATAGATCGCAGGAAACCAGACGCGTCAGGCGATACCTATCTAATAGCGTGTATATTCGCTGAATTTTCAAATCATATTATATAATTACATTTTACAATATTAATTTGTTTCACTTCGGTAAACAATATACACAAACTTAACTATTTGCAATATAATGAGTAAAAACAAATTGTGTAAAATCAGCACGAATCAAGATGCTGCCTTTCAAAATTAAAGAAAATGCGGTGTGCAAAGGATTAAGATCATTTTCGGGGTGTCTTATAATTTTGTTCAATAGTGCAGTCGAAATGGGGTACTGGTTATGACTGACGTATTGCTTTGATGTGCTGAATGCGAAGACGACTTTCATCTTTGGCGGCGATTACATGTTACTGCGTTACTTTCTTACTAGCGCATTGAATTTTGCTTATAAGTGTGCATCTGTGACACTATCACAGGCAAAACCGGTCGCATCTGTTACAATCAGACACGCCCCTAAACCTAACCTAAACCAATCCTGTTTCGTTTAAGAACCTGCCGCCACTGTCAGCTGTGCTTGCGATTGTGTCACGGACGCATACTTTTGTGCAGAATTCAATATACTATTACGTACTATTAGGTTGTTGTATATGAATTGTCCGATTTCAGAATGCAAATGTACGAAGCGTTGTGATAAAAAAATACTATAACAATCTTCAAATTTGGTATATATCGTTTTATAGTAAAAAGCTGGTGTTTAATGTTGTATCTTCAATTTCATTGAGATACTTAATTTCACCTGGAAATAAATTTTTTTCAACGTTGCTTAATGCGCTTGTTGTATATTCTTTTTATACGCGTGGAAAAACAACACATTGATGATATTATTATATGATACTTCGTTAAAACGCGGTGATTAATTGACACACTATTTGTTGATGATAAAGAAAACAACAAAATGCAGATGAAAATCTTATAAATGAAGAACGCAAAACCACCAAAAATTCAATATCTACCGTAATACATTCAAGAAACTGGTAATCAATTGACAGAATCTGTTGCTGACTTTCAACAATGAATTTATTTAGAATAATGCTGTACTTGTTCAACGTTACTGTTAAAAATCGATCATTTCATAAGCAACAACCTAATAGTTAGAAAGTTTCTTGCGAATGTCTTGGACAGCTGTAATTTCCGCCAAGAACGAATGTCATATGTTGTCGTATTTAGTATTTTGAAATAAATAAAATGACGTATAATAAGTTCTAAAAGCTGGTGAGGGGGGGGGGGATTGTAAAGTTCAACCGGGTATCGGTACCATTTCTTCCACTGTCGAGAAGCGAGCCATGTATCCAGACATCGTTAAGACAGCCGCAACTTCTGCCAGAATCAAAGCCAATCCTGACAATTGTAGACACCATCCATAATGGTACTGCGGCAGGCCATTGTCATCCGTCTGCATACTGGACGTGGAAGGCAAGCTATACTTTCCAGGCAATTCCAACGACGCATCTGATAATGCCGACGCGAGTACTATCAGTCCCCCACCTAACGAGAGCCCTGGAACACAAATGAAATTATTACTTGGCTTACTTCCTAATGTCTTGGATATTTATGGTCTTCGAAGGGAATCGATTCGACCGTGACTTATGGTTGGAATTGGCCGAGGCGCAGTTCGCGATTAGAATTTGCCCGTTCAAGTTAGTGAACTCGAAATGATTACTTATGGAGTTCGAAACTGATGAAGATCGTCGATTATTTAGTGGTCAGGAGATGTTCAGCTGCAAACTCTAATAAAAGCCGCTTGTTCGAGGAGCAGCCGGTTAATTCATTCGTTCTCGGTTACTTTAATCTTGCCACCCGGAAAGACCTTTGTTGTGAATATCAACAGATGAACGAAGCAGTCGGTCGAGAAAAGATCGTATCGCTTTAGGGGCAGCTTAACGATTAAGATAAAAACTTTGGCCCGATTTAAGCTCTCCATAAGCTGCTTGCATGAACGCCGATCTCAATTTTATTATGGTTGAACCGATAATATATCTGTAAGCCGCCTCATTGCGTTCCCATTAAACACAACAGCTTACAATGGTAATGCGAGATGAATGGCACCATTAGAATTTATCGTTCCATAAAATTTGTCGCGTTTACTGCGATTCAACCGCACGTTCCCAGTGAATTATCAGCAATATTAGCGGCAAATGCGTCGGGCCAATACTTCACAATATTTTCGAGAAAGCACATATACAGATGTTTTATTGGTAGACGCGAGCAGAATATTGGGTATTGCTAAAATATTGGTAGCAGCATATTGAACTTCCAGACTTGCTCTCGTCGGAAAGGGATGTAGCAACGTCGTAAAATTTTTAGCTGAGTACAGAAACATGTTTCATGCTTCGGGCGAAATCTCGTAATACGAAGTTGCGGAAATGGTCATAAATATCATTGCTTAGAATAGATAGCTTGGCTAAAAATAGAGTTTAGTTAGAATAGCTTCGAGTTTTTTAATTTGTTTAGAATTAATTTCCTGGAAATTTATATTTGACATTTGACAACAACTTATACTGTTGAAAGATTCACTGCCACACCAAGGTCCATAAGAATACAAAGGACTAGATTTAATACAGCAGTTATTTTTAAAACCCTCCCATACCTTGAAGAGTTTAATTATCTCTTAATTATCTTCTTAATAGACACTAATCAAAATTGATCTTCAATTATGTTTAGTTTGATAAAAAAATTGTTATACTCTCATATGAACGGCGTGACAAGGCGTTAAGGAGTTAATTTATAGGACAGTTATAATATTTTTATTAAAAGCGATTTTTATCAGATTTTGGGAATGTATCATAGAAAAACAGAATCACAATCATTAGTGTTCTTTATTTTCCTTCATTTTCGTCAATCCATAAAAAATATGAAACAAAATTCAGATTACTTATGAAACGACATCATGTTTTTGTACAGTATCTATATCTGTCGCAATTAAAGTTGTACTCATTAAAATAGAGTCACCATTATCTGCAAGCAATTCCCCATTGCGCAGCTCTCGGTCTTACATCCTCAAACACAAGGCTGTACAAGAGTCCTTTCGTTTACACACTCCTTAGATCATCTTCACAACGCTATATGCATTCTACACCCGCTCTAGAGACCATCAGCGATAAGCAAACTGCGGATCTTATGTATTCATAGCAAGTTCTCTAGACTGAAATCCGATAAAATAAAAATTTAACAGAATCGAACGGAGATTTAACATGTCCCTTCATCCAACAATACATTCCTCAAAACACGAATTTGCATAGTGGACCGTGGCAAAATTCAGAGAATCCAGAGATTCCTGGACTTAAACACTAATTAATTATGTCATACCTTCCAGATTCTCATAACAATGCCAGGAAAAGCACAATATCCTGAAAAACAAAGTTTAGACAGCGGCAGCAACTGTCGGGGAAAAAAACTCGACGCGTCATGTCCACATGCAAATGCAACATTATCCATTTTTTTACTCGCAGTTGGAGCCCCCACCATTCCGTTCTTTTTCTCGCAGAATCAAAATGCAACGGCCGTTCCTTCGCAAGCTCCCCGGTCGCGCATGAAAGCTCTCTCCCCCCGACTGTGACGAAAATGAGCTTCCTTCCACCCTTGTCCTGGCCTGCGAACGCATTAAAAAGGCTCGGCACGGGGGCGGCCTGTATCCATGCTACGTTTACTCTTTATCTACGATATGTTCTTCCCGAGCGTAAAGCGTGTGACATAAAAATTTGCATACGCGTAAAACGGACAACTCCGGCAGCTTGCCATGCCGTGCCGTGTTTTCTCTACAGTCGATCCGATGCTAGTCGCGTGTGCTACCACAGACGGGACATTGTTATGACTGGGTAAGCCACCCCGGTTATTGCATTCTTAACGGTGGATATTCGGCTCGGGTTACTGCGAGCCCGCGACTATTGCTGAAACGCACGAGACTGACGCTCGTATCCCTCGTTCGACGACCCGATATTTTCGAGCCATTTTTCAAGAGTTCTACTGCTCCTTCGTTTCCCATTAGGCTATTGACCCCGCAATTTGCCACCATTCGAGTAATTCAAAGGTTCCTGATCGACGTTTTCACTGTTTCTTTCTTTGTCTAAAATAGAAGGCCCTTTTTCAACTCATGTCCCCATTTTTACACGCAATTCATTTTTGTAAATATTTAGGAAACTCAGAAATGTTGTATCTTTAGGTCTTTTAAATTTTATGGACATTCGTGTGACTGTTGTGTTAAACCGCTGCTCTATAAAAGGTAGCACATCTCCCTACACATTTTTTATCAAAGCTCGCGAATTTGGATAGCGTTAACGCTTCTCCAAAGGACAGCGCATCGAAATTAATAATGTGTTACTAAAAACTTAAGTTCTGTAATAACAAGGAAAATTAAAGAAGTTACATTCCAAATCTTGATTTGATGCTTTTGGATGCGTTTTCTGCAGAATCTAAGTTGAGTACTAGTATATATCCATCTCACATGACATAACCTCAAATTTGAGGATAACTATTTAAATATATAGATATTGCTTTCTCATACATTTTCATAAACACAATTTTTTCGCTAATAATGCACCTGTTTTATACATTATAATTTCTAAAAAGATGTATCACAATATAAATTCGATTTCATTCTATTATCTTAAAATTTTACTTTTTTAAAAACATTGGTTTTTTTTAAACAATGAAATTATATTTATTTTAATAGTAATTCGTTCAAAATTTTATTGTATTGATTAACATGGCAGCATAAACTTCTACGAACAAAGAGAATATAAAAACCAGAAAAGGAGATAAATATCATACGTGTATTAAAGAGACTCTCAGTAATTGATGCGACTAGAAATATGTACATTTCTAGTTCTGGGTGAATAGAAATAGTAATGAAGACATTTTATTCTTAGATTACCTAGATTAAACCTACATTAATAAAGTCTTACAAAACTTTAGTGAAGCCCTAGTGTGGTACTTCGTAGTTTGAGTAAATGTGATACCATTGATGGGTTAAGAAACTTATATTTCTAACACGTAATTATATCAAGTTGTGTATATAGAATAAAAATTGTCCTTGAATTGGAATCTGTAGAAATATTATACGATACTGGCGCACCACACCGCTTAACGCTTAATTACTAAGTTTCTGATGAGTAATTAAAACTGGAGGTTGTATAATTGGATGAAACAAGAAGATCAAAGAGCCTACATAAAGAATTTAATAAAATTGATAAAAAGGCGCCTAAATAAATCTAAATAATGTTATTTCTAAAATCACCAGAAGTGTCCATTTTCGAAGAATTAAAGAACGTATAAGTAAAGTCTTATTGTTTTTTACTACACAATATGTAATACTTAATACATAATACACATACCGTCGACACAAAAACGACTAAATATTAGTAATATAAAATATAGTATTTTACACTGCTTTATAGTATGTACGTAATACTTGAAAATAAATATACAGTATGCGTTATAATTGTGAAATATTAATTTTTATAATATTCAGTGAATGGAGAAGACGCGTCCAAGGTAATTTGTTACACCGATAGACCTCGATGAAATGATGGATGGCCGAGTCACAAGAGTAACCAGAAATTTCTCTCAATTTTTCGGGAAGGCCGAGTATCGGTTCATAGCCGTGGAATAGATTACAGAATTCATCCGCGACGAGCGATTAATTTTAATAATTGATTGCTACTTCGGCTTGTCAAATTACATCGTTGCATAAAAAGCATGCATATTTCATTTGGCGCGTGTCCCTTGAACGGCGCAAATGCGTCTGGCGAATTTAAATTTCAATTAACGCCGCCATACGTTTCACAATTGGACATACGTCGCAACCGGTACAAAGTTTATGCTTCGTTTCGATTCCCGACACGTAGTCTCGACTTTGGTATGGTACACCACACATGTGTGTAATTATTAAAAACGATCTGAAACATGGAATTCAAATCCTTTGCCAATTATGTCATTTATACAACAACTTAACCATTTTGTTTCTCCTTTGCTTCAAATTACAAAGGAAGTGTATTCTAGAAAAACTATTTCTGATTGATAGTTCAAATGATGCAGATTTAAGACAATAAGAAGAGAAGAAACACAATGTTAAATACATTAGCGAATTTAAACTAATAAATAATATAAAAGCTATAACAATCTTTTTATTTCGAACTATTGATGCAACTTCAGAACAAATCAGAATAGAAGGAGAGCAATCTTGAATGGAGACGTAAACAAATAAAAGAGAATTAAAAGCGAAGGGAAACAATATCAGCATAAATATAAAGCATTTTCTGTCACAACAAAAAAACTTAAATTCATTGTCCGATAAAAATTAAATTTAAACTGATATTTTTATTGTTATGTGAGAAGTAAAATATGAAAATTTGCCGTGTCCAATCTTTTTTTTAATGTTGAAATGAATATTATAATCTATTTACTTGTCATTTCGGATTTTATTGTATCAAAGCATAATTTGAAAACTAACAACTTGATCCTTTAGGGAATACACAATAGATTCAACACCGGTATTATTATAGAAACCGCTATGTCCGTGCTAGGTTGAATTGTAAAAGACCCCATATTTATGTCATACCAAAATTTGCTTTGTCTTGCAGGAATATCGGAATCGGTACCTTAAAGTTGATATTTGAAGTTGCTATCTCGGTCGTAAAGTAGATACATAGTAGGAACTATAACCTCTACAGCACATTATAAAACAGATTTAGAAGCATATGCAGAAGTGTGCAAACGAAGAAAAAGCGTTGCATTTATATAAATCAAACATTGTGTAAACAAAACATTGTGGTAATGACTATATTGAGGATTTTATGCATTTATGAGAGAAACAAGTTGGTGCAATTTAAAACAATAGAAGGATTAAAAGCATTTACGTATGCGGATCTACAATTTTTAACTTGTTAGGATTATTAAAGAAATAAAAGACCAAATGACTACTGTGTCTTGCGATTGACGTAGACAATTTTTATTTTACAGAAAGATCCGAAATCTAGTAATGACTGACGAAATATGAATGATCTACTCCACTATAAAAATATAATCGATGGACAAGCCATAACGGCGGATTCGATTGAGGATTTCCAGGAGGAAGAACTATTGCAAAAGAGCTAAAAGTTGATTAGATATACAAATGTGATTTGAAATTTAGCTGAAATTGACAAATAAAACAGCTTTAAATTCAAGAACAAAAACCACAGTGACTTTTGTACCAATCCCATAACGGCTGTCTCATCAGCGCCGACAGAAAAATTGCTTTCTCTATTGCGAGTCCCATGGACAAAGCGCTGTGCAACGTAACGTGTCACATGGCAGCCAACGTGTCAAGAGGGGTGTACAGTACAGGGATCAGTGGCGGATCGAGTATCTACGGGGAAGGTATTGACTCAGGAGCCCTCTTGTCACGAATGGAGGAGGCGTCGTCGCAAATATAATTAATTCTCGGTGTAATTCGAACGCGGGAGAAGTCGATACGTGACAGAACACGCGGCGCGACGCGTTCCGCCTCGCGTTTCGACGTTCCTCGAACAGAAACCCGCCTCCGTATCGACGAAGGGATTCCTATACGGGGAAAGCTTTAATTAGCATGCGGCTTGTCAACGCCCGCGTTCTCTTATTCAGCGATTTCGTTTTCGAGCCCGTCAACCCGAGCGCTGTTTATCAATTAGCCTTAGTTAGCGAGTGCGACCCAATTTCACGTGTCTTCGGAAACAATCCACCGACAGATATAAAATAATCATGCAAACCGTGCCTTAAGGAGGCTGCTTAAAACGCTAGGAATAACACGATTTCTGTAATTGTCTTCTTTAACCCTTTGCACTCGGAACTATTTCAACTGAAAAACCAAACCTTTCTTCTAACCTAAAATATTTCCATCGTACATAAGTTTTTTTCATTATGTGCGTACGAAACTGATACAGTACCTCATACAATACTTAAATGTTTAGTAATTTATTAAATATGAACAAATTTAATCACATAAACAATATTCTTAATAATGGTGTAGCAATTTGTAGTGGCGCCTCAGAGTCGCCATTCGAGTGCTAACGGTTAACCCACTGTGAAAGGCATATGTATTATACAGGGTGTCTCGTAACTGGTGTTACAACCGAGCAGGGGGCGATTCTACATGGAAAACTGAGTCGAAAATATAGAATAAAATTTGTTGATACAGGGCTTTGTTTTCGAGAAAAATGAGTTTTAAAGTTTGTCTAGTGCGCGTGCACTCGGCTTACTTGCTGCTCAACGAACTTTATTCTGAGTTACCTCAACCTTTTGTCGCAAAGGTTTTCGAGGTTTGTATACATCGAATAAATCGAAGGTCGAAGTTACAATGTTAGAATTACCTTTGAGGAATTCGTTTAATTCATAAATTGCTGGAAGAGCTGTCCACGTTGTTGTAGACATAATTGTGCTCTACGTATTAAATTCCTTCGAACCTCTTGTAATGTGCAATTATTATGTTGCTTTAGATGTTCAAACGCTATCACAATTTTTTGTTGTAATTGTTCGATGCTCGTTATGTCATCACGATACACAATCGATTTCACCTCACTCCACAAATAAAAATCTGGAGGCCAAGGTTCTCTGCCACCGCGACCGATCCAGCACTAATAATTTTCACTTAAAAAACGTCTTACTTCGCAACTGTAGTGCGGTGGTGCTCCATCCTGTTGAAAAATTAGTCGTCACTGGAACCGCCATAGATTTAAAGATTGAAGCTACAACAACAGTGTACAAATCCACGTACGGTGTTTTTTAGTCGTTACATCGTGTTTTGAATGAGAGGTGTGCCGCCAACTTTACTATAGTATAAGCTAAATATTAGTGTTTTACATGACCAAACTTGTTCCTCATTTTTGTTCCATAAAACAGTAAAAAAATCGTACGTCAATTCTTAAGGTGTCGTTGTAAAGAGGATGCTACAATCTTCAAATCTATGTCAATTGTATTTACGACAAAAATTTTAGAAGACGTCTGAGTTTGTAACACTTTTGAGGAAACATGGGTCTTCACTATCCCACCCGCTACATCATGTAAAAATATTACAGGAAACTGAACACTGCGTTGCGGAAGTAGAGGCTTCAAGCTTAAAATGGGTTCCGGCTAATGATTGTTGTTGAGACGTGATTATTGTATGGCCGGCTCGTATTTCGGTTTGGGTCTACGCTACGGTCGATTTTGAACAGTGCCATTGTCGAAGGGGTCCTCTAGCGTCTTCTGACAAATTTATTGTTTTATGACTCTGGTGCGGCTGGAAAGTATCAACTGGCCATGGGAAAGTCAGCCTAGCCGTGCAGCTCTCAATGGCACTTGACGTAGCCTAGGCCCACGCTTAGCGCCAAGGGGGGCCTGTGGCCCAAAGCCTAAATTATGGTTTCCGGCGAAATTGCGGGAAACCGAGTGCAATCTATTTAGCGACACTCGTTACGACGTATTTCGTCTATGGGCGTTGCCCTTGTTTTGGGAGGTCATTTGTAGCCTCACAAATATTATATCATTGGCTGGGACCCCCACTATTTTGTACTTTGTGGAGGGATTTTTCAACCCCACGAGGTTACTTGTCTCTCACGCGTTAGTTGTAAGATCAGTCGCGATTTAAGAGTCGAAATTACGAGTCATGATCTAAGAGTCGAAACTAAGAGTCGTGAATTATCTGTCGGTATTATACCGTCTCCTTTATACCGTCTTTCACATTTTTTGTTAAAGTTACTTAGTTATCCGAAACCCGATTATTACTTATTTACCTCTCTTTGAGGTGTGTATCTCAGCGGTTCACTAATACTGTTTGAGCACTGACACGACACAACAATTGTCACATATATTTTTACGAAAGTATTGTATTCAGTCTCTGAACAACATGTATTTACCGTCAGTCATTCATACTTTCGACAATATATGCAATATTTTTGTGCTAACAGGGAGATTTCATTAACGTCTCCTATAATGAGGTAGTAATAAGGCTATCCTAATTTGGGCCTAATTCGTCTTTCCCAATGCGGGCCGCATTGGGCTTTCCCAATTAGGCTTGCGTTGGTATACCGCGTTACATGTCGCATGGGGCAGCCCCATTAGGGCCTAACGGCCAAATTAGGCTAGCCTAATGCGGACCTAATGCTTGTGTAACTGAAATTTCTAATCGGGTATCTTTCGCCAAACACACACCGTGCGACCGAAGAGGCAGCGACCGCGCGCGAGCCCCTGCAGACTTCCTGCGACTAAACGATGTCACACCAGATTGGTGTGCTACACGGACACCAAAACGGTATAAATACCGGACATTTCTCGCACCGAAATCACTCAGAAAGGTCACTTCAAACGAAACGCAGCTCGACAACACTCCTGTACAATAGCACTTCAAACGAAGCGCAGCACGACAAGACTATACAATTTGTTAAATATACTTACTTATTACCAAAACCAGTATAAAACATTTACTAAAGCGAACAAGTAATCCGCGGCAATGACGCTCGCGGACTTGTCGCAACATATTGCAACTTAAATATCGACAATTTTTTAAGATTTGGAAATCTAGTGAAATTTTTTTTGGATCCATTGTATACAGAGTGTCCCATTTGATGTTCCGCACGCAATTATTTCTTAAACTAAAACTCTGTAAAAAATATTTCAAATAAATCTTACTCTGTTTCGGGGGAGACATCTTATGGTGTTCACAAATCTTCTCTAAGTGGATGTGTTTCCGAGATTTCAAGGTGAAAACGAATGTGTTATGGGTCAGTGAATTTGTCTCGGTATAGGCTAGACGATTATCTAAATCAGACAGTTCCAACCAGTAACTCCGGAGCTATTTGAGGCACCTTCCCCGCTTATGTTTTTCCCCCACTCTTAGACTTCATCGTTATAATGTATAGCAGGGATGGGCAATTTTGCCTCAATTGAGGCAAAACCGTCCACACCGTGGCGCCCTCTGTCCCCTTCCAGCAAGCACGGTACAATGGGGCAACGAAGACACGAGACATCAGCGTACGTAACGAACGTGCGCGATGCATGAAAGATAGGTTGGTGGGAGAAGCAGGCGTTTGAGGGGATCCACTCGTGCCCACCGCTGATGTATAGTAATGGGAAGCTCCCACCATGAGAGCGGCGCGGCGCGCGCAGCACTCACTAATTCTACGACTGTACGTAGTAGTAGGAAGAGGTTCGATGGTGGGGACCTTGCAGTTCTCGGAGGGGAATACTTTGAAACTCCCTGATTTAAATGAAAACATATACTTCCTTATTGAAAATCAGGGATCACCTTGATATCTCGGAAGCACGACCACATTGAGAATTGAAATATTTTTTTCAACGAGCTATAGTTACAAAAATAATTGCGTGCGAAACTTGAAATGGGGCACCCTGCATATACTCTTAAGAAATTTTCATGATTAATCATATTAACCCGATGTTGCTCAGGTGGGGCGTGGTAAACTCCAGATATTTTTAAGCAAGCTGCAAGAAAATGTGTAATTAAAGATAGATCTTGCATTACTAACAGTTTGAATATCTTTCTGTGCAATAAATCTATGCTGTTGTTAAAAAATGTGTACAAATGTTTTTATTTTTAATTGTACACATTCTTTGTAGGCATAAGTGAGAATTTTAAAGTTTACAGAGATGAAGTGTGTGGACCCTACCTCAGTAATGATGCCATTATTTCTGACCTGAATGACGAAGAATTAACGCTTTTATAAAACTGAAACAACTGAGGTTTAAACATCTAGACACGTTTCGATGATTCCTTGTTTGTAATAATGCAATTCTTACTTGTACTACAGCAATAATTTAATTGTGAATTATTTTACTAATTTTTACTGATGATTGAACCAAATAAAAAATTGTTTTTAAAGTTCGTGAAGCGGGCTGCTTCTTTTCAAGATGGCGGAGATGATTGCGGAAGACATTGATGCATTGCGATAGGAGTATGGTATTTTTGAAAAACGGAAAATCCGGGTCAGGTCGGTAATGATAATTAACGTCAAGGCGCAATAAAGTTTCGATTGATACTTTTACCACGAGGGCGTTCGACCGTTTTTTTTCACGATTGCTGTTGACATGGCGGCAGCGAAATAAATCGAGGCTCGTAAACTCGACTGACGAATGAAAGTTGGTGAACAGCGGACGTCAAAGTGACGACGAGCTCGGAATATTCGATCAAGAGTCGTCTTCAATTTCCACCGTCGACTCGACTGTGCCCTATTTTGTCCCCGAACGTATACTCAACGAATTGCTCAATTAATTAGGAGTAATTGTAATTTAGTCGCGGTACGTGCTGTTCGGAGACTCGAGGTTTATAATCTGAGGGAATGAACGTTCTCGTTCGTTTCGGATGCAATATCGAATGCCAATCTCATACTTATCGTGGTAACCAGTTGGTAAAAGGATAGTTAGCTTAACGTTTGAACAGGATTATTAGTTACTGGCATGTGAACTTATAGTTTCAATATGTTGCTTTACTGCATTGTATATTTTGTTTGGGTTTCATGCACTTTTCATGCTTTAATACTTTGACTGCTAAACCTCAAAAATTCCACAAAATGGAATTAATTTATTTAATAAAGTCAGTATAGAAAAATTAAAATGTCAGATACTGAGTAGTCCTTTAACCGTCTCGCATTTTCTAGGTCTTAACCAAATTATGTACAATGATTATATTAGCGTAATAATTAATTATAAAGTATAGACAAATAATTGTGCCTCCCATATATAGGTGACACGATAATGAACGTGTTAGGATGATTATTACAATAATCACTAGACTAAAAATTTAATACATTTATGATAAAAATGATTACGTAAAATATCGAACTCTAACAGCATTAGAAGAATTTAAGAATATCGCCACATTCTCTTCAATCCATTAAAATTATTAAATGATGAAATTCATTTTTATTTAACTTCAGACTCCTTACAATCAATGTAGAAAATTTTTGTTTTGCATAATGATCCGCAGTAATCGCGAATTCTTTTTATATGTTTCACACGTATTACGACTTTAGGATCGTAAAAGTATGAAATACAACTTTTAATGAAACAGTTTCCTCTGAAAGGAAACAGTAATTTCTCATTTATTAGGTGTAGTTCAAATCTTAGTTTATTCCGTGTAATTATACTTTCAAAGTATACCGTTATTTCAGTGTAATATTCTGGTTAAGAACAAAGAGAGAAAACTAGATACTGATAATAGGAAGTTGAAAAACGTGTTTCAATTTTGTTAAAATCAAAATCGTGCCGCTCACAGTGATATCGTTTTTCATCGGACTCTGATACCAAAGTACTATTGAAATATTTTTACATCGTGAGCAGCAGACTATTTGCAACGACTATACATACAGTGACGTGCAAAAGTATCCGGACACCCTTTAAAAACGAATAACTTTTTCAAAATTAGTTCAAACGGCTTGAGTTGTCTTTAGATTCTCGAAGGATTAGTTTACTAGGTAACGTGAAAATAATTATTTATAAAAATTGAAAATGATAGAAATTGTGAAGAAAAAAGTAAAGGTCACGACTTTTAACTTTTTTTACCTGTGCCTGTAATGAAAATTTGAAATATATCTTTTGTAGATATTCATTGGCTATATACATGCGCAAAGGTCATCGAAATCGGTTAATATTGCTATGAGCAAATGAGCTACGAACATTGCAAGATGAGAGTTTAAGAGTGAAAGTCGCAGATTTTCTGCCTTTTCAGGGAATTTCGCCCTTATGTGATCAGCTTTAAATGTTTGTAGTTCATAACAACGTTAACCGAGTTCGTTAAAACTTTGTACATATGCATAACTTATCTAGACCGACAAAAGGCGTATTTCAAATTTTCATTACAGGTACAGATAAAAAAGTTAAAAATAGTGATCTTTACTTTCTTCGTCGCAATTCCGACCAATAGCAATTTTTGGAAAAAATTATTTACACGCTAACCTAGTAAACTAATCCTTCTAACATCTCAAAAAAACTCAAGCCGTTTGAACTAATTTTGAAAAAGTTATTCGTTTTTAAAGGGTGTCCGGATACTTTTGCACGCCACTGTATATTCCAAAACCTGATCACGTTTATCAAAGCAGCTGTACGAACCGGATAACCAAGAAATGTCAATAGAACTGCGAACGATATGAAATTGACGACTGCATATATAAAAATAAATGAGAAGCAAATTGAATTATCACATGACTTTTATTATTAATAAATCCAATTATATCGCGCCGATGAATCATCAATATTTATTGATGCGCTAATTTGATATACACTGTCCGAAATTTCTATAAAGTCACCTACATTTTGGTGTGTTTTTAAAAAATATTGAGAAATTTGATACTTTTCAAATATCTACAACATTGCGTACTTACTACTGAGTAGAGATATATATCCCACTCTCTCACAAATGTTTATATTTTGAGTTTGTTTACATTTTCGTTGAAGGCTGCGGCACGAGACTGCGAAATTTCTATAAAGCCACTTAGTTTGTGCTTACATTTTGTGTGGATAACATCAGCGAGAATCAACCAAGGAACTTTAATTGCATTTAAGATGTGTGAATTCATATTAATATTGATTCTTAAATTCATAAAAATTGTGTATATATTATATTTGAATTTATTTTTATTAGAATGCCACGAGGCAAGTTATTAACAAGCGAAGAGAAAGCATCCATTGATGCTTACAAAGATATGGGATGTTCTAATCGATCAACTGCGAAAAAAAATTAATAGGTCACGTACTCTGATAGATAATTGTATAAAATTAGGCGAAGCATATGGTAAGAAATACCATGCAGGTGGAAATAAATATTTACAAAAAGACAAAATTCATTGTTGATGAAGATGGCAGCAAAGGAACTAAAAAGTTGAGCACTACTTCGTACTGAGCTACAGCTACCGATATCAACAAGGCGTGTGCAGCAGATTTTAAAAAGTTCAGGGCGATTTAAATGGACAAAAATGCTGCAGAAACCAACACGCCTCGAATTTGCAGAAAGACATATGTCCTGGACCCAAGAATGGGAAAATATAATTTTCTCTAATGAGAAAAAATTCAACTTGGATGGGCCAGATGGTTATAAGTTCTACTGTCACGATTTAAGAAAAGAAAATAATGTTGCAATGAGTCGTAACTTCGGTGGTGTCTCATTAATGATTTGGGCTGCATTCAGAGCCAATAAAAAAAACACCAATCTGTCGAATAAGTCATAAGATGAATTCGACACAATATACAGAGCTGTTGGAGATGGTCTTAATACCATTTACAGAAGAAATTGAGACTGAAGACTTCATTTTTCAGCATGATAACGCCTAAGTTCATGCATCACGGCAAACAAAGGAGTGGTTAGACTACAGAAATATTAGGATTTTGACATGGCCTGCTTGTTCGCCAGATTTAATCCCAATTGAGAACCTGTGGGGAATACTTGCAAGAAAAGTATATGACAATTGCAAACACTACATCTGTGAATTGTGGTGAACGAAGCGTGGACATCCATTGAAGCAGAAACTCTTCGTACTTTGATATCAATAATATCTAATCGAATTGTCGACTTTATTCGAAGAAATGGCAATTATACTAAGTATTAATTTGTAATATATAGAAGAAATTTTCGATAATCTTAATGTTATCTACTTAAAAAACTTGTGGCTTTATGGAAATTTCGCAGTTCGGTTTTTGTTAAACTATATAACTTTACGTTTTTCTATAAATAAATAATATATTTATGAATTTAATCATGTAAATGGTTTCTTTTATTAATCCTAAAATGCTATCGTGTATCAGATTCTCATTACTATGACATAATTATAAGATTTCACCAAAAAATCGGGTGGCTTTATGGAAATTTCGGGCACTGTATTGTTCATTTCATTAAATGCATATTTACTGACAAAAATTAATATACAGTGACTCACATACGGAAACTTTTAAAAAGACTTTCTTAATACTGGACCCTACGACTCGAATTTTTTGTTATTGAGAAATTAGAACAATTAGTTTACTACATGACGTGAAATAAAGTTTGAGAAAATTACAATTGGTCGGAACTGAAAGTTGTATTTAATAACATTTTTATGTGGACCTATTCGAAAATTTAAAAAATACATATTGGAATTAGCATTATCACGCCACTGAGGCCCCACGATGGTGCTGCTCTCCCGTGTCCCCCTCGTTTGTTTATGTAACTTTCCTTGGTCGCGTGCTTCCGTGTATCAAAATCACGATTTGCTATCAAATACCATGTATAACCAGCCTAACATGATTAGCAATGTTATATTGTAGGTTCAGTAGTATTTATGCATAATTAACAGCATAAGCAACAATATTTTTTGTATATCTGTATTAATTATACATATTGTTACGATGATATGGAATCGTGACATTCATGAAGTCCCTCCCCCCCTGCGAGATGCTGAAATTGGATAGGGAGTTGTTGACAAAAAGAAGGTCGCCAGATCGATTCAAGACGTCCGAAAGAGAGGACGTGCAATGGTCTACGTACAAGCAATGATTGATAGTTATTTAGCTATTGTAAATATACCGTTGCGTTCTGTGTTTTACGTTTATTAATAAAAATGTGTCACTGTGGAGGCGGAGCCGAAGCCTCCGCAAGAATATTCTGAAAATTTCATCAAAATCGGTCAACGTTGCAATGAGCTACAAACGTTTAATGATTGTAAAAGTTGCAGTTTTTCACGATTTTCGATCTCTAACTACATATAATGAATCTAAAAAATTCTTACATCCTTCAATGCTTGTCGTTTTATCCGCAACAACCAATTTTGATGAAATTTGCAGAATATGTAAATTGTCACAGATCTACAAAATGTATTTTTTAAATTTATAATGTAGGCCCACACAAAAAAGGTGTAAAATACAATTTTAAGTATTTTCTTTGCAATTCCGATTAATTGCAATTTTTCAAACATTTCTTTATCATATCATGTGGTAAACTAATTGTTCTAACTGCTAAAAAAAAATAAAGGTCGTATAAGTATTCAATTAATTAACTGCCTGAATTATTAATTAAATGAATTAATTCGTCCAATATTAAAGAAGTGTCGTTTTTTTTAAAGTGTCGGAATATTATTGTGAGTCACTGTGTGCATAGATACTTCGTGTTCTTTCACAGTAGAATTTTATATTTGTTGTAGTTTACTGAAATAATTAACTAGTAAGTGAGACTATATAGAATATAATGTACTATAATTAATTGTATATTGTTCCTTCTAAAAGCTTATTTTCCAAGCATGCTTGGGTAATATTTGTGATAACGTGGTTTGTGGATTTTACAATACATTTACATTTTAAGGATTATCTCTAAATCTTGAATGCTACAGTGTTGCAACGGTAGGAGACTATGGCGGGTTGGGCACAGTAGTAGAGGACTGCACGAGTCAGCCATAAGAATTCCGAAGGCCAGCACTTGGTCGGGTCTCGGTTAGATACGAGCTCCTGGTATAAACCCTCCTTTCTTCCATAAGTTCATAGATAAGGAACGCTAAATATACAGAGTTGGTCTCGGAAATAATAAGAGGACTAACGTTCTTTTTGCAAAGATTACACAAATACAGTAATGCATTCTGTGGACAACTACTATCTTATTAAAATTAAATAACGGAAACAAATCCTCATCTAATAAATTGAAAATACACCTATGTCATTGATATTTTATTGAATAATAATTTATTCATACAACGAAAACCTTAATGAACTAATTTTGTCAGAATTATTTTCAATAGCAAATTTATACATTAAATATAATCCTGCTAGTATACAGTAGACCCATATGTAACTCGACCAAAAATCTGTTTAAAAAAGATTGTATATATGTATTTGTAGATTGTATACATGTACTTTGGACCGTTCCTACAACTAAATAATTGATGTTTATGACTATTCACTGCTTTATTAACCAATTTTTGGAAACATATTTTTGAAAGTATTTCTTGTAAATATGTTAATCTTCCTTTTCTCCTAATGTAACAGATGTCCATTTAATTTAATCGCCACACAATGAGTAATTAAATGTCGATTTTGATATTTTCTGTCAAATAGACTCAGGTTCTGTTTTCGGAGGGTTAAAAAGACTGTACATATACTGCCACAGAAAATACTTACATACAGTTTCTTTCTAAACTGTTTTTTGATAGCGTTACACGCAGGTCTACTGCATGTTAATTAGATGTTAAAGACGTTTTAGTAACATTATTGAATAAATATACGTAAGACGTCAATATTTAAAGAATTCAAAATATATTTTAGTAACAAGTTAAAAAATTCTTGGACCGATGTCTTCGGAAATATTCTTAGTAGCAGGTTGATGTACTAAATATCGAGATTTTTTTTGTCCGTATTAATTATGTGTTAAGTGTTTTTATTGAAACAGTATAATATTTTTCCCTGTGTTTTATTAAATATGATACTTGTCGATAAATAATTCTTTGTACCATTGAGACGGTTTCGAAGTTTATCAGAAAATGTTATTCCATTAATTCTTATTTGAGAGCGACCCCATGACGTCGATTTCAGTCAAACGGAATTTGATATAGTTTCGTAATGCGTGTTTGCTGGATTAGTATGGAAAAGTTTATGTGACGAGACGCGGAAAATGATTTTATTATTACCAGCCCTGGAAACTTGTTGGAGTCGTGCGGAAGTTTCCAGAGCAACGTACGAACATTTTTCTTCTAACTTTTCTCTTCCGCTTCTTGACTTGCATGGAATTTTCGATAAGGCATTGCAGCATTACAAACTCATTATAACGCATCTCCTCTTTGTTCTTTTAATTCTGTTAGATTCGCCTGTACATAAGTTAATGTAACGCGACATTCATAAAATTCAATAACATTCAGAAGTTGAAATGCATTCGATCTGAACAAAAAACATTTGTGCAACTTTAATAAGAGGAAATAAGTTTGCATAAATTTCTGGTGCAACGATTCGAGTGCTCCGTGGTGTGTGTCGGAGATTTCTCACTGTTCTTTCAGTTCTGTAAGATTAACCTGTACATAATTTAATGCAATGCGAGACTACTAAAATACAATATCGTTCGAAATTTACAACACGTTAATGTTTTTCTGAATCCTTGCTGAATTATTTTTGTCACAGTTACGATCATTAAAACTTTTTTATCCTTAGCAACTTCCTAGTGGAAACAGAAAATCTATATTTATTGTATGTCTACAGTTACTTTATTGCTTCACTATTGATCACAGAAAAATAAATCGTATTTTGATTGAAAAGAAACATCATTCATATTTAATAGAGTGTGTTCGAAATTTCGTGACTAGCTCGACTTATTATTATAAGACATACGGATAACAGTGAATGCTCGTACAGTTTTAATCACAGAAAGCAATAATTCGTTCTTCGATTACGAAGGTTTGTATAAATTTTCGGTGCAACGATTTGAAACAAATTATAATCGAGTAGGACTTATTCGCCATTTCTGCAGTGAGGTATTATCTGGCACCGCGTGAGCTAAAATATGATCAAACTATGTTGTTGTAACAAGTCTTAACTCGTAGTTTGTGAATAAAGTCGACTAAACTTTGTGGGATTTAGGTTGTTAAAACGGTACATTTACCGCGGCTGTTTTCAGACGCAAGTTACGTTCGTTTAATTCATTTTGTGTCACGCTGTGCCCCATAGGGTCTCAATTTTCGAGCTCTACAGCCAACGAAGTTTATCCCCCTAGCGGTCACGCAACTGACAATAGACGTTCACTGACAATTTTATCGTGCCGACGCAGTGCAGCTGTTCCGAGTTATTTCTCTGTGACAATTTAATTTCAAAGATAACATTGACGCTGTTAAAACTCATAGATAGCGTATCACGATGTAAAAGAACTTTATGAATGTAACTCTCTTGGGAATTTATTATCCTGCACTAAACTACAATTTTGCAAAATACTTCTTCGCAGTGTCAGTTCTGCCCCTCATGCACGAGATACGCTTTCCACAGTTGTTAAACATTTTTTCCATGATTAAGTCACAGTACTGGAAATGCAGCACTCAAAATGTTAACCGTTTATAGCTTTTGTATAATTAGTATTCTGAAGCGAGTTGAAACAGTTATTTATTGTAAAAATGTGTGGCATCCTATTTCAGCCGAAATAAACTTGATGCGAATGGATTTATCAATCATAATGCAATCAAAATTCGAAATCGTGCAATTTTCGCAGCACATTTTGGATCGCAAAAATATGCAATTCCGGTGGCAGAAAACAATTAACTTCAATGTTTCATTTCTCCAATATTTTTCACGATTATTTCACAGCTCGTTCGGACAATTTAATATTATTCATTGGAAACGCGCGTTTGTTGATACGTTCGTATTTTTGCACGTTACATTATTATTAGCTGTAGTAAACTTGTTTTTCGTATAAAGAATAGTAAGAATACTGACAATTTTATGGATTTTTGAATAAATAAAGACTTACTAGACATTTAAAAGAAATGTTAATGTCATTGTATGATCGTACTAAGAATTTTCTTATAAAGTAAAAATTATGTCATTTCATATGTCTATTTTTTATTTGTGCCACTGTTTTACAAATTGATACATGCCTACAAGTTTCCAAATAATTTTTCAGAGATTAACATCATATAAAAATCTTTCATAATTATATTACTATTAACATATAAATTATTGCGTTTTGTAGAACCAAGCACAAATGGCCGCAGTTTGATAAGAATGAACAACGCAAAATCTGATGAAACGACCTGATATCCTTTTCTCACAGAAACTGTCGTACATTAAAAAATAATTCTGTTGTCTCAGGGGAGATATAAGCAGGATGTTGTTTCCAATACAGGTTTTGTCCTTTCAATGTAAAGTACAACACGTTCATACACAGCCTGCAGTCGCGAGCATACATATAAGCGTCCGCGGGCCGAAGAAAGTTCCCTGCATCAAAGTTGACAAACTTGATTCTCCCCTTCGGAACTAGCAAAGAGGAACTGAGCCTCTTGAAGTGATAGAACAGCGTATAGCTTGTCAAACTGGCGCAATTTTGACTAATCGTTCTTGGTAGTTTCGACATGGGACAAATGATGTATGAACTTCAACGAAAATTTTCATACACGGAAAGACATGATATCACCTCGTTTAGTTTAGTGCCACAGTAATGCAGGCGTTGTCAACAGTTATTGTATCGGTTTCGGTTCTTGAAACAGTTATGGAAATCCGAAAACGTCTCATAACTGTTATAAGGTATATCGGTTCTGACTTATATCGGTTTCATAACGATTCGATCGATTCGATATAATATCGGTTCTATAACTGTTATTTTTCGGTTTAGGGTTTTGGTTATGCATTTCGGTTACAGTTTGATTCTATGATTTTACGTGGTCGTTACACATGTAATATACATTTTACTTTCACAATCCTCAAACGATTATGTATCAGTTTTAAATTACATATACATGTATGTATATTATATGTGTAATAACTTATAATACAATAAATGCATTTATCATATATATAAGTTTTATAAATGTGTTTTTTATTTATTTGTCGTAAGAAAGAGACATTTATTTGAATTTATTTATCTTGGTTAGGTTTTCCCACACTGTAACTGTTGTGAGTAAGAGAGAACTGCTTTATAGCGCGTTATTTGACGAACCTATGCTCTCCTCGCCCAGCTCTTAATTTGTTTATACAAATATTTCTGTGTGATAGACGAATAAGCCCGCGTGGCCGTAGCCGCAGATTGTCAATAATACAAAGTATTATAATGATGCGATCATACCGCACACATTATCGACTTAAATATACAGGGTGAGACACTAACTATTGCCACCTACAATAACTCGGAAAGTATGATAGTAGTAGAAAAGTTTTCGAAATAAAAGTTGCATCGGACAACAGGGGCCGTAGTGTGCCGTTAATCTATTGTTGTTAGATGGAGTCGCTTCAGAGATGTGAAGGTCACCTTTGTTTTCTACAATAGAATGCTATGATTTGGTACCTGTTTGCTGATAGCGGCTATTGAGACGAATCCAACGAGGTGCAACATTAAGGTCTTTGAAGGTCAGCAAAGGTCATTTATGACAACGATAAGTGAGAGCAAATACTACACAATCCGTGATAAGCAGATTGCAGCATTGAATTGATACCAATACTAATCACTTTGAACACCTTTTATAAATGCAAATTTATTTCGCCTTTTTTGTGATAAATGACCTTTGCTGACCTTGAAAGACCTTAATGTTGCACCTTGTTGGATTCGTCCCAATAGCTTCTATCAAAAAACAGGTACCAAAACATAACAGACTATTTAAAAAAAACAAAGGTCACCTTCACATCTCTGAAGTGACTCCAACTAGCAACAAAAGATTAACGCCACACTATCATTCTTTCGGAGTTAACGTAGGTGGCAACAGTTACTGCCTCACCCTGTAGAATATGCATAATAGAAATGCATAATTGAAATCCAGAACCGAAAAATAACAGTTATAGAATCGATGTAATATCGGTTCTGAAGAATCGAAACCGTAACCGATATAACGTATAATAGTTATGAAACTTTTTCGGTTCTCCATAATTGTTTCAGTCAGAACAGATATTATAACAGTTTGCAACAGTTATTTTGGGAAGCTTCTCAATCCTTGCAGTAACGTCCCGACATACACATGTGAAAACTTTAGGACCGAAATGTAATTTATATTGTGTAAAAAATTTTTGACTGATATATTTTGTTCTAGGAACATTATAAGACTGAAACCATTTAGATTTCTCGCTATTTTTATATAGATATTTGCTTGAACGAAAAAACTTATTTAGTTTTTTCTAATGGCAGCATCTTTGTAATTATAATAATTATGAAATAAAAAATGTGAAACTGGTCATTTGACTGGTCGTGGTAAGGTTGGTGGTAACGTAGAAAAGGATGGTGAGTAAATAAAACCTCGACACTAATGTATCGATAAGATAATACTAAACCGGTGTCAATACATTTTTATTCTTAATTATTCTTTTTAAGAATCTTTTACCAACATATTTGTGACATTTTTCTGATTGAAATGACACAATTTGGATCTTATTTACTTGTTTTATTCACGATACAGTAGATCCTCTATTATCTGTATTAATCAGTGGAGCATGAGAATTCGGATTGTAGAATAGTTATCCAGCTACAATATTAGATTAAAGCTATAATGATTTGTAGAATCAATCGTGTTGTACAAGAACCGCTTTAGATTAAACGGCTTCCATGTAAGACACATATTCAGATAATGATGAATTCAGGTACTATCGATTTGGATAATTGAGGATCTACTAAATCGTCAATTTGGTCTTATTTTAATCAGGAAAACGTCACGCATATATTGATATAAGTTTCATATAAAAAAAATGAAAAACAAAAATGCTGTGTCATTGACAGATTCATACATTTTTATTTGTAAATATCAGGAACATGTATTTTGAAAATATATGGGAGGGAAAATGAGGCTAGAAGGCACGGGATGAATGATGAGAGACCGGAAGGGGGGGTCCGCGGGTAGAGAAGGGTACGGAGTAGATTGTAAGATAGATTTTAAGGAATACTTTCGTATATAGACGTTTCTCTCTCTCTCTCACTCTCTCTCTCTCTAATTAGTTTTAGTTCTAGTTATAGGTAGATTTAAGTTAGACTTATAAGGTAGAGTAAGTTAGGTTAAGATAGTTACTAAGATTAGGGATATATATATATATATATATATATATATATATATATATATATATTGAAAATATCAGGAAAAATGAGGATGACTTTCTAGAAATTTGAGTTCATGGCTAAACCTATAGAGTGAGGCCCAAGATCTGGCTGTTTGAAAATAGTTTTCGCATTTGTACCATCTTTGGAATTAGTCGTTGATTATCGATACTAATCTTCGATCTCGAACGGTGTTCGGTAGCATTCATATTATGGATATGATGGACTCAGAGTCGCTTCGGTTATCGATTTTACACATTCGGACGGTATCACGTGATTCTCTCGAATATTTCGGGCTACCATACCCACACACACACACACACACACACACACACACACACACACACACACACACACACACAAACACACACACACGCTGTTCAGTACCCTAGCACGGTTCCAACGCATAAATTTCAAGCATGCCTGCTATGGTTTATGTTGGCAGGATTAAATAACTTGACCCAGTCGCAACATATCACGGTTGCCGGAGTAATGCTCACCTGGCCCATTCTGTCGTTCTCACTTGTTCTTTTTCTATTCTCCTGCGTTGTACCCTTTTCTTCTTTCGCTCCCTTTTCTTCGTGGCAATGGTCCCCACTATCTTAACACGGACGCGACTACCTTCACAGCTTTTGTCTCGTTTTTCTCTTTCGCCGTTTGTTTAGCGAGTCTCTTTGTAGCTTTGTTTGCCATGGGCCGGCTCATTTCCGTGACAGGGGTGTGATAAGAGGACGCTTATTCTAAAACATTCTCTATCCTGCAGGACTGATCATAAGAATACTGAATACTTCTCTCTGGAACTCGTGCTCTTTGATGCTTCAGCGTGGGCATCGCTGTCAATTGTATTACGGTGGATGAACAAAGTGTTTTTCAATGATGCTATAGGCAACATTATCTGTCACAAGGGAAATGAACACTTACTGTGGCTCTAATTACTTTATAATATAGTTATAATATAGTAAATACATGCTCCTTTATTAAATATATAGACTCTATGCATGAAAATGCTGTTTGAACTTCTTTCTTTATGTAACAAAGCTAACTTTTTTTTTTATATTGTTATCTTAGCCAAATTTTATGGAGATTTTTGAAAATTCAATAATTGCACCAATAGTTGACCAGCCTTGAAAACGAGTAAACTAGTAATTGACCATACGTTAGTCAGTAGTTTATATAAGACTATCACAATTTAAGTAATGAAAATTAAGTCATACAAAGTTAATAGTTTGGGACTTTTAACAAACACCCATTCTTACAATAAACAATTAAATTTGAGTAAAAGCGTTTTGAAGTTGGATCGTCAGATGGTACGGCATATCTATCGCGTTTTTTTCGAAAGATTATTACTATTAAAAACCCTATTTTTCTCGTTTTTTGAAAAATGGAATGCCATTGATACGAGGCGAATTATTGGTGCATTGACCTCAGTAAATAATAGTATATACTATCAGTAGTATAGTAAATATAGTTGTAATATAGTACAACTAAAATAATTTATAACTGCATACAATATATTTTATTCAAAGTAAATTATGGACTTGCATAATGTATTGATAATTCGCATGAAACAATCAGTTTTTAAATAAAAGTATAATTATACTAAATTTTTATTATTTTCTTAGAAAGTATTCATGCTTGTAAACTACACTAATATGAACTCATTTATAAACTACTATACTTTTCGTACTAGGGCTCCAATAATTTGAACACCCACTGTACATAGTGTATTTTCTGCTGTCCCAATTCCGTTTCGAAGTATTGTGAACAGATAATTTTATAGACTATTTTATTGTATAGACTATAATAATATCTTTATTTTCTACAAACTTACAAAGAAATATACAGATCCCAGACACACCGATTCTAATAAAATTTCAGAGTCCTAATGCGAAGTATAATAACCAGAGGCTCCATAACTTTTCTTCACTGAATTATTCTAATCTTTCATAAATGAAGTGCGCTGCATTCAATATAAGTGCCAAACAATAAAAACCGGCAGTGGAAAACGATCATGGTAGCGAACGTGTTAAAAAAAGTTTCAGAATGACTTCTTTTCATGGAACTTTTATTGTACTTTTACCAACTGGCAAAGAGCCAAATAAAACAATATAGTATAAAGCGATGCATGTTCAAGAAATTTAATTTGCTTTATCATCTATATAAAAATATTTTAATTAAGTACAAAAATAACGAGAATGTGACTACCCAAATTGTTAATCATTTCTTGTGTAATATGAACCTATAGAAATAAATTTGTTAAATAATTCCTCATGCATGCATCTTTACAACCTCAATAATCGTATATTAAAAATATTAGAACGCGTCATTTTGAAGGGACCCGTAGACCTAGTGTTAAAAATAGGAAGTAACTGCTTAACCCTGCCTAATTCACGCCAATCGGCCCTCGTGGACAGGGAGCTCGTTTTCGCTTGTGCCCGGCAACAATCAGCGAATAGGATTCGCCCGTACTGTAGTAATGTCACGGTCAAGCGACGGAACGCCGCGCCGTATTCCTGAAACAAGCGGAAAGCTCCAAGGTACACGTGGTTGTTGTCGTTGTCGTCCCGGCAGAAATTGGATCGGTCACTCGATATCACGGCCGGTATTCTCGAAATTCGAGCCAGCTCGCGCGACCACGCAACTCCACCCCCACACCGAGGCGCCGTATTAATATTAAATTCCACTTGCCCCTGCTGCAGCCACCGGTTTCTGGCTAGATAGGGCTCTCCGGCACCAGACCGAATGATATGGCTGGGGGTTGAATGCCTGTAGCTGGTCCGCAGACAAGAATTATATGAGCGAATGCCTCGGGCCGCGTCCGGTTCCGAATAGATCGTGCTGCTGCCACGCCGCCCGCTAGTTTTCATGAATTGCTGCACGCGGAAATGAATGCGGTTCCGCCAGGCCGAGGTGTTAATTCGTTAATCGCGGACGGTTTACCCTGGTTCGGGGATTTTGGCCTCGAACTTTGTTTCACTGACAACGAATGTTAGATAAACTGGAAATCCGTAAAGTTCCCAAACTGCACGCACGAGGAGACCCAAGACAAAAGCAACCGAGGGTGAAAGTAGCATTGTAAACAATTAAAAATTTATTACAACTACTATTACAAATTTTTGGTATATGATGCAGAACAGAGTCAGGCATTATTCGAATGAAATTTTATTTAGTTGGTTATGTGAATATCATTTCATTCGTTATTGCATTATTCGTTACTCGCATTATTTCTTATTGGCATATTATTCACCTTATTCGTAGTATTTGTATTTGTATTATTTCTTATTCATAAATGAATATGATATTCCATGTTCATTTCAGGTTCATTTTAGTCTAACGTTAGTAGAACTACAGAGTTTGTCGCAAAATGAAATAAATATTTTAAACTATCATAATGATGATCGTCGTGAAGTAATAACGTTACAGGCATGGCCTACGATAAAACGGTCTTTTTGCTTCTGTTAATCTTCCAAAAAGTAATAAATTGTCTGACGGAATGTTTGAAAAGAGAGTTCTTGTCAAATGTAATATTTCAAAGATTTTAGTTTAAATACTTTCGTAGTCACTAGTACATCAATAAACATTTTTGAAACAAAACGTTATTTCTGAGTTAGGAATTATTCACATCTTATATAAATTAGCTATTCAAATAAAATTTTATACAAGTACAACATTTAATCGCGATATCAGATTAATATTTTATTCGAATAAAAATGATTCGTGATGCACGAATAAAACTTTTTCGAATTGAAAACTATCCGTCACTCACAAATAACATATTATTCGTTATCTTTTATTTGTTCTTTGTGAATATACTCAACTCTGAATCATTTACGATTGAAGTAATATCTTTGTCGTAACAATATAAATGGGCAATTAACGCATATAGTGATCAAAATGTCTTTTCAACATTCTTAAATAATTTTTTCTTAGTGCTTTGAAATTGTAATATTAATATTTCTTATGCAAGTAAGAGCATCTTATTTTTTCTTGTTTAATTTGATACTTTTTTCATGAAAATGGAAATTCTTAATACTTTTTTCAATTGGTAATTTCTGGATTGCCTAATATTAGGAGTGGGTTATAAATTTATAGAAATCGAAAAGTTGAGTCTATCTGGATGTATCTTCACAAGTTTGCGAACGATGCGATGTGCAGAGTGTAAGCAAATTCTAGGTCATTGCATTTTGGGGTAATTTAACCTCCGTGCGTCTAGAACATGCGTGAAAATTAATTGAAAGCCGTAGGATCTGTTTTCATACTTTATAAAACTACTTCAATGCAGTCAGAATTGATTTCAAACAGCAAAATTAATCTTCAGATTTTTGTAACATTATGATAAATAGATTATGATAAATAGAAATAATTACGTTCACATATTACAAATTACCTTTCACCACTGTAGAAATTATTAGGATAGTGTTTAGCATCGAGGCTGTATTTTTTAGCGCTTTTAAAGTATACATACTAAATGCACGAGTTACATACATGTCTGACTATTGCTGGTTACTTCCACTTATGTTAACGTTCGTAGAAATTATGAGCGCCTCTAAAACATTATGGCTAAATTAATAGCGATACAATGCCAATATTAAGAGTTTCTACAAGAAAACAAACTGAACCATTTATTTATTAAAATTTGTTAATATATTTCACGCAACGAAGTATTGTACTAGCGAGTCACAGCGTTAGCCTCTTAAAATGACGTGTGCCCGAAAAACTCTCTGGGCTTCAGTCTCACAAAAAACGAACTCTGTTGTCGAAAAGAGAACATTACGTCCTCGACTCGGCTTTTCACATAGAATTACCCTCTTTCAGTTTAACCTTTTATGCACTGTACGTACTCCGAAGTACCACTTCCATCAAAATGCTACTCTAAATTAACTGCGGCGTCTATTTTCTGTCTAGAAGTTCTAGGAAATATTTATATCTAACTTATATTATACATAATCAGAATCACAATAAAATACAAAAATCAACAAGAGTCAGTAAACAACTGCTGAAACCATCAAATTATTAAGATTTCTTCATAACTTCAATCTTCTTTAATCCTTTGGGGACGAAATCATTGCGCCATACTGATTCTGACTAATATTCAAAAATTGATTACACGTGGTAAAATTGCTGGACACGATACACTTTCAGACTTCATCCTTTACTTTCTTGAATTTGAGCATAGTTATGGAAAATATCGAAGAGTCAGTCGAAAGCACCAACAAATTACAGTAACATCGCTAACATCATACAACATCCATTATGCAGAAAGAAATAGACGATCGGCCTCGGAAGGTTAATAAACTCGTGGCGCAAATCAGTAGCGAAAATATATCTCACATTCGTGACTTAAAAAACAAAATTTTACATATTCCAAAAACAAGATTTACAGAGTGACTGGTTTTATCTATACAGGTAAACTGTTCAGAATTTAAATATTACATTACGGAATACTTTTAGAAAGAAGTAAATGATTTCGCGGAGGCCATACTCTGGTGCAAGGAGTATTTTTGTACACGAATGCGGACATGACGGTGACATACGATTCTTAAAATAGAAATGTATATTTATTAATGCACTATTCGATACAGTTAGTTATTCTCATTCATATTGGTGTATTAACTTAGGAAGATCAAATGTTCTAACACGTGAAGGCATCAAAACAGTTGTGTTTATTTACATTGCACTTGTATTTGTTGATTAAAGCTGGTCATGCTTTGTATTAAGAAATTTAATACAAGAATTTACATAATTCAATAAATAAGTTCCCAAACCCCCGATTGATTAAGACTTCTCCATAATTCCATCTTCTGTAACAAATTTGTCGCAAACGAACTACCAACGCAAATGTTTCCCGCATTCGCGGCGTAAGAAACAATAAGAAAAAAATTTCATATTACTAATATAAATATAATATTGTACGTTACTAACCAAAATACAAAAATTGCCGCAAATCAAAAACTTCTGAAACTAACGAATGTTTAAGAATTGTTCTCAGCTTCCATCGTCTTTAACAAACTCATTGCAAACGAACGAGCAACGGAATTGCAGCTCGCACTCACGGCGCAAAAAAACAATAATTAAAAGAAAGGTTAAACTGTACTTTGGAGGACCAATTTTGTTTAATTGTTTTTATGCAGTCCTATAGATTTCGACGAGAAAACACTGAAAATGAAAGTCTTATTGCTAGGAGTTCACTGGTTCAGAAGTTATACGCGTGTAAAGTTGAGCACTTTTAACTAACCCCAAACCAACTTGGACTATACCGCTCAGTACTACTTAGCCGATGCGTTGAACACCCACCATCTATCCAGCGCATGCGCTCAACAGTCCTACCTCTACCACCCAACGAACATCCAATATGGCGACGCTCTAACCTGTCGAAAACGCTTAAAATTGCCCATGTTCACACGTGTATAACTTTCCAACCAGTGAACTCCGGTAATCAAAACTTGAATTTCGTTTACTAAAACGTACACGTCTATCATTTTTTCGTCACAATGTGTAACATAGTATATTCATTCAGCCAAAAGAAATTTCATTTTATTAATATAAATACATATTACAGAGGTCCAAAAAAAGTAGCCATAACTCGCTAAACAACTCCTCAAACCATCGAATGATTAAGAATTCTCCACAGCTACCACTCTCCTTAACAAATTCAACACAAACGAACAAACCGCATAAAAGCGTCTCGCACTAGCGATGCAAGAAATAAAGAGGAAAAGAAATTTCATATGTACAGAAGATAATAACATTTCGATATCTCAGTGGTACGCGTTTCACACGTTCCAGAGGAATTTCTCGGACCAGATCGAAGCAGTATCGCGTTCGCGAGTCGCGTGGCGAGATATCCGTTGCGAGCGTCGAGTATCTCTTATTAGATCGCGTTGCTCCACGAATAAGAAAGTTCGATGTGACATCCAGATTGCGGGAATCGTTGTAGCAAAACGATCGCTCGTTGGTGGGCTGGGAGAAGGGGGAAATGTAGGAAATGGTGTGGGGTGTGGGCAGACGTTATCTGGGACACCTTTAAAGCGGCCGCGCCACCATTGCCACTATCGTCGGCCTCGGCGTCGCCAGCCGAATACAAATTATACGGGCGAGCGCAACAACGCGACCGCCTGTCCGAGCATCATACAAATCTAGCCGTCGATACTCCGCGATACCATCTCGAATTAATTCCTGCGAGCCAATGATAAATTGGACCATGCTCGAGGTGCTGGATAAATCATTCCGCCTCCTGCGAACTATCACGGTTTTCCATCGATTTCTTTTCGGCACGATCGGAACCCGAGGAGATGGAAACTCGTCGGAATAAACGCTGGCGAACTACTGAACAGTGGCAAACGTTTTATCGAAGTCATAAAATTCGTCAGGAATGATTGGAATCTTCGAGGTATGCAGTGTCTACCTATTCTCGAAGAAGGCAACGTATTTCCAGTTACGATTCGGACGCATATGTGTTCGTCCATTTTTAAAAAGAGAACTTTTTTGAAAGTGGATCGAACGACTTCGGCCTTTTTGAGAAGTTAATAGAATTAATTTACTGGATGATATGAGAGAGAGAGAGACGTTTTGTAAAAATTTCGATTGGTCGAAATTCTAGAGAAAATATTAAAGGTTGCTTTTTATAACTTTTTTATGGGGGCTTGTATTAAGTTCTACACATGCTGAAAATTTGATCGAACTCGGTTAACATTTCTATGTACTACAGACGATAAAAGGAGGTGAAAATTACAATTTATTTTAAAATAATTTTCTACCTCTAACTGTAGCAAATCAAAAGATTCTTATATTTTTCAATGATTGCCGTTCTTTTGCACGTTAACAGACGTCGGTAAAATTTTCAGCACATATAGAACTGACTTATTAGGTGCAATGCAAGGATTTATGTCGTATTTACACTTTTGGCTCATAAACATTTCCTACTCCTATTCTTATAATCAGTCTAACATTACTTGTACAATATGAATGTTTTAATTAATTATTCGTATGAAGATTATTAAAAATTCTACGTTTCAGGAAATCTCTAATGCAAAGCAATTCGTATCCACTCCTCCATGTACACTCGTCGTACACGTAGTCGACGCGAGTGATTTTCACGCGCTAAATATTGCATTTCAGTCCGTGATTCGTAATAACTAATTGAGAAATGAAACAGAAATACTTGTGTCGAGTAACTTCTTTTCCATCTCTATAACTGTTACAAAACGTTACTACCGATTGAAATGCGAGACGATGTATGTTCGTTGGAAAGTGGATAGCATTAGAATAAACAAAACTGTTTTAAAAACCGAACAGTTTCATTAAAATGCTGCTGCGATTTAAGTATGCTTGGATTTTTATTTATAATTTATTTTAATTAACAGTTGTAGACCATATTAATATGTACACTATCATCTAAAAGTTGGGAAGCAATTACATTTTGTAGTTAAAGTGAATGTTTATTGCATATTTGGAATAGTTTAGTAAATAAAACTGTTTCTCTAATTTCATATTTTATAAATTCTTTGCTTTATTTATTGTTACGTATGTGCTTTTTTTGCTATTCTTCTTTTTTTTAGGTAGACATACGTTTTCTACTAGAACCATATCGTTTTTAAAATTAATTAATAGGATACCAAAAATTTGTTTAAACATTAGCAAAGAAGTGATCATATTTATGAGGTCACAATTTAGTAATAATATTTCCATTTGTTGATTCTGTCATGTGTAGATAATATCTTTACAGATTTGTCACTACAATATGTAAGATTGTTAGTGCAGGGTAAGGTTGATCGAGTCGTACCAGTGCTTAAGTCGTACCACTTGAATTTTGAAAGAACTGCGGTGGCAATAGCACATACAACTACGAGTCAACCAAGTTGCTTTACGTATTATTGTCTGCCATAAACCAGCCTCATTATAAATCCTGTCATCAAGTAAGTTTATTTCAATGTTCTTATAATTTTACTGCATATGTTTGGTACTTAATCTTGCAAGTAAATAATTGATAAAATTATGTTCCTTACTAAATATAAATTCAGTAGAATTTACATAATCGTTTGGTTGAAACGAAATCGTATTAATTTTATTCAATGTTAGGTTATGTGTACTTTTAAATTTAACTTGTGCCGTGTCTTAAGTCGTACCCATACTCGTCAGTCGAAATAACGTCACCACAGAATAAAGAAAATATAAAAAATGCGGTAAATAAAAGAACGCAGTAATTAATAAAAAGTAATTGGCATTAAAAATTAAAAAGAAAAAGTGATTGGTTTTGTTTTATTTGTGGAGAAGATCGGGAGGAAAACATGATTCAATGCTTGAAATGCAAATCATGGCTGCACCATGTATGCGCTGGCGTTAACAAAAGAACAAAAAAATTTGTATTTGATGTTTATACTAACTAAATAATTATGTGTCATGTAAACACATTAATAAAAAAATACGTTTTTATTATTATTGTTGCTTAATTGGATTCTTAGGTACAACTTAGGCTATAGGTGGTACGACTTAGGAAACCGGTTGCTTCAGTCGTACCGTTTTTAAAGATTTAGTTTATTTTACGTGAAAGCATATAGATTTTTTAATTTCATTATAATAAATAACAACAATATTAACACAAGTTTTGAATAACACATTTAATTTCTATTTATTTGATAAATCCTAAGTTTTATACGGTTTTCTTCTTCAGGAGTACGACTTGAGCAACCTTACCCTACTCAACAATCTGTAAGGAATCATTTAAAAATTTTGTATGACTGCTTCTAAATTTTTCAACGACAGTGTATGTTATTTAAACACACTTATATTCGAAGAAACGACAGTAGGAAAAAGTGAAGGATAATGTAGGGCATGTAAATTTAATGTAGGAAGCAAATTTGCTCGCAGTAATTATATAGAAATTGAAAATTCAATTGTCGTGAGCTATGAATGCAACTATTGATTTGTTGACAAAGCTGTCTTGTAGAAAACGCTGCAGACCAGCCCGGGGTCAGTGAAAGAAAGGAAACTTTCAGCTAACGACGTCGTTATTATTACGTGGAATGTACTTCTTCAGGCTCCTTGACGCCGTACTTGACGTTACACCCCTTGACTGGCAAGAACAGCTGGTCGCTGAAGGGGAAAGACCTAGATTCGCGCAAGAAATGTCGCCTGGAATTCGGGGACATTAAACGTTTTATTTCAACTCATCATCGACACTGCCGCGAGGTAAAAGCTACACACAGTTTCTCGCAATATCATCCGAAATATTTGACACAATAAATTACTCATAATATTTAATATATTATGAGTTAGAAAAATTATCCGAAACAATACAACAGATTTTTGTAGTGCAAATTTCAGAATGTAAAAGATACTTTGAACGTTATTTACCTTTGTCAATCTGCTGTATTTTATTTTTCGAAGAAATAGATCTCAACTTGCAACAGTAAGCTCACGCTATTTTGATTGCCGGGATAATGTGTATCTAGTCTGGAAAATTATGTGAATTCCCATTTTTGGGAATGGCTTCAGAAAAATAGTAAACAATAAAGGATTTACTTTAACCGTTAATAAATTTATTGGGTTGGTGCAAAAATAATTGTGGATATTTTATTGTATTTCTATAGTACATCAATGTAAAGTATGATGCTCTGGTTTACGATTTGTATTCTGTCAGTGTTGTATCTGTTCATCATTGGGTTATGCTTGCAGTCAACGTGAAAACCAACATAAGAACAAGTTCGTGCGATTTTATTAACTGTGTGATATTTTGGCGACTGGTAAAGAAAAACTTTTAATACGGAGGGAATTTTGTTTATATACGTACTATTAGTACTGAATGAAGGGTATTTATTCAACTGAACCTACCGAAATGCATGAAACGCATGGGAAAACAGTATTGATTTTAGTCAATATTTAAATTGTTGCAACTTTGAAACTATTCACACTATTTCAATGAAAGGTCTGTTAGAGAGCGCGATGCGCTTTACAACGGTTTTTGTTGCATTATGATATGACGCACAGCGCGTTGTCATACGACAAAAATAAAAAAATCATGAAAACTGTAGATTTTTTGCATGTAAAATGTAAAATCTTATGCGTAAATGTAAAAAATTATGCACGATTTATCTGCCCCTACCTGCCCCTTCATTTTTAACCATCTTTTTAGTGCGTTGTCGTTGGACAAAAATTAAAAAATTACTTCTATGTTGGTATTTAAAACCTTCACAGAAGTGTTGCTAGTCTAATAAAGAAGTATTAACTATGCCTGGGTACTTCACCTGCCAGTGACAACTTTCTGTTACAATTCATTTACCAATTGTGCTACCGTGTTCGTTTTATAAAAGTGTAAACTTTTCATTATTTCCACATAGAGTATGTTAGTGGAGGTGTGTACCTCTTATTTTTATGTTAGTTAGTTTGTTTGTTTCATTTTCTTGAGATAAAATTAGTAATGTAAATTAAATGCTATTGACTGCTTTCATTCAGGTTTCAAAAAATTCTTCTGGGCGGAAATATGCTTGGATATATGTATGTTGTAGAAAATTATGCAGGATTTAGCTGCCGAGAATTATGCCGTGCAAAGTTCAACTGAACAACTTCGCGATGTACGCTGCATAATGCTATTGCATAACACATCAACTTTGGAAGCTTATATCTCGATAATTGTTTATGAAAAGACAAAACTATTCTAATGTTTTGAAAATGTCTTGACGTCATCTCCAAATTTCAATTGTAATCTCTACAGAGCTTTTCAAGGTTACTACAATGGCAAACAAATAAAATCATCATGTACTTTCTTTTATATTCTACAACTTTCGTCTCAAACATTCTTTTGTATCACCTATAGCTTTTAAGTAATGGAATTTTGTCCAAAAAACGGACTATTCAAAGCACTGTGCGACGCTTGGTTCTCGACATATTATAGTGTAAAGATAATGGTAATTTTTTAACATTTGGCTATCTTTTTCTCTCTTGCACAATATATTTTTCTTTCTTTTGTACTCGTTACTGACCTGCCTCTACGTGCCATTAGTTGAAGCAAGCCAGGTTTTACAATTACTTTACAATTAGTGCATACGCTCTAATCCAGGAAATTATTTACGAATAGATCCCCACTCCATTTAACATATGTGGAAACTTATGAGACAAAATGCATTGGAAAGAGCATCAACAATACCATCTTCCGTATTTATTAGATGTAAAAATAAGGTCGCTGCCTCCTTATTATAATATGCGATGTTTATTTATAAAAAGAAGGGATGTAGTTTACGTTTCGAAGTCATCAAATTACTTTCCACACACTTTGTTGAGACGTGCTTATTATCGCCGGCTCGTATTTCGGTTTGGGTCTACGCTACGGTCGATTTTGTACAAGTACCATTGTTCAAGATTTAAAACATCTTGAATTTCGTTCTGCTACGCGATCTATTTCAAGCCAGCCAGTTTCTTTTCCTTCTAACGCATCGCGTTCTTATGTATAGGTCTTACCCGTGTCTTCGACGGCCTATGCATAAGAACCTCGTGCTTCGACAGTTTTTCTGTACCTCGTCGAGCTCAGCTGACGAGCTCGACTCGTGCATCGCGGTGAACGACCGCGATTGTAAACGTCCTTCGGCGCCGGCTGTTTACGTTTCCCGCTGTACTTGTCTCGTGGGCCATCCTTCCGATATTTCATATTTTAAATCCAACGCCTATTTTCCATTGTCTCCCTCGCCGCACCGGTCGGTAGGTGCGGCAATGCCCCGATTGCCAACGAACGTTAGGTACTGGCGGATCCTTGCAATTTCAAAAATCCCACTCCTCAATCCTTCCTAACCGATGGTCCCTGGCAAGTATAAATAGGCTCTTCGACTATATTACACGTATACACACTCTGTCTTTCTTTACCTTTGTGCGCTTCGCATCGGTTAATCGCTTCACCATTATTCACGCGCGCTTCACGTGAATAATATCATCCTACTAGTCGTGCGCTTCACGTCTTGTAAATTCATCTCCGTTATTAACGTGCGCTTCACGTTAATAACGCATCATCCACACAATTCGTGCGCTTCACGTTTTGTGCTCTCGCCTCATCTCGTAATTCATTTTTCTTTGTATCACATTCACCTTTGCTCTGTACGTACCTGCTTTCTCTTAATGTATCAACCTTTTACCAGTTATACATTTTCACGTTTAATACTCCCAGCTTCGCTATACCTTCACCTTCATTCCTACTCCAATCCATCGCTATAGTTTACAACAGCCATTGTCGAAGGGTTCTTCTAACGTCTTGGAAAAATTTGTTTTATGACCCGGGTACGTCTGCAAACTATCAGTTGACCATGGGAAAGTCAGCCTAGCCGTACCGCTCACAATGGCACTTGACGTAGCTGTGGCCCTAAGCCTAAAGTATGATTTCCGGTAAAATCACGGGAAAGCGAGTGTTGTCTGTTTGGCGACACTCGTCGCAACGTATATTCGTCTATGGGCGTTGTCCTTCTTTTGGGGCCTCCACTATGTTGCATTTTGTGGAGAAAGTTTTTCACCCCCATGAGCCTTCTTTACTTCTCGTGCGTTAGTTGTTAGTCAGTTGCGAACTAGAATCTTAAGATACAACATCTCTATTATACCGTCTCTCATATTCAGTTTTATTAAAGTTATTTAGTTATCCGAAACCCAATCATCTTATTATTTAATTTACCTCTCTTTAAGGCGTGTATCTCAGCGGTTCACAAATTACTGTTTGAGCACTGACACGACACAACACATTTCTTTCACTTTTTGGGTAGTTGGCGAATTCCGTTTCTATAAAAAGATGGTGGTGATTAAATAAAGTCATTATTACTTTTTCTGACATCTTCGAGAGTTTTGAAGTGGGGATCAACAAAGTGATGTTGCATCGATTGAAAAAGATGGTAATCTGAGGGGGCTAGATCTGGAGAATATGCCGCATGAGGGAGAATCTCCCAACCTAAAGAAGAAATGACTTCCAATGTTGTTTTCGCCGTATGTGGGCGTGCGTTGTCATGCAACAGTATCACCTGCCTGGTTCCATCGAAATCCAACGGCCTACCTTCTATATTCTTCCAATCTTCTTCAAACGAACGGAAATTCCTTCTTGAATTACATCTACTTCCTCAGCAAGTTCCTGTTGCGTTTGACAAGGATCATCGTTCAACAATTGCTCTAATTCCTCGTCCTCTACTTTTTCCGGCGTTCCACTGCGTTCAGCATCATTAGGATTAAAATTTCCACTACGAAACTTTCAGAACCATTTTTTGCACGTCTTATGGATTACAGAATTTTCACCCAATGCACAACAAATTATTTTCGTAGCCTCAGCAGCATTTTTCTTCAATTTAAATGCAAAAACAATACAGTGCATAATTGCTCTTTCCGAAACGCCACAATGCAAAGTATTGTTTTTTGAGGTTATGTAATAATGATTGTAAAGCCATATCGTGCATTTCGTAGAGTGAGGTTAGTACTTTAAGACACCGAAGCGGCGGCAAAAAATTTTAATTTGAAACGTAATTGACGAACAAAATTTATTTCGGGCAGCATAAACTACATCAATTACTATTCACATTATAGTCACCATCAGTTTTTCCAAACATTCAAACATAACTTGATTTTTCGTCTTCGTATCAATTTTGTGGCAGAAATGAGACATAAATCATTATCATGTGTATCTCATTGTCAGTGGTGAATTTAAAAGGAAAAATTAATTTATACCATTGTAAATTCTCATATTTTAGCAATTGATAAAAGCGAAATTTATATTTATATTAGACTGAACTTTATATAAACGAAATATTTTCTGTTCTACAGGTATTTTCAAATTGGCAAATAAAGCGAAATGTATACCGAACTTTAAAATTCAAGAACAACAACCGCAATTATTTTTGGACCAACCCAATAGTAATCAAAAATAGTTTATACAACAAGCTTGAAATGGTTCCATACAGATTCAACTGAGAAAGTTCAACGATTGAAATTAAACGCTCCAAATGAATAGTTTTATATTTAATGCGTGAATAATGAAATTTTATGCAATGCTATTTTATGGATGATGGTATTGTAATTTTTGTGTATAATCACTGATCACCAAATATCTGGAAAATTTTATGAAAATGGAGTGGTAGAGTGCGAATTTTTTACTCATTTAAAACACGTTTTAAAGCACCACATACAGTAAAAAATAAAAGTTTATAATATTTTAATGCTACCTCGAATTTATTTAAATTCGAGAAAGTCATATTTGAAGCAGAATGTTTCTATAAATCTAAAGCGTTTATTAGAATGTTTTCTAAGAAGTTTTGTTTATTTAGGATATTAAACGTAACATAACTATCTATAACAATTTAGGACACAGCAAATTACGAATTAGTGATGCAGCATTAATTTCAATACTTCAGTCAGCTGACATAACCTTCGTAGCCTAATAACGAGACTGCGGATTATAATTCAAATGCAAAACAGTAAAAACATTTAAACCATTTAAAAATACTGCTTTATTAATTTCAACTGAATAACATTATTATGAAGAGAAATAAATTATGTACATGGCTCAGGTACCTTGCAGTTAATACAAACAATTCATACTTTGCAGAAAAAATCGCAGTCTACTGATAACTTTTATGTTAGGACACGCAAAACGAGTCACGTTTGCAGCAATTCCATTGAACAAGCTCGGTGCATCAGAATCGTCCCTTGCCGATCAACGATCATAGTTCCGTGTCATTGACTGACAACCTTCGCTCGGTGGTCCTCATTAATTCGTGCAGTATTGTTCCACGCTGCACCCAGCTCGTTCTACGGCATGCGTTAATCATGGTGATCGCGCATTCTGCTCACGCAAAAGAACGCTCCGCTTCAACTACATTGTTTTATGTAACTTCTTCTAGTTGTTAGTAGGTTAATTAGTAGACTGCAGATTTTTATGCAAAATAAAAATTGTCTACCCGAATTGCGACAAACTGGAGTGAAATATAAAGTCATTGTCTTTCTTAATATGTTTAACAGGCTGACAGTAATACAGTAGCAGTTTTAAATTCTCCTACCTAGTCAATTAATTATCATCACTCATTTCTTACCGTATTTTACATTTGTTTTTACGAAGGTCGAAGTTTATATCATTATATCTTATGAATAGACTGCTTATGCATGCAGACCAGATTCATAATTTACTGAATACGGTGAAATAAAGATTTAAAACAAAGTTTAATATTATGAATTCATATACATACAATTGTGCGTCTGTTATGCTGAATTTTTTATAGCAGCCTTTCCTTTTTAATTAGCCTTCTCTTTTCCTCTGCACTTCTTCTTTTTAACTTATCTTTCTCTTTACGTACACCTTTAGACGATATCTTCCTTCCCCTTTTCATCTCTTCTATGCTCATAGTCCCACTTTTACGCTGATCTTTCCCCTTTTCGAGTCCTCTAAAAATAAAAACCTTATTCCCCGAGACAATGCAATTTTTCGTTTCCGGTTATTGAAAATGCCAAAAAATCCTGATTCATCAGATCTGAGGATAATAAATTATAATTTTATTGTGCTACGGTATAAAATGTTCTGAGTATTAAACATTTGTAGTTTATGAAGAAAATAACAAAAGCGAATAACAATTATTTTATAAATTAAAATATATCCGGGAATCGGGTCCAAACTTTTAAAACATTTCTTATCACCAGTGACTGTTCACTACGACAAGGTTTTTCATCAATGTTAGCATTATGGGACAGTGGTATTTTGACAGTGAACATAACCTATAACTAAAATTTCTTACAAGGTTGCTGCAAGACCTTCGAGACACCGATTTTGTTGAAATTTTGCACAATTATAGATATCGGTCTCATGTTTACGAATATATAACATTACAGGGGCAGGTAATCGATAGTTTTCGAGTCATTGACGATTAAAGTTTTACTGCTCCAGTAAAATACAATATACTTTCCACGGTTTCAACAGGAGCCGGCGTGGCGTGATAGTAGTGTATCCTGCTTTAACGCGGAATATCGGTGTTCAAATCTTGTCTACTGACTCAAGTGTTTTAAAAATTTTATAATTTATGTCACGACTGTAGACCGAGCGGTAGCGCGCGTTGCCGGCGAGTGGTTTATGGTTTAAAGAGGAATATGGTCTTTAATTGTTAGTAAGGTACTCGGACGAACCTGGTGCGAAATCAGGGAGTCGCTAAGATGTATGAGGGACTGCCTGGACGAACCCGATGCAAAATCGGGAAGCCACTAGGAGGTGGACCCGCAGATGAAGCCGATGCGATATCGTTGAGCAGCTGGAAGGTTGGAAGACGCATAGACGAACCCGATGCGAAATCAAGGAGCTGTAGGATACGGACGAACCTAATGCGAAATCGGGGAACCGCAGAGGCTGGAATACAGTTTTAGTTTCCTGATACGAAATCAGGTACCTCGTAAGATATAATTGTAATGGCCTCGTAACATTAATATTATAAATTAATTGATACAACCCGAGCGTTAAGATTGTATCATATGAGAACGGTCAACTAAGAATTACTGGATCTGGATGGTGGGTTAAAATCAATTGTTACTCAAAATTACCTTGAATTAAATTGCATATTACAGGAAACTGGCTCTGTTACAACTGTTATTGTAAGAATAGAGGTAGTATACACGACATTGATGTAGTTACCTAGGTAGGCTGCCTGTTGGATGACGCACTGGCGATGCGGGGAACACGGCATGGTTGAATAATTATTCCAAAATTGATTAATACTCGATTCGAAAGGGAGACTAGGCCCGATCTTAGTAAATACAACCAGCTCTAAAACGAGATTCAACGTTACGCCGTATGTGTATAGTCCGTTTGTACTTTATGCACTGCACTGAGGGTTCAAATTCTGGGCTTCATATACTGTGGAATCTAAGTAGGGATGCTCTTGAAATTTCTGTATTAGGAAATCTTATGGAACTGTACTAGGGTTGGAAGAGGGTGTTTTCCGTTGTCAGGAAAGAAATTAGAAAACTTGGATCGGAATACATGCAGAGAGAATTTTCTGTACGTAACATTTATATTTATGAGTCATTTATTTCGATATATACATATGTATAATAATAATTTCAAATAATTAGATTGCACTCCTCGACAAATACCACTGCTGTACATAACAATACCTGTAGGTTTTCTATTATAGCTATTCTATTTCTGTCAGATAATAAATACATTTTATGTATAACTCAAAAGGGAAATTTTATGAGAGCAATCTAATTATTTTAAATTATTACTATGCGTATACATCGAAATAAATTACCCATAAAAATAAAATGAAAATTTAAAAAAAGTTAAGTCAGAAGGCAGAAACACGATATACTACCATTACGCCGTAATCGACAATATCTCGAAAACTATTGAATTTCTACCCCTATAATCGTATATATTCATAAACAGGAGAACGACATCTATAAACGTGCAAAGTTTCATCAAAATCGGTGTCCCGAAGGTATTGCAGTCGCCTTGTTAGTCGCACCCATGGTGAGTATGGTAAAGTAATATGGCTGAAGTGTCCGGTAACTGGGGTACGGAAACTGGTTATCATAAATTTCTTGTGTCCAGTAAATAGGACCAAAACTTTAGATCTTTGGCAGTTGCTGGAATGTGTGTGAGAAGAGGTAAGGGAAAGGGAGCGTTTCGTCTGGGCCCGCTAGAGGACTCGTCGGTAATGCTATTTAGCGGGCCTTGCCTTAGACACAGGGATATCGTAAGGACGGTTTAGGACGGTATATACAGGGTGCCCCGCGACTCATGGTCAACCGATTAGGAGGTTCCTACATGTAAAAATCAGTCTAAAAGAAAGAATAAAATTTTTTCATTTGAAGTTTCGTTTTCGAGAAAATCGAGTTTAAAGATTCGTCGGGTTCGCGTGCATTAGTATATGCACAGAGTAGAATTGGTTGGTCATGATCAGACGCGACAGCTGATTTCTATCTAATGGTAGGCGTATTCGCTGAATTTTCAAGCTAGATTTTCTCGAAAACCAAGTGTTTACGCCCGTGGTTGATCAAATGATCGTTCGGGCCTTGATTGAGTTTGCACTGCGAGGTGCCCGCTAATGTATTGCACTCGAAGGACCACCTTCCTGTGACGGAAGGACTAAGAGAAACAATTTGTAAAAACTACTGTATATTTACCGTAACAACTACACACCGCAGTTGTTGGGTGATGTGCAAAAAGGCTAAGTTTGTAAGCGATATGAGAATTAACTTCGCTAACTGCTTCTATGGCTACACAGTAGAGATGGAGATATAACTATTTCAAGGTTCGTGTTAATTCTGAGGAAGAGACCGAGAGTTCGCCAATTTAACACCTCGGTTCTCCCTTCCTAATGGAAAACTTATCCCTACTCTATGAAAATTAAGGGTGGGCGGCAGCTAAAACTAAATCTAAGAAAACGGGCCCAGCAAATAGCAAGATGCAAGGGCGTTACAAAACGCATAGGCGCAACGGGCTAAAGGAGGGGGTGTTCGCGACGCTGCCAGGGTGTCCAAACCCTCGAATATCGCAGCCTGGGGAATCCCAGGCATCTGGCAGCGATACCGCGTTAAGGCCAGTGTCCAGAGTGTCCAGCCGCGCCGATTCGGAGAAAACTAAATACGAAGGAAGCAGATGTTTTATGGCAGGGACTGCGCTCAAGATGTGCAAATACCATCTTGAGCCCTAGGTCGGAGCGGCAATTGCACTAACAAAGAAAACGGTGACAGGCCCATGCCGTAGCCAGATTGCAATGAGCCGCGTACCGACTCTAAGACACAATAGCGATGGCCCATCATAAAACATCGCCCGAAGCTGGCCGCTACACCAAGCTTGAAATGAAAAAATGTTATTCTTCCTTTTTGACTCATTTTTACATGTAGAATCACCTTCTAACCGGTTGACCATGAGTCGCGGGACACTGTATATGAATTGGTGACGGATCAAGTACTAGCGGGAAAGGCGTTGTTTGTCTGTCCATCTGGTGACGAGCGTAGGAGGTAGCCGCCAGAAATCAACACTTAGTTAATATTTCTTTTACTTTTTAATAAAATCGTCCAGAAAAATTTGACGATACAGAGAAAGGGCGGATAAACAGTCGTGTATCATAAATAATGCAACATATATTACAGAATGCCTTCAAATTAACAACAAACTTACAAGTCTTCACTAAATATCCGATTGCTTGTACTATTACGCTACATACATATTTTAACGACGTCCCTTGTTAGTGCTCAAATCGACGTTAAGCAAAATAATCCAAGACTCTTTCGTTGAAAAGGCACTCGCATTTTATCGTTTGAAGTTGTTCGAATAACTAGAGGCTGTGCATGCGGCGAGCCAAAGAAAAGGGACGACGTAATTCTCTGTGAACCCGCGACGAAGCGGATAATCGTATTATCCGATCGCGAAGGCAAAACGCGGGTTTCGACTGAACGGACAGCGACGCGGCGGCAGCCCGGCTTGATAAACTCGGCCTGCCAGTAAACGCGAAACAAGCGTTAAACGGGCCGCGTTTCGAAACGAAATGGACGAGTCCGGCCATTGCCACGGCGGTGGGGTGTGTCGTTATTTCAGCCGTGCTTTTGCCGAATGGATAATGGTGTTTGAGCGATGTTGTTTCGGCCACTGCCGGCCAATTCGACGACAACAAACGATCCGGTTTCAGCACCACGTGTCCACCCTTTTCGATCCGGCTGCTCTACCCTCTTTCCGTTTGTGCGGGTGTCCCGATTGACAACCACAAACACGTGATACCTCTAATTAACGAATACCGACCTGAAAACCAATGTGGTCTTCGGCAATGCTGCATACTGTATAGCTACGCACAGTGCTTATAACTATACAGTGTAGGATACAGAAGCCATTTTGGAATGTCTCCCCTTCCCCCGACCTTGTAGAGTTTCTTGCGCTGAATCCGAATCTGCTCTTCATTCTTCCTCTAGATGCACAGTTTTTGAGAAATTTGATTTTGAAGAAGAGACATATTTTTCAACTTTAAACAAATATGGTGATGTTGTTATGAAAGATATTGAATTGTTCTTTACAGCAAGAGATTCCGTAGACTTTCCCGAATACAGTTATATTCAGTATTAATGCATTGTGTATGTTTAAACGTGTTCAAACGTGTCAAACAATCATTAAAGATGGAGACACACCACTTTTGCCCCAATTTTTGAGGGTATTTTTCAGTTTACCTTAAAAAATGAGGGTTCAGCGGAAAATCGAGCTATATCACGTGATAGAGCAGACTTTTGTCTTGGAGAAACCCCCTAGCAAACGAGATAATTATCTCGAGGCAGAATTTCATAAAAATAGAATACCATTTCTGTTATGAATTCATGCAATTTATTTCCTCAAATTTGCGTAATTTAAATTTAGCTCTGTGATTATGTTGTAATTCTTTGTAATTTTATCGAATGAAAAAGGTTCGTTTACTTTAATTTATTAACCGAGTGCATGTATTTGCAATTTTCTCAAATACTATGTTCGTACTCCAGAATATCAAAGCCATAGATTTTTTTCTTATAAAGAAGATGTAGTTACCGGACTCCTACACAAATTCAATTAACACACGTATTAAAAAGTAAGTGTAATACAGAAACCAAAGGTTTTGCGTTCTAAAGTTCATTCTATTTGCTAGTTACGCTTTATGCTCATCGAGAGTGCGTAGGGAGCAGTTGCCAGTTAGTTTCCACTACAAATTCGGTTGCAACTTCGATATCTAATTTGCTGAAGTTAAACAGGTCTGCAGTCTTCAATCTGTAATGCGACTTTGAATTCTTGAACAGCATTGGCTGCACTGTAACGAGAAGGAGGCGTTGCAATGCAATTATATAATTTCCAAAGAGCAATGTGAAGTTTCAAATGCTGCGGAATACGCTCTTCGGTATTAATAATTGAAAATGAATACGTTGATGAAAACACTATTTAATCAATCTCTCGCGGTGCGAAACGAATTTCTTTTTCAAAAGCAGCAAAAAAAATAATCTTGAAAAATTGTAATCCATTCGAAACTAATTTCATTAGTGACAATATTCGTTTCAATCATGGATTAAATGAAACTTTATCAATACTGTTTTTTATAAAGAAAAAGTTTTTCAAAAATAAGATCACGGGATAAATTCAAAGAATAAAGCACCAAAAAATTCCGAAATAAAATTACAAAATGTTGTTAAATATTATCGTAGTCTGGTCAAGGTAAAAATTCCAGCAAATATATCCATCAAATTGATTAAATAAGAAAATCGTCTACAATTCGTCAAACTTTCAACTTTAGTATTATTTAGACCAATTAATTATCGCAAATTTGAATAATCAATCATTCTACAATTATAGTATTCGACACGCATAAGAACGATGTCGTGAACCAGACAATTCACGAAACAATTGGTCTAGAATATTGTTACCCAAAAAAAGGGCGAATTGACATTTTATGCTTGACCAAAGCCGGCCGGTGTTCATTAAACATTTTTAATTGGATAACTTCCTGTAATGAAACCGGAGCACCGTGTATTACGTTACACGAAAAGGTATGGCGATATTCGCATAGGGGGAAGGTAACAAAAAACGAAAGATAAATGCATGTTGCCAGGAGGAAAGGGAACACATGATGCTCGAAAAATGCGGGAAACAGGAACGAGGATTTTTTGTTGTATCGTGCTCGCGCAGTGTACAGCTAATGAACGTAGTTGCCGCCCCGGAAAAGTAATTTTAATATGTCGTACCGATAATTTCCATCGCCGCCGGGGCGCAGTAAACCGTACTAATCGTTTCCAGTTGTCGGCCGACCTGCTGTACACCCGGTTAATTAATTCCTGTCTATGCTGCGCGTTCAACAATTTCCGAGTTTATTAAAAAATCCCGCGATTTCGGGGCCTCTATCGCTTCGATATTACCTCCAGTTTATTTCTGGCGTGATAATGAACCGAATGATGCGCCCTTATATGGTGCCAATCGATTTTCCTTATTTCCATCCAGTATTGCAATTTATAATACTTCATAATGCACATAGCATTCCAGAATTTAAAAAAGCTAGAAGCTTGAACAATTACAGTAGGAAAAATTTATATATTTCACCTGGAAATTCAGTTCAATGTACAGTATAATAATTATTATGGACTCCTCATTATGGACACTCCTTTATCATGGAACAATTAGTACTCTTAAACTTAATCCACTGTATATTAAATCTGCTGTTTACGGACTTAATGAAACACAATTTTATATTTGAACATTTTATCTACCGGAAGCCTATTAATAGGCTTTTCAAGAATACAGTATTTCATCGATAATCGTCGCCACCACGGATCCGGTCGGCGACAATTAATGTTTAGATAATATTATTCTTTGACTTGTGCCGAACGTAGAAAAGGACAGCGAAGCTCGAGAGGCCTCGGTCGCCGAGAAGTGTAATATAATACGGGTCGAGTATGTCGGTGTGAAAACAACACCTCACCCAGTGACAAAACTTTTTTATTTTTTTATTATTTTTTGATGGAACTTTCGCCAACATATTCGTAGAATTATTCTAATGAAAATGATACCAAATAAGATATAATTTCGATGGTATTTACTTGAGTAATGGACAATAAAAGTTTCGGAAAATTATTGTAAATATGATCCGAATTATATCGTGTTTGGTATTATTTTAATCAGAAAAGTGCCACAAATATATTGGAGAAAGTCTCATAAAAAAATGAGTAATAATAAAAAAGTTTTTTTATTGGCATTACACTGTGAAGACACGTGGGCCTTTAAACTACGCCGGCGACCGCGACTCCCCGCGTATCTTTCTTTCCAATACGCTATCCCTCCTTGCGCCCGAAACTTTCATCGTCTGTTACTCAAGTAAATACCATCGGAATTATATATTACTTGGTATCATTTTCATTAGGAAATGCAACGAATATGTTGGTGAAAGTTCCATAAAAAAATAATAAAAAATAAAGAAGTTTTGTCATTGGATTAGTAGTGGTCTCACCGATATACTCGACCCGTATTATGTTACACTTCTCGGCGACCGAGGCCTCTTGAACTTCACGGCCCCTCCAGGGTATACACCTCGGAAGGAGGGATTGTTTTGCGACGATTATAGTTCAGAATTTCACTGCAATTAACGATGAAATACTGTACTATACTAGAAGGAAGCTTAAAAATCTTCTTTTACATTAGAACACCGGACAAAATGATTAGATTACGTTACTGGGGTTGACTTATTTGTTCAGAATTGAAGTTGCCGTTGCTGTTGCAAGATCTATTGAAAATTTCTTCTTTTCTTTCTTTCCTCAATTCCTCTTCTTTCAACAATTACGCAATAATTGCCGGCAGACAACGTGTTAATCAATGATGGAATTTCTCTTATTTTTCAACCATTCAAAGGAATATAAATCGTTAAGAGGGGTTAACAAAAATTCAATAATTTTTGTTATATTGTATAAAATTGTTTTTTTTTTAAATTAACACGAACATCATAGTATACGATATTGTAGTAGTATTTGCTAAAAGATTGAGCAAAATTTCTAAAGGAGACATCAAATTATACAAAATAAAAATGAAATAAAGATTGTCTTTAGTTTGTACACTCCTTTAGTGTACAAACAAATTTTTTTGTTGCCGTTCCTGTTGTGGTGTTATTTATAGATGGAGAAGACTGGACTGCTTACAAAATATGGAATCGAAACGGTAGACGCGTTCACAAAAGAAGTTGTGATGCGATCCGAAAAATTCTTGCAGCATTATTTTCGTTATAGTAATTAGCTATCACATGAATCAAAACGATGAGTTTTGGAACACACATTTCTTTGATATTGATACTTTTATACGTAAAACAAATATCGCCTATTTTGATTTTTTTTGTCTCACAGTGGTTCATATCATAGTCATTGATATACAGTTTAAGAACTTCTATAGTTCTTTCATTTCAAAAGATCTTACAATGAGTTATACATTTTGTAAGCAATACAGTGATCGCCATTTATAAATAACGCCATAACAGGAACCGCAACGAAAACTTTATTTTTGTATACTATAAGAGTGTACAAATTAATTGCAAAAAGTGATTTTATAACATTAATATTTTAATAATGAAAATTCTAAAATGTATATTTTAAGAAAACAGTATCATTATTTCAAAACACCGTACAGGGTGTATAAAAAGTAATGGTCATCCGTCCTAGGGGTGAATTTACACCTCTAGATCGATGCACATTTGTAAGAGAAACTTGCCCCAAAATTGTTTATAACAAAGAAAATTATTGTTAAAGATTTCTTTACATCAACGCCTTCTACTCATTGAGAAGAGAAAAAGTTTGAAAGGGGCCATATGTCGTAAGCAAATAGTTATTGAGATATAAGCCGTTAAAGTTTTTGCAAAATTTGATTGTGTGGAGTTATACGTATAGACAAAAGCCTACCTACTAGAGGCCACCCGACGGTATTAATGAGACAGAACATGATCGTGTGCGTGCCTCGAGCCAAACGAAATTTAAAGAGACATTCGTCTCCCTGCCCATTCAGATTATACATTTGAAGTTGCAAATTATCAAATAAAACCGTATATTTATACATTGTTAAAGATAAGAATATTAATCCTACATGATAAAATACTATGTAAAGTATACTTACAAATGTTTCATAATCTTCTATTCCTTCGGCGGATCCATAGGACACTACCATTTTCACGAATGCGTCTTAATAATTGTTCCTGTCTTCCAGCTTCAATATAGGCACCACCAGTGTCTTTTATATCGTCTATTTAAGATTGTAAACACTATTTTCGAACAAAACACCACACTCTAAATCAAAAATTAAACACTACACAACACACTTTTAGAAATGGTGATAGTGAACTAGGAATTACTCCGACCACGATGAAAAAAGTTATGCGTTCTTTGCGATTCTTGCCCGAAAACTCTGCTCCGATTGAAACAGAAGAAATCGTTTCCAAGGAGACATTGATTTTTCGAGAATCATATGGAAATATCGATTTTTGTGAGTACAGGCGTTCGATTCCTTCAAGTTTTCATTTTTAAATAGTCGATATAAAAGACAGTGGTGGTACCATTCAAGCTGAAAGACAGGCACAATTATTAAGACGTAGTCGTGAAAATGATAGTGTCGTATGGATCCGCCGAAGGAATAGAAGATTATGAAACATTTGTAAGTATACTTTACATTAGTATTTTATCATGTAGGATTAATATTCTCATCTTTAACAATGTATATGTATACGGTTTTATTTGATAGTTTGCAAATTCAAATGTGTAATCTGAATGGGCAGGGAGATGTTGATATGGTACGGGCCTAGCGACGAATGTCTCTTTAACCCTTAGCGGACGGGGATTATTTTTAACAAACTTTTTGATGGGTCGAATAAATTTTCTTTGTGAAACAAAACTGTTTGCTGAGAAGTTTGGTGTATGAATTGAATGAAGGGAAACGTGTTGTGTTCAGTAAAAATTAGTTTCATATTTTTCGGGAGTATTAATAGCTTCAAAAATTATTCACAGTCGCAGAACGGTAAAATTGTTTGGGCGACTGTCAGCAGACACGCGTCCGCAAACGGTTAAATTTCGTTTGGCTCGAGGCACGCACACGATCATGTTCTGTCTCATCGATATAGTCGGGTGGAGTGTAGTAGTAGGCTTTTGTCTATACGTATAACTCCACACAATCAAATTTTGCAAAAACTTTAACAGCTTATATCTCAATAACTATTTGCTTACGACATATGGCCCCTTTCAAACTTTTTCTCTTCTCAATGAGAAGAAGGCGTTGATGTAAAAAAATCTTTAACAACAATTTTCTTTGTTATAAACAATTTTGGGGCAAGTTTCTCTTGCAAATTTCCACCGATCCAGAGGTGTAGATTCACCCATAGGACGGCTGACCATTACTTTTTATACACACTGTACATGGTAGACACCAGATAGATATATCTCCGCAGGGTTTTATCTAACATTAACGTCATGTTATTGAAAAGTTAGTGTATAATGTACTATGCAGTATGTCCTAAAATCGTTAATAGAAGAGGTTTTAAAATTTGCAGTAATAAAGGTTGAACATATTCTGTTTATTCTCAGTGAAGAAATGAACAAATTCTAGATATGATTATATTAAAATGGTTAGAAACTCGACGCGAGTACCAGAGTGAAATGAAACACCAATTTCAGTTTTCTATGACAGTTTCAAAGTAGAGTTGAGCCACGCATAATGCGTTGATTAAGCTCCAATGAAGCCGGCTTCATTATGAAACCTTGTTATACTAGGTTAATAATAATCCGGCAAAAGTTACGTTTCAAAAGTTAGCAGAACCATCGCATTCCACTTTATTATAGGACGATAGTGATATTTTTAAGAAGTAGAACCAATTTTGTACGTTGCCCACTAACCACGTTAAGGCGAAACCATCCTGTGCACGGATTGGCGGTATATAATCTCGTTGCAGCAGTTCTAATCTAATAAATTCTTCTTTGAGACATTCGCCTGTTTCTCGGCTTATTTCCTCGAGCAACAAACAAGAAGGAAGTTCTAATTGAAGAAAACGACAACGAACGCTCGGTCGGAGGGGCAAGTAAAAGATTATTTGTTCTAATAGATGTGATTTAACAAATTAAGAAGATTTGATTTCATCTTTTTGTCATCAGGATTGGACAACGGAGGTGCGAGGAAACTTTATCGGGAGTAATAAAGGGCGAAAATAAAGGAACGAAGGGAATGAAGAAAAACGACTGCACATCTTCCCTCGCAGATATAAAAAAGGATAGACCCGAGAACGCTGGCGAGTCTACGGAGAAATGCGCTAATGAATTTTATGTGTGACCTGCAACACTAAACTTTGAGAGCGGACTACCTCGGTGTCTCAAATAATTCAAGAATTTTCAGATTAGCATGAAAATGTACTCCGTCGTCCACTCATTATCAAATGCACAAAACATAACGTAAAAACCAGTAATTTATACTAGTACACTGTTAAATTTATTACAGTCGCCTATGCAGGGTGTGGCACAAATTAGTCCCCACGATTTTTCAGGCCCTTCGGATGGTCGGACAGGAAAGTGTTTCGCACCAAAGTTAATCAGTATTTAACCGATAAGAAATTGCAATTTTTTCAATTAAATAAAAACAATTTTTAACAAAACGCCAAGGTCGCTGATATATCTTTAAATGGAACTGGGTATTTTTAATTTCGTAATATTGTAGGCGACGTCGAAACGAATTCAACGACCTGTTATACGATGACTTTCAGATGACCTTGAAAGAAAGAACGTACACATTGCTTTCTAAAGCAATGGTTTTTTGTGAATTAAGTTCTAACTTATCTCACAAAAAACCAAATTTATACGGCGCCAAATTGAAAACAATTTCATATAATGAACGAACAGATCTTGCGACACAAACGGACAACAGTTGAGGAAATGAGCATTCATAATGTTTACGTTCATTTGTTTACCTCTAAATGCGATGAGTTGCTATTACGTACCGTCGAAATATTTCAAATATTCTAGCAATTGATTCATGGCAACATTTTCTTTCAAGGTCATCTGAAAGTCATCGTATAGCAGGTCGTTAAATTCGTTTCGACGTCGCCTACAATATTATGAAGTTAAAAATACCCAGTTCCATTTAAAGATATGACAATGACCTTGAGTTTTTGTTGAAAATATGTTTTTTTTCAATTTAAAAAATTGCAATTTCTTGTCAGTTAAATACTGATTAACTTTGGTACGAAACACTTTCTGGTCCGACTATCCGAAGGGGCTGAAAAATCGTGGAGACTAATTTGTGCCGCACCCATATTTCTGCCCAGCTAAGAAATAGTCAACGAACACAGAAATTCGAGTTCAATATTTGTTTGTTTGATTTAGCACTGCATCTCGAGGGTTTAATCGTCATTAAATAAAATAATTTTAATACAATTTGAACGTATCTTGTATAAGATATTATTGTATTTTACAGAACTTTCACTCAATTCCTCTTTATTCAATGATCACCTGTTTCGACTTGCACCATTGTTACATTAAACGGCTAAGATGTTGCTTGAAACTTCTAGCATATGGATTAATAGATAATGGATTTCACCAGAGATATTAATAAAAATTAAATAAAATAGATGAGAAGTTTAATTATGATACTAAGCCAGTGGTGGAAAAGTGTGTGCATTTTGATAATCAACGAGTAGATGCAAATATTCTGTAGCTTTCTTCCCCGTGCATGGTCCAGGATAAATTGTTTAATGAAATATCGATTTAATCAGGACGCGATTTATTCAGTTTGTAACGTTAATTGCGCTCTGCCCCCCCCCTCCCGTCTTAATTTTATCAATTGCCGGAACGAGAAAGTTTCTCGTTGGCGACGCAGAAAATTCACGTGATAATTCCAACTCGTTAATTATTAGCATTAATTAGCGGGCGTGTTCCTGTTTGTCCCGCAGGCACATTAAATTTGCACTTCATTAGAGCAGTTACATATTAATTCGGAAACTTCGGTACAACTGGCCGCGGTGTAATTTTCATAAATCAGGACGCACTCTTAACTGGATAGGAAACAATTCTCGCTTACCCCCCCCCCCCTACCCAGTGTTACCGGAAGTCGGCTACGAGAACCGCTGGCACCGTTGTCCGACTTCAGCCCAAACTTCCCTACGATTTCCGTTCGAATTCCACTTTAACTTTAATTTCCATTTTGGCTGCAGTTTCGGCCGCGATTAATGTAAATTCTCCTCTTGGTAACGCGCCTCTACCCTTCGTCGTCTAATTCCGGCTAATTTTATACCCGTGAAACCCATGAGACGACCGGGTGTGCTAATGTATTAATAAATTAAAATATTAAACTCATTCATAAACAATTTCCGCTGTGCTACCTTGAAAATGTGCTTTTTCAGAGACATTCTTTTAAGTCGATCCACAAAGAAGCGGTAATTATTCGTTGATGGAAATAGAAAACGCTTCTAACATTAACATTAATTATAAATTGCTTCAAAAGCGAGGAAATTAATTATAAATTTTTTAATGAAATTATAAACTTCCTTTACAGCATGGGAATTAATTACACTGTCCAACAAATTTCAACGTTTTTTATGTTTAACAATTACTGTTGGGTGGTTCGTATAGAGTTTTTTACGCTGATTCCGAATCTGCCCTATTTTTTTCCTAGACGCACAGTTTTTGAGAAATAAGACTTTAAAAAAAAACTACTTTTCAACTTTAAACAAATATTGTGAGGTTATCATAAAAAATATTGAATTGTTCTTTGCAGCAAAAGATTCTGAAGATTTTCCCAAATACAGTGATATTTAATATTAACACATTACGAATGTTTAAACATATTTAAACTATCATTAAAAACGGAGAGACACCACTTTTGCACCAATTTTTGAACCTGTCCCGGTTCTGAATTTCGTTAAAATCTCGATAAAGATTAATAAACTCATAGATCTCTGGAAAATGTTTAACGTGATTTTAGTTGAGAAATTGAACTTCACAATAAACAAGCTCCTCTTGTCACGAAGAAGTCATTTAAGAACAAGATGTTACAATCTAAATTATTACGAAAAAACAAAATAAAATTTAAAAGATGCAGGTAGTCAACATATAATTTTAAAGTTGTGTGGTGTTACAGAGGATTAATACTTTGCTTCCGAAAAGCTATTAGTAAATTACCAAATAATATGACTGCTATAGGATATAGTTTAACAATTTCTTCTTAATCCATCAGCTACAGGTATGTATTCATAGTATTACTTCTCCAAACGCAAAAAAAGAAATATTTGTTATTTGAAAGTAAAATAATTTACAGAAAAATTATCAATATGTATTATTCACTATGTAAATATTTAGTGACAACACCTTGCTCTATCAAATTAATTTTTGTCGTTTATTGGCGACAGCTGAAGTTAAATGATAAAAAGTCATTCCAAAAGAAATTTTTCAAAAATTTTACCAAGGATGATTCATCGCTTTATAAATATAATTACTCAGCTGCAGATTTTTATGCAAAATAAAAGTTATCTCCATGAATTTCTAGATACAGAAACTACATTGACATTTATTAAAATTAATAAGGAGAAAAGTAATTGTCTTCTTATTTCCTGTATGTAGCAATTAATACAGAACATTTTTATTTTGCATAAAAATCCACAGTTTAGTATTTATTGGTTAGAGTTGTAATGCAATCATTGAACATTGCAAGGATCCCCGAAACTCCAATCTTCTTAATTCCAACGTTACCAAATTCATTTATGCGGATTGTATAATTGGCATTTCTCACATTACGTTTATTACAGATTGCATGAATGTATGATACAGGTGAATAAATGGAGTTGTTACGTTCCGAACAATTATATTCTTTTAATTACTTTTTGGCTTTATTCGTCGGCAGCATTGTGGTCAATAACGCTAGCTCGTTGTGGGATTAACCATAATTGATCACAGTGCTGCCTTGACACATTCAAAATTTTAACCTTTGTTTTATCCGTCGGCAACACCGGGATTAATAACTCTTGAAGTTGTGGGACCTCCCTAATTAATCACGGTGTGGCCGTTGACGAAGTATAGCTTCAGTTATTCCGCGGTAAATGTGTTAATATAACAAATACCCTTCTTGGAGTCAACGCCGTTCAAAAACATGTAATTTACGCGTCGCGACGTGACTTCTGTGAGTCTATAAATAGATAAGAACAATAGAGACAATGATGCCCCGTCCGTCACCTTGCCTAAATTGTAAGCAAATTCGTCAGTCGGGATGTCGAATATAAAGCGAGTATACCAACGGCCGAGGAGAGGTTGGCCTGTGTAGACATTGATTACAACAACGTAAAGGTGTGTCTGGTAACTGTTGCAGTTGTGGAATCACCCTAACTGGACACACCGAACGCTTCAAGCACCTTTATGTTTATACAGGCTACGCCGATCCTCGACCGTTGGCGCGAAGCGTTCAAGAGCGAGTGAGAAACGACCGTTGGTGCGTGTTGTGTGAAGGAGCGATATATGTAGAGCTAGAATAAAAGAAAGAGAGAACGCGTAAGACGCATCATTGGGCTGTCGAACAAAGAAATTAAACCTAATTGGTTAACGATGCGCGTAGAGGGAATCCGGATGAAGAATCCAAGCTAGCCGAAACGGTGTGAAGAACGGACATTCTTCGATGTACAAGCGCGAGGTGCGTTTCGTAGAGTCCGTAAGATATAACAATGCAGAGTTCGTTTCGAGTCGATTTTTGGATATTTCCTTAACGCCCGGGCGAAAGTCTTTGTCTTACGTAAAAGCCATATTAACTAAATTCAAACTCCAAATTCAAGTCATTACTTTATCTAGTTATCTTTGTAGTGTTACAATTATTTAATAATTACCGTTTCTTAGTTCAATTCCATCTATACGCGGTAGAGTGTCTTGGTCGCGTGGTAACGGCGGCTAATTGTTTCTCTTTTATTTTATTCTAGCTTTCACCGATATTAGACAAACAAATATTATATAACATTCTCTATCTCAAATGAAAACCACTCGCTGGTTAAAAAAATAGAGAGAACCTTCGACTGGTGAGTGTGAACCAAAATTATTACCAGATAATAACGTTGTATATAAATTCCTGTACATATATTTTCAAGTGTGCAAGGGGTACTAGTATTAAAGGTGCCAAAACCCGGTGTCAAGCCTTTGCCTAACGCCAGTTCGTTGTGGGGAAACCCTATGGCGGGGCTTGCCTCGCAGTTTTGGTCCTGCGATTAAGGGTTAAAATCGTAAAGCTGATTCTCATCAATTTCATGTTACTGTTGATATTATTATTATTATTATTATATATATATATATATATATAAGTACTCGTTGAACACTTATTTTTATTTTATCTATGTATATATATATATATATATATATATATATATATATATTTGTTGATTGTAACTCAGTCCTTTACAACCGAATTAGCATCGTTAAATTTTAAATATCATTACAAATTTACACCACCAAATCATTCGACTGTAACGCGAATCAGTACGGCCTTCGTTTAAGATTAATAGTATATTGTACATACAATGTCTTTCATGTACAGAAAATAGAAATGCTGTCACGTTGGTCGTTAAAATCATAATTGACGTAATACAATTAATCTTTCATCACAAATACTCGATAGGTACCCTAACGAAGGTTTCCCTTTCACTAACATCCATTTATAACGAACCCATTTCTAACATATAAAATCCTACATTAGACCTCTTCTAAAGGAAGTTACAGGAACTGGGGGGGGGGGGGGGGGGGCGGGGGTAGGTTACGTATCTGGAAGGCTAGAAGATCCCCGCGATCACGGTTTCGGATCCTGTGTCCGTCCGTGACTCGCGTAGGCGTCACAAAGTACAAAACAATAAAAATATATTTTAAATTTTTAAATATGGCTGTATAATTTTTAACATATTAAAATCATTCAGGAAATAAATGAGTTGAAAATTTTACAGCAATAATTTTAAATTCTGAAAGTGTGTTTACCGTTTTACATTTGTTATCAAGTGCATAAAAAATAGTCGTAGTGTTGTAATTACCATAGAAAAACTTCTTAAAAACGTCTTTCAAATCCGTGACCCCAAATAATCGATTTTAAGAAGTCAAACCTTTAATAATAATAATTTTAATAACATTAATGATAATTTTGAAAAATAGGAAATAACATAACAGTATTTGCGAATTCTACAAATGTTTATACTGTTTTGCAATTGATTTTGTCATTTTAATAATCATTCACATGCTGATAATTACCATAGAAAAATTTGTTACGAAATTCTTAACCCTAAGTCATTCATTTTAAAAAGGCCATTAATAATTATACGCCACTACGTAAAGTCTTTATACTAAAAAGCCGACCACGAAAAATAAGTAAGTATTACCTTTTAAAAATGAAAACACTGCATTTATCAAGATATTGGAGCGAGTGTTTTTACAAGGTACGTCTGAATAAATAAATGTGTGTCTAGTAAATATCCACAAACACGTCATTACAATTTCAACAATTGAATGGAAACCTCGAATAATTGTATTATCCATATAACGTAGACCCTTATTCGAGGTTTCCATTCAATTCTAAAATAAGGAATCTGAAATCGTCATTTCGGTAGGTCCGGTAGTTTTAAAGTTAATAAAACATTGTGACGAAGAATACTGTTACCAAACCAAATGACCTTAGCGAGCACGTTAGACCATAGTTCATAGAATGTGTGATATAAAGTGGAATTGGCGCGAGTAGAGAATGCAAACGTCTGAAACAGAATATTTCCGAAGCGATGGAAATGGGACGTATTCCGCAGGAAGGGTCAGTTCGCAAAGAATCGGTGGAAAAAGCGGTAGTGACCCTCCGAAACGTAGGAAACTGGACGAAAATTAATTGAATTCTCGGTTGGAAACTTTTAGCGGGCATAAAACAATTCGTTTGTGTTTTTTATTCATGGCGCCGTTCGCCGCGGACGCGAAAAGCATTCACTAGAATTCAGGGCGGCACGCTCGCGTCCCCTGTTTTTCAGGGCCATCACAATGAATCCTGTCAAACAAAGTGAATTGCAAACTTGATTTCGGCCGCGTCAATATTTGACGTAGGTTTCGATATTTCATTACGACGGGTCCTCCACTCGCCGTTGTTTCCTGTTATTTCGTAATCGAAATATCCGGCTGCGTCGAAGCAAAACGCGATTTATTATCTTTTAAAGCGTACTGACAAAATTACAGGCGTCCGCGAGCCGGCACGTTCAATTTCGCTCACCGCAGCCCGCTACAAATTAAAAGGAAATATTGGTAATTTTGTGAACATTTAATTTGGAGTAGGATGATTGATAATTAGGGGCATCCGGGGCGGTTTATAAACTGTTTGGCCTATAATAAACGCACGGACGCGCTCCAGTGAGGACGAGCTGGGTCGAGTCTGACTCTTTACTGTCGTATACTACTGCCTAATATTTTAGAACAGAATTATTTTGTTCTTGATTTTCTTTTGACAAGGGATTTCTAATCATTTAGCAGAACGAATGTTTAATAGAATTCGTACGTTTTTCTTAGCACTTTCTTGCGTCATATATTTCAATTTTCATCACCCATTGTAATTTTTCAAGAGAAAAACTCCAATACAGTGAAATATTGGAAATGAAATAATGTATTTTAATTTTTTCTATTCCTCCACAAATACAAATGATTACTAATGTATCTACGTGATTTAGAACTATGTGTATTCATAATCTTGAAAAATTCTACACTACAATTTTTAATCAAGTTCCGATTATTAGATTTACATACTTCATTCATAGTTTCTTCAGTAGATTGATACAAAAACTTCAGCTTTACTTCCGTATTCTTTGATTCAAACATTAATTTCTTAACTGTGTATGACGAACTTACTCTTCAGGAAGAAATAACATTGTTATCAGTTATGATGAGTACTTACTTGTTGTAAAAAATGTTTAGCATTTGTTATTCAAATTAAAATGTACGTAAAAACTTATAATCTTAAAAATACTATAATCTTCAAAAAGATTGAAAAATTTACTTTGAAAATGCTATACACAATACGATTGATAGAATATAGGTACGAAACAACGGAGGTACAAGCTTTCAAAATCAAACTTGTGAGGTTATTTTTATTGTAATTTGTGTGAGGTTAGATAATGAGGGCGCTGAACATCGTCGGCTGTCCACAATTGGTGCGAGCGCGAGTGCGAAGAACGCCTACACGAGGCAGCGTTATCTTGATTTCATACTTAAATATATATATACACACATATATATATATATATATATATATATATATATATATGTATACCAAATATTATACTAAAATATTATCTCAATCCTACCCACAAAACTGTGCAAAGATGTAGAAACGCGATTTTGTTATCGTTGTCATATGTTTAATCTTCAGCTTGTCTTTTACCATTGATTTAACTCGACTTTAAAATAATCAGAAGAACAAACATTACTTGCTTGAACATTTTAGAAAAACTCGGAATTATTTTTATGAAACGTAATAGTCGATATTTACTTCATTAAACTAATATCAGATTGTCTTTTACAGATTTTTATTACAAAGCTCGTCTGTCTGCAAAGTATTGACTTTATTCCACAATCAACGTTTTCATAGTGATCGTAGAGAATATCCAAAATTGAAAGCGCAGGAAATCTGCAAACATCGCGTCGACAGATTCTGGGAAACGGACACACCAGAATTTTTGGAAATTACGCTGAACGACCGAGAGATTTCAATTAAAATTCTGCGTGCGAACGCAATATCGGCCGCGATCGTGATTATGAAAGTAATCATGTTACTGAAGTGCGGCCAGAATTGCTGGAGGAGCACGTTCGGTGTAGCCACCAGGCAATCGCGTTCGTTAAATTCTGACGTTCATTAAACCGCCGTAGATATTTAGTTAATTTCTACGGGCACGTATCCGTTGTAAATTATCTAAACAGACTGGAGACCATCGATGGGAGCATCGAATTCTTCAGTTGTATCAAGTTTTCAACACTAGTTTTACAGTTTCATTGATTTTCTGTACGAGCAATATACAACAACTCCGGTTATAGTTCGGATTTTCTATAAAACGGAATAACTTATTTATATTACTATTATATTATTTTATTCGAATTGTAAAATTATTTTACAATATGTAGCGTTTTCCTAACTTCCTATTTTTTAATGACAGTAGAAGAGAGGGTGGAATTACGAACACCTAAGAAAATAATTATATAAAACAAAATTTTATAAACGTAATAATTTCTTAATTGCACATATTCAAAGACAGTATGTGTTTACATATTTCTATAATCAACTGTAATAACAATTCTAAATAAAATCAATTTTTAATGAAAAAAACTCCTGGTGTTCATGATTTCTCAACTATCGAGGGATAATCGCACAGAGAATGTGTCAATCACGAACACTACTTATTTCATACAAAAGTCGCTTTCTTCGTGTATCCACTCGCTGCAATCGCAACGCATAATCCAATCTTCAATTGGAGGATTCTCTGGTATTTTTCTTTACAACAGATACAGTAATATTCATCTTCATCGGTATCAGTGTTAACTCTCTTTTTGTTTATTTTCGCTTTCTTTCTTGACATATCTTGTTCCATTTGTTTCTCTGAATTCTCTTCAAATGTTTTAAATTGTCTTACTGTTTTACTTACAAATGCAAAAAATAAATAAAAAAAGGAGAAGAAATAGATTGACCCACACAATTCGTTCGCCATTGCCCCATAAAGTGAAAAACAAAACCCGTATGTCACGTTAGACACGTCAAATAAAAAATATACTGGTTTAATATTAATCCTTGATTTGTACCGTTTTGTATCCTTAAGCATAAGTATTCAGATAATTGTAGACACAAACGCTATGCTTACTTTATGGTGTCAAAAAATTATTGGAGGATGATCTTCAATAGCTTTTACTTTGATCAGCTTGCTTGTCAACTGTTTAGCATTTGCGATCTAGCATTATACGCGGCACGAGTGGTCACGTGACAAAAGGAAAAGCTGTTCATGCATTTCTTACATAACAGATATAATATTCTAATTCACGATTATCCCGCGTTTGTGTTTCCTCCACTCTCCCCTATACGTAAAATACCTTAGGATTTCCAATGAGTTACTTATTGCAAAAACATACAAAAACGTAGTGGCAAAGGTAATATAATAGTACCTTATTGACAATTTCCGAGTTGTCTAATAATTTTGTCCACAAGTGTGTCTTCGAAATGAAATGACAAAGCTGTTCCCGTTCCCGTTCACCGGGAACAGAACCGCGTCGCCTTTCTTTCAATAAAACACAGCAGCGTCGGAGGCGTCCGACGATATTTCATCGAGGCCAGCACGTCCGCTTTGAGCGGACAGAAAACACGTCTTCCTCTGTAACGAAACCACTCGCTGAAACCCATCCTTGGCGAATAAAACTGGCGACGAGGGGGTCAAAGAATCTTCCAAATGATTACACAACCATTAGAAACTTCTGGCCGGGATGGCAGAGGCGGCCGGGTAACGAAATAAAGGCGCGTCTCCGCCCCACTCCCTCCCATCGTACCGAAACGATGCGATGGGACGGTTTCCAAGAAACCGTCGCGAAAAAGACCGGTCCGTCGCGCGTCTCTCCGTGAAACTCGGGACAAAGGAGGGACAGAGTACGAACAAAGGAAACGGGAGCAAGAAAAAGCGAATATGAAGCCGCCATTTGAATAAAGTTCGAAGAAGTGGCGACGCTCCTCGGGCCTCGGGATCGCAGTCGCCACCCTCGCACGTCTCGGGACCAAGGGGACAGTTTATTCAAATTGAATGTGACAGCAGCAGAATGTCTGGAGCCACCGCGTGCCCGCGGCTTGTCAACTTTCCATTTTTTACCTTCCTGCCAATATTGAATCGCGAACTCCTTCGCAAACCCCATCGCCGCCCGATGAGAATCATCTTCGCAAAGGTTGACTCGCGATTCCTCCGTTGAAACGAGCTGACCTCAGCGGCGACCCGAATTTCCATTGAGCCGAGCATCCCAGCTTTATGGAATTATTTTTCACGTGTTATGTGCGAGATTCGAATGAAAAATATCCTGGCTGAAGTGGTTCGTAGTGTTATAAATCGACCATCTAGCTGGATGAAATTTGTTTTGCTGACTAGTTTAATACCGCATTATTAAATGGTCTAAAGGCCGTCACATACAATCCGTCTTGTCATCTTTTTTTAGTTATGCAGTCATAAATAAGTAATGCAAGACGCTGCGTTTAGGGTATACCACGTAACTGTCGCTCCAACGATTTCTCAGACATTTTCGACAAGCCGACAAAAAATGTTTTGAGTAAAGGATAATTTGTTTTTATCAGCTACAAATCGCAATATAAAAAATTTCCAAACAATTATTTTTCAATAAAAAGTCAAAGTCGCCTAGCTGGTGTTAAGACAAGTTCAACGACCTACTATACTTTGACCTTGAGATGACTGAACACTATATTATTGGCCTAATCAAGAGTAACGTTGTCGTTTTAAATTCTTTTATCTCAATCAAATTACACACTTTAAAATGGTGAGCGTTTAAGGCTATTTTAAGGCTCAAGGTCATCTCAAGGTCACATTGTAGTAGATCGTTGAACTCGTCTTAACATCAGCTACTATAACTCTGCGTTTTTTAGTGGTAGGAAATAAATTAGGAAGACAAAGTATACGTGTACAATATCTGCTCAAGCTTTGGTAGAAATTATACCGAATAAATTATATATTATGCTTCACTGAGCTTTTCGATTTCTTAAACTCCGTCTAAAAGCATCTTCTTAAAAAATTTATTTATTTATTTGATTTCTTTTAATTTATCAATTAAGAGATTACATATATTTGCGGTTTCTATTTATATCTGTATAATTTTTAGATTTAATGTTCCATAAAAACTAATTTCCTTTGTACGTCTGTCTGAATTCTCACAGGAAATCCTGCGATCATAATCACAAATCTGTCACGCTTCGTCTTGCATTGCAACTTGTGACTCCACAAGCAAGAAGGACGATAAGATGAATCGTGTGTGGCGTCCTTAATTCTTCACTTGTTACATTATTCATAATAAGAATCGATATTCATAATAGTAGATCAAAGACCAAGGTGTTACTACGCTACTTACGATTGGATACACAAATGTTGCACACTTTGTAAAATCATGAAAAATCGTCCAACTCTTTGTAACCCTTACGATTCAATCCAATATATAGAATATATTCTTGTTGACTGTCCACCGCTTCAGTCACGACGACTAGCCGTTAAGTTTCCAACCTATCTCAATGATTGTCTAAATAGCCAAAAGAATTATTTATTTTAGGTCTAGCCTACCACTACATACAGGGTGGAGTACTTAAAACAGCTCATCGAAACAGCTTGCTTGCTTTTAACGATACGGAAAAATGCATCAGACCAAATTTGCTTGGTATCGAGCAGCACATTATCCGATGTTTCTGATTTTTTTATAGCTGGAGACGTGAAGATAATATAAAAGTCACCTCTGTTTTTTTTAATGGAGTGATATGGTTTTTTATTTATATTTTGATAGAGCGTTTCAAGACGAATACAACTATATTTATTATGAAAGTCATTCAAGGTCACTCAAGGGCAACTGATGGGAAATACAATAGGGACATTGCTAAGACAACATCGGTGACTTACATGTAACTTATTTGTTCATCATGATCGTCAAACTGACGACCTTGAACATGGATACAGCGATATACCAATAACCAGAGGGAACGCGATAGTATTCGAAGAATGCTTTTAATTAATTTAGTTTTTATTGCACAGTAGATCATCGAATTCGTCTTGATACGTTATATTAAAATGTAAATAAGAAAATATATCATTCCATTTAAAAAACAGGGTTGACCTCTATCTATAAGAAGATTAGAAACAACTGATTCGGTATCCCTCGATACCAAGCAAGTTTGGTCTGATGCATTCTTTCCTATCGTTAAAAGCAAGCGACTTATTTAGGTGACCTATTTTAAGTGCACCACCCTATGTATCAATACCAAATGTATACATATACAAGGTTTTCAATTAAAAACTTTCCAGCCGAATATCTCGACAAGTATGAAACATATTAAAAAAGTGTAAAACACGTGTCCAAGGATTTTGAGTATTCGGCTGGAAAGTTTTCAAATGAAGACCCTGTATATGAATTATGATATAATACGTAATATATTACACTATATTCATTTGTATCTAGTATAATATAATATCTGAATGTAGTATGCAGTGAATTAATGTTGAAAAATAATAATTCGTAGAAAGTGTAATTCATGCCTACAATATATATATATATATATATATATATATATATATATATATATATATATATATATATATAATTATTATAAGTATTTTCAAGTACCTGACGAATATAGGAAAATAGTAGGTAATGGTATGCAGAAAGGCAACGGAGTTACGAGCGACAAAAGAAGCTCATCGTTATTCATCTCGAGTTGAACGTGAAATATCATTTGGTACTAATAGCAAACTACAAGCATAAGTAATCATAAGTTGACACAGCGAAATTCTGGATCCCCTTCAAGCAGTAATTCGACCTCATATTTCTCAATCTTCTTATTTCACTTTGTTAGGAGTTCGCGCGAAACTTTCTCGGAACGCAGCAATACGAACGAACGAAGACAGATAAATAGATCATTTATCAGTCTGTCGAGATTGAGCGTTCGAAAACACGATAACGAAATATAAGACTACGGAAAGTTGGCGAAACTAATTAGAAATAACAAACTTCTTTCAATATTTACGCACTGAAATCAAAATACATTATTTCATAGCATGATCAAGATCTACTTCCTCTAATAATTTCTTGATGACAATTTTTCTAAGTTTCCTCAACGATTTTTAATTTACATACAAGTTTTTCGTTAACAACAACCATTTTTAACAGCAAGACGTACTACATATTTTCAAATGCAGTCAATAATTAATAAAATCATGAATTTATTTCATAGCTTCGAGGAAAATAGCCTGAATAATGATAAATCACTGAAAATAATAGAGGCCGTACAATTCATTCAATAAATTGTTCCATATAATAATTTTACGCAATAATATATTATTCTACATAAAAACACGAGCTCTATTAATTTCAAGAGAGTTATAGCGTGATATCTGTAATGAGCAATTTTACGATGATGAAGTATTTCCACTCATACTTAAAAGACTAAATGAAAATTTTTATTTTACAAGTATAGGCAAACTGGCGACAAAATAAAATTAATTATAAGCAGGAAGTACGATATAACGGGAGAGCACCTCGACAATCCAGATTCGTAACAATATATTATAATCCAGATCAATATTTAACCCAATCTTTCTCACGCCAACTTCACCCTAGATAACTAAAATATGGATATAACGACGCCAATTGCAAACACGAATATTATAATTAAACGCTTTCGATTTAGTAACAAAAATACTTTACCTTCTATGGTAGCAGAATAAGCAAAATATAAAAGTTACATTTGATGTTGAATTTATTAATTAAAGCATTCGGTGGATCGTCTGATGTCTCAAGGGTGGATAACAAAAGAAATGAAATATTGTGATAATCTTGGTATGATTTTCGGAGCAGAAATTGCCGAATTCTGCCAACCGTGCAAGGTAGAAATAGCATCCAATGCTGCAAGAAATATTTAACATTTTGGCTGCCAATCCAGCAACCTCAAAAATTCTATAAAAGCAAAGTAATTTATTTAATTAAATACATATGGAGAAGTTAACATGTATAATACTGAGTACTGTTTCAGCCTTCTTGCATTTTGCACACGTCAATCAAATTTGGTACAGGGAATACATTAGCGAAAAAATTAATATTTAAATTTTTCTAAATAATTCCGTCACCCGTATATGGAGGACATGGCAATCAGCGTGTTAAGGGTGGAAATGTGGAAGAACAGGGATAGTACTGAAAACAGTATATTCAGGCAACTATGGAATGGAATACGGGATGCAGAGGTATCCAGGAGCCAGCTTGCTTGATATTCAAAACCATTCTTGATGGCAAGATACACGCTTAAATTTTTCCATCCCCTCTTAGACATTTACGGTTCTCACGCGATTCTTTCTGGGGAAACTTTTAAGACGTCCTTCACAGACTTCCCTTCTTTTGATACCGCATAACTAAAGAAAATATCAAACCAATGTGAAAAATAAATATTTAATCACACCATCCCATACAAAGATATTTCTTAGAAAAATTTCAACGTAAAATAAGTATGTAAATTTAACTGATTCTAATATTTCTACAGTTTTGAAAATAAATGTTTCTTAACAGAATATTCTTCTTCTGATAAATTAATACCCATTTATTTCAGAAAAAATATTTCATTTTCTCTACACGCGAACTTGATAGGTTATACTTACTTGCCCGCATGGTATCCATGATATTTTATGCGTCTCCTCGTTTCCAGTGGATGTAATAAGAATAAATCTTGCCACCCCTTAGCGGTCTACCATACCTTCAGGTGTGTGGTGCTATTTTTTATACAAAGGGTAAAATATATCTTCTCATGTCACCGTTCGAAGTATAGTAAATTCTCCTCGAAGCTGTATAAGCAGATACAAAGAATAGAAAACATTCAAATATTCGCTCTTAATTTCAACACTCAAAATAAAAATAAAATTTTTAACACAAAGAGACGTTTCTTAAAATAATTTAATTGAAATATCGATAATTAATTTTGAATATTCATTATTCACTTATCAAATAACATTTCAATGTTCCTTATTAACATGAGTAAAACTAACTACTTTTAGTTCGTCGCGAAGAGAATTAAGAGAGACCAACAGAATTTTCACGTAAACTAATCTTCACGCACGGAAAATGTCGTGCCAAATTTTTTCTGTTATTTCTGCACGTGGAAACGCATTTTATCCAACTGTAGCAGCTGACCCGCCGCGTTCTACATGAAAATACCATTCATTTCTCTCATTATCCAGTAGAAATGGAGGATGTGAAATATGGATTAGACTCGTGAAAGACAAACTATGGGTTCGCCGGTAAAATTCATGGAAACATGTCTGTCCTCGTTTATGCGGCACTTTTTTCCGAAAGTTCTGGCCGGAAATAAAGTAACGCCCCGCGTTCGTTCGTTCAATAATAATTTTTCCTGGTTCGGGACGAGCAAGTAACCAAGAAACGCTGAAGTTTCCGCCCCCGGTCCAAGGCTTCTCTTGTTGCTCATAAAACTCCCAGTTTCGCGTTATTAGTGAAGTTCGTGCTCTTGAATATTTTATGGCGGCCGCAAAAAATGCTTTCGTCTGTTCGTAACCAAACCGCGCGCTATACACGAGGATATGTGGTCCCCGGGCACCGTGAAATATAACGTGCCCTGGAAAGTTACCTTCCCGTGGATATTTCACGAGTGTTAAGTGAATAACTTCATCCCGCGGGATAACCCGCGATACCTCCGTTCATTTTGTTTCGATTTCCACGAACGGACCAGCGCCTCGTCGTATTCGCTTGTTTAACTTCGATTAATGGAAACATTTGCTGCTGATGTCGCGATGATTAAACGAAAATAGAAATTCATTTCCAGCAGCGAAGAAACGCAAATCGAAAATTATAATTTAATGCTTTGGATCAAAGGGATACCTGTTTCTCGCACTCAAGCAAGATTTCGCGGCATTTTCTCCGAAACAATTTTAAAATTCCATTATTAATCATATTACGATCTAATTGAATCACGCACTGTTTAAAATGATGGATGGATCATAATTCTTTTGAGCAAATCAATTTACTACTAACAATTTTGATTATTGTTCGAGATTATTCGGGAAAAACTTTTCAATAAATACATACTTCATTAATTTAATCACACAATTTGAAACTACATATCAAACTGTATATGGCTGTAAATTCATCGGACGAACAGTGTCGCGTCTCGGCAAACACGTCCGAGGCAACAAAGTGATTAAACGTACGTTATTGACTTCGGCTGAACTTCGGAAAAGTCCCCCCACCGTTTTGGCAGGAGACTTACGTCATTATGTTCGTTTTGACATGCTGATAACGAAATGTACTTGTTATTTTTGGCGGATATGAGTAGTTTTCGAGATATTCGTGAAAAACTATTGCTACTACTACGTGACGGCCTGCGGCGTGCATGCAGCATATACTCCCCCTCTTTTGTGTTCCACCGCACAGCGGCTGACAAGCAACCTATATAACGGATGAAATGGTTAAAAAGATAGTTTCAGTATAGAATATAGGAACATTGGGATTTCCGAGATTTTAAAATCCTGGGTAATGTAAGGCCCAAGGTGACTTCAGATGTTGGTCAGGGCTAGATGGGGCGGTGGGGGCGCAAAGAGTGGCATGAGCCACCCCATTCTCGCAACCTGACCTAACTTGGAAAACCATTCAATTCAACACATGAAACATAAAGCAGTTACTAGGTTTAAGTTTAGTCTGGGTTCGAGCGAACAATGTTTTAGCTTCTCACATTCATCAATATAAATAATCTTGGAAATCTCAATGCTATATTCTGTACTGAAAATATCTTTTTGTGAAGTTCATCCGTTATATAAGATGCTTATTAGCCGCTGCGCTCAGGATGAGAAAAGAGGGAGGTCTATGCTGCATTCACGCAGCGGCAGGCCTTCTCGGGTGTGTAGGTATACGCAGGATTCATGAAGTAGTGGCAATAGTTTTTCGCGAATATCTCGAAAACTACTCATTTTCGCCAAAAATGACAACTACATTTCGTGATCAGCATGTCAAAATGAAGAGAATTACGTAAGTCTCGTGCCGAAACGTTGAGGGGACTTTTCCGAAGTCTTAACTTGACTTCTACCATTTAGACAAAATCAAAGTATGTTTAATTGTAAAAAACTGATACATCAATATTAATTTGTGTTCTATATGTGTATAGAATACGTCCACATAATTTATTTGGAATTATTTCAACTCTCTTCCTTTTTAATTTAATTTTATCCCATTCTCTCAGACATAAAATTAAGTACTCGATGCTTTTGATTGAGCTAATGCTCTCTGAATGTCCTCCACAGATTTTCATTTTATTCCCCCGGGAGGAATACAGTTTTCTTGAAGTTTAAAAAACGTTTTTGTTGTCTGTTTTATATGGACAGTAACTTTTAGCGGAATTCGGGCGCTCCGGGTATTACCAAATAAGAAAGGATATTTTACGAAACGGGGGAAAAAAGTCGTGGAAAAGTTTTCCGAAATTTCTACCTGGGTATTCAACGGAACACGCCGGGGCAAATAAAAAAGCGCGATGGAATTTATGCCGAACGGAAACAGTTATCTAGAAACCTTCACCGCGAAACCGTAACCGCGCTCGTAAATCGTGAGCCCTGTGTCGCAGGTTATTAGACCGAAAGTTCCCGAGTTAATCACAACTCCTACGTGCCGCGACGCACTTTCAAAAAGAGTTCCCCGAGTGGCAGCAACTAATAACGAGGAACGACGTCGACGTACCCCAACAACTTAAACAACTTGTCTCGTCGTGTTACTTTGTAAATCTCTTTGTTCGCGTCGGGACATTCTCGACACGGACCCCAATAATGAATCTCAAAACGAATTTTATTGCCTTTATTCGCGTTCCTCCTTCCCACCCTCGATGTTTCTATTAACCTCGGCAAAGATGGGAAAGCCTTAAAAAGCTTAAGCGTTCAAATAATTAAGCAAACTTTCGGCTCTCGATATCTCATCACGTTTTCTTTGCATTTTGAATTACCTTAGGCCATAAATTTCCCATTTAAGCAGCGAATGAAGGGGAAACACACCATTTTCACTATTTTGTATTTGGACTACAAAAACAGACAGACTGGCGCGGCGGTTGTTGCATGGGACTGTTAAACATTTCTTTGGAGGACCAATTCTTTTTAACTTTTTTTATGCAGTCCTATAGATTTCGACGAGAAAACGCCGAAAATGAAATTCTTATTGTCAGGAATTCACTGGTTCAGAAGTTATACGCGTGTAAAGTTGAGAACTTTTAAGCCTTCTCGACAGGTTAAAGCGCCGCAACATTGGTATATTTGCTAGGTGGTACACGTAAGATCGGCTAAGTAAGTAGTACCGAGCAGATCCGTTTGATGGCAGCACAAGCACGCACGTAATAATAACACATGTACGAAATCAACGCGACGACCTAACCCCAAACCAACTTGGACTATACTTTCTTTTTGAGATCCTGTATATGATTCTGTATATTTTCATATCGCACCGATGAACACTACATTTCTGAAATTTCCTCAACAATCCACAAATTAATATTAAAATCAACAATAAAATGTACAACAAACTGCAGAAAAATATTAAAATCAGCTTCATTTATCCACGTGCTTCTATCTAGTAAACATACGCACCATTTAGCGCTTGCACTCAGTACTACTTAGCCGATCCGCGAATATATCATATTATCTAGCGCATACGCTCAACACTCCTACGTATATCACCCAGCAAATATCCAATATGGCAACGCCCTAACCTGTCAAAACGCTTAAAATTGCTCATGTTTACACACGTATAACTTATAAACCAGTGAATTCCTAACAATAATACGTACATTTTCGTAATGTTCTCATCGATATCTATATGATTACGTAAAAAAATAGTTAAGAAAGTGTTCAAGAAAGTTATAAACATTTGGTCCTCCAAAAGAAAGAACAGCCCATGTGACGCTTAAGCTGCAAGTTTGTTGAAATTAGTATTCGTAAATCATTATTCAATTGCCTGAGTGCTGTATTGTACGTATTGATCCACCGATCCACGCAGTTTTCTTAAAACCTTTATACAGTCCACTCATCCTAACTCTTCACGTAAAGTTAATTCGACGCGTGAAAGTCGCGTTTCAACGAAACTCCAGCGCCAAGAGCTTCGCAACAAAACACTCATTTCGTAGTACATTTCGAGTAACGAACAACATTGGATGTCAACAAACATTGAACAAAAGCTGAATATTCAGAAAGATGTAAGTAACACAATCCTAAAAATGAATTTTGTTCTTGACGTTTATGAACTATTTCTTCGAATTCAACATTCAATGGAACAATAAAAAACGAACTCACGAGTAATTGTTCGCTACCTCAATTAGATCAATTTTCTGTTCTTCCACGAAGCTTCACACATAAAAAACTTCGGTCTCCGCTTTTCATCTTTCTACATACAAGCGATTCAAGTTCGCTTCACATCCCGAATTACGTCACAGTCCGTCTGAGAGCGATTTTAATGCGGTTCAATGAATTCAGTGTACCCTGGCACATGGTTATACGGCAAGAATCAATTTGAACGTGGCGAAAAAATGGCCAGCAGAAGAAAATAACAGACTGGCACGGGTGATGAGGGTGATACCAGACAAAATCAACAATTCGAGGAATAACGCTTCTTCCCCGGGGACTTTATTTTCGATTCGTGTTTCCCTGCTCATCCGTGACGTTGACGTCGACGACCACGACGTCCAACCCAGGGGGGGGGGGCTGTCATCCCCGATTCTTTTTTCGTCGTATCATCTTTCCGCATGGCGGAGGAGTATAAGAACTTTTGTCGATTACAAAAATAATATTTATAATATTGTTGATTATTTTTTACACCATGAAATACATTATATTTTCGAATGCAGTCTATGATTAATAAAATCAAGAATTCATTGCATAGGCCCGAGGAAAATAGCCTGAACAAATCACTGAAAATATTTGAGGCCATACAGTTCATTCCATAAATTGTTTCATACAATAATTCTAACGCAATAACAAATTATTCTACATAAAAACACGAGGTCTATTAATGTCGAAAGAGTTATAGCGTGATTTCTGCACCTAATGAGCAGTTTAACAATGAGAAAATATTTTTACTCATATTTTAAAGACAAACTGCCGATTTTTATTTTACAGATATTGGCAACTGAATGCAGGAATATGTATTGTATTCAAGGGTTGAAAAAAGTTATTATATCGGTTTATAAGGTATATCGGTTCGGACTTATATCCGTTACGTTTTCGGTTCTTCAGAACCGATAGTATATGTATCTGTTATATTTGAACCGATATTATACCTAATCCAGACCGATACTTTATTCTTTGCTAAAATGGCCGCCTCGGCTTTGATAAGGAGTTATTAACGAAATACTCGGACCAATCAGAACAGCGTTACAGCGGACGGATTCCGGCTCGCCCAATGGTAACGTCGCGTCGCGTTCAGCGGGACTTATCACCGAGCCGGAGTCTGTCCGCTGTAACTATGTTCTGATTGGTTCACGTATTTCGTTAATAACTCCTTAACAAAGTCGAGGCGGCCATTTTTGCAAAGGAAATAGTTTCTTTAAATAATCTCAGGAACCTCCCAATTCAAGGATTTACAACATTTTTGTGACACCCTGTTTAAAAGTTTGAAACAGTTATTTTCGGAACCTTTTCAATCCCTGATTGTATTCAAGATTAATATTTAAGCTAATCTTTTGCACAACTTAACCCTAGATAACGAAACCGGGTAGGAAACATTTTATGTGAAATAAGATAACACTTGAATTTGAATGAATTTGATTGACTTGAAATAATAAATTATTTTAAATACTTTAGTATTTTTATTTTCCAAATAACATAAATTTATTTTCATTTAGCGTTTAAATCAAATAAATTATTTTGAAAATATATTTTATTTGAATAGTTTATTTCAATTATTGGAAATAACGCCGCCAATTACAAACACGAATATATTTGAACGTTTTTGATTTAGCAACAAAAATACGTTACACACTAAAGAAGCAGAATAAGTTAAATACAAAAGTTACACGTGATGTTAAGTTTTTTAGTTGAAGCTTTTGATGGATCATATGATGTCATCAGATCTAAACGTTTCGATCGTCATTTTTATGGCAGCTTAGTTATGTAGGGTTAAGAACAGAAAAATGAAATATTTTAACAATCATTCACAATTTTCTGAGTTAAAATTGTTTATCTCATTTAGTAAACTGTGTAAGGCAGAGATAGGGTATCCAATGCCCGAATAACACAATTCGAAGCAAATGTCGAAACATTTTGATTTAAGGGTGGGAGTGCGACAATAGAACAAGGATGGCATTGAAGACAGTATATTCAGGCAACTATGAAATGGACCAGGGCATGTAGAGGTATCCAGCAGCCAACGTGCTTGATATTCAAAACTACCTCTGATGGCAAGTACAAGCGTAAATTTTTCCATCCGCTCTCATACATTTATGGTTTTCACGCGATACTTTCCGGAGAAACTTTTAAGACGTCCGTCACGGACTTGTCTTGTTGTAATAGTATATTACTAGAAAAATATCAAATCAATTTACCGAATATAATGACTACCGTCTGATATTGTGAAAACGACAACAACGTTTAACCGGGAGACACTGTCAGCCTCGATTCTTTTTCCGTCGTGTCATCTTTCCACGTGGCAGAGACGCATCGAAAAAAGATGTCGCTGGACGATCATGACATCACGACCGCCCGCCGGACGTAGAAAATGGAACGCGTTCCGCTACGAAGGAGGCATCCGCCGGGATCCTTTTTACCTCCGCGTGGAGGTCCTGTCAGATGGGTCTTGCGCGTGGCTTGTCAAGCAGAACTGATCGAGCAGGATGTCGATAAATCAAAATTCCCGACACGCCGACACGGGAGAAAAGAATAACCCAAGCGTTGGGCAAACTTCAACTTACACATCGCATTTGAGAAATATTTTTTCTTTAACTGCCGCGGGAAAAGCAACGAGGACTATTTGGACCGATCTCTGCCCGGGCAGCCTGCTCCTGCGAAGTTGCAGTAATTATTAATTATTTCACTTTACCTCGAATTGTAAAAAGAGTTGTCCGTGTTCCGAACACATTCTTTTCTTAAATATACAGGGTGGAGCACTTAAAATAGGCCACCTAAACAACTCGTTTATTTTTAACCCCTTCGCTTACAATATCGTCTGAGAGACGTGATGAAGATTCTGAACAGAGTATAATAAAGATGTATGTTATTAATTTTCTTTAAACCGAAATATAATTCCCTTTTTTTGTTGTTAATGTACAGCCATTGGAGAACATATAGATATGCAGTAGGTATACATTTTCTCCTTTTTCTAAGAAATTATGAGCTACAAAGAAATTCTAATTACTAAAACCGTAAAATAAACCGTAAGGCAAGGGGTTAATGACTGGAAAAAACTTACGAGACCAAACTAACTTGGTATCGAGGGGAACATAATTCTAATTTTTTATAGATGGAAGCGTAACGGCGATATCAAGGTTAAACCTGTTTTTTTTTAATGGAATGGTAAGGTTTTTATTTACATTTTGATAGGAAGGTCATTCAAGGCCACTCGAGGGCAGCTGCAATGGAAAATAAATTAGCTGAAAGCATGATAGTAGAGTAGAGTACTTCCGCGTTCCCTCTGGTTGTTGGTATATCGCTGTGTCCATGTACATGGAAGTCATTTTGACGATGATGATGAACAAATGAGTTACATTTAAGTCGTCGAAGTTGTCTGAGCAGTGTCCCTAAACGACAAATTTCCCATTATTGTGTTACATTACTCGGCGACCGAGGCCTCTCGAATTTACGTTCGACAAAGGTCGAAAAATAATATCTTCTGCACGATAATTGTCCCTGATTGGACCCGTGTTGTGGACAATTATATAGCATTCACTGTATATTTTTTAAAGCCTCAAACACTTTGTTTGAAACCGTTGGAATACTGTCATGGTTCATTGTAGGTTGGCGCTCTACTTGAGGTGGTTCGAGTTGTATATTGTCGCTTGGCTTAAAAACAATTGGCTTCAACAAAAGTAGAGTAATAAAACTCGTCAGATATTGTATATGCACATAAACCAGATTAATATAAAGATGAACAAGTTCGTTTCGTTTACAGGACATAGAATGAATAAAATTTGATACTGATTCGTACACTAAGTTCAACCGGCCCGAAGCATTATAAAAATTTGTTGGCATTCTCTGTTTGCATTTTCGTTCTTTGATATATTAAAAACTGTTTTAATATTGTGTCGCAGTAATCAGACCTCTTCTATAATTCTGACAAAGTGGTGGATATAGTGTTGTTTGATATCGAATACAAGGTCAAGACCATTTACCATTTTCTGCCACGCGGGTATTATTTAAAATCCGGCAGACACGGATAAACTTCTGCGACCGACTGTGTGACAGTAATAACAAATTGTAATCGGCAATGTAGAATCAATAATCAAGCAAATGGATGAAATTGTTTCCATTTCGAGAGGATTAATTTGTCGAAAAGCCGGGAAACCAAGCGCGAAATCGTAAAATCCCTGATTGCGTTAAATAAAATCGAGGGAAGAGGAAGGTTGGAGCGAGGGAGGGGCCCGTCAGCGAAATTTCGGTCACGTGAATCGAATAATAGACTGCGATATGAGATTTCTATGCTAAATAGCGTCTACCGGTGGCTCTTATCGATCACCGGGGCAGTTTTTCTCGGTTTCCAGTGGCAGTTGCTTTATGAAAAAGACCAGACACCAGAAAAACTCGCGCTCCTGGTTCCTGCCGTCTTTTTGGCTGTTTGTCAAGGATCCTTTCGACGGCAGCCCGGTAAAAAGTCATCATTTAATATGTAAGTCTTTATTAATCATCGTTGAGTAATGGCCGGCGGGAAAGAAGGGGTCGAAATACGTCTCTGACGCAGGAATCGGTATGAGGAACGGTCGCGCGACGAGGATAAAATGACGCGAAGCTTTCCTACGGACCTCCCAGCCAGCTTGGAAAACTAATAAAATGTTATTAAGGCTCGCGGACTTTAATATTCGGCCACGGCCCCCGTTAATTCATCGTTCACCGAGACGCTGATTTATTGTCAAGCGATTAGAATATTGGATTAGCGTATTAAAGCGACGAGGAGCGCGTAATAAACGCGACGCGACCGTTAGGAATCCTGATAGCGTAATCCGCGGTTAATTAAGACGAATAAAATATGAGCACTGCAGCGCCATGTTATGAGCTGGAAATTAAATACGATAGATTCCGCGTTATTTCATTTTACGCCATATTGAATGGCCGGGTTCTCTTTAGTTCGAGGTCGCTTGGATTTAAAAAAGAGCTGTCTGTTCTCGTTGGCGTAGGACTTGCATATTGCTTCAATGAATGGGTACGTTTTATACGTGATTCTTGCTTCTCACAATAAAAGTTGGTACGAGACATTGCCGAAATAAAGGGATGTATAAATTTTTTATTCATATTAGTGGTTTGAATCCTTTGGCTCTACTTAAGATGTATCAACAATATCTAACAATTAAGTGCTAGAACATTGTGATCACTAGAAAACAGCGGATTTTATGCGTTTATGGCCAAAATGAAAGCATGGAACACAGAATGATAAAAAGAAATAGTAAATATTGTTACATTATTTTCCATTTATGTATTGATATTTTTAAGAGAGTACACGAATTTTCATCAGGAAATTTTAATTTTGCATGCAGATCCGCGGTCTAGTAACTCTCATTATTGATATGTTTAAGTCGAGAAAACAGTGAAATCTTGTAAAATATTTGTTCTTCTTACAACACTTATGATCTAATTACAGCATGTAAGTTGTACAGCATGGGTATGATTTAATAAAATTTAATACAGTTTCTTCTATACATGAAGTGTTTAATATTAATTTCACATGCTCGTGTTTCATTATGCAGATTCTATAATAACTATTGCATGAAAACCATTTTTAAACAAGTTTCCAGGTCTTACCACAGAAATTCCATAGGAACAGATATTTTTTCTCGAACGAAACATAGTGGATTCAAAAAGTATTTCAACACTTAATTTTCTATTCTCGAGAAACTTTTAATATTTGGACTGTACAAATTTCGTTAAAAAATAGTACAATACTAAACCTGGACTTATTTTGCAGCATGTAACCTCTACTTTCACAATCTTGTTTATTTTTATTTAAAGTATGTTTGCATGTTATAGCGGGTGGCAAACTAAAGACACGTATTGTCTAAAAGATGATAGATACTCTTCTACTTGTAAAAATATTAAAACATTTTTTCGGAATGAATCCACTATAGATATAAAGATTAAAGCTTCCCCTTTACATCGAGCCCATAAAACTTGATATACGATTTTCTTTGGACGATTTATTGAGCTTTCAATGTATATACTGCTAACCTTACAATAATATAAAGTACACCGTAATTCTTTACAAGGCCAAACTTGTTCCTGATTTTTCTTCCATAAAGCAATAAAAAATCGTTCATCATTTTTTATAGGGTTATTATAGAGATAAAGCTTTAATCTTCGAGTGTGTGGAAAGATTTATTTACGAAAAATTTGTTTTAACGATTTTACAGATATTTCAATTTGTAACATCTCTAAGGAGATATCGATATAGATTCCAAAAGTAGAGTTCAAGAAAGACTTCAATCTTTAAATGAGTCCAGGTGTGTTTTAAACAAAATTATCCATGATTTTAACAAAATTATCATAGGTTAATACTAGGACAAACAAGCACTAAAAGTGTCTAAATAGTTGCTAATACCTTCTAATAACAACAAAACCGTATCTATCGAATCATTGTCTGTATTATTTTACAATATACGTCTGAATAAATAAATATCTCCAACAAGTGTCTGCAAAGAAATGCATATCGATAATCATAAAATAAAAAATCTTAAATCCGTCATTTTGACTGGTCTGGTATTTCTAATGTAAAGTATCGGATATTTTTCGAGAAACGCAAAAGTAGTAAAATATTTTTTGGTTTCACTACAAGTTCGAGCAGAACTTTATTAAAGACAAAGGTTAATTGTTCATTCCGACCCCTATTAATAACGCTTTATATAATTTTATATATTGTCTTGTAGTATCGTCGCAGAGTATGTATGTGATCTCGACACCGACAAAAACTGTGTCGACTTTCCAAGACGTCTCATACAAAAATCCACATTAGCCCCCCCCCCATACACACTAATTAATCTAACACAACACACAACGAAAGTTTTTCTTCGAGTCGCCGATAAGCAATAGAAAGGTTGCAATATAGCAAGAGTATCCGTAACGGGGGCCATTCAATCATGCTCATTAGGAGCGGTAAACGCGGCCAAACAAACACAATTTCCCTCACTAGAAGAAACAGCCCGCACGTCACAGACGGTCGCAACAAAAACCTGTCCCTGAAAACCCAGTCGACCTAACCCAGACCTTTCGTCGGGCTGAACGCTTGTTCAGGTACCGTAACCACCCTTCCGGGAGGGTTGCTCGGGCATCGGTTGAACCCTCGAAAGTTCATCGTCGTGGCGAAGGCCGGCGACAAAACCGCGGGTGGCTTTTATTAAAATGTTAAATCCAGACACACACACACACACACACACACACACACACACTCTCTCTCTCTCTCTCTCTCTCTCTCTCTCTCTCTCTCTCTTTTGAACAGACACATAGTTATACACACTCATGCTTGCACACACAGTTCACAAGCATGCATTCTATCAGGAGTCCAAGTCACCGGCATTTCCGCAGGCTTCTCGCTTGCGTTGAAAAATCAATTTGCCTCCACTAGACGCGATATTACGTCTAGGTCTGTCTCCCTTTCTCTTTTCACTGGTGCCACGACCCTTTTTCTCCGACGGATTTCGATTTCGTTCGAATTCTACAAGCCGCGTATATCGACTTACTCGCCGGATTATCTAAGAATGAAAGCGGCACGACCAGGGGAAGGGATGACGGAGGTGGCTAGAGCGAGAGGAAGATAGAGAGAAAGGGAGGGAAAGGGAAGAAACACGAGACCAGGGCGAATCGTATAAAGACTGGAAAGAGTCAGCCGGAAAATGGAAAGATATCGTGCTTCTCGGGTTCCTCTGCTCGAGAACCGAGCCTGAAGTGGTAATCCTCCGCGGTCCCCGCGTGGCCCTGGCTTGCCGAGGGGATCATGCTAGGCTCTTTCTTTGCAGCTCTTCAGATGTATTCGTAAATTGACTTCCATTCTGCCGGTTTTACACTTCACGCCGTATTGCGGGCCGATATTCTGAACAGAAATCGCGAACGTTCGAGTCCGCTGTGCTTCCAGACCCTCTCTCTCTCTCGGTTTCGATGGAGATGCAAGCCGCGGCGCCACCGATGTGCCATGGGAGGTTAGAAATGCCGATTTTATTTTACGGTTTTATTCTCCAGCTGAAAACGTCGTAATTGAATACGAAGAATCGCTTATTGGTCATAATTCTACTCCAGAATTCCGTTCCATAGGGGTGGACCAGGGTGCAACTCGACAGAGGCTTCTCCTTTCGATGATCAAGTGGACACGTTAATTTCGTGCGAGTTTTGTTGGGCGAGATGCGTTTTGGGTTGGTGGTATTGCTAACCCTTCAGGGACCACGCCCAATTGCCAATTTCTTTATTACACAATAGACGTAAACGGTGTTAGCAGAGTGGAGTGTATTTGAAATAAAATGTATTGGAGATGGTTGCGAAAAGACTTTTATTTCATCCTTTCTGCTCGAAGCAGAATTTTGTCTTCAGAATGTAGACACTTCATTTGATTTAGAATATTTTCATCAATTCTTAAATGTAGTAAAATGCAATAATCTATAGTCGTGGAAACAAAACAGTATAATAATTTAGATTTCTTAGAATTATAAGTTCATTGCATTTTACATGCGCACAAAATTCTACATCTGGATATGTTATATAGAAAATATAATAAAATGGTAATCATTAGACTGCGGATTTGATGCATTTATCATAAGAATGGATTAGTCGAATACTATCCTGCAGTGACATTAGAAGAATTGAATGATTTTAGTATATTATTCTCGACTTATAATTATTATTAGAAGAAAAACTGCACTTTCATTTAATTTTTGTTTATCATTATTGACTTGGACAATATTTATTTTGCATAAAAATTCCTTGTAATTATTGAAATTTTCGTTGTACAAGTAGTAATTTAAAAGATTTAAGTAAGTACATTAACGTTGTGATTAAATATGAATATGTACGGATTAAATAACGAATGGAATTAAAATGAAATTCGCATGTAGCATTAAGAGTTCCACTAGCTTCTCAGAAAGATAAAAATTTCATGAGCATTCATTTATTTTCTATTTGAATATTAAAAAATTGTATCTGTTACAAATGGATTGAATTTAGTCTAACTATAATTATACAAAAATCTAATTCGACTAATTGATCGAGACATTGAACACAAATTAACGGCGAGGAAAGTTGAACACCCTTCGAGACGATTTTTAATTTCCGTTTTGTTTGCAGTATTTCAAATATTTGTGAACAATTTATCCAGAGTTCCAAGAAATCCATTGGAGGTTGAATAAATCAAGAAGAGGAAGTCCTTTTTCTTATCTGAATAAAACTTTTCATGCAAATAGGAAATATTCTGTGAAAGTTCCGGGAACAAAAGCAGAGAAAATCCACGGCCGCCATTTCCGACAGAAATAATAAAACCGGATTATACCGTTTTAACCGATCTCATTAAACCGATATTATTAGGACACCACGAAAAGTGTTCTCAACTGCATCGAAACTTACTAATTTCTCTACGGAGCGCGCCGTCGAAGACGCAAGACGTAATTTCCGGAACGGAACACGGAACAACAAACAGAACCAGCAGCCCGGAACCGTAGACCTTGATTTACAACACTTGCCCTCAAATATTAATTTAAATTCAAAGGAGGGACGCGCACCTCGACCCACTGGAAACCCCCTTCGAACACCGTGGACCCTCGATACGCGGAAGTTTCGCGAGCTCTGTTGCATAATTGAACATTCTTTCAGGGATGAAAGAAGTTCCTCCTGATGGGAAGAAAATGGGGAGAGAGAAAAAATCAAGGAGCGAGAGTCGAGGATACGAGGCGGGTCGCGATAAAATTCTCGGCCGAATTTTCTTACAGATCCCCTCCCTTTGTTCTCCATTACCGTGTCGGAGGTCCAATCTTTTTTGGGGTGAGATCTCCGAGGATTACACTGTATTGGAGCTTCAATAGTCTTTTCAAAGAACTTTCATCCGACACTTAATTCCATGAAAGTGTGTTCATAATTTTTTCTATTCTCTTTACGGAACATCTGAAGGTCCGATGAGATTCTTTTCAACTATACATACCGTCGGTTTCAAAAGTTTATATACATTTGACAAGTTTTCAATATGTGAGATAAAACGGAATGGTTTCAGACGATTTGGTAAGCAATGATCTACTTACTAGTTGAAACTATAATGATACAGTTTTTGCAACCTATCATCATGGGACGACAACTGTAAAATCAGTCGGTAATTATTTACATTAGGGGCTTCCTCATCGATTTTGATGACGTTGAAATATGTTGTCAATGTCATCATTCTGAACAACTTTTTCCTTTACTTTACATGTTACCGCCGCTCAGCTTTAGTTTCCGAGATATTCGCAAAAAAGTTTTAACATCTCAAAAAGTGATCGGAGTAGGTCTGGGTTAGGTCTGGGTTAGGTCTGGGTTATTTATATATTATTTTTATTTATATATTTATATACTGGGTTATTATATATTTCCTTGATTGTTGCAGATATCCAAGAATTCGTATAGTTTCATGCTTAATACTCTGTATGCTAACACAGCTGACAATGAAATGATTCGCATTCGACACGATTCATTTCACGTTTCAGTTCATAAACATGAACAGACAAGACAGTGGGTCTCAACTGATTGAAGTCGTTTTACGTTTTGACCGTGGCTTCGTTATCGGCGGCCCCAATTTCAAATCTAACCCAGACCTACTCCGATCACTTTTCGAGATGTTGAAACTTTTTTGCGAATATCTCGGAAACTAAAGTTGAGCGGCGGTAACATGTATAGGAAAAAGTTGTTCAGAATGATGACCTTGACAACATATTTCAACGTCATCAAAATCGGTGAGGAAGCCCCTAATGTAAATATTCACCAATCAGTCTTCTGGACGCACAATCCTCTGTTCAAAATGACATTATAGATCTTTGGAATACCAACTGGATTAACGGCACTCAAACCAAACTCCACAATATAAAAACAAATGTCTATGAAACTTTGAAAGATTCCGAATTTTCTGGGAAAGACCAGGTCGCAATCACTCGCATTCGAACAGGACACTCAAGATATACCCATGATTTCCTTATAACCAAACAAAGCCCCTCAGAGTGTAACACGTGTGGTGTGACCAACAGTATCCAACATATACAACTTGAATGTCCGATTTATTCTTTGGAACGATCCAGATTCTCTATTGGAAATGACCTCAAGTCGAATCTTAACGAAGATAACGTCAAAAACGTCCTCCTCTTCTTTAAATCCATCGACACATATAAATTATTATAAACATATTTTATTTTCTTCCATCCAAGTGCCAATATTAACTTTAAACCGTTACAAATTAATATACATGCTAATTATACTATAGCAAATTGTAAACTGTAAACCATGTGGTCGCTAATGACCTCGTTGTTAATGCGACCAAATTAAAATAAACTAAAATAAATAAATAAATAATGGTACAGTTTATGCATAAGTTAAGGATTTCACAATAAAACAATCAATTTTTAAATGATACTCTAGCTATAACGAATTCTTAATATGTTTGTATGGCGTATTAATGGTTGCAAATTATAAATGCACATTTAGCAGTACTGTAGACAATCTTATTCATCATATCGTTAGAAAATATATTTTTCATACTGTGACTCTGATAATTTGATCATTAACTGTAAATAAAGTGAAAAGAGAAACATATGAAAATCTATAAACAGTTAATATGGATATGTTAGGAGGAATCAAATATTGTTATTAAAACAGTCATAATAAACGTGACAACGTAAACTAAATTTTATTATCTCGTGTTTTAGAATTACCCATGTTTTCAGATAAAGAAATACGAGGTATATAAATAATAAAACTTTTGGATTCTCTAATTTATCTTAAATTTATCAGGAGTACGTAGACATTTATGATTACTTGTAATATTCATTGTGAAGCAGAATTTCCTATATTATACATGCATTTGAGCCAGTTAGTTGACAAGTGGCATAAGTCCAAAATTACGAAAAATGGAGCTTTTACAGAAACAGTAAGTATTAAGAATGCTTGTTTTATTCAACGCATTAACTTGGGTATACTTTGTTTTATGCTAATAAAAAATAAGAGTCAATTTTACATCATAAATGAAGTGACTGTAAAAATATCTCGAATAATGGCATAAGTCCAATCTCTTGGACTTACTCCATTATTCCACAGAACATATGGACTTACTCTACTGTTACATTCGATTAGAGGAAACTGGTATATGTATACATATACGCGATAATCGTTTCGTATTTATTAAAGCCGACGAGGGTAATTCATGTTTACATTAACTTCTCGAACTGTTTAGTATCTTATTAGCTTCCGTTTCAGTAACATTGTGATATATTATATCCGCTCGAAATGAATAACGTTAACGCAAATCCTACACAAAGTCGGAAAAGAGTAAGAAATAGTGATGATTGGGCTAGGAATGTTGCAAAACGACTTCGTAACTCGGGTGCAGAATACGTAAACCAGAACAACAATATAATTCCTGCGAAAAAGTTTGGAAACAAAGATTGTGGATGCCAGAAAAAATGTACAGACAGAGTTGATGAAGAAACACGGAAGAATCACTTCTATAATTTTTGGAAAATAGAATCCCTTGAAACACAAAATGTATATCTTTGTGAATGTATACGAACTGTGCCTATAAAAAGAAGACGACCACGAGATGAAAGTAGATGTGTGAAAAGTAGCAGTAACGTATATTGTTTACACAATATTGGTGACTCTAGCATTGTTGTATGTAAGAAGTATTTTTTGAAAATTTTTGAGGGACGCTTGAAGAGAGCTATAATAAAACATGTAGAAGGTAAATCTGTTGGAAATGACGATAGAGGTAAAGCAGCAAATCCGCGTAAACTGAACGAAGATTCTATTAAAAATGTTTGTGATCATATTCAAAGTTTTCCTGCCTGTGAACACAATCTAAACCGACAGTATCTAAATGAAAATCCCAATATTCGAAAAATGTATATGTTGTATAAAGAAAAATGCTCTGAATTAAACATACTACCAGTAAAAGAGCACATGTATCGACATCTATTTAATACACGTTTTAATCTACGTTTTAAAGCACCACGGAAAGATACATGCAAGAGATGTGATGAATGTAAAATTAAACTAGATGCAGAAAGTAGTGATCAAGAAGATATTAAAAAACTTGAAGATGAACATGAGTTCAATTTACGAAAAGTAGAAGTACCACGTAAATCTATGAAAGAGGATATAGAAAATGCAAAGTGTTCAAATAATATTTATGTATGTAGTATCGATTTACAGAAAGCATTACCATTTCCAATATTAACAGTTTCTGATTCGTATTATAAGAGAAATATGTATTGTTATAATCTCGGTATTCACGACTTACGTGAAAACAAAGGATACTTTTAGTTTGGGATGAAACATTAGCATCCAGAGGATCGCAAGAAATAGCATCATGTTTAGTTAAACATATTAAATCTGTTGCTGGTAATAAAGATAAGATTTATAGTGATTCTTGTACTGGACAAATCGTAATATAAAAATAGCTTTGTCTCTGTTAAAATTAGCGCAAAGTGATGATATTGCAGAAAAGGTTATAGAAGAGAAGTTCGTAATAACAGGACATTCATTTTACCAAATGATTCAGACGTATTGTCACAATTCAGTGGAATAATGCCACTACATTATTCGTTATCTTACTGTTTGTTTACTATTGAAAAAATATGGATTTTATGTTAAGTTATCATGACATAATTACTATTCTTTCACTTCATCTGGTTACAATGAAGTTACATTGTGTATTTAATTTTTTGCACGATATTACACGGAAGTCCAATTTCTACCATATTAAGAAAAGGGACTTGATTCACTTGTCAACTAAGGGGCTCATATATTAAAGCAGATCTAATTTCTATTGTAACAGTATAGCTACGTTATAATACAATTTGCTACACTGTAGAGGTGTAGTAGGTTAACCGATCTGAGAGTATGTAAAACCAAAAAAAAAACAAGTTACTATTTAAGAAATTTCTTGTTAATTTTCCAGTCATGACACTTTGCTACAACTGTATCTAAACCAAAAAGGCCTTCTCAGTACAAGTTCACAAATTGTTTGAAAAGAATAAAAAAGGAATAAATAATCTCGTTATTCCGCTGACCCGTATTGCAGGGTGTCCCAGAAAAAAGCATATAAAAAAAGGGGAGATTCGTGAGGTGATTCTAAGCACCTTTTTCTTTGCCAATTCCTACCGAAAAGCATTGTTTTAGAGTTATTAGCGAAAAATACGGAGAAATCGGAGCGCAGCTACAGCGGACGGATTCCAGCTTGGCCAACGACAACGTCATTCAAATTTCTGCACTAGCAAGCATGCAATTAAATTGTATTGATCTGTACTACATCGACTCATGATGTGAAAATTATGAACAATCAATGGTTTTAATATTTTGATGCAGTCGCTCGTAGAATGTATATAATTTCAACTGCCATATAACTAGTTACAAATGTTTGGTTATTTCTTAGTTAGCACCTTTGGCGAACTTGCAGATGTGAGTCCTCCTCTGAGATTTGAACGGGACTTTTTTTAGTCACTTTGTTTTAACCTACAAGTAACATGAGAAATAAAAAAAAACTGTCGTTCGGACCTCGATGACCTTGAGAAAATATAAAATAATGCCGAAACGGGTAAAAACACTATATCCTTATGGAATACAGGGTGCGGCAGAATAATATGTACAAGTAGGCAGGGGATGATTCTACATGTGTAAATAAATTAAATAAAAACTACCATTTTTTCGTATGACACCTCGTTTTCAAGAAAATCGAGTTTAAAGATCGATCGGGTTCGTGCACTTTAGTGCCTATGCGCTGGAAGTAGAATTGGTTGGCCATGATGAGACGCATCAGACGAATCCTAGCTAATAGCACGCGTATTTGCTGCATTTTCAAACACGATTTTCTCGCAAACTAAGTTTCGTATAAAAATATTTTATTTTATAATTTTTCTCATTTTTTTTTTCATGAGAAATCACTTTTTGTCCGCTTGTACATGTTATTCGGTCGCACCCTTTATTTGTTTCTTGCCGGCTTCTCGTAAACGAGGTCGGGCCGGACTAACGGCAATTAGGATATAGCGTTTTTACCCTTTTCTGACATATTTTATAATGTTTCAAGGTCATCGAGGTTCGATCGACAGTCTTTCCATTTTTTCTGTTGTATATGCATCAAAGTAAACCGATTCAAATAGTTGCAAGTTCACGGTACCTCTTTGTCTGGATTAGTAAAACCTTCTCTAAAGAAGCTACTAAGGAAAGAATAAAATAATAATAATAAGTTAGTTCCACGCTAATAAAAATAATTTTATTGTTTTACGCATAAAATACAAAATTGTGGTTGTCACATCTATGTAACTCTGGTAGCAAACGTGTTAAAAGGGTTAAGAACCTGTGTTCATTCAACACTTTCTTCTTACTTTTGTTTATACGTAGAATACACAGGTAAAGTTTTGCTGAAAAGCACTGAGACATCCTGTAGATCTCGTCAAAATTGTAACATTTGGGTCAGGTCTCTCATTTGCGCAAGTAAGATAACGCAAAGTGGAGGGGGGCCTTAAACGTCGATAATCATCGTTCAGCTCTCCGGAGCTTGTGGAACGCGACGCTGCTCGAGGAATAACGGGACGCGGACTCGCCTAATCATCACCAGTCGAGGAAAAGAGGCATTTCTCTTAAAAATTCCGCAATCCCGTTCTTTACGAGCTCCGTTACGGACGTGGCTGCGCGGAGAAGACTTGCGGAGGACTCGGAGAACGTGAAACGAAAGCGGATGTCGCCCATCGCGGCCACATCGACCGTCGACGGGGGGCTGAGATCGCTAAAAGGAATGCGCAGTCGAGCGAAAAAGGCCTCAGGGGGCGGTAAAAGGGGGATAAAATAATGTAGGAAGAGGTTTAGAGAGCTCCGGTCGAAACGGCTAGAGAACTTTCGAGTCTACGCTTAGTTTTTTTCCTTCCCTTGTGGTGTCACCGGTTTTCTTTTGTTTGGTAGAGCAACCCTAATGCCCCCCTCCCCACTCTTAACGAATCTAATGGGTTGCGAGGCCGATTTCGTGAGGCGATATTGAAGGATACCTTATACAGTTGTTCCTAAAAATATTCGTGGAAAGAAGACCTCGTCATAAAATCATTTAAAATAAAGGTGATATTTAAGAAACCTTTGCTCTTGGTTTGTACACTCTTTTAGTATACAAACAAATTTTTTGTTACGATTTGTGTTATGGTGTCCTTTATAGATGGCGGTCATTGCACTGCACACAAAATATGGAATAGAAAACCGTAGTCAACATAACTAGACTGCGGATTTTATGCATTTATGGTAAAAATGGGTGGGTGTAATTACAAGCAATAAAAAGATGTCATAAATTCAAGAGTATCCATACATTGTTTACAAATTAATAAAGCCACTGAACAAAGGAATAAATTCTTATTTGGTTCCTATGTCTTGAAATTAGTGCATACGATTTTTATTTTGCATAAAGATTCGCCGTCTAATCATAACTCATTGCAAGAACTTCTGAAATAAAAAAACGATGGAAATTCTTAAACTTTATTGCAATAACCATGGTATGAACCAATGTGAGAAAAAAAAATCAAAATGGCGATGTTTAATGCGAGTTTCATCAATAGGTATAAAAAACCGGGCAATTTTATGTACAAAAGTATGAATAACAAAAAGATGCGTGTTCCAAAATTCATCGCGTGGTTCATACGATAGCCGATACAATAAAGAAAATGAAGCCACAAGAATTTTGCGAATCGGTGTACAACTTTTTTTGTGATCGTGGCCATCGTTTTCACCTAATTTTTTGCAGTGGCCGCCATCTATAAATGACACCACAACGCGAACCGGAACAAAAAATTTTTTTGTATACAAGAAGAGTGTACTGATAGATTTATTTTTAAAAAAATTGTGGTGTACACGATGTATTGACGATTAAGAAACGTAACTATATTTAAATACACAATATGATCGAATCACGTATCAATGCGATCTGCATAGCACGCAAAATTACAAAAACGTAAGATATAATTATAATATCCACGGCCTACGCTGCAGACAAATTTCTACTGCACTAAATTCATATCCATAGCTGAACACGTATTGATCAATATAAATACGCAATGTGTAAAATGTAAGGACAAATGTTTTTTTTTATAAAATGTTGTATAATAATAATTAAGTATATAATAATTAAAAAACAATTGTACATATTTCTATTTTAAATGACTTGGTGAGAAAGTCTCCACAACACTCGTTTTACGGAGCTAAACTACACTAAAAGTGACTATTTTGCATTACTTTAAAAAAATAACGAAAATTTGTCTATCGATTTGTCTAACGAAATTTTTAGCCATTTTTGAAATAACTTTTGCCCAAAGAAATAAATTTGTTGAATAATTCTCATTCTCAATGATCGTAAATTAAAAATTAGAAACCATAATTAAATTATTAAATATTAGAAGCCATAATTATAACGAGTCCATCAAACCAAATAATATACCTTAAGGGTATCCGTAAGATTGTATTATTTGTAAGTTCTGAAGTAATTTCTCTGATTTGAAATAAAGTGTTACGAGAAAAATTAATGTTTAACATCAGCTGGTAATCAATTTTTAAAAGTACAGTTAATTCTTATTTTGTATGTTATTATATAGTGTTAGTTTCAACTAAACATGGAGATGTTGAATCAATGATATTTTTGGTAAAACGTTACTTATTGCTGGTATAATATGGAAATACCCATTGTTACTGTAAATATGTTATCATATTTGTCATTGTCCCGTAATTAATAAATTTTAAATTTTGTCAAATTGTTTTAGGAAAATAATACGAAAAAATAGTTAAAGTTCATGCCGGTGCATATGAATAAATCGACAGAATATTGCAAATGTATGAATGTACATAACAAAATGGAGATTCAACATGTATGATCAGTTACAGACTACGGATATTTATTCAAAATAAAAATTGTTTGCTTCAATTGTGAGAAACAGCGGCCCCATGAAATTACAATTTTCATTTAATAATTTCAACATGATGAAAACAATACATCTATGCATATTCTGTGTCTTTTAATCCCTTCACTGTTTTGAATTTCATTTACACATTTTTTGCCATGAATGCATAAAATCCGCTGTCTAATGATTGTTCGGTGCGAATATCGAGAGCGACGCGCGGATGATTCGTATCCACTTAAAGTTATAAATTTTAAGCCCGATTGTGACGGACACGTCAATTCCGAAATCACCAATTTAATACCCGCCAAATTAATTTTAGATAGTCGATTCAATGATTATTTCGATTTATGAGCTTGTGAGGTTTAGCGTTTCGTCCCAGGCCTGCTAGAGGATTCGTCAGTAAGGCTAATCTATCAGGCCCTGCCTTATACGCGTGGGAGTTCGAGACGATCAACTCCATTTGGATTTTACGAATCTCGATCGATTCGATTGTACGAGATCTTTGAATGAACTTGACGTCGACTTCGATACACTCTTTGTCTCGTTCGAATGTGTCTTCGTTCGTTTTCATTGATCTATACCAACGAAGGTTCGACTTCGACTGTTTGATTGCGACTGACTGAATGTCGCGGTTTCGGGAGGACGTGAAGGCGGTCCTCCATTTCGGGGTGTCAAGACGGTTACACAAGTGCACTGATTGGTTCCTGCCGAGCTCTGCATGCCCCAATCAGTGCATTCTTGATGACTCTTAGATCGGCCCTAAGCGAGCCTGTCCCTAAGAAAGCGTGGGACCATACCCGACTCCCTCCGAGGGCGAAGCTAGGTAATCCGAGAACCGTACTTCTCGGTCGGGAATATCTTTCGTCAGTGATAAATTTATGACTCGTAACTCTTAAGGAGGCGAAACAAATGCGAAAGTTAGGCGATGGCTCGAGTGGTCACCAAATGTGCATCGAGCGCCTAACCCTTGAAAGTGGCCTCAGAGTCACGTAGACGCCATAAACAAATCTTAAGAAAAGACCCTTTGTACGGTTCCTTGCGACGGAACAATGATGACTAAACTACGAAGCTTTATGCATTGTGACACATGTAAATTTGTGAAATACAAGAAAACGGGTAGATACAAAAAAAAATAAATATAAAAACTTTTATATTATTTTTACCTAAAGGAATGTACTCAGCAATGAAACAAACTTTTTCCTTACTTCAGCTTATATGACAATGGGAATTCGCACGGAGGTTCATAGTCTGTTGATGACAATACACGGCAACAGGTCTGAAGAGCTGTTAACTTAATGCATCGATGTAACGAGGTCGTAAAATCGACCAGGCGTAAAAGTTTACATGTTTGCGAATCGACAGATACTTTAAGCGATAAGATCTTGAAACCTTGAACAGGGTAATATTAAAACATTTATAATTTAATATTGTGAATTGATTTGCTCCATTTGGATTTAAATTCCCAGTATATGGAAACAGAGCCTGAGATTTCAAATTGTTTATAAAATAACAGAGAATCGTTCCTTCACGTCATGCGATATCGATTTATTAGGATATCGTATTCTTCACTCTTCCGATAAATTTCGTTCTGTTAAGATGTACATTATAGTTTCCTTACAATTGTGTTCTAAATATATTGTTCTTTGTTCAATGATCTTTGGATTGCTTGATCTTCTACTGCAATAGTGTATTTAAAACCTCCCACAAATATTTTTTTAAAAAAATATTTTGAAAAATTGGGAGGGTACAACTGAAATTACATCAATTGTAACGGAAAAATTTTGATTGTGAAAGTGGTGTAAGTGAAAGTAGCAAATAAATTGACCTTTATGCTTATTACATACTACGTTGATTGATTTTGTTTCCGAATAAGGAAATGACTGCAATAGAGAGATTCGCGAGGAAGAATTTCTTGTAATATACATATGTTCAAAATTATTTCTGTTTATCTACTTCTACACGTTTGTTCATTCGATGATTAAAAGAGCGTGGCACATCAGTCACCATTTGAGGTATTACAACAATATTATGATAAATTATTCTTCGCAAATCTCTCCATTCTACCTACTCTGTCATAAGCATACATATGTAGTGACATACAAAAAAAAAATTAATGACTGGAGTTCCGAAAAAATGACTGAGGAGTGATGTGACTGAGAATTGATCCCATCATAGAATGTGTCGCCTGGGACCAAATAATGGGACTGTAAGCCGTTTGTACCCATCAGCATCAGTTTTTGCGAAATTTGATTTTGAAACATAATTAAACATTCTGGATGTCGAATTTTAGATTTTTTATTTAAAATCCTCAAAAACCGAGTGTGACTGCAATAAACTGCTTTCAGATCCGTGTTCTGCACACGAAAATCTATAAGGACGTATATTATTGTTCTCCATGACAAAAGTATGTTAAGTGTAATTTTCCCGTTTGACATTTCGCATGGCATAAAAAATTGGGAAGATATTGTGTTGTATGTAACAGAGTTAGTGGGACACCCTGTAGATACATTAGGTTTTTACATTACTACTTACAGTGACACCCATTTTAACATTCGGGCACTCTTAAAAAGGCGATATTATTTTTAATATTGGACCCGACGACTTGGATTTTTTTGAAAAGTTAGAGAACATAGTTTACCACATGACGTGAAAAAATTTTTATAATAAATTGCAATTGGTCGGAATTACAAAGAAAATACTAAATGTTCCGTCACAAGAGAACCGTACACGAGGGTTCTTTCTTTGGACTTCATTTATGGCGCTTTCGTGACCAAGAGACCACTTTTGAGGATTAGGCAAACAATGCAACATATGACCAATGTCGCCAGATCGGTTAAATCGAGGGGAATACAGTTTACCAACTCTCTGATGATCAGAGTAATATGTAACACGTTGCACGGCACGTCACGTGAGCAGACTACGATCTTAGTATGGGGCGTTGGAGTATGCTCATGGTAGAGGAATAGAATAGTGGAAGGGGAAAAGGAGGAATGGAAAATCCATTCATTTTTGGGTGTTTCTGGCAACACTGCATATGACGACGAGTCGAACCATCGCCTAACCTTGTATTTCTTGCCTTCTTAAGGGTTAGACGCGTCATAAATTTAGTACTGACAAAGGACATTCCCGACCGACAAGTACAGTTCTCAAGCTGCCGAGAGTCGACTTCGGAGGGAGTCATCAAGAATACGCTGATTGGAGAATGCAGCGTTCGGCAGGAACCAATCAATGCATTTCTTCTGCATGACAACGGGTGTCACCGTATTGACACCCAAACTAGAGAAACGCAATCACGATACGACGAAGGGTCCTCACGAAAAACGAGACTCGTAGTCAGTCGTAATTGAACGTTCAAAAGGTATAGATCTACGAAAACGAACGAAAACACATTCGAGCGAGACAAACGAGTCTCTCGAAGTCGAAGTCAAGTTCATTCAACGATTTCATACAATCAAATCAATCAAAATACATAGAATTCAAGTGGAGTTGATCGTCGCGAACTCCCACGCGTATAAGGCAAGGCCTGTTAGATTAGCCTTACAGACGAATCCTCTAGCAGGCCTGGGACGAAACGCTAATTCTCACGAAATTCACATATTAAACTTACCACCACCGGCAGAACCGGCTACCAAAGATTCATTTGGCGGGTAGTGAATCGGTGATTTCTGAGTCGACGCGTTCGCTACAACCGGGCTTAAGATTTACAACCTTAAGCGAATACGAGCCATCCGCGCGTCGCTCCCGAAATTCGAAACGAACACTAAAAGTTGTATTTTACAACATTTGTATGTAGGCCTATATTGAAAATTTGAAAATTACGTTGCGTGGACCTATGTCAATTATATACATTTTACAAACTTCATCGAAATCGGCTGATGCGGAAAGAAAACGACAAACATTGAAAGATTTTTGCCATCTTTAAACGTTTGTAGTTTCTTGCAACGTTGATCGATTAAGATGAAATTATCACGAAGTATATAATTCAAACAGATCTGCGAAACGTATAGTTTAAATGATCAATATAGATCCACGTAAAAAAGTTGTAAAATGCGACTTTTAGTATTTCCTCTGCAATTCCAATCGATTGCAATTTTTTTATGTCATGTATTAACTAATTGTTCTAACCTTGCAAATAAATCCAAGTCGCAGGGTCTAATATTTAAAAAAGTTAGCGTCGTTTCAAGAGTGTCGGAATATTTGTGAGTCACTGCATATATGTACACAACTTGCACTTTCTTTCTTGTCGTTCTGGGAGACAGAGGGTTGTTTGACTTGCTGAAAGAGCATCTGTGTACATATATCAGAAAGTGTTTAATCAGGAGCGTACATCACTTCCGTTGTCGCAAGTGCTTTACGACTGGCAAATTGTCGAACCGCTTGGGAAGCATAGGGAAGCAGCAACTTGTTGCGCGTTGTTTACTTAACATTTTTGAAAACATTAGCCGCAGATTTTTTTTTAGTGAACCATGTCTTTCAACAATGTTTCTTTTGTTTGCCACCAGACCGGGTAAGAAATGTATGGAATTTTCAGTAATACAAACTACGATTCATTCGAAGGAGACGTTCTCAAAGGAAAAAATAATTATATTGTTTTGTGTTTAATAAAAGGCATTTAACATCTCAAAATCAACTTTCTGGAGAAGCATTTAATCGTCATCAATGAACATTAATTTTAGTTAACAGAACTGTATAAACATTTTTCCATTATGATTGTGGAAATCGTTGTATCGAACACACGGAGGTTACAGATGTAGCAGAAGAAAATATATTCGCAACATATGTTCATTATACTGACAATTACAGGTTCCGTGCAGTGATATGTATTATTTGATTGAACTCTCGAGAACTCACTTATTATATTGAAATTGTGGATTTATAATGCGACGCTCAGATGATTGTGCCGCCCGTCCGATTGTACTAGGGTTTGCAATACCGGACCAAAAATACAATAACGGTATTCGGTATTTGTTTAAACGTTGTACCGGAATACCGGTATTAATACCGGTATTAGGAATTTTCGAGAAAGTACAAAAACACAGTTGTTTAATAGAAAAAAACATTAACTGATTTATTAACTACATATTTTTGAAATGTGATTGTAAAAAACATACTGCATCTATTAAACTGTCCTTAAGCCTGCAACGTATTTTTCTGCAAAAATTACCTGCAGTTTTTGTGGAAATTGACGACGGACTTAATTAAATTTGACCTTGTTAGCTTCTTTTCCTCCTTTTAGTTTTCTTTTTAAAAGTCGTTATAATTATGTAAATGCCTTAAAATATTTTCTAGTTCACTATGCCTTTTCTGCATACGAATTTTCAATGCACTGTATAGTTCCTCAGACAGTGGCGTGTCCTGATCTTTAAGTGATTGCAACATAAAATTTATTATTGCATTCGCTGTTAATATATTGAAATCCTTCCGACATAATGCTTCCACAGCCAGCTTTATTGGAAGCAGAGCTGATACAGTTTTTGATATTAAATCGAATTCACTATCGGAAAAATTAATTTGTAAATTTCAAATAAGAGTAGGTGCCCCAAAAAAAATGTTTATTATCTATAGCTAATACCGAAAATACCGGTATTTTACCTTAGCAAATACCGGTTTCACGAAATTGCAAAATAGCACGAAATACCGGTATTTGGTATACCGGTGTGCCGGTATTGCAATCCCTAGATTGTACCGACACGTCTACCGCTATTGGCCGAATCGCTAGACAAAGGCGGAAAGTCGCGTATTAGTGTGACTGGAACAGAGAAATTTTGTGGCGCTGCACGTCTATGTCAACCGTTTCCGCCAGAACGTAAGCGTAAGAGTGGGGACCGCAGCCTGGCGTGTAGTGTGGGATCTCGCAGTCGCCCTGCACCCCACTGTCGAAAATCACTGCCATCTCCTGATGGGCGGACGGTACGTAATGACATCAAAATAATTCTGAATAGCAATGATGAAAATAATGATGAAAATGAGATTTGTTGTTATTTAACGTGTTGCTTCAGCATCGAAGGTCATTAGCAACACGGTAGATTTTCTTACAATATTTTATACATATTTGTATCCTTGATATATTGGGCAAGACCGGCGATATACTCCTTAGAATCTAACTGTTGTGTCGTGTCAGTGCTCAAACAGTAATTTGTAAGCCGCTGAGATAAACACCTCAAAAAGTGGTAAATAAGTAATAAGGTAATTGGGTTTCGGATAACTTTAATATAACTGAATATAATGGACTGTATAATAGAGATGTTGTATCTATGGATTCTACTTCGCAACTTTCACTCTACGACTCTTATTCTCCGACTGATAGTTTCGACTCTTATTCTGCGACTCTTAATTCACGACTGGTAGTTTCGACTCTTAAATCACGACTGATCTTACAACTAACGCGTGAGAAACAAGTAACCTCGTGAGGTTGAAAAATCCCTCCACAAAGTACAACATAGTGGGGGCCCCAGCCAATGATATAATATTTGGGAGGGTACAAATGACCTCCCAAAACAAGGGCAACGCCCATAGACGAAATACGTCGTAACGAGTGTCGCTAAACAGACGACACTCGGTTTCCTGCAATTTCGCCGGAAACCATAATTTAGGCTTTGGGCCCGAGGCCCCCCTTGGCGCTAAGCGTGGACCTACGCTACGTCAAGTGCCATTGAGAGCTGCACGGCTAGGCTGACTTTCCCATGGTCAGCTGATACTTTCCAGCCGCACCAGAGTCACAAAACAATAAATTCGCAATAAAGACGCTAGAGGACCCCTTCGACAATGGCGCTGTTCAAAATCGACCGTAGCGTAGACCCAAACCGAAATACGAGCCGGCCATACAATAATCACATCTCAACAAGATTAAATAGAAATTATTTGTATAATTCATATAATTTTCGTGAATACGTTACTTACAGGTTGGTGTTTAATAGTTTTCAAAAGTCCATGATTGAAAGAATACTATTAATCTTGTTTTTAATATAATAAACCCATTGCCATAATTTCTATTGTATATTAAGAGCTCTACAACCGCGAAAAGAGTCTGAGTGCTCTTTAGAAGTTAAATTGTATTAATGATTTAGAACGATACAGGGAATTATCGGAAATATTCCGCCGAAACGCGGAAACTTGCCGCCGAGGTGACGCGGTGACGCGGCGACAAGCTTGTTCATAAAAGGTGAAGTGGCATCAAAGGAAAGCGAAATCGGATATCACCTTAAAAGGAGTGTTATCTTCATCGGGCAAAGCACCGGCAAGATATTGAGCTGTTAATACCGCAAGAACCACTCGATAAAATCGATAAACATCCAAGCTCGTGCCTGTCAAGGCATACAGAATCCTCAGCACGAGTTCAGACAATGTATCAATTAAGATTGTGTGGAACGGCGCTGCGGTTTCACACATCTAGCCGAAGCCGTGGCAATAAGCGAGGTTCAACCTCTTCGGGATTCAAGACGGCCTTAATAAACCAAAGACTACCCTCTCGAGGACGACTTCAAACCCTGCTCAAGAGTTCGAGCGGTCGATACCAGTAGCTGGGCGGCCACAATAGTCATCATTTTCCCTTTTTTTGCGATTAATAAACAGTCGGAAGTTCCAGCGATAAGGCCGAATCATCGAGACGATTGTTTCTCGATTATTGAATTCAGTAATTATAATTAAACTGTGGATGTCTATGCATCTCACTCGTCCATATGGAAGCTGCCAAATGCCTCCTGGCTGCCTAAGTTGTACTCCGTGAATTAATTCGTTATTCTGTATTACACAAGGGATAGTGGAATTCCAATAATTCGGCATGCCAAATAATCCGTCACGTGTAGCTCCATCTTCAAGTATGAAGCAAGAAGATGATGATGGCAACTCGAATAATATTTTTTGGTGGGAAGTTGTTCATGCATTAAATAGATTTATGAAATTCGTCGAGTGCAAAAAAAATATAGTTCTACAGAACTGAATTTTTATGGACTACGAAATAATTATTTATTTAAGAAATTTAACTGTATGCAGCAGACGGATGTACGAACACTACTAAAAGAAAAGCTTGAAAAGTATATTTCATAGATGAATTAGTTTTTCTAATAAATTGCATGTATAATTGTAATACGTATCAAATTATATTCCTCATTTTAACCTCACTATGGATATGGTTCAATAATTTGGCATAGAGTGATGTGTAAGAGTATCTGAACAACAATTAAAAACGTTTTAAAATTTTTTTGAAATTAGTTCAAACGGGTTGAGTTTTTATTTTTAGATGATAGAAGGATTAGTTTACTAGGTACTTAATAAAAAAATTAATGAAAAATTATTATTGGTCGAAATTGTGAAGAAAAAAGTAATGGTCATGATCGATGGAAATAATGTTCATTTTGCATAAAGATTTTAGGACGTTGTTGCTGAAGCTTCTTCTGCTGTTTTACTGGTAGTTAAGGAAGAATTAGCCGGAATCTTTAGAATTGTACTTCTTTTGCGAACTGTTGTGACTTCTGGGCGACCACATGGTCGTTTTTTTACCGTAATTGTCACTATATTTCAGTTCAGTTGTAAATCGCACAACGGTTTCACTCTAATATTCTTACAATATCCTTTACTAGATAGCTTTTATCTATTAACCGTGTGTCACTCCTAACTACTTATAGTATTAGTCTATTTAACTAAGTAATTACGCAGCCCAATCAACATAAAACATTTATCACACACAATTCGCTTTACCTGTTTAGTAGAGCCTACCTTAGGTATAGTTTTGTTGCAGCGATAAGAGCGAATTTACATTTCTTATTTAAATTTTTGGAACCGTAGCTTTATGTGAGGCAGGGATGGGCACGGTAAGGCCCCCTCAAACGCCTGCTTCTCTCACCAACCTCTCTTTCATCCGCGAGGCCTGCGCATTGTTCGCGACGAGCGAAGCACTTCCTTCCTCTACGATAACGGCGGATGCTGGTGGGGGCCAGTGGGAGCTATGGTGGGGACAGTTTATCTCAATTGAGACAAAAATGCCCATCCCTGATGTGAGACGTAGTACTGTATAGAGCAGGGATGGGCAATTTTGCCTCAATTGAGGTAAAACCGTCAACACCGTAGCGCCCTCTGTCCCCTTCCAGCAAGCGTGGTACCAGAGAGGCGGTACAATGGGGCAACGAAGACACGAGACATCAGCGTACGCAACGAACGTGCGCGCTGCATGAAAGAGAGGTTGGTGGGAGAAACAGGCGTTTGAGGGGCTCCACCGGTGCCCACCACTGGTATAGAGTGTTATTATATGATTTAAACAATTACATTAGGAATGAAAGGAGAAGAAAATTCTTACGAGAATACACTACACATTCAGTTTCTTATGTCTTATAGTTTTGTGGCGGGATGTATCGATCACGGATTCGATTGAAGGATTCATCAGATTTCCAGGAAGTTTTGTGCAAGCTGGCGTGGCACTTAACGTGTTAAAGAAGCAGTAGAATTTCACAAGTAATTAATTTGTCAATGGAGTATTAAATTCCGCCGTTGGAAGCTTGGGTCAGCGACAAATGCGGTGCACTTATCGGCGCGTTATATCACAACCGGCTCTGTTCCCGATATCACGATGACCTGAAAACGGCGATTCTAATTACCTCTATTAATACCAGGTTCCCTGAGTCTCGAGTCGAATTGTACTCGACGATGGAATTGTTTTTTCCAAGTGTGCTGTAAAGCGTCATTAAATCGTCGACGGCTGCGCAAGCCCGTGTCCAGCGTCACGGGTCCGTAAGAGACGAAACGAAAAAGCACCGGCAGAGAATTTCTGCGCTTCGCGCCGCGAAATGAGTGGCGGGAAACTCGTCGGGCAGAGAGGGAGACAGAGAGAGAGAGAGATGGGGGGAGGAAGAAACAGAGAGAAAGGAGAAGAGGGAAGAGAGAGAGAGAGAGTGAGAGAGATAGAGAGAGTTTAGTGCCCGGAGCGGCGAACGAAAAGAAAAGGCGTCTCGTTAAAGGTGACTGTTTCAACCCTTGAAAAATTCTGCCGACGGAAGTAGTCTGCGGAGAGAGATAAAAAATAGAGAGAGAAACGGAAGCGTGGACGTTGACGGGAGAAACACGTTCGGTTCGACGTGCTCGGTCTCGCGAAACGACCGGCGTGTTTTATTTTAAAGCGAACCGCATTAGCGTTCTGCCTCGTTAATTGCAGCCAAATGTTTTGGACAAACAGAAACCTGTGCGCGATGTGTGTTATTTTAAAACTAGAGTTCAGCGGAAACGATGAGTATGCTTCTTGAGTCGCTGTTTGTTTTATAACAGGTCAAATTTTTTAATCCTGGACACTTTGAGGTAGAGCTAGCACCGTTAGCCGAATATATGAGATAACCAGGTACCCATGAGACACCCGGGTAGAGCAAAAATGCCCGGGTATCTCATGAGATAAACGAGTGTCCGGGTACCCGGGTGTCCGGTATCTCATGAGACAGCGGAGACCCGGGTAGACGGGTACTCGAGTATCTCATAAGATCTCAGAACTGGCTCTACTAGAATTATTACTACCCTACCCGAGCCGCGGTTCGATTCTTCATAACTGTTTCGAGAACCGGAACCGATATCATAACAGTTTTCAATCCCTAGAACCGAGTATAGCCCGCGCAGCGAAAGTTGGCACAGAGAAACTTGCGGGTACCGCGTGATGCTCCTACTATGCGCTACACGTCGTCCGCGATTGGCCGAATCGCTTGACGAAGACAGCAAACGAGCGTATTGACTGTGACTGTAACAGAGAGATGTGGTGACCATGAAGTAAGATGGTGGTTACGCTGAGCGCTTATGTCGACCGTTCCCTCCAAAACGTACACGTAAGAGTGGGATCCACTGATCAGTGGTGGGATCCGCAGCCTCGCGTCAAAAGTGAGGACCGCCGTTCTCCCTGTACCCCACTGACGAGATTTTGTGCCAACTCTCGCTGCGAGGACTATACTATCTCATGAGATACCCGGGTACTCGGGTAATTTTCGTATACCCGAGTATCTCCTGGCTAATCGGGGTACCCGGGTATCTCATAAGTCATAGCTCTACTTTGAGGACACTTTTTGCCAGCATTTTCGTTAAAATTGTTTAATTTAAAGCTGGTGTATACAAAAGCAGCAATCTGTATGTGGACTGCGCCTTCTCTCAGTGTGGTTTGAAGACACTGAGCACCTTGGATGAATAACTGGTACACGAGATGTGTTATGTTTACTTCATTCAGTTTATTAACAGTAAGTTGTGATATACGATGGAGTGTGTCAAAATGTTCTCTATGTTATGCGATTTGAAATAGTTCTATAGGTTCTACGATTTCGAAGTGTTCTGCTTGTATCGCGTAGACCCTAAGGAACTTTGATTTATTGAAGAAATTGTAGTAATAAATTGGTCAGGAAGTTCGAAGAAGACATTGTGCAGCCTACGTATGATAGACGTGGTCGTCAAGGTGTTGCGCATGGTTAATTTAAAGAATAAGCTTGACAGGAACAAAGGATTCAATGCGACAGTCGATCAAGCACAAATCTTGAAGATTGTAATGTTTAAACTCCAAGGAACCAACTCCCAAGATCAAAGTTTAACCCTTAACACTGAAATGACGACTCTGAGGCACCACTAAAAATTGCTGTACCATTATTCAAAATATTGTTTACATAAAAAAATTTGTATTTAATAAACTAGCTACGAAACGTTCAAGTATTTTACGAGGTATTATGTCAGTCTAATGTCGTCTAACGTCACCTCGGTTTTTCCCTAATTGGTCGGTTGTAGATGTAGGTGGTGGAATATTGCTTTTTTTAATTGGTCATGGGTATGCCTAGGAGATTTCGGCCCCTGGGGTGGGAAACTATCAGGAAGACTCGTCTCGTCTTGTCGATGTCTTGATTTATACAGTCATCGCTGTTCGTCGTTTGCTGCTGTCGCGCGTGGTGTCCGGCTGTTTTATGACAGGGTCTCGGTAGCCCTAAAGAACTACTAAAATTATGGAGAATTTGAGACCAGTCCGTACGGTTCCCGCGCCTGCAATTGGGTTGTAAACCGCGCAGTCTAAGTTGCCGTACGAACGTTTTGGCACGTCCCTTCATCGTTGTTGCGATACGTAGCAGCTGGTTTATCGTCAATTTTGATTCAATGTTTGTCAAAATATTTAAATTTAGTATATGTAATATTTGAGCACTTTCAAAGTAATTGATATAAAAATGACAATAGGGGATGGGATTGCCATGATTCACGAAATGAAAAGTGAAAGTGTTTTCTGTGTTTGCAATGCAATTTATACATTGTATTTATACTTATAAATATACTGTGGATTTCATGCACTTATGACAAAAGTGAATAATTTAAAAATATTGATATATTATTTTCAATCTATTAAATCTATTAAGGTGGGAAATAAGTTGCCACTTTACACCAGTTTCTTATAAGTTTTTAGTTCGCAGAAAGATCTGTAGTTTTGCTTATGCAGCAACAAGTAGCTGTGGAAGTTGTTATTAGGTTCTCCTTTGTTTATCTTTGTTATCTTTACTTTTAACCCCTAGTGAAATTCTATTTTCTTAATTCGTAAAAGTCTCGAATCACTGAAATTTTCAATGACTTTAATAAAGCAAATCTGACAGAGAAGAAACACGATACCTAAATCTTTACTCTTCAATATTATTGAATGCATAAAGTTCCTTTGAATGTCTTAAGCCACTCTGTGCACATTCGTAACCACTATAATTAGACTGCGGATCTCTGTGCAAAAGAAAAATTGTATACAATAATTGTAAGACACAGGAAAGAAATAGGAATTTAATTCTTCCTTTAATGTATCAACATTCTTAAATTCTTTTAACATTTTTCATGTTTAAATTTTTCCCATTCATTTCTGTCGCGAATGCAGATAACATAGAATATATGACACTTTGAGTACTATATTATTCACATATGAGTAATAGAAGTTTCGAATTTTTATACATGTATTTATGCTTAGAACAACTTCATGAAGAGAATGAACGTTTTAATGGCGTAGAAATATTTGTAGACGTATTGGTTCAATAATTAAAGTGATAGCCAATAATATTTATTACATAATAACTTTGTTAAGTAAAAAATACAAAATAGGACAATAGGGAATATTGATAATACGACTATTAATGGATAATTAAATAGAAATATATTTTATGTGAATTTACGAAAATAACTAACAAAAAGCATAGAAAATTATGCAAGGGGATGAACTATTAGCATATGTTTTCATGCAAACGTCTATATACATTTTAAAACCTCGTAATTTTGCCACATTTATTGTTTTAATTTTTCTAGTAACTCCTATCTTAATTAAAGGAATTAGTTTAGCATAAAGGAGGTAGATTCCTGATTTATTATTTGAATTTCATGGTATACACATATAACGATAGCCTCAATAAACAAAACGTGTATGCAAAAAATTCAACCGGCAACTAATTGTGCGAACGTTACACATTTCCATGCCGAGCATTATCATTCGCAAGCTCGTAAAAGTTAACATGCTTCTCGGAAAGCGGGGTTAATGTACCAAGAAACGGGTGTGCGGGATAAAACAGCGAGAAACCGTGTTGAAAATCATGAGCTGGCGAAAGCGGAGAACACGAAAAAATTTGTAATGGCTTCCCCAAGATTAACCGAATGAGATGAAAAGCTGTGCAACATCCTCTTCTTGCTGTTAGTTCGATACCGTTCTCTTTTCTTGTGTACTGGTCCGTTTCCTTGACGCAATGTCAGCGACTGGGATACTTAGTCTGTATAAGCAACGTTTCTAAAGAAATTTCACTTTGATCATAAACTACTTTGATCGTGTAACTCAAATTGTTGAAACAATTTGTATAAGGAACATGTCAAATTTTCGAACATTATACCTTAGCTTGTAATATCAATTATGTCTTGTGAAGAAGATTTTAAATATTAAATTTCACTAATAAGAATTTAATTTATATATATATATATATATATATATATATATATATCATTTTTCTTCAAGTCGATATGAAATACTTCAATTTTTGTTATTTGCGTTCTATCGTTTAAGTAGACATGGATTTCAATGATTGAACGTAAAATTTCTTCAGAATCTAACAAATTACTAAAAAGTAATTTAATTCTAATAAGGATGAAATGACAATTTATAATTTTAATTTTCAAATAGTTTTCTTTAACGGGGGAGGGGAGGTACCTTTGTAATTTTAAATGGAACCCCCTATAAAATGTTACATATTTAGATTCTACCGGAAAAAACAAGTCAATTTTGTCTGAAACATTTTTTTGTCAGATACTTCCATGATGAGATATAACAGTTTGAAGTTTCGAGTTGTAGGTACTTGAAGCTCTCGGAAATAGCGTTATTTAATTATACGCGCTTGAGTCCATTGCTTATTCGTGAAGAAACACAAACAATAATATTTACAATTCTTCAGTTTGACTCACTTATCTATGAAAACGTTTTCAGTTTAGAGCTGTTATTCAAGCAGTAACATTGTGATTATGCCTACTTTTGACACAGAAGTGAATATGTTATTAACGTTAGGTGAATGCCAAAAAAATTATCGGCGTGCAGCAGTGATGTTTTTTGAACGTTATGGGATCAAAAAATGTCATGCAACATTTCATAATTTAGAAAAGCGGCTTCGCGAGCACGGTGAATTGTGTAAAAAAACTCGCAATAAACCTAACTCTGTCACTAATGAAAATAATAGTGCCAGTATTCTTGCCGCAATTACATTAAATCCTCATATTAGTCAACGTACACTTGCACAAACATCACATATTAGTCGTTCATCAATTCAACGAATTTTGAAACGGCAAAAGTATCATCCATATCACATAGTTTGATCACAAGAGCTTTCAATAGCAGATTACGATCACCGAGTAAGATTTTGTGAGTGGCTGCAGGGTGTTGTGGAAAATGACTTTTTGTGCAAAATACTTTTTTCCGATGAGGCCACTTTTATGAATTCAGGGCATGTAAATAGACATAATCTGCATTATTGGGCCGTGGAAAACCCAAATTGGATGCGATGTGTTCCCTTTCAACATCGATGGTCTTTAAATGTTTGGTGTGACCTAATAGGAGATTTTGTGATTGGACCTTATTTTTTCAAGAAACTGTAACATCTGATAGTTATTGTGATTTATTAAAAAATCATTTGCCTGCGCTTTTGGAAGATGTGCCACTGCACGTTAGAAGAGAAATGTGGTTCCAACAAGACGGCGCTCCTCCACATTTTGCAATCATCACCAGGCAATTTTTGAACGAAAAATTTGGGAACAAATGGATAGGTCGTGGGGGACCTCGTCAATGGCCTCCTCGATTCCCCTATCTAACACCATTAGATTTTTTCTTATGGGGATATGTAAAGGACAAAGTTATGTTTGAACCACCGACGACAAAAGAGGATATGAAACAAAGAATACGTGACGCTTGCGCTTCAGTGACTCCCGAAATGTTAAAAAATGTTAGAACAACTTTGATGTTTCGAGTAAATAAATGTTTACAAGCCCGTGGTGGACATTTTGAACATTTAATTTAAAGTACATTTTATTTCTTCGCGAATAAGCAAAGGACTCAAGCGCGTATAATTCCATAACGCTATTTCTGAGCGCTTCAAGTACCTACAACTCGAAACTTCAAACTGTTATATCTCATCATGGAAGTATCTGACAAAAAAATGTTTCAGCCAAAATTGACTTGTTTTTTTCCTGTAGAATCTAAATATGTAACATTTTATAGGGGGTTCCATTTAAAATTACAAAAGTACCTCCCCTCCCCCGTTAAAGGGGAAGGGAGGCCACTTCAGTTTAGTATGTGTTCAAAATGATTACCTCTTACTTCAATGCACTCAACAATTCTTTTTTTAAATGATTCTCGTACTTTACTGATCATTTCAACATATATCCTAGTTATCGGGGCTGCCTCCCCTGAAGTAATCAATTAGCGGTGGCTTTAGTAACCAACCCCTTCAATTCTCCACTTTTTAAAAACTGTCTTCACCTCTTCTACTTATCGTATCTTCTAAAATTTTATTGCATACTTCTTTCATAGAGGAACCACGATAGACAGAAAAGTGTAGAACAGTATGGATAGAAAACGCAATGTAAAATCCAAAAAAAAAACTAAAGTAAAAAGACATACAAAGATGTAGATCACGAGCAAACAAATAATGTCGCATATTTCAACATGGCACGGGAGGACTTTGAACACGTGAAAAAGTTAATATTCAATCTCATATCGTGAAGGGGTGTATTAGTTTTCGATCAGACAGCGTGACGGGCGCGGCTCCTAAAATCGAAATAGAAAGAGCGCCCGATAAACTGCAATGTAAAGATTGACGCAAACAGTTCCGAAGCAAACGACCACCGCTCGATAGTGTTAAAAGAACGAAAGTGCAGGCGTGTCGGACTTCGATCTATCGTGAGGTAGCAACCCCCATCCGTCGCACACGGTGTACACTACTGTACACTAAGCAACCGGCGGTTTTCCTACATTCGTTCTTCACCGTTCCCTCACGGTAAGCACCGACGGTAATGCGCTTCTTGGTACATTAACCTCGACTTGCACACAACACCTCCACCCCCAACCCTTCCCAAACCACCGCACACGTACACGTCACCAGATGAGAGCGAGCACAATAAACCTTTGTATTTAACTCCACTTCCTCTTTCTCTCTCTTTCTCTCTCGCCCCCTCCCCCCATCGCCGGCCCTCATGGGTTCAAGTTGAACTGGTACGGAAACGAAATATCTTCCTCGTCGATGCACCTGTTAATTAAAACCATTACGCTCATTACGCGAGTGCGAAATTAATTTCGGAGACCGAGTATTTCTAATTCGTGAATGAAATCTCCGCTCACTCGTGAGTACACGTTACGTTCGAGGGGTATAGTATACTTCAGAAAACAGAAATGATCTTTGATTATAGTGTATTTGTTGTGGACAAAAATCAATGTTTAATATTAATATCATTATTAGACTGTGAATTAGAATGCATTTATGACGAAAATGAGTTATGGATACGATATCTTTGTAAATTATTACAATTGTTAAGAGAAGAATTATCTAAATGTCTCTGCAGCATCATTTGTAGTCTAATTATTATACAGAATGGTTGTAACACTGATTAAATAAAATTCGATTAGAGACTAAAATTTTAGGTAATTCGTGTTATTCATTTTTGGTAAAACATTCGATAGTTTTTGTGAAAATATTATTTCGGAAAAATTGCGATTTAAATTTAATGTAACGGTAAAACAGTTTCCCCTCACTCATTTATCACCACTCCTGTTCAAAATTTAATTTTTATTGGTCTCTAATATTTTTCCCTTTCCTCTGATTATCCATTGAAATTGATCATAGTTTTTACATTTTGTAAGTACTAAATCAATAATACAGTTCTGTTTAATTTCCAATGAGCCATATTTTATATGTAACAAAGTCTAATAACGATTGCTTTCTCTTAACAAATCTGATTATTTCAATTTTTTTTCTCCTTTACAAATTACTTATTATAGATTAAACTGTGCTATTGCTGGCACTGCATTAGTTATTGGCACATTTGATTTACACGGCAAATATTAAGAATTCCTGGTATAGAACATTATTTTTTTATTGCTTCTTATTTATATTTCAAAGCAACGTTGTAAGTTTTCATAACAGAGTTCCACATATGATTGTTAGCAACGCTGAAAGACATCCGGTAAGACCGACGGATGACCATAGTGCAATGTAAATAGTTTTGTTAAAATTTTCGTTACGAGTAAGTATACTTTATCGCTTTATAACTTAATTTCGGACTGTGCCACATATGTGATAAGTGTGTATATGTTTAATTATAAATCAAATAGTCTTTTTAACATTTACTTCTTACTGTTTACCAAATGTGCCAATGACTATACTATTTTGTCTTACGATTGTTATTCACTGAATATATTTCATAATAAAAGATTTACGACTCGTAAAACTGCTTGATTTTGCTGAAAAATCTCTATTTACTTATAATAATAGCAAGTTAAGCTCGTTTAAACATTTCAAAAAAAGATAAAAAGATTTTTACTAGGTTCTTGGCTTAGGGTGCCAATCATTGTATAGTTTACCCTATCAGGTATTTGTTTCATTTAATCATATTTCTTCTTAAAGAATTGTTCATAAATTACTGTTCAAATATAAATATTTTGTTTCATGTGCAACTAACACAGAAACTCAACAAGATCGTAAAGATGATAATATTTGGTCGTAACATAAATCTACTCAGTTATCTTTAGTATCTCCTATTCATTTATTAACAAAGTCGAGAATTGCAGTCAATCAATCATTAACTTGTTGATTATGAGTAATTTTTATTAATATTCGGTTATACACATTTGCAATGAATTACAATTAAATCGCTAAAATTAGCGAATTTATGTAACAACCCAATATTTTTGAATTAAGAGTAGAAATGAATTGATAATTTCATTAGATGAATATTATATCTGCAAAAGATTTTCTACTGTTGCAAAAATTTCTTCAGAATCGTGCGAAACGGTCAATTTTCATGAACATTTTCGCGAGGTTGAATGTTTAACAATGTACGTGGACAGATATTTGCTTTCACCGAGGTTACATGCCATTCCTGCGGTTCTGTTACCAACCTATAATTTCTCGTGTCGACTGACTAAGCATTTCCAGCCAACCATGGACGTCCACCATGGTCGACGAAGCGTTCTCGGACACTGTCGTACCACTTAACCGACTGTTCCGTTTCGTTCACAGACAATCAGCTTCCGGTTCTAGTCAGGATTTCCGGTATCACAGTTCTCCAACTTCGAATCTGTATCACTTAAAAGTTAGCCAGTGAGTTAGCCAACAAATTGATCGGTATCAGTTGGATGATCGAATTATTTAATAGCCGTGGCGTGAGTCGATAATGCTGTTCAAAGAATGATATTGGAATTTAGTATTTTAAAGACACGGCGAATCAACAATTAATGACCATTGAAAAGCGTTTCGGAGTTCTATTAAACATTCATCGAAGTTCGCTTAAAAATTGATCGCATTAATACTGAGATCCATTTTATTCCACTCTATAATTTTTGGTGGGACGAAGATTACGTAAATTGCAAGGAATCATTTACTTACGATAAATGTTCCACGTAATCAATGCTATCTATTTAATTACTGAATCCCGTAAATTCATGTAATTTAAAATTTACCATTTTGATACGACTTGTGCAAACTTACCGAACATTATTATTTAATTTACTCGACGCAAACAAGTTCTTTCAAGATTATGATACAGCAGCAGAAATTAATTACATTTTGATGCTTCAAAGAAACATTAAACGTGTTCACGACGTCAGTCACGTATATACCGAGTTCTGCTGTGTTGTAACGTTTCTTCATATTTAATCTGTTTTTACTAGAATTAATATTCGCTGAACGAAACTGTTTGGAAATTTTTTATTAGAGACAAACTCCATCAAAGGTACCAAGCTTTCAAAGTGTAACAGCATAGAGTTTTTAGTGTTGAGGTTTTCGTGTTTAAGCTTTCCAATTTGGACAACCTTAAAACGACGATAACTGATTTAATATTGGACCTTATGACTTGGACTTTTTTTAGTAGTTAGAACAATTAGTTTACTACATGACGTGGACAAAATTTTTGAATAAATTGCTAAGTGGTCGAAATTGCAAGGCAAACACTAAAAACAACTTTTTTATGTGACACTATATTAAAAATTTTTAAAATACGTTTTGCAGATCTATGCCAGTTATACCGTATTCTGAAAAATTCATTAAAATCGTTTGATACGGAAAAAAGACAATAGGCGCTGAAATATGCTTAGATTCATTACAGTTAGAAGCCAAAAATTGCGAGAACTTGGAATTTTGACCAGCATTAAACGCTTGTAGTTCACTGCAACGTTGACTGATTTTTATGAAATTTTCAGAATACGGTAGAATCGACATATCTATAAAACAAAAAATTGTAAAATACAACTTCTAGTATTTCCTCTGCAATTCTGACCAATTGCAATTTTTATAAACATATTTTTCCATGTCATGTAGTAAACAAATTGATCTAACTTCTCAAGAAACTCAAGTCGTAGCGCCCAATATTAAAACAGTTATCGTCTTTTTAAGATCGTCCGAAAGTTGTGTGAGTATATTGCAAAGACTTTAAACTATACAAATATATATAAATATATAAATATTATCATTGGGCTACACAAATTAAAGGAAAATACTATTTTGTGTTTATAAATATTAACATTGTCAAAATAAATGAATACTTAACCTCTTGGTCTCCAACAACGAGTGAGACTCGTGGTAAGAAATTTGGGCCAAAAACAATAAGGACGAGTCTGACTCGTGATACTTCGTTCGGACCAAACGTAAACAACACGAGCCTGACTCGTGTTACTTCGTTCGGACCAAACGTGAACAACGCAAGCCTGGCTCGTGGTACTTCATTCGTGACAAACATAATCAACACTAACACGAAGATTACTAATTTTCTACGAGATTTCTCAGAACATTATTAATTTAAATTAAGTATTAATTTCCAAATTGTTACTGATACATTATCCACGACGAATTGATCATAATTACATCCCAGACATCTTAAAAGTTGTGCACACACGTGTTTATTATTTCACAAGTCCTTTCGTTGCGCCGAAATATACTTGTCATAAGACGCATACATTTTGCGCAAGTTCGAGCACACGGCTAAACAGCTAAATAGCTCGACGCGTGACCGACCTTCTTGTTTATTATGGTCCGAGCAATCGGGAGTTAGCGGATACGACAAGGGGATAATGTAAATATATTAATAATTTTCTTATTAGAAAATTAATAACGATAAAGTTTCTCGAGCAACCAGATTCATAAAATAGATAATATAGCAAAGGGTTAATTATTCCAGTCACGGAACTGTCGACAGCGATGAAAAGAATTAGTTTAAATTAATTGTCTTAATGGTGAAAACAAACCATTATTTACATATCGGAATACACTCTTACGATTAGCACAAGTGTTTTCTCAACAATTTCATATTCGGAGCTGTGAATGTCGAATATTCAGGATCGAGAGATATCGAGATCTAGGTGTTGCATTTCGAATGGGTTACATGCCAGGAATGTATCGAAAACTATGAACAATCTATACTTCGTGATACCAATGCATTATGTGCATCTATCGGTTTGAAACTGCAACAGATATGTGCTGAAAGCAATATTATCTTTCAAATTCTAGCGTATTAAAGATTCCTCGGGATCGCGTGCATTACTATATGCACAGAGTAGAATTGGTTGGTCATGATCAGGCGCGAAAGCCGATTTGTATCTAATGGTACGGGTATTCGCTGAATTTTCAAACTAGATTTTCTCGAAAACACAGCCTCGCATGAAACAATTTTATTCCATATTTTCGATTTATTTTTTCATGTAGAATTACCACCTTTCCGCTTGTACCACCAATTACCGAACACCCGGTAGATTGTTACCCCTTTGTGCTATAATATCGAGTCAGACTCGTGATGAAGACTTCAAACAAAATCTGCTAAATTGGTACAGCTAGTCGCAAAACTGAGTACACACCCTTTAAAAACTAATAACTTTTTTAAAATTATATCAAACAACGTGAGATGTTAGAAGGATTAGTTTACTAGATTAGGTGTAAACATTATTTCGAAGAAACTTTATGCATGCATATAGCTTACATAGGTCTGGAAAAGGTATATTTTAAATTTGTTAATTATTAAAAAATGGTTCAGTCCAATTTTAAAAAAGTTATTAGTTTTTAAAGAGTGTACACTAAATTTTGCGATTAGTGTATGTTGTTAATTTCCTTTAAATGGAAATGCAGTTCTATTTTATTGTATTAAATATTTAGTCACTGGAGAATACTTTGGTATACAATAAATATCAGTTTTCCTAGTAAATTATAAAAGTCAAAGAAGTTCTAATCATTTAAATCGTAAACATCCCAACCTACTTGAATCATAGAAGATTTCAAATTCGGCTAGCGCACAGCGTCAATCTTAACGCTAATAAATCCTGCTCATAACGTTTCATCCATTTCCTAGATCACCCCTTGTTCCCAAAAACGTTACTCTTTTATCCCTCCCAACCCCAGCGGTTCTATTTAACCGCAACGCAATTTCTGCTCCTTTATCATCGCGAAGACTCGTACGTCTGCAATTTCCCATTCCCCCAAGTTCTCCGAAATGCGCGTGAGGGTTGCTGTCGCGCAGAAAGATCGCCCCATGGATCCCGCGAGGGCACCCTGAAAACACAAAGAATAATCGCCGGGCTGGCTGACACAGGCTCAGGCAGCTTCTGCGGGTGTTTATTGTGTGTTCACACCGACGAGAGATGGCAGTGGGTTGGAGATGGACAGAGAGAGGGGTTTGCACCCACGACGACACTCTCGCTGGCCGTCCTTAGCCATTCAACCCCTCCGGTCCCTGGTAGTCCCCACCAGCACGAAACAATTACAACTATGCTCCAACAATTTATAATTCCGCGCTCCCTGCAACCCTTCCGCTTCTCTTTCTGTTTCAGCCATGGGTGCGACGAAAGGGTTGGGTCTGTGAGGGAGGGGAGAGGGAGAGCAGTTAAACGTTATTACTTCAGCCGTTGCAGATAATTTCCCTCGTTTGTTCGTCGACGCGCACAGTCGCACCGCTACCGGGGTTCGTTGACGAATTCGTGCGTTGCACCGCTTCGCGAAACAGTCGTGGAGTCTTGGGGATGAATATACAATAATTCGCCGTTAACCCTTTGCACTCGAATGGCGACTCTGAGGCACCAGCGAAAACTTCCATACCATTATTCAGAACACTTTTCATATTATTAAATTCGTCTGTATTCTATAAATTGCTAAACATACAAGTGTTACATATGAAAACAGGTTCAATTATATTGCGTATAATGTAAAAAAGATTACATAGAATGAAAATTTTCTAGATTGAAAGAAATGTCTTGATCATAGACAAAAATGAACGATGGAGTCTGTCTATCTTTTTCAACAATATCATCACAGTTCAAATACCGACAACTTCTCGTTAATGGGAAATTTAGTGTTCAAATACTTCTTCAATTCGCTGTAGCTTTGCTAGCTTATGTAGAGTAGATGAAATTGTGACATTATTGATGGATGTATTTTAAATCAGTAAAATAAGTAATTACTGATGCAAATGTTAATGTAAATTCTTGATCGACATACGACCAAATAGGGTCAAGGAGGTACTCTTATATTGAATGCCATTTTCAGTCAACATTTAGAAATTTTTTTTAGAAGAAATATTACAGTTCTTGCATTAGAGCATTCTGGACAGACATTTATAGATATTTGAAGTAAATACACTATTTTGTTAAAGTGAAAACAATCAAAATTACAGTCATAGTAATACAAAATACGTAATTCCTTAAGTGCAATTTTATATGGCAAAGTATCTTTTTTTACTCTTTCTTTGAAAGGCGGTTTAAATATTTTAATGCGGTTGAAATTTTGGTTTCAGGTTGAAAGCTGTGCGGTAGCAAATTGTAACGAATAAGCACCTGTGACATGGTATTTTTTTGAGTTTAATCGAGAAGTTACAACAGTGGAAGTTTTTATACTAATTTTTAATAATGTTGCAATCCCACAATTAGATTGAAGTAGAATAACCTTTTGGTAATGTCGGATTTTGTTCAATTCAACACTGCATCTTGTTTCATTCGGAAGGAAACAAACTTTTCACTTAATTGAAGCATTGAAGGTGTGTTTTGAAGAGGAAGCGTAGAATTTAAAAATAATATTAATACTAATACTAATACATGTAGGTATAATCCATTAAAGTACATTTACATTAATCCAACAAATGTGAAGAGATTGAATCAATATACATATTTTCGTTGAAAACAGGTTCGCGTATATTGTTGACATTTATCGTAAACACTTCAAACATTGTTTAATCATTTCCAATATTGCAGCGGTATATCAAAACTAACTAAATCGTTATTCGATATGGCTTGGTTCACGGTGGAAACTGTTATTGTCATAGAAAGCTTTCTTAAATTTGATAAATACTCATTTATTAATTATTATTTTCTTAAAAGATTATTAAACTCAACGTTGAACTTATATGGCGTATCATATACCAATAATTATTTTCCCCTCAATATTATCAAATATACGAAGTGAGAAAGTGCTGTCATTATACCGCGTCCAGGGGGAAATCCTTGACTCCTTTCCGTAAACGATGATCAAACGAAGACATGAATATCGGTCTCCGGTCCTCAAAGTGTTACGGAAGGTGTATTCAGGAATCGTTGGCGGATCGGGTAACCACGGGAAAGGTATTGGCTCAGGAGCCACTTAATGCCGAATGAAGGAAGCGCAACCAGAAATTCTAGAAGTACTAAAGGATTTAAATGCACTAAATGTCTGACTCATTGGAAACGTACTAGTGAAAACGAAACTAATGCGGAAAGGCTGTGGGGAATTTTAAGCCTTATCACATAATGTACCTACGATTTTTTTTCTCAAAATTTTATACAAGATTACCTACACCTATCTCATTTTTAAAAAAAGAATTCATTCATTCAATTTTTGCTGATATGAAAAATAATATAGAAATACACAAGGCTATTAAATATTATTTTTATATACGAGTGAGAAAGTGCTTAAGAAACAATCAATTTTAAATAGAACACTTTATAGTACTTTAGAACAATGAAACTATCGTCCTTGAAAAATTGTAATAATACAAATTGTTTATATCAACCGCAAGGATAGGGCGCGCAGTGGCTCAGTGGATAGAGCGCGCGACTACAAACAATGTGGTCGTGAGTTCAAATCCCACCGCCGTCACCAATGGAAATATTCTTCTATGTGATATTATACTACGTCGTTGACCATTGGTGGTTCGGAACCCACCGTAATAAACAGTAGGTCCCGCTGAAAAGTAGGCTGAAATAGGCTGAACATTGGCGTTAGGTGAGAGTGGACAAAGTGGAAGAAGGGGGAGAATGGTAAAATGGATTTGAAACCCTGAGGAGACCAAATATCAGTACCTATCCTATATCAACCGCAAGGAAATGGTACCTAGCGTAAAATTCTTTCCTTCTTTAATTACTACAAAAAGCTGAAAATAATACGCTGATAATCTTCAACATAACTTATATTTCTTCAATCTTAGTACCATTTCGAAATCTACCTCACCATTTTTGCTATAAATGCACGAAATATGCAGTCCACATATAACTATTTAACGTATATTAATACAGTCGTTTGCTCACATGCTTCTCATGTAAAAATTACGTATAAAAATCGTTATATGAAGTATACTTGTGTGACACAATTTAGAAATATAATCACGACTGCTCTTTACGATCAAATGTAAATAGTCTCTGCTAAATGTATTACATCTGGTTAGGTGTAATATAATACAATTAATTACTTTAAATACTATTACAATATTCAATTTTTTAGTAATGCAATAATATTCAGCGACGCAGGCATAATCACAAATACATCACAACTAAGTGAACAACAAAAATACACGAACATAGTACACGATTGTAACCGAAAGTGGTCCCCAATAGTTTACTAGATTCGACTGAGTTTTGGAGAATTCCGTGTTCTTAACTTTCTTGAACTTTTTTTTATGTGATCCTGTAGATATCGATGAAGACATCTCGAAAATGTGTGTATGGTTGTTAGGAATTCGCCTCCTAGAAGTTAGCCCCCCACTTGTTGAAATAAATAATTTCAACACTTGTGCTAAGTTTGTGCTACATTGTTCTCGAATATTATAACAATAATATAAACAATAAGACTAAAAATTGAAAAAGCGATTTTTTTTAGTAGCCCCCCACTTTTCGTTTTTTTCAATTTTCTCAATTGTGAGAAGTTGTGCTAGGTTGTGCTAAGATTGTGCTCGAATATTATAACAATAATAACAGTAATTAAAATATACAGAATCACATACAGGATTTCAAAAAGAAGGTGCAGTCCAACATGGTTTGGGGTTGGGTCGTCGTGGGAGCGGAGAAGACCGGCCCGACCATGGTACAATGTTTCGCATTTTGATTTAGTAAATGTGTTATTATGTATTACGTACGTGTTTGTGCTGCCATCTAATGGATTTGTTCGGAAGTATTTAGCCTATTTTGTGTGTATTACCTAGCAAATATATCAATATGGCGGCGCTCTAACCTGTTAAAAAGGCTTAAAAGTGTTCAACTTTATACGTGTATAACTTTTTAACCATTGAATTCCGCACAATAAGATTTTCATTTTCCGTGTTTTCTCGTCGAAATCTATAAGATTGTATAAGATAACTTGAAAAAAGAGTTCTCCAAAACGCAGTTAAACCGTTTACTATGTGCTTGACCATTTCACAAAACAGATTAAAAGAAAACTGATTTTCGCATCGGTTAAACTTTACATACACGTACAGCACCGCGCAAGACAACGGTAATGATCGTAGCTTCCATTAAAATTTACAGAGATCACTAAAGGGGTAAGAAGCCTGAGCGTCGGGCGTAATTTCACCGCGTTACGTAACAATGTATAATTCGCCGCATACAGTGGCATCCGTAGTGGTAATAATTAACGCATTCACAATGCGTCCCCCGCCCTGGAAGTAGTAGTTAATTGTTGCGGTTCGCAACAATCGTTCTCAACGAGTGAATCTCGTTTCGCCGTGAAAGGTCGCAATTGTTTAGCGTCACACACGGTCCGATAAAAAAGTCCATACGTCCAGGCCCGTAACAACTGATCAACAAATTTGTTACTTCGCTTCTGTCGGCGCAGCACTTCATATGTACAGGGTGGCTCGACCGGCGTACACACAGGAACCGATTGATTCGTGTTTCATGTTATTGAGGTCGAGAAAATCGACCTGGCATCGCCTTTCACCCTCCGCCCTCTCCGTCACCCTAGCTCTCTTTTTCTCTCTTCCCCCTTCTCCTTTTCATCTCTTTCCAGCGAGTTCGCCTTTGATGTTCGCGCCGAAGAACATTTTCGGCACGGCAGAGCATAAGGGCGTTTCGCGATATTGTATGGCTGTCGATTCCGCCAATAAAACGTTGGATCTGGCTTGCCACTCGCGGAAACGCGTCAACAAAGAAGTTCTCGTTTCCATTCCGCTCCGTTTTTATTCGCGAGAGTCAACATTAATTCGCGCCTCTCCTCTACACTTACATCACACTTGTTCATCGCATTTTTATCTCTCTCTTTTTCTCTTTCTCGTGTACGTAATACCGTATACTATCGATATACGTCGTGAAACTGATACTTATACGTTCATGCCACTTGTAAATCTTGAAAATATCTGAAAACGTTTACACCTACGTCCACGAGTATCCCGAACACTCGTGTATATTTGCATGATATAGTTTCTTTCAGGAATTTATTTCCACGTCAGCGATCAATGTTCGGTTGTACAGGCTCATACTTCATCTTTTATACATTTATTATATTGTCCTGTAATCTTGATGTTGTGATTGAGTGGTCAAAGTAGTATTTAGTATTAAATAATAAATATTACATACTATATTTATAAAGTATACAGGATGCCTCAGGTTGGGTAGTACAAGCGAGCGCGGGGTGATTGTTTGTGAAAACAAGTAACTTTTGTGGTATCGGGAATATTCGGACACCCGATATATAGTTTTAAGATGTAGACTCTAGGTGTACTTTAGGATGTTCGCGTGGCAAGGCTCGGAAAAGGCCATAAGAAGGAAAGCGTTGGGTTGCGAGCGACGATGGGCCTTCGGCCCATGTTTTTTTCGATTTCATGCGCGATGATTTGCCCATGGTTGTACATTGAAAAGCACGGATAGGGCAAGCGTGTGGTGAACCAAGTTTTCGTTACGAGAGGGATGAGTGGAGAGGAACAGTCGTTGTCTAGTTGTCGTCTAAGACTCGTGAAGGAGGTAGTAGAAAGTTGAGGGTTGAAGTCGTATAGCCGTACAGTCGCATAGTGGCTGTTGTTAGTTTAGTAATTAGTTGTAACTATTGTAACACTAAGTCTATTTTATTTTATTTTCCATAAAATAAATAATTAATTATACGTGTTACCACACTTTTAAGAATTTTTTCAGAATAGTCTTGAAGTATAGCAGTGTTTATTTTTAGTTCAATTTTTCTTATTATTTACTGTATAATATACAAGATTTTGATCAGATTGAACCTATTTTGAAAGAATAATATGAAAATTTGGAAAAGTTTTAGGGTTCAGAAGAGAAGTTTACTTTTTATTCGGCTTAATTAAATATGTATTATTCAAGAAAATAGTATAAATAAAAAGTGAAATATAAATTTTAGGCTCAATACCTAAAAAATGTATATAAAAAAATGAATGAGCTTCGTCAGCAGTTGATTACTTTACTGGTTTCGTAGTATCGTGCACGCCAGTTTGAAAAACGTAGTTTCGAGAAATGTGCGTAGGTATTGTCCGCGCAACGAGAGTTGGCACAAAATCTCGTCAGTGGGGTGCAGGGGGAACGGCGAGTCCCCACTCTTGACGCAAGGCTGCGAATCCCACCACTGATCAGTGGATCCCACTCTTACGCTTACGTTTTGGCGGGAACGGTCAACATAGACGCTCAGCGTCACCACCATCTTACTTCATGGTCACCACATCTCTCTGATACAGTCACACGCAATACGCTCGTTTGCTGCCTTCCTCAAGCGATTCGGCCAATCGCGGACGACGTGTAGCGCATAGTAGGAGCATCACGTGGTACCCGCAAGTTTCTCTGTGCCAACTCTCGCTGCGCGGGCTGTATATATATACATATAGATGTAGTTGCAAGGAAAAATGTCGCATGTCACAATTTCAAAAAATTTGAGTTTTCATATTAATTGAGCTTTATAGTATAGGATTTACGTATTTTCCAGAAAAAAGTCATGAAAGCAAATTCGATGGGCTCAAAAAAATAATTCAATTTAACCAATGTGCTATGTTAAAGCATGAGTGATCAAAACTTTAAACGGCAACATCTCGAAAGTAAAAGTATGTGACATGCGGCGTTCTTCCTGACAACCACAGATGTTATCATGTTACGCGCTTACCACGAATCGAGTGATGAACATTACGCCCTTGCGATACGGGTGGATTCCATAGGCGGAACGAAATAAATGTACTCTATGCTACTATGACTTTAGCTGGTCTTGACACAGAATAATAATAAGCTTATGGATTCGAAGATAATATCGTTATGCGCGATTGAATCGGAAGGAGGCGGATTAAAATAGTATCTAAACATCTAATTATCAATGAAAATGAAATATATTCTGCTTTGCTGCAGCTATGGATGTAAAGATATACAACTCGTATAGATATACAAATAGATAAAGAATTACAACTCGTACGTGTTCACGCAACACGTTAACTATATGCTTGAGTGTCCAGATCAAATAATACAGTCTTAAAAGATAAACATTTAATTTAACAGAAGAAGAAAAAGGACGCTTTTTTTGTACTGTGAAACAACTCCCAGTAAGGAGAATCCTACAGTCAATTCTTGACCACTGGAAATTATTCACTCGTATATACATATGATATCAGATATTAGAAGAGAGAAACCGAAACAGCTCTTTATCAACAAGAATTGTTTCGAGCGTTGTTCCGCTCAATATTGCCGCTGGTTCAAGGCAATTAACGCTCTAGTTTAAAAACAGTAAAAAGATATACTTCATATTCGTAAAAATTCACTTAAGGTTCAAAAGTCCTAAATACAACGTTCTAAAATGCGAATGTTTTATAGTTTGTTCAGTTCACCAGTTCTTCCAATTCTACCGTTCGTTCAGTTTAACAGTTCTTTCAGATCTAACGTTCGTTCAGTTCTACAGTTCGATAAGTTCTGACGTTCTAATTCCCTACCAAAGTTCAGGAAGAGACCATTCCCTTGATAGGGATAAAAAGGGAACGAATCACCAGTTCGGGGCGTAATCCTAAATTGTGCAACGCCTACAAGCTTCGTGAATTCATTTTTCCCACGTGAGCCTCGCAGGACGTTGCACAGAGCACCATTGTCTAAGGATCCTTTCCCCGAACTTGGTGTCGCCTTTCCACAGCGTGTGGGCCTGCGATGTGTCAATTGTCATTCAGCGGAGTACAGCTGGTCTGTTTCCCCGTTTCAAAACAAAACACTTAACTTCCAGCCGTACCCAAGTCCGTAACGGATCATTAGGGCCAAGCACACCAATAAATTGTGGTGAATAAACGATAGGAAACACATATTACTTTACTAATGTACTTTAATAATATGACACTTACAACTAGATATGAAACACTTTATTATCTCTTACACGTGGTCGCCATGCATCGTGCGTATACCTCTTTACGTTCGACTCGAACCTCAAACAATCTCTCTTCCTCACATTCCGGACTCTCACTCACTCTAGCGCTCACTCTTCCATCTGTACCATTCATTCTGAACTGTTACATGCAATATAAACAATAATCATTCACATAAATATCTCAGAAATGACAGTGTCCCACTCGATCGTAGCACAAACCCAGACACGATGTCTAGACAATTCTAGACAAGTATTGTACACACGTTTCAATACATTATGATATATTATGGTATACCATAAAATTATATACAGTCATATACCTACTACACAAACAATTTAAAGATGTACTCTTTTCTTAAACCATTAGCTTACAGTTACTCAGAAATGAGTAGGTCAGTTTGCATATATCCACCGTAGGTTTGGAGAGTAGGCCGTTACATGAGACCGAATGAAAAAGATGTAGTTTTTGTAATTATTTGATAAAGATCTCTGTTCTTTAAATGTGGGACATTGCCATAGTACATGGTCAGTACATCGAATTTCATAGCCGCATTGACATTGTGATCGTTTATTATGTCCGGTCCATCGAGGAAGCTTCTCAAGATTGTATTGTCCAGGTCAGCATCTGTTTATCGTTTACGTTATATCAGCTAATTGAAATCTATAAAATTCTATGTACACGAAGTGGTCCGAAGTTTTATTAAGAAACTCTGGGGCGAAACTAAACGGTCCTTAAAAGATATGAATCATAATCTCGTACGCGCGAATAAGGGTCACCGATCAACCGGGGAATCCGTGAGGATTCCAAAGAAATTCTTGATCCAGATTCCAGGAGCTGTGAGAGCCATGCGCGCCCTCGAAGAACGAGCGGACGAGATCGGCCGGTGGTCCGGCAGTAAAGCTCAATATAAATCAGACCAATTCTTCGCTCGAGTTTCAGCTCTCTTCCTTTCGGTATTCTTTCGTGTCCATCTTTTTCTTCTGCCCTATCCCTCTGCAGCAGCCGCTGTTCCTCGACACGTAATTACGAGCCTTCGGCGAGGAACTTCCGGGTTCCGGTGCTTTTACCTCAAGCCCTGATTACCCAGCGATCCTCGAGAAAAGGAACGTACGAAATGAAAACTGCACGATCGAGTGGAAAGTGGCACGTCTTTGTGACTCGATTCGGAACTTTGTTTCCGACAGGGCCGGACACGATATAGCAGATGCTGGAAAGCAATTCCGTGGACTAAGGTCGGTTCAAAAGAATCCTTTCTTTTTGTCTAAACTAATTGTCTATGGAAAATTTAGTAGTAATAATCTAGACATATACTCTTTTATTTTCTGCAAACTGTAACTACTAATATACTACTCCACGAAATCAAAGGAACACTGAATTGAAACCGAAAAATTGTCGACCTTTGAACTTCTGTAACTATAAGGTTGGTCCACATGAAGTGTCGGATTTCGTTTATTCATAAAAGTTTGTTTCCATGTGGTTTCGTTATTTTTTTCATTTTCCACGTAACCTCTTAAACAGCTTGCTTGTCTACATCGAGTGTGACATTTCGTTGAAAAAAAAGTTTTACAGAACTGTACAGTTCTGCCATATTTAAAAAGATTGTATCAAAGATGGATTCCGCAGATATTCGTGTAATTTTGTTATATGAATATAAACTTGGCAGCAATGCTGCACAAACTAATCGCAGTATACACAAAGCTTTTGTAGGGTAAGGGCTTTTGAAAGGGTAGCGCTGGTTTGCAAGATTTAGTTTCAGTGATTTTTCTTTGAGGCCTTATGAGATACCTCATATGGCGGTGAATAACAATGTTATTATTCATTTCTTCGTATTGGAGAAATAATTACTACTGACATGCGTTGACATTATATTTCTGAAATGCATGAAAAATTTAAAAATTTCACGTCCGGCACTCGTTAATCGGCATGGATCGTTTCTCCTGCATGATAACGTTCGACCGCTACGTCACAAAAGACTGTTAAGATATTAACACTTGGATCATGTTTTAAAATATAAGCAATTGCGGTGCCCGGAATTCCTTAAGCCATCAAGTGGATCTAACAAAGTCAGAATCACCGATCCGCGGATACATCAAAATGTGACTGACAAACTAAGTCAAAGCCCTTGTAACATAATAGAGTCTGTTCACCCCTTACTCTGGTGAATACCAATTCTTTAATCGCTCCCCGACCCGTGTTATTCACCTAATCGAGTTGTTAACCCGATCGAGGCACAACACAATGTAGACACGAAGATGACATAAAGAATTCAATAGCAACGTTTGAATTTCGTTATTCCTTTGCAAAAATGTCATACGCGGTTTCGTTTCCGAGTTATTAATGAAAAACACGAGCGCAAGGCTCGGCGCGGAGCAGCGCACAGTGGTGCGAAATGGCCAAAAAGCGGTCGAAAATCCGTAAAACCGAAATTATCCAACGAATTTGTTTAAAAATGTGTGGACATGTTGCCACAGGGACAACGCTTAAATGGCTAAAAAAAATTTCAAAAATTATTAAATATTAAGTACTATGGGCTAATTGGAAATCTCTGTTTTCGGCTCATTTTTTATTCATGGAAGCAAATCTTAAAAGTGTTAAACAGCTTCGGTCTGGCACTAATCGTTTTGGCAAGGTATAATATTGAACTAACTTTGTGTAAAAGATCTCGGCCTACTTCGAACCACTTTAGCCGCAATTTAAGTTTAAATATCAACTTTTAGACTTTCCAAGAATGAATCGCGCGGAAATTACGGTTATTTTAGGTTTAGGGTGAAACTTTTAAGGAATATTTTTAAACGATAAAGAAAAATGTAAAATGCATATGATTTATTACTACTTTATGTATAAAAATTTTTTAATATCAATTTATTAAATCAATTAATAACAATTACTGAATCATTGTCAGAAAAATGCCTATTGAATTTTTGCGACAGTGGTCGCAAATTAAACGATAACTTTGATGATTTAACATAAAAAAATTGTAATAACACTTAAACGAAAAAGAAAGATTAAATATTCTTTTATTTATGAATTTCACATTTTTCTTTATTATTTAAGATATGTCCCTTCAAAATTTCACCTAAACCATGAATTTCTACTCTAAGTTAAGTAATACCTGAAAATGATACATTCATGAATCCAGTCATTCTATTATTAGAGAAGATTACGGGGAAATCCACTTTTTATTCAATGTACGATAATACGGTAACTAATTTGTTAGTTAGTTTCATCTATACGGATTTTTTGCCACCTTTTGGCAAAAGCAGAGATCTAACGAACAAAAACTTTGTTTATTTAGCATACAAAATTATTATTAACTTTTTTTATTCAAACAATTCATAAAAAAAAATTAATTTAAACAATTGATTCTATCTAACTATACTAACTAATATAGCCTTAAATATTTTCACCCTAAACCTCAAATAACGGTACTTTCCGGGCGATTCATTCATGGCAATTCTAAAAGTCGATATTTAAACTTAAATTGCGGCCAAAGTGGTCCTAGGTGGCCCGAGATTTTTTACGCGAGGTTAGTTCAATAAAACACCTTATCAATACAATTAGTGCCAGACCGAAGCTGCTTAACACTTTTAAGATTTGCTTAAATAAATAAACAATCAGCGCAACACAAAGAGGCTTCCGATTTATCCATATTAGTTAATGTCAAACAACTGTATTGAAAAATTATTTGTGCCAGTTAATAGTTTAAGGCATGTATAATAACCGCTATAAATTGCAGATCTGTAAGTATTCAATTATAGACTCAATAATTAAATAACTATGGCACTGAAAACTGGTGAATTCCCAAGAGAGAAAAATAAGTTACTTGCCATGTCTTTATCTCCGTAAAAAATTTTTTTTTTTAATCGGACATTAACACATTATACATTCACTATTTGGTAATACAAAAATATTCTTTTTTTTTAAATCGAAAATTTATTTATTTCCGGAAAAAACCCGAGACTATTCATGTTTGATCTTCAACTTGAATAACAATTGGTATACCGGGGTTTTTGAGCTTGCTGATTACAGATTTGAAGTTGAAATGACTAAAAACAAAATGGCTGACCTAAAATAAAGCAATAGTTTAGTTATAAAATAGAAAATGAAGAAACATTAGTTAAGGATAATAATAATTAGTAATAATAAGAATGCAATATGCAAATTTGTTCTCCATCTTCTGAATGGTAAATTTGAGGTTATGCATAAATCGAATCAAATCATGCATTATAAAATATGTGATTATATCTTATAAAAGAACAGTGACCTTCACATGTCCTCTATACGCCTTCCCAATAAAAAACTAAATATACCACATTACAGTATTTGTAAAACCATTAAACTTTTATCTAAAACATTTTGTCATAATATCAAAAATGAAAGCGAAATATTATATTTTTTCATAAGAATACTGATGAAAGTTACAGGAAAAGCGCTCCTAATTTCAAAGCCGCACGTTACCGTAGCTGAAACCTGTTTTGTTATGTTCTTAATAATGTATTGTATGACAGTATTAAGTTTCAGTGTGGCGCAAGATAACGCAAAAAAGTTACATTGAAATAAACTTCGATTTTGAGATCAACAATACCTCTGTGCACAATTTGTGTTCTACTGAAATCTATAAGGGTATTATTGATTTTTTCACGTAATATATGTATTTAATATGTATGTAATCAGATTACAAAATGATTTTTCATTTGTAATGTTGTAGATACTTCTACCTGCTTTTTCTTGTGGGCACACTTGTGCCTCGCATTTGATAATATTCGGTTCCCTAACTTTCATGCTATAAAATCCTTATAATTAACGGTATTTTCACAAAAAATTTTTATTGTTTACAGCATTTCAACTATCCTACTATGTAACTGTAATAAAAAACTGGTATATACAACATTTAAAAAATTGGGTTTTTTACGTATCTGAACCACTGTGCGGTGGCTGATTCTAGTTGTCGCGCTGTTATCGAATCGAGAGGAATGCAATCGAGTCAATATGCGTGCAATTATTTTTCGGTATTAAATAAAAATAATTCGGTGTTGCCGTATAAGAGAATTCGAAGCAGCAAGTGCCTTTACGATAGAATATGCGAATTTTATTTAAATCAGTTATTACTCCATCTGTTACTCACGATTTCAGCACGGTGCGACAACATCGCTACCACTCAGCAGAATCAGCCGCGCGCAGCCTCCAACCGGAATCCTTCAGCTGTAGCTGAGCTCTGGTTGGCCTGTGTTATTTATTAATAACTCGAAAACGAAGCCGCGTATGACATTTTCGCAAAGGAAAAAGCTTCTTACAATAACTCCAGGAATCCTGTCTTTCAAGGAACTCAAACATTTTTGATGCACCTTGTAGAATCTAAAAACTCTGATTTTTTGTAGAAATGGTTTAAAAACCCATAAAAGTAAAAAGTAAAACTGTATCCACGCCGATGAAGCATATTTCGGTTAAAAAAAATTCTTCTAACAAACGAAACTATAAAAAAAAATCGGACATCGTCAACATTTTGATTTTATAGAATAAATAAACAATTCCTAATTATCTGGAATTATAGACATTTTGCACATTCCTTTATCGGAAACGCATATATAATAAATTAATCACTTAAAACAAAAAAATTTTTATTTCGTAACTATTCAGATATGTTTGTAGTCACCTTAATATAACAGGGATAATTGGTTCGAATTTGTTTCTTAAAACTGAATTAAAATTACCAATAAATTAGACATGGAACTATTGTCGCTTTACGGACTGTAGTTTGGAAAGATACGGGAATTAAAAACAGAATTCGTTTCGATACCTGGTTAATTCAACTGGAACTAGTTTCTTTGGCATATTTCTTCAGTCGTTGAAAGATTTGCAAACGGAGCCATTAATCGTGCACGGACGCGTGAAACTGAGCGTGACGCGTTTCCCTGCTGTCGACTGGTAGGGAAAACGACACGAATTGAACGACTTTACATGGTCTGGGACGATACGCGAATTCGTCAGACGCTCCTATTCGCGGCGAAACAGTCTCCGTTGTTTCCGGGGACGACGACGCGCGCGGCTGCGATGATGAAGTCATGCAGAACGCAGCAGTGGATCAATTTCCACCATTTTCTCCGCGTCTCTCCCTTAGTTTCAACTTCGCCCCCCTCCCCTCCTCTTGCCACGGTGCAGTGGCCGGATTTTGCGAAAAGTCGATACCACCCGTGCGTCGCGAATTCAAAGATATAACCACGCGCAAAAGCTCACCAATTTTCTACTCCGCCATGCTGAAATATAAATTTCGTTGAATGCCGACGTTATTTTTACCACGAAATCAAAATGCGGACTACCACTCTCGCCATTCAGTCAGCAAACGCTCGCGAAAAATCGCGGAAAATTATGCAGGTTTGTAATTTACGAGCCAACAATTGAGTTCTCGTTCAACGCAGATACTTGTAAAGAATTACGAGGTGATAATGAAATTGGAAATTTTCTGAATTTTTCGAGAGAACAAAATTGTTGGTTATTTTAATATCGGGCTGTCCAAGCTTAAAGAGAATTCTTCGTTTATGGGAACACCACTTTTGTAACACATACAAATATAAGTGACTTTTGCGATTTCTTTTACAAAAACTATTTATATTATCGGAGTAAAACATTTTACCATTTTACAAAAAAATTACTTCGATACTGTTTTTTATTAATTTTGTGACAATTTTTACAATCCTCTCGACCTTGTTAATAAAGTAGCTAACATTGGCGTACAGTATAGCAAGCGTCATAGGTATCTGAAAGCAAAAATGAAGATTTTCGTAAAGTCTGACTATTTACGTTGCTACTGAACCTACGTTTAAGAAAAAATATAGAGAATTTGAAAATATACATTTCTCTAGTTGATTAATATTGAAATTATTGTGTACGCCAGTTTAAAGTACATATTTTCGAGAAACATGCAGAGTATACAATGAATTGAACTAAAACAACACGTATACTATAAGAATATATGTTTAAATCCCCAAAAGGTCTAGTTCCATATGTCTAGTAGTTATACTGAAAACAAATTCTTAAAAATCACTTGTTTTCGCTGCCGTCACACGAGAAGCCCCCTTTATTTAACCGTTTGGTAAACATTAATTTCGGTGGCAGTACGTTGCGAAAGGAAAAAACTTAACTTAGTATGTCTTTTCATTAATCTTTCATGTTATTAACCTTTTATGTTTCAATATTTCTTGAGCAGTAAAGAAATTAATACTGAACGAAGAACGAAAGATGAAATTGAACAAATTCCTACATTAATCCTTTTTAATCTTACTACTCAGATATATGATATTATTTATATTATAGTGTTCCAACGAATATATTATCTAACTATCTTTAATATTTTATATAATATATATTAATAATTCATCACATATAAATACTATATTATGCATTTATGACAAAAATGGGTATGCACAATTTAAAGCAGTGGACATATTAAAAAGATTTATGGTCATCATTGTATTAGTTTCGACTTAATAAGATGATTGAAATAACAAGTGTCTTGCAATCGAGGCAAACATTTTTTATTTTGCATAAAGATCCGCAGTTTATAATTACGTATTTAGGAAACTTATACGACAGTTTCTTTCGATATCATACATTAAAACAAATTTCTCTAATATTATACAATATACATACACAATGAGTATCCTATACCGAACTAATTCGTTCCGTGCCCTTGTTCCTTATAATCGTTTGTTATAAGATACATACATATACATAATTCTGTATTTATTGTTTTTTGAATCAATTCTGCCTTGATTCCAAAATTTGTTGTCTTACAATAATTAATTTACAGTAGGTATTCTTAAGGAATTTACTTTATTATTAATTGACATTTTCCTATTAACGAAAATTGTGTTAGAATAACTTACACACATATTAAACTGTGCACATACACATCCACGATAAATCTATTCACCGATATCAGAAATTCCTTCTCCAAGCAGGTCACTTGGCTTTCGGATAAATTCTTTAGATGTATCACTGTTATTTCAATAAAATGAGAAATATTTCCAACAAATTCTGGGATGGTTAATTAAAATATGCACGTAGCTTAATATCAAATGCCTTTTATTTTTCCATTTCAGCAGAAGATCCTTCCACCCGTTGCGTTTCTTTTTTCACTGACACAGAAAGGTTCATAATAATGAGCAACGAGGATGAAGCCCGAATTAATTAAAAATCCGGCTCGAATTTTACCATTGAGACGCGTTCCACGGTAACCGGCGGAGTTCAATAAACTAGTCACTAATTACACGCGGCCAGACGAGTTCGACGATCGCCGAATTATTTGGCCGGAACTCGAAGGGGTCAGGAGGGACGCCGCGCTTCATCCTTTCGGCAGAACGATGATCCTATCCAAGTGATTTTTAATCGGTCCACTCGATCTCCGGATCAACTGTCGCCCGACTGGAATCGCCGTTTCCTGACGGGCTCCGCACCCTCTCGCGAAGCTGAATTTTATTCGATTTGCCGGACCTCCGCTGCTCAGACGTCGTTACATCGATTGGCAACAAATCACTGATCACTAGACACCCGGTGTTTTACATTCGCTGCGCGTAGAAATAAATTGGCAGGCTGCGATATAAAACTTTAATTGAAATTGACTATATTGACAGCCGAAGTGCTGAGAATGACGAGAATATTTGTCATACGAAAAAATTAATCGTTTACTATGCACAAAAATCCCGTTTTCTGGACAAAATTCCATATATTAAAAATATGAGCGCTATAATAATATGTTTCGAACAAAAGTTGTAGGGTATAAAGGAAGAGTATATGATTACATTTTTTTATATTGTAATGACCTTGGCATGCTTTACGGAGGTCACTTATAAATTTTCGTACGCAAATCTATATTTTTGATTACGGTTTCTTACAAGTGACGTCAAGACATTTTCAAAACACTTCAAAGACATTATTTTTATATAAACCGTTGTCGAGACATAACCGCTCAAGATTGACGAGTCGACTATAGTGGCATCGAAACACACGAGAGATAATGAAAACGATCAAACTTAAATGTATCATTCAAGTTATATGAACCTTGAACTAGACAATGAATTGTAAAGTTTCTATCATTTGGTCGACTACAAAATGATTTCATGAAAATTTCTTGACTTGATTTTTCTGGATGTCATTTAACATTTTCTAGCAAAAATTTCAAGACATATTTTACCTTCTTTAAGAAAAGTTAAAAATTAAAATAATTTCCAATTTTGCGTTCTAACTCGCGAGCCATTTTGAATGAATAAAATGAGAAATATAATAATTGTAAAAACCGTTAGAGTGCCAGAATAAAGAATATATACCTTGAATTAAAGGATCCATTGCAAATTGTTTAATATTTCGCTGTAGAATACTTTGTAAAAGGTTTTTTTTTAAGTGCGTAATTTAGGTTATGACAGGAGGAAAAGTGATGCTTCCGGTTATGACGATAAATAAAATTCTTTTTACATTTATGCTCAGTTATTTATTTGTTGAGGCGAGTGTCTTTGCACAAATGGGGTTTTTTGTTAATACATTCATTTAAACAAAAATATTATTTTAATTTTTACCCTCATGATCGACGCACTGTGGACTGGTTCCAGTTTCGGTTTGGGTCAATCCTGCAGTCGATTTTAGACGCTGCCATATTTTAGAGTCTTTCTAATGTCTCTTTGACGAATTTGTTGTATTATGACTTTGGTACGGCTAGAGAGTATCAGCTGGCTTCGTTGGGAAAGTCAGCCTGATCGTACTGCTCTCGTTGGCACTTGTCGTAGCGTAGGCTCACACTACGTCCCTAAGTCTAATTTATAGGTTCCAAAGAACAAAAGGAACTGAGACTCGTCACTGCTTGGCCACATTCGTGGCGACGACGTTTTTCGTCTATGGGCGTTGCCCTTTTCTGTAACGTATGATGAAACCTCTCTACACGTATATTATTCATTAAAGCCCCACTATTTTGTATTTGGTGGAAGGAATCTTCATCTCCACAAGGTTTTCTTATTCATGTACCTGGCGTTGCAAGGCCAGTCATAAAATAAATTCGAAAGTCGGAACATACGCACACACGTCGAATTTACCATACTCAATCTCTGTTTTATATCTTTGTATATCCGCTCTACCCATCGTTTATTGAAGTTATCCGAAAACTCGACTCTTTTCATTTTATTTATTACCATTATCTGAGGCGCGTATCTCACCGGCTCACAAATATAGTTGTCCTGGATAGTAAGTTAACGACCGCAATTTGTGGGGAAATTAACGTACTCATGTTTAGTAGTAATGATTGGTAGTAATAAATATATGAACAAAATTGTATACATATTTATATGTATATATTGTAGGAATGGAAATATTCATATGTTCATATAACATAGCTGTATTCATTTCCCCACAAATAGCAACAGATAAATTATTGTCTAAGGCGACTGAAGATGAAAAATTACAATGAAATTCGTTCAAACCATTTACTCCTTAATGGATATTTTGCATTCAAAACATCGTAACAATATTCTTGGATTTTTCTAATTTTTTACTTTTTTATATTTTAACCAGCCAATTTCTTCATAACTGCATAAAAACTCGCAGTCTACTGATGAATATTCAAATTCGATGTTCTTGAAAACGAACTGTTCGTAAATACTGTTCTGCCAGGAAATTTTTTTGAAACATATTTGTAAATTTTAAAACGATAACGAAATAAAAATATTGATTCGATTCCATGTATGGACAATCGGGTACTCAGGCACTCATTCATCACATTCAATTGAACAACTCTTTAATTGTCTTCTAAAATATTAAAAAACCTCTTTGAATTCCATTCTTTCTATATAGTATTATATCAATTTATAATTTCATAATAAGAATTTGTGCAAAGAATGCTAAAAATTGAACCTTTAAAATTGTCTTTATATTTTGCTTTCTCAGTCGACAATATATTTACAAATTTTTGCGATACAATGTAGAAACACGTACGAAAATTTATTTTCTCATTACTGAAATAACACTTCTATGAGAATTTATCGAATGCATTATACATATATAATATATATGTATATATATATATATAATAATAATAATAATAATAATAATAATAATAATGAATACATGTATATTTAAATACCTACGCTTATGAGTAATACATACAATAATGTATCAAATGAAAACTCTGAACTTGATTAAATATTATTGACGTGCATATTGTGATAGACGTTGAAGTTTTCAGAGAATGTAGTATTGTAAATTTTATGGAAAAATTCAAGTCTAAAGAATTTTATTTAGAGAGTTAGTTTCATTGTTTTTCACTTCTAACGTTTCGTCAAGAGAAACATGTTTCTCTATAATCTTGAATATCTGGAGAGGATTATGAAATTATGAGCCTATTTTAATACTTGTTACCTAATCAGTTAACTTCCGAGAGTCTCGAACGTATTATTGGAAAAAGATATTGCAGGAATTAGTGATCCCCTGGCTAAAGTGGAGGAGCTTTTATGAGCTGGTAGTACGAGTCAACGATATCTGATCCGCGTTGCATATTCTTCCGGATTATTTACGATATGAACAATTGTACCCTACAAGAACAAACTAAAATTTACTTCATACGTTCCGTGTCAGGCCGTATTAAACAAAATTTTCAAATGTATCAAGCGTTTATTTATTCCATTTTCTTTATTAAAACGCTTGAATTATGTTTTCTTGAATGGAAACATTTTTTTCATAAAACTCGTGTCATTTTAGACAAAGAAATAGGTATAAAAAATATTGTTAGTTCAAACGCTCAATTTTTTACAGATTGTCTTATGTACAATGCCATATACATAGTTTGATAAATATGTTGAAATTTCTTCTTCCGTTCTTAAAAAATAGACTACAAGTCTGTATTAAAAATGAGAATCAAGTAAAATTTTAATTTCTTAAATAAAGGGTCATATTTAATAGTGGGTAAAACACCTTGCGGTTTTAAATATTTGACAATTCGATGTGTAACATAAACACAATCAATTAAATTTTACTTTTTACTTTAACAAATGCAAGTCAAACATTTTGATTTTTAAAACAATACATTGGTTCGGTTCGAGTTTTCTTCCGCTTAATTTATAATCTTCCAGACATCTTTCAACGGTTCTAGCACTATTAATTACAATTGCTATTTCTGTAAATGTTTTAGGTAGGTAAATTTAAAGCAACGAAAGACATGCTAGAGCGATTTTAATACGTAGCGAGTACCAAACAGGCTTGTGCATTATCGAAATAAATTATTTGAATAATAATCGTTAAGATAATGTATTATCCTACATGGCTAGATAATTCGAAATAATTATCTGTTAGTTTATTTGAACAGTCAACTAATTTTGGAAAAATTATTTCATTATTAGAATTTCTAATTTCATTTCATCTATCCTTTGGTCAAATAATGTGTACTATGCAAAATTCTATTTATTTCGTGTATTAAAGCACAATTTTGGAAGCGACTGTATCTGAACTCAAATCAATAAACTACAAAAATTAGTATATCTAAATTTAATAATAAATTTAGTTACTTTAATAACTTCTTCGGTAGGCGATATTAGTCATGATTTTATTTGAACAATGTTAATGAAATGGAAGATTATTCAAATAATTATTTTGATTTAAAAGCCAAATGAAAATAAATTTTTTATTCTATGAGTAAAACACTTATATAAAGTATTTATAAGAATTCATTATTTCAAATGATTATTTATTATCTTATTTCAAATGAAATGTGTCCAACCCTGGTACTAAATTCTTGGAAGAACGTAGTAGAAGTCACTTATTAAGGTGTGGGTTAGGTTACCATCGTGTATACAGGGTGCGGCCGACTAACATGTGTAAGAGGGCAGAGGATGATTCTACAAGTGCAAATGAATCAAAAAAAGGTATAAATTTTTTTCGTTTGACGTCACGTTTTCGAGTAAATTGAGTGTAAAGATCCGTCGGGTTCGCGTGTTTTATTATACGCAGACAGTAGAATTGGCTGGTCATGGTCAGGCGGGTCAGACAATTCCTAGCTGATAGCAAGCGTATTCGCTGCATTTTCAAACTCGATTTTCTCGAAAACTGAGTTACGTATGAAAAAATGTTATTCTACACTTTCTTCTTATTTCTTCATAAGGAATCAACTCGTGTCCGTTTGTACATGTTATTCAGTCGCACCGTGTATCATCATCTGTTACAAGGCATGTTGTAAGAAAAAAAGGAGCGTTGCTTAGACGACTAGATACCGAGCTAAAAAAATCAGTGCCTCGGTAGACTACAATACGATAAATACATAAATCTTTTGATCTTGATAATTATATTTAATACACATTCCTATTACGCACTAAAATGAAAGAGTTATTTGTTGTACCAGGAACAAAATGATAGTTGAGATCAAAACGTGAATGACGTAGGAATTCGTCATACCAAATTAAAAAGGTTATGCGACCGCCATCACTCATTTCTCCCCTACGCACCAATACAGTAGATACAAACCGGTCGTTAAAACAGAAGACACCGGATACGAGGGTCTCATTTAATAAAACAATATACTGGGCCGGAAGTTTCGCCGAATATTAAGAAAGCGGTAGCTCCAAAGAATACAAATTGCCCAGGGGAATAAAGTCGCGATGGTTCCTGTACGGGATCCGGCGGTGATCTATGAACTGTTCACGTGCGAACCCCTGCTGTGGGAGTTCAGCCGTAGACGGGGGATCACATTGTTAGCTTTTCAACGGCGGGGAAAGTGCGGTTGATACACCGTCGGCCCGAGGACCGCAGAGAGAAAGAACCTGGTCTCGATACGTGACCGGCGAACAAACTGCTTCACTGTCCGCTTTCAAAAATCGTGCGCTGTCCCTTTTCCCGATTTTTTTTATCGTTCTGCTCCTCTTCCCTTCCGCTTGCAACCCTCTGTCGCTCTCCGACGGCACGTTGAAAGCATCGTCCTGCCGCCCTGTTAATCACCAGGTTTGCCGTGCGAGATTTCTCCCCGCGTCGACAATTTTTTGCCGGATCATCGCTGATTAGAGGCGACCGTCGCAGCACGACGCAGATTTTATGATACTTTATGGTGCCCGGGCGCCACGGCTTGGCCAACATTTTTCTTTATAACGCTGCCGGTCGTGTTAAGCGTGAAATGTACTTTTCGCGGCTAGCAGATTGCACCGGCTACAACAGGCGACGCGATGCGACGACGCGTCGGGACTCTTGCCCTACTTTACGCCACGATTTCGTGTCGCTGCGCTGGCTCTAACCGGGATTCTTGCGGATTTCCCGCGAAAGTAGAATACGGTGTTTAATCATTAAGCGACTTTATCTCTCGTGCTAAGTATACTATATTAGCTCCCGCGCACGGTAATCCAGCTTTACTGTCGCGGAATTGACGGCCGCCCGTAATTGTAAAAGTGGTCAAACCGGGGAACATGAAGTATTTTTATATGAGAATTAGAATGTGAAGCGTGTAGTATACACAATCTGTAAAAAGGTTCATGTACATACTGGAGTGAATTTTTTAGTGAACCTAACCGCATGAGGTTTTTTCGAGAGTTTCAACAGGTTATCATTCGACAGTATGTTGAAGTTTTCTGTTGTTATTTATTAAACGTTAATTACTTGACGGGCGTTGTTAAATATAATGTCCAGAAATGTTTAATTCGTCATTTATTCTGGGTTGCCTTGATTTACATAAGAGTAATACTGGAGTATTTCTGCAGAATAGTGGTATGTATTACAAAATATATTCACAATGTTTGTTTTTCACATATCATTTAAATTATGAATTCTCATTTTAATATTTCTTTAACTTTATTATTTTGTATTTATTGACATTATTTGCCAGATATTAAGTTTGTCCCTCAATTTGACTATGATATTGTATACGTCGTTTTTACTGTTCTTATGTATCTTTTGATTACTTGTGCAATAATGATGAAAGATGAATGAAAGAACAATGAAGAACAAATTCACAGTATTCATTTTAAATTATGGCATAGGTAGGTTATCAACATTCATCACATTATTACTGTTGAGACGTGCTTATTATCGCCGGCTCGTATTTCGGTTTGGGTCTACGCTACGGTCGATTTTGGACAAGTGCCATTGTCGAAGGATTCTTCTAACGTCTTGGAAGAATTTATTGCTTTATGACCCGAGTGCGTCTGGAAACGATCAGTTGACCATGGGAAAGTCAGCCGTACCGCTCTCAATAGCACTTGGCGTAGCGGAGGCCCACGCTTAGCGCCAAGAGGGGCCTGTGGCCCTAAGCCTAAAATATGATTTCCGGTGAAATCACGGGAAAGCGAGTGTTGTCTGTTTGGCGACACTCGTCGCAACGTATATTCGTCTATGGGCGTTGCCCTTCTTTTGGGAGGTCATTTGTAGTCTCCCAAATAATATTATCATTGGCTGGGGCCTCCACTATGTTGCATTTTGTTGAGGGAGTTTTTCACCCCCATGAGCCTTCTTTACTTCTCGTGCGTCAGTTGTAAGTCAGTTGCGAACTAGAATCTAAAGATACAACATCTCTATTATACCGTCTTTCATATTCAGTTTTATTAAAGCTATCCGAAACCCAATTATCTTATTATTTAATTTACCTCTCTTTGAGGCGTGTTTCTCAGCGGTTTACAAATTACTGTTTGAGCACTGACACGACACAACAATTACTATTTCATTTGCATATATTTCTCTTTATTTCTAGAAATGAAATATTTCAGACGGCTCAAATCATTTTCTACAGATTACCCTGCACTAACAAGAAGAAGACGCGGTCATGAGGTCTCAGATTTTCTCGAAACTTTGCATATTGTTAGATTGCCTTCTCCTGTTTATGAAAATGTAGCATTATAGACGTTGATACTCAACAACTTTTGAGATTCGTAAAGATTGATGAAATTAGTGTTTCTTTCATATTATGTTTCTTTTCAATAAAATTTTTATATTTTGTTTCCTATAGATGTTATGAGTGTATTTTTCATGTACAGAATACAATTAATTAAAATAGATAAACTGAACAGAAAAAAAAGAAAAAAATGGAAAAAGGGATTTGAACACTGGCCTTCCCGGTAATGAATCCACTGCGTTACCATCACGCCGTTTGGCACTCGACAAAAACTTCAACCAAAACTGTACTTAACGGCTTAACGGGTATAATGAAATCTAAATTGTAAATATCTCAAAAATTATTGAGTATCGACGCCTATAATGCTATATTTTTGTAAATAGGAGAACGAAATCTACCAGTGTGCAAAGTTTCGAGAAAATCTGAGACCCCATGACCGCGTCTTCTCCTTGTAAGTGCCAAAGTAATATTATGATACTCATCCAGAGCAACATCGTGTGCAAACACTCTTATTATAGAGAATAAATTGTATAGTAATGATAACAATAAATAATAATTAGTTACAAACACAGCTATACTTTAGCTTCTTGATATGTCTCTATATGAAATATTGCATTAACAGATTAATATTGATATATTTGTTTAGTACTCGAAGGAATATAAGCCTACGATGCAGAAATATCTGTGGCAAAATGTAAAAAAGGAAAAAATAATTTAACTGTAGAAGGAAATATTTTATATTCTATGGAGAAATGTTTATAAAACCAAAAAATAAGTGTTTATATTATTTGGGAAAGACATTAAAGTTTGTGGTCTTACTTTCTTTAGGAACAATAATGATGTTTCACCAGAGGTTAAATCGTTAAATGTAATCGAATGCAGAAATAGGTATAATAAGTTTATATGAAACGAGAAATATTTACTTGATTTCTCAATCATTGTGTTTTACATTGTTTCAGAAAACGTTTATGGAATCAGAGAAGAAATGCTAATGGTATTGGGGAAGCTATTTGTAAGTTTGCAGCGTTACATACAGAGTGTAATTACCATCCGAAGGTTCGACGGAACAGACACTAATCGAGCGTTAAAGTTTTTATTAAATTACATTCAAGTTGCGTGCTTACCGCTAAGGAGGAATAATCCACAGGCAACGAGTGTTCTATGGTCCGAATAACAATGTCCAATTAAAGCGGAGATTGTGGCGGCGAGGACCAACGCGGCCGCAACTACTTGAAACGGCGCGGATATTCTGGAACAGATCAACGAAAATTAATTATATTTGTCTAACAAACTGTCATAAACCATTAAACAAATTCTACACGCTAGATCAACCTAGTGTGTCACGACTCGCAATAAGTTTTTTCGAAATACAGATATAATAATTAACTTGCCGTGCGAATTTTGTGTATGTCAGAATAACAGATATCGTTTCTTTAGTTATTCTAATAATTTTAAAACGTATAAGTTTGTATTTGTTAGTAGTAATTTTATGGCAATTACTTTTAAGCATTTCGATAAAAAAGATCTAAATCGCTCGATTAATTTGTATTAAAATGGTTAGTAGATTGTGGAAGTTTAGGTAATTATACGATTTCATTCGGTAATTGGTAACAAAAAATTAAGAGAGGAATCATTTCTCCCGATATACATTTCATTCAGCGTTAAAATAACGTATGAACTTCAATTCAATTTTATTTCAATGTCGATTTCAAAAAAATCCAAGTCACAGGGTCCAATATTAAAAAAGTTATCGTTTTTTAAAGTGTCAGAATATTTTTGTTGCTGTCACTATTGGACAATTAATTAAGAAATTCTCAGCTATTGATCACTCTTTTCAAATGTACTATGGCAAAACTGCCGGTAGATAAAGTGTTAAGATCCAATCGATATTAATTGTGCGGCGTGTAAAACGTTCAGCGAAATTTTTTAGTCCAGATTTAGTTGCCGATTCCGGGCAATTTCTCCGACGGAAATAGAACGGCGTGCAACGTACATGGAAACGGTGCGCGAAACGGGGAACGACAATGGATCGACAGATGCTTTGGTAAATGTGTGATTTAAGTCGGGAACTGTTCGTGTCGCTGGTGCCACACCGACGGCTATTGTCAACGCGTTGACATATTTCATATAGTTTACGCGAGGAAGTAAAACCGGATGCAGTTTTCGACCGGTATATGTAGCACGGACGACTTTATACGACTATCAAAAAGCTGTCAGCCAATAATGCCATCGGCAACGGAGGATACAAGATAGAACAAAGTGCGATTATTTCTTCCTGGTTTTTAGTAACACTTCCTGTTGTGGGATACGAAAGGAATAAAGTAGGCCAACTTCATACCAGCTCCATATATTGCATAAAGCTCAATTGCCTCGGATTCAATTATAATTTTGGCAATGTCGTCGTCCATTTATGCATTATTATTTGCTTCGTTTGAAAATCGCACACTTATATACTGAATAATGTAGCGGTATTCCAAATAGTTAGTTTCTGGTGTTTAAAATTAATTCAATACCTTACTATTAATTATTTCATTAATAAAAATTGCAAAAGACAAAATGCAACTTTCAATACAATTTTTAGGTAGATTCTTATACTAATTGTATTATAATGACTTTTTTATAAACTGTGTTCATATTGTTCTTTTCCTTTTTTTGTTCCGTATTAATTGAAAGATACTGGAGAATTCTTTTCTTTGTTTAGCAATTCCATATACTTGTCACTTCTATTAATCTTTTCACTGTTTCAAATAATAGCAACTCATTGCTCTCATAAATGTATAAAATCCACAGTCTATTCATTCTGATAAAAGTTTTGATAAAAGTTTTCTATGGGTTGTGAACTTTTGAGTCGAAACATTGGTAAAATATTAACGTAGGTGCAAATATAATGCCTGAATTCTTAGTATTGTGTTCCAAAAATTATGATTTCAATAAATCTTATTTCTAATATTTATGATTATATATCATTTTAAGGTTTATTTATTGGGCAAGCAATCATTTGCTTATTTACTGGACAAGTAATTGAATTTGTTAGAAAAAGTATTTGTAAAACACAAAACGAAAGAATTTGACAATTACGTTTCTATCAACCCAATTTTTGAAGGAACTGCCAAGAAACAAAATAAGAAATGCATTTTTAAATGAATTTAAACGATATCTCGATCGCAATTGGTTCCCGAGACATAAGCCACCGAATACCATCATTAGAGAACATCCTGCGCGCTTGAATACCTGGAAGTAGCATGACCCAATTGTAGAAACTACGGACAGGATAGTAATAGTGATAGTAAAAAGTCGCTGAGTCGGCATCTAGCAGTGACCACTACCAGACCCTAGATTGAAACCGATTATCTCTGTGAGTGCGAATCCTATGTCTGGTTTTGATGCAGATGTTACTTCAGTATCGACGATTTCTCAACACGAAAAAAAATCACAGCAATGTCTCGATATAATACGCGGAAACTTTGGGATCAAAACGTCACTTTTATCGTGTATTGACTTTATTCCTTGATCTCTTACTTCTTGCATCAAAGGTATTGTAGAAAAAGATAACGAGTTTACGGTCTAGTAGAACCTCGATTATTCGTACTAATCAGTGGAACATAAACGTTCGGATAATAGAACAATTACGTAGCTATAGTGCTACATTAAACCTTCACTGATTCGAACGATAAACCGTATTGCTTATTCTATATGTTAACACGTGAATTAATGGACATTCAGATAATGAAGAATTCAGATATCATTATTTCGGATAATCGAGTTTGTACTAAATCGTCGATTGAACAAATAAATATAATCCAAATTATATCCGTGCTTGATTTCATTATAACCACAAAAATATCACAAATATATTGGCATTCATTTGTATGTTTATTAAAAACAAATTATATCCGTGTTTGATTTCATTATAACCACAAAAATATCACAAATATATTGGCATTCACTTGTATGTAATAAGTACAGTGAAGATCTGCAAGAAAAATAAAAGTTACTTGTCTTAATGACAAGAAACAAAAGCAAATAGGAAAATCATCCTTCTATTAATATTTGTAGAAGGCTGAAGATGATGTATTAATATTCTCAGATCTGTTTAACCTTCTCACTATTTTAAATATAACTTACAATTACCATAAATGCATAAAATCCGGAGCTCGGTAATAAAATTAAAAATAAACAAATAGTAAAATAATATTTCCCTTTATTTGAATTATGTATTTACTCAAATTTAAAATGTCTTTTCCAGTATGACAATAAATCATTACACTGATATCTATCATTAGATATCGCCAGATGCAAAATCTATCGCTAGATATACGATACAATCACTATATTATACAGTTTAATATAAATCATTATATCACTGGCAATAAAACGTTATAATTTCCATTCTACGCTTACGTTTCTAAAGGGCCGCACGTTCTAGCAATGATCGAGAGTTAAGTATTACCACGAAACGTTTCTCCCGGAACAATTTAACGAATGGCGCCCTGCAGTGACGTGAGCGATCGTCGACTCGAACAAGACACACGTCATTGAGGGATGAAAATGGATGTTACCACCTCCGACACTGCGCTCGGGGACTCCGGAACTTTACGTAGACGAAGACGGAAGAGGTTAATCAAGATTTGCGGTGAAGCCCGCATTCGGGTGACACGACGATACGAATATGCCGCCTAAATTTTGATTGATCCCTCCGCCGACTTCGGAAGCCCTTTCGAATTCAGGTCCCTTGCTGGCGCGGCGTGCCGGGAAAACGACTAAAATTTATGGCCATTTTACGTGTTACGACCACGTGACAGCTGGCTAGCTGATCACCGGGAATTTCCTTCGAATTGATAGGCTATTGAGCACGGTTACGAAAAATGACGCAGAAATTGTGCGGTCGTCACGATTCCTTCATTTGATTTAAAATTTAAGGTTTAACCGCGTTTTGGAGAACTCTTTTTTTCAAGTTGTTTTTATACAATCTTATAGATTTCGTCGAGAAAACACCGAAAATGAAAATGTTATTGTGCGGAATTCATTGGTTAAAAAGTTATACGCGTATAAAGTTGAACACTTTTAAGCATTTTGACAGGTTAAAGCGCCGCCATATTGATATATTTGCTAGGTGATACACATAAAATGGGCTAAATACTTCCGAACAAATCCATTAGATGACAGCACAAACACGTACGTAATAATAACACATTTACTAAATCAAAATGCGAAACATACCATGGTGGGGCCGGCCTTCTCCTCTCCCACAACGATCTAACCCCAAACCATCTTGAACTGTACCTTCTTTTTGAAATCCTGTATGTGATTCTGTATATTTTAATTACTGGACACCGAAAACGACTGATTCCATGATTATTGTTATAAATTTTCATTTCGCACCGATGAGTACGACATTTTTTAAATTTCCGCAACAATCCACAATCATGAGCCCAATGAATTGCTTCTTCTTTACTACTTGGCATGTCTCTGAAGTTAAAATTTCTAATACTGGAACTAGCCATTTCAAAATCAACAATAAACTTATTAATAATTAATTTGTGAAAAACACTTGAAATAGCTTATATTTACAAACTATGTGTACCACTGAATTGCTATCTAGCGCATACGCTTAGTACTATTTAACCAATCCCACAAATATACCATACTATCTAACACATGTGCTGAACACTCACGATCTATCCAGCGAATGCGCCAAAAAGACCTACCTACCTCTACCACTCAACGAATATCCAATATGGCGACGCTATAACCTGTCAAAAATGCTTAAAACTGCTCATCTTTACATTCGTATAACTTATAAACCAGTGAACTCCTAATAACCATACACACATTTTCGGAATGTCTTCATCGATATCTACAGGATCACATAAAAAAAAAGTTCAAAAAAGTTAAGAACACGGAGTTCTCCAAAACGCAGTCGAGCCAAATTTAATGTTAAGACAAATATTGGGTCCAATCATAGATAATTTCCATGTCAGTATGTCCATTTTCTTTATCGATTAAATAAACAACAATTGTGCGTTCGCAATTGTTTGCAACCACTTGTTGCTATCTATCTGATAGCTTGACCGCGAGGAGTCATTGGTGGGATAAATGCGTGCACAGTTGGTTTGCAGAAACGGAAATTAGGATTGTTTGGAAAACTGCTTCTTCAAATAAAATAACAATTATCGTAACAATAAAAACATAAGTTTATTGTACAATGCGATATTACTGCAGCGAAAGTTATCGTATATGATGTAGGATAATAAAGGATACAATAATTCAAAATTTCTAATCGTGAGAATGAATAGTACAAAGTTAAAGTGTACAAAAGAAAATATTATTCTTATAGTTGGTTTAGCATGCGATTGATTTATTAAAATTCAAAATAACGATTTAACTTAAAAATTTTATATTTTCAAAACGACATTACAAATCAAACTTACGCAGATTCGACATCCACGAGTTCAGAGATTTCAAGTTTAGCTTGCACATTGGAGTTCTAAATCTAAATTGCAACGTGAGGATTAGTATGGAAAAATATAATATTGATGTGAATCACGAGAGGATTGGTATGAGGTGTAGATAAATTTAAAATTCGTGGTTTGAAATAAACATTTGACGTTAATGGCGGCTAAATTGGTGGCTTACCACACTGTTCAATGAAACGTCAGCGTCTCACTGGCAAAGGTTACTGATGTCTTGGAAGCCAAAGTCAGTGCTTTACGGAATCCTATTAGAAACCCAACGCTCCGGGGGGTTAAGGATTGAAATCGCATTTGCATTATTAAACGATCAATTCGGAGCTGTTTGAAATCGTAGGCTGTGCACCATTCTGATGCCACTTTTTCCCCTGCCAATACCACTCCAACGGCTGATTATGAAGAGCGAATGAGTGGCTGGAAAACGGAATTGGGAACGGCGATATACCGTTCCCCAACTTCGAGCCTTTAATTGGTTCCCTTCGCACGCCCAATTGCCATACTTAAATTTCACACAAACACCATGTGCACGCATTACTTCCAATCTATTTCATAAGACGCCGCGATTATTAGTTGACTGCAATTATCGCAGGATTCGATTGTTTCGTATCGGACACGATCCATTACCACTACCAACATTTTGTTATTATTAATCTTGCAAAGTAATGCATCTAAATGTCATTAACACGTTGAGTGTCACGCCAGTGCTAATAAAACGTCACATAAAATAAATGCAACTTATTTAAAACCTCGAGAATAGAAAAGACGATGTTCATAATAACTAGAAAAACATTTTGAGATTTTAAAATTATTATATTATAAACTTAATAAAATGTTTACGGTATGAAACACGTATCTATGTAGCTTCTGTAGCTTGCAATTAATGAAAACAATCTATATTTTGTAGAAAAATTTATAGCCTAAACATAACGATGTTTTTTCTAACATTCTCACACCTTGTAGATCTTAATAAAGATTGTTTTATTTAATAGATTGTAGTTAAAATTTATTTTCAACTTTGGTAAAATAATTTTGTCACCCATATTATATGTATGGCTCATGGCACTCAAAGTGTTAAAAAATGGCTAAAATATTTAATGTATATTATAAGGTAAAAATACTTCTATATGTACATTAAATTATAAAACATAAATTCATTACAATACCAACTATTCATTGCAAGTGGCACATTTTTATTTTTCTACATCTTATTATTTAATAGTACTGTAAAATATGTATTCAAATTTAATATCTTTCAAGAAATGTTAGTATGTTGTGAACTATAATTAGTTTCGAAGTTTAAAGTTTAAAAAGTATGCAGCATAATATAATACAATCAGATTATAAACAATTAATCATCAATGTCCATCGAATTTAATATACAGAAAATACTAATTTAATAATTACCCGAACATAGGATTAATAATACTTAAATTCACTCTGTAGTATAATAATATATAATTTTCCATTATGTGGTTTTGTTGGCAGCTGAATTTAGAATAGCATAATTCGATGTACGCCATTATTTCAATTATAATATACGATTAAAGTCAACAGCGCATTCCGCCATTTTCGTTACATGGTTTTATCATAGGAAATAATTGTGGCGGAGAAAAATAGTTCACAGGCGAGTGGGGAGATTACTAAACCGTGTAAAACAAACTCGAAAATTACGCGTCCGCCGGTTAAAGAATCTCTCGAAAAATCATATGAAATAATTGGATGCATTTTCGAATCGTGTTCTCTTGACAAATAGTCGAAATAATTTCGTACAATTCTTGACACATAATTTAATGAGAACATTACGAATGATTTTTACAATCTGTTGTTCGAAAAGGGGATGACCGTACATGTACCAAACAATAAAATACATAAAAGAATATTATTGGTCTTAGAATCTTTCTAAAAAAAATTATCTACAATAATTATGCATAAATTTTACCGTATAATTTTCTGGTAATAAATTTATGTAACATATTTTTAACAATTTTTGGAGTACTCGTTCACCCCTCTCTTTTTCGAAATTGATCTAAGGTTTATAGAACAATGTTTGAGATGGTTTTCTGTAATATAAGTTTTAAGATAAATTTTTACACTCTACGTTTCAAAAAATTATGCATAATAAGTAAAAGGAATTGAAAATATATGAAATAGTGGAAACATTAGAAGAAATAACTAGTAGTACTGTTGTGTTAGTTTCAACTTATTCAAATTGTTAGCATAAAAAAAAATATATATTCTTATTAAAACAATAAATCCCATAATTAATCCAGTCAATTTTTATTTTCTATAAAGATCTGCACCCTAACAATAAGTAATATATGAGCCAAATCTTCATCACTAAATTATCGAATATTCTTGGGTACCGGGAACAAAAGTAACGACTGATATTTGAATACTATTAACGCTTAAAATTGTTACATAACGATGTGAATTACATTCAGAAGATTTAATTAAAAAATTTAAGGAAACAAAAAGCGCTTGAATGTTATATATATATATATATATTACAATTTTAAAGAGGACGTTACTTTTGGATTATACAGTCGTGGGCAAGAGTTTTGTAAATGTATAAAATATAAAATCTACTAAAAGCATGTATCAAATTTTCATTATGAGCTCAGATAAAATAGTTAAAATTCGTGACCTTTAAAAGAACTCAAGTTGTTTGGTCATAATCGACGAATAAGATTTCAATGTCAACTTATAATCACTATAAGATGTACGTAAATCCCATATTAAAGTAAAATTGTCAGGCCACGAGTGGGAAACTTACAATTCACTTTTGGTCCTAAATGATTATTACTTGTGAAAGATGTTATTCCGATCCATGGTGTGCAAATACTATTTATGTCCACCAGTGCAGACATCTGAGCTGTCTGAAGCTAACCCAGACATAACGAAAATTCGATTAAAATGGCGGAGTTCGCTGTAGTAAACCTAACAGTTTTTTACAAATATCTCTGAAACTAAGATCGGGCGGCAGTAACATGTATAGGGAAAAGTTATTCACAATCGTACCGCAGATGACGTATTTGAAGCTCATCAAAATCGTTAAAGAACACCGTTTCTAGATTTATCAACCCACGGAGGGTTCGGCTTGTAATTGAATTCTAAATGAATTTTGGTTAGGTCTGGATTAGGTATAAGTTAGATTTATTTGGTCGGCGGCGCGGGGAAAAGGGTGGAGCCCCTGCCTCGACACTAGATGATGAATTCGGTCATTGGGAAAAAGCGGAATTTGCTATAGTCATCCTAACAGTTTTTGTGAATATCTAAAAGACAAAGGCTGAACGGTGGTAACATGTAGAGGGAATAGTTATTTACAATGATGACCTTGACAACATATTTCAAAGTTATCAAAATCCAGTATCAGTGTATCTTTCGGCTATACAGGGTGAGTCCGAAGAAACAGAACATCTAAATATCTCTGATAGTTTTCGTTGTCCAAAAAAACTTCTTAGGACAAAGTTACGTAACTTCGCGGCTAAATGAATGTATAGCAGCTCGAGGGAATATTTTTGAACATTTTGCGTAACAGAAATAAAGAAAATGAATCTTACACGTTGAATTTTATTTATTCCATTTTTCTGGGTTGGAGGTCATTTGTAGGTCATATTGTGTTACATGGATGAATTCGTTATTTTGTCAGCTACAACATTACGTTAACGAAGATATATCATTCCATTTAAAAAAATATCGATGACCTTGAAATTTCATAAAAAAATGACCTTGAAAATTTTTTCCCTTACACCGTTACACGTGGCCCTTCAAACAGTGTAACTTTGTCCTAAGAAGTTTTTTGTACAACGCAAAGTAACGGAGATATTTAGGTGTTTTGTTTCTTCGGACTCACCCTGTACAATGTAGCTAGCTGTAACAATAGAAGAATATAGTGCGGAACGACTTACATAAAATTATGACCTTAGATTCGAAAGAGTGGTAGGAGGGAGGAGGGAATCCTAAGTATAAAATTTCAATGGCTTGTCTTTATTATTCTTTGAGATAATAATGAAAAACTGGTTATACGATTAAATATTATATATAACATAATTAGGGAAATTTATTGTTAAATTGTCGAATGTAACAATCGTCGGTGATGCTTCCTCGCTTGGCTTGAAATAAGCTAACCAAACTAATACTAATCTTACTACATCGCAAATTGGTTTTGGTCCGATTAGTTTTTTTGTAGCGAGCGAATTATCGAATGCAAGAATCGCCAAAGTTAACAATTAATTATAATTATTTACATCTATATAGATTATAGATATACATAATGAGAAATTATACGTAGCGGGTGAACTCTAAAACATCTTTCTTGACAGTTTTTGATCAATATTTTAAGAACTACATTGGACGAAATTGGTATAAGAACACTACTACTGTATGCTAGGTCATATGATTACGTGCGAATTCTAATTGAGCTCGTTTATGCTCCTCCGTAAGTGGAGGTTTCAATGCTTTTTTCGTCCATTTTAATATTTTGTCTTGTTGTAATATTTGTTCTACACGGCGTATGTTGATCGGCAAATCTAAAATTATAGTAATTTCACTTGCACTTTTTTTTCCAGATGCGATTTCTTTATATATTTGCAAACGATCCCGTCTTGTCAACTTTGTACTACTACCTGAGTGGTGATTTGTACCATAATTTTCACTTAACTTTAAGTAATTATGTATACATGTAGCAGATTTATTAATTTTTGCCGATATTTCTCGAATACACAAATTTGAAACACGATATGCGTCGATCTTAGCTCTTTCTTCTCGTGTTAGCATTTTTCTTTGTGGTATTTCCGTTCTACAAAAAATATTAAAACTACTACTGTATATTTTTGAAGAATGTCATATTATGAGAACGTTAACACTAATTTCCTATAATGTTTCCTATGTAAGTACTGAGACCTAACTAAGTAAAGACTCAATGCTTGAGAGTACAAATTGTTCTATAATAAAGACATTGCAGCATGCATGAGGTTTCACATATGCAATAAAGGAAGGGTCATGAAATACATTAATATTTTTTCGTAAATCATAGTGGCTTCATACGAATTTCGTTCACTGTAATAATTAAATCCGTCGATATTTTATATTCCGGGTTCTCTTCCCAATTCTTGCACCTCCTCAAAATCTGAGCTCATACATTTGCGTGGATCATACCGTACTACAGCTCAATAAATAATTTTTCAGGGAAATTGCTCACACACACACACACACACACACACACACACACACTATAGCTGAAAGTTTCAATAGCAAACGTTCTGGGCAAACGATCGGGCAAACGATCGCAACGCAAAGTAGCAGATCGACGGGTTAAGAACCACTAGGCATATCGCTTGCACACAATGTACAAGCGCGACGAATACATCGGACGGAGCGGGGGAGGGGCAGGATCTTAGAAGCCGTCATCGTTAAAAACGATCGACACGGTCCTCGAGTGGAATTGTCGCCGCGAGCTCAAGACTCGTCGAGGAGGTCGATTGGGAGCGTAGTCGTGCACCCCTTAGCGCAAGACGCGCCGTTACCCAGCATGCTCCATTTACCACGATAGCTACGAATACGTGTATTACACTCGGGGTATCGAAATTCCCCTCGGCTCGAAGCACCTCTCGGACCCGGGACACGACGTCAACCCCTCGTGTCAGCCATTTCACCTGAAACGACAACCATCCCGCGATATAACGATACGATGTATCGCGGGGAAAATTTCGTGGAAATTTCGGCCCGTTCCGAACTGCACCTCACCGCCACGCCGATCGACTGCAGGTAAGTCTCTCCTGGACGCGAAATTTACACGACGCGTCTGCCAGTTTCGCGACGGGACGAAAATTTCGAGCAGTTTTTTGCCCGGTTTCCGCCGCCGACGCTCCTCATGCTTTTTCCCCGGTCTCCAGCTTCTGCCCCATTTTTTCCTCGGTTTCTTTTTTGGCCTCGTTTGGAGGAAAAGTTGGCTGCCGGTACGTTTCGGGGTGTGAAATTCTGTTTGGGGATTCTCGCGGTTCCGCTCGATGCTGTCTTGCGATTCTTACCACCCCGCTTTGAGCCACTTGAGACGAAAAGTGGAGAAAATGGTGGCGCGGGGATTGTCTCTTTGTGGAATTTCGCGGCTCCGTTGTGGCACCGCTCTCTCGGATATGTGTACATGAGTCACAGGTGCTTGTACATGGTTGGAATCGATATTTTGCGTGAATATGGTAGATATAGGCCGTCGTTCGTAAGTATTGACGTACTTGGGAAAGATGAAATAAAGGAAATTCAGTGTATTCTCGACAAGTTTTGTTTGACCCATGGATAGACAACTACAAGATTTTTGAAGTTTCAATTTTTAAAAATATTTACTTCAGATCTACATTCCTATGTAACAGTGACCAAAAAATGAACACTCATAGGGGTTTTGTGATATTTTTAGTAGAGCGTGGAAGATTGTCAAAGATTTAAGAAATATTACTTAGTATTGTAGCTCTTGCTTTACAGAATAAGTTTGATAATTTTATGTTTTCTTTATATGAAATTCAATTTATCTTTCCTTTAGCTTTTTTTACGTAATAGAAGCGAACATCTGCATTAAAATAATAAAATGTTAGAGATTGCATATTGAACGAATTCATCTGTAGAAACTGTTTGCAGCAATGATCTAATGCAGGGAGTTCCAACGTATTCCCCTCCGAGTACTGCAAGGTCCCCACCATCGAACCTCTTCCCACTACTACCTACAGCCGTAGAATTAGTAAGTGCTGCGCGCGTCGCGAGACTCTCATGGTGGGAGCTTCCCACTACTGTACATTATAACGATGAAGTCTAAGAGTGGGGAGAAAACATAAGCGGGGAAGGTGCCTCAAATAGCTCCGGAGCTACTGATTAGAACTGCCTGATCTAAAGGACCACTGACCAGATGCTTCTTTTTAATAAGACATACAGGGTCTCAGAACGGGTGGTATAAGCGGACATGAGGTGATTCTATTTGCAAAAATAAGTGCAAAAAACCAATAACATTTTCTCCATTGAAGCTAGTTTTCGAGAATATCGAATTTAAAAGTTCGACGGATTTGTGTGTTTCCTAGTATTCACGAAAAGTAGAATAAGTTGGTCATGATCGGACGCGTCAGTCGATTCCTATTCAACAAAGTACCTAACACAGACCGATACACATGCAAGATTCCACATCTCATAAAAATGTGAGACACATTATTCTGGACTTATACTTCTCCCACGTAATAATCGCTATGAGTTTGTTATAAAGAATAATTCGATGATCGACGGTAGTGTATACCTCTCTGTCTACATAAGATATTGAAAACAGTTATTACATCGGTTTCGGTTCTTGAAACAGTTATGGAGAACCGAAAGCGTCTCATACCTTACGAGTAGACAGCGGATGTTTATGCAAATGCATATTTCTATTGGAAGTAGGTAAAATTTTGAGACCTGGACAGAAATTTCTTTTGTCATTAGGGGAATCTAAAAATATATTTACTATTTTGCATGTTTTGCATATTGCATATGTTTTGCATACGTGCATATTTGGTTGAAGGTCAATTAAGCAAGAACATACGAAATATATAAAAGATAAACATAGTAGACCTAGCAACGTTGCGTCGGTCGTGTCAGTCACGGATATTCTCATCAATATCTCTCCGATCATCTGTCTATTAGTAAACTATCTTATAGCGAGGAATAATATTTCCAAGGATATCATGTTATTCATTTACATGAGTCGCTTAGTAGTGCTAAGAGTGAAATCGTGCTTAAGAATTCAAATATTGAGAAGATACCTAAGGCGAAAACTTGCAAACGTGAAATGGTGTTCAAATGGATTGTAGCTTTAGGGGTAATTCTATTACTGCAGAGGGAGAAGACGTTACTGTAAAAGCTATTCGAAACGTAAAAGATATACCCGGCGATTGTGGACAGAAAGTTACATCCGAATGACATTATTTTAAGATTATAATAACGTTTTATAACATTATTTTAAGATTATAATAACGTTTTATAACATCTCAATTTATAATCCGTTAAACACACATTTCATTTCTTTCAGATTAACCATAAACTTCAAGCTATATTACAAAGAAATAGCAACTACAATATACTGTTTAAAATTAATGATATTTTGAAAGGTGTAAATGTTGAAGAGACACAAGAAATCCCAGCACAGTATTGGTATAAATACAAATATACCCCTATATCGTCGTGTGATGTGGAGAGATCGTTTTCGGCGTATAAGTTAATTTTAACCGATAAAAGGCACAATTTCACAACCGATAATTTAGAAAAAACTATTGTAACATACTGTAATTTAAACTACAACAAATAAATTATGTTGCATATAATATTTGACATACATTTGGCATATATTTTGCATGCATTTTGCATTTGTCTTGCATATTTCGACATATGGACCGTTTATTTTGAAAGTGGTGTAAGTCCATTTTCTTTTGTTTCGAGAAAATTAAAGGTTAGCATATCTGTCAATTAAAAAATATAGGTTAATTATGTCGAGTTTTGTAATGTTTCTACAAATTTATCAATATGTAATTTGATTATATAAATTTCTTTTAGGAGAATTTAACTGAAATAATGTATATTTACAGTCTACAAACGGACTTACACCACTTTCATAATTAGTCAATTGTAAAAATCATTTAATTTCAATTTTGAAAAATCAAATATTACTTGAAATATATTTTATATTAATCCAATTTTGTTTATAAATAATAACAAGAAATAAAATAGAAGTAGTACCTTTTATTTTGAACGTTAATTATATTTATATATTGTTAAACTTAACATAAGATATTGCTATTATGAAGTTTATTTATGCTGTTTATGTGACAGTGTTTTGAAACATTCATGATGCATAGGAGGTATATGTAGAAGGTAATAACTGCTCCATATCCCTATATTATTCGTATGTAATAGGTCTGGCATCGATATATAAGTTTTTTTGTTATGAGACTTTTTCGGTTCTCCATAACTGATTCAGTCAGAACTGATATACATACAGGGCGGCCCACATAACTCTGAACAGCTCAATATCTCGAAAACTATGCCATCGATTTCAAAGTTCTTAGTCTTAAATTGCATGGAACTGAAGGGCCTTTCTGACTACATAAACGTGAAGTGGCCTCCCTTCCCCTTTAACGGGGGAGGGGAGGTACCTTTGTAATTTTAAATGGAATCCCCTATAAAATGTTACATATTTAGATTCTACAGGAAAAAACAAGTCAATTTTGTCTGAAACATTTTTTTGTCAGATACTTCCATGATGAGATATAACAGTTTGAAGTTTCGAGTTGTAGGTACTTGAAGCGCTCGGAAATAGCGTTATGGAATTATACGCGCTTGAGCCCTTTGCTTATTCGTGAAGAAATAAAATGTACTTTCAATTAAATGTTCAAAATGTCCACCACGGGCTTGTAAACATTTATTTACTCGAAACATCAAAGTTGTTCTAACATTTTTTAACATTTCGGGAGTCACTCAAGCACAAGCGTCATGTATTCTTTGTTTCATATCCTCTTTTGTCGTCGGTGGTTCAAACATAACTTTGTCCTTTACATATCCCCATAAGAAAAAATCTAATGGTGTTATATCGGGGGATCGAGGAGGCCATTGACGAGGTCCCCTACGACCTCTCCATTTGTTCCCAAATTTTTCGTTCAAAAATTGCCTGGTGATGATTGCAAAATGTGGAGGAGCGCCGTCTTGTTGGAACCACATTTCTCTTCTAACGTGCAGTGGCACATCTTCCAAAAGCGCAGGCAAATGATTTTTTAATAAATCACAATAACTTGCAGATGTTACAGTTTCTTGAAAAAAATAAGGTCCAATCACAAAATCTCCTATTAGGCCACACCAAACATTTAAAGACCATCGATGTTGAAAGGGAACACATCGCATCCAATTTGGGTTTTCCACGGCCCAATAATGCAGATTATGTCTATTTACATGCCCTGAATTCATAAAAGTGGCCTCATCGGAAAAAAGTATTTTGCACAAAAAGTCATTTTCCACAACACCCTGCAGCCACTCACAAAATCTTACGCGGTGATCGTAATCTGCTATCGAAAGCTCTTGTGATAAAACTATGTGATATGGATGATACTTTTGCCGTTTCAAAATTCATTGAATCGATGAACGACTAATATGTGATGTTTGTGCAAGTGTACGTTGACTAATATGAGGATTTAATGTAATTGCAGCAAGAATACTGGCACTATTATTTTCATTAGTGACAGCTTTAGGTTTATTGCGAGTATTTTTACACAATTCACCGTGCTCGCGAAGCCGCTTTTCTAAATAATGAAATGTTGCATGACATTTTTTGATCCCATAACGTTCAAAAAACATCACTGCTGCACGCCAATCATTTTTTTGGCATTTACCTAACGTTAATAACATATTCACTTCTGTGTCAAAAGTAGCCATAATCACAATGTTACTACTTGAATAACAGCTCCAAACTGGAAACGTTTTCATAGATAAGTGAGTCAAAGTCAAGAATTGTAAATATTATTGTTTGTGTTTCTTCACGAATAAGCAATGGACTCAAGCGCGTATAATTCCATAACGCAATTTCCGAGAGCTTCAAGTACCTACAACTCGAAACTTCAAACTGTTGTATCTCATCATGGAAGTATCTGACAAAAAAATGTTTCAGACAAAATTGACTTGTTTTTTCCTGTAGAATCTAAATATGTAACATTTTATAGGGGGATCCATTTAAAATTACAAAGATACCTCCCCTCTCCCGTTAAAGGAGAAGGGAGGCCACTTCACGTTTATGTAGTCAGAAAGGCCCTTCAGTTCCACGCAATTTAAGACTAAGAACTTTAAAATCGATGGCATAGTTTTCGAGATATTGAGCTGTTCAGAGTTATGTGGGCCACCCTGTATATGAGCTTGATACAGATATTTTCAGAACCTTTTCAGTGCATGGTCTGAACACGACTAGACTGTCACCGCTCTCGGTCAGACAGCGGTATCGCTCCGCCTCTCTCTAATTCGCGCTGCCTTACTCGCTACGATGTCAACCGAGAGAGACACCGAATATTCCTGGAAGATCCCGAGAATCGGAAATCTCCAATAGTCGTTTTGCATCGAACAAGTGATCGATACTCTCGCTCGAGAACCTCGCGCTTTTAAACGACTTTCTGCTTTTACTTTTGTCAAACGCGGTGCTTCGGTCATCGAACATCGCAAATCGGGGCCTACTATCGTCTTTTTGCGCCTTTATTACAATAGTCATTTATTATAACCGCCGTACATACTGTGAATATATTCGCCGTGAACTTTTAAAGTGTCGTCGTGATTAATCTTCCATGTCTCTGTCCCATTCGTCCCTCATCCTGTGCATGAACCACCGGCTGCGATTCCTACGGCTTCCTCGAGTTCCGAAATGCTTTGCTTTCGTTTTTCTAGCCGATTTCCAACTCGTCGAAAACCCGTTCCGACGAGCGAAATCGCGTCGACCAGTTGTTTTTAAAAACTGCTAAAATCCAAACGAACTTGTTCACGAGGATGTAGTAGCTACTAAAAAGTAAATCCTACTTTTACAACATAATTAGCAAGAAAATATCCGTCCTGGTATGCTAAATCCAACTAAAGTGTCACTGTACTGTTACTGTAATCCGTTATCGTGCTAACGATTATAATCTTTTAGCATCTTTAGCATGAATGGCCGTTTAACTGCGTTTTCGAGAACTCCTTTTCTTCAAGTTTTTTATACAATCTTATAGATTTCGACGAGAAAACACCGAAAATGAAAATCTTAATGCGCGGAATTCATTAGTTAAAAAGTTATACGCATATAAAGTTGAACACTCTTAAGCCTTTTTGACAGGTTACAGCGCCGCCATGTTGATATATTTGCTAGGTACGTAATACATAATAACACATTTACTAAATCAAAATGCGAAATATTATACCATGGTCGGGCACGGCCTTCTCCGCTGCCACGACGACCTAACCCCAAACCATCTTGGACTGTACCTTCTTTTTGAAATCCTGTATGTGATTCTGTATATTTTAATTACTGGACACGGAAAACGACCGATTCCATGATTATTGTTATAAATTTTCATTTCGCACCGATGAGTACGACATTTTTTAAGTTTCCGCAACAATCCACAATCCTGAGCCCAAGTAATTGCTTCTTCTTTACTACTTGGCATGTCTCTAAAGTTAAAATTTCTAATACTTGAACAAGCCATTTCAAAATCAACAATAAACTTATTAATAATTAATTTATAAAAAAACACTTGAAATTGCTTATGTTTACAAAGTATGTGTAACCACTGAATTGCTATCTAGCTCATACGCTCAGTACTATTTAGCCGATCCCGCAAATACACCATACTATCTAACACATGCGCTGGACACTCACAATCTATCCAGCGCATGCGCCGAACAGACCTACCTACCTCTGCCACTCAACGAATATCCAATATGGCGACGCTCTAACCTGTCAAAAACGCTTAAAACTGCTCACCTTTACACGCGTATAACTTATAAACCAGTGAATTCCTGACAACCATACACCATTTTCGGAATGTCATCATCGATATCTACAGGATCACATAAAAAAAGTTCAAAAAAGTTAAGAACACGGAGTTCTCCAAAACGCAGTCGAGCCTGAATTGCAACTATTAGCAACCCAAAATGTTCCTATAATAATAACACTGTCCAACAAAAGTCAACTTTTTTTATGTTTCGCAATTGCTGCTGGATGGATTTTATAGAGTTTTTCGCGCTGATTCCGCATTTACTCTTACTTTTTTTCCTACATGCACAGCTTTTCAGAAACATGACTTTGAAAAGAAACCTATTTTTCAACTTTAAACAAATATTGTGATGTTATTATAAAAGATATTGAATTGTTCTTTGGAGCAATAGATTCTGTAGACTTTCCCGAATACAGTGATATCCAACATTAATACATTATGAATGTTTAAACCTGTTTAAACAATCATTAAAGACGAAGAGACACTATTTTTTAGGATATTTTTCAATTTATCTCAAAAAATACGGGTCCAGCGTAAAATCGAACTATATCACGCGATAGAGCAGACTTTTATCTTGAGAAAGCCCCCTTTGAAGTTTGCAACATCGACGTTTTTACCGAACCAGAAAGCAAAATATCTACGCCCGACATGAGTTGCCGCCAGTGGTGCTCTTCCACTACCGCGGTCGTTCGTTAGGATACGGCACAGCGTAACGGTGATGATCATGTTTCTCAAAAACTGTGCGTGTAGGAAAAAAAGTAAGAGCAAATGCGGAATCAGCGCGAAAATCTCTATAAGAACCACTCAACAGTAATTGCGAAACAAATTTGGTGTTGGACAGTGTAATATTCAAGATTTAAACCACATTTTACGCCAATGTATTAGTTCACACAAAGAAAAATTACTACTTACTTGCAATTAAGATTACTCAAACAACTACTCCTTAATGTTGAAATGTTAATAGCAAACCGAATTTTAGAGCCTGAATATATTTATGCCCCCCTCCTCCCGCTCCAGAATTACAACTTACAATTAGTTAGCTACTGGGTGTGTCACCTAACGTTTGTATCTCAAATATCATTATTGTTTTAAAAACTACATTAAATGTCTTGAGGACTTTGCATAGTTTAATGCAAAGTGCTTACATGATGCCATAAAAATTATTGTTTTTATGTCAGTTTTTTAATGATATCAAGCTCAAGTTCATTTTTTAAAATGGAATAGTGCCTGTCATCAGGAATTTAGTGACTATAACTACTCAAGGTCATTCAAGGTAACAAATAGAGGAAACGCATAAAATTTAAAATATGAGAGCAGAATACGTTTATCACGAGTTGCATTTATAATAAACCTACAATGCTAAGGACCTTTATTGGAATTGTATGCTTTCATACACCCTCTAGCGGTGCCCAGCGTAGGGGCTCCTCACGCGCCTGCTTCCCCTTCCTACTGTCAGTTTGGGCAAGCGCAGTGTGTTCTCACCCCGCCGATTAAGAAACCGAGTAACCGAGCCGTGTGTCATAAAACAATCGACGATCATCTTTTTAACGCGGGAAGCGAACATATTGGTAATCGGTTCGCCGCGTCACGGCGCTATGGAAACGGCGAACGGTGGTGGGACCGGCGTTCAGCACCCGGAGCCGAGTTTGGACCAGTGATGCCAGAAATGTCAGCTTTTCGCGCATGCGTATTGCGGCGCGCGCAGAATCCAGTAACGTATATGCGCCAAAAAAGAGAAACATCTAGGTGTCGTGCCGGGACCTAGCACTGCCATAGACGAACTTGAAGATAACGGAAGTTATTTTTTTATTTACTTGTTTATTTATATAATTAGAAAATATATTTTTGTTATTTTGGATACTGGAAAGGTTTTCGGCAGTTTTGTTTTGTCTTGCAACAAATGTTGGTATTCTTTATAGATTCTGCCAAATAAAATAAAATTTTATATTATGTTATCCTGTATAATCCGAACTTTTTTAGGTAAAGAAAGTATGTGAATGTTGAATGAAAAACATTATTTTTAAAACAGGGCCTTAAAGAACTCTGAAAAATTTGAAATTAGTACAGTACTGACGCCACGCACGAATACGCATGCGCGAAAAACTGACATTTCTGGCATCACTGGTTTGGACATCGCTGCTAGTAGATGACGCTACTATTTGCTATCAGCATATTTCCACACGTGATTTTGCTGTCTTCTTCAATCATTGAAAGGTGTTACGTGATAACAGTTTATTGTGAATGCAAACAAAATGTAGTGCAGCACCGGTCTTTTAATAACAACTACAAGTTGTTTAGGAGTACTAGAACTGTAAATATAAGAAAGTGGAAACACAGTTATCCCACGAGTAGTAGAGAGAATGAAATTAATTTTTTTTAGCAGCTATAGCTGTGAATCTACAGGCGAGTACGAGACTTTTATGAGGTACAGATAGTCTGCTCTCATATTTTAATAAGATTTAACGTTTCCTGTTGCATATAAGATTGCACGTATCATCGTAGGTGTTTAACAAGTGGGTGGTTCCGTTTAAAGGATTAAGATGAATTTGATATCTCTGAAAAAACGACATAAAAACAATAACTTTTATTCTACTTAATCTTTATTCAACTTTGTCAACAAGACATTTAATATACCTTGAGAAACAACAAAGATATTTGAGGTATACACGTTAGGTTATCATCTTGTATAAATTAATGTGTAAGTGTTAACACTAAACCTACCGAGCACTAAAAGTTACTAAAACTTGTATTGTATTGTAAAAATTGTATGTTTCGATTTATTCAGATTTTGTACGAGTTTTATCATAACATGTGCTTGAATAGGAATTATAATCAATCAATTTTCATGAAAGCATCTTTGTAATTTCAATAATTATAAAATAAGAAATCTGAAATCAGTCGCTTGACCGGTGGTAATTGGTTTGTTGTTAAGTATGTAGCAGTAAATGTTTGTGTATAGTTAAATGTGGTTTGTATAAAGCTCAAAATGTTGTAATAAAAAACACGTTTACGGGGTGAGTCATTTAACTGTGCCACCTAAACTTACTTGTAAACTATCTGTTCTATCAATAATGTTTTCAAACGAATATTGTTTGGTATCAAGCGGTGCATACAAGTGGGACAAAACAGTTAATTGTGTATCAATTTCACTAATCGATCGACTACGTAAATGAATTTAATTGCAATGGAGGACATTTTCAGCATTGTTTGCATTAAATATCATTTATAGAGAACATCTCGGTAACTCAACTTATTCACCCCGTGTATTCTGAAATTTTTTACTGATCATTCAATCCTCTCTTTAACCACAAGGTCAAATATTACACATCATGATACAAAATTTCAAGGTGACCTTCATATTTCGATGAAAAAGCGTACTATAAAAAAAATAATTATTATATTTTATGTGACGTTTGATGCTAAACAACTTTTATTTGAAAATTTTACTGATACAACAAATAATTTACCAGTAAATTTATGTGGGACAGTTAAATGACTCACCCTGTATATAAAGATGAAAATGTTCTACGTACAGATTGCGGTTACTTCAATGGGATTATGTTTTATAATATACAATAATATATCGCTGAATGCTATATATATATATTTTTTTTTTAACGGAAGATGGAAGTGCTCCGAATGCAAGGTGGATAAATAATTAAACTCCACCGAAGTAATTAATTGATATTCGATGAAATATCTACAATGAAGGTGAGAATAACAGAGAAGCCAGAAAGGAGCTTTCATTTATAAAATGCAAAAAGAAGGGCTTATTGTATTCGATCAGTAATATTACATTTATTCAAAGAACGTGCAGTATGATGAAATTTTTATGAAATTTCTTACTTGACGTATGTTTTCAAATTATACGGCACAAGAAGAAGGTTCAATGTTATATTATACATGAAAAAATAGAAAATTGACTGGAAATTATTATTTGCAATTTTCCTGGAAGTACGAACTTTCTTGTTTAACATTGATATACACGCATTACTATTTTCACTTGAATTATGGCTTGCCGTAGTTACATTTTAATTAAGATCGTGTCTCGTGAACATTGTTGGTAATGCTCATTCTTCATGGCTCACTCGAATTGTTGACTTTCTGTAATTTTACTTTCTTAATTACATGTCTACTCAAAAGTTCTATCTCCAAAAATATGAATATTCTTCATTCCTTAACTGTTTGCATGTAGACGCAACTAGTTGCCACTAATAATGATCATTATAAAAGGAAGAGAATATTTTACCCCGTATTTTATATAATATTCAATACCTATCACCATTTACTAATACAAAAAAAATTTAGGCCGTAATTTGTCACTAAAAGTATTATGAAATTGATCGAACAATATTTAGGAACGTTATTAATGATAAAATTTTATTTAAGTTTCGTTGCGAGTAATTCATTATTGAAATTCAACGAGTACAAGAACGAAAAAATATAATCGAAAGTTCTGATCCATTTGGAGACATCAGTTCATAATATCCCGAAAAAATGTCAACCATCCAATTCATACTCCGTCTATTTGCAAAATTTAATAAGTGGTTATGAACTTTTGACTGGGTAACTTTTCAATCATGAACTGTTACGTAGACGTAATGAATGACAAAGAACGTGCAGCATGATGAAATATTTATGAAATTCCTAACTCGACGTGTGCTTTCAAATTGCATATATAAAGCACGCAGAAAATGGTTTAATATTAAATTATTATTAAATTACACTATTATTCGCAATTTTCCTGGAAGGTTGAGCTTTCTTGTTTAACATTGATATACACGCATCACTGTTTTCACTTGAATTATGGCTCGCCGTGATTATATTTTAATTAAGGTCTTGTCTCATGAACGTCGCTGGGAATACCTCATTCTTCGTGACTCACAATGCATGCCACGCCACGACATAATGACATCGATGACGCGATTCACGCGCCGTCTCGTTAATATTCCTGCCGCGAGGCCCGCGTATATTCAACCGTAATAATTGGCTCGTCGCGGCGAATCATTAAAACGGCAAAGATCATCGTTCGATTCGCCTTTCCAGCGCATAAATTTCAACACCGAACCAGGCTGTAACGGAAACCTGACGCGACCGGTTGCACGTTATACTACCAAATGAAACGATTCCGGTTAATAAACGCGCAACTGATTACGAGCTATCGAGGAAATGTCCAGGGTATGTATATTTTATCAGAATCACTGTTCAATATTCCGTCATTTTCCGTGTCACTGAATAGTAATTACTATTTCATTCCGTCGGCATATTTCATTGTAAAAAAATTTGTCACCGCGGGTGTAATTCGAAAATTAATTAGTTTTAATCCTTAACTGCTAAGCCTGATCAACACTTCATTCTTATAATGTGAAATATTGACATATTCTGTATTATTAAGCATCCAAGCTAATATAATTTGGCATGATTAAATGAAGAGCGTAATTAAAATTTTATTCGTGATCATAAGCTTCCTAGAGATTTCATCTGTTATGTTAACAGACATCGACTTGGACACTATCAGCTGAATGCTTCCCTTTTTAAGATTAATTTTGCTGCTGACATGAGCTGCCTATATACAGGGTGAGGTATTTATCCTGGCCACCTGGAATATATCCAAAACTAAATTCCGGAAAAAAATATTTCAAATAAAAAGATTATGTCCAGAAGGGGCTGATGCAGCAGTCAAATCCATTTTTAATTTCCGTCATGTTTTCAAGGTCATTCCAAGGTCAATTTTATTTTTACAAATGGAAACATATATTTTTCATTACAGATTCTTAATCTACGACTTGAAACAAATAACTTTTATTTGAAACGTTTTCTTGTCCGCCGATTATTTTTTTTTTTTTTTTTTATTAAGCTATAAAACCCCACATGGGATTATTAGCAGCATGCACATGGCTGTGCATGCTAACATTACATTACTTATTTAGCTTATGAACTAGGATTGAGACAATATAATTAACATTTTCGAATACATTATTAACACTAAAGATATAAACAATGAGAATTAAGAAACGAATGTATGAAAAATAGAGGACAAAGAAAGGGTCCGCACAAAAAGGAATCTATTGTATAGGGTGGAAAGAAACCTTTGCTGCAAAGTTTGCGAATCAAAGCGTCTCTATTATTGTCATAGATCGGACAGTGCCATAGCACATGATTAGGATCCTGTACTAGACAACCACATGGACAACTCGTGTCAGCAGCAAGTCTAATCTTAAAAAGGGAAGCCCCTAGTTGAAAGTGTCCAGATCTAAGTCTATTAATCCAACAAATGAATTCTCTAGGGAGCCTCAGGTGTGTAAACCAAGGTTTAGGCCCAGGATGATAATATGAGCTGAAAAATTTTTTGCCCTTGAACCCTGCTTCAGCAAGAATATAATTTTTGGTTTAGCTCCCTGTATATATTGAATTTTCAAAGAAAAAATACACAATGTTGTTTTAAAAGAGAAAATCATTTTATTTATGATAAATGAAATTAATACCCAATTAAAATAGTATCAAATAACATGTAATCTAAATTAATAATTAAATAATAGCTAAATATTGAAATAGGCAGAACAATTAGAAAAATATTTTATAAAACTCATTACGCGCAGGGATACAACAGTCTTCACTGTCTTTTCTTTGGAATGAGATCACACATTCTCTCGCATGCAATGCAAATAATATTAGAATGTTACTGAATACTTGTTAAATTGATTTTCTTGTAATTAAGTTGCAATTCTCCTGTATTATTATTAATAAAATAGTTGCCTTTCCGTTTAATTGAATTTATTTTTCCCTAATAAAGTCAATATTATACAAAGTAATAGGCAAAGAAAAAAACGTTTCAAATAAAAGTTATTTGTTTCAAGTCGTAGATTAAGAATCTAATGAAAAATATTTGTTTCCATTATGAGAGAACGTTGACCTTGGAATGATCTTGAAAACATGATGAAAATTAAAAATGGATGACTGCTGCATCAGCCCTTCCTTGACTTAATATTTTTATTTGAAACATTTTTTTCTCCGGAATTTAGTTTTCGAGATATTACAGGTGGCCAGGATAAATGCCCCACCCTGTATAGTTGTCGGGTACAGGATCCTAACCATGTGTTATGGCAATGCCCGATCTACGATGATAATAGAAATGTTCTAATTCACAAACTCTGCACCAAAGGATACTTTCCACCCTATACAATAGACGCCTTTTTGTGCGAACCCTTTGTTCTCTCTATACTTTATATCCATAAATTCCTTAAGATTCACTGTTTGCACCTTTAGAGAAGAATTCAGAAATGTATTTACTAGTAATGCATGTGCTAATTTGTCAACCCTAGACTCTAAGTTATTCTTGTAACGTTTTATAACTAAATTTAAAAAAAAAACAGTTAAATTATCGTTGCCTCTGCCATTTTGTACACTCTACATATAGTTTCATACAGGCTATTGACATATGTTATCAGTTCGTAGCAATTTCACAATGCATTGAATAATGAAGTACAAGTGATCACTAGATTGTGGAATATTTTGCAGAAGTTAGAAATAGATGAAAATTTGCTTCCTACTTTAAAAGTTTTGACAACTGAAATACTAACCTTCGGATGGCGGAAATGGGGTTCGTTTTGACCCAGAATTATACATACACCATCTAATTTCTAATTTTTTTGAAACTAGTTTAAATGGTCAGCTATTACTATTGAGTGTAATAAGAAGATTAACTTTAAATCTCATTGGAGTGAGTTCAAAAATATGGAAAAGAAAATTGATACGTTAGAATTTGAATGGATCTAGCTATGGTTGCCATAAATAGTCAAGAACGTCCGCCATCTCAAAGGATATATAAACATACATTTTATTTTGATCAGTAATATCGAACGAAAGTAGTCAATAAACTGCGGATGTTCGTAAAAACATAAAATGAACCGAGTGTAAGTAGAAGTAAAGGAGAGTATAGTATTCTAAAAGTACTGATACCTTCCAATGAAGACTATGTAAAATGTCATTAAAATTGACGAACTCTATTAAACTTTGTTATTGACAGCATAAAATTTGCAGTCCACTAATCAACAACATAAAGTTTCTTCATTATCGTCGCCCGTCCAACTCGGTTGTAAAATCCTTCTTTCACGCAACAGAGTCTGTGCATTGTTCAGTTATTATTCTAGAGTGAATTCCATCCTCTTAGTTAATTTTACTGGATCACATTAAAACATCTCATTAAGAAAATACGTTGGAGACAATTCTCTGATCATTGCTGTCATGTTGAGTCATAACGTAAATAAATAGTTATCTTTTATAAAAAATGTGGCTTCATTATTAATTAGACGTGGTTCAGTAAATCATAATTCTACATATTTTTAATGAATTATAATCAAATTCTGATAATTAGAATTTATACTGTAAACCGCACTTACTTACTTATTTATTTATTTATATAACTCAAAAACTAATCGCGCGATTAATTTTGCTCATTTTCTTAGTTATAAGTTTGCTAGAAGCTGCACTAAAATATTAATACTATTTTATACTTATTATATTATTTTTGATAATATTAGGCCAATTTTTCTTATGAGGAAAGGTCATTACTGTTCCAAACGTTAGAACACGTTTCATTTTCATGTACTTTTAGAAACTGATGTAATTTCAGCTTAAGCTATTCTGCTTTAAGAAAATTATTCATTTTTGTATTCGCATGACGATGAGAGGTGATGCACGTCAAGCTAACGAAGGCTTATATGTTGAACGAGTTGACATGATTGCACGCTGTGCAATAAATATAATAGATAAACTATAAGAACGTTTAAAAAAATTGTTTTTGGTAATTTAAGGAAATATCTACACATCTAAAGAAAGTTTATTCCTAATTATCAGTGACATCCTGAAAAAACCTAAATATTACTTATTTTTATAATTGATATACTAAAATTCTGAGATTCGTAGTGAAGATTTTGAACGTAATTTATTAAATATGTATGTCATTCAGTTTTTTTTAACCCGAAATAAAATACTATTCTTCTGCCATCAGAATCTCCTATTTGGTTAGCGGTTCTTGCAATTTGTGCAAACAATTTTTATTTTGCATAAAGATCCACTGTGTAGAAAATAGTATGTAAAATATTTTAAATTTCCGAAAATTTCTAGGGTGCCTCTCTTTCTCCTAATGCTCCAAGCACATGCTTATTTTCCTTATTGGTACAAAATTATGAGCGACAAAGAAGTTCTAATCACCGCAGATGTAAAATGAAGTTTTATACATGACGTTTGAATATCGCAAAAGAGTTCGAATTACTGATGAATTTGAACTAATGCATTTTATACCCTCTTTCCTCTACGACTAGTCAACAAAACTTCGACCATCCAGTGTTTCAAATTCAGCGCGGTCTTTTAATCTGCGGAGCGTGATGCCGAACGTATCGCTGAAAATGTCTGACGCAAGACCAAAAAGGGAGGAGCGGACTGGGTAATGGAGCGTTCCTTCAAGCGCTGGTACATATATACATGCATACATATTTTCACCCAGCTGAAAATCGCCCCTCAACCACACACGACCGTGAAAGCTGCGAGAATAGCACGCATGGTTCGCACAAACCTTGGGAAATTGATGCGACGCCGCGCCGTACAGCAGTTCTGACGCGAAGAAAGTCAATGTTAAAGATACCATTTTTTTCATTACAGTTACATAGTAGGATACAGTGCTGCAAATATGTTGATTTTATGGGAAGCAGGATCTGAAATAAAAACACGTGTGTGCAATTTACTCTTGCAAGCGTTCTCTTAGCCTCTTCAAATTCGTCTGACCTCCCGACTGCAAGCGAAGAAGAAGGAAGCCACGCCAGTCGGGCTAACGGCCCTTAGCTTTATCTGCGTATCAACACATGGCTTTTGAGTATTGTATTACCGAGGTGTTTTGGGTCTATGCAGCCTGCCTTAGGAAATAAATATTCGACCTTCGGTATCTACTTTAGGAGTGTGAATGGTGATTGTTTATATTGTATGCGAAAGTTCAGAATGAATGGTATAGATGGAAGAGTGAGTGAGAGTCCGGAATGTGAAGAAGAGAAACTGTTTGAGGTTAGGGTTTTACCGGTGGATATACAGGGTGGCCCACATGTGATGTTTGTGCAAGTGCACGTTGACTAATATGAGGATTTAATGTAATTGCAGCAAGAATACTGGCACTATTATTTTCATTAGTGACAGCTTTAGGTTTATTGCGAGTTTTTTTACACAGTTCACCGTGCTCGCGAAGCCGCTTTTCTAAATTATGAAATGTTGCATGACATTTTTTGATCCCATAACGTTCAAAAAACATCACTGCTGCACGCCGATAATTTTTTTGGCATTCACCTAACGTTAATAACATATTCACTTCTGTGTCAAAAGTAGCCATAATCACAATGTTACTGCTTGAATAACAGCTCTAAACTGAAAACGTTTTCATAGATAAGTGAGTCAAACTCAAGAATTGTAAATATTATTGTTTGTGTTTCTTCACGAATAAGCAAAGGACTCAAGCGCGTATAATTCCATAACGCTATTTCCGAGCGCTTCAAGTACCTACAACTCGAAACTTCAAACTGTTATATCTCATCATGGAAGTATCTGACAAAAAAATGTTTCAGACAAAATTGACTTGTTTTTTCCTGTAGAATCTTAATATGTAACATTTTATAGGGGGTTCCATTTAAAATTACAAAGGTACCTCCCCTCCCCCGTTAAAGGGGAAGGGAGGGCACTTCACGTTTATGTAGTCAGAAAGGCCCTTCAGTTCCATGAAATTTAAGACTAAGAACATTAAAATCGATGCCATAGTTTTCGAGATATTGAGCTGTTCAGAGTTATGTGGGCCACCCTGTATATGCACGATGCATGGCGAGCACGTGTGAGAGCTAAAGTATTATATGTAGTTATAAGTCTTATATGATTAAAGTGTATTAGAAAACAGAGATGTGTTTCCATTCGTTTAATCACTACAAAAAGAAGAACCGATGTGACGTAACATTAATTTTTGCCCTTATATCAATAAAATAATAACATAAGCTAGGAAACTAACAATTCTGAGGCATAAGCTTTTGCCTCTGCTGACTTAGTTCATATAACAAATTACCATTAGTGGTATTAATGAAGGAATAAGAAAATTTCTGGTTGCGGTATTAAGCGTTCGTTAGTGAGTCATCCACGCATCAAACGAACCGATACTGATCCATATACAGAGTGTTTCGTCTAAAACAGGGCACCTAAATATCTCCTCTACCTCTGAAAATACAAAAAATGTTTCTAACGTAATCTAAATGGTTTCAAAAGACGAATCAGATGGAAGAATCGTTTTTTATAAATTGTAATTTTTTAATCGTTTTTTCAATGTCACTCGTGTTTTTTACATATATACTCACATTTTTTGTTGTATGTTATAGCAAACATTATTGTGCATTCATCCATGTTTAATAGCACGACATTCAAATGACCGTGAACTCAAACATTTGCTAATTAATGCAGAACTTACTTTCAGCGACATTTCAGATTTCAACGGTAACAGAAATTCGACCATGAACTTGAACTTAAATAATCACATTTATTATTGCAATAAATGTTCGAAATGATGTCCTTCCGTTGTGATACATTTCGTGAGGCGAAAAACGACAGATTGTACAGCTCTTTCGATGATTTCAGGTTTCATATCAGCACATGCAGCAATTGTTCGTTCCTTCATATTTTCTGGCGTCGTGGGCTGCTCTTGATAAACCGTACCCTTTAATGTCCCCCATAAGAAAAAAACAAGTGGAGTGAGATCGGGTGAACATGATACAGGTCCATTGCGTCCAATCCAACGATTTGGGAATATTTCGTTGAGAACACGTGTTGCAATATGAGAAATGTGTGCTGGAAACCCATCGTGTTGATACCATAATACTAGACAGTCCCTAAATGGTACATCTTCTAATAAACCTGGTAGAATATGGTCTAAAAAGTCAGCATACTTCTGCCCAGTTTGCGTACCTTTGATAAAATACGTCCCAAGTATCCTATTATTTAGAATACCACACCAGACATTTATGGTCCATAGTCTCTGCTTATCGAGTTGTCTAAACCATCGTGGATTTTCAACCGACCAATAATGCATGTTCTTGAGGTTCACCTGATCATGATTTGTAAAGGATGCTTCATCCGTAAACAATACTGTTTGGAAAAACATTTCATCACTTTCATATTTCTGTATACCCCATTGAGAAAAGTGTACGTGGTTGTCAAAGTATCTTCCATGGAGCTCTTGGTGAAGAGATAAATGGAAAGGATGAAATTTTTGTGAATGAAGAATCCGGAATATGCTCGTCACACTAATACCGGTTCCATGTCCAAGTTGCCTTATACTAACATGCGAGTTTTGATTAACTTTAGCGATAGTATTGTTCACATTTGCTTCATGAGTAACAGTCTTACGTCTCACACGAATGTTTCTGTTGACACTACCAGTCTCAAAAAATGTTTTAACAATACTTGAGTGTGCACAATGTGATGGACAAGAATGTTCTGGAAATTTGTCTTTGTAAATTCGTATTGCTTCTCTTAGACACTCTCGAGCTTCACCGTAAATTAAAACCATTTGAATATTCTCCTGTTCTGAATAACGCATTATGGATCGCTTGTCGATACACTGAGAAATCTAGCAGTGAGCAAACTCTTAAATACATATCTCTCTCACCCTCTATGTACACCGAGGAATGATACAATGTGTTTATTTACAAGTTCAAGTTCATGGTCGAATTTCTGTTACCGTTGAAATCTGAAATGTCGCTGAAAGTAAGTTCTGCATTAATTAGCAAATTTTAGAGTTCACGGTCATTTGAAGGTCGTGCTATTAAACATGGATGAATGCACAATAATGTTTGCTATAACATACAACAATAAAAAATGTGTGTATATATGTAAAAAAACAAGAGTGACATTGACAAAACGATTAAAAAATTACAATTTATAAAAAACGATTTTTCCATCTGATTCGTCTTTTGAAACCATTTAGATTACGTTAGAAACATTTTTTGTATTTTCAGAAGTAGAGGAGATATTTAGGTGCCCTGTTTTAGACGAAACACCCTGTATACAAAGAAACTATCAAGTAGACTAAGAAGAGGATAGCATAAACAATAAGGGAATCACGACGATTTCATCGTGAGATCGGTCAATAGAAATCCACAGTCCATTGAGAGAATATTTCGATTAATGAAGATATCATGCATATGCTTTTAGTTTCTTCGGATCCATACAGAAACACAATAAGGATAGAGCCAAAAATTCATCCAACGAGACAATGTATAGTTTGCAAAGACGATAGCTGACGGAAGCAAACAAGACATTTTTGTAAAAATTGTTCCGTCGCATTATGTATTTCACCATGTTTTCAAGCATTCCATACATAATGAAAAATATAAACTCTAATTACGTAAAATATGGAGTATTTTATTTTCATCATCTTTAACCACCTTTCATTAATGATGACAAGTGTCTCAAAAATCAGTTACTTGTGTCACATTTTCAAATAAAACACTTCATCCGAATAATAAAGATACACGAGATAAGCATGGTGACGAGATATCTCGTCCATAGGATCGTACGTACGATAGCATGGTGACGAGATATCTCGTCCATAGCATCGTCCGTACGACAGCATGGTGACGAAATATCTCGTTAATAGCATTGTTTCCTAGACATCGTGGAAAAGAGATATCTTGTCCACGGTAGTGAAAGAGTTTAACCCTCATACGCTCCTCAGAAATATAGTTGCATAAAAGATCCTAAGAGAATTTTTCATCCACTTTTGCTTTACACTTCAGATCAATGAATCGTGTTTCATTTATAACTATACATTTTTAAAAACTGCACCTCACAACGCGGACCGGAAGAGATTAATCATTTTTAAATTATGTAAAAATAGTGAATGGATGAATTTTCACCCTGGGGAACGCATGAGAGTTAAGAAGAAAATTAAAAGTTTCTAAAAGGTGACGGTGAACTGAAACGACGACTCGTCATCCCCACTTAAAAGATTAACCTTGTGTTATCGACTTACAATTTCAACATAATTTGTTTACTGAGTTCGGCAACATTCGGGTTGCAGGAGTTCCGAGGATACGCGACAGAAAAGAACGGCCACGTTGACGTAAATTAATAATCATCTTCCCGTAAGTCTCTTAGCGGGTTTATTTGCGCGTTTCCCCATTATTCCGGTCACTCAACTGCGCTGACGGAATGGATAAAAACAATGCAAAATGCATTAAAAGTTCGCGAGCGACCGGTGGCTAGCGTGGCAGCAAATGTTTCGCGGAATTACGTCCGCTTGCTCGTAATTATCGTTTCATTTTATTATTCCGCTTTCAGGCGATGGTTTCGCGAACTAGAGAGGGAGGGGAGGAAGACACAGTTTTCAAAGTGTCTGGGTTTTAGTGAGGCTTCTCGCATAATAGCAGGGAAACGTGACAAGTGATTTTTAAAAATCTTTCAACATTACTATTAGACATACGGGACTACACCTTTTGCAAATGTAAACACATCTTGTTATTATCCTTGTTACTAAAAACTATGTTTTTTAAACTGGCCTGTACGCTAAATAATAAGTAGACAGCGGATATTTATGCCGCTATAATATGTCGAAATATGCAAGACATATGCAAAATGCATGCAAAATATATGCCAAATGAATGTCAAATATTATATGCAACATAATTTATTTGTGTAGTTTAAATTACAGTATGTTACAATAGTTTTTTCTAAATTATCGGTTATAAAATTGTGCCTTTTATCGGTTAAAATTAACTTATAGCCGAAATCGATTTCTCCAAATCACATGACGTTATAGGGGCATATTTGTATTTATACCAATACTGTGCTGGGATTTCTTGTGGCCAATCGACATTTGCACATTTCAAAATATCACTAGTTTTAGACAGTATAATGTAGTTGCTATTTCTTTGAAATATAGCTTGAAGTTTATGGTTAATCTGAAAGAAATGAAATGAATGTTTAACGGATTATAAATTGAGATGTTATAAAACGTTATTATAATCTTAAAATAATGTCATTCGGATGTAACTTTCTGTCCGTAATCGCCGGGTATATATTTTACGTTTCGAATAGCTTCTACAGTAACGTCTTCTCCCTCTGCAGTAATAGAATTACCCCCTAAAGCTACAATCCATTTGAACACCATTTCACGTTTGCAAGTTTTCGCCTTAGGTATCTTCTCAATATTTGAATTCTTAAGCACGATTTCACTCTTAGCACTACTAATCGACTCATGTAAATGAATAACATGATATATTTGGAAATGTTATGCCTGGCTATAAGATAGTTTATTAATAGACAGATGATCGGAGAGATATTGATGACAATGTTCGTGACTGACACGGCCGACGCAACGTTGCTAGGTTTACTATGTTTATCTTTTATATATTTCGTATGTTCTTGCTTAATTGACCTTCAACTAAATATGCACGTATGCAAAAGTTATGTATTTTATGCAATAAATATGCACTTATGCAAAACATATGCAGTATACAAAATATGCAAAATTGAAACTATATTTTTAGATTCCCCTAATGACAAAACAAATTTCTGTTCATGTCTGAAAATTTTACCTACTTCGATAGAAATATGCATTTGCATAAACATCCGCTGTCTACGTAATATACTAGTAAAATAAACAAGCTTACCTTAATGTAAACCATTCTTTAGGGATTCGAGCTAAAATTTATATTTGATTTTTTATTTATAATATGTTTCGAACAATACAAATTTAACTAATCAACCGTAAAAAGTAAACTTTTCTTGCGAACCCTAAAACTTTTCCAAATATCCATATTTTTCTTTCAAAATAGGTTCAATCACAGCATCAAGAATCAAGCTTTAAGAAAATTTCTCACTTTGTGTGTTTTGATCACTTTGATAGACGTTACTTTGCACATCTGGTATATTATACAATAGATAATAAGAAGAATTGAAATAAGAAAAAAGCACATGTACTTCAAGACTATCTGTTTAGGTCCCACGAAAGCCTAATTTCAGATATCCAATAGTTATTGTAAAAAAATTCTTGAAATCACTTGTATTATTGCTGTTACACGAGATGCCCTCCTTAAAGGTGCAGACTCACACAATCGCTGCAAAATTTAACAATTTTCATGAATTTTTCCAAAGTGGTGGTGGGTCTTGCACTACAATTTTTTTGTAATTAGTGTAGCTACTCTTTTGTCATACAAGATGATGTTCTATATAGTATTAATTATCTGTTTCGTTGTTCTATCTGACCCACAATAAATACAGTAGTGCGCATTTAACTGTCCGCTCTTTTGCACTGAAGGAAATATTTTGGAGGCTGTTTTGCCATGAATGTTTACGAATTTTTTTTCTGAAAAATGATTGAATCTTCTGCATTAGAATTTTGCATACACATTTATTGAAATTCGAAGTATACGTGCGATTTTTTAACAGGAAATTGAATAAAAATTACATGAGTTATATATATTTTCATAGTATATATTTTGAAAAACATGGGTCAACGGTTGCCATGATATCAGTCTATCTGCTGATCTAAAATAAAAACTGAAGTTGTTTATTAATCAGTATGGATGTAGTTATAGTCCGAACCAAAAGAAATTCAAAATCTTGATTATTTACAAAATGACGGCATTATGAAGTGAAATTAACAATTTTTTTTTAATTTTTCGGCCATTAACGTGATCACAGGATACATGCTGAATATTGTCTCAACAATTCCAACTCAGTTGGTCGACTAGAACTTGAGATATCGTGGCATCCGTTTCAGAACAAGTGGTTACGAGAAAAACGCATTTAAAGCGGTATTCTTCATTGGAGGCGTCGGGAAGTTCGGTTCGATGGAGGTTTCAGTGATTTTTAATCATTGTTGTGTCTACATGTTTGATATTGTAAAAAGATACCGTGTTATGTTTGTGCATTGAATCTTTATATTTATTCATGTTATTATATTATATAATCCCTGTAACACGTGTTTTGGGATGACTTCCGTAATTCTCGTTTTTGTATTCATCTGGAATGGAAAAATCAAAGATAACCAAAATCTGTATGTGTGGCAGTAGCCCGTACTGAAATGAAACAGAAAAGACCTGTCCAAATAAAATAACACCTCTGTGAAGCCAGAAAACATTTTGAAACTAGAACTATTGTAAATAGTGACATAATTTTAGTATGGGCAATAAAGGTATACCTTATTTACATGCATGTAAAATTTGAAAGAGGTAACCAAATTTTGTGAAATCATCGAATGCAGTTCATAAAACGTTGTTTCGAGGAAAACGCGTTTAAATATTCAACTATCAATTCCTTGCAACATTAATTGCATTCTTCAAACACCTATAACTACGTTAACCCCTTGTCCTACTTGCTAATTCCCGATTGCTCGGGCAATAATAAACAAGAAGGTCGGTCACGCGTCGAGCCATTTAGCTGTTTAGCCGTGTGCTCGAACTTGCGCAAAATATATGCGTCTTATGACATGTATATTTCTGCGCTACGAAAGGAACTGTGAAATAATAAAAACGTTTGGGCACAACTTTTAAGATGTCTGAGAAGTAATTATGATCAATTCATCGGTGAACAAAAATGTTTTATAATTTGAAAGTGGATAATGTATCAGTAACAATTTCTAAATTAATACCCAATTTAAATTAATAATGTTTTGAGAAAACGTGTAGAAAATTAGTAAACTTCGTGTTAGTGTTGTTTATGTTTGTCACGAATGAAGTACCACGAGCCAGGCTCGCGTTGTTCACGTTTAGTCCGAACGAAGTACAACGAGCCGGGCTCGTGTTGTTTACGTTTAGTCCGAACGAAGTACAACGAGCCAGGCTCGTGTTGTTTACATTTGGTCCAAACAAAGTACCACGAGTCAGGCTCGTCCTTATTGTTTTTGGCCCAAATTTCTTACCACGAGTCTCGCTCGTTGTTGTAGGACAAGGGGTTAATATAACGGATTTAAGGAAATCTTTTGGCATGCATATTCTACACCACTTACACTTCAAGAAAATGCAAACAAATGAATTTTTTGAAAGTGAAATCCAGAAAAACCCCTAATGTCGCCCGATAAACCGCGTCGTCGTATTTAACAGGAACGGACAAGGGACGCGATACGCGGGCCTCCATTAAACGCGAAAGATGGTGGGAAGGAAGACTGTTGAACGCGTGGTCGCATTAAAGCACGCGTTTCAACGAACAACGCCACGGGTGTTTTTTAATTAACAACAGGCGAAACGAGTCTGTCCCGGCGCGGTTATTACACTCGTCGTTTCTCCCGTCGAGCGTGACGCAAAGGTTCCTGCGCCTTTCCTTTTTCTGAATTTATCACGAGCGGAACGACATTTTTTGTGCTGGCAGTGAATTAACCTATAATTTGCCTTCTTAGGAGCAATACGGAGAGTTTAAAGCTGTTATCGTGGAATAATGAAGCTCCACGTTTCTTCCCACTAATTGTAGGAAAATGGTTTGAGGATTTTCTCGACGAAACGCTTAGACTTTGTTACAAAACGTTGTGAAAAATATTCAAGTAATATTATCGCAATTAATGGTTCTTCCTCAATGCCTTCATTGTGTAAGTTTTTGTTTAGTTACACCGTCTACTGACAATTGTGTTTAATTTTATCTCTCGAAGAGGAGATCACAGTCAATGTAATCTGTTTTTCAAAGCAGTAAGTATGTATACTACGACCATTTTCCAACGTTTCGATCAAACTGTCTCCTAAACTAATGATTTTTTGACATACATAACTCCATAACATTTTGTAAAGAATAACGAACTGCATCGATTAGTGTTATAAAATATATGCAATTCCATTCAACCCCTTGCATTACGATTTATTTTACGGTTACGGTAGTTAAGACTTCTTTCTAGTTCATCATTTCCTAGAAGAAGAAGAAAAATTACGGCTCTTGTATGCTTGTATATTCTCCAGTGACCATACATTGACAAAAACAATATAGAATTTTATTTCGGTATAAAAGAAATTAATAACATACATATTTATTAGACTCTGTTCAGAATCTTTATCACGAGTCTGAATTGATATTACGAAAAAGCTATAATACATGCACCAGATTGTGACTCCCATGATAACATGCACTTCGTATCAGAACTGTTACGATCCGTAACATAATCTTTATATTTCGGCTTAGCTCAAGGTGACGCTGTGGACGACAACGCGTAGTCGTTTCGGAAATCCTAATCGGCCACAGCCGAGCCTGAAAGATTCAAAATTATTTGTTGTTCCGTCGGCATGCTGCTGTTCGACAACGCGTAGCCGTTTCGGATTTATCCTAATCGAACACAGCATTGCCTTTGACGAAGTTAGAGTCTTTATTTTTATCGCGAGAATGTATTTAAAGTAACAAATACCCTTCTTGAAACCAACGCCGTCCCACACGACATTGTACGTAATCATACATATATACATGGAGATAGCTTTAGGTACGGGAATGACGATCTCCTTCCCGTCACCTTACGATATTATTATAATAACGAAAAACCAGTCGTTAATTCGAAACCGTGTTTTGCCATAGGACGACGAACGTTATTGTTGGGTAATTGTTCGGCATGCCTGGTAACGCGTAGCCGTTTCGGGTAACCTAGCCAAGCATGCCGAGCCTTTTCAAGGGCAATAACGGCAACAACAACAGACTGTTCCTCGTCCGCTGGTAAAGGCATAGTAAGGAGTAAGAGAGTTAACCGAGAGCGCGGTATGAGAGCGAGAGAGTGAGCGAATGGATCAAGAGAGAAAACACGCCTAACCGTCCGAATGACATATTCGAATCTAATTGGTTAAGACGCTAAGTGGGGAGCGAGACCAGGAACCGTGCCTCCCGAAATGAGCGCGAAGACGCGTCACTTATCGACGAATAATCGTGAGGTACGAGTCGTTAGGTCCGTGGAGCGCATAAAGCAGAGTTTCGTTCAAGTCGTTAGAATAGGGTTACCTTTCTCTCGCACTGGCGAAAAGTCTTTGTTCTACGTAAAACATTTTAAACGCATAATTAAATTTGCCAATCAAGCTTGGCTTGGTTGTAGGTTAAGTTGTAATCGAATCAATTGAATTGTGAACCTATTAGTGACTAGTTATATATTATAGATTTTATTAGCATTAGGCGCGAACGAGGTTCGGGAGCGAGTGTATTAACCATATTTTACCATTCCTATAGAACCAGCCAGTAATTGAACAGCTATATAAACTAACCTGTGATATAATAAACACTACACGTTGGGTGAGTTATCTTCCGTTACCATTTAAGACCGTGATACTATTCATATATATATATATATATATATATATATATATATATATATATATATTTTATAATTGTGACGTGATACTGGTGATCGACTCGGAACGCATGTATAATAACATGGCGGATCGCGTACCACGAGGCGACCGGTAACGCGTAGTCGTTTCGGGAAACCTCGCCGGCTTCGTCCTCGTGGCGATGCTCGCCAATTGATATTTCACTATCGGTTAAATCACTTGCTCATAATCATCAGAGCGTAGTTCTGATCCGAATCGATCAGTTGTTTCTCATAGTGCTATTCCTTGAATGTATCGGCTGAACAACTTGTGATATTTATGTGGGCCGTCCTCTATACAGCCGTGCGACGTTCTTTTAGAATCGTTATTATCGCCGAACATCTAAATCGTACCATCCAATACACGCACTATTTTACTGTTGAGTTATGTAGATGAACGCCGACATTGTTTCATCGCGATAATAGTATTACATTTGATAACGTCTTTAAACTTGTTATACGAATATTCGACCATAACATCTTAAATGTACCTGTGCCGCATACAAAGCGTTTTGAAGAATAAATGTTAGTTATGGTCATAAATCAAGATAGCTCTCCACCTATTCATAATTTCCATTCTAGTCCATAGTCGTAATACCTAAGCCTAAGACTGGCCATCCATCGAACCCATAGATTAAGCAAATCCCGTCCGATCTTTCAACACCTTGCCCATCCGGAAGGTAGCAGATTGGAAAGGTTATATTTTTGGACCCTAATAAGATCCCGCGATCTCGGCTTTGAAATCCTTTCATCCGAGAACACGCGTAGGCGTCACAGAACTATTATATGTAGTGTACGACGAAGAATTTGAATTTATCAATTAAAACCGGTTCCCAGGTATTATATACAGTGGGTTTACGAAAGTATTATCATGTTATTCATTTAAATGACTCGATCAGTGGTGCTAAGAGTGAAATCATGCTTAAGAATTCAAATATTGAGAAGATGCCTAAAGCGAAAACTTGTAAACGTGTAATGGTGTCCAAATGGATTGCAGCTTTAGGGGATAACTCTATTACTGCAGAGGGAGAAGGCGTTTACTGTAAAGCTATTCGAAACGTAAAAGATATATCCTGCGATTTCAGACAGAAAGTTAGATCCGAATGACATTATTTTAAGATTATAATAAAGTTTTACAATTTACATCTCAATTTATAATCCGTTAAACATACATTCCATTTATTTCAGATTAACCATAAACTTCAAGCTAAATGACAAAGAAATAGCAATTAATAATTAATTGATGGTTTTAACTACTATTACCACTATATACGGAAAGAAACTCAATTATCAATCCGTCTTCAAAGGGGTGGTAGCGAAGTTATGATTTTGGGTGGTATACGCTACCATGGAAAGACGGATGTTAAGTTTATTAGTGGCAAATTGAATAGTCAGAACTCTTTAGACATTATTAAGGAACAAATAAATAAATATGCTACAAGAATTTCTGGTACTAACATGGATTACTAACTAACATGGTAATTCCTCCTTCCACACAGTCAAAATAGTTAAGAAGTTTTTGCATCTGAAAAAAGTAAAAATTCTCTGTTGACCACCAAGATTTCCGGATCTTAGTATTATTGAAAATATCTGGGGAAACCTTGAGAGAGCAGTACACTCCAAGAGCCTACAATTTTTAAGTCTTGACGAATTAAAACAATTCATTGCACACGAACGGCACCAATTAAGACATATAACAATTAAAAAATTATACAAATATCTGCTCAAACGAATAATTTTCGCGATGAAATATAAACGAGGCTCTACGAAATATTGAATATTAAACAAAACTGGTAAATTATTTCTGTACATTCTATTTTTTAAACACATGTCATATCATTTTGTCTCACTAATCTGTCCCGAAAATTCACGTTTTTCTATTAGGTTGTTCCATATGAAATGTCCGATTCTAGAATGCAAATGTTATGTAGCGTTTTGATCAAGAAACACTATTACAATCTATGGGGTTATTATACATCATTTTAAGGTCAAAAGCTGATCTTAAGATCTCATCTTCAATTTTTATGTAGATGTCCAATTTTACTTTTAAATATAGTTTATTTCAATGTCAATCAATGTGATTGTCGAGTATTCATTTTATATGACTGGAAAAATTATATTTTATCCATAGCATCATGTTTCATCCATAAGTTTATTTGGATGAAGATTATGTTTGCTTAACGTTACTGTTAACAATCGTACATTTCATATGCAACGACCTAATAGATAAATTCATGCGGAACAACAGCATGTTAGTTTTGCTAACTGAACGAAATGAGGAAAAACACTTACGTATCTCCTATATAAATATTAACAAATTATAGTGTGTCCTATTTTTCATTCCTGACTGTGGTAGTTCATTGTTTGACAAATATTGTGAACGATGTTGTAACCAACATTCCGTCATTACCATATTCTCTGGTCGCAGTTTCACGACAGCTCATCAGCGGATTCCCGATCAATTTCGGATGAGCACTTCCAAATTTCGAGGAATTCTATCGGGGTCGCGTATACTCGGTAGCATCAAAGGTAACAATAGCGGAATCAATCGCTTCCAAAAGTGAACACCTGCTGAATCGAACATCGAGGCCTGATCTCACGTCTGTACATTACCGATATTATGACCGGGAGCAGCGTGTCGAACAGATGACGAATGGTAATTGTATATCCGGGCAAGTGAAACTAAATCTAGGCCCGTTCAAACAGCGGTACAGAGGTCGGCACAGACGCCGGCGTGGTTCGATTGTACGGGTAAGGGGAGTAACGATGCAAGAGAGAAAGCTGATCAAAGTTGACCAAAGTCGTCGAACGGGGATCAACAATTCCATGGCTGTCCCTATGTGCTCCGGCCGAGGCCTCGTTAATAACGGGCCGTTGTCACAGTAAATAACAATAAAACTCTATTAATGTGGTGGTACGACTAGCTACAGTGTCTGGCAGCCAGCCAGGGACATACTGGCACGACTATTCACCCCGTGCGAGGACAGGGTGCACCCACCCCACTCTCGGATCCAGCTGGTGTTGTTGCTACCAGGCTCTCACATACCTCACCGGCCATATGTAATGCAGCACGGTTATGCAGTATTACACACTGGAATGGTCCCTCTCCAGGGATCGAACGGTCACAAGATGCATAAGGTGCTCCCGGAATTGCAGAAACTGATCCTAACCAGGTTTCGGATGGCATTCGTTTCAGAGCGCACGGTTTCAAAGGACGACTATCCAATCCGCGGTCTCATAAATATCGTCGGGATATACAGCATGCTGGCAACTTTGCTCGATGAATCCGCGGTTATACACCTGCTATTGGTGCGCTGTAAGTTTTTTAGGGACAAAAGACGACTCTGTTATTCTTTTATCGAATTCAGTGTTTTATTTTATTGAATTTTACTTTAAGTCAACTAGGAATTACGATTAGAATTTTAAGGTAAGGTCTTGTAAAATTGAGATTTTTGCATTTCATTATTCATGTTTTTGCATGAATGAAAAATATTTATATGTATTGAGAAATTTATTTATTTTAAATTCTCAATATCTTCAAGTTTTAAGTGTATTAATATTTATAAAACCATTGAAAATAATTATTTTAATTGTTTCAATAATAAAATGTAAATTTCCTTGCACTTCAGAGAAATAACGCAGTCTGAAATTATCACAATAATTCGATCATATTAGGAATCTGGATTCGATAACTTTATATCACTTGATATGAGTATGAAATGTGGCAAGAAGTAGGGGTAACGACCGTCAAGAAACGCGAACATTAACTATGGGGAACAATTAAATCAAATTCGTTGATAACATCAGACTCCTTGGATTAATTTTTGGTAGGCGGTTATCCTGTATTTCCCATGTAAAACCCGTAAAAAATTCCTGTCTAAGAAGGTTAAACATTATCAAAATTCTAGCCAGCCATAATTGGGACTCCGACCAAGAAGTCTTACTCAAAACGTATCAAGGATTAATTAGGTCCAAGATAGATTATGGCTGCATTCTATACAACTCAGCGAAACCGCATATCCTAAAAATGATTGACCCCATCCGTAATGCAGCACTACGACTAGCTATGGGATTATACTGTACATGCCCCATTAGTGGTATACTATTCGAAGCTGGTGAGATGTCACTTGATCGGAGGAAAAAATTCCTAAGTATAAAATACGCAGTCAAAATGTCATCTACCCCCAGCAATCCGACCTACCTCTACATATTCGATAACAGATATTACGAACTATAAGCAAAAAAACCAAAGCTGCTATCACCACTATGTGTCGCAATAAAAAAATACCTCCCCTCAACCACGATACAAAAAGCAAGCATTATAGAACGGAAACACGATAAAATTCCGCCCTGGCATATCAAAACTCCGGAAACAGACACAACCCTCGCCGACTGCAACAAGAACCTTGAACATAAGACCAGGTTTCTTGAAATAAACAGCAAATACAAATCTTGCAAAAAACTCTTCACCGACGCATCTAAATCTAAACAAGGAGCAGGATACGCCATTATTACAGACGATAATATCACCAAGAAAAGCCTATCTATACAAACATTCTTCTTTACTACTGAAGCCTATGCAGTACACGACGCTCTCAAACATATAAATAATTCTGATTCTCAAAACCACGCAATATACACCAACTCTATGAGCGTAATCCATGCCTTAACACACAACGCGAAAAGCAACAAAAATGAAATCATCAGAAATACTTTAATACTATACACGGAACTTCTCACTACCAACAAGAAGATATCTATTATATGTATTCCCTCGCATCAAGGAATAACTGGGAACACACAATCAGATTTGAGTGCCAAAGAAGCATCCATCCTTCAGACAGAACAACAACCAACCCCTATCCCACTCCAAGAAATTATCAATTATGAAAAAGGAAAAATTAAAGAGAAATGGAATAGCTTCTGGAAGTCGAAGCCAACAAAAATACACAACGTAATCAAAATTTTTTCCAAGACATCCCGCGCGACCACATGAGCAGGGAGGAAAGAATCGTTCTATCCCGTCTGAGAACTGGTCATTGCAAGATAACACACGAATTTCTCATTAAAAAACAGACCCTCCCCCTCTGCTGCGAAACCCCACTAACAGTACCCCTAGTATCATTTATGGTTGGCATTTCGTTGGGCCTACGTTGCAGTATTGGTTGGCCAACTGTTAGAAATGTCGCAATTTTTTTTCGTTGGGCCACCGTTTGCGGCCAACGTAGGGCCAACGGTTATAACCAAAGTAGAGCTTACGTCGCGTCGCTATAATACGTTTGTTCTGATCTTCTCTTTTACGGTTGTTTTCACAGAATATCATAAATAATATTTAAACAATTCATCTCCACGGTAACTGACTTGATCCTGGATCCTCTGCGTAGTAAATTGATACGCTACCGCCGTACCTACAGACATTCCGTGGTTGCACATGCTATGATCTGAGTTACTAGATAGTCGACAAATGTAAATCATAATACGTAAAAAGTTTCGTTAATCTATACGAGACCTAAGACCTCCGCATACTGTCGTTCTAAAAGCGAATGCACCCGTACCTTCCCCTTGTCAACTGGAGAAACTTAAAGAAATAAATGAATTCCAAGACTGTACACAATAAAACTTTGGTGCATCAACTATCGCGCAAAAATAGCAAATTGTGAGTATATTTAGAAATATGAAAGAAAAATCAAATTGGGATAACATGTTTTTGGTTGCAGCAACATTTCTGGTGTCTGTTAAGCGATATATTTAAATGTTGGCAGATTTTCGTTGGGCCAATGTAGTATTATCGTCGTAAATTTCACGTTATTTAACCGACCTTAACAACTGTAGGACCAACGTTGGATATTCGTTGGCAAATTGACATATCTTTTCACCGCAGGCCCTACGTTGGGGATCTGTAGGCAAAACCAATGACCATATCCTAACTAACTCCCAACCGTTGGCCACCGTTAGCCAACCATAAATGCTACTAGGGACACCACCTTTTGTATGACTGCTAAAAATTTTCTACCCACCGACTCAAATTCAGAATCAACTCGAACACTGCCCTCACCTCCGAAAAGCACACAAGAAATACTGTCGAATTCCTTAAAGAAATCAGCCACTTCTATAAAATCTAAAGTCATCACGGAAGTTCGTCGCTAATGACCTGGATGTAGGTGCGACGTTAAACTTTACATAAAAAAACATAAAATCGCCATTCAGATTTGAACTATTTTAACCATCAGTTATTCGTGATACATTGGCTAAATGATTGATCAGAAAAGCAGACAGCCATGTTTGACCACGAGGTGTAATTAATGCCACCTGTAAAAGTACTTGTTGTGCAATCAATCAGATTGACGGAAACTCGACTCTATCTCCGAAGAAGACAAGATGCAAAATTGAACGTATTACTGTGCTTTGACTCGTCCCGCTCAAGAATTCTGTTTGCTATGCAGTAACGGAGATCATTCCCTAGGCTGCGACATGAATTTTAGTCACGTTAGTACGATACTCGAACACTCTTCGCAAGTTTCGGATTTCGTGTTTGCTTAATGGGGATAAAATATTTGTCAAACGAATTGGCATTCAGCTACGATTCACGGTTCAGCTTCGTACTGCTTACCTTAACGTTTCCTCTTGTGAATAGAAAAATAATTTAGAAATGTTTCTAATTCAATTAGTTCGATATAGAATTAATATGTTTGTACATAATATTTATTATATGAAATATTCTGATAAAATTTAATTTCCTTCGTGAATGGTTTTGATAAATAAGGAATACAGTCAAACTTTACAAAAATCTTGAAGTTCATTTTTACTGTCCTTGGAGAGTTTAATACATTTTAAATTCATACAGGTCACTAAATATCTCTTAATACTTCTATAAGGATTTCCTAATACTTATGACCTTCTGAGATGTATTAAAAGCCCATTAAAAATGTGATGATGACATTCAGATTAGACAATAACCAACTTTTTATAGAAAGCACGTCAATTTTATAATTATAAGTGCAATATTTCAATATACAGCATATTGGCAGAATTAACGCAGTATTAATTAACAATAAACCAAATGTATTTTAGCGAACATGAAAACATAGCAGAGAAATTAACTAAAGACAATAACGATAAAATAACTAAACATACATTGCAACGTTCATCGCGCTGCGCACATCGATCATACATTACACACTTCAGCCAACTCATATTATACTGTTGATAGAAACAATACTGATTATGACTGTATTGTAGAATAGTTTGTTCTACAATTCTATTTTGAAAAAAGTTATGAATCCATTATAACAAACAAGTGACTATATCTAATCATATTCTATCGGTTATAGTTTTATTATATCAAGTCATAATTATATCTACGTATAAAGAATGGGGACAGTATTGGATTATAGATTGTAATCCATTTCCAGTATCATCCATTCGACATTCAGTCTGTTGAAATTATTGTGAAAAATGAATATTATCATATCATTACTGAGTCGGATCATTGCTTGGTATTTCTGCTTATAAAGTACAGGGACAGTAATACATAGTGACCCGTTACCTTGGTCACCTTTTTGAGGCTAGCCCGTGTGAAATTATTGTAAAAACTTAATGTTATAGAATCATTATCACCATTTGTACATATGTACGACAAATAAGCAGAAATAATTCTTAGCGTACAAACATATCAAAAACTACAGCACTATATCAAACAAAATTATTTTTCGATTCCTCGAAATAATACTGTTCCACTACAAAAATTTATTTCACATTGTTGGTAAACTTTTTATACCTTTCCATACAAACATTTTCTGAAGCATTTTTATGAAGCAAGTTTTTTTTCTTCTTTTTTTTATTATAGCACCTGGAATCTCATTTGAGATTTATTTTGGCTACCATGAAAGTACAATTTCGCAAGTAAATACAGAATACTACAAAACGCAGTGTGCCTAAACCAAAATGCATATTACATTAGGATAAAATAATCTAATAATAATACAATAATCTAATCTAAATCTTTAAACAACATTTTTTAGGAATAAAAAGATACAAGCACACAACTCAACTTTAGGAGAAGCACTGGACATTTCCATACGCAAGGGCAAACACATTCTTGGTTTCGGCAAATACTCGATTAGAATAGTACGCTGCACATCGGAAAGCTCACACTGCCATACAATGTGATTAATATCTTGATTGTGGGTAAATATATAGAAAAGGGGACCCAGCTCCGATCGCGTGGCCAATGAAGTATGTTGTCAAGGTTAACATTCTGAACAACTTTTTCCTATACATATACCCGTCGCTCGGTCTTAGTTTCCGAGATATTTGCAAAATAACTTTAAATAAATCAAGATTACGAGTACAGTTTATTCTGCAAGTTTTAATGGAAGATACTCAAAACTGTAATATTGAAAATCTATGACCTCGCTGATTTGAAGTTCGTTAGAATTAGATCTGGGTTAATTCTGAATTAGGTTTAGGTTAGTTCTGGATTAGATTTGGGCCGTTAGATCGGCCCGACAATACATACGTACAGAAATTCATGAGAAATGCGGAACATTGTAAGCGTAGTCGGATCGGCCTGACCCCCCCCCCCCCCCCCCCCCACCGATGACTTAACCCCAAACCAACTTAGACTACACCTTCTCTTTGAGACTCTGTATATGATTGTGAACATTTTTATTACGTAAAAAAAAATTAGCGAATGTTTTTTACAATTATCTCCAAAACTAAGACCGAGCAACGGTATGTATAAGAAAAACTTGTTCAGAATGCTGACCCAGACAACATATTTCAAGGGCAACGCGATCGAAGCTGGGTCCCCTTTTCTATATATTTACCTGATTGTGATTACATTGGCACTTCGGATTGTCTATAATGCCAACTCGAGCAAGAGATGCATTTAAGTTATAATGGTTTGTCCTACATGGAATTAATATAACCGACTCGTGTAAAACCAAACGATTTTGTTAATCAAAAAACAACATGAATTATTTAGCTTTTTAAAAGTTCTTATTCGATAGGATTCGTTTGCTCATGTTGATTTTAGACTAGAAAATTCTCTTTTCCGTCGGATCGACACTTCGTATGAATTTATCAATGAGTAAGATATCGAAAAGTAACAGAAAATAAACCATAAGTTTATAACCAGCGCAGGCTTCCCCGAGCGGCCGTTAAAGGGAATAATTTTTCACACTTTCAAGCTTATCCCGAAGCGGATCCCCACGGCGCGGCGGCGGCGGCGGCGGCGAATAGTGAGAACTCGAGCAAAAACAGCGTAGTCCGAAGCCACGGAGCGCTAAAGTCGCCGGGACGAATGGAAAAAGGAGAACAAAAGGCTCACGGCTGGGTAATCCTTTCTTAAGAAGGAACGAAGGTTCGTCGCAGGGCGTTTGTTTTCCGTCGATCGCTATCGGATCGAAGAAGTGGAAGCGGTATTTGTCGCCGACGCGGCGCCGCCACCCACCGGGAGAGAAACTTTCTCTTTTCCCTTGCAATCCTCGTCGACTACCGTCGTGTTTCCCTTCGACGGTTCCCAAGGTACATGGAATAGGGACACGTGCGAAACGCCGCTGGAACTTTGTATCTCCCGTTGTGCCCCGTGTATTGAAATCACATAAAACATTCTGGCCGCAACGAATCCGAGCCGAGACAGACAAACTGGATGAACTCGATACTTGCAACCGTTACGAGAGAACATCCTGAAGACGTGAGCTCTATCTAAGGATGTCGTTTCGCTTGGAGGTTATTCTTTTTTAAATCAACGAGCCTTTGTTATCGTGGATGTTTATCTTGGAACGATTCTGCTTCTTGTGGCTGTGATGTGATCTTGAAACGAGATATTTATGTTAGAAGTCTTGTTACAGTATAATGTTGCCATTGTAAAATGTATTGTGCTCAAACGATGCAGTTGGATTAGGTGTAACTTATACAAGGTGAGTCATTTAACTGTGTCATCAAAATTTACTTGTTAACCCTTTATTTTACAAAACATAGTCTCGAACGAAGCATGTTGAGTACCAAACGTAGCATGCAATATAATAATTGGTTTTTCGATTAAAAATCTAAAAGTTTATTTTTAATTGATTTCTTTAAAGGGTTTTACAAATTTTAAATTCATAAGTAGACTACGTATTTCAGGTATGGGCATTTTTGTCTCAATTGAGACAAAACCGTCCCCACCATAGCGCCCACTGCCCCCCACCAACATTCGCCGTTACCATAGAGGAAAGATGTGTTTCGCCCGTCGCGAACAGTGCGCAGGCCACGCGCATGAAAGAGAGGTTGGTGGGAGAAGCAGGCGTTTGATGAGGTTATAGCAAAACTGTACAAGCAATATACAGAGCAGCGAAGCTATTAAAAGAAGAAATACATTTTTATTTATGTCCTGTTCCTTATAGTTCATGCAGGCAATTTATATTATGCGCAACGATCCGCAGTCCATTCATAAGGATCTGTATTTTACTTATGATCTGCTAAAATGCATTGAAAACTCAATAAATGTGACTACATTTTGATTAGACAAAACATAGTGTTTTATAGAAGGTACACTAATTTTGTTATTAAAAGAATGATATCTCATTAAACAGCCTATTATACTATGTATAAAAAACTGCTGATTATAAATATAGAATAATGTTTCTTACAATTCGATTCTGAATGTTGTTATTCTCCTGTTAGGACAAATAAGTAAATATGCCTGATCATTCTTAGTTATTTCTACTTACAACGAACAGGGACAGTAGTAGATAAATGTCCAATTTCCGTATCTATTCGAAATTGACTCCTATAAAATTATCGTGAAAAAGTAATATATCATTTGTGTTATATAGGTATCTTTAACTGTGCTATCTAAATTTATTTGTCAACTATATGTTACACAAAATAATGTTTGAAACAAAACTTCTTTACTACCGAGCGTAGTATGCATTGCAATAATTGGTTCTTTGATTTATGTTTTTTCTATTGAATTACTGAATGCTGAGTAAAAAAGTTATGAAGGGGGTATTCTGGTTTTCATTAAAAAAATTTTAAAAAATAAATTTTTTGTTTGCATCTTTTTGTATATGTGTAAAATTTACTGTATAATATTTGTAATGTGTCCAATTTCTTGGTTTACAATTTTTATAAAAAATATGTAATGCCCAATGTAGATTAAAAGAAATGAATCAAAAATTTTCTAGAACGCAAAGTAAATCAACATTATTTCAGTAAAATATTTTTGATAACAGCATACAATTTTTCTAACTACAATTCCTGAGGGGCTCAAATTCGTAAAATATTCCTGTACACGTGTGATACGGGTAACATAATAATTACAGCTTGGCCGAAATATAAATAAAATTTTAATTAAGGCGAGTATATGCAAAACGTAATTTTCACATTTGTTAGTTGGAGACAAAGGCAATAAATATTCTCGATTTTTGCTCGGTTCGTGGATTTCTCCACATTCCTGGTTTTTATTAAATATTGCGGAGAAAGTTTGGTGGCCGGGAATACTGTGAAATAATCTCGCACGAAACTTCAATTTCGAGACGTTGTAAGGGTGAGGATTTTCTTAAAATGTGCTACGCTTAAACGTGCTCTTATTTTGATGCGAACAATGCTTTAATGCGCTCGAAAGTCTGCTTTTCGCAGGCCCATGTACATTCGCCAACGCTTATCCTTTTAAAACGGGTTGAAGCCCCTTCATGCGACCATTTTTATTTTCAACGTCGGACATTTTGACGATGATAGCAGTGTGTTCAGGAAAATTCTAGGTTGACACGCGGAAAATAAAATATATTGAGAAGGAATTGCTCCATAGAAAAACAGAGAGAAAAGCTATCGTGTTTTGCGTATTCGATAATTAAATTATTGCCTTTGTAAATTTCTATGCAACACTGAACTATTATAACATAACTGTTTCGTGAACTTTGGAATTTATATTCTAATATGAAAAATTTGTTAAGCATTATTCTCGAGATTTACGTGATATACGAATTGAGTGCTCACTTCAACTTATATCGAAACCAAGATCTACCATTATTTGTCTTTCTTGTCTTCCCTCGTGCATTATTAACAACGTTTGAACAGCCTCGCTCTCATTAATGGAAGCACGCTTGCGTTAAAAGTGATCGAGGAAGTTTGTGTAAGCAAATGTTCCACTTTCTTAAGAAGTTCAAGCTGCTCGTGTCAATGTTTATCGTGAAAGCTGTGATGACATTAAATCGCGAGTCACTCGTACTGAATGTTATTTACAGCAGTTATACTATGTATGTATGTACGTGTGCAGTATTGATGAGAAGTTTGGAATCTGTGACACGTTTTAATTAATATAAAATTCTTCTCATATAGTGTAAGTACCTTCACAAAAAATATTTATTGCAAGTTTTAACCTTATTCTTCATGAAATTGCATTTCTAATCACATCTGTAGAAAATTCTTTATTTTGTCAAATTTGATGCACTGTTTAAGCATCACAATATTTTTAAATTGAGCATTTGAGGGAATGCAGTGGCTATTACATAAAAAGTGATCTGTTTGATGAAAAATTGGTTAGATAAATAATTTTTTTTGTAAATTGAGTTTTTCAAATTTTGAATCGTAAATGTTTTATAAATCAATACACGAGTTGTTATTACATCACTTTTTTATTACTACAAAAATCTGTAACCATAGCTTTTCAATGTAGAGGAAAGTAAATTCGGTAGATTCTCATATTGTGGCAGAAAATTTCAAATTTAAATCTCGCCAGGTTCATAGAGCATGGAAGACGCTCATTAGAATTTCAAGAGAAAAAAGAATTTCGTTCCATTAAAGAAAGGCAAAGGTATCGTTCCACTAACAAGATTCGAAGGGGCTTTCCGCGAGATTCCTTCACATAACGCTTGCAATGAACAGTCTCCAAGATCGTACTAAAACGTTGCACTCAGCTACTTGGAATATTCTAAAAGTAGAACAACACAAATTAATCCAACAATGCATTACACTCGACGTATACTCTACGTAATCCCTCAAAATCCATACGTGGAATCTCCGAACAGTGTAAACTCGAAATTCAAATTGGCATTGATTGTACATACTTAACATTATTAAGGGGCTAGAATCTGTGGTAAGAGCAGCTACTTCTATATTTATAATATTTCTTAATTTTATAGAATATTAACTTCCCAATGTATTCGAATAAAAAATTATTTGCTCAGATTTAGATATTACAAATTCTATGTGATGCGGATCTTTATGCAAAATAAACATTTTCTGAATCAACTGCAACAAATACAAACCAAATAAAAGGCATTTACATTCTTTAATAATTTTAGTAGATTGAAAACAGTATATATTGACATCCTCGAATTCATTTAATTTTCCTATTATTTTAAATTACACTCAAGCAGATTATAAATCCACAGTTTAGTCGTTAATATTACAACTACAAAAATAAATTTGATTTTGGAGAATTTTTATGAATGGTAATTATAATAGATTCAAAGTTGAAATTTTTAATGGATGTCGTTCTAAATATCTAATTTAAATTTTTACGCGTAGAAAAAAATGTGCCTGCATCTTCAGCTGTTTTAGAAACCAGCAAATCCTAATTAAAATTAAAAGAGATAGTTGATTGTCGTTCCTTATGAAAGCATACACTGTTGCTTTACTTAAACTCTGTGCACAAAATTAAAGTTCTTATATACAAGTATACTTTAGTAGTATTTTATTAAATAATGGAAACATAACCAAAACATTTCACTCGTCTAAACGGTGAGGAAAAAATAATAGCATCAAACAGACGAATATAACTATTGAATTTCAAAAATAAATCAACTGAAGACAATGACAAAGGTACCAACCTCACAAGCTATTCCAAACTAACAGTACTGCCAAATATTTCCATTAAAGAAATTAAATGTGCCATTTTGTTACAAAGTAATGATTAAAATAAGTTTCAATTCTCGAATTAAAAAGAATGTACAAAATTATGGTGGCCCTATGCTTAATTAAGAAAACTATTATTGTACAATGTAAATACTTGTATTTTATTTTCAAATCGGGCACGAACCTCTGGAATGACCTCAAAGAAGCGAGTTGATAAAAACGTGGTATTATACAGTGTGATTGGCAACTGGTGGTACAACCAAGAAGAGGGTGATTCTGAATAAAAAAGTAAATCGAAAATGTAAAATAAATTATATCATATGCGATTTTAAAATTAAATTTGATTAATTCAATTATTGATTACGTTAAAAATCTCTCTATAAAGTCTTTAAAAAATTAAATGTCTCCGAGAAAATTGAATTTGAAAACCCGTCAAGTTCATGTAAAGTTCGTATGCTCAACATTTGTAAGAATAGTAGAAATGGTAGGTCATGAACAATCGCGTCAGACGATTCCTATTCGTTACTACGCATATTCGCCGAATTTTCATACTCGATTTTCTCGAAAACAAAGCCTAATATGAAAAAATCGTAGCGTTCTTTTTACTATATTTTATAATGTTGGTATCGCGAGGGAGATAGGTTAGTTTTTGGTAATTAGATTGAGGTTGGGAGGAGAGCAGAGCGGTGTGTGAAAGTCCACGACGAGTAAGAGAGGTTAAGAGAGTTACGTGCGAAAGTGTATCACATATTATGTCAAATATATAATTGTTAGTTAATGAAAAAGAGAAGATTATTCACCCAACCGAAACCACTGATTCCAGCAACATAAATTTCATTCTAGATTTTAGACTTTTTTATGTAGTTACCGATGACTCTGCATTGTATATTAACAATGCGACCGTTCATTTATTCGTTCGGAAACATTTGTAGAAAATGATGGTGACTTCATTATTGATTAATAAAATTCGATTAATAAAATCAATTTTATATACAGCGTGTCTCAAAATCTCTGCCCACTTAAATATCTTGGTTATTTTGTATTATATTGTAGGGTTCAAGAAACTACATAATATGGTATAAATGATATTCTTGCATATGGAGGCGTAGAGAAGATATAGAAGTCACATTTGTTTTTTTATTTTATGCTAGATTTCAATAGATTGGCATATTCTGAGTATAAAAGTACTAAAGTGCATTTGTTCTAAAACTTATTGTAGCTGAGACATTTGACATTTTTCATTCTATTACTTTCATTATGAAACGTATTGCAAGATATACTCACTACGTCTAATGTAAACAAAGAGCAAATAGTAAATGTCATGAAATACAATAAAAAAGTCAAATATCTAAGCAACGGTAAGTTTTAGGAGAAATGCATCTCAGTACTTTTATAGTCAGAATACGCCAATCTATCGAAATCGAACATAACAAATTGGACATTCCATTTGAAAAAAACGCATCCATTTGGAAGAATACCATTTACACCATATTATGTTGTTTCATATACCCTACATCTTATGTGAGTAACATTTTCTCGTGTTGATTGTAGTAACCAAGATATTTAAGCAGACATTGTTCGTGAGACACAATGTATTTCTAAAGGAAGTTCGTTTAGAGAAACATGCCACTGGAATCTTAAACGACATCGATGCAGTGCACGACTCTTCTGTTTTAGCGTTCACAGTGTACCCTCATCATCGCGCACCTCTCCGACCGCGGCTTTATTTCACGGTGCAGTGCATCCGCGCAACTTTTTCACGGAGAGTGCATTAATGGCTCCGGATGCAGATTACACGAGCCACGTAAAGCGCTCGTCCAAGCGTCGTTCGGAAGTGTTTATCGCCAGATTAGCAATTCTATTGCCGGCATCCTTCTCCACTCCGCGAAGAAAACGCCGGAGCGACTTAATGGAAAACCCTGTCCATCGACCCGGTGAAGAAAAACTCCCTTCAACCTCGATCCACCATTCGATTCGTGAGTCTATCCGACATTGCTCCCTTTTCTGGTCCTCGTTTTATATTATTTCCCTCTGGAATCTCTGAGCAGCTTTTTATTGAAAGTTCGCCCTATTTTATGGGAATTACGTTCTGTTCCCCGAAAGAGACTCGAAATGCACCGATAATGGCTGCCCTTTCGACTTCTGTTACACCGTGTCTTATGAATCTAGAGTAATTAAAAGCGCCTTAGATATCTTGTTTCGCGAAACATGCGTACTATAATACTTATGTGTATTAACCGTCGCAATCGAGATGCTTTTCAAAGCTGGGTCAAATATTAGAGAAAAAATATTTCAAATACTATTTTAAATAGGCGTCGTTCAATAATTCAAATAAAATACTATAATATTTTAAGTAAACAGTAAAATTTTAGTAAACAGACAAATTTTTTTTTCGGTTTATCCGGTCTGTCTGTAGTTGCAATTTTTGCAGCAAGGTCGGCTATTTTATTTCCGTAGATATCTTTGTGAGACGGGATCCATGCTATTACAATTTCTTTTCCAGATCTTGATAGGTCGTGATATAACTCTTGTACTTTAATTCTTTACTATAATTATTTATTTTTTGGTAGAAGGTGTTAATATGATCTCTCTGTGCATATGAAAATAAAATATTTTTATTTTAATAATTCAAAACATAAAATATTTTTATTTTGGTTAACTGTGACATGAAATAAAACAGTTTTATTTTGGTAATCTATAACGCAAAATAAAATATTTGAATTTTGCGTTAAATAGTATTTAAAGTATTTTTTTACAAGAAAAATACATTAAAGAAACGGGAAATATTAAAATATAAAAAATTTTATTTTCATTAACATCAAATTTACACTTTCGTAAAAGGAAAAAGACTTATTTCATATTCTTCATTTACAGTGGCGTGCAAAAGTATCCGGACACTTTTTAAAAACGAATAACTTTTTCAAAATTAGTTCAAACGGCTTGAGTTTTTTTGAGATGTTAGACGCATTAGTTTACTAGGTAGCGTGTAAATAATTTTTTCTAAAAATTGCTATTGGTCGGAATTGCGACGAAAATAGCAAAGGTCACGATTTTTAACTTTTTAATCTGTGTCTGTAATTAAAATTTAAAAGACGCGTTCTATAGGTCTAGGTAATTTATGTACATGTACAAACTTTCATCGAAATCGGTTAACGTCGTTATGACTTACAATCATTTACAGGTGATTACATACGGACAAAATTCCCTGGAAGGAACGAAAATCTGCGACTTTCACCCTTAAGCTCCCATCTTGCAATGTTCGTAGCTCATAGCAACATTAACCGACTTCGATGAAACTTTGCGCATGTATATAATCTATGGAGATGTACAAAAGGTATATCTTAAATTTTCATTACAGGCACTGATAAAAAAGTTAAAAATCATGACTTACTTTTTTCTTCACAATTTCGACCATTAGCAATACGTATAAATAATTATTTACACACTACCGAGTAAATTAATCCTTCTAACATCTCAAAAAACTCAAGCCGTTTGAACTAATTATGGAAAAGTTATTCGTTTTTAAAGGGTGTCCGGATACTTTTGCACGCGACTGTATCTTGTCATGTGGAAGCAACCCATCAAATAAAATTCACACTATTTTGCAAATACTTCAAATCAAATACAACTTTAAAAACTTTTTCTATCTAATAAAATATTTTATGAATACAAGTGCAAGTATGATTTCAAATAAAATAGACTATTTTACTATTAACTATTTCAAATAGTATATTATCCAGCTCCGATGCTTTTGACGATTTTGTGACAGGCATAAATAGACTTATTCAAAATCTTATGCATCAATTCTTCTTACTTGTTTTTGAACCTATTTCTTTGACATCAACGTTTATCTTATAGAATATAATATAAATAGCTAATAATTTGAATTGGCAGAAAATTAGAATTTAAAAGGGACATTCTTAACTTTGGATCGAAATGGATCCAAATCCCGCCATGCGATGGTTAAATACAATATTTTTCAAGAATGTGAAATATAGTTTCGTGACTGTAGGTTTTTAGCTGTATGGTAACTTTCGCATTAAGTACTATTTTATTTTATTTCTTAATGAAAGAAAAGAAAAGAAAAATGGTAATAATAATACATACAAAAATACCTTGATGCAAATACTGAAGAATGTTAATTTGTATTTAATTATAATTAATTATAATCTATAATATAATTAATATAATTATAATTGTCAGTTGGTTGATGAGGTATGATGTAACAAGAATTATTCACGCGGTACGTTTCTATATGTATATTTGAATATTATAATGAACATTGTCTATTGAAGAGACCGCGTGGGCACTACCCAATCGATCGATATTAACAGCAAGTGTCCGCTAAATGTCGTTGTCCGATCAAGCCTCTATCGATATACATCCTAACAATAATTTTAATTATTATTATTTCTACTATAAGTATATTATAATTCACATTAGAAAAGATAAAAGGAAATTAGGTTTGTTCATGACAAATATTTCTTACATTCGGTTTTTGATAAAATATTTTGAACAGCATTAATTACAATGCTATACGTATTGTCCAAATATTCAATTTGGAATATTCGTCTAACAATATAGGCACATGTAAATTAATAAATTCATATAAAACAGCGTTACCCAACAACACAATGTATGTAGCAATATTCAATTGTAATTTTACATGGCATATTAAAGCCAACAAAATTTCAAAGTACGCAAAAGAAGAAAGAAAAATTCAGCTCAGTTAAAAACTACCTGCGTTATTTATACAGGGTGTTTCGTCTAAAACAGGACACCTAAATATCTCCTCTACCTCTGAAAATACAAAAAATGTTTCTAAAGTAATCTAACTGGTTTCAAAAGACGAGTCAGATGGAAGAATCGTTTTTTATAAATTGTAATTTTTTAATCGTTTTTTCAAGGTCACTCGGGGTTTTTACATACATACACAGATTTTTTGTTGTTGTATGTTATAGCAAACATTATTGTGCATTCATCTATGTTTAATAGCACGACCTTGAAATGACCGCGAACTCTAGAATTTTGCTAATTAATGCAGAACGTACTTCCAGCGACATTTCAGATTTCAATGGTAATAGAAATTCGACCATGAACTTGAACTTGTAAATAATCACATTTATTACTGCAATCAATGTTCGAAATGATGTTCTTCCGTTGTGATACATTTCGTGAGGCAAAAAACGACAGATTGTTCAGCTCTTTCGAAAACCCCATTGAGAAAACTGTACGCGGTTTTCAAAGTCTCTTCCATGGAGCTCTTAGTAAAGAAATAAATGGAAAGGATGAAATTTTTGTGAATCATGAATCCGGAATATGTTTGTCACACTAATACCGGTTTCACGTCCAAGTTGCCTTACACTAACATGCGAATTTGAATTAACTTTAGCGATTACACTACCAGTCTCACAAAATGTTTTAACAATACTTGAGTATGCAGAACGTGATGGACAAGAACGTTCTGGAAATCTGACTTTGTAAATTCGTATTGCTTCTCTTAGACACACTCGAGCATCGTCGCAAATTAAAACCATTTGAATTTTCTCCTCTTCTGAATAACGCATTATGGATCGCTTGTCGATGCACTGAGAAATCTAGCAGTGAGCAAACTCTTAAATACATATCTTTCTCACTCTCTATGTACACAGAGGAATGATACAATGTGTTTATTTACAAGTTCAAGTCCATGGTCGAATTTCTGTTACCATTGAAATCTGAAATGTCGCTGAAAGTACGTTCTGCATTAATTAGCAAATTTTAGAGTTCACGATCATTTGAAGGTCGTGCTATTAAACATGGATGAATGCACAATAATGTTTGCTATAACATACAACAATAAAAAATGTGTGTATATACTTAAAGAACACGAGTGGCCTTGGAAAAGATTAAAAAATTACAATTTATAAAAAACGATTCTTCCATCTGATTCGTCTTTTGAAACGGCTTAGATTCCGTTAGAAACATTTTTTGTATTTTCAGAGGTAGAGGAGATATTTAGGTGTCCTGTTTTAGACGAAACACCCTGTATATGTTACGGTAAATGTGATTAATCCCGTGATTATGTATAATTACCGGTTATTATATGTAATTGTTAGGGGCAATGTAATGAATCGGAGATTATGCATAATTTTTGGTCTTAAGTTTGGTCCGGGTTATGTAAAGAATTGGTAAATGTGATGAATTCTTGAATATTTAGGACCTAACCCAGACCAAATTTAGTGGTGATTATATATAATAACCGATAATTATACATAATCACCGGATTAATCACATTTACCGTAACATATACACTGATTCAAAATTAATTTGAATGTATTTTGTGGTCAAATAGGTCAAAACGATCGTACTCGTTGGATTGTCCGGAGAAGAATACTAATCGTGCGATCGACGAACCGCAGAACCATTTCTCGTGACTTCGATTCTCTTTAGAGTGCAGGAAGGAGTTCCGGTGCCAGGATAAAGGGAAATTAATCCTGAAGATCTTGTATTCGCTGCGGAAACTCAGCGGCAAGGCCGCGCGTTACGCTCGATTTAATCTCATGACCAAAGCTGTATCAATTATGCTCTGTCTTCCTGCTTCCCCTATTTCTTCCCCCGGCTTCCTCGCCTCTGGTTAGGGAGCTTTGCGGAAAACGCAGGATTACGCGATTTAAAAATGCAAACGCCTTCGCGGCTCCGGCTAAGATTGAGCCATTGATCTTCACGATTCCTCCACCGTTTCCGAAATCCGTGGGCGTAACGCATAATACGAACCCTGTGTACAGGGTACACCAAATAAAACAAACCAAACAGTTTATCTCAAAACTGTAGCAACTTTCAATTTTTTTAATATTTTTTTACTGGTACTAATTTACGAGGAAGACTTGAAAATACCGTTGTATACTATATCAGAAAATTGAATCAAACTCGGAATTAAGGTAAGACCACCCAATAGTTTACCATAGCAGAAACACCTGACCGCACACTGACCTCCAGGTAGTGCGACTCAGGCTTGCCAACTCAAGGCGCCTACGTCTTATTTTGCACCGTGCCGAGTGCCAAAAATTCCGAATCGCTGATTGGTGGACTGCTGGTCTACCAGAAACGTATAAAAGCCGACCGATAAGTTCCACACGTCAGTTTTGAATAGAACAAAACGTAACGCTGACCGCTAAAACTCCTGTTCGGAGCTGGATCTATCCCAGAATGGGGGATTGCAAATCGAGGTGGTAGAACCGAAATAAAAGTCTGCGTTTTGAAAAGTGAACACGTGGTGTTCACCACGTCCTTGTCTTTATTACAAATAACGCGGTCGCGCACTTGATGTAACTTATGCATTTTCGTTGTGAACAAGGTGACCAACAAATTGGTGAAATAAATTGTGGTTTTCCAGAACTGAGTGAGAATTACTCTCGGTCCACGTGCGTGGCGCAAGGCAAAGAAAGAGATAATTGGTCGTACGTGGTTGCTCTACAGCGGAAGACGGAGTGAGAGCGAGACGAACGCGTAACGAACCGACGTTCGTCTTGCCTAGTCACGGGGGGGGGGGGACCACCGGCCTAATTATTCGCACGCGTATGTGCTCTCGCACGATAATCCGCGAATTACGACGTCGCGTACGCGGGCGAGTTGACGAATCGCGGCATCACTTTCGCGACGGCAGATCCGCGAAATCGGCGCGATGTTCAAATCTGAACAACTCCGGAATCTTATATTTCCTCAACCTAACGAGAGCATGTAACGAATGCAAAACAACATTTAATTCAACTGCAACATTTGCAATCAATTGTTAAACTCGTTGTTATCCGTTATCCAGTTTTACTAAATATATACATCAGTTGAAACGAAGTCAATCAGCTTCACTTTATTAAAACATCAATACCTCCGTAACAAGACGCAGGGCCCTCGCGAATGTGCGGTGGCGAAAGTCCTCGTAGTAAGGATTTACAACCCTTGTTGACTCGAAGGCTTGTCACACCGCGGGCCACGCGAAAACACTTGCTCTTTTATTGAATTTAGAGGCTATGCGTGAAAATGCTGTTTGAACCTCTTACATTATGTAAGAAATGTTGAGAGATTATGTGAAATAATTATATTTGAAGACGGTGGAAGAAATATATTTGAATATAAGAAGACGTTGTTGGAGGTATCTACAAGATGGACGCACAATTAGAACTAATGCCCAAACGCGGCAGCGGTACGTACTTTCATACCTGGAGGAAGACGCTATAAACGACGCGGGGAACCCGAATCAGGTATTTCCCAATATTTGTAGGATGTGGGGTTTTCCAGGAAGTACAGCAAACCTAATGTTTTACTTTGACAAGAAAGCTAAACTTTTTGAAATAGATATATTATCGAAATTGTATGGACATTTTTGAATATTGAATAATTGCGTCACAAGTTGATCATCCTTGGAAAAGAGAAATCCAGTAATTGGCCATACGTTAGTTAGTAGATGACATTATATTTGTTAAATATAAAACTATACTAACTTAAGTAACGAAAGATTCAGTCACAAAAAATTAAAAAGTTGGATATCTTTTACCGTGAATTATACACTGTTTCTTAACGACAGCGTGAAGAAAATTGCAATACGAAGGCCAACAACCAACGTTAATGAAATGTGTAGAATAAAAAGAAACACGTGAACAAAATTCAGCCGATGCGACGGCAACAGCTGACAGAAGTCACGGGCTCTTCCGAGTACGTTGTCTCGGCGAGATTAAGTGTATGGGTGCTTGCGTGAGCGACGACAATGTTTTGGTTGCAGCATGTCCGTGAAAATGTTAGCGCCTTTGGGACGATCAGCGGGCGTTAGGCGTCGGTTAAACGAAACGGGCAAATCTAAAAGGTCCGTGAAAATGCGCGTCCAGTAGCAAGTATTTTGCGACAGTTCTTGCGAGAGCGACTCTCAAGACCTCTGTAGATGTAGACACGCAAGTTGTGCGTGCCTGCAACAGTTGCACTCGGAGAGTGAAACAATGTATAATGTAGACTGTTAAGACAAGGACTTTAGGAATGACTTTATAGCACGATCGACCATCTGTGAGTTTGTCAGCATTTTCGTTCAAGCATCGAGCTATTGACATTTCTTTAACAGACCGGTGTGCAGCCAATATACGGCACGTAGAAATAAAGATATTCAGTAGGTTATAAAGTTCATATTTTCGCGTTAGTCTCCCAGGTCCAAGAAACCGTGTTATAAAGTCCCAAGCCTGAAAAACAGGGAGTCAATTCTTGGGTATCGGCGTCAGCGAGCCGGGCCAGCCGGGATTTCCCACCGTTGCCAAACACCCGTCCACACGCGAGCGCGAGGGCGAGCGGCCCCGTCACCCCCGCCAAACAGTGTCGCCAGAAACGAACAAAACTGGTTGTTTTCTCCTCTCCTCCTTTTCCCCTTCCACTACCATGAGTACACTCCAACGTCCCCCCCCCCCCACTAAGACCGTAGACTGGTCACGTGACGTGCCGCGGAACGTGTCACATATTACTCTGGTCATCAAAGAGGTGGTAAACTGTATTCCCCTCGATTTAACCAATCTGGCGACACTGCCGCCAAAAGACAGCACGCTTCGGCCGCATTGGAGGGGGCAGTCATTATTCCGGCTCTTCGAAAAATCGGGAATCGCCTTGTAAGGCCCCACTCTGAGTCCACGGGAAAAATGGGGAATAAGGGGCGGTCCCCGAAGGTATCAACGACCGGAAATCTGACAGAAAACATCAGAAGCTTAGAATACATTAAACAGTCAGAAGCTTAGAATACATCACACAGTCAGAAACGCAGAATCCAACAAACAGTCTGAATCGTAGAATACATCAGACGGTCCGAAGCTTAGCATCCACTGAATAGTTAGAGTTATAGTAACATACACAGTTTCAGATAGAGCCATTAGTTAGTCGTAACGGTCAGGTTAGCTATATAGAAGTTAGGTGTCTGTGAGTTTTCAATTAGTCCCACATCAGTAGGTGATACCTCGAACAATACTCGGCACCAAGTGCAATAATCAAAGGATCTGGATGACCACTAAACGAGTCCTTAACATAGACGCTCTCTAGATATAGCTCTGACAGTAATCTCAAGTTTTGAACCGAATCCGAAATATTTTGCGAGAGATTGTGGAAAAAATGGCTGCAAAGAACTTCTGGTTGAAAGAAGAAACTTTTCTGTTAATTTTTCGGTGGTAGCGATTACGCGAACTCTGGGACGTAAAAAGTGAAAATTATCATAACAAAATAAAAAGCAAAACGCATTAAAAAGTCTGTTGATTGAATTAAATGCTACTGACAAGGGAATAAAATGACTCGTAAATTACACAATTTACGCACGCATTTCCATCAAGAACTGCGAAAAAGTGGAATGAAGCGCAGTTATGATGGAATACAAAGTGTTTTTGGCGGCTGTTGAGTGTGTGTGAGGAGGAAAAGGAAAGGGAGCGTTTCGTCCTGGGCCCGCTAGAGGACTCGTCGGTAAGGCTATCTAGCGGGCCCTGCCTTAGACACAGTGATATCGTAAGGACAGCTTAGGACGGTATGTATAGGAATCGGTGACGGATCTAACGGGAAAGGCGTTGTCTTGTCTGTCTGTCTATCTGGTGATGAGCGTGGGAGGTAGCCGCTCATGTGTATCACAGCAGCTTCACATTGTAAGAAGTGTAAATGTTGGTATTAATGTAATGCGTGATATCGGTAATGAGTTATTAGTGTAACGTGTGATATTGGCAATGAAAGGTTAGAATGGCACTGGGGAACAACTGACGAGAGAATAGGTTGACGATCGTCGTTTTGTGTATTGATTAAAAAGAAAGGGTAATTGTACAAGACGCTCGGTTAGTAATAAAAGCTATTACAATATCCAATTTTTCATCTATACTTTTTTGTTTTTCATCTTTCTTTTTAAAATTATTGATGCACTACGGCACGCCGTGGCTCAATGGATAGAGCGCGCGACTACAAACACTGTGGTCGTGAGTTCGAATCCCACCGCCGTCACCTCTGGAAATTCTTTTATGTGATATTATACTGCGTTGCCCAAGGTGGTTCAGAGTCCACCTTAATAATCCACCTTATAAGCTGTAGGTCCTTCACGCACACGTCCATACACACACACACACACGCCCATCGTACACTCACCGATTACAGTACCAAATCTCATCGTTCCACCCCCGTCGCTAATAACCTTGGCAGTTTATGCAACGTTAAAAACAATAAAATAAATAAAATAATATTGATACACTGCTCGATGCGAATTTCGGGAACGACGCGCGGATGACTCGTGTCCGTCTAAATTTGTAAATCTTAAGCCCTGTTGTAGATGACGCGTCGACTCCGAAATCAAAGTTTCACTGCCCGCCAAATTAATATTGGGTAGCCATATCAATGATCAGTTCGATGTGTGAATTTAGTGAAGATCAGCGTTTCGTCCAAGGCCTGTTAGAGGATTCGTTAGTAACGCTAATATAGCAGGCTTTGTCTTATACGTGTGGGAGTGCGCGACGATCGATTCGATTGTATGAGATCTTCGAATGAACTTGACTTCGACTTCGAGAAACTCGTTTGTCTCGCTCGAATGTGTCTTCGTTCGTTTTCGTTGATCTATAGTTTGTGGAAAGTTCGACTTCGACTGATTGAGAGTCGGGTTTTTCGTGAGGACCCTTCGTCGTGTCCTGAAGGCGTTCGTCTATCTTGGGTGTCAATACGGTGACACCCATTGCCATGCAGAAGAAATGCACTGACTGATTCCTGCCAGACGCTGCATTCCCCAATCAGCGTATTCTTGATGACTCGTTGATCTTCCCTAAGGGAGCCCTGCCCTGGAGAGAGTGTTGGATGATACCTGACTCCGTCCGAGGTTGACTCTCGGTAACATGAGAACCGTACTTGTCGGTCGAGAATGTCCTTCGTCAGTACTAGATTTATGACGCGTCTAACTTTTAGGAAGGCAAAAATACAAGGCTTAGGCGATAGTTCGACTGGTCGTCGAATGTTGCATCGTTTGCCTAATCCTCGAAAGTGGCCTCTTAGTCACGAAAGCGCCATAAATAAAGTCCAGAGAAAGAACCCTTGTATACGGTTCCCTTGCGACGGAACATGCACAGACAGCAGCAACAGCGGCTCGACTGCGTTTTGGAGAACTCCGTGTTCTTAACTTTTTTGAACTTTTTATTATGTGATCTTGTAGATATCGATGCAGACATTCCGAAAATGTGTGTATCGTTGTTAGGAATTCACTGGTTTATAAGTTATACGCGTGTAAAAATGAGCAGTTTTAAGCGTTTTTGACAGGTTAAAGCGTCGCCATATTGGATATTCGTTGAGTGGTAGAGGTAGGTAGGTCTGTTCGGCGCATGCGCTGGATAGATTGTGAGTGTTCAACGCATGTGTTAGATAGTATGGTATATTTGCGGGATCGGCTAAATAGTACTGAGTGTATGCGCTAGATAGCAATTCAGTGGTTACACTTACTTTGTAAACATAAGCAATTTCAAGTGTTTTTCACAAGTTAATTATTAATAAGTTTATTGTTGATTTTGTAATGGCTAGATCACGTATTAGAAGTTCTAACTTTAGACACATGCCAAGTAGTAAAGAAGAAGCAATTACTTGAGCTCGGGATTGTGGATTGTTGCGGAAATTTAAAAAATGTCATACTCATCGGTGCGAACTGAAAATGTATAACAATAATCATGGAATCGGTCGTTTTCGGTGTCCAGTAATTAAAATATACGGAATCACATACAGGATTTCAAAAAGAAGGTACAGCCCAAGATGGTTTGGTGTTAGGTCGTCGTGGGAGCGGAGAAGGCCGGCCCGACCATGGTATAATGTTTCGCATTTTGATTTAGTAAATGTGTTATTATGTATTACGTATGTGTTTGTGCTGCCATCTAATGGATTTGTTCGGAAGTATTTAGCCTATTTTGTGTATATTACCTAGCAAATATATCAATATGGCGGCGCTGTAACCTGTCAAAGAGGCTTAAAAGTGTTCAACTTTATATGCGTATAACTTTTTAACTAATGAATTCCGCGCATTAAGATTTTAATTTTCGGTGTTTTCTCGTCGAAATCTATAAGATTGTATAAAAAAAACTTGAAAAAAAGAGTTCTCCAAAACGCAGATAAACCGCAGCAGCTAATTGAACTGGGTGTGCTGATATTTTCATCGACAAGCAGAGCAAAACTGATCTTATGATTCTCCCTAGCAGCAATTTGCACTACGAATAATGAAGAAACTCTTGACATTTATTGACCGAATGGTTCAGAGACCACTCTCACCAATTATTGCAGAGAGTGAGTTGCATCAATATTTGCTGAAAAATGTACACGCTTCTACAAGTCGCTCTTGCAAGAAGTGTCGCAAGTAACTTGCTAGTGGACGTGCACCTTAACGCTTGGCCCACGCGCAGATGAAACGACGTGCCCGCGAAGCGAGCGCACAGAACAACGAAGTAACGATTATGATTGCGATTCGACTACGATTGCAATACGATTACGATACGATTGTACCTACGAACACGGTTACGATTACAATGCGATTACGATCCGATTGCACTTACGAACACGGTTACGATTATCGATACGGTGCGGATAACGATCGGGAATTCGGTTACGACAAACGGCTTACGAACACGGTCTACGATTTCGGTTCACGATCACAATATTGCGTGTGTGTATCGTCTTACACGTCCTTTATATTCGTCGCGTTACTTTCTTAATAAAGAAGAGATACAAATTAAAACATTCTGTACCTAGACAATTTTTAAGTAAAAGTGTTTCAGAGTTAGGTCGATAGATTGTACAGCGTATCTATCGCGCCTTCTTTGAAACATTATTATTTCCAGAAACGCTATTTTCCACACTTTCCTGGAAAATGGTCAACTAATCATATGAGGTCAATTATTGGTACCTTACCTTACTGTAAAATATTCCCAGAATTTATTACATTTAAGGCATACCTAGCCTCAGTGTTTGGTTAAATTTTCATTGGTTTGTATAATAAATAGACTGCGGATTTTGTGCATTTATAACAAAATTATGAAGGTAAATTTTGAAATAGTAAAGAGATTAAAAGAATTATATAGTGTCTTTGGCGAAATAAAATTATTAACAAAACATATAATTTATATTTTGCACACATGTCTGCAGTCTAATAATAAGTTGTGTTATATATGATCGCTTCAAAATGAACTGTGTAAATATGAAGTACATAGATATTCGTATGTAGGAGAAATATCATCGGTTCGGATAATCGAGGTTCTACTGAATCGTCAATTGTACAAGAAATTATTTTTCGAATTATGACATGTTTGGTATTATTTTAATCAGAACAATGTCACAAATATGTTGGCGAAGGTCCATAAAAAAATAATTAAAGACAAAAAAGTTTGAAATAAATTTTTCACAATTATCGTGAACATCTCTTTCACATAAATCGAGACATTACTGTATTTATTTAGGTGACTATATATACAGTCATTCTGTAGTAAAATTCGTAATATAAACTATATTAAGGAGTAGTAAGCATATGCGAATTTCATAGTGAATTTTCAAGCATTTCGAATAACAACACAATGAGATGTGAATGCATCAATCTGAAACTACAGAGTTGACAATTTCTAAGGATCTTCTGTAGAAACTCGTTTTTCTTGTACATTAAATCGAGCGACCACAAAACTTGGGTACCACGTTCTTGCCAAGATCCAAGTCTTTGCTGACGGCCTGTAGCAATGCGTTTTATTACTACCAAACAAGTCAGACCGTGCAGTATATTACCAGTGGACGGGTCTGATATATTACTAGGCATGTCTGCCAACCGACTAGCCAATATCTATACCCAGGTCCCATCGGCGCCCAGCTCGTTGCCCCATTTCGTCTCTTGAACCATTCGCTTTGCGTTGTGGACCAAAACTATTAATTTCAGTTTCCCTGAACTTCGCTCAACGAGTGATTTAATTTGCGACTTGGCTGTAATGATCTTCGTTGAAAATACGTTAGTATGAGCAAGATAGTGCATGAAATAATGTATCGTCGAATGGCGGAACTATTTATAACTGCAGTGTTGTCACTAGGAATGCATCGACTTTGATCCGAAACATTGCGCTCAACGCGACAGCCATGATTCCGCGAGATTCCTTTATCTTTTGCGGCCAGCGTCGAGCCGAGCTACCAAACCAATCATCACCAGTGTGTCGGCGAGACAATATTAATCCAATGACAAAACTATTTCCTATTTAAATGTTTTTCATGAAGCTTTTACGATGGCAAATATAGGTGAACCTACCGGTACAATTTCCGTATTTCGGTTTCCGTAAAGGTTCTGAAGTATAACCGAAAAATCCTGGTATTTGTAGTTAATTTCAATTTTATTTGGGATAAATCCAAGTACACTTAGTTCAGAGAAGCGTTTGAATAAAAATGCAGGGCACACCGCGCTAAATCTTTTGGTTTCCAATTACCTCGCAAGAAACTGTCGAAAGGCTGATCTATAAATTACAAAACAGACAGGACAAAATATAATGCGGACATTCTTGCCTGGCACGTAAAGCCGGAACCCGATAGCAACGAACGGCTGACACTCAATTACTCGAACGGTGAATGCAGTGCCGAATCCGGAAGCAGAGTTCCGTTGAATACGAACTCCCCCCTGGGTTCCTTAATTGGAGGTCTTAAGGAGTTTTATTAAGAAAACGTCCTTTCATCCATTTATAATCTCAATTATTCCGCGATACGAAATTCTGGAGTGTGCGGTATCTTAATTACCGGCAAGTGGACGGCGCGTAATTTAAACGTTTCAAAATTAACCGTCCCTTCCTTATCGAGTTTGTCGTCCTTTTACCCTTCCATCCTCGGGGCCTCAGAGCAATTCCACCCGGGATCGTAACAGAATACTTTCTATTCAGCCTCAAAGACACGTTACGAGCTTCTCCAGGCGTCAATTTTCTGTCGGGGGCCGTGAATTTAACGGCTACCCGCAGTCGAATCGACGGAGGAACGACGCGCGGAAATATCGTGTATCGGAAACAGAACCGTCAATTGCAGTAAACGCACCGAAAAACGTTCGTAAATCTAGGACACTTTTGCTGTCTCAGCGTTGCGGAGTATTGGAAATGACTTCCGGAAACCCGCGTTTTCCAGTCTTTTACAAGCATTGATTTCCTCATTCATCTCGCGAAATATTAATGGGTACCGTAATGTCCCGATATATGTGAAAATTTTCGGACTGAAATATCACTTATATCATGTTCCGTCCTAAGATGGAAGAGATGTTTTGCTACACGCAAACATCTGCATGGCAGATTTCTGTTTACCCCTAGCCTGCCACTTTACCAATTGTGCTATAAATCAACGTAGCTGCCCGGGCTCAGGTTTGCAACACCTAACCGGTTCCATCGACTGAGGGTACCACGCGTCCACCTCGGACTCTCCCCTATTGGGATCTGACATTTTGAGTGGCGCCGTCCGCTGCCGAAAAGTAGAAATACTCTAAGCTTTGCTTATAGCAGCTTACAGTATTAACAGGTGATAATTACAGTATAAACTTACAGTGTTAAAACAGGTGTTAATTAAAAATAACGTTATGGAAGTTCCAATTTTTCTACCGCGTAGCAAAAAAAAATTTTGATTAGTGTGCAGTGAAAGATTGTGATATTAGAGCGAGCAAAAATTTGTTGCACCGATTCCACACTTTGAAATGAAGTGTGTGAAGTGAACTGCTTGAAGTTTATAAGACCTCCGTTTTTACAATATAAGAAACAATTTAGCAAAGAACAGTCTATTTTAACAGCTAAAGTAGCTAAAGCTAGAGTGTATATTAAAAGACCTAACTAGCATATAAAGACTTTCAAAATTCTTGGTTCAGTGATACCTGTGGCATTGGTGCCTCTAATAGAAGATATTTGTACAATTATTTGTGGAGCAATTAATATGTCCTCACCAATTCTAAGCGATTCGAAATTTATGAAATTATAATTGTAAATTTAGAAGGTATATTAAAAAACAAATTTTTAGTGTAAAATTAATTATTTGACAAAACATACTTTATTGATTTTTATACATTTATTTATTTCGTATATTTAATAAATATATCTTTTCGAAGTAACATTAAACTCGTCAATATTTATTAAGTCTGTACTCTCGTCACTTCTTATTGTTTCTTAAGTCTATTTACTCTCATCACATATTTTTTCCAATACACAAATTTTATGTAACATATTCGTATAATAAATATTTTTTAATTTAGTCAACATTGAAGAAATGAAACTGTCATTTCTTGTAATTTTTAAAGCTAAATATTTTTTATCGAACTTAGAATATATAACAAAATATGTTAGTTCTGAATTTAACGCTGCCATCCTCAGCTGGATTTGCCCATAATACCGATGCTTTTCCCTCAACACAAAGTTTTCTCCTTCTTTTCAAACATTTTAAGTAAAAACAAAAAAAAAATATCAATAAAATGTTAAGACCAAGCTCTTCGTCGCCATATTGGATAGTTATATATATTGTCCACGCCCCCATGTCAGATTCCAATACCCAAGGGGGTGAGATTGCTGGGGATGGCACGCACAAGGTTTCCCTCTCCTCCGCAAAGGTAGGCGTTGACAAGTTATTGTAATAACGAATAAAAGACGAAATGCAGGACAGATTCTTGCATCCCACCCACAACGAGGTTATCCTCAAAGAGATAAGACGAAAGTAATCTGCTCACAACGTTAAACGAAGCCAGTTCAAGTCAACGAGTTATACTTCAGACCAACCGTTATAGTTCAGTTTTTTCACAATCACACGTATTTTTATATTTTCTTTGGTTCTGTTAACATCAGTGCCGGAAGTGCAAGCAGATAAGCAAACGAGTATCACTTGCACACGCTGCTCTGTTCATTTCAATGCGGCAAATGCACGACTAAACATATTGTGTAGAGACACTATTTCCTGATCTACTACTTATGTCGACCGTAGAAAAGGATATCGACTAAACGAAACACTAATAGTAGACTGCACTGTAAACTGTAGGTCTTTAGGCATTTATAGCATATACACATTTTTAAAATACAGAAAATCTTGTAAGGTAACAAAAATTAATAACATCTCTGCTCCATGCTCACCTTAAAGAATTCTCTAATTGATAAATTGAACTTGTTTCACATCCCGGCTTGTATAAAGTAAGCCATGAAAATTAGAATTTGCAGAAACACCCGCAGTCTACGTAACAAAACTTTTATCAACTCATTCGTAAATTTTTTTCTGTTTCAAATAACACCAAACACGGAACAATGTGGATTAGGGTGGATCTCATTTTTCAACTATGAAATTTTGAACACGGCGTCCCCTAAACTTATTCCGTTTCATGAAAATAATGACATACATTTGAGATCAATTGGACGTCGGGAAAACGTGGTACATCGAATGCGAAATTTTGAAATAGAAATAAGTGCACGCTAAATGTAATGAGTACACTGAAAATTTAAGTTAAATATTTCATACTGTACCTTAACTATTCTACTATACCTTTATACAGGGTGTCCCACATAAATGGGAACACCTAAATATCTGTCGTATTTACAGTCCTATCAGAAAACTTCAGAGGACCAAGTGACACTATTGCAGGGGGCAAATATAATGGTAAAGAAAAAAATGTTTTATGTCGTGTTTTTCAATGAAATTTCAAGATCACCGGTTTTTTTTAATGGAATAGTATATTTTTTTTACGATAGCATGATAGACAATAAAAAACTGAATTTAGTGGATACCACCTTCTTGACCTTAAAATGACCTTGAGCAAGAATAATCATGTTGGAGCGGATAAAATGTGGAAGTTTAAAACTTACGTGTTTCAGCAAAGATTACGCGTTGTTTACGTCGGGTTGACCTTTACAAACCACAATAAATGTTTGAAATATTGTTCATAGTACACAGCGTATGTTTATGTTAGAGTATGTATCATTGAGATCGTTAACAGAAGGTTAATCGGTTAGAATAAGTACGTTGTTCCTTCTGCATTATTCGAATTCGAAACGTGAAAGTGATAACAATGCGTTATAATGTACAGGAGCGAATCGATATGGTTTTCACTTATGGCGAAAGCCACCAATCCTCGAGGCAAGCAGTACATTTGTATCGTGAAAAATTTGTGAATCGTATTTGTCCTTCGTTACACGCATTTTCCGTTGTGGTAAAACAATTTAAAAATACCGGTAGTGTAAGTTCTAAAAATCGTAATAATTACTGCAGCATGTACTTCAATTACGTCTCAGGAAATCGACAATGCCTACAGATCATTTAATGCAAGATTGCAATATTGCATAAATGAGGATGGTCAACATTTCGAACATTTATTATGATATGTAAAGGTCAACCCGCCGTAAACTACGCGTAATCTTTGCTGAAACACGTAAGTTTTAAACTTCCACATATTATCCGCTCCAACATGATTATTCTTGCTCAAGGTCATTTCAAGGTCAAAAAGGTGGTATCCACAAAATTCAGTTTTTTATTGTCTATCATGCTATCGTAAAAAAAAATATACTATTCCATTTAAAAAAAACATCGGTGACCTTGAAATTTCATGAAAAAACACGACATAAAAATTTTTTTTCTTTACCATTATATTTGCCCCCTGCAATAGTGTCACTTTGTCTTCTGAAGTTTTCTGATAGGACTGTAATTACGACAGATATTTAGGTGTTCCCATTTATGTGGGACACCCTGTATATGACTCACGAAGAGAAATATGGAGCAAATATACAAGGTATATTTGTTAACATAAATCATCTAATAATAGAATGCAAAAAATATGAGAATGAAAGAAAAAATGCCATTATGATAGTGTTGAGACGTGATTATTGTATGGCCGGCCCGTATTGCGGTTTGGGTCTACGCTATGGTCGATTTTGAACAGTGCCATTGTCGAAGGGGTCCTCTAGCGTCTTCTGACGAATTTATTGTTTTATGACTCTGGTGCGGCTGGAAAGTATCAGCTGACTATGGGAAAGTCAGCCTAGCCGTGCAGCTCTCAATGGCGCTTGACGTAGCGTAGGCCCACGCTTAGCGCCAAGGGGGGACTGTGGTCCAAAGCCTAAATTATGGTTTCCGGCGAAATTGCAGGAAACCGAGTGTCGTCTGTTTAGCGGCACTCGTTACGACGCATTTTGTCTATGGGCGTTGCCCTTGTTTTGGGAGGTCATTTGTAGCCTCCCAAATATTATATCATTGGCTGGGGCCCCCACTATTTTGTACTTTGTGGAGGGATTTTTCAACCCCACGAGGTTACTTGTTTCTCATGCGTTAGTTGTAAGATCAGTCGTGATTTAAGAGTCGAAACTACCAGTCGTGAAATATCTGTCGCTGTTATACCGTCTCTTTTATACCGTCTTTCACATTTTCTATTAAAAGTTACTTAGTTATCCGAAACCCGATTATCTCTTTATTTAATTTACCTCTCTTTGAGGTGTGTATCCCAGCGGCTCACAAATTACTGTTTGAGCACTGACACGACACAACAGTTAGGTTCTAAGGAGTATATCGCCGGTCTTGCCCAATATATCAAGGATACAAATATGTATAAAATATTGTAAGAAAATGTACCGTGTTGCTAATGACCTTCGATGCTGAAGCAACACGTTAAATAAATAAATAAAAAAAATATTTTGCTTCTTTACTGATATATTTTTATATGTATCATTTAAGTAGAAACAGGCGAAATAGCATAATGAATATCATCATCAACTGAAGAAGAGGAAGAGTTAATCGAAAATGCTGTGGATTGTAATAGCGAATGATCAGTCGAGGACAAAGTAGAACCAAGAAACCCCCCTAAAAGAAAACGCGCTTACAAACCTTTTATAACACCAAAACTTGTGGCGATCATAGACAAATGCAAAGTGAGTGATTGTGATGCTGTCCGAATTTTAATAGCAGCAGCACAAACTGTAAATCGTGACGCATTTGCGCTCCAACCGTGCTGCGATATTACGCATCGCATTTAAAGATAAAGAGCTCAATACAGTTACTCTACATTACTCTAAAACGTTACCATCTTTAACTGGAAAAGAACAAATAGAGCGATTACCAGTAATATTAATGACGGCAAGTAATTGTTCGGAATTCTAGCGGTTTATTCTGGTACTGGTAAAGAGCAGCCGCTCATGGTTTATGGTTTATTGGAGGAATGGAAACTTGTTAGTAAAGTAGAAGCACTTTGTTGCGATACTACAGCGACAGATATGGGTCGATTGTTGGGCCTATTTTGACCCCAATATTCTGCATCATATAAAAAACAAATGTAAAAAGATTAGTAGCTAATTCAAATATTGTAAATGAGTTCGTTGGTAGCAACATTCCAGACTTTATTTTTTAGAGAAACTTCAAATTTCTTTACAAGATTTTCAATTTCCCTGGATTTTATAAATAAGGAACCCTCAGAATGGCAATGTGATCCCAGTTATAACGTAGGCTTAAATATAGTACATCATTTTGCTGTAGTACATGTTAAGAAAATAAGATATTAGTCACTTATTATTTGGTAAATATGCAGAGGGCTGGCAATATAAACACATTTTACACAAGTTATGAATGATTATTTATCAAAAGAATTTTTTAATGAAGTGTTCGTACTGCAATGATCGGTAATGCACATGTATCGTATATGTATCGTTCCAACTTTTTGACCGAGTGGGAATGCAATTCATATTACGCTATTGACTTTAGTTATGTATATATTTATTGTTTTTATGAGGGAGTTTTCATTGTTACGAAGCTCGTTATAATATAATATTGTAATGTATATAGTACTAATTAGTTGTACTGCAATAAACTGGAATATGTTTTCCGATTGTACAGAATTTAACCGTTTGTACAGAATTAACTGTTGGTTTTGTAGAGATTTGATTCTGAAACAAATGAAGGTAATTAATTACGGAAAGGTACGATTTTTATGACCTTGAAATATATTGTCAGGGACATGATTCTGAACAACTTTTCCCTATATGTATATGTTATTTTCGCTCGCTTAATTTACGTAATAATTTCAAAAATCTACGGATACCCTCATGCTTTAAGGAAGAAGTCCCTCCCATCCACTTGGTTTAAAAAAAATCTAACCCATACCTAACCAAGATTCGTTTAAAATGACGGAATTCGCTATAGTGGACCTAACAATTTTTTAGAAATATGTCGAAAGAAAGCCAAGCGACGGTAATAGAGTTTCCGAAATAATAATAGGTTCACTGTACAAACTACTTTGTTTAGTGTTCTTATTTCTGTCTACTTTGTGGAACATATCTTGCGGTGTTTGTTATCGTTTTCAATGGGCATGGTCTATTCATTGCAGCAGCAGTCACTTAAATTTCGACATCGAAGATAGTTAGCCGTGGTTTATTAGCAAATGTATTGAAAGTTATTGTGTTAATAGAGTGAAATAATCATAGGTTCACAGTGATTTATTAAAGAAATATTTTTGATAATTTATAGTTTGAACAAATTTTATGATGTAAAAACAAAACTCATTCATGTTTATATTTGAATATAAATTATATAATCATTTAATGCTTTTAGAACATAATTGATCATGGAAAGCCTTTAGATAATCATGAAAAGAGATTTACCACTGCTTTCAAGAACATGAATCTCTCAAACAGAAAAATTGCAGAAAAAATGCTTAGATCTTTAAATATTGTGAACCATTTTGTACAATTAGAAGATAAATATTTCATTAGTTTTTGATTTTATGGCTCCAAAAAATATATATAAGCCATCCAAAGAGGTAAATTCAGTGAGATAAATAAATGGTTTTTCATGGAGCTCGCAAAAATAACTTGTACGGGTAGTAAATAAAGACAAAATTAAATTTCCCAATTGTTATACGACGTGTACAACAAGTTTTAGGAAGGAGTTTCTGTATCTGTCTTTCCTGTATAAAACGTGACAAAAGACTCTTCTAACTGAGCTTCACAAAGATGAGAAATCAAAATGTACCCAAGATCACTTATCATGAGATAAAAAAGGGAAAAGTGAGATTTTCTTAGACAAGAAAAAATTTTATTTATACGGTCCACATGGTTAATACTACTGATACGATTTGCGCGATCAAAAAAAGATCAAGAGGTAGTGTTATGATTTAGGCAGCGTTTGGCTATAACGATAAGATTCCAATCATGTGGTTTCCGCCAAAGGCCAATGCTAAAAAGTACCAAAAATTGTTACAATATGTGCTAGATGCATACGGTGACAGAATTGGATGACCATATTCGATTTTCCAGCATGATAGTGCCCATATTGCACATGTAGAATAGAGTAAAAAATAGTCTAAAGTAGAAAAACTGCAGTTGCTAAGTGATTTTGCCGTGACCATAAAAAAATTTGAACCTTAACCCAATTGAAAACCTTTGAGGCACTTTAGCCCTTAAAGTTTGCAGTAACAGGAAACAATGTTACAGTGTAAATCAATCACAAAATAGCATCAGAGAAGCGTGGTATCAGATGAGGACAGAAATATTGCAAAAATTAGTAGATTCGATGTAAAGAATACTTAAAATCATAAAAAACAATGCAGGATCAATGAAATACTGAATTTTCTTTGCCTTTGTCATATTGTTGAAATTTTAAATAGAAAAACATGGAGTGAACCCATGCTTATTTCGCACATAAGTTTCCAATGTTGTAATTCAAATTTTCGAACCATGTTAATAATAATTATATTTTTTAAACAAACTGTGTGTGTGTTACTAATTACATTATAAAGAATCACGTACTGATAACTAAAATTAGAAATATAACATAAGAAACACCATTACATTGCAAGAATAAAGTGAACCTAACATTATTTCGGCCACTGTATATGTATAAGGAAAAGTTATTCAGAATCACACCGCAGATAACATATTTGAAGCCCATGGTGGATCCCTTCCCTCACCCTAAAGAACGTATTCGGTCATTGGGAAAAGGCGTAGCTTGCTATTGTCACCCTAACAGTTTTTGGCGAATTTCGAAAACACGATGCCCGAGCGACATTTTTTTACTACGGAAAAAGTTGTTCAAAATGTCGAGCTGTACAATATATTTAACTTTCATCAAAATCGGAGAGGAATACCCTTTTGTAAATAATTAACCAAATAAAATTTGGGCTTGATAATGCAGCGTAAGAAATGGGCATTAATTGATATTTTGTTTAAGAGAGAAAGTATATTTAAATCTATAACTCAATAGAAGTTATGAATATGTATTTTCAAAATTGATATTTTCACAGATTACTATACAGAATACTATAAGTAAATAAAGCTCTATGCCTATTGACTAATATCTCATTGACATACTGTCAATAAAATAAACCAGAATGAATAACGTAGTTACCATGCGTGAACGTTTTTATGTGATTGTGTTACGTGCATTTACATTTGTGATCTCTTACTAAACCGGAAACGACAATTCATTAAAGTTACAAGTAATCAAATACATTGAACGATTGAATACATATAAAAAGCATCATTAATTGTGAAATGTCCATTATCGTTTGTATGCATTAATGGAAACTGTGTATCAATATTCCATGTCAAATGTAAGTTTTAATTCAGCAGTCCATTAAACGGTTGAAAGGACTAGTTAAATGCATGAATGCATCATTTGCCATCCGTCTGTCGAAAGACAAATGTACCTGTTCATTGTAAAATATGTACATTATAAAATGTAACTCGTTATTGGTGTATCTGAAATGAATAGCTTTTGTTTACTTAGCAATAAACTGTTTATTAAAATATGCCATTCTATTAAAATATACTATACTATTATATCTTTAGTGATATTTCAAATATAACGTGAATTTTCATAAGACAATACTATAATATTTATTAACTTACATTATTTTAATGTAATCATTTGGCTTTTCATTGACTTACCAAAAGAATTACTAATCAGACTAACAAAAGTACCGACATTTTATACGGACATTGATTCTTTCTTATTAATTAATGAATGAATGGACGTTTCTACAAATTTCAATCTTTACGCAAATTGAAATTTTTGAAGACAAATTAATAAAAACGTAAATAATGCAGAAACATATTACTTTCGATAAATATTCTTGTTAGGCGAAGAGGAATATTTGTACATACATGTTTAGTTATTGTGCTAAATATTCAGTGGAATTTGTTATGGAGCACAGCGGTTCACTTATTATTCAATTACCAAGGAAATTCGATCTATTTTTTATCTATACATGCCACTAATGCACTAAATATATACCGTATTTTATCGATAACTGTCCACAACACAGGTCCGGCTAGAGACAGTTATCGGCCAGTTATACTAATCTTTGACTTTTTCCGAACGTAGAAAAGGACAGCGAAGCTCGAGAGGACTCAGTCGCCGAGAAGTGTAACATAATTCGGGCCGAGTATGTCGCTGTGAAAACAACACCTAACCCTGTGACAAAACTTTATTTTTTATTATTTTTTTATGCAACTTTGACCAACATATTCGTGGCATTTTTCTAATGAAAATGATATAAGATATAATTGTGATGATATTTACTTGTGTTATGGACGATGAAAGTTTCGGAAAATTATTGTGAATATGTTCCGTATTATATCGTGTTTGGTATTATCTTAATCAGATAAATGCCACAAATATATTGGCGAAAGTCTCATAAAAAAAATAATTAATAATAACAAAGTTTTTATTGGCATTACACTGAAGACACGCCGGCTTTTGAACTGTGCCGGCGACTGCAACTCTCCGCGTCTCTTTCTTTCCCATACGCTGTCCTTCCTTGAGCCCGAAACTATCATGGTCCATTACACAAGTAAATATCATCGCAATCATATCTTATTTTGTATTATTTTCATTCGAAAAATGCCACGAATATGTTGGTGAAAGTTTCATAAAAAGAAAAATAAAGAAGTTTTGTCATTGGATTAATAGTGGTCTCACACCGATATACTCAACCCGTATTATGTTACACTTCTCGGCGACCGAGGCCTCTCGAGCTTCACGGTCCCTCACGGGGTATACCCCGTGGAAGTGGGGATTGTTTTGGGACAAATATCGGCCATATTTTTTGGACAGTTAGCGATAAAATACTGTAATCAATATTTAGAATGTTCTTATTTTAATAATTCTCATTTTAAAAAGAGTAATCATTTTCAGCTTCTATTAGCTTCTATAAGCTTTCTATTCCTGTGTCACAAAAGTTATATTCGTTTGAATAAATTTTTATTACTATACTAGTAACTACAGAAGTATTTGACATAAATTCGTTGAAACATTACATTTGAGAAGAACTCTCCTTTCAAACATTTCGTCGGACAATTTATTACTTATTGGAAGATGCAGATGACGGAAGTGGTGTATTACATCTCAAAAAACTTGTTTTATCGTGGGCTATGCCTGTAACATTGTTACTTCACGACAATCATCTTTAAAATACTCTAAGTTATTTATTTCATGTTGCAACGAACACTTTTCTGTAGTTCCACTAACGTTAGTCAAAACGAAACCAACACGAAATATCACGTATTATAAATACAAAATAAATAACTAATGGAGTATGGGCCCCGAATGCGTAGCTACAGGACTGATAGAGGAGAGTGGGTGAAGTTTAAGAGAGAGGAGGTGTGTGAGTAATAAACGACGAAGGCTTAAAAACGCGGTGCCCAAGTTAGTTGTAATCATTATGTAGTAGTACGTTACATATATTACTGTTTCTTGTAACCCACTTGAGCTTTCAACCCTCACCGATTTACCATCCACTGTAATAACAAATACTGCGAATAAGGAATACTGCAAATAACGAATATTACGAATAACGTCAATAATGTGGAAAGCGAACAAAGAATAGGAACGAATGAAATATAATTCAAAAAATCAATTAATTAAAAATTTATTCGAATAATGCCCAACGTTGTGATTAGCCAATAATAAGCCAATTAAAAACTATAGTATCTAAATATTGAGCGATTACTTGCCGTCTCGGATAAACGGAACGAAAATTTACTAATAAAAATTGTATGAATCAAAAGAAAAATAGAAAATGACGTGGGTTCGGAAGGGACTCGAGATGATAACAATATCAATTTGCATAATCTAGCGATAGAACGATGCGGTTTGGTAAGAAAAGTGTTTATCACGGTATTTCATTTAGGTAACGAAGTTTCGGCGGGATATTGGAATCGATATCGGTTTGCCGGGGCAACAGGGTCTCGTGTAATGCATAATCCGCGGTTTAGCCAATAATTAATAACGGTATCTTAATTCGCCAGGCATTCAATCGAGTATACTCGACGGAGACATGGAACGAACGGAATGCTGGAACTCCTTAATCCATTTCTCAGCTACCCTAACCATGCAATTGTAAACAAATTCCGTTTACACGAAACTGCTAGTTACTTAGCGAATGCACATTGCACACTGTACTGAAGTACTGCATTAACCCTGTTCACTAATCGAATTTGTCCGGAACGAATAATCCACAAGCTTCTTAAAATCCGACGATGTGCCAGTAAACAAGCTTCCGTTCCGCCGAAATAAATTTTCTGAAAATTCTGCGATCCTCAACGAATACACCACGTAAATTGTTAAAAAACGTGCAATGTGAATATTCGTCAAGTTACGCACAGATTAAAATTAAAATCCTTTTTCAATCCTGCTGAATGCTCCCGTGATTCCGACGGAATCTCTTTCGATTCGTTTATCTCCACAGAAACTGCGTCGCGATTCAAATTTTGCAAGCCTGCAAGCTCCGTCATCGGCGACGAGACATGACGTTTTCTGCGTTTTATTTAGAGCATCGCACGGGGACGAATTACGCTCGCAACGAGTCCTCGAAACGCGTTTTAATTGGAAGCTTCAGTTACGAACGTTTCATTTAAGACATGAAATATTCTGTATAAAATTTGCGTTTCGTACAACCCGCTACAAAACTATAAGACATATAAGTTTCTTTAAAGTAAATTTAATCTAAAATATAAAATAAAAGTGCAAGATTACTACAATCGATATTACATTAGGACCCACGCTTTCTTACTGTCCGCTGCACAACTCTGCTCTTCCACCTATCTCGTCTTCCCCGCGCGTCATTCGTCACTTGTACTTCGGTCTAACGCGACTCTAACCTTCCCTACATTAGTAAAAAGTGTCTTCTAGTAAGAATATTTTTCTTCCTCTATTTGCGATATTATGGTTTACATCGTATAGTAACACTTTATACAGATCTACGGTTCAAAGAATTTCTATAACTTTTTTTTGAGAAAATCTCATAAGAGATTTATTACAACGTTGGGTACAAACAAAACCAAAGTGTACAAAGTAACCTCTGCAAACTATGAGTTAGAGTATATCACTACTTTCTCCTTTTTTGTAATAAATGAAAATACGCTCTTGCGACGCATTTTAGAAAGAATCGGATCATAAATTATATTTAACCATATGTTAATAAAGTGCAGTGTCACCTTTATTTTGTACGACCTCCAGCATTCCTTTCGGGAGTGGTTTGTATATGTATTTTATCATTTTCTGCTTTGTAAATTCCCAGTTTTCTTTCACACACGTTTTCATATTGTCGATACTATTAAATTGTTTCCATTTTGAATATACCTCTGAAACTAAGATCCCCCATCAGTTCGCAATGATATTTAGATCCGGAGATCCTACAGGCCACGAAAAAACATGTATTTTTGTAGACTCGATATAAGCTATTACAACTTATGAGGTACGCTGGCTCACGAAAGTAATCGAACGCACTTTAAATTGCAATAACTTTTTACAAATTGGACTAAATAATTTGATTTTTGCTTTGGCAACTACAAGCATTGATTTACTAAGTGGGGTGCAAAAAAATTTTGAAAAAAATTACAGTTGGTAGGAATTACATGTAATAATAAAAATGGCACTTTTTAAAACTTTTTTATTTCAGTTCGCAATGAAAATTTATAATATGCATTTTATAGATCTATACTGTCTCTTTGGAGTCAATTGAATACATTGGAGTCTCTGGATCGATTTTTTTATTTCTGCCTTCCTCAATCTGTACAACTATATCGCACGCGGGTTCGTTCGGTTCTCGGCTATTGCACGCACGTGTCTCTCTACCCGGTCCTTCTTCTTGCTAACTACACGCGTACTGCCTCATGCTTTCTCTCTCTTTCTTCGCACTCTCTCGCTCATTTTCACTCTCTTCCTTCACGCACTTCCGTGCCGCTACAGATCAATGTTAGTTATGTACAGGGTGTATAAAAATTATATGTCACGACTACCATAGCAGGGTTCTATACCTCTGGAACGGTGGAGATCTGTTAGACAAATGGTCCGCAAATTTGTCCTCCACCCGTTTTTCAAGGTCAACATATTTTTTTATTGCATCGTATAGTACTCGTCGCATGGAACAAAAGTCTCAAAGACAACATGGGTCTCAAGTCAACCATTCTCTTAAAAAACAACTTTAAAGTTTTGTAAATTGTTTAATTCCACATGTCTACAGGATCTTCCAAGATGATGTAAATGCGGGGGGGGGGGGGGGGGGGGGAGGTGATCCTACATGAGAAAATAAGTCTAAAGTATAGAATAATTGTTTTTCATTTGACACCTGGTTTTCGAGAAATTAGAGTTTGAAAATCCCTCAAGTTCGCGTTCCTAGCGTTCCTAGCGTAATGAACAGACGCGTCAAACATTTCATATTCAATATCTAACGCATTAGACGAATTTTCAAACTGTAATTTCTCGCAAACGAGGCGTTAAACGAAAAAAATTATTTTATACTTTAAACTTATTTTCTCATGTAGAATTACCCTCTCCACATTTATACCATCTTGGATTAAACTGTAGACATGTGTAATAAAATAGTTCATGAAACTTTAAAGTCGTTTTTTAAGAGAATGGTTGACTTGAGACCCATGGTGTCTTTAAGACTTTTATTCCTTGTGACGAGTACTATACGATGCAATACAAAAAAATGTTGACCTTGTAAAAACGGTCAAGGACAAATTTGCGGTCCATTTTTTAAACAGATCTCCACCGATCCAGAGGTATAGAACTCTGTTATGGTAGTCGTGACATATAATTTTTATACACCCTGTACAAGCCGAAAATTTAATCGAAATCGGTGGACGCAGAAAAAAACGGCACGCATTGAAAGATGTAACAATCTGTGGATTTTAAGCAAAATCTAACCAAAAGTCGTAAAAAACTGCGATTTTTATCAGTTTGAATCGCTTGTAGCCGTGTATACATTAATCGATTTCGATGAAATTTTCAGCATGTGTATTAATAACATAGGTATGCGAGATGCATATTTTAAATTTTCATTACGTGCTGGAATAAAAAAGTTTTAAAAAGTGCCATTGTTATTTTTTTATGTAATACCTAACCATTGCAATTTTTTCAAAATCTTTGTTGCACGTCATTTAGTAAATCCAATGTTTCTTATTGCGAAAGAAAATGTCAAGTTGAGTGATACAATTTTAAACAAATTATTCTAATTTAAAGGTCGTTCGAATACTTTCGTGAGCCACTGTATGTTCACTAGAATTGTCCTATTGAAGAATGTATGTATTTCTGCTACGTTACACGATCGGCATGTATTAATGTTTCATTTAAATCGATTGACGTACGTCGTACACACGGGTTACAAGCGGTGGAAAGTGGTGAAAATGGCAGTCTTTCACAACATTTGGTCAGTTTCTGTTTAAAATTCAAAAATTCAACCGATTTCGATGAAATTTCTAGTATTTGTACAATTAACATGGATCTACAAGAGGCATATTTTAAATTTTCGTTACGGGCTCAAATTAAAAACGTTAAAAAAAGTGCCATTTTTATTTATTCACTTAATTCCTACGAATTAAAATTTTCTAAAAATCTGACCTGCACGACATTTAGTAAATCAATGCTTCTAATTGTTCAAAACAGTCACTTCGTTTGGACCAATTTTAAAAAAGTTATACTAATTTGAATGGCGTTCGAATACTTTCGTGTGCCGCTATATTATGTGATATAATTTTGTTGCGGGTTGTATTCCGCCTAAAAATAATTTCCTGAAACTTGATGCTGCGTTACAACGGTACCGCATTTTCCAGGAAATTCATTTTTATCGTCTTTTTGGTAAATTCATGCGCGATGATTCCGTCGACGGCGACTAGGATTTGATGCAACGAAAACCGCAGTGAATTTTAAAACAGGGTAATTGAGATTGCATTAAATCTGGATTCACAATTTTTGCGTGACGTTTGAGCAGAATGGAAAGTAATTTTCATCGGTGAAAACGAAGAGTAGTGCGAAAAGGTCCGCTCTGATAAATTTTTCTTTCTCGCATCGTCACGAAATTGTTTCTAACGTTAATCGGTGGAATAAATTTACAAAACGTTTTGATTGTCGCAGACATGTGGCCACTTTTTCGCCGCCATGAGTCCCCATCCTCTGGTTCACGAGGCGACTATGGTGTTTAATGACACGGTGGCAGACGACATTTAAAAGCTTCAAGCTCGACATACCTCAACATCGTCGGGAAAATGGAACTTTCGAAACGTTTATGGCATTTGGGACAGCTCGACGACAAACTGTCCACCATTAATAATAGCTGCGGGCCTCCATGGAAGCCATTAGTGACTGTTGAAAGGGGACATCAAATAATTTACGCGTTTGGCCCGGTAAAACTGCCCCTGTTGATCCTTGACAGGTCAACCTTCTACCTCTTTTTACGGCAGGTTTGAAAAAGCAGCTGTAAAATACGAGCCGTGAAAAAGAAACGTGAAATAAGTTACTGGCCGTAAAATGGCAGAAGTGGCATTGTCCCATGAAAAATTGCGAGAGAGCAGGACGCGGAATAAAAGAACAATCTGGATCGGCGAAGTAATTATTTGACCATGCCGGGCTGTGATTGAATACTCCTCTTTAATTCGTAACCATCCTTGCTGTCGCAGTTCGTTTTTAATTTATGGTACAGATTGAAAATGCAGTTAACTAATTTTCCCCCAGGATGTTAAAATGTTGGCACGGTTTGAAATTTTGTGCAAATTTACATTTTTGTGCTACTCATTGAAATAAATTGGCTTTTATTAAACCTCTCCAGTATAAAGTTCAAGCTTTATTATGCTGTGATTAATACAGTCACATTTACAACAAATTCAAAATTGTAATTTAATTAGTACTAGCATTTTAGTCAGTTAGTACACCACGTTGGTTTGACCAATATAATTTGTCCATGCTTCAAAAATTAAAAACAAACAGTTCATTACATTAACGAAAGAAAAATGGCTAGCCGGTATGGACAATTCATGTTCATTATTTAAAAATATATTGCACATCATATTTTTCAAAGTGACTGTATTAAACCATTTTTAACATTGTACAGAATGTGCTGTATTTTTCAATTGCAATAATAAGTAACTTGTAAACGAATAATTGACTCTTCGTACAAACGAGGCATATAAGAGTTGATTAATCTGATACTTTCGGAAGCTTGAAGATGAAGTCAGATAAATATGAAGCGATCTCAAAGTAGGAGTTGGATCGCAATATTTTACGAGCTCCATAAAAGAGGAGACGGGTACCAAATAATTAAGCTTTCATCTAAGACTTAGACTAAGATTCTAAGTCATACACGAAATAAACGTACTTCGCGTTGGGATGGTGAGCAGCTTCAAAGTTCCAGTCGTGTTATCTCTCGACGGTTTCATTTAATGGGTTAATTTTTTAATAATTCCTCGGCCGAAACTGAGTGATACAAACGAGCAACTGTAAATATTAACTTCCTGCGAAAGTTCTGGTAACTTTCCGCGAGGGTTTTCGTCGTGAAAGATGGGCAAAACTTTTGTCACCTGACGTTAACGTTACAGTTACGCTGGTATGCCAAGAGAAAAAGTTATTTCAATTCTACAGCGGTGCCTGAAAGTTAGTGTTCAGCCGTTGCGTACGCAGGAACTGTTCGACGTTCCTACAATAGTATGTTACACGTGATTGTCAGTCTGCGTACTTTCCTTGCAGACAGAACTGGGAATTCTATATAAAATATTTCCGATATATTTGTTACGGTTGTCTTTTGGTCACAACGTTCTTTCAATCTTGCAATACTTCTTTCTTAACAGTTGCGATGATTTTCTTTAGATATTATTATAATTTCCTTTAGATTTGATTAGAACTGTCTTTGTAATTTCTTGGAGTTCATGATCATTAATTTTCAATTTTTCTTTCCTTAACCCCTGGCCTCCAACAACGAGTGAGACTCGGTGTAAGAAATTTGGGCCAAAAACAATAAGGACGAGCCTGACTCGTGATACTTCGTTCGGACCAAACGTGAACAACGCGAGCCTGGCTCGTGGCACTTCATTCGTGACAAACGTAAACAACATTAACACGAAGATTACTAATTTTCTACGAGTTTTCTCAAAACATTGTTAATTTAAATTAAGTATTAATTTACAAATTGTTACTGATACATTATCCACTTTCAAATTATAAATATAATCATGTTTGTTCACGGATGAATTGGTCATAATTACTTCCCAGACATCTTAAAAATATTAGTTGTGCCCAAACGTGTTTATTATTTCACAGTTATTTTCGTTGCGTTGAAATACAGGGCGAGTCCGAAGAAATAGAACACCTAAATATCTCCATTACTTTTCGTTCTACAAAAAAATTCTTAAGACAAAATTACACTGTTTGAAAGGCCACATGTAACGGTATAAGGGAAAAATTTTCAAGGTCATTTTTTTATGAGATTTCAAGGTCATCGATGTTTTTTTTTAATGGAATGATATATCTTCTTTAACGTAATGTTGTAGCTGACAAAATAACGAATTCATCCATGTAACACAATATGACCTACAAATGACCTTCAACCCAGAAAAATGAAATAAATAAAATTCAACCTGTAAGATTCATTTGCTTTATTTCTGTTACGCAAAATGTTCAATATTCCTTGAGCTGCTTACATTCAAATGTATCGCGATACACAACATAATAACAAATTCGGTGTTGACAGGAAGACATTTATGATATCAAAAATACCTTCACCTATGCGTTTTTACAGAATCGTGTTTATCAAATACTAATTACTCTGAAGACCTTCTTGCTATCAGATTTCGAAGGAAGATAAGATTGATATGATTTTCATTTATGGAGAAAGTCTGTGTTTAAGAGCAGCAGTGCGGTTGTACAAGGACGTTTACTTCAATGTGATAAATAAATTCCGTGAAACTAGTAATGTTGAAAATAAAAAATGATCGAAGGTGAGGACTGTAAGGAATGAAGCAAACACAATTAATGTTCTGGCAGCAGTGGATATAAACCCTCATGCAAGTACGAGGCAAATCGCACGAGAAAGTGGTATGAGTCAAAAATGTGTAGTGCAAATACTCCATGAACAAAAATTTCACCCCTTTCACCTATCAATTCACCAAGAACTTCATGGTAGAGCCTTTGTAAATCGTGCAAACTTTTGCCAGTGGGGATCGAGATAATTGATAAACGATAGACCAGTTTTTAATAAAGTATTATTTACCGATGAAGCTTCGTTTACGAATCACGGGCAGATAAATTTAAAAAACATGCATTATTGGTCATCTGAAAATTCGCGGTCGTTACGGACAGTCGACAAACAAAGACCATGGTCCGTCAATGTTTGGTGCGGAATTTTAAACAACCAAATAATTGGGCCTCACTTTATCACCGTAACATTAAATGCAGAAAAATACATTGCATTTTTACGGGAATCGTTACCAATTCTCCTGGAAAATACACCCTTGGACATTCGTGAAGATATGTGGTATCAACATGACGGATGTATAGCCCATTCTTCCCGTGTCGTAACACAATTCTTGAATAACAAATTTCCAAATCGTTGGATTGGATGTAACGAACCCGTATTATGGCCAGCTCGCTCACCAGATCTTACACCCCTTGATTTCTATCTATGGGGAAAACTGAAAGGCGATATTTATCATGAACCACCAACCACTGTAGACGACATGAAAGAAAGAATCGTCAGGGCTTGTGCGTCGATTCCCTCAGAAATGAATTACACAGCAGTACGTTCTGTAACTTCATGGCTAAATGAAGGTGTAGCAGCTCAAGGGAATATTTTTTAACATTTTGCGTAACAGAATGGAATTATCTTTATTCCATTTTTCTGGGTTGAAGGTCATCTGTAGGTCATATTGTATTACATGGATGAATTCGTTATTTTGTCATCTACAACATTACATTAACGAAGATATACCATTCCATTTAAAAAAACATCGATGACCTTGAAATCTCATAAAAAAATGACCTTCAAAATGTTTTCCCTTACACCGTTACACGTGGCCTTCAAACATTGCAACTTTGTCCTAAGAAGTTTTTTTGTACAACGAAAAGTAACGGCGATATTTAGGTGTTCTGTTTCTTCGGACTCACCCTGTATACATGTCATAAGACGCATATATTTTGCGCATGTTTGAGCACACGGCTAAACAGCTAAATGGCTCGACGCGTGACCGACCTTCTTGTTTGTTATGGCCCGGCAGGTACGACAAGGGGTTAAGTAAAGGAAATGATAATTTACATTAAATTGCAATTACATAGACTCGACGAAAATTCCCTTTTGATTCCATAATAGTTTTCCTTGGATTTCAATAGAATTTTCCTTAGATTCTGCAATAATCATGACTACACTTGCTTAGATTTCAAAGCAATTTCTAGTTCCTAGACTGTAATTGCTTGCAATTCATGATAATTCTCCCTACACAGCAATTACTTAAAGCATGACTATCTGTCTTGGATGTAAATCCGTTAAACTTCACGATAATTGTCCTTAGACTCTATAATAATCTCCCTCTGCTTGCAGTTGCTTGGATTTCAAAGCAATCTTCGTCTGGTTGCAGTTGTTTGGGTTTCAAAGCAATCTTCCTCTGCCTGCAATTTCTTGAATTTCAATGCAATTTTCCTTGGACTGCAACTTCCTTGATTTCGTGATCATTTTCATTCAACTATAATTGCTTCGACATAAAGAGCATTTTTTTTTAACGAAAATTGTAATCCGGAAAAGTAAACACTATTTTCGTAAATTCTTAATATACAAGGATTTCGTTGGATCAAAGGCAGACTCGAGAGACCATTCGTGGCAGCACTAAGTAAGATCCAGTGGAATGTTTCAATTGTCTACGTTGCTGCCGCTCCACTCCTGATCCTTATAATCTGTTACTACTGTCGGTATGATCCTGATGTTGCTTGCTCCTGTCCGTGCAGACTGTGGCAAGAGATTTTATTGGTTTTAGCAGTAAAATGTTTCTTTCCCAAAATATTGTAAATACGAGGTTAAGTCAAAAAGTAAGTTCCATTATGCTAGAATCTCCTTCCAAATCAGAAAAAGACTACGCTCGCCCCTTAAATCATCACATAATTGCAAAATACAATGAATTAATTTATAATAATCCTTCCACTGATATCCTGCTGGGATGGGTCCCATCCCATGTTGGAGTCATTGACAACAAACTAGCAGATCAAGCAAGAATACTAACAACAGAACCACATCCTGCAGAATTAGACGTACCTGTCTTCCACAAGGAGGTTGCAGAAAGAAGAAGATACAAAATTCCAGGAAACATAAAAAATGCCACCGATGCAAAGGAATCATGTGAAAAACTAAGAAAATTCTTGAAGCACACAAAATTGTTCAACCGAATCTAAATTATAAATGACCTAATTATAAGCTTGTAGTTGCCAATAGCTCTTGTGAGCTTGTGCAACTTAAAAAAAAAAAGATATGCGCTTGTGATTATGAAAGTGGTCTAAACCAGGCAGTTCCAACCAGTAGCTCCGGAGCTATTCGAGACAACCTTCCCCGCTTAGCTTCTTCCCCCACTCTTAGACTTCATCGTTATAATGTATAGTAGTGGGAAGGTCCCACCACGAGAGCCACGCGGCGCGGGCAGCACTCACTAACTTTACGGCCGTAGGTAGTAGTGGGAAGAAGTTCGATGGTGGGGCCTTACAGTTCTCGTAGGGGAATACGTTGGAACTCCCTGGTCTAAACCATAGATTCCTTGTTTGGGATACAGTGATTTTCATAAATATACGACCATTCTTAAAAAGAAGATTACGTCTTTAATATTCGAGTAGAAGTTGTATTCTACAACCTTTTCATATGGGCCTAAATTTAAAATTTAATAAATACGTTTCGTAGAGCTGCGTCAATTATACATATTCTGAAAATTTCATCAAAATTGGTCAACGATGCAATGAGCTATGATAATTTAAAGTTTATTTAAAATTTCAGTCTTTCGCATTTGTCGGTCTCTAGCTGCAATAAATCTTAGGATCCTTAGATCTTTCAATACATGTCTTTTTTTCCCGTATTAATCGATTTCGATGAAATTTTTAAAGTTCATTAGAGCAAAATCATTCGTTGAATTTAAAGATACTACTCTATTACTTATAATTTTTATTTTGTATAAAAATTCACAGTCTGTTCATTGTAGAATTGAGTTCATCAATTGTGTGTTATTGATAACTGTACCTTCGAAAACATAACAAATTGCAGTAAGTTCAAAGATAGATCAAACATGTACAGTTTCTAGAGATAGAAAACGAGTGAACTGTCACTCGACGCGAACATACAAGATGATCCAGCATGATTGATGCACACAGTCCAAGAATTCACGGAAACGGAGCGAACATCTCGTCCGTGCATACTAGTCGTTCGAGTCTAACATACCCTCTGTCTCTCTCGATTTATTTTCCTGGCAAAAAGAACCGTCTTCACCGTCATTCCACGCTACTCGTCTCGCGAAAGCGAGAGAACGCAAAGGCGCTTTACAATATGATAAAGCTTCTCGTCGGACTGGAACAGCGTCTCAAATATCCGACTCGATAAGTACGTGCTCCGAAGCAATAATGCCGGCTGGCGGAAGTTAATGAAAGCACCGGAACCCCGGCTTTCTTCACGTCGCTCGTTAATTTCAGCGTAAACCGCGCGAGTTGCCGCGCCGCGCCGCACCGAGAGAGAGAGAGTGAGAGAGAGAGAGAGAGAGAGAGAGAGAGAGAGAGAGAGAGAGAGAGAGAGAGAGATACTCTCGGAATCCATGTAAACGCGCGGAAAGCAGTTGGCGCTGAATGTCTCGAGACTTTTATCGCGGCAAGCTGCAAATGCTTTAATTTTGTCGTCCGCGTTTTCCGGCGGTGCGCTTCCCGTCATCAACCGCCCCACGTGCCCTGTGCACTGTGCACTCTCGGAAAATTCGCGTGTCGACCGTCAGCCGGCTTTCAAACCGATGCGCGCACTTCGAGAACACTTGTCCGACGCTCTCTCTTCGCCTCTCACAACGCCACGCTGTTTTTCGTAATCCCACGCCATTCGAACCGAGATGGGAACGCGAAGAACGCTCTTTTGTCCCGGGACAAGCTGTTTCACCGCGTCGGTGGTCGATAAAAAGTCTGTCGACGTCGTTAATTGAATCGACTGCGGCGTGAGAACAATGTAACATTTTGTAAATCTTTCTGCGCCGCGAGCTTCATTCACCTTCCCGGTGACTACGTACTCGCAATACGACGAATAAAATATTAATTGGTTACTGTATATGAAATGTTCGATTTTGAACAGTAACATTAAACAAACGTTACTCATAAAAGTAAGCACCATTGTTATCAACGTATTCTGTAAATGAATTTTAAGATTCTTGATTGTATTACGGTAGAAATTTTATTTTATGATCATTCACATTTTTTATTTTGAAGATAGTCATCTCCAGTTATTAGTTCCTTTTACCATCGACGAACAATATATTGATTAACCATCACATTCTACCATAAATCACATAATGCTACCGTCAATATGGTGTTTTTTTCACGTATATAAGAAGAATCCACGGCTTGACGTTGAAATCAATTTTATTTACATGACAAATTAAATACCTACATTAAAATTGAAGACAGGATCTTAAGGATCAGCTTTATAACTCAAAAAGACATATAATCAGGCTTGGATATTATGTAAATTTGAAAAATAATCGTTAAGATAATATATTACCGTTTTGGCTGCATGCCATTTCATCTTTCAAATGAAATTCGAATACTTTTTCATTTCATCTTTCATTTGATCAAATAATTCGTACTCTCCAAGACATTATTTGTTTCGTGTACTAAAGAACATTGTCAAAAACGAATACAGCTAGACTTTAATCATTAACCTACAAAAATTGTCATATCTAAAGTTAATAATTAATTTCCGTACTTCGTTAACCGCTACTTGAAGTGAAATTATTTATTATTTCACTTGAACAATGTAATTGAAATAAATAATGAATAAAATAAAATATTATTTGTAAATAATTTATTTCATTTAAACGCCAAATGAAAATTTATTTTTTATGTTACTCGTAAAATGCATATAATAAAGTATTTAGAATAATTCATTATTTCAAATAATTATTTGTTATCTTATTTCAAATGCAATGCGCCTATCGCTGTCTTTAATAAACCTGTACACTGTAACAGTATTTCTTCATCGAAACACTTGATAATATTAGCATTCTAAAATTGGACATTTCATAGAAAACAGAGAACCTTTATTTATTACTCGCTCGACGTACAGTTGGTTGGAATCCAGTTTTGTATGGTTTCAAAATTATTTTAGCGTTTTTTCAAGGTTTAAAGTTATAGCATAGTATGTCGTTCAATTTGTCTCAAAAGTCAAAAAAATATGTTAACATTAAATAAATTTATTTTGAAATTTTTTACTCTGAAATTTGTATAAAAGTGAATACTCATCAACTCTTGTTGGCAACATATTTTTTCCAAACCATCGGAATCATATATTAAGGAAAATGGAACGACACTCCTAAGAATAGTAAATTTTATCTTAAACATTCACAATCTGACTGTAATTATACAATACGGGTAGAATGTTAATAATTCCGAAACAAGCTACCCAAATTTCCAAGTAAAGTATATCTATGAGGTGAGAATTGTCAAGGCGTACTTCTAAATTGTTCTTTTTCTTATAGAAAATCATAATAATAATCCAGCAAATCTTATAGGGCTGTAGTTATTGTAGACAATAGTTAGGTAAATGTTTAATATAATATTTCTCTATTTTAGAATGTAAGTAGCATATGTGCAGAAATATTCATAGCTTACATTACAATTTATACATCTTATTTTACTGAATCTGTTTTCTTTCAACTAAGAAACATCGAACAACACTAATAGGAATACTTATGCCGTAAATTCTCGGTATCAGATTGACACGATGGAATAAGGGAAGGGTGCTAATAAGTCTGAAACAGCCCTCCCATATTTTCAAGTTAAATATTTCTAGATTAATTATAGATTGTTCTTTCTCTAACATAGAATCATAATAATAATGCAGCAAACCGTAGGGCAATGGAGTATGTAGAAAATCGTAGGGAAATGGTTACTGTAGAAAATCACAGGGAAAATGTTTAATATAAGTTTTCTCTAATGTTTAATATAATTTTTTTCCATTTTACATTGCCCACTTTAGTATTTATACATATTCTTTTACGTAGATCTGTACTCATATGTCTTTTTATCAGTGTGTTTCATTACGATTAAGAAAAATCGAACGGCACTCATAAGAATACTTTTGTTGTAAATTCTAGGTATCAGATTGACACGATAGAATAGGGGAAGGGTGCTAATAAGTTTGAAACAACCCTCCCAAATTTCCGAGTGAAATATTTCGAGGAGGTAAGCATTGTCGTCGAGGCGTAATTCTAGTTTGCGCCGAGTGCCGCTCGAACAACAGCAGACAGGTTCGGTTCCCCGTGGCCAAGAATTCGGAAGAAGCGTCACTTGACGCACCACGACACTAACCTAAGTAGCACTCACACGAAATCGGAGCCGGGGCGTTCTCTTGACACGCTCCGGCGACGGGTTTCGTCGTCTGAAATTCCACGCCAAAGTACAAGGAGCTGCGAGGTGAAGTGTATAAGCCGATATTCTCCGGGAGGATGATGCAAGATGTATACGCGTGTATACATCCTGAAGTAGCTGCGGCCCCGTTTACCAGCAAATTACTTTCGTTTCGCTTCCCAGAAAATTCGTCTGCGCCTCCCTTTATAGTCGCGCTTAATCATTTGTATAATTTTCGCGTCACGCTACGGTTGGCTTTACCAATTTGCTTACGTACAGCCCCGGTGAAGTCTGTTTCTTTCTTCCCGTGAACTATAGTACACAATAACTGGATGGAATGTTCTCGCGAAATCAAATTTTGTTCAATCATTTTATAAAAATCAAGACTAAATTCATAATAATATCGAGGTGTATATGTTTGCTTATTTTCTAGATTTATAATTATACTCTTCCAACTTTTAGTATAATTTTTTATCTTAGAGTTGGTTTCAGAATGTTCTTATACATTAACCAGAATATACAGGACGCGCATTGTTTTAAACACGTGCACACTATTGGGAGGCAAAGTGACGATCGCGCGAAGACGCGGGAGAAACAAAACCAACGAGATCACAAGCACACAACAGAATCAACAACACAAGACGACGCGCGAATTTCAATCATTCCAACAGTTTATTTGTCTAAATGACCAACTAAACAAAAGAAAATTATCATAAAGATGAAATTGTTTGCATACATACAATAAGGGACGTAGAAACGTCTAATAATTACTTCTCCTCTTTATTAATTACGTTACTGATAAGTTCTAACGCGAATTGATAACTAAATTGGCTATGTATATGCATCTTATATTGCCAGAGATAGAACACAATTCTTTTTTTCTATTAAAAATTTCAGTCTATTAAAAATAAGAGTAACCAACTTTTTAAATATTCTCTATACTCTACATATAAACTTGAAATAATCAATAGTTTAACAATAACGAATTTCCATTACAATTGTTTATGCATGAAGTACGCTTATCATTATTAAACTGTGGACCCTTATGCAAAATAAAAATTTCATACATCAATAGTAAAAAACAGGAGCCAAATAAGAAGTTGTTTCTTTCTTTAATAATTCGAGTAAGCTGGAAATAACACATCGGTATTTCTAAATTCTTTTCATAGCTACAATATTTTAAATGGTATATGTCTACTGTCTAATGCAGGCCTGGCCAACACGCGGCTCGCCACGTTCAATTGTGCGGCCCGCCGGGCGATTTTATATTTCTATTGAAACTTTTGTTTCTCGTTGTATGTATACAAAGAAATATTAAGTAAATGAAAATTTGCATGTGTCATTGTTATAATGCGAAAATGTGACTACGAACTCCAGTTCTATATTTGATATCCACGAACACCAAATATTACTGACAGAATCGGTTTCGTTAGGTAACCATCGGTCGGCAACCAACCAAAACTGCATATGATAGTCCTGCATTTGATAGTCCTTTCTCCGAATTAGCAAAATATGATAAAATGTTTGAAATATTTTCATGCCCATTTCATGTTGATGTGAACAATGTTCCTGAAAATCTGCAAATGGAGTTAATTGAGCTACAGTGCAACAATGAAATGAAACAGATTTTTGCGTCCACATAAAAAATTAATTTTTACGATACGTATATTACATCGGGGAGATATTCCAACTTAAAATATTTTGCACAACGAGTTGTAAGTACTTTTGCATCCACATATATGTTTGTGAAACATTATTTTCGAAGATGAAATTTACAAAGAGTCCATCGCGCGTTTCATTAACTGATGCCAATTTAAAAAACCAGCTAAGATGTGCAACGTCGAACATAAATATAGATTTACAAAAATCAAGTGAAAGAAAGGATAAAAAAATATCTCATTAATTAAGACTCGAGAGTTAATTATACTGAATCATAGTATAACAATAAAGTTTTATTCATTTTGTGTTTGTATTACATCTTTTAAAAACATGTTTACCTGAAGTGCGGCCCGCTGTAACGTTACGCGTCATCAAAGTGGCCGGTGAAACCATTTGAGTTGGCCAGGCCTGATCTAATGGATATACAGGGTGTTCCGTTTAAATAAGAACACCTAAATATCTCTTCAGGTTATTGTGATGCAAAAAATATTTGTTACGTACTGTGCATGGTGTTAATCGACCAAATATCTGGCACGAATATTTTTTTCGGAGTTGTCAAGGTCATCGATGTTTTTTGGTACATAATTACATTTTTTTTATTGCATCGTGTAACTGATGGAAAAATACATTCAGATATGTATAATAACATGACCTTGAAATGACCTTGATCCTTGAAAATTGAAAACGACTCCTGAACCTATGAGTGCGAAGAAAATATTTTTTATCACACTAAGAATATCGATCAACAGATATGTGTATGTGTTAACTGTTAAAATAACACTCACGTTCTACGTTACTACATTTTCTGGAACGTGCAATGACCGACTGTACAGATCTTTCAATTGTTTCGACATTAATATCAGCACAAACTCTAACTATTCGGTTCTTCATATCCTCTGGTGTAGTTGGTCGTTCATTATAAACTGTTTGTTTCAATTTTCCCCGCAAAAAAGTCCATTGTTGTGAGGTCTGGTGAACGCGGTGGCCATCCTACAACTCCGGTACAACCAATCCATCGATTTGGAAATTTTAAATACAAAATTTGTTTGACAAGGCGTGTAGAATAATCCGGACAACCGTCATGCTGATACCACATTCTTAAACAGATATCTAATGGTACATCATGAACAAGCATTTATAGCTCATTTTGCAAGATTGCTGCATACTTTTCTCCATTTAAAGTACCGTTTATGAAATAAGGACCAATTATTTGATTATTTAATATGCCACACCAGACATGTACACTCCATGGTCTTTGCTTATCCACTAATCTTAGCCAGTGTAGACTGTCAGTTGACCAATAATGCATGTTTCTTAGATTTAGCTGTTCATGGATGGTGAAAGACGCTTCATCAGTAAATAGTACTCTTTTAAAAAATGATTCGTCATTTTCGTATTGCTGCAAACATCACCGAGAAAAATTCATACGATTTACAAAATCTGTTCCGTGAAGGTCCTGATGTAACGATAGATGATAGGGATGAAATTTTTCTTCTTTCAATATCCGTATTATGCTTGTTTTAGAAATGCGACTTTGACGCTCGAGTTGTCTTAAACTCATATGTGGAGTTTTGTTGACTTTATCGACTATAATTATTTTGTTTCTTTCGTTCGTAATAGTGCTAGTTCTTACATGCTTTTTCACAATAGTACCAGTTTCACGAAAATGACTGATCAACTTTTTATAAGTAGAAAGTGCTGGACGATTACGGTCTGGAAATTTATCTTTATACATTCGAACTGCTTGCCTTAAACAATGATCAGCTTTACCGTAAATGAATAAAATATAAACTTTTTCTTGCATTGAGTAATTCATTTCAAACAGCACGTCGATGCACGTATAGATAAATTGAAACTGATCGGAATTTATCAGTTTAAATTTATCTATACGTGCAACGGTAGGTATCATCAGTATTGCGACAGTAAACATGTTTATTTACATATTTATGTAAGACTTGATGTAGAGTCTTAGTCAAAGCCTACGATCTCAATAGACATTAGTTCTAGGTAAAACTTTAATTTTCGAGGATCAAGGTCATTTCAAGGTCATGTTATTATACATATCTGAATGTATTTTTCTATCAGTCACACGATGCAATCAAAAAAATGTAATTATGTACCAAAAAACATCGATGACCTTAACAACTCCGAAAAAAATATTCGTGCTAGATATTTGGTCGATTGACACCATGCACGTTACGTAACAAATATTTTTTGCATCACAATAACCTGAAGAGATATTTAGGTGTTCTTATTTAAACGGACCACCCTGTATAATCTAATGGGCGGACAAAAGAGTAGAGACCGAGTTTTACTCAAAACAATATTAATTACTTTCAAAAAGGAAAGAATATGTTAGAACGCGAACATTCTGGAGTATACTAATCGGGACATCTCTGTAGATTTACTTATATGTTATTTGTACCGTGTTATAACACGGTGGTGCTCGTTATAACATGTGTGCGTATGTGTGCGTGCCTCGATGATATACGCGTGTTGCCGCTGTACGCGCTCTTTCCTACTCTAAGTGAACGTCAAACTGTAAACACGTATATTTCTATATATTAAAGCATATTTGTCCATAAAGTGCAGACAGATTATTTGTATTACTTGAAACTCCAAAGCAAGTTGCATAAACTCCAACAGAATATATGTTGTAAATTTTATCGCCGCTCCACAGAGATATCTCTGTAACATTCGTGGAACGTTAATAAATTGAGTCGAACATTTTCATGTAAATATCGTACAAATAATCCAGCAGTTTCGCAATTCAATATTTTGCAATGTATTAACCGTGATCACCGGTTTATTTTTGTAAGCATTGAATCCTACTGTAGCCGACTGTACAACTAAATCAGACAACATCCCATAGTCTGTGGAACTCGGAAGTCCAAGTTGCTAAGTATTGCATTGTGATTTCAATGGCTCCGGAGAATTTATTCCTGTTTCTCGTGTTGGCTGCTGCATACCTTTGCAGCATCTTTGCATACCTATACGTGAAATACATGCGTAAATTGCGACCCACGAGTCAAATGTTTCGGAATTCGCATTTATCACTTAGGAAGTATGTGACGCTCGTGAATGCAACGGGGCCGAACGCAACTATTCTAAGTATGAACATTTGTCAGACTGTCTTCTTTCGCGACGCGATTACAAACGTTCTCGTCATGCACCAGAACCATTGTCATTAACAGGAGCAACATATGAAACGCTTTCGAACCACCCTGCGCCCTGTGCTACGACTTTAATTCACTACGTTGCACCGAATTCATTCTACGGTAAATGTACCAGTTACCATGCCCCGCACGGTAATCAGAGACAAAACAAATTTTCTTACAATTGATAAAAATAATATGAAGTAACTAGCATTACTATATTTTTAAAGATAAAATTTAAGTTTCACATTTATGTATAAATCAAAAGTATTATAATAATTTTTGTTTCGATAGAAAATATTAGTTTAATACAGGCCTGGCCAACCCAAATGGTTTCACGGGCCACTTTGATGACGCGTAACGTTACAGCAGGCCGCACTTTAGGTAAACATGCTTTTAAAAAATGTAATACAAATACAAAATTAATAAAACTATATTGTTATACTATGATTCAATATAATTAGCTCTACTCTCGAGTCTTAATTAATGAGATATTTGTTTATGCTTTCTTTCACTTAATTTTTGTAAATCTATATTTATGTTCGACGTTGCACATCTTAGCTGGAATTTCTAAATTGGCTTCAGTTAATGAAGCACGTAATGAACTTTGTAAATTTCATCTTGGAAAAAAATGTTTCACTAAGATTTGTGGATCCAAAAGCACTTACAATTCATTTTTTACAAACAATGTTACTCGCTTTCGGTAACATTTGGCGTTCGTGGATATCAAATATAGAACTGGAATTCGTAGTCGCACTTGCGCATTATAACAATGACACATGCAAATTTTCATTTATTTAATATTTTTTGTATACATACAACGAGAAACAAAAGTTTCAATAGAAATATAAAATCGCCCGGCGGTGGTGGGCCGCGTGTTGGCCAGGCCTGGTTTAATACCTTATTCCCCGAGACAATGCAGTTTCTCGTTTCCGATTATAGAACATGCTAAGAAATCGTGATAAACCAGTGGATCATAAAATAATGATTTTATTGTGCTACTGCATAAAATGTTGTAATTATTAAAAGTACTAAGTTTGTAGTTTATGGAAAAATAACCGAGGTAAGCAAATAAATATTATTTTATAAGTTGAAACAAATCCGGGAATCGGGTCCAAACTTTTGAAACATTTCTTATTACCGGTGACCGTTGACTACGTCAAGGTCTCTCATCAGCGTTGGCCTTACCGGACAGTGGTACTTGCGTTTGATATTAAACTTAATCTATATGCTTATGATTTCTTTTTCGCATCGTAAATGGTACAGTAATATGGCTGAAATATCCGGTAACTCAGGCACGGAAACTGGACATCACAATTTCTTGTGTCCGGTAAATGAGGCCAAAACTTAGTTAATATTTCTTTCACTTTTTAACATAATCGTCCAGAAAAATGTGACGATATAGAAAAAAGGTCGATAAATAATCGCTTATCACAAATACAGAATACTTTCGAATTAACGAAAAACCTTCAAGTCGTCAATAAATATCCGGTAACTGGTACCTTTACCTTATTTCACTTTAGATTTAAAAGACTCTGGTAGAATAGATTACAGGATTGTTTTCTTTTTCTGTACAAGGTCTATAAAAAATGAGAGTAAAGCCAATCGTAGCGTAACTATATCTCTGGGTCGGTGGAGATTTGTAAAAAAGAGTCCGTGCAAAAATGTCGACCTTGATTTTCAAGATCAAAAGTTTTTTTCATTGCATGATATAGTACTCATAACGAGGAACAAAAGTCTTAAAGGAAGCATAGAACACAAATGAACCGTCCTCGTAAAATACGACTCTGAAGTTTCCTAAACTATTGTATTCCATATGTCTACAGGGTATTTACACTAACTAATGTTGAAAATTAGTCGTTTAGGAGATATTTGGACTTGAAAAATGCGTTATGTCGTTATGTTGAACCTTTTCTGTAAGGAATAAAAACGAACGTGTTAGTGTGACAGTAATGGTGTCTTGGAATTATTTAAATCGAAATATCTCCTAAACGACTAATTTTTCAATATAAATAGATTAATACTTTCTTATAAAAAATGTCCAACTGCATAGATTGATGTATTAAAAAGTGTATAATTCCATTTAAAAAAACGAGCTTGACCTTTATATGACCATAACGCGTTCATCCACGAATATACTAATAACACCAAATCATGCCCCACTCAGCACCATAGCGAAGAAATCAAGATGTCAAAATCGAGTGAGACACCCTGTATAAAAGAAAATTTGGAAATATTGGAAAATGTTATATTTATACTTCTCTAAATGTTATCATACTGCGAGTTTAGTAGCCGAAAGTAAAAATATAAATCCTCAAGATTCTACTGCAGAAAGAATCATGCATAAAATCGTACTTTATATTTAATTTGACAAAACTTTGTAGGACTTTCGAACGATCGCATTGAAAGTTCTGGTGTGACGCTGTGACAGCACACTATTCTTTCACAATACGGCTCCTCTCGACAGTTCACTTATCAGTAAACTGTTAAGCTCGAAATTCAGCAAATATTTAGACGGAGCTTCATAATGCTCACATTGTTACACTGCCAATGTTGCAACACGTTCGTTCAATGCATCTGAGAAAGCACGCCGCGGAAGCAGAAGATATCCTTTATCGACCGGAAGAAGTCAGGAGGCTTAGGCGTAGCGTGTTAGCAGCCAGCCAGTCGCCATTGTTGCGGGCCTCGAGAGCCGGAGAATCTCGCGCGGACTAGTTCACCGTTCCTGCAAAACGTTTATAGATGCAATCGTTGATTTTCACGAGCTCAGCCGAGTAATGAATATCCTTCTCAACAATTAATTCACTTTGCTGTAATTTTGAGGACCGCTAAACGGTCCCGATTGTGTTTTAACGAGTCCTCTCTCGATCACCAATTCAATTACATCGAAACACGTAACAATTTCTTTAAAGGAGTACTTTGATTTTGAATGCTATTATTTTTCCAAATATTTAGAAATTTCTTTTCAGGAGAACTATTGAACTTTTTGCATTTGGATTTGTTACACTCATTTATAGGTATTTCGAGTTATGAAATATTTGTATGTATAAAATACAAGTATATGAAATTTAGACATGTGCTATACTGTAAATAGATTTTAAAAATACTCACTTACATTAATTCTTTACATTCGTAGGTATAGTTAGACCACGGATTTTTGTGGAAATTAAGAATTGTTGGAATTATGTGCAAGATACGGGAGATGAATAGGTAGGGCACGCCGGGGCAGAGTGATATAATGCAATTATCTGGACACTGTGCATAAGTAGCATAATTATGACTAGATATTTGAGGTTCGTTAATTAACTGTTCCTCATGATAAAATTTATGTCTGTATCTACAGATGTCGATAGCTGTTATTCAATCTTTTTCGATTCTGTAACAGCAAAGTAAATATTCATGTTTGATTTCAATTCCTCTGATTTGACGTTCAGTTGCTTGAAGAGAAAGTAATAAAGTTCTGCCTCTTTGTTTTGGTATATGGTCGATATTTTTTTGCTGAGATGTTTCATATCTCTGGTGGGGCACATTGATACATCTCCTGGTTAAACTTCACCATAGGGGACCCAAAATTTTCAACTTTTCTGAATGTAATACTACATTTTGGCGTGAAAATGATGGAACTGAAAGTTTTACTGCGCGGAATTCACTGGTTCAAAAGTTGTACGCGAGTAAAGTTGCTCGATTTCAAGTGCGTTTGTCAGGTTAGAACGCCGCAATATTGATTTGTAGTTACGCGTTATTCGTATCTATCTTAGAGTTTAAAACTGTATTACTTTAATTGTAAGTGTTTGCTTTCGTGTTTGCAAATTCATGATATCCTATGTCTTAGATCCTTTTAGCTCTACAAAGTTATCGAATTTCATACCATCGCGGAAATAAGAATTCCATCAAGATATTAAGTTGTTAGCAAGTATAATTTTTAAAATACGCCTCTTTGTATTAAATTGTTGTAAAAATTGTGCTCCCTGATGGATTACTCGCGACGAGACTTAACTCGCTCCACGATTTCAATTTTAACTTATAATCTCCGTTGCGTTGTGTTGCGATCAGGTAACCTTATCAGTTTACAAGATACAATGTTTGTGGCAACATTTATAACAAGTCTACCTCATAACTTTACTTTGTGCGTGCTTATGCAAGTTTCGACAGTGAGAAACTCTATCATATGCACAGAAATAACACAGGAACTTTACGAAATTCTATTAAAGTTTTAATTTTATATCGCTCTTGGTATGTAAACTGTCGAACTCAATCGTGTGCAAGGTGCCCACTTAAGGGCGGCCACCTAAATATATCCTTCCGTTTTCATGGTATAAAAACATTTTGTATGCAGTTTGACTGATATTTGTGGACAAATACACCGTAGAGAATTTTATGCCAAGATCATGCAGCGACCGTAATAAGTAGAGAGCGGATGTTTATGCAAATGCATATTTCTATAGGAAGTAGGTAAAATTTTGAGATCTGGACAGAAATTTGTTTTGTCATTAGGAGAATCTAAAAATATAGTTTCTATTTTGCATATTTTGCATATTGCATATATTCTGCATAAGTGCATATTTATTGCATAAACTACATAAATTTTGCATACGTGCATATTTGGATGAAAATCTATTAAGCAAGAACATACGAAATAGATAAAAGATAAACATAGTAGACCTAGCAACGTTGCGTCGGCCGTCTCAGTCACGGACATTGTCATCAATATCTCTTTGATCATCTGTCTATTAGTAAACTATCTTATAACCAGGCATAATTATAATTATTATTCATTTACATGATTCGATCAGTGGTGCTAAGAGTGAAATCGTGCTTAAGAATTCAAATATTGAGAAGATGCCTAAGGTGAAAACTTGCAAATGTGTAATGGTGTCCAAATGGATTGTAGCTTTAGGGGATAATTCTATTACTGCAGAGGGAGAAGACGTTACTGTAGAAGCTATTCGAAACGTAAAATATATACCCGGCGATTACGGACAGAAAGTTACATCCGAATGACATTATTTTTAGATTATAATAACGTTTTATAACATCTCAATTTATAATCTGTTAAACGTTTATTCCATTTCTTTCAGATTAACCATAAACTTCAAGCTAAATTACAAAGAAATGGCAACTACAATATACTGTCTAAAATTAGTGATATTTTGAAAGGTGCAAATGTCGAAAGGCCACAAGAAATTCCAGCACAGTATTGGTATAAATACAAATATGCCTCTGTGGCGGCTACTTCCTATGCTTGTCAGAGGGACAGTAGGACAATACCTTTCCTGCTACTACCTGAATCTTATTCTGTTTGAATATATATCGTCCTAAACTGTCTTTACGACATCCCGCGTCTAAGGCACGGGTCCGCTACATAGCCTTACTGATGAGTCCTCTAGCGGACCTAGGATGAAACGTTTCCTTCTCCTTTTTCCATCTTTTCATAATTCAGAGCCGCCATACCTCTACATATAACGTCGTGTGATCTGCAGAGATCGTTTTCGGCGTATAAGTTAATTTTAACCGATAAAAGGCACAATTTTACAACCGATAATTTACAAAAACTATTGTAACATACTGTAATTTAAACTACAACAAATAAATTATGTTGCATATATTTGACATATATTTTGCGTGCATTTTGCATATATCTTGCATGTTTCGACATGTCATAGCTGTATAAAGATCCGCTGTCTAGTAATAAGTAATAATCATTCTGAAGATCTGCTTGCAGATGTCAGGGATTAGGCCAACAAACCTACCCTGGTGTTTGCAAGTTGGAAAAATGACTTTATTCTTTTATTGGTTTCGCGTACGTAGCAAACATTGCCGCCAGATGCATTGCCAGTCGTGCACTGTTACGGGACTACCCGGTCAGTGTGGTCAAGGAAAGTCCCAAAACGTAGAGCCACCTAAATTGGCGACAGGGAGTTCCTTTCCCCCGCCGATCAGGGCGGTGTTTCAAGGAAAAGAAAACTCCACCCTCGCGTCTTCAGGTGAGCAAGCTTCACCCGCACGTTTTCGGAAAATGCATTACCATCTTCGGAGAATTTGTATATACAGAGAGAAAGTACACGAAAAACACACTTTGTCATTCTCACGAGTCAGTCGACGAGTCGAGCCAGATACTCTGTCAATCCCTACACTTTAATACAATATTAAACCAGATCGTGTATTAGTCACTTCACCTGTAACTCCTTCAACCATTACTGTAGAATTCCGAGCCGAGAGTCGAATCCAGGACCTCGCGGTTTGTAGCTGATCAGCCCTGCACATACACACAGAACCCATAAACTTTTCCTAATCTCCATATGGTATTTGATCTGTGGGGTTCTGATCCCCCATTACTATCATTTTTCGACCTTTCTCACTCACACATATCTTTTTCAGTATATACTGAATGAACTAACTATTAGAAACACGTGTATAAATGGACAAATTTATATCGAAACGATAAATTTCTAAGTCAAAATCTAGCTGCACTGAATTCCACTTATCTTTAGGAAGTATTGATGCTTGCAAATTGCAAATGTACGTTTAGCAACACAGTAGGCAACAATATCTGGCACATAGGCAATAAATATATTTTTCGTTCAGTGGTACTAATCATTTATTTATCGATAGTAAGTGCATGTTTTCTTTGACTTCTAAAACTAGAAATAAGTGTTTGGTGTTTTTAATGATCTCGGAATTGGAGCGGAATAGATGCTTATTTTATTCTAAATGTTTCAGCAATATTGGCCATAACTGCATTTGTGTTCTCAATTAAATGTTGCAAAAATCGGTTAGAGTAAAGGAATGCAATGCTAATACAATTATAATACAATACAACTATCCCTTTAGTCACCTAAATACTACAATAAAAATATGATATAAACTATTGCTACCAAATTCGATAACTATTGCTACTGAAAAATGAAAGAAATGCTTTTATTGCAGATTCGAAAAAACTTAGGAACAAATGATTAAAACCATATGAAAAATTGCTATGTACGACAACAGAGTAATTAAGTAAATTACGTAAAAATTTAAACGCACTATAACTTTAGAAAACACTTGTGGAAACTGTTAAATTTGTCAACGTTTGCATTTAGGTAATACTCCTTAAAATATAACTAGACTGTGGATCTGAATGCATTCATAGTGTTGTTATAATGATATGAAATGACGGCAGATGTGAAGGTGCCCCCACCCTGCGATATTATGAAGATATTGAAAAGATTCAGTGTTACGATGACGTGAAATTATGGCAGCAGTGAAGTTGCGTCCCCATGCAATATTCCGAAGATATCGTAAAAATTTGAGTTAAAGCCGCCTCTACAATCGAGAGAAGTTGACATTCGAATAGAGGCTCTGGTTTCTATTCAAACGGTTTATTGACGAGAAGAAGATCGACCGATCTATTTGAGATGTAAAAGAGAGTGGAAGTAAAGCAATCGAAAACATACAGAGACTCGCATAATTATTCACATACCTTTTCAATCAGACAACTTTTTGTAAAAGTCGATCAAACATGTACATGACTTGCACTGAAAATTAAAAAGAAAAACAGCATTTGGTCTGAATCACCACAAAAATAGTGAATGTTACTTTTGACAACTTTTTTATCTGAGTTTCTAAACAAAATTTAGAAAACATATTTGTAGATACATCTCAGTCATATACATACATACATTGTGAAAATTTCATTGAAATTAGTTAATGTTGCTCTGAAGTACAAACGATTTTTATAAAACTACTATTTTCATCATTTTAATCGTTTTCAGCTCATAGTGACATCAACCAACATTGATGAAATTTTCGGAATGTATATAATTGATGCAAATCTACAAAACAGGTTCAACTAATTTTGGACCTACTGGACTAATGTTAGACTTAATTCTTCTACTTTTAGACCTAATACAATAATTAATGAGAACGTAAGAACGTACGTACCTGACTAGCAGTATGTGTAATCGTATGTCATAATTCGACTACGGATTTTATGCATTTATGACAAAACTGAGTTGCTGCAATTTAAAACAGAAGAATGATTAAAACAACTTAAGTATGGCGATATACTATTTTTAATCTAACAAGATCATAAAAGAAGGAAAGAAACTTCTATGTCGTTATCGTTCCTTGCAATTGGTATAGACCAGGCAGTTCCAACAAGTAGCTTCGAGGCACGTTCCCCGCTTAGGTTCTTCTCCCACTCTTAGACTTCATTGTTATAATGTATAGTAGTGGGAATCTCCCACCATAAGAGCTGCGCGGCGCGCGCAGCACTTACTAACTCCACGGCTGTACGTAGTAGTGGGCAGAGGTTCGATGGTGGGGACCTTGCAGTTCTCGGAGGGGAATACATTGGAACTCCCTGTTATAGACGATTTTTTCTGCATAAAACTTGAGAGTCTAGATACAATCATATGTTAATTTCGATCAAGACGCTAACACTGTCCAACAAATTCCAACTTTCTTTATGTTTCCTAATTACTGTTGGGAGGTTCTTAAAGAGTGTTCTGCGCTAATTCCGAATCTGCCCTTACTTTTTCGCCTACACGCACACTATTTTTCAACTTTAAACAAATATTGTGATGTTATTATAAAAGATATTGAATTGTTCTTTGCAGCAAAAGATTCTATAGACTTTACCGAGTATAGTGATATCCAATATTAATACATTATGAATGTTTAAACACCTTTAAGCAATTATTAAAGACGGGGGGACACAATTTTTGCACCAATTTTGAGGATATTTTTGAATTTTCAAAAAACTTGAAATTTTGAATTTCAAACAACTCTATAAGAACCACCCAACAGTAATTAGGAAATAAATTTGGTGTTGGACAGTGTAATTAAGACGTTAATTAAGAGGAACTTCTCGTATAACGGCAGCGAAATAAAGTGATTTTTAAGATTATTTTCGCAGAATAATTACTGGACATATGAAACTAGACCTTTTGTGGACGTAAAAAGAATAATCTTGAAAGACGAGTGTCCTTTTCCAGTTCAATTCTTCTGACTATTTTTATTTATTGCATAATATGCATGTTACCCGAAACTGTCTTTTGAACTGACGTGCACGCTAACTAAAAATCTAGTAAAGTAAGCAACTTCAGATAAAGCTCATTCATATCTTTACATATTTCTTCAGTGATTTCAGTGATTTGACATATTTACGTTTGATTTTTTATTTACGATATGTTTTTCAGCAATGTAAATTTAACTAATTGGCCGAAGAAAGTAAACGTTTCTTGCGAACCCTAGACCTTTTCCAACTTCTCATATTATCCTTTCAAAATCTTCAAGTTCAAGGTTCAATCTCAGCGTAATGTGTCGAACTTTAAGAAGAATTTTCACTTTTTGTGTTTCGATCATTGTTTTGATGGACGTCTCATCCTACGTCAACAATGCCTACACTGCCGAAGCTGTTAAGAGGTCTTGTATATTATATAATAAACAATAAGAAAAAATGAACTCAAAAAAACACTTATACTTAAAGACTATCTGTTTACGCCTCTAAAAGGGATAGTGCAATGTGTCCAACGGTTATTCTACAAAAATTCTTAAAAATCACTTGTTTTCATTGCCTTTACACGAGAAGTCCCATTAAGGAATTGCAGTAGAACGATACCAGAGGACCACAAGTTATCACGAAATCAAAGGACAGTACGTGATCGATTGAAGGTGGACCGACCACCGAGCGAGAGAGCTAGCGCGATGGTGTCCAGCAAATTACTCCGTCCGCGCTCGAACTGCGCGCGGTCCATTAGCAGAATCCCATTCTACGGTTTTTCAATCGGCGCGGGGCCCATTCGAACCACGGGCAACGTCTCCCGTCCAATCTCCGTTGTTCTCAGCCAACGCCAATCTGGCACCTTTCGTTTCCCATTCATCCGCCGGCTGAATGAACGCAGGGACGAGCTACCGGGGTGGCGAGGAACGAGGATGATCGAGGAGGATCGAGAAGGACCGAGAGGATCGAGAGGACCGAGGGCGTGGGTGGACCAGGGAGGAATACGCGCGTGTCGCAGTGTCCGCGCGTGCGAGTAGGTCAGAGACACGGTTCCGATGCGACGAGCCTCCAGCGAACGAACGATAACGCCACGGAGACAATGAGAACCGACCAACAATGGCCCCACGGGTGGCAAGATGGCTGGCGCGGGGCTTTAGGCGCTGCCAGGCTACGAGATCGACTGAAAAGAGGACGCGATGCGCCTGGAACGGGACAAATGACGAGTCTACCTACCCGACAGCGTCTGTACACCCCAGCACCATTTAACATGTAGCTGAATAGCTATCTAGAAGAATGCCACGAAAGGTCTCTCCAAAGGCTTGCCTGGGATCCACAGATTTCCGCGATGTCCGGTTGGCCCTTGCCCGACCATCGTTTGATACCTCCTCTGCGACTGTCTCTTCCCATCGACAACGGGAGGTTACTCAGCTTCTTCCTCTAACCTTGCCTTTTGTTGATCCACGATCGGGGAGTATAGGTGTACATCTACTGCGGAGTACTGCTGGTGTGTGTTGAGGAAGCAATTTGAGGATGAATTAGGAGGAGGTAAGCTATTAGGTTGATGCATAAGTTATACACTCCGCGGCAGTACTATCAGACACTATGTAGGGGACAGTTGCCGAATTTGGATCCCTTAAACAATGTCCGATATATACAAAGATGAAAATAATTTTATAAATAAACCGAAATAGTCTAAAAGAATATTACTATTTGAATCTCTTTAAAGTAATACATTTTTTTTCTTAATAAACACAATTTACAATACCAAACATTTTATTTATAGAAGAATAAAATTTATTAATAAAATTTTTAATCAAACTTCCTGTAAAAGTTTTTTAAAAATATTAATTAAACTTGGAAACTAGCAATTGGACCGGTCTATTTTATAAGACTACAATGTAAGCATATAATGTAAAGCATAATAGATTATGAAAAAAATTTATCTTCAAGTTTGTTACGATAATTGTATGACCCATACATGACTGTTGTAGCAGACAAAGTGTGAAGCTTAACTTAACCCTCCGTCGGGCGCGGCCGATCAGAGCGGCACAGGGTAAACAGTTTCCGGTACCCTTCTGAAGCTCTTTCGCTAATTTTCGCTATGTTTAATAATTTTGGTTTAGGATCTAAAATACACAATAAACGGGTTTTTCTAAAAAACGTTTTTGTAATTTTTCCTTCAAGTACATCCCTACAAAGGTGACCTATATTTTGGTTTCGCTTAACTCTTTGCGGACGGGAATTATGTTTAGCGTACTTATCGACGGTACGAATGTACAATTTTCCTTGGGAAATGAAATGGTGTACTGAAAGCTACGCGTATGAAATAAATAAAGGAGCAAGTGTTGTGGTTGGTAAAAATTTGTTTGGTGTTTTTTGAGAATAATAATTTTTTAAAAAATGATTTTTAGTCACGGAGTAGCAATTTTACTTGGGCGACTGTCTGCAGACACGCGTCCGCAAAGAGTTAAAATGGCTTAGTATGGATTCTATGGCCATTTTTCTGAGCGGACCCGATTAAGCACACCGCGCCTCATTCTAAGAAAATCCGAGGCACGCCCGATGGAGGGTTAAAGATGTCATACAACTGAAACTCAAAGTTTATTAATAAATTAATTATTTGGTACTCGTTTTATCATACAACATAAGTATATTTTAAAGAAGATTATGCTGTAAACATTTTTGCTGTTGTTTGATATTTTGTGTTACGATATATTCTTTTGAGAAGCCCCTATTGAATACTACGGCTTCTCATTGTTCCTAAAGTATTATAACATTGAAAGCATTCTTATAAGTTTTATATTGGTTTAGATATCACTTCAGTTTCATCTAAGTACACCTTGAATTTTCTAATTTATGTAATAATTTCTTTTGTTTCAGGTATTGTTGGAATTAGAGGGGCTCTACCAATAACTTCGCCAGTGAACACTAACAACAACAACTGTTTATTACGCTTACGTCACACGCTTTCCAACCGTACACCACAACCCATGCTCTTGAGCGTCGCTTCGCTAGCCCCTGCGGTCCCAGCAACCGAACCGAAGATTTCCGAACCTACCCGAGTCGCACACGGGGTACATGCAGTTGTACGATGTTCTCTTCTCATCAGGTATAAAACCGTTCCGTATCGACCAAGGAACACAATCATATTGTTTCGTACGAATTCTATCGAGAAGTTACAACATTGGAGACCACTAACAATATTTGCACTGTATATCAAACTGGCTATATTTTGCTTTATGCGTCCTTGCAAGAGTATTGAAACGGACTCTACAGGTAAATTTTGGTTATTGAAAATCTGTTTTCTTTTCACTAAACTATTTGAAACTATTTGAAGTTCGCCATTGCTGTCATGAAAAGATCAAAACCCGGTTTGAACATGGTTCTGAATCGTTGTGCACAATAAATACACGGAAATCGCTCAACAACTTCCAGCGTATTGCAACCTAAAAATCTCATCGAAAGAGCAACATTTCAATTTCCCCTGGAAATGTATGGCCAGTACAAATATGCGTTTTTTATTCGCATGGATATTGCAAAAGTTTTGGAAAAAGCTACGGGAACGACATGGAATATGCAAAATGAGGGAATCGGAAAGTTGTATTGCCACTTTCCCATCGAGTTCATCGTCAAACAATATAACATATCGTCTCTTTTATATTACATATTCATCGAAAGAGAAAATGATGATACAACAACACACCAAACTAAGTATTAAGTTGGACACAAATTTTTTCGCTTCCTGCCTTACAAATAACTGTTCTAGTAAATTCCAATCCATGTATTGCTTTCTTCGAAAACTTGCTTGCAGTGGACCCAAAAAGACCCAATTTTGTTAAAAAACATAGTACAACAATTTATCTGAATTCATTTTTAGGCTTGGAGTCTAAAGACTTTTGCCACTCATCGTTCATTTTTGTCTAAGATATTCCTGGATGACACAGCGACTAGAAAACTGAAGACGCTTATCTGGTCCAAAATGTTACAAATTGAAACGTCTGTTAAAATATTAAAAAACTTTTCTCGTTAGTGAAACTACCGTAGATTGAAAGATTTGTAACGAAAGGTGTACTGTCATTTTTTCCATAATATAAGGTAAACGATAAAGGCCTTATATGATCAAACTTGTTCCTCATTTTTGTGCCATGAAACAACCAAAAAGAATTATAGATTACGTTTGAAGCAGTTGTTGCGAAGGGGAAGATACTGTCTTCACATCTGTAATGGATTCATTCAAAATAAAAACTTATTGATACTTTTACGGACAATTCAACTTGGAGCTTCTTCCAGAAAAAATGCGTCCTCAATTCTTCACCTGCTATATCATGTACAAATATCTTACAAATAATGAATGATGGTCTGCGAAAGTAGTGGCCCCATGCTTTAAAATAAATAGAAATTTATTATTGTACTATGTTTCTTAATTTTAAATATTTTCACTTACTCAAGAATCGGAAATTTAGTGTTCAAATACTTTTTAAATACACTATATGTCTTAACTTGTTAATTGCCACGGTCGTTACTGGTGACCGGTGCGTTTGACGTGCTTAACAACGATAGCCATCAAATTAGTGGCACTGAATATCTATTTATTTGTTCTGAAATTAACTAAATTATAGTGTACGGTGCAAACATTATTATCAAGTTAATAATAATAATGATTAATAACTCTGATTGTTTATACAAACGAAATGAGCAAGACTAGTGTGAATTACACAAAATTCAAACGTCAGCCAACGTGTTAACCTATCTAAGTGGATAACCTTAAGAACGAATAACTAATAACTTATTAAAAATTGGACCAAACCACTTACGTTCCTTTGAGATGTCACAAGCACTAGTTTATTAGGTAATGTGTAAAACAGACTAATTAAGAATTACCATTCGTCAAAATTGCGAAGAAAAAAGTACAGCTCAAAATTTTTAACTTTTTAATCCGTGCCTATAATGCAAAATTAAAATATGTCCTTTATAGATCTAACAAGGAGAAGACGCGGTCATTGGGTCTTAGACCCTGTCGAAACTTTGCATACTGGTAGATTTCGTTCGCCTGTTTATGAAAATATAGCATTATAGCCGTCGATACTCAATGATTTTTGAGATATTTACAATTTAAATTTCATTATATCCGTTAAGCCGTTAAGTACAGTTTTGGTTGAAGTTTTTGTCAAGTGCCAAACGGCGCGATGGTAACGTTCTAGATTCATTACCGGGAAGGCCAGTGTTAAAATCCCTTTTTCCTTTTTTTCCATTTTTTTCATTTTTTTCTGTTCAGTTTATCTATTTTAATTAACTGTATTTTGCACATGAAAAATACATTCATAATATCTATAGAAAACAAAATATAAAAATGTTATTGAAAAGGAACATAATATGAAAGAAACACTGACTTCATCAATCTTAACGTATCTCAAAAATATCGACGCCTATAATGCTACATTTTCATAAGCAGGAGAAAGAAATCTACCAATATGCAAAGTTTCGAGAAAATCTGAGACCTCATGACCGCGTCTTCTCCTTGTAAGTAAATTGTACTATTATATATGTACATATACCATGTCTCATCAAAACCCAAAATTCAAAGATTCTTACATCTTTGAATGCCTATAGATCTCTTATGTGTCGATCGATTTCGACGAAACTTTGTGCAGGTATGAAACTTGTGCATTTGCTTAGATCTAAATAGACATATTTTAAAATTTTATTATGGGCACAAATAGAAACGTTAAAAGTCGTAATCTTCACTTTTTTCTTCGAAATTCCGAACAAAAGCAATTTCAAAAATATTTTTTTTCCACATTCTCTAGTAACCTAATCCCTCTAACATTTCAAGAAAACGAAAGTCGTTTGGTCCGATTTTAAAAGAGTTATTAGCGTTTAAAGACTGTCCGCTTCATTTTGTTCCCGACTGTAACTGTAATGGTTCTACTTTCGATCAACCGAATGTTTTGATGAAGAACACAGCGAGCATCAAATCCAAAATTATGTTAAACATTTCGCGGCCTTCCGCTTGATTCTGCATGGTATTTCCATACAAGCAACCGAACGACAAATTCTTTCATAATCTATCGGTCCATTTACCGCGGCGCATTTCGTTTCGCTGCGGGTACAGAAGGCGAATAAATTAATTAGTCGCGCGTTCGCGAATGTTTCGATGTGTTATCTATCAGCGGTCGGTGGCCGTCCACCCTCTGGCCAGTAACTGCAAAAATTAAACGTGTACCGTTGACGCTGCGTGCATAATGAACAACAGGAAAACAGTTCGCGGGAGACAATCAATTGTAGAATTTACGGGCATTGTTAATTAAAGGTGCATCATGGGAGAGTGCAAACATTCGCACGGGACGCGATGTTATTGAATAACCGGGGGTTCTTGCTGCGTCGGGACCATTTGCACAGTCAACAAGATTTTTCGACTCTCCACGCTGTTCCCTTGTTTACCCCCGTTATCGATTTCCTCTGGGCCGTTTTCACCCTCTTTCAACCCCTCCCTGACCCCCTGTTACCCGGTTTTCATACCTCTGCGAACCCCTCGTGGCCCACATAATTCGGTAGTTCGAAAATCGTGACGAGCCGGACCGGGCGTGCCTCTGTGTAAACACTTCCCGGTTACCATAATCAATTTTCTCTTCGAGCGTCGCATGATAATTTTCGGTGTAACCTTGCGAGCGCGTGTGCGCGCGCACAGACACGGCTGCAAATAATTTCACTTTGCGCCGGTGCCATTCGAATCTTTTGCTGTTGAAAGTCTTTCGAGCACACCGGTCGAAAATTTGCAGTGACGAGCGCGAACTATTGTCGAGGGTGCTCGACCGGCACGGGCTTCAATGGATACTCCATTTTCCGTATACTCGACGGAGTAGAGAATGCACGGAAAACAAGGAAAGCTCACACTGTGAGATCCTTAATTTAATGCCGGTGTCGGTTGCGTTTCACGCGTGTAATGGCAGCAATTTGTGGAAACAAAGAGTACGGGAGTAGGTATGATGAGCGACATTTAAGCTTCAATTTGTGGCATGAGGAGTTTGTTGTTCGTTGCAGTACGTGTTTGTAGACACAGTAGATCTCTATTTATGAGAAATCGTTCAGAGATCAGCAGTTTACATAACTGGGATGTTCACATAATAGGGCTCGACTGCGTTTTGGAGAACTCCGTGTTCTTAACTTTCTTGAACTTTTTTTTATGTGATCTTGTAGATATCGATGAAGACATTCCGAAAATGTGTGTATGGTTGTTAGTAATTCACTGGTTTATAAGTTATACGCGTGTAAAGATGAGCAGTTTTAACACGTTCAGCGCCATATCTGGGTGACGGAATTATTTATACAGAATTGAAAATTAATTTTTACGTTGGTAGATTGAGTGTACAAAATTTCCTTACGATCTGAGGAATAGAAGAGGTTTGAAACAGTAATTAATATTACAAAACTAAACTTCTTAGTTTTTGTTTCATTAAATATATTGCTTTGATTTTTTGTAATTTTTATGATTGTGGAGTGGGCGCTGAACGTGTTAAGCGTTTTTGACAAGTTAGAGCGTCGCCATATTGGATATTCGTTGAGTGAATATTCAGCGCATGTGTTAGATAGTATGGTATATTTGAGGGATCGGCTAAATAGTAATGAGCGTATGCGCTAGATGGCAATTCAGAGGTTACACATACTTTGTAAACATAAGCACTTTCAAGTGTTTTTCACAAATTAATTATTAATAAGTTTATTGTTGATTTTGAAATGGCTAGATCAAGCATTAGAAGTTTTAACTTTAGACACATGCCAAGTAGTAAAGAAGAAGCAATTACTTGGGCTCGGGATTGTGGATTGTTACGGAAATTTAAAAAAAGGCGTACTCATCGGTGCGAAATGAAAATTTATAACAGTAATCATGGAATCCGTCGTTTTCGGTGCCCAGTAATTAAAATATACAGAATCACATACAGGATTTCAAAAAGAAGGTACGGTCCAAGATGGTTTGGGTTTAGGTCGTCGTGGGAGGGGAGAAGGCCGGCACGACCATGGTATAATGTTTCGCATTTTGATCTAGTAAATGTGTTATTACGTATTGTGTACGTGTTTGTGCTGCCATCTAATACATTTGTTCGGAAGTACAAATATTAGATGTATATTTAGCCTATCTTGTGTGTATTACCTAGCAAATATATCAATATGTCGGCGCTGTAACCCGTCAAAAAGGCTTAAAAGTGTTCAACTTTATATGCGTATAACTTTTTAACTAATGAATTCCGCGCATTAAGATTTTCATTTTCGGTGTTTTCTCGTCGAAATCTATAAGATTGTATTAAAAAAACTTGAAAAAAAGAGTTCTCCAAAACGCAGTTAAACCCATAATAGAATTGTACCATATAACAGAAATAAATAGATGAAATATGAAACTGTAAAGAAATTAGAAAAAGTTATATATTTACTATATAATTTATCTATTTGTATTTATTATATATAATGTTACGGAGGAATGCTTAATGTAATGTTGCCGTAATGAAAATCTGCCCTGCGATGTACAGGGTGCATCAAAATTATATGTCACGACTACCACAGCAGGGTTCTATACCTCTGGATCGGTGGAGATCTTTTTTCTGCAGGTTTTCGGAGTATGAAAAAATGGAAAAAGGAGAAGGAAGCGTTTCGTCCTAGGGCCGCTAGAGGACTCGTCAGTAAGGCTATTTAGCGGACCCGTGCCTTAGACGCGGGATGTCGTAAGGACAGTTTAGGACGGTATATATTCAAACAGAGGAAAATTCAGGTAGTAGCGGGAAAGGTGTTGTCGTAATGTCCCTCTGTTGACGAGGATAGGAAGTAGTCGCCACAATCTGTTAGAAAAATGATCCGCAAATTTGTCCTTCACCCTTCTTTCAAGTTCAACATATTTTTGTATTGCATCATATAGTACTCGTCGCAAGGAACAAAAGTCTCAAAGACACCATGAGTCTCAAGTCAACCATTCTCTTAAAAAACGACTTTAAAGTTTCGTAAACTATTTTATTCCACATGTCTATAGGATCTCCCAAGATGATGTAGATGCGGAGGGGGTGATTCTACATGAGAAAATAAGTCTAAAATACAGAATATTTTTTTTCATTTGACGCCTCGTTTTCGAGAAATTACAGTTTGAAAATCCGTCAGTTTGCGTTCCTAGCGTTTGTAAGTAGTAGATCAGGTAGTTAATGAACAGACGCGTCAAACATTTCATATTCAATATCATGCGCGTTCGCCGAATTTCCAAACTGTAATTTCTCGAAAACGAGGCGTTAACCGAAAAAAGTTATTTTATACTTTAAACTTATTTTCTCATGTAGAATTGCTCTCTCCACATTTATACCATCTTGGGACACCCTGTAAACATGTGGAATAAAATAGTTAATGAAACTTAAAAGTCGTTTTTCAAGAGAATGGTTGACTTGAGACCCATGGTGTCCTTAAAACCTTTGTTCCTTGTGACGAGAACTATAAGATGCAATACAAAAAATGTTGACCTTGTAAAAACGGTCAAGGAAAAATTTGCGGCTCATTTTGTTAACAGATCTCCACCGATCCAGAGGTATAGAACCCTGCAATGGCAGTCGTGGCATATAATTTCTATACACCTTGTACAATCCCTACGGAAATATAGAAGAGAGGGGCTGTCAAGAAATTGTTAACCAACTGACAGTTGACGAGTCGTTCTCGGACAGCTATGAGAGACAGACACGCGGTCGATGTACATGCATAATTGTACATTTTTACATAAATAGAGTAGTAAATGAGTGTAAATAAAGTGTTCATTGAAAATATCACGATGAGTGACACGGGATACATTCGAAAAACGCAACAATGTCGTTTTCAACCTATTAACACATTATCTACCGGCGATTATTTCATGAATTTTGACAATGTATGACCCATGGCTAAGGATGTTGTAATAGATTCTTTAACTTCAACAAAAATTTCGATGATTAACCGACAACTCACCCTCAATAACGTAATCTGATAATTTCGTTTGGGATTATTGTGTAAAAGAAGATTTTTAAGCTTCCTTTCGGTACGTCCCAATTATTGGAAATCCCATTAATAGGCTTTCGGTAGATAAAGTGTTAAAATGATTAACCTCCGTACGGCGGAGCATTTTTATAACTACATGATTGATGATGATGGGGACCATTCACTGCTTTATTTATCATTTTTTAAAACAGAATTTTGGAGGTACTTCTGGTAGACATGTTGTAGCGGCTGCTTGTAAATATTCCCACAGTAGAGACAGGTTCCTTTTTGCCCTGGGCACGGGAGACGGGCCTCTTTGTCTTTTGGCTACGGTTTGGGCCTGTCAACGGGAGTCAAACGAGCGGCATTTCCGCCCGTCCCGTAGACAAAGCCCACTTTCTGTAACTTCGAGGAAAATTTTCACCGCGTCAAGGGTGCTTCGCCAGAAGCGGCTTAGGGTTTTTTTTACCAGCGCACTTCCCCCTTGTACGTGCCGAAGACGAGGCCACAGCACTCGCCAGATGACCGGAAGTCCCCGAATTTGGTGGCACGGTTGGACTCCGACCTCGCCACGAGCCACCCCCTTCGTCACCCGGCCGCATGATCGTAACCACCCTTGCCGGTCTCGGGTCCGTTTCAGAGTCATCTCTCACACGTGTATTTACAGGAGTAGGGAGAAAATTGGAAAAAGGAAGGGAAGACCGAGCCTTTAAGGGCGAGAACTCTCGGCCCTCCGAGACACAATTGCATTATACTTTAGACAGATTCCAGTCAGATAGCGGTCACACTTTCGTTAGACTCCGATAAACTCGTTCCTGCGTACAGATCCATTTTCGATACCACCGCGCTTGTTAATAACCAGTTATTATACTTTTAATAAATTGTTGTGTTTTAACTTGTGTGGTTTAGTCCTTCACGTACGTGAAGGTGGTCCTTCGAGGTAATGTGTAGTACATTAACTTAGTCGGCACACCACGTGCAAATACATCAAAGCCCGAACGATTACATAAACGACCACGGGCCAAAACGCATGTTAATCTGTCTACTGATCTTAATGCAGCAGATGTTCATTTAATTAATTCGTTCGAAACTGAGTAATTGAATGACGATTTTGATATTACAGGTCAAAATAGACCCACACGCCGCAGTCAGAGGATTAAAAGGCGATCATTCTTAAGTACTTTGCATTTCTTACGATTTCCTTAGAAACATTCTATTTTGCATAAAAATCTGCATTCGAATTATGACTTTTCTTTCAGATGATCGGAGTTTACGCTCACATGAATGGATTGAATAGTACGATTATAATTAAGATCTTAAATCGTATTTGGAAAACAAATTGCAGAAACAGTTCTGTAGTGTTTAGTTAATTAATTACTTATTATGTACCGAACTAAACTATTTTTATTATTAATTTAAATAAAATACTACAAGTATAATTTATTTCTTTCGTGTGAAGATTTGACAAGTGGAATTTTCTATGCATTGTCTGATCACTCTAAGTCAGTCGTGTTTAATTCCGGTTGTGTGTTTGAACCACTTCATGGATATATTTAAAATTGCGGCTATGGTAATGGCAATAGAAAAATGCGAAAATGCATAGTAATAACTAAAAAGACTGTGATACTATTTTCGACTTATTAGAATGATTAAAAAAGAAATAAATATGTACGTACCTTCTGTGTCTTGTAATTAATGTAGACTAATTTTTATTTTGTATGAAAATCCGCAGTCTATTAATAACAATTAGAGTATATTAATGCTTATAGTTAAATATGAAATACCATAAAATTAAATACGGTTTCATAACATTATTAATTCTTGCAATGATTAATGTGCAGAAGAATATTTCACATAATTGAAAACTAGATCTGTGGGATTTCCACTTTATAACTTCAATAAAACAAAAAACTTTTGCAAAATATGTTATTCACCTTTCATCACAAACCTTGGTGCAAAAAATAACATTCGCATCAAGCGAAAACAACTATCACAGGTCAGACAAACATGCCGAGCTAAAATACACATGTTCTCGTTAAATAAATCTCGATTCTCTTAAAACTCAAGCCTCAGATGATTGTCAGCATACAATAGTATTAATAGTAATTATATAGAAGTCGGTTCTCATCACCGATGTTGATGTCGTTGAAATATGTTATCAAGATCAACATTCTGAAGAATTTTTCTCTATACACGTTACCTCCGCTCGGCCTTAGGTCTTTGGATGCTCGCAAAAAATTGTTAGGATGGCTATAGCAAACTCTGTCTTTTCCCAAGGACCGAATTCGTCCTTTTGGGCATAGGAGGGTCTTTCCACTCTTCCCCCTGCACTTCCTCGCCAAGAAATTTAAACTAGACCAAAACCAAATTCATTTATACGCTGTACAAATATAATCCTCCGTAACATTCTATAGACGTGATTCCTTATCGATCTTGATGAGCTTCAAATATGTTCTCTGAGGTGTTATTCTGAACAACTTTTCCCTGTACATGCTACCGCCGCTCGGCTTTAGTTTCTGAGATATTTGTGAGAAACTTTTAGGTCAGCCACAGCGAACTTCGTCGAAACGAATTTTGGTCAGATCTAGGTTAGGTTTTGGGAAGGCGTTAGGCAACGCCCCTCCACCGCCCCAAAACACTTGTTCAGTCAATTAAGATGGGCAGAATTCACTGTAGTGGGTGTCCATAATTTTTTTCTAAATATCTCGAAAACGAAGGCTCAGCCGCGCGGCGGTGACATGTATAGGGAAAAATTGTTTAGAATTATGTACAGGGTATATAAAAATTACATCTCGACAACCATAGTGGGCCGTAAAGTTTTCCTTCACCCTTTTTTTCAAAGTCAAAATTATTGTATTGCATCGTATAGTCCGCGCAACGAGAGATGGCATAAAATCTCGTCAGTGGGGTGCAGGGGAAACGGCGAGTCCCCACTCTTAACGAAAGGCTGAGGATCCCACCACTGATCAGTGGATCCCACACTTACGCTTACGTTTTGGCGGGAACGGTCGACATAGGCGCTCAGCGTCACCACCATCTTACTTCATGGTCACCACATCTCTCTGTTACAGTCACACTCAATACGCTCGTTTGCTGTCTTCGTCAAGCGATTTGGCCAATTGCGGAAAGCGTGTAGCGCGTAGTGGGAGCATCGCGTGGTACCCACAAGTTTCTCTGTGCCAACTCTTGTTGCGCGGGCTATACTCGTCGCAATTAACAAAAGTCTCAAAAACACCATGGTTCTCAAGTTAATCATTCTCTAAAAAACCGACTTTATAGTTTCGTAAACTAATTTATTCCACATGTCTACAGGGTGTCCCATGATGGTATAAATATGGACGTGGTGATTCCACAGAAGAAAATAAGTCTAAAATATAGAATAATTTTTATTCATTTGACACCTCGTTTTCAAGAAATTAGGGTTTGAAAATCCGTTAAGTTCACGTTCCTAGCGTTTATAAGAAGTAGATCAGGTAGGTCATGAGCAGACGCGTCAGATGATTCATATCCAATATCAAACGCGTTCGCCGAATTTCCAAACTGTAATTTCTCGAAAACGAGGTGTCAAATGAAAAAAATTTTATTCTATATTTTAGACTTATTTTCTCATATGGAATCACCCCCTCCATATCTACACCATCTTAGGACACCCTGTAGACATGTGGAAAAAAATAGTTTACGAAACTTTAAAGTCGTTTTTTAAGAGAATGGTCGACTTGGGACTCATGGTGTCTTTGAGACTCATGGTGTCTTTGAGACTCATGGTGTCTTTGAGACTCATGGTGTCTTTGAGACTCATGGTGTCTTTGAGACTCATGGTGTCTTTGAGACTCATGGTGTCTTTGAGACTTTTGTTCCTTGCGACGAGTACTACACGATACAATACAAAAATGTTTGACCTTGAATAAAAGGGTCAAGGACTTTACGGACCACTTTTTAACAGATCTCCACCGATCCAGAGGTATAGAAGCTAGCTATGGTAGTCGTGACATATACTTTTTATACACCCTGTAATTGACAACATTTTTCAAGGTCATTCAAATTGGTGATGGGGACTTCTATAGAATTACCGTATTAATCTTCTTCAATCATTCATGCACAAGAATCTATAATTACAATGATTACAATTTCCTTTTATGTCTAAATTACCAACTTCATTATCGACTATTAACATACCTCGTACGTATTGGATAAATAAGAATAATTTCAAGAAAAGTCTAAAGTCTTTGTATACACCTGATAGTATCGTTTCCACCTAATCTATTTAGACCTCAAACTAATTTTCCAGGTTTGTTAGTAGGGTTGAAAAATATCCGAGAAGTGTGAACAAAATTGATATTCAAGTGTGTTAAATTATTTACACTATATGCTTAATGTAACGCTTAATCGACAACATGAAATTCGAGTAAATGGTTTGGAAAATTTTTTCAAACGAGTACAGCACACTTTAGATCTAAATGAGTTGAATGATACTGTGCACACAACACTCCGTGTGCACAAACTAACAATAAGCTGATCATTGTACATTACGACTTATCATTATTCGAAATAGAGCGTAACTCTCTGTTTCAGGAACAAACGAGTTTCTAATTTATGTCGGTCCACGTTCATGTTAATGAAAATGCTACCAACAGCGCGAGCCGAATTTACAAAGACCGAGTTAACGGAATACACCGAATTTTCACGCAAGCCGGCTATAATGCACGGTGAAGCATGGTGATCGCACCAGTTCACATTACGCAATACGGACGATCGAGCACATTTTCATGGGAAGTATGTTGAAGAGATGTATCAAGTTATAAATCGCGCCGGCATCGCGTTGCGTATAATAACGTGTGTTATAAATCTGAGTTTCCTTGCCGCGTCTTGTCCAGGTCGAACCACGTCATTTATAAACTTTAACGTCGTTATTATTTAAACATTGATTTAATTCCTGACCAGGGTCGAGCTTTATTACGGCGATCGTTGCGCCAGCGAACCTCTTAACGTCGACCTATTTAAAATTTGTACTTTCCGTCTTATAATATGAATTTCTCTAAGTGAAATGTAATCCTAAACGGCAGCGTGCTTCAGGATTCCTCTTAACATCGAGATCTCAATTTAAAGTCTCCTTGCTTACGGAACGGAAATTCTTCATGATAAACTTTGTAGGAAACCCGAAAAAAATTGTGCACGTAATCAAACTAGCGATGGTACTTCACGGTTTAAAACATGCTGAGTTTGTTTTTGCGAAATCAGGTCGATATAAATGAAAAACATCATTGCAAAGCGATACTATCAAGCAGATCATGAATTTTGTGCGGGTGTGATAATTATTTAGAATTTTTAGATTTGATACAATTTTTCTAATAGAAATCAATCCATTATTGATTTAATACAATCATCAAAGAATAAAATGAATTAAAGATCTGCAGAAAGTAAAGTTGCGTTGATTGCAAAACCAAATATTACCTACAGCTTGCCGGTATGTCTTCGCTTTTCTAAAAGTATGTATTCTACATATGGCAGGCTGAGAATCATGGTGGTCTAAGTCACATACATGGTATAAAAAAACTCCATATACTCATTGCGGTTGCAAAAACAAACCCATAGGTTTAGATAACTATCAAAAATGTATAAATGTGAAAACTATACTGATTCACAACGTCTCCCATAAATATTCGAACATTCTTTAAAAGACGATAACATTTTTAATATTGGATGCAACAAGTTGGATTTGTCTGAGAAGTTAGAACAATTAGTTCATTACGTGGCGTGAAAACAAATTTCTTAAAGAAATTTCAATTGGTCAGAATTGCAAAGAATATACTAATATAAAGAATATACTTATATAGAAAATTTAAAAAATATGTTTTGTAGATTTGTGTTTTAAATCAGCGGCTGAAAACAAAAGAGCGTAAGGCGGAATTACACCACTATGATCCCAAACGGTGTGTTCTATTCCTGGGATGGGCATTTTTGTCTCAATTGAGACAAAACCGTCCTCACCATAGCGCCCACTGCCCCCCACCAGCATCCGCCGTTACCATACAGGAAGGAAGTGCTTCGCCCGTCGTGAACAGTGCGCAGGCCTCGCGCATGAAAGAGAGGTTGATGGTTCTATTCGTTTAGTGACACTAGAATAAGCTGCCATTTTTCAGTAAAGAATAAAGTTCTACATCAATTAACGCTGCCGGTAAATAAATGATGCCTTTAAGATTCGAAAACAATATTAACTCAAATCATAAAAATTTGGACTTACACTACTATAATTCTCAGCGCGCCATACATGTAGAGATATTTGTAATTATGGAAGCTAGGAAACCAGGATTAGGTTAACAATACAACTTACACACTCGAAATAAACATACACATCCTCATATGTTTCAAAAATTAAAAAAATGCTTAGTCTGCTATTTTCAATTGTCTAATAAATTTATATTAAATTTAAATATCTTACTATCTTCTTCTTATTATTTAATAGTGAACGTAGCATTTTGATCAATAAGAAATAGTAATAAAAAAGGTCTAAAATTTTCGTATACTAATACTTCCTCATAATATTGTATTTAAAGAGAAGAAATAGCATGGATATTTATGGTTGGCTAACTGTAATCTCGACTGCTCAATACTCATTGTGTAACTGTTCTTAAAGCACTTACATGTTGATAATTGGTTCAATATTACACGGAAACACAAACGTTTCAAATTCTCGAACTAATATTGGCCGGGAACTCCGAGGGAACTTCCATTTCAATTCATTAAAATAATACGAACCGTTAAAACTAATCCACCATTGAAGTGTTGGCCGGTTGGTGAATCGGCTTTCCAGAAATTCAATTAAGTTATCGCATTTGCAATTCAACGCATAATTCCGGGTTGTGGCCAGGCATTTCGTAGATGCTCGAGCTTTGAGCATATCGTGGGAAATCATACATCAAATCGTATAATTAATTATTTGTTCTCGAATTAAGCGAAGAATCAAGTGAATCGATATATCCGTCGTTCGCCCGCGAGCTCTTAACACCCTAATGGCTGGTGACGCCACAGTGGTGTCATTTGCGTGCTGACCATTAACGACCGCTGACGCCGCACTGGCGTCACTCTAATCGCGCAGATGGCAACACATATTGGACACGTGAATGTGATCGTCCAATCATTTTCATTGCTTGTGGATGTAAGAAGAGGTTTAAGATCTAATTAATCTACTCATTAACTCTCAGTCTGAATTTTTATAAAATATTATACTGTCACTTTACATAAGAATCCGCTATGTGTTAACAACGATCTTCAAAAATTCGTTATTGAATTCCATAGACTCCAACACTATTTGTAACACGATCAAATTGTTAGTAAAACATACTCAACTGCGTGATTAAAATTAGTTATGTCACCACCGATCATCAACGACCAAATAACTAATATTGGTTATATTTATACCCCGGATGTTTGTGCACGATAAATATGTAAGAAGCGTATGACATTTATGCATGAAACAATATTCAAGTATGCAAGAAAAATATGCAAATGTCTATGAAAAATATGCAAATATACTTGAAATATTTGGATATTGATGAATTCTACATTTTTATTGCAGATTTAGAAATAAATACTTTTCTCATTATTTTCATTATTAACGAAATTCGGATCACCATCGATCCAGCTTTTCATTAATGGTAGGTATTCCACTCTTTCGACATTCTGGCATTTTTTAAGTATTAAAAACCACTAATTAAGTCACACAACTTTCAATAACATTAAACTAGTCGAACTTCACCACTTGAATCTAAAATGTAAACTGAATTTCAAAAATAAAAATAAATTTTTAAAAATACCACGTTTTTAAAACGGTCTGAAAAGTATAAAATAATAATAAATAAAAAAAAATAATTTGAAAAAAATAAAAATGAAATGGACTAAAAGGTATAAAATAATTTGAAAATATAAACAAAAATTTGAAATTGTGAATTTTTAATAGCTGTGAAAATACTTGTAAGATTTAAAACGATTATTTTGCATAATATTGAATTTTCAAAGAAAATATACACAATGTCGTTTTAACGGAGAAAATCATTTTATTTATGATAAATGAAATTAGTACCCAATTAAAATAGTATCAAATAAACATGCAATCTAAATGAATAATTACATAATAGCTGAATATTGAAACAGGCAAAACAATTAGAAAAAACTTAGCAAAGAAATTCAACGCTGAGCGTACACAACCTGTTCATTACGCGCAGGGATACGCCAGTTTTTTACACCAGTCTTTTCTTTCGAATAGGATTACACATTCTCTCGCTTGCAATGCAAATAACATTAGAATGTTACTGAACACTTATTAAATTGATTTTTTTGTAATTAAGTTGCAATTCTCCTGTATTATTATTAATAAAATAATTGCCTTTCCGTTTAATTGAGATTTTTTTCCCTAATAAAGTCAATATTATACAAAATAATCGGCGAAGAAAAAAACGTTTCAAATAAAAGTTATTTATTTGAAGTCCTAGATTAAGAATCTGTAATGAAATATATATATTTCCATTTGAAAAAAATAAAGTTGACCTTGGACTGACCGTGAAAACATGATGAACATTACAAATGGATATAACTGCTGCATCAGCCCCTCCTTGACTTAAACATTTTATTTGAAACATTTTCTTCTCCGGAATTTACTTTTCGAGATATTCCAAGTAGCCAGGATAAATGCTCCACCCTGTATGGTATACCAGTCACATTTTATGCTCGGTACGGGTAATTTTAACGCATTCGCAACCAGCGTTTGGTTCGGTAACAATTTTCGAAATTATAGCTATTGGATGCAACGTATCCTTTTATAAAATATGAAGAAAGCATTATTTTTCTGAAATAGTAAATTTCTGGAATATCGGTCTATGTATTGGGTTGTTCGGTAAGTCTCCGACAATTTTGAGTGTAAGTTGAGTACAGCAATCTATCGGAAATCGGCGGAGACTTTCCGAACAACCCAATATTCTAATTTTAAGTCACATCACATGTAAGATCCGTTTCATATTCTTCACGTAAAATACAAAATCATTAACGTCACATGCATGTGATGGCTGGTAGCAAGGTATTACATCGAAACGAATTCAAATAATCCGTGAATATAAACGAAATGTGAAACTACAATTTATTAAGATATAGAAGAAATAACAGAAAGACAACGAGCAAAGAAAGATTGGCGGTGGGATACATGTTAACAGCGAACGCAAAAGAGGTGGTAAATGTACTCGTAGTCTGTCGTGCAGTGTTTAAAGGGTGCTGTTGTCTAGCACAGTCACTTGCTCGTTCGAATCCGGTTTAAGGCAACGTTATCGAGCGTTTTCGCCGTGGAACGAAGCCCCCGATAGCGATCGCAGCTAAAAACAATTGAAAACATAAATCCCGGCGAGCGGTGTTCTCAGTTTCATTCAACGCGACGCCGTTTCTCCGTTATTTATGCAAATGCGGTCCTCGGAATTTCCATTTTAATCGATGGCACGGTGTCGCACGGAAAAATTTACCGCCCCGAATCGGCCATCTAATCGCCGACAAAATATCCCCGCAATTGGCCTCTATCGGATTACCCTGCGAGCTATAAATTCGACGTGGGAAAAAAATCGTCGCTTTTCTCGTTCGACGAAACGCGTGACCCACCGCAGTAACCGTGAAACGAACACAAAAAAATGTGAGAGAGTCAGAGAGAGAGAGAGAGAGAGGGGATGAGGGAGCGAGAGGGAGAGGGAGAAGAAAATAGAACAGAAAAAGGTATACGTGTCGCCGAACTGGCCACGATCTGCTACCAGTCTGCAATCAGGGGTTTAACTGTTCTCCCTACACCTCCACCATTTGTTTGTAGCCCACCCCGCACTCCCCTAGTACGGTAGCCACTTGTGAAAACTTGCTTTGAATCGGACCGCGAACTTCCGGGCCGCGCGCACGTGTCACCGTTGCAACGTGCAACGCTTTCTGATATTTTGTCGGCTGGTTTCGCAACAACGGGGCCTCTTGAGGCATCGCTGCCAGATACACTAAGCCAACAGACTGTGAACTTTGTGTTAAATATGCTGGCGCTTTTACCCACCGGATTTCCAGCTTCATAATGCTTCCCGAATTTCGTTTGCCCTGACGTGCAGAAGAGAAATACTTTTGTGAACCAGAGATACAAGCTGATGATCTCGTTATCGATTCGCGCGAATGGCGAAATTCTGCAGTAACTCGTGTGTTTGTTCCTGGAAAAGTGTTCGTGTTGATTTGTTCATGTGTGTAGACTGTACGTAAACTGCCACGTCTTGACGGAAGTCTTGGATGAAGGAATGGAAAATTAATCTGATAGTAGTGCGAGTCAATCATAGGTTATCCACACATGCTTTCTTTTAACTACGGGCGTTGTATGATAACTAGACAGCGAATGTTTATGCAAATGCATATTTCTATAGGAAGTAGGTAAAATTTTGAGACCTGGACAGAAATTTGTTTTGTCATAATCTAAAAATATAGTTTCTATTTTGAATGTTTTGCATATTGCACATGTTTTGCATAAGTGCATATTTATTGTATAAGATACATACATTTTGCATAAGTGCATATTTGGTTGAAAGCGTATTCAGCAAGAACATACGAAATAGATAAAAGATAAACATAGTAGACCTAGCAACGTTGCGTCGGCCGTCTCAGTCACGGACATTGTCATCAATATCTCTCCGAACATCTGTCTATTACTAAACTATGTTATAGCCAGGCATAATGTTTGCAAACATATCATGTTATTCATTTACATGTGTCGATCAGTGGTGTTAAGAATGAAATCGTGCTTAAGAATTCAAATATTGAGAAGATGCCTAAGGCGAAAACTTGCAAACGTGTAATGGTGTTCAAATGTTTTGTAGCTTTAGGGGATAATACTATTACTGCAGAGGGAGAAGACGTTTACTGTGAAAGCTATTCGAAACGTAAAAGATATACCCGGCGATTGCGGACAGAAAGTTAAATCCGAATGAAATTATTTTAAGATTATAATAACGTTTTATAACATCTCAATTTATAATCCGTTAAACATACATTTCATTCCTTTCAGATTATCCATAAACTTCAAGCTATATTGCAAAGAAATAGCAACTACGATATACTGTCTAAAATTGCTGATATTTTGAAAGATGCAAATGTCGAAGGGCCACAAGAAATCCCAGCACAGTATTGGTATAAATACAAATATGCCCCTATAACGTCGTGTGATGTGGAGAGATCGTTTTCCGCGTATAAGTTAATTTTAACCGATAAAAGGCACAATTTTACAACCGATAATTTAGAAAAAATTTTGGTAAATATTTACATTAGGGGCTTCTTCACCGATTTTGATGACGTTGAAATATGTTGTCATGGTCATCATTCTGAACAACTTTTTCCTATACATGTTACCGCCGCTCAGCTTTAGTTTCCGAGATATTCGCAAAAAAGTTTCAACATTCCGAAAAGTTATCGGAGTAGGTCTGGGTTAGATTTGAAATTGTGGCCACCGATAACGCGGCCACGGTCACAACTTAAAACGACTTCTACCAGTTGAGACCCACTGTCTTGTCTGTTTATGTTTACAAACTGAAACGTGAAATGAATCGTGTCGAACGCGAACTCATTTCATTGTCAGCTGTGTTAGCATACAGAGTATTAAGCATGAAACTATACGAATTCTTGGATATCTGCAACAATCAAGAAAATATATAATGACCCAGTATATAAATATATAAATATATACATAATATATAAATAACCCAGATCTAACCCAGAACTAACCCAGACCTACTCCGATCACTTTTTGAGATGTTGAAACTTTTTTGCCAATATCTCGGAAACTAAGGAAAGTTGTTCAGAATGATGACCTTGACAACATATTTCAACGTCGTCAAAATCGGTGATGAAGCACCTAATGTAAATAATTATCAAAACTGTTTTAACATACTGTAATTTAAACTACAACAAATAAATTATGTTGCATATATTTAACATTCATTTGACATATATTTTGCATGCATTTTGCATATGTCTTGCATATTTTGACATATTATAGCTGCATAAAGATACGCTGTCTAATGATATCTGTGGTAAATGAATGTATACTATAACAACTTATGTATCTATACTATTAAAACATATGTAAATATACTTCAATAAGATAATTGAGGTTGGAAGTGAATAGAAAATAAACTACGTCGATTAGTAAAAAATCAAAGTTGACCTGTCAATCTCCTAAACACCGCCACTTATAAAAAAATGTCATATGCACCACACAATGTCCCCCTAGATAACATCTGTAAAAATAATTTTGCTGTACAACACATAATTTAGTAGTTATTCGAGGTGCTCAAGTTAGGTGCCACACTCTGTGTAAAAAATATAACATAGGAAATAACTTTGAAAATTAATGAATTAATCACATAAAAAAATAAGATAAATATCATTGAGATGTGAAAGTAAGTAAAAAATCTTAAAAAGCAGTGTGAAACGGAATCGAAGTAAATACGACTGACGACACTATAGACATGCAAAATTATTATTGAAAATAAATATGAGAAGAAAATATAAGATTATCGTAGACAAAATTGCGAACTGTGAACAGTGGTTTTCAGTTTTCTCTACCAAATTGCAATTTAGGCGTTCGGAATTCCAGAGAATGCTTCGTTAAGCGTCGGCTGCGAAAAAAAATCGGAGAATATAGTTCAGCGAACTCTGGAAAGTTTCCATGCCTCTGGGGACCTCGATAAATGAGCGCATCAGTTTCTAGTGTTATCGTTAACAGATAATCCGATCCGTGCTGGTCCTGATTAAAATGCCAAGCGGCCGAGGGCTGGCCAAAATTCGCAACCGTTGAAAATCGAACGCAATGCCGTCCGATGGGCGGCTCGCAAACCTGGCAGACTCGCGGCTAATTCGAGTCTGCCCTTTAATTATGGTTCTGCGGCCCGCAGGCGCATCACCGACCCCCTCCCCCCGACGCCAGCCTAATTAGATCAAACGCTCACGACAATTTCATTTGCTCGTGATTCGCCAATTAACGTGGTGCGCGCGATCGTTCTCTACGTGCTTGCGCCCGCCAGTTCACTCCACTTCCGGTCATCTTCCTGAGCCCTATCCCTTTGAGAAGTTTCCGACCTTGATTCCCCATACCAATACGCTCGCAGCTTTTGTGGAAAATTAAGTACTCGATTTTACGAACCTCCACAACCAAACCCGGTTGGGATAATTGCTGAACGTTTCGAAGATGGCGGCAATGGCAATGGTGTAGCAAAGCTACAGGCTGCTGCAGAAAAGATGGACCTTGGAGGGTATGCAGATTGACGTAATCGAGATTGCTATTATATGTAGATACGAAATTGTGTATTACATTGTTGCCCATTTCCATTTAAGCAATTATTAACTTCTATACTACATTAAAAATTGTATATATTATAATAGTGATTGTAAAATATACAGTGAGTGTAGAAAGCATTCGTTCACCCTTTAAAGACGAATAACTTTTTTAAAATTACACCAAAAGGCTTGAATTTTTTGAGATATTAGAGAGATTAATTTGCTAGGTAATGCGTAATTGTTTTAAAACATTATTATTAGTCTTGATTACGAAGAAAAAAGTAAAGATCACGATTTCCATGTTTTTTATCTATCTCTATAATGAAAATTTAGAAGATGCCTATTGTAAATCTAAGTAATTTACATACAGGGTGTCCAATTTAAATAGACTCAGACAACTATATCCGAAAGTGTTGATAATACTAAAAGATGTTTCAGACAAAAGTTGAACGGTATCAGGGGGCACATTTTCTAATGTGTGTACCATTTTTCTATGTGGGCTCGTAGACGATTAGAAACTTATATTACACGAAAGTATTAGATCACTTACGACGAAAGATTCGTTTAGAAGATATTTTGATTTTAATATTTCTAATCTAATCTAATCTTTAACTAATCTAGTACTTTTATATCGAGTAATGCATTCAAAAATATACGAATCTATCTAAAAAAGCAAAGTTGACCTTTATATGTCCTCTACGCCTCCACATAGAAAAATGATAAATATATCAGAAATTGTGCCCCCTGATACCGTTTAACTTTTGATCGAAACATTTTTTAATATCGGAGACAGTCATTTAGTATCAACAGTTTCACAGATATTCGACTGGGTCGACTTAAATGGGACAGCCTGCACATACACATAGTTTAAACGAAATGCATCAAGATAACTAAATTTACTTAGGAACATAATTGATTGAAAATAGCAAAAATTGAAGGTACTGCGATTTAAATCAATCGCAAATTCTACATACAAAGATTTTGACATCTTACAATGCCTATAGCTTTTTAATGCGTTGACAGAATGTTTGAAATTTTCATTATAGGCACAAATAAAAAACTTAAAAATCTTGTCCATTATTTTTTTTCTTCGCAAATGCGATCAATAGCAATTTTTGAAGAACGTTATTTCCACATTAGTAAACTAATCGTTGTAACATATAAAAAACACTCAATCCGTTTGGTTCAAATTTTAAAAAGGTATTCCTTCTGAATGAGAGTACGAATACTTTTTACAGTGACGGTAGAATATCTCGGATAACTCAGGTAAACTAAATATATTTTTGAATAATAATGATTATACTGTGGATCTGTATGCAAAATAAGAAATATATATGTTGACTGTAAGGAACGCAAGTTAAGTGACAATGTATTTCTTCTTCAAATAATATTAATGAGTCGAAAATAATTGTATAACGGCATTATTGACATCTCGCAATGTCTGCACAGTATTGCATTGGATGCAGTCATTTAACACATCAAATTTCTTTTAACTATCACCCATCGCTTACTTTCTCAGCTTAACATATTAACTATATGACCTTTTAATATTGAATTCAATTCAATCATGAATATTCCGACGAAATAAAATGAACGCGTTAGTGATAAAATTTTCATAGGTGTTAGCTAGACTACAAGCTAAGGTGGCTATGGTGCAATTTAAAACAGTTTATGGACGTCGATATATTATTTTCAATTGATTAAAATCATTAAATAAAAAGAGAAATTTTAATCTGTCTTCTGCGTCTTGCAACTGATCCAAATCATTTTTATTTTTCATACAGGCCCGCAGTCTAATTATAGCAGACATGAATTAACTCAAATTAACTCGCCGTCCCCAGTTAAAAGGTTAATTAGTTCTTTGATGTCAACATGAAAAATAAGTAAAAGAATTAATGTGATGGAAAAATAAGTAGTTAGTTTTGTGTATTCCTTCTTTAACATTACGAATATGAGATGCAATTTTTAGAAAAGAAATGAAGTATTCATTTGACTCCCAATTTGTGCAATTAATGCAAAAAGTGTTCAGTTTGTTCGCATTGGTATCATCAATAACCCTAAATGTAAATGTAACTTAGAGCAGGAAATGCTTAATCATGTGCTATGGTAGTGCAGTCTATAGAATGAACAAAGAAAAAAATTTATCCAAAACCTTTCCAAAGCAGGATTGTTTCTGTAATAACTGAACCTAAAATATATGATAGCCTTTCTAAATATTTGTAACCTACGTGTCCAAGGGCTCCTCCTCATCACAGTGTTACTAAATGTTCCCGTTATTCACTATACTCTGTAGTGTACATTATGCTGTAATAAATCTCATAAGAGATTTTCTAAATAAAAAAAAAATGTTTAGTTTGCATAAAGATCCGTAGCCTGATTATTAAATTCTAAGTGATATTTTCTGCAGTAATTCCAAACAATAGTCAGACAATGTTCTCATAACACAAGAATAAATTTGGAATACACATAACTAATAATAATGTTAATTGTTATTGCATGAAGTACATTCGCAACTTTGAAATTCATGTCTTCAACTATGCGGCGAAATGAAGTCCACACTTTCGTGGTCCGTTGTAATCGATAATGTAGAACAATGACTTAAGTATTCCTCCCACAGCAACTGTAGCTACTAGCTTACTCTGATAGACGAATGAGAATGTAATGGGATTGCAGCGCACGAAAGCTCACAAACTAATTTAAGTTTAACAGACAATGTATATACTACCTGGCAACATTTCCAATACGATATCTCAAACGTCACACTCTCTCGCATTACACCAGACAAACTCACACCGGTCACGATTCATCAGTTCCAGCAAAATAAATTCGATTCTCACCACCGCCGTCGGCGTTCAACAAAGACTGAACTTTGCCAGTCAACTGCGAAAGCACTGGAGAGTCTGTTCCGTTCGTTTTGGGGTTTTCAGAAATCAGAATCTTGCATTATAACTGTGTCCCACTATTAAAGAATAACAGAAATAATTGGAAATGACTACTTTTTATATAAAGCTAATATTGTATGTATTTTAACTCAAATTTTATCATGTACGACTTTAAACTAAACATGTTATTCGGAAATTAAAAACGTTGATATTCCTGTGTTTTGCAGTAAACCTTATATATTTGTAAGTGGTACAACTCAATCATATCTTGTACAAGTATTCAATCTATTAAGTTTATTTGATGTTACATGATGTATCATTATATGCTACAGCAACAGCATTAGAACATATTTAAATATTCTATAACCAGAGAGTCGGGGTTACTGTAGTCTTCGACGAATAAATGGAAAATTAGTCCATAAGTAGTACAACTCAATCATATCTGATCACATATGCCTTCTTTTAACTATGTGCGTTGTTATATGAGATTTGTGGTAAATAATTGTGTACTATGATGACCGTATGACGGCATATTGAAGTGTACTTTAATAAGAGAATCAGGGTTACTGTAGTCTCCGATGAATAAATTGAAACTTAATCTGAAAGCAGTGCGAAACGATCATATCTTGTCCACATATGCTATTTTTTAAGCATGTGTGCTATTATATGGTAAATAATTTTATGCTATAATATCACCATTAGAATCTATTTCAATATACTTCAATAAACAATTTGTATTGTTGTAGTCTTTGAAGAATAAACGGAAAATTAAGCTGTAATTGGTACAAGTCAATCATATCTGACTGCTTTGAATATTTTCTTTTGTTTTCAGATTAACAACACTGTTGTTGTAATATCAACTATTCACTTTATAAGATACGTAAACAAATAACTAATTCAATTTATATGTATGACACTGCTCTGGGTTAGGTTCCATAACAATAGAATAACACTTATCTTTTATAAACGATTTGTAGAGAACATTTTGGTACCTAAGATCAATAATGGAGTAAACTAAAAACTAAAAACTAAAAATTGATATTGTACGGAGTGAATATTAATTGTTTCGTTGCGTCAATTACAGTTGTTAGTACATATTATTAGTCGAGAGTCAGTTACCCTTTCATTTCTTTCGTGTAAAAAGTGTACCAAAATATCTAAATAAATATTACTAAGCTACTTTTTAATATTTCATTTATTACGAAAGAACGGAGTGTGCTAATACTTTCTGTACACACTGTACTCATCGAGTGCAGCGTTTTTGTGCAATCTTTGATCAGCCTGTGCCTAGTGTTCTCCAGCGCAGATAGCAGAGACGACAGCGCGGCTGCACAAGCCCGACCAACCACAAAAAGCTGAGCTCCTCGAAAGCCGGTCGCGCCGAGAGAGACGCCGAAAAATTGTCAATTCAATTTATCTTGGTTTTTATTTTGGTGCGTGAGGTATGTACTCTCCCTGCCGGTGCGAAATGGAGCGATAATCTTCGCAGATTTAGCGACGAGAACGGGGCGGAATAAAAACCGCGGGCACGGGCAAAACAAACGGAGGTGAAACGCGGACAAAAAGCTCGTAGCACCGCTTGCACGGACTTTTGATTGGGACGAGGCTCGCGACCGTATACGTGGGTGGGTGAGAGCGCCGGGATTCAGTTTTCCATTAGCTGTAAACCGCATTGTTCGACGGCCTCGATATTCGCGTTAAACGCAATAGAAACTTAATGGCGCCCACTGGTATTAAAATGCAATCGAACGAATTGAAACCTGGTCTTTAAACCGATCCCTGATTTAGTGGGCCGCGGTTGTTTTACTGCCCCACGATACGCTCTCAGCTCGACCGTATAAATTCGAACGTCTGTTGACCTTGTTAAGCCCGCCGCCGCTTGTAAGTACCCGGGACACTTAGAACTTGCTCGTAAACTATGGAATAAAATGGTTATTCCAAACAAATATTTCGAACAAAACGCATTTGTTGCGGTATGTATCGACATGTAGTTGTGCTACATCCATTAAATTACTGCTCCCCACGAATTTTATACCTCTTGCGGGAGAATCGTTCATTTCATGCCAAGAGACATTAGTAGTATTAAACAAAATTATTGGCTACATACACAGTTTTATCTTACTCGCTTATGTTTCAATAATAGCTTTATTCGACGGAATTCAATTAATTTTAGATGTAATTTAATTCCTATTTTGCGTTTCGTTCTTTGTGAATATTACCATTACTATTTAATTAGTAATGAATGTTTACCATAAAAATAACTATACTAGATCTTTTTGTATGTAATAAATTGTACATTTGAGTATGATAAATTACATAACATTTTAATGTAAGTAAATGCGTTCAATATCACTCATTTTATTTTTAAAATATTCTGGGTGGAATAAAACTCCTGGTTATGATGAAATTTTTGAGTTTTGAAGTTAAAATAATTTCGAGTGCAAGAGGATCATCGAATTCTAATTATGTTTATTTAGAATAGAAATTTAATTACAGTATGCGTAAAAGTACACCGTTCCTCTTGTGTCAGAAAATCAAATACTAGTAAACCATATAATTATTTATACTTTTATATTTGCTATACTCATTTATTAAGAAAATCCCGTCATAAAAGTTACAATTATGAATAAAGAAATTTAAATTATAGTGACATTAAACAAAAGTTATAGGAATTATAAACGACTTTTCTTTGATTGGACCAAAGGACTTATGTTTCTTTGAGACGTTAGTAGGATTAATTGACAAAGGAAGAAAATAATGTTTGGAAAAATTGCCGTTGGTCGAAATTGCAGAGAAAATACTAAAAGTTGTTTTTCAACTTTTTCATGTGGGCATACATTGAAAATTTAAAAAATACGTTTTATAGATTCATATCAATTATAAACGTGCTGAAAATTTCATCAAAATCGGTCGGCATTGCTATGAGCTATAACCGGTTAAAGATGGTGAAGATCATAGTTTTTCATACTTTTCGTCTCCTAACCGTAAAAAATCCGAAGATATTTACGTCCTTTGATTTATGCCGTTATTTCTACATCAACTGATTCTGATGAAATTTTGAGAATATATACAGTGCGAGGCATTTAAAACAGGACGCCTGAATAACTCGCTTGTTTCTGAAGATAGAAGAAAAGCCTGAGATCAAACTCATTTGGTGTCGAAGGTCTTATAATATGATGCTACTAGTTTTTCGTTAGGTGGAATCGTCAAGGTGATATGAAGGCCAACTCTGTTTTTTTAAATGCAACAGTATGTTTTTTTACTTACATTCTGATAGAGTATTTTAAGACGGATATAATGACCTATTATTAAGGTCATTCAAGGTCACTCAAAGTCAACTGCAAGAGAAAATAAATTGTTTCAAAGCACTCCTCGAATACTTCGACGATTTAGATGGAACATGTTATTTACATACTCATTGCTAGTATAAGTGTTCAAATTGGCGACCTTGAACATGGATACATAGTCTAAAACGTTGCAATACCGATGACACAGTAAATAACACTTTTATCTATTACAGAGCAAGCTCTTCTTATTCGTTCTTGCATGTCAACTTTGGTTGTTGGATTTTCGCGATATACTTGGACATTGAATATTACGAAGCTGTACTCTAATCGGCAGTCAAACTACTAATAATATTTGTGTACGTAGACAAGATACAATGTGATTGAATGTTTGTTTACGTTCTGTGACTTGTCGGTAATTACAAGATCAATATGCCAACAACCAGAGAATACACAAAAGTATTCAAAGAGTGCTTTGAGACAATTTCTTTTCTCTTGCAGTTGACCTAGACTGTCCTCGAATGACATTAATAACAAGTCATTGTGTTCATCTAGAAATACTCTATCAGAATGCAAGTAAAAAAACATACTGTTCCATTAGAGAGAAAAAAACAGAGTTAATCTTCATACCTCCTTGACGCCTCCACCTATCAAAAAACTAGTAGCATCAAATTATGAGTCCTTTGATGCCAAATAAGTTTGGTCTGAGGAATTTTCTTCCATCTTCAAAAACGAGCGATATATTCAGGTGCCTTGTTTTAAATGCCTCACCCTGTATAATTGACAGAGACCTACAAAATGTATTTTTGTAAATTTTCAATGTACCTAGGCCCACATACAAAAGTTGAACAAACAACTTTCAATATTTTCTCTGCAATTCTGAGCAATTGCAGCTTTGTCAAAATTTTTTTTCTTGTTACATAGTAAATTAATCCTAACGTCCCAAAAAAATTAAGTCGTTTGGTCCAGTCTTAAAAAAGTTATCGTCTTTTTAAAAGCGTCCGAATGTTACTGTGACCGACTAGTTGGAATATCCCGAAACGCTGGTAATTGGAAAACTTAGTTTGTAATACGATCTTAACAGAGTCGAAGATCGTTGGAGTATATGACGGAAAAGTGGAAACACACGATAGTATCCTGTAATCGGGCCGACGTTCCCCGGAGTTCGGATATCGAGTATAACTATACATCTGTGGTATTGCGCCATCCTGGATTCGTGGCAAATGAGATAGAAAGTTAGACCAGCCTGCAGAAGTTAGGGAACAGTCCAGGAATTCAAGTTCAAAGGGTCCCTCTCACGATTACTACCGGCGGTAGCTTAGAGAAATCGATTTTCGACGTCCAATCTTATTACGCTGGCTTATGGTTGTAGTAAACACGTTTCTAACAAGTGCTGGGCACGATTAACTCGACGTCTTAACAAGACACGGAATACGTGCGTTTAATGCATTATTTATGACAACACTGAGTAGGTGTAATTTGAAACAGTAGTAACATTGGAAGAATTTAAGAATACTCTCATAATAATTTCAATCTATTAAACATATTAAGAAAGAAGATAAATTTCTATTTCACTCCAGTTTGTCAACTCTGGTAGAAAATTGTGATTTTGCATAAATATTCGCTGACATGAGTTCTTTCTTTAATTATTTTTCGAATTTTTATTAACACTTTATGATATTTAATTTTCTATGATTCTATTATTGGAATAATTGGCTTGTAATAGCTAAAATATGATATAAATATTCTTGATTCAATTTTGTCTAAATGTCTTGCAAATACTCCATCGAGAGTTGTTCCTGATCTTGTTGTCGCTTCATTACGATTATTTACCATTTCCAATCTTAATTTACTTCTAAGAAGTTCTATTAATAATTTTGATTGTTCCGATGCAGAGTTCACGTTGAAATCTCCACTTAGCATCATCGGAATTTTATCACAATCTTTATTAAGCAATGCCGAACCCTCAATCGTATCTGCTAATAGAATAGACTTTCGTTTCATCGTTTCATCGCCAGATCGGTTTTACGCCTACTGTGCCTAGGTTTCACGCCTACCGCGCCTAAGAAGTTTCACTTCAAAACGATATATACAAAAGTTGAATGGTATAGAGGGGAAAATATTATGAAGTAATCATTTTTTACGTGTGTGAAGGCTTTTCGGAGATTTAAAGGTAACCTTGATTTCTTTATTTGGAAAGACTACCTTTCGCATTAAGCATCGATGGTGTATCAAATTCTACGTAAATATGTGTAGGATCATACGGACCACGGGATGACAACAAAACCTTTGGTATTTTAAGAGTAAATATATTTAAAGATCAAGAAACGAAAGATATCAGAAAGTTGCCTTGAAGCGCGCTTCTCCACGTCTCGACGAGAACTGCCTGACGCCGAACCCTTCCCAAACTCGCCAGGTCGTCCCCATCGTTCGTTATCGCAACGCGGCGGCCGCGTTCGGACCGCCTGGGTCCGCGCGGGTCCCTTACTCCCGCCGACAAACGATGCCGCCGAACGCACGTGGAACGAAGGCACCGGGAAACGACACAGCCGCGCACGAGAGTTTATCTTTCACGCGCGGCACTCGAATCATCCTCGGACGCGCACCGGACCCACATATGTATTGACCTTCATAAGTCCTAGATCTAATAATTAGCGAGATGGTATCGAAATAATTGTCAATACCCACCATATTCAAGTTGAGGGACATAAGTCCGAGCAACATTCCCAAGTTTGTAGATGGCCACTATACTGGCCATCGGCCCTCCAAAGGCTGAATGAAAGAAAGAAGACATTAGGTATTCGTTTGTATCGCGCGGTGATGCCGTTCAAGACTCGACGTCGCATTCAAGACTCAAGGTCGTAAATCCTCGACTCAGTTTTTCCTGACAACGCGTATTTAAAACGAATTCCCTACGACCTGGTCCGGTTATAAGGATAGTAAATTTGTATGTAGACACTGATTTGGTAACACAAGTAAAACTTCAATATATTTCAACAATAATTAAACAAAATAGACGGTGTTAAGATGGAACGATGAGAGACATTTTTGCGAATGATCCTGAGAGCTGTGTGTCGTGTATTTTTAAAGTGTCGGCGTGGGCGTTTGCTATGTCGAAAGTGTACTGATTCGTCGATGTTATTTTCAATGAAGATGGTGATGGGAAATGAAGTAGTTTTCTAATTGGTTATGTGAAATCTATGGAAATGGTGAAAGTGGCCGCCCTCGAAGACCGCCCTTGTTGATCGGTCACAGGTAGGGGTAGCATCTCCGGGTGCGTTACGGTTGGCCTTCGCGTCGCCTTGCGTTCGCGGGTCTCGAGTCTCGAGGGATTGACCGTAACAGGTAATAAACCTAAGAAGCCCCTTGACTTTTAACAATGGCAAGCGGAAACTAAAGAATTCGGTACTGGAAGTTAATCTGCTGGGCAGATGCGACAATATTCATAAATTTAAGGTCCTAATGGCAATATGGCTTTTTGGATTTATTAGCTGTTATATCGTTTTAAGGTAACTGTTTTACTGCAAGGAGTTTTTGGTGAATGAACTGGCTATCGTACGTGACGGATGAAAAGGGAGTGAGGCTTAACCCCTTGCCATACCATTTTCTTCACGGCTACAATAGTTAGAACGTCTTCGCCGCCAAAAATGTCACAGAAGAGGGAAGAAAATTTATACTTTCGCATGTCTACATTTACTTCAATGCTTAAATATTGATTACACAAAAGTAAAATTTCATTTCGTCTGAAAATAAAGGTATAACTTTCATCCTTGTTAGACTTTATTTAATATCTTCATCACGAGTCAGACTCGTTAAAATGCGGTAAGGGGTTGTTGTGTCGTCTCAGTGCTCAAACAGTATTAGTGAACCGCTGAGATACACACCTCAAAGAGAGGTAAATAAGTAATAATCGGGTTTCGGATAACTATGTAACTTTAATAAAAAATGTGAAAGACGGTATAAAGAAGACGGTATAACAGGGACTCTTATTCTGCGACAGATATTTCACGACTCGTAGTTTCGACTCTTAAATCACGACAGTTAGTTTCGACTCTTAAATGGCGACTGAACTTACAACTAACGCATGAGAGACAAGTAACCTCGTGGGGTTGAAAAATCCCTCCACAAAGTACAAAATAGTGGGGGCCCCAGCCAATGATATAATATTTGGGAGGCTACAAATGACCTCCCAAAACAAGGGCAACGCCCATAGACAAAATACGTCGTAACGAGTGTCGCTAAACAGACGACACTCGGTTTCCTGCAATTTCGCCGGAAACCATAATTTAGGCTTCGGGCCACAGGCCCCCCTTGGCGCTAAGCGTGGGCCTACGCTACGTCAAGTGCCATTGAGAACTGCACGGCTAGGCTGACTTTCCCATGGCCAGCTGATACTTTCCAGCCGCACCAGAGTCATAAAACAATAAATTCGTCAGAAGACGCTAGAGGACCCCTTCGACAATGGCACAGTTCAAAATCGACCGTAGCGTAGACCCAACCCGAAATACGAGCCGGCCATACAATAATCACGTCTCAACAGGGGTTAACTATCTAGTAACAATTCAGTCGGCTCTTGTCGGCTGAACATTAGGATACCGAAAGGCTGAATTAAAACAACTGTTTTCTCAGACCTGAATCACGTTTCCCCAATGATCCTTAAACTCGACCGGAGCAAAATGTCCAGACTGCTTCCGCTCGCCTTCATGACCGTTTTTCTCGGAATCCGCGTTGCGCTGCGCCGATGTCAGGCTAATTGAAACGAATCGCAGCTGTGGGAACGCCGCCGGGACACCTCGTTCAGAGTTTTCCGTGCGAGGAACAAATCATTATGCAATTCAGCTCCTCGGACAATGGCCTTCGAGTTTCGTGGCGGGTAAATTATTGGCGCGATGATTAGACCGACCCTCGCAACTCAATGGCGTGCACCGCTGTTCCTCCGGTAACAGGAGCTTTTAACTTTTCTCGCCTGAAGCCCGCATCTGGAGAAAACGAGTAACTAACTTGGACGAAACGGCGGAACCTCTCGGCGAAACAAGCGGTTTCGCAGATTGTATTTGACCAACTTTCTGCAGCAAGAACACTGCCAAATGACTGTTTGTCTTCGGTAAGTTGCAGCCCTTTGTATCTAGTCTAGTCGCTGCTTACATGAGCTCGCAAGTTCCTTCGAACTTCACTGCTTCGGGCTTCACTTTTCATATAATGAATAAAACGATGTCTGTTCTTGATTAGTGTTGCTCAACTAATATTTTATCAGCTTTCCTTAGAACAATCAATCTGACTCGTCATGTAGATTTTAGACAGAATCTGTTAAATATGAATGTCCCGTCCTTTTAGCTAGAAATAAAATCCTACTCTTCTGATACATTGCGTTGCATAAATATAACAACCGCTCGTATTTTCAATGACGAGCTTTCGGCAAAAAATTATGGCTTCTTCAAACACTAATTCGTAGTGTGCAAATAAAAAATTATACAAAGAAAAATTGCGATATTAATGTAAATATTAAGCTAAATAGCGTAAAAACTGACATTCAGGCGTATCATATACAGGGTGTGCCAAATAAAAAGTTACAAGCTGTTTTCTCAGGATCTAATGGCGATATCGACTTATTTTTTGTTAAATTAAATGGTTAAGGAGGGCTAATATTTTAGAATGTATTCAATTTTCCTGATGTAATTTTTGGGGGGATAAAGGGGGGCCCCCAACATTTTTTTAAATGGAAAGTGTATTGATTTTTTGTTACCGTGATATCTCTGATTAAACTGAATAGTATTTACTTGAACCTTATTTTTTATTGGAGAATCATATTATTGTCTGAACGTTTGGAAGCAATGAAACAAAATTATGAGGTTTTAAATTTTTTACTGTAAACATTAATAAAGGCTACAGTAAGTCCTCGACTAATTTAACTCAACAAAATCTTATTATGAGAAACTAGGATTGAAAAATTATTCTATTATTAAGATTTTCAAAGTACCATCATTTAAAAGTAATATAATGTCGTAATCTGGCCTAAAAAAACTATTGTGGTTACATATTTTATGCTTTCAAGTCTGTAATTAACCTGCAACGTTTGTAATCTTAGAGTCATTTTAATAATACTGTTTAATAATAAAATTCGATTTTACATCGTGAAAATTTTTCTGAGAAGTTAGTCAATTAAAATAAACCTTTAATTAGACACGTACAGAAAATTTAATATTACAATTGTCGGTTTGATCACATGTTACGATAAAAATTTCTAAAACATTTCTAAAAGTTACATACGATAAAATCAACTTGAAAAATCTTGAAAAAATTATTTGTCATGATTCAACGTACTATATGAGGCATTTTACACTGCCTCATAAAAATGACCACCATTACTATTCAATCACAAATAAATTTCAAACATTCCATTTAAAGACGGAAGATTTTCTGCGTTCGTATTAAGAAAACATCTTTTCCAAAGTTTATCAATAAAACGTACAAAATGAAGAATACTTGAAAATTGTTTTTAACATTTTGATCAGGAAAGTATTGAATTTTTATCCAGCTGTTCTGATTTCGCAAATTAACAAATTAATACATTACTATTTGTTTTGCTAAAATGTGCAACCTAAACTTTCGGGTAACAGTAGTATAATCTCATACGTAAAGTGGCATGAAGCATTTATGTGGTTAGATGTTCGTTACGAGACCTGCTTCTGGTCATTCAAATGAACTTGGCTCCATATTTCGTAACCGCAAAGACGAGTGGGGGCGCTCGCCTAATCAGATAACCAGAATGGGAGTTGCATTTGAGTTACAACTCGGCTGAAACATAGATATGCATAAGTCAGTGCAATCCAATGCATTTCGTCAGGCAAGTAGAATTTAGAACAGGCTATAATGATATAAGTAGTAGTCCGGCAGATAGCATCATCCTACAAGTAGCATGAGGTCCGTACATTGTTTGCGAAGCACCATGAATCCTGCATCAGGCTAGACAAGCAGTGCGAGAGTCTTATCAGATAAATGGAATGGTTTCATGCCTGGCCAGACAAGTAGAAGGAATACAAATTAATGTGTGCACCGAGCTTCCCATTAACCTGTACGTGAAGTGTACAGAGCAGACATTTACTAACAGCACAATGAATACAAAATTATAGAAATAAATCATATTTCTTATATGAAACTGGTTTATATAATATCAATTTTGTACATTTGTTTGTTACATTTCAATTTAACACTGAAACTACAGGATGGATGGAAAGTACTTATTTCCGATTTTTCTATTACGATTAGCAAAATTATAATAATGTTTTCATGAGAAATTGATGAATTAACTTCTTCATACGAGCACATATAATTGTAAAAGTCGTAGGACGTCTGAATGAATTCAACCTTAATACTTGTATGAGGCAATATTATGTATCAGCCAGTATTCGAAGAAAAATAGCAGTTAATATACACATTATTAAAGATTAGAGAAAATATTTTATTCCTGTATACAACTTTAGTAATCCTATGTATTAAATAATGTCGGAACAAATATTTCTGTAATTTAATACAATCCTTTTAGACAAAAATCAATGTAAGGTAAGGTTGCTAAAGTCGTACCAGTGCTTAAATCGTACCACTTGAATTTTGAACGAACTACGGTGACAACAGCACATACAACGGCAACCAAATATACATATGAGTCAACCAAATTGCTTTACGTGTTACTGTCTGCCATAAACCAGCCTCATTATAAATCCTGTCATCAAGTAAGTTTATTTCAATTTTTTTATAATTTCTTATATTTCCTTATGTCTGGTAGTTCATCTTGCAAGTAAATTATTGATAAAATTATGTTCCTTATTAAATATAAATTTAGTAGAATTTACATAATCGTTTGGTTGAAACGAAATCTTATTAATTTTATTCAATGTTAGGTTATGTATACTTTTAAATTTAACTTGTGCCGCGTCTTAAGTCGTACCCATACTCGTCAGTCGAAATAACGTCACCGCAGAATAAAGAAAACATAAAAAATTTAATTAATAAAATGGAATTGGCATTAAAAATTAAAAAGAAGAAAAGCGATTGGTTTTGTTTTATTTGTGGAGAAGACCGGGAGGAAAACATGATTCAATGCTTGAAATGCAAATCATGGGTGCACGATGTATGCACTGGAGTTAACAAAAGAACAAAAAAATTTGTATGTGATGTTTGTACTAACTGAATACGTATGTGTCATGTATACAGATTAATGAAAAATACGGTTTAATTATTATTGTTGCTTAATTGAGTTCTTAGGTACAACTTAGGCTATAGGTGGTACGACTTAGGAAACCGGTTACTTTAGTCGTACCGATGTAAGTTTTTAAAGATTTAGTTTAGTTTACATGAAAGCATATAGATTTTCTAATTTCATTATAATAAATAACAACAATATTATCACATTTAATTTCAATTTATTTGATAAATCCTAAGTTTTATACGGTTTTTTTCATAAGTCTTACTTGGACTTGAGCAATCTTACCCTATGTCTGAATTAATGTATTATATAAAATATTTTATAACGATGAAAATTTGAAATATGAAAAGGGAAGAGAAGAATATCACTGTGGTGTGTTATTTTAATTATTTAACTCTCTATTGCATTGTATACCTTTGTATGCCTGATGTATTAATATTTTTCAGACTAACTTTAATTTTAACCCTAATGTGACGAAAGTATCTCATCGTGTTGTGTCTCCTTTGCGAAAAACTAAGGTATGCATCGTTATTGTTAATTTTTATTTCACGTATCAGAATGAATTCTATTTTTATTCATGGGAGATATGTATCTATGGGAGATATTTGCTCTTTTCAAGTTACAGAAATTTGTTTGCGATCATAAAGAAAATTCGAGTTATACAGGATTAGGAATAAAATCAGAGACGACTGGGAGCTGTGGAACAACATTTTTTTTTAAAAAAAAGCAGTGTATTTAAGACGTTAAGCGGAAGACCGACGTAAGAACGAAATAAGAAGGATGCGACGGAACGAATGACATATTTATGATCAAACTTCTCCGTCAATGTCGCGGTGACGTCCACAACGATACACGGTCCAGCGGAGGCCATCGTTTGATCAAGATTAATGACAATATCCCGTAGCCAAGTAATTTCAGGCATCGAGTCAAGTTGAGGCGCTGTGCGCGAGCCTTGTTTTGCTTACAGTACATTTATTCAACATTAGTTATACGCGATTTAACTTGGCCCTCTCTCCAACCTCCCGTCCTCTCCTACGGCCTCATCTCCGATAGCTGCCGTTGGCCAAATTCACCCCTGTCAGCCGTGTCACGCTGATTTCCCTACTTTTACGTGATTTATAATAATACCATCATCAGCAGGAAGCGACCACACTCTAAGTAAAGTGGCGACAATGCTTCTTGGCTGAGACGTTCGATAGATAGTGTCCCTCACTGTTCAACTTGCGAGGGAAAATTGAGAAATAAGCTCCGTATCGGCGGATATTGACGACCACAGACACTATTATAATGGTTTTCACAGTTTAACAGTAATATTAAGGTTGTGAGAAATCATACATGTTTTCCACTCCAAATTCACCTTTCCACAAATCAAATTCACCTTTTTTACAAATCAAATCCACCCATTCACGGACTAAATTCATCCTTTTGAAAATCAAATTCATCCTGTCGGTGACTTGGGATGTGAAATAACACAATTCCATTTTGTATTTGCACTGGAAATACAACCAATTTTCGGTTAATGAAGTGAAACTTCTTTAGGCGCGTTAGGCGCAAAACCTCGGCGTGGTAGGCGTAAAACCAATCTGGCAATGAAACGGTGAAACGCTGAAACGGTAAAACGATGAAACGATGAAACCATGAAACGATGAAACGATGAAACGATGAAACCATGAATCGATGAAATGATGAAATGATGAAATGATGAAATGATGAAATGATGAAATGATGAAATGATGAAATGATGAAATGATGAAATGATGAAACGATGAAACGATGAAACAATGAAACGACGAAATGATGAAACGAAATTCTATTCTATTATCATATACGGTTGAGGGTTCGGCATTGCTTAATAAAGATTATGATAAAATTCCGATGATGCTAAGTGGAGATTTCAACGTGAACTTTGCATCGGAACAATCAAAATTATTAAAATAATTTTTTAGAAGTAAATTAAGATTGAAAAGATAAATAATCTTAACGAAACGACAACAAGATGAGGATCAACTCTCATTTGTAAGACATTTAGACAAACTTGATTCCAGAATACACAATCACAAGCGAATTGTTTTAATAATAGAATCATAGGAAATTAAATGTCATAAAGTGTCAATAATAATTTGAAAAAAATTAAAGAAAGAAGTTTTACTTCAGCCATGTGGTCTAAAAACACACCAATTTTTTAAAGTATTTCTCGCTATTTTTATAAAAAATTATTGCAAAAATTCAATATAGTTAATCTGGAGAAAGCGTTGTTGATTTTGGACAATGTAAGCCTCTAGAAGCTACATTTGACTATTTCCACCACCATACTGTCCAAGTATAAACTCTATTGAAGAAGATTACTGCCACATATTTTCATAATTATTATATAAATATATACATATGTAGGTATGCATTATGTACATTTGAACATTACATGCCCGATTCTCAAGAAGTTGCCTACATTTAAATTATGTTAATTTCGAAAAAAATGATTATACCACAATATATTTGGACTCATTTTAACTAAATACAATTTATCAATTCATATCGTAACGTTTTTGGAACATAAATAATTTTATTGTCCGATTTAATATTGTATTATTTAATGTTTGATTCATCAAACACTTCTTCATTAATTACATACAATTTATCAATTCATATCGTAACGTTTTTGGAACATAAATAATTTTATTGTCCGATTTAATATTGTATTATTGAATGTTTGATTCATCAAACAGTTCTTCATTAATTATTACGAGGAAGACATGTTTAAAATAAACACTTTTTCGACTCATTTACTCTATTTTAACATTAATTACCAGGTTGATTGTACTAATTCTTATTATAGAAAACAAACAGTATATGTTTCTAAATATATTATATACTAAAAAATATTTAAACATTGGATTAGCATTAAGGAAAGTAAATAAAAGAAAATAGCAAATCTTGTCGGATTAAAACAACTATTCATGTTTTAGTACAGTTCAATTTAACAATGTGCATTTTGTTTTCAATATACCCCAAAAACATACGCAGAGATTTTTTGTCCAATCGAATAGTAAAAGGTATGACAAAAATATACCTATATTGTAAAAGATATCCAATAACAAAAATTGTGATAAATATTTTTCAAGGTATTATAAACGGAAATGACCAATGGAAAATAGTTAATATTTGAGAAAGTATTGTAAAGATGTTTTCATCTTCTAAAAGTATTATTGTAAATATATCGAAACTTCAAAGTACTTGGAAAGAAAATAACTGGACTTTCCTTCAATCTAAATCATTAGACTTTATATTCTTTGCGCTTATGATAAACATGTTAGAGGAAACGCATCATAGTAAAAGCATTGAAAGAATTTAAAAATATTGTTACATTAAATTCCACTTATTAAACCTACTAAGACAAATTAATTTTTGGAAATTAATTACTCGTTTACACTAATCTATTACTAGTGAAGAAGAGAATTTGGTAATTATTTAGACGTTTGCCCTCCTCACCGATTTTGATGATCTTGAAATATGCTGTCAAGGTCATCATTCTGAACAACTTTTCCCTATTCATGTTACCGCCGCTCGGTCTTAGTTATCGAGATCTTTGCAAAAATGTTTAGTCTTTAGATTAAAAGTACACTTCATTTGGTATTTAGTTGCCCTCAAAAAATGATTGTACTACAATATATGTGGACTCATTTTAAAACTGTATGTAGTTTCATAATATATCGTTCATTTTGTAAGATTTTTATTCATGATGAAGCGAGTGAGAAACTAAAGACGCGATTGTTTTTCGAAAATGCTATACATTATAATGTCTGTGAAAAGTTTGAAACATTTTTTAGTAACTGAAACCACCATTGATTTGAAAATTAAAACATCCTCTGCGCAATGTAATCGTATAAACCTATTTGTGACTTTCTTTAGTCGTTTTATGTAGCTTAGAATGAAACGTGTACCAGCAACTTTACAGTAGCATAAGTTACATCATGAGGCCTTTAAACGGCCGAATTTGTTCCTCAGTTTTGTTCCATAAAACAGTGAAGAAATCGTACACCTATTTTTAAGGAATCGTTGTAAATCGAGTCTCTAATCTTAAAATCTATGGCAGTTTCATTTACGAGAAAATTTTGGAATGTTTCTGGAGGCGGTTGAGTTTGCAGCATTGTTTAGGAAAAATGGGTCAGTTACTCATCTGCTATATCATGTGAAAATATCTTAGAAGCGAATGAATACTAATTTGGGAAGATAAAGGCTTCAAGCTTTAAAATGAGTCCAGGCTTATGATAGTACTATTTGTTTTTACGTAATTATCATAATTCAAGTATCGACAATTTTTCGAGAATGAGAAATAAGTTTTTTGAATACTTTTTGGGTAAACTATGCATGAAATTACCGCAAACATCAGTAGGAGCACCATTATAAACGAAGCTAAGTACATATACTGTTAAAAAAATATTTCATATTCCTTGTTGTACGCAATAATATTTTAATTTACAAAGCTGTAAAGTTCTGTAAATGGATGAAGTCGGAAGTGCCAAAGTGTTAACATTCTATTTGCGAACTCCACTTACTTTAAACCCTTGTAGTGAACTATTCGGGCCGATACGGCCGCACTCAAAATGCTAATAATTATTTTATGTGTAAATATTAACAATATAACCATTTGTGGTTTTAAATGAAATTTGACCGTGCCACTACGTTTCATTGGATCAATTCGATACTTAAATATAATTTAAGAGATTTATTGAATTTTTAAAGTAGGTACAATTTGATGGTCCGTGTAAAAGTTGATTATTAAATCTTTTATCAAAAAATAAGTTAAAAGCAAAGTAAATAGAAATTGTTAAGTGTAAAGGTATAGTCCAAGCAGCAAAACTGTATTGTTTTCCATGTACTCGTATAATATAACGCATACCAACGATAATTAATTTCTAGAAGATAAAGAAATGTAAGAGATACTAGAGGTCGCAAATGTTTATCATATGTTCTAGCACCTTTTATGGTAATCATAAAAAATGATGTGAATTTTATCCCGAGTTTAACGATGTACTTAAAAATCTACATGCCACATATGGATCGCGAAATACGCTACTCTGAAAAAGTAATTTTGATATTTTTGCGACGAACATTGGTATTTCAGAAAAGTTACGCTGGTTATTTTCTTTCCTTCGGTCGTATTTTCTCCCACGCACGGTTTCATCTGACAGTTCTTTCTCTCAGCTAAGAATTTAAAGCAAGAAAGAGGAATTTATGTTGGTGTATCCGAGTTATGTTTGCATAGCGCGATATTGCCACTTAGCGTTGCCTTTGGGGATTTAGAATTCACAATTTTCATGGAAATTATTTTTCATCGATAGATGTTAACAGGGCTGCAGTAAATTTTCACTTCTCCGTTCAATACTTATTGATTTTCATTTATTCGCTATTTTATGATGAGTCAAGAACGGTGGTCGTTTTGAAAATTCACCAGTTGAATTCGTTTCTCGTTTATTTTGACTTTTATTTGAGAGTTAAATAAAAACACCCTTGTCTAGAGAACAATGAACAATGCACTGTTCTTTTGGACTCGTTTTTGAACAGCACGACCCGTTACAGCCGCGGAAATTTTCGATGTAAAACGAGCCGACGTTTGTTTTTAGAGAAAAGTTTAATTTTGCACGAATGGCAGAGGAAGCGGTTACAAAAATAGAGGTAAAGCCTCTGCCGTGTAGATGTTACTCGAATATGAACAATAATCTTGAATGCATTTTGTTGGACAGAGTAAGAAACATTCATTCGCATGAAAGATTAATTAGCAGAGCTGCAGGCTTCGAAATTACGAATCACCGAAGGTATTGTCCATATTGATGAGAAACTGTCGAAGGTTATCTAAAACCAACGGATGTTCTTGCAAGTTTCGCAGGCATGGTAAGTTCGTCGTCGAGTGTCTCAAAGGCTTTTAATACCGCGTAAAATGATTACGTAGCTATAAAGTGTGGGAAAAGGGATAATAATAATTAACACTTTAATAGCTTGTCACGGGAACTTCAACTTCGATGAATTCCGCTGTCACTGCGGAGTTTCGAAATTCTGCACATACACGATGCTTCGAAGACAGACTCGTGTCAAAAGAGATTTAAATTAACCACTTGCCATACCATTTATTTTACGGTTACAATGTTCTCCTATACATTAACAACAACAAAATAGAATTTTATTTCGGTTTAAAAGAAATTAATAACATACATATTTATTTGACTCTGTTCAGAACTTCATCACGTCTCACACACGCCATTGTAGGCAAAAGGGTTAATTTCCAATCGAAAGGACTTTTGTAACAATAGTTTCTATTTTCGCCATCTTTATGCGGAAGCATACACAGCAACTAAGTGTCTTTGAATTTGAACATCTGTTTTATTTCACTTCACTCACCTTCGATTTTCTATCGTAGTGAATAAACTAGAGTGGCTGATCAAATTATTCGAGCCATAGTACGATATGTTTTTTAATTATGTAACTGATAATATTGTCTGCGATGCTGCTACGTGATATTTTGATCATCCGTTGTAAATATGTTCTATCGATTGACATAATTTTCGTGTAAATTGTCATTTTAAAGGTGAGTACAAAAACATTACTAGTATAAGTCTGTGCACTGAAGAAGTAGAGTAAGAAGTTTTGTGGTCGGATCTATTATCAAGACTGTAATTGCTGAAAAGGAATAAAAGTTATATAAATAATTACGTATTTGGTCCACGTAGGTATCTATAAACAGTTACGTAGAGTAATTTATGAATTTCTGTGTTACTCAATATGTTCACTTCACACATGTAAGAACCAAATTATAATTCTTTTATATAATAATCTTTTTTATACTTGACATGGGAGATATAATGTATTTGATGAAGTATTCTAACAATGCAGTTTTCTTAATAGAATTATGCTAGCAACCGTGTTATGACATTAACTGTCATGGTGGTCACACATGGGTGACACTAATCTTCGACCATAATATTAATTTTGAATTATATTAGGATCTGTAAAATGCAGAAGAATACACTGTGATCATTTTTAACTTTCTAGTTTCAGTTTTATTAAATAAATTGCTTTAATTTTATGGGATTGATTAATGGGATTGGGAAATAATAAATTATTTCACCTAAAGAAGAGGTTATTGAAGTAAGTAAATTATTAAATTTACATATGCTCATTTTTGTAGTCTAATCATTAAAGGTTGCCTACATTCGCTTTTAAAATGGCTTTTTAATACACAAAATAACTCGGATTTGGGGGATACGAATTATTTGAAATAAAAGATGAAATACATTTGAACTTTAAACAATGAAATAATTTTGAATAAATTGTTTGGCTGTTCAAATAAACTATCGCGTGATTATTTCAAATGACATGTAGCCAAATAGGATAATATACTATCTTAACGATTATTTTTTAAATAATCTATTTCGATAATGCCGATGTCTGGTTTCAAGCAAGGTGATTCGTCTAACGAATGAACAGTTAAGCTGCATGTCTGTAGACATTAGTATTCGGAAATTGTTATTTAATTTCCTGAGTGCTATTTCTGTAAGAAGGTTGTGTCATTGTTAAGTTCTTACATTCTAGAACACAATTCTTGCGATATTTGATGGTTGTAACTTGTATTCAAAATCCGGCATGGGATTAAATGAAACATGGGCCAAATGACCAATGAATGAACATTAATTTCTAACGAATGAACATTCGTACCCCACTGAATGATAATTATCCCAATGAATTTGTCACCTGAAATACAAATTGCTAATTGATAACGATCAGACGACAGATTTTGTTAGACGACAATAATACTTACCTTGAATATATGGGATGCCGTTCGAACCATTGCTAAATAAATGAATGCAGTGGCGAGTAGGTTATAAAAAAAATTGGTGTATGCTTAGACCACATGGCTGAAGTGAAACTTCTTTCTTTAATTATTTTTCGAATTTTTATTAACACTTTATGACATTTAATTTTCTATGATCCTATTATTGAAACAATTGTGGTAGCTAAAATATGATATAAATATTCTTGATTCAATTTTGTCTAAATGTCTTGCAAATACTGCATCGAGAGTTGTTCCTGATCTTGTTGTCGCTTCATTAGGATTATTTACCATCTCCAATCATAATTTCCTTCTAAAAAATTCTATTATTAATTTTGATTGTTACGATACGAAGTTCACGTTGAAATCTCCACTTAGAATCATCGGAATTTTATTATAATCATTATTAAGCAATGCCGAACCCTCAACCGTATATGCTAATAGAATAGAATTTCGTTTCATCGTTTCATCGCCAGATCGGTTTTACTCGTACCACGTCGAGGTTTTACGTATACCGCGCCTAAAGAAGTTGCACTCCAATAGAATAGAATTTCGTTTCATCGTTTCGTCGTTTCATTGTTTCATCGTTTCATCATTTCATCGATTCATGGTTTCATCGTTTCATGGTTTCATCGTTTCATCGTTTTACCGTTTCAGCGTTTCACCGTTTCATTGCCAGATTGGTTTTACTCCTACCGCGCCGAGGTTTTGCGCCTAACGCGCCTAAAGACGTTTCACTTCAATAACCGAAAATTGGTTGTATTTCCAGTGCAAATACAAAATGGAATTGTGTTATTTCACATCCCAAGTTACCGACAGGATGAATTTGATTTTCAAAAGGATGAATTTAGTCCGTGAATGGGTGGATTTGATTTGTAAAAAAGGTGAATTTGATTTGTAGAAAGGTGAATTTGGAGTGGAAAACCTGTATGGTTTCATCGTTTCATCGCCAGAACGGTTTTACGGCTACCGCGCCTAAAGAAGTTTCACTTCAAAAATGCAAATCTCTTTTGCTAGACGTCTGTGAATTTACAATACAATTATTGCATAAAATACAACGTGAAGATTATATCGTAAATGTTATTTTTTCGTTTAATACGAATTATGTTCATTCACTCGGAGGTGTTGATTCACTGGATAGGTCACCCTATATGTTTGCTCGGCACTTAACGAGTCAAAGGTACAAGTTGTTCTGAAGGACTAGAACGGAATCTGTCGTATTTGTTGATGAAGTAGAATAGGATTGTCCGTGACTAAATCCACGGAAGAATAGTGAGATTTGCTGATTGTTGAGCCCGTAGAATAGGGCCAGGCATGGTTGAACCAACAAGGGGGGCGAGTCTACGGTACATACAAATAGAGAGAGCCCGCGCTACCATGGGGCTAAGTATCTATTTTGTCCCGACAAATATTGGTTGCAATTTAAACAATCTAAAATTCCACTAACTTTTTGCGTTGTGTGACTCGCTGCCAATAGTCAACAAAGTCGCAGGCCTCCGCTTTCCACGTTGCCAGATGAATCGATAACTTGTCACGTGAAACAATTACTGGGAAACCTTTCGGCTGTGCACAGCAGTCAGCTGCAATTTGAATCCGCTCCCTACGGTAGCGTTCTCTGCCCGGTGGTTGGATAAACTTTATCAAAGCCACTGCAACTTTGACTTTACGTATTCGATTGTAAACTTCGATGGAAGCATCAACGAACACACCAGGACCGGCTCGACAACGACTTCGAACGGCAATTACTGAAACCACAACCAATTCTCTAATCAACCAGCCACTAGAAAGCTCCAGGAAAATTAATATCTTGGTGACAGAGCTGTTCCAACTTTGGTGCCTCCAGTTAATTAAATCGAACCCTGCGACGAGGTTTGATTCTTTAGGGGATGAGGGACTATTAGAAACGGGGGTTGCAAACGATTAACTGGAAACTGAAATGCTATGTACTTCTACCACTTGCTATCTACAATGTAAGAGAACGTTTGTATTGCAAGATTTTAGTGATCAAACTACGGATTATTATGGGAAATAAGAATTGTCCAAGTTGATTTTCAGAAACAGAACTCAAATGAAAATGCATTTCCTCTCTCAATATTTTCAATAAGTCGAAAACTATCCAATAGCATTATTCTTTCAATGCCATTACAGTTTTGTATTTAATCAATCCATTTTTGTCATGAATGTATAAAATCTGCGGTCTACTGATGACATTTCTAATCTATTTGTACAACAAAAAATTTGTTAAACCGCAAAATAACTTCTTCCATTATTCTGGTTTTTATAAAGTAACCTACGAAGGTAGAGCGTAATTACAGTTTAGGGTTACTGAAAAATAAATAGCTCTTTCCTTAAATTATTTTTGTGTGGCGATATTAATATCTCTAACAAATATTTCTGTGATAATTATTCGCTATAATTATTCTTAAGCTTACCATGTAGGATGGATTTAATAACTGCAGACCTGTCTTCAACTTTTGATTATAAATTCACAATTATTTGCATTCATCTTAGAGATCATGAGAAGATGCTCGGTAGTCAATTGCGTACATAAAAGAGGCTTGTGTGAATCATTGCAAAGTATAATACAGTAAAAGCTAGGAAGAATAGCCTCGAAGTCTACAAAATGTGTAATGCTCTGAGCAGGAAAGGTATTAGAGGAAGATGTAAGCGCTTGTTTGCAGAGTCATTTCAAGTTCGTCTTTCTCAGTTCACAAAGTGTTGTAGACGGCAGACTTTCTACTGGCAATTTATAGCAGTCTCGAATGTTCTGAACGACAATCACACTAATCCTCTTACAATGCTGTTGATTATTAGAATTCCTTGATTTGTACATATTTCATCCATCCTGTGTCAGATTGTCGAATCGGAAATTTGTTAAATCATGAGGTTCAGATTAAAAAATCACAAAAAAGTGAATCCCAGACAAAAATAATGCATCAAATCCATTCGAATAATTTTTTAGCTATAAAAATACAACATCCTACACAGGTACAACAAATAATTCTTAATTTTTTCATCGCTCTTTTGAAATTTGAATATTTATTTTGAATAATTTTGCAAATACAATATTATATGCAAACTCACATACTGCATTTAAATTTTTGTGACATATATTTTTACATATTTTTGAACATGGGAACAACAAACGTGATTTAATACTACCAGTTAAAATAAACCATTTCAGATTTTTTATTTTACAATTATTAATATCATGAAGGTGCTTCTTAAATATTTACCAAGTGCATTAATTTATGGACATAGTAAATGATAAGCTTTGGTTAATCTAAACAAAGGCGTTGATTCAAAATCGGCCAAAATTACCCAAGACCAATTTTCCTGAAACTTTGCATATTGGTAGCCCTTTGGGTCTAACATTGATTCCGTGCAAAAACTTTTCCCCAGAACTTCACGGTTACCGGGGGGGGGGGGGGTCAAAGTACGTATTTTGCGAAATCTATTATGTGCTGTAACTTTTAATAAAAATACGATATCGACCCGGCACTGATACCAAAAAATCGTAAAAAATTCAAGCTTTCCAACGGTGTATGAGTTCATGTAATTTATTTATTGCTAACATAATTTTTTCACGTTTTTCTTGTTTTTCGAGGCGTACAAAATTCAGAAAAATTGCAATTCCCAAAAAAATTATCGCCTGATTTTAACCAAAAACGCTGCATTAATAGTACATTTCATGCCCTTTCGAATGGTGCTTGTCATACCTTGGGGAAATTATTGGTTTTTGAGTTATAAAGTAAAATGTGAGTAGAAGTTAAGGCGCGCGGTCAACTACTCGACCCATATATTCATTTCAAACGTGGAAAAAACGCTTCCTGTGGTTATAGTATATCCTTTGTGGAAGCGATAGTTCGTACTTTTATTTAAATATACACATGTTCCGTCCCAAATGGTAAATATATTATCTTCATTTTCCTGAATTTTGTTTAAATGACGAGCTATATTTGATGTCTCTTGTTTTATTTTCTCTCTTGTTATGTTCCCCACAAAATGAAGAACAAACTTAGACATAATAATATCTCGCACTTCTGAAATTATTCTACATACCATAGGTTGTGACTTATTTATCATAGTTCCAATGTCTTTTGGAGACGAACCACGATATAAATGTATTAAATAAATTGCCACCCTGTATATTGAGTTAGTGCCCTCACTTCTATTGAATTAGTATTCAGTTAAGTTTTGTAGTTCCCTTTTTTTAAGCCAGTCCAAGTCTTTAATACGCTGTTGTGTAATTTATCAAAAAAATTACATTCATGTGGTTTATTTTCGTTGAAGTTCCGTAACTGATCAATAATATTTACAATTTAATTTATTGATAACGTTGTTTCGTTTTGTAGATTGTCCTGTAGTGCAAGTATCGAAGATTGCTCTATACTGTCGTCTGTGATATGCCTTTTGCAACATACATTTCGTTCGTGGATTATAATATGATCATTTATCAATATTTCTGTCCTTAATTTTTTATTAATAAAAGTAAGATTTTTTCTTCAACATTTCTACAACCAAAGATGCACTTCGAATGACACAAAGTGCTGCTTTTATTGATAAAGTGGCGGAAGATTCAGTGTCCCTTCCTCTCTCTACTGGTACTGAAGGTGATATTACACCTTGGAAGCTTCTTCCAGCTTCTTGGTCATCAATATTTGAAAATGGAGATTCCAAAAAACATTTTTTACAAAACACTTGATTTGATTTAACTTTCTTCTTCTTCTTCGGTTTTCTTTTTAAAGAAAAATGCCACATTTTTTGCATTTGTTAGAACTCACATTTATTTCGTTCAGTTATTGCACTAATCACGTTTACTATTAATCACATGTACTGTCAGAAGTACTGTTATTTAGAATATGCACTACACTATGTAACTTATACACTACACCGCTATTAATAAAAGAAAATTAGAATAATCCTATATTCTAACGAAATGTTGCGCACATACAAAATTCTTTTACAGACGATGGACCTTCACGACACGACAACGAAAATGAAACTGATGATTTGTCTTTGGTCTAGTTAAAAGAAATGCATAGATGACTACCACGACAGCAGTAATCTCAAAGCGCGAAACGTGAAAAAATGAACACATCTTGTCAATACTTCATTTCCCTCTCGAAATTCTAGATGGTTGCGTCCGAAGAAAATGATTGTTTCTTTTAGTCCTTTGATTCTGAGTATCGATGAAAGAGTGAATAGTTCCGTTTCGGAAAATTATAAAACACTGTATGTTTCGATTGAGATTATTAAATACTGTCGCGAATATAAATCGAAACAAACTGAAGAAGATACGCTACCTGATAATTGTATAATAAGATATACAATAAAATAAGCAATATCTGCATTCTGGTATAATTATTGTAAAATATAACCAATGTGTTTCACTGTTTCAAAACAGTAGAATTGATAACAATAGCATAGCTGTGTTATGTATAGTGTATATATAACCACAGGAAGCGTTTTTTCCACGTTTGAAATGAATATATGGGTCGAGTAGTTGACCGCGCGCCTCAACTTCTACTCACATTTTACTTTATAACTCAAAAACGAATAATTTCCCCAAGGTATGACAAACACCATTCGAAAGGGCATGAAATGTACTATTAATGCAGCGTTTTTGGTTAAAATCAGGCGATACATTTTTTGGGAATTGCAATTTTTCTGAATTTTGTACGCCTCGAAAAACAAAAAAAACGTGAAAAAATTACGTTAGCAATAAAAAAATTACATGAACTTATACACCGTTGGAAAGCTTGAATTTTTTATGATTTTTTGGTATCAGTGCCGGGTCAATATCGTATTTTTATTAAAAGTTACAGCACATAATAGATTTCGCAAAATACGTACTTTGACCCCCTCCCCTCCCCCCGTAACCGTGAAGTCCTGAGGAAAAGTTTTTGCACGGAATCAATGTTAGACCCAAAGGTCTACCAATATGCAAAGTTTCAGGAAAATTGGTCTTGGGTAATTTTGGCCGATTTTGAATCAACGCCTTTACTAGTGCAACTTTTGGTATTGGTCGCACATGTATCTGGGAGATACAGTGTTACTTTTAGGTCTGGAATAAAACAACAAACTCGCAAATTGTTTTAATTGAACACCATTACTTTACAAAACAAAACAAAAACGGACAAACTTGAAAAATAATAAAATTAACCAAAAATATTTACTAACTGATGGCGCGAAATACAAACTCTCCATGTATGTGGTAGATACACGCGACTAACGGAAGGTTAGAAAGGAATTACTTCCCTTGTCTAATAATTTTAGAGTTAATACTTTGATACGGATTTATTTTACTTAGGGATCATAAAGTACTGGAAATAGCAATGCCACGATGGGAAAGTCGAGAGATGTCACAAACTACATAAATAAAAATATTCATGTTTCTTCTTCTGCCGCTTTCTTCTTCTTCTTCTGCCGCTTTCTTCTTCTTCTTCTTCTTCTTTAGATAATAGGCGGTTACTCATGGTTCCAAGAAATTGAATAGGATAAGAATGAATGCATTCGTGCAACTTGATACCTTGAATATTACATACAGGGTATCCCACATAAATGGGAACACCTAAATATCTGTCGTATTTACAGTCCTATCAGAAAACTTCAGAGGACAAAGTGACACAATTGCAGGGGGCTAATATAATGGTAAAGAAAAAAAATTTTTATGTCGCGTTTTTTAATGAAATTTCAAGGTCAACGCTGTTTTTTTAAATGGAATAGTACATTTTTTTTACGATACCATGATAGACAATAAAAAACTGAATTTAGTGGATACCACCTTTTTGACCTTGAAATGACCTTGAGCAAGTATAATCATGTTGACAACCCGTTCTCCGGATCTGACACCATTGGACTTTTATCTATGGGGCAAGATAAAATGTATTGTGTACAAAGATAAACCCACAACGCCAGAGGATATGCGGCAAAGGATTACTGCAGCGTGTGCAGCAATTACGTCTCAGGAAATCGACAATGCCTACAGATCATTTAATGCAAGACTGCAATATTGCATAAATGAGGATGGTCAACATTTCGAACATTTATTATGATATGTAAAGGTCAACCCGCCGTAAGCAACGCGTAATGTTTGCTGAAACACGTAAGTTTTAAACTTCCACATTTTATCCGCTCCAACATGATTATTCTTGCTCAAGGTCATTTCAAGGTCAAAAAGGTGGTATCCACTAAATTCAGTTTTTTGTTGTCTATCATGCTATCGTAAAAAAATATAGTATTCCATTTAAAAAAACATCGGTGACCGTGAAATTTCATTAAAAAACACGACATAAAAAATTTTTTTCTTTACCATTATATTTGCCCCCCTGCAATAGTGTCACTTTGTCCTCTGAAGTTTTCTGATGAGACTGTAAATACAACAGATATTTAGGTGGTCCCATTTATGTGGGACACCCTGTATATTTTCGTTCATAAGGCATTGGACATTAAACTTTATCCTAAAGAAAATTTAAATCATGATGCAATATATGATGCCTTTAAATATATTGTATATTCAACAAATTGTACATCTTTCTACATTATTTTTAAACAATGCGCAATTACACCTATAATACTTTTTGGAATATATTTACGTACAAATGTATAAAAATTGGATACATTAATCCGAAGAAATTGAGGAGATATATCGCACACAAAGACAAATTTGAAAAGAATTACAAAAATTTTAAAGAACGATTAGCCAAAACACATTCAAAACGTTCAGCAAGAGACTTGCACAGTCAACATGAAACCTAATGAAGATATTAATGAAACAATGCTTAAGCTTATTGAAGATAGAAAAAAATTTATAGAGCAAACAAAATCAAGATGTATCATCCTGTAATGCGACTTATGTAGAAGTGCATCGCTGCAGTTAAAATGTGCAATTATACTCGTCTTTTGAATGCTTCTCTATGATTTCTTTTGAATAAATCGATTACTTGTGCTATTCTAAATAAAAATGTATGAACGTACAGTCATAAAAAACCCAAAACTTTTCGAAATATTTACTTTTCTTTCCAACATCTATATTAAATATTCAATTATTCCACCATTGCGGTTGTGAAGGTTTTCACTTTGCAAATACACCGATTACACTCCCCTGAAAAACCGGATTACAGGAAGATACAGCTTGTTAAAATAATCTTCTACAATTCTCTTTTGTCTTCATTAACACACGAATTCTAATTGGATCCAGTTACTATAGTTTGACACCAAATATGAAGGTATGGCGGCTATGAATTATGAAAAAATGGAAAAAGGAGAAGGAAGCGTTTCGTCCTAGGGCCGCTAGAGGACTCGTCAGTAAGACTATCTAGCGGACCTGTGTCTTAGACGCGGGCAGTCGTAGGGACAGTTTAGGACGGTATATATACCAACAGAAGAAGATTCAGATAGTAGCGGGAAAGGTATTGTCGTACTGTCCCTCTGTTGACGAGCATAGAAAGTAGCCGCCACAAAGGGATCTGTTTCGCGCATCTCATTGTGCAGTTGCCTTGCTGTAAAGTCTCAGCCCCAACACTCCCACCCACGTCATGAACTTTTATATATCGCGAGACAAGTGATTTATGTTCGTATCATCTTAAGCGTGAGTAGGGGATTAGCCAATGAAAGAGTTCTGTTTTGTCATGTGCGCAAATAAACACTTGTTGTCTGTCAGGTACTTTCTTATTTGGTGTCAGGTTTAAATACATACTGTACACTATATTTTCTAAACAAATGTTCGATCTCTTAATACGGGAATCTACAGCAATTCATTCATGATCAATTCCAAACTAATTCATGCTGTTCTTTATTCCAGAAATTCAAACAATAACAAAAATTTACAGAAAATTGGAACCAAGCTAAATTTTTGTCAAGGAACTCCCTGGGACCTTCAAAGTTTATTCCCAACGCACAGATACGTTCCTTCCAAGTCTTCTCACGGGGATATTTATACAGCATCCTCAATTAAGCCGCTGACAAACCGCCCCCACGATCGGCAAATTAATCACGCGTACACCGCACAGATTCGAGTATCCCGGGATCAGTGGCCCTGCCCTCATAAGTCAAAAGATTCCGAAGGTACACTTTCATAATCCAACAAGACCTCAATCAATCTCCCGGTAATCCGACCATCGCCCGGAAACGCCAGCGAAATTACTCGATCCTGGGACAACAATCCGGGAGCCACCGGCACCGGTCCCTCTCTTCAAGATTAATCAAAGTTGATTGCGAACAGATCATTACAGCTCCGTCCCCGCGTTGACTACGAGTACAATAAGCCCCCAATAGATACTTTCCTGGAGTCCGTGGGAGTTGAATTTCTCCCTTGAAGGAGCAAGCGGTGGAGTGAGAAAGAGAGGGGAGAGAGAGAGAGAGATAGATAGATAGAGAGAGAGAGAGAGAGAGAGAGAGAGAGAGAGAGAGAGAGAGGGCAGAATGGAGAGGGACGCAAAATGGAAAGAGTTGATGCAAGGATCCATCCTCAGCCGTCGACCAGGGACACGGTGTACAGGAATGGAATAAATTACGCGGATGAAAGGGGGGGAGGTCTAGCAGTTGGGGGTCGATTGTAGAGTGGGGGAGATGATTTGGATTCGTCGCGAGGACAATTTTCCTTCATCAAACCGCAACATCGGGACTCTCCAGGACTCCGGTGGTCCAATAACTGAGTTATTGCTTGGTCGCCGGTGGCCGATACACGAATGGGGCGGTTGCGCGTTACCAGTCCGCTACACGTCATATGGTGGATCCCTTTGTATCAGCCTATTCAGGGGAACCGCGGCAATACCAACGACGTACATTCCCCGCGTACAACGAGCCGCCTGGCACGTAATACGCGATGCCTCGGTGTGCGTCGAAACGTGAGCCCTAACGACGCGGAACGCTGGAACAAACCGTGTCCTGTGCCTGGCAGCTCGTTCCCTCTTCCGTTCCTCCTACGCTTTCTCTCCACCCCCTCCTGCTCCTCCTTCGCTTTCCTCCCTCGTCAAACTCCTTTCTCTACTGAGAAACGTCACCAGTACCCGTCCCACCTACCAGCCGAGTGCTTTCTATTTCTCCATGCCAGTAGATTGGTACCTCAACTCTTCTCGCATCCTCTACGTCGTGTGCCCGGGAGGAGTCATTATTGATGGTTACTACAATTCCGAGAGATACCAAGCGATCGGTACGGTCCCAGTTTGGCCAGGAATTGGGTTAAACTTGGACGAGTGGTTGTTGCGAACCGTGCTCTTTTCGGAGTCGAGGTTACGGCTCGAATCGCAGCAAGAGATGGGAATAGTTTGACTCGCTGTTTGACTTACTTCCGTCGGTAACCATTTTTGCCCCGGCGAGTTTGTTTGATCTTGTTGGATAACGTCGGACGGAATTTTGAAGAACCTCGGATTGACTTGACGTCGAAGCGTAGAAATCGCGACGTGTGTGTGGATTGGTGTGGTGAGGTGTCTTTGCTAATGATGGTTCAGATGGTGTGATGATGTTTTATGGATTGGATTGGTTTTGTTTGAAGTGGAGGGTTTGTAAAGGCGGCGTTTGAAAGCGTTTAATCGTCGGTGTAAAATTGTAACATCCTTTACAAGTTAGAGTATGATGTACACACAAAATGAGTACAGTATTTCATCGGTAAATGTCCCAAATGACTCGCACGTAAATGTCCCGGAGATATCCCCACTAGTACGGGGTGTACCCCCTTGAAGGGCCACGAAGTTCGAGAGGCCTCGGTCGCCGAGAAATATGACACCATGCGACTCGGGTATATTAGTGAGACGGCACTAATCCGAATTTCCAACTTCTTTATTATTCTTATATTTTTGGCATTTTTCTAATAAAAATCATACCAAATATGATATAATTCCGATAATATTTACTTGTGTAATAGACAATTAAAGTTTTGGGCGCGAGGAAGGATGGGAAAGAAAGAGACGCGGAGAGTCGCAGTCGGTGGCACAGTTGAAAGGCTCGTGCGTCGTCACAATGTATTACCAAGGAATAACTTTTTTGTTATTACTTATTTTTTTATAAGACTTTTGGTAATAGATTTCTGACATTGTTCTGATTAAAATGATACCAAACACGATATAATTCGGATCATATACAGGTGTATGGTCATTGTGTATAGGTCAGGTACATAACATCGGTGAGACAACAGTAATGCAATGACGAAACTTTTTCATTTTTCATTAATCTTTTATGAGACTTTTACCATCATATTTGTAATATTCTCTGATCAAAATTTTTATGATTATACATACATCTCTATTTTTTTAATTGACGATGGAGTATGTTTTGGTAACAGACAAAGAGAGTAAATAGTAAAGAAAAGGACACTGCAAGTCGCATCGTCTCATTGAAAATATATTGAATAATATGAACAATTGCAAAATATGTCCGGTCCCATAAATTCACCGTACAACAGTTGTCGGCCCTCCGTTGCAAATTGCATCAACATGCCTAAATCCAAAATGTAAATCCATGCCCGTGTCATAAACCATCTCCAATTTATAACCTCGACATTGGTTTTTCCGGATTTTCTTAGGTTTTCCCTTCTCTGCATTCTTACTATGTATGATCGACTAATTCGCAGAAGACAAGACGGTTAATGTGGATATAACTGAGCTTCTGGCCGTTTTCAAAGTCGCGAAATGTCCCAGTCAGGAGAGTGTGTCTTTAATGTCTTTATCATTTAATCTCTTTGTCTGTCACCAAAACTTACTCAATCGTGAATTAAAAAGATAGATATGTATGTATAATCAGAAAAATTTTGATCAGAGAAATATTACAAATATGATGGTAAAAGTCTCATAAAAGATTAATTAAAAATGAAAAAGTGTCGTCATTGCATTACTGTTGTCTCACCGATGTTATGTACCTGACCTATACACAATGACCATACACCTGTATATGATCCGAATTATATCGTGTTTGGTATCATTTTAATCAGAACAATGTCAGAAATATATTAGCAAAAGTCTTATAAAAAAATAAGTAATAATAAAAAAGTTATTCTTTTGTAATACATTGCGAGGACGCGCGAGCCTTTGAACTGTGCCACCGACTGCGACTCTTTCTTTCCCATACGCTATCCTTCCTCGCGCCAAAACTTTAATTGTCTATTACACAAGTAAATATCATAGGAATTATATTATATTTGGTAAGATTTTTGTTAGAAAAATGCCACAAATAAGGTCATCGAAATCCCATAAAAAAAGAATGAAAAATAAAGAAGTTGGAAAGTTGGATTAGTTATGTTTACATTTCTCGGTGACCGAGGCCTCTCGAGCTCGGCTGTCCTTCTGTACGTTCGGCAAACCTCAAACAATGATATCCATCGCGGATAAACGATCCTGCGCAGACCCGTGTTGTGGACTTTTATCGATGAAATACTCTATATCTTATATAAATATAGAGGGTGTTCCATATGAAGCGATAGACGCATTTATTAAAAAAAAATTTTTTAATTATGTTGCAAATAAAAGTTTCTTCGTTTGTTGTGAGACTAGAAATCTTATATACGTGGACGTGCTTTTCTGAGTTATTAGTTTTCGAAAGATGTAGCATTAGCATTATCCAGTCAGTACAAACTAAGTGGAAGTTGCATAGTCAGACTTTACACTCCATTTTGTATGTGCACGCGTGAGTTTATGTACAGTTGATACTTGACACTACTGCTTAGTACTACACTTCGCACACCCAGGATAATGCTATTGCTGACAGCACTACATCTTTGTAAGCTTAGAACTGAGAAATATTTCATCAAAAGATTAACTAGAATTTTGGAAAAGTTTCTTCGTCAGCTATAACACTCTGATAAATAAATGAGTGCTCCTTTTTAACCAGTTAGCTGTTTCCGACGAGTATGCTTTTCATGGAGAAATGACAAGCTTTTATGTTATGACGAGTATACTTGTAATGCGTAAAAAGTAGAGCAAGATAAAATTTGCTGTTTAAATTGCAATATTAGTGAAAACTAAAATATATTTGTATTAAGATGTTTTGAATATTTGGAGGCCAAGACAAAATAAAACAATATAAATGATTATTATGGAACAACTGTATATAGTGTGAACAAAGTAGTTCTCATACTTTTTGCGATACATTTTGGGTACACACTTTTCAAAGAGGTCGCAACAGCTAACTGGTTAAAAAGATTATGTTGACCTTGATGTGATCTTTACTTTTTCACTCAAGGTCAAATGGATATGATCATTCAATAGAACCTTCAACACTAAACCTACCGACCATTAAAAGTGACTGGTATATGGTCTCTTATGAAAATGCCACGATTGAATTTATTTACATTTTGTGCCATTTTTTTTATAGTGTATACGAGAATAAAAAAGTATGCATAAGCATTTCCAGTGGAAGCATCTTTGTAATTTTAATAATTGTAAAATAAAAAATCTGAAAGCGGTCATGTGACCGCCGCTGCTAGGTTTAGTGTTAAAATCGTAAATTTTTGTTCGAAACTTTTCTTTTTAAATGCTGCGGTTGTTAGATATTTGACCATTGCAGTACATTTGAAGAACCTTGTATACTATACTTTATGACGCAGTAGTTATACTATTATAATAGTTACTATTTATTAGATATAATTTTGATGTTAAGGTTACAGTACAAGTGCGAATGTTAATTTTTAATGTCTTTCATTTTTGGATGTGCGTTTATTCACCTGAGTATGTGAATATTTATATTTTGTAATGCATTTGTTTAATGCGAATAATATAAGTCTGTTTTTCAGCAATATTTTTGTGTCTTCAACATTACGTATTAATTTTTAATATATTTCATTGTTGGATGTGCGTTTATTTATCTGATTATGTAAATATTTATATTTTGTAGTGCATATGTTTAATGTGAATAATATAAGTCTATTTTTCAGCAATATTTTCGTGTCTTCAACATTACGTGTTAATTTTTAATATTTTTTATTTATGGATGTGCGTTTATTCAGCTGAGTATGTAAATATTTATAATTTGTAGTGCGTATGCATAATGCGAATAATATAGGTCTCTTCTTCAGCAATATTTTTGTGTCTTCAACATTACATGTTAGTTCATTTGAATATGCACATGTTGAACATTTATGCTAATAGTGCCCCATCTAGTACGAGCATGTTCATTTCAGTACGAACTACACAGTTAATGTAGCTATTTATTCAGCATAACATGAATTTTGTTTGAATCAGCTTGCATGTCGATCGTGCTTGATCATGTTTAGCTCTCGAACAGCGTATGCTTCATTAACAACAATGGCGAGCATTACCAAATCATTTTCTCAAATATTCTATCGAATTGCCGAAGAACGATATCTTGTGCTGAATTTTAATCGGTTTATCTTGATCTATAAGTTTCATATGATCCCTACTACCATCAAGCATGTTTAACCATATTATGTCATTTGCTGTGGCATTCCTCCACAATATTCCTGATTTTACGTATTCTGTATCTTTTAACACTAGAATAACTACACTAAAAGTCACTAATTTGTATTGCCTTTTAAAAATAATAAGACTACATTTATCGAGACATTGCACTGTCATTTTTACAAAATATGTCTGAATAAATAAGTGTACCTAATAAGTATTTACAAAAACATCTATACAATCTCAACAATTGTAGCGTAAAGAATTTTAAATCTGCCATTTTGATGGATTAAGTAGTTCTAGTAGTTCTAATTTTTTATCATACCAAGAATTGTTGTAGAAGTTATACTTGGAGATCTCGAATGTGATTAATAATTAGGTTGCACTTCAAAGAGTGGTCTTACTTATATATATTCCAAAATTGTCGAAATCGGGAATGGTTTCGTGTTGGCAAATATTGTATATCAATAGTAATAATTGCATATAAGGGAAATATTCGTTTTACAATTTAAGGAAAAATCGTTATAGGATATTTTCCACAATTTGATTAACCAAGAGCAAGTTTGCACAACATTTTGCAAAACTCGTGCTGCTAACAAAATTCACAAGCACTTATTGGGCTGTAATGTTATTAACATAATCATCGTCGAGCTCGGGCGAACCGACAATTACCACGAACTCCATAATTGCAACTTCACGATCGCCTAACGCGCAGCATATTGTTTACCGTGACCGGATCAATAAATTTGCCGGGTTCTTGCAAATTTTCTACCGGAAACCACAGCACGGACGAATTTCTGACTCCCCGCAAAGGAACGGGACAACGGAGAACATTCTCCCTGATCTAATTTCGAAGGAAGCCACTTAATTTAAATGTCCGCCCTCCACCGCCGGTGTCGTCTCTCTCCCGTCCTTTATCGTTCCCCCGGGTACGGAATTAATTGCTTCTTAAGGAACTGGAATTATGTTTTCAAGAGCCACACCTCGCTCCCGTTGACTCTCCTCGCCTCGAACCTTTCTTCCTTGTGAGTAGCACGCCGCGGTGTTTTCTGCGAAACGGATGCTGAATAAGCCTGCTGCGTTTCACCGGCGAAGAATAATTATTACAGTTGTCAACGGGCCTGCGACTGTGCGACGAACGAATCCTGTCGTCGACGAAAGGTCGTTCCGGTGCGGTCATGACGAGGAAATACCGAACTCGATCAAAGTATTCGTTTGCGTTCCCGTGATGACACGAACTTCTTTCGACTTATTGGTAAATGGTATCACGGTTTACATAGGATTTGAGTGCCGCGCCGATCGTCGACCGGGAAGCGTTCATTAAGCGATAAATGAGACGTGACGCTGTTGACTGGCAAAGCTAGCAAGAAAAATATTTGGATCGAAGGAGGAGGAAGTTGCGAAGAAATTCGAGGTGTGTGTCAAATTGTGGTGAAACTTCGTGGAAATGCCACACAAATTTTTAAAGTAATTCTTTTTCGTTTGAGAATGTGCTTTGAGGATAATATAAATTCGTAATAGAGATGGTCGCGTCTGACTAGTGCTTAAGGTTACCACTTACTGGGAATGTAAGCGTTTGTACAGTACACATACTTAATATTTAAACATCCACTAATAAATAAATTTCATGAATACTATTATACTTCCTTTCGCTCTTCACTTTATTGTTAAATGACTCCCGTAGAAAATGATATGACTTAGTTAATTTATTTTGTACTTTTTAATACTTGTTTTTTAATACCGCATCCAAAGCATGGTAATTGGTAATTGTTCTTTTCTTGAATGTTACTCTCAACGTTTATAATCTTTCTGAAATTCATGTTTAGTTTATCTGGAATTTTACAACTCAGTTTTTTACAATCAATGAGAGGTAACAGTGGAGAGAACAAAAAAAGAAGTTGTATGGAAATGTATAATCAAATAAAGACGAGATTGATTTGATGTTTTGCTTGAAACATCAAAGTGTAGGTACAGATAACTATAAAACCAAATCCGGATTCCTACTACATCAGGCATGGGTAAGGGTGGAGCACGTCAATCGCCTGCTTCTCCCACCAACCTCTCTTTCATGCGTACGCTGATGTCTCGTGTCTTCGTTGCTCCATTGTACCGCGCTTGCTGGAAGGGGAGAGAGGGCGCTACGGTGTGGACGGTGTTACCTCAATTGAGGCAAAATTGCTCATCCCTGTACTACATAAAGGTCTTAACAATTTTGAAAGTACTTTTATTAGCTTTTTGTAAACCTATACACACTTACACATGTATATATAAATTCCTATCGAGATTTTCTAAATGAATAGGAAAATATTTGCATGTCAATCTTATGATTATATACAATAAATACATTAATAAAAAAAGTTTCCGAATTTTTAAAAATGAGAAAGGTATCTACACTGTAACAAGCATAATGCTCGAATTAGTATGCATGTGTAACCTTTTGAAGTTTTAGCTGGTCCACTTTTCTCTGAAAAATTACAATTTATAAAAAACGATTCTTCCATCTGATTCGTCTTTTAAAACCATTTAGATTACGTTAGAAACATTTTTTATATTTTCAGAGGTAGAGGAGATATTTAGGTATCCTGTTTTAGACGAAACGCCCTGTATAAATGATTGCGAAGTTTTATTAATAAGAAAAGAATTCATGTCAACCTACTGTCTGACTAGCCAAGTTTGAAGAACAATCTCGTGAGTACACTATTGACTATTACTTGAATATACGTACTGTTTTTGCTTTGACATCCAAATGTATACTAAAGCATTATTCGCAGATAATACAAACAATGTTTAAATACCCGGAATCTCAAGTTACAATGTAGGAACTATAGAATAACATTATCAGGTCATGAAATGGAAGTGCGTCAACGTAAATACGGACGCGAATGTATTATAATTATTTCGCTCCCTTCTCTCACATATGTATTATTGCTGAAATCGCGTTCAATTTTTAATAATGATGGCGATCGATTATTCGAGTGCTCCCGCTCTCGCATTAAATATGCTCGTTGTTCACCTTTCTCAATAAGGAAATCTCACGTTCGTCCACTCGTCACAGTTTCCATTTCAATTACGAGAGCGAGTTCGCGCGACGAATTCGTTTCGGCGAGGCGGCGATTTTTGTCGAAAATAAAATCGCGCGCGAGCTTCCAGGGAATCACTTCGCGAGGAATACGGATTACAGTTATTATAACAGTCGCGTGGAGGAATATCCATTGAAATGCGGCCAAATGGGAGGGTAAGAGGAATTCGACACGGCATTTGTACGGGATAAATTTATACAGATTTCATTCAGAGCCGCGCCGATTCGACGTGAATTACGAAAGGAATGAAACGTCGGTCGTACTGGAATCCGATAAACTTCGTTCGCGCGATACACATATGCGATTTCGTATTTGCGATCCAGTTGAAGCGTCACACTACCCGAAATCGATTTCCGACCAATTCATCTAACGGTTACCGTAGATTTTTTCTCTCTGTCTCGCCGGGTGTTCTTCCACTGTTTCCTCTGGCGCGGCCGCCATTCCGGTCCCAACCGATTCCCACTCCCCTTTTTCCTTTCCGTTTCACGTCAGATGACAGCCAATTTTTATCCCGGTGATTGCATTTGCAATTCCCATGCGAAACTCCCCGTTCTCGGTCGCGTCTTTCGCACACCTCTGATCCGATCCTCAATTCTTTCGAACAGCCTCCACTTTTTGAAGCGGAAATATATTTCAAACCCCCGGCACGATGAAAACACGATCTTCCGCTTTTTCTTTCGCCGTTTTTACATTACTCACCGGCAGCGACGCCAATGAAATCCAGTAATTCGATTCAATCGTTTCGCTGTGTGATAAGTAGCCGGTCGATTTTTTAGCTGTAATTTAAAATAATTGGAATCAGAGAGAAATCTTTGCGTTTCGTTTACTCTGCGAAGGCTATTGGAGATTCTCAGGGTCTATTAGTTACAAGATGTTGACACTTTGCGGATGGGACTCTCTGACGTGTGAACGTCCGCCTGGACGGGTAATCTCGGGAGTATTTGGTGGGATGGTTGTATATGCCTGAAAATTAGGCTGTAGCACTTATCAATTTTGTACTACAAAAATAAACTATTGATAAATGATTTATGAGATAGAGGAGACCGGGAGTAGTTGGCTATTTTTGAACATGTCTAACTTTTATGAATGAAGTACTGTTATATGGTTGAGTTGTTGAATACCAAAAATTTACCTAACTATACAGGCTTCATTTTGTAAATTGCTTTAATAAGTATATTAAACTAATTAAGTATGCATTGAAGTTGTTATCAAATTTATCTTGGAGAGTGCAATAAGCCAACAAACCCCGGGTCTGGGTTTAGTTGACATACGCGGTGGGGATAGTTGACTTGACATTCATTTCTTATACATATTACAGTAACCCCGCGTTTTAGGCCCTTTTTCGGTTCTCTGTCGGGACTTAGATCGTGAAGGGACACTATTCTTTCGCGACCGCGTCGACCGCGCCGAACGTAGAAAAGGACAGCATGCAAACACCGACCGCGCGGCCGAAGGCGTAACAAAATATAGCGTATCGGTGAGACAATACTAATGCAATAATAAAACTTCTTTATTTTGTACTTATTATTAATGAAATTTTACCAATATATTCGTGGCATTTTTGTAATGAAAATGATACCAAATATTATATAATTCCGATGATATTTACTTGTGTAATAAACAAGCGTGCGTCTCCGTACAATGTAATGCAAATAAAAAACTTCCATCGTTCATTACAGAAGTAAATATCATCGGAATTATATCATACTTGGTATCATTTTCATTAGAAAAATGCCACGAAAATGTTGGTGAAAGTTCCATGAAAACATAATAAAAAATAAAGAAGTTTTGTAATTAGATTAGTAGTGATTCACACCGATATACCCGGCCAGGATCATATTACGCCGCATGTTTACACTGCGAGGCAGCTCGAGCTTCACGGCCCTTCCGGAGGTACCCCGCAGTGGAAGGAGTAGGCCAAGGGACATAGATCGCAATGTTCCGTTGGACTTAAATCGTGGGGTTACTGTTATTTCTTTAACTTATTTTAACGAATATCTGACCTTGATTATTTATTTTTTTTAAATATATTTCTGATAACGTCGAATTTTATTTACAAATCATGATCCAAGTCACAATTAATGCACGCATAAAACTTTTTTTTCGAATTCATGCATTCTTCGTGACTGTGAAGTCTTTAACGACACTATTAACGCGTTTACTTGAATCTATAACAATTCGGACTGCCCATCAAGTAATATCAGCTGATGTTCTGCCCTTCTCATTATATTTTTTATAATTTCTCAGATTTATACCTGCAACAGATATACATAGCCACTTGACACAAAAAGCAAAGTAAAATAAAAATGAGTCAATAATAATATACGGCGTTAGGTCTGGGTCTAGGTCTACATCTTATTTGACTATTAGCCAGTACATAGTCAAATAATTTTGGTAGCTGTATGTCCGCATCGTTCACGTATAAAGTAAATACTACAAATTATAGTCAATATATCATCTTTCTAGCAAATATTTAAAAAAGAAAATATCAAGCACTACTTCATGGACAAAAATTCATAAATAGCCAAAAGAAACATATTTACTTACAGTTCATGTTTGTAGATCATTTTGTTCTGAATATGGTAATGCATTACATGGTGGTTGGCTAAAAGTTTCGGGGATAGTTGGTTAACCCTATTAGTCAACTAGACGCGGTCTTCCCTACGCATTAGTGACTTCTTATTGATAATTTCATTTTTGGGTTTTAAAATTGTGTACAGGGTGTAATTAAATTTTTGCAAATTTGATAAATTCTTCTTGACCATGAAATTGAAGGTTGAAATGTTTGGATTGTATCGTATACATACTTGTCAGGAAGAACGAAAGTCTCAAAGATGCAGTAGGTCACAAATGAACCGTTGCATTGAATAACAACTTTTAATTTTCGTAACCTACACTCCTCAAAAGAATTAAGGGATCGCCTCTGCGAACCCGAGAAATTGAGACAAGTTCAAATGATCATAACTCCGGCAAAAATTGTTGTGTCGATATTGTTGAAGAATTATTTGAAAATGCGAGGTCTCTACTTTTAGATATTTTTTCAAATTTTTAGCTATGTTGCTTTTTAACACAGTTATAGCGCTTCAAAGAAAACTTTGAAAGTTCAAAAAAAAAATGTTGTTCAGCTTCCTGACATTCCTGACACACGGTGCGAGATAATTTTCTTTTATAAATCGCGTTAACACCATCTGAAAGCGTCTGCTTTCCTGCGTAAAATATGTGGTCGTTATTTCTTGCGCGGTTCTTTTTGTTCGAGTTGTTCAACATTCAAGTGAAAGTTTTCCTTTCAATATTAACTGGCTCTTGAAAGCGAAAACAACATCGTAGAATCTTATGCAAAGAAGCAACAGAAAGAGAATTTCTTTCTCTTGCAGACATTTTTTTTGCATTTCTCTTGTTTTTCTATTGTGATCATTTCTCGCCTAGATAAAGCGAGTTACTGGAAGAATAGAAATTGTGTATATTTCAAGCACGTTTTCCGAAATACCTGGTGTATCAAAATGTTAATTAAAGTGAAGTGTAATTTAAAGAAACGAAAGAACTGTTTTCAAGAGAGAAAAATACTCTCTCTATTGTTCTTTTTCGCTTTTCGAGCACAGGAAGTTGAACAAGAAAGAAGAAGGTACAGAATCCCAGAAAACATCAAAGATGCCACCGACTTCAAGGACTCCTGCGAATACGTAATCAACTTCTTGAAGCACACAAAATTAATTAACCGAACCTAAACAAAAAAAATGACCATTCACTTGTAAACTCGTAGTTGAGTCATTACATGCCAAATCGATCACTTTTGCAGGCACCATTGTCGATTTTGTTCTAAATGAAATATGTTGTAGTCCATGTGAAACTAGAGATGTCTGAATGACAGGCTTCAGAAATTTGCAATTTATGCCCATTTTGGCGAAAACGGGGCTCACTTACGAATTTTAATCTCAGGAACTGTTTGTCCGATTGAGCTAAGTTTTTTTTTCTTTCATTCGAAAATTTGCAAAAATTGCAAATTTCGAAGGCCTGTCATTTCTAAAAAAAATTCGAAACCGCCAAAATGATGACTTAAACTCCCTCTAATTTCACGTGGACTACAACATATTTCATTTATAACAAAATCGACAATACTGCCTGCAAAAAGTGATTGATTTGGCATGTAATGACCCAGTTGCTAATGACCCTTGTGAGGCCGATGCAACTTAAAATATTCAATAAAAAAAAAACATTTTTCTAACTTTCAAAGTTTTCTTCGTAACGATAGAACTTGGAACTTGTCCGCATTTCTCGGGTTCGTAGAGGTGATCCCTAAATCGTTTTGTGAACTGTATTTTATTTCATATGTCTACATGGACACTTACCCTTATAGGTTATCGATAATATAACTAAAGAGAACAATAGTTGTGGTTCAAATAGTAGTAAACCACGTTTCATCATTTTATTAACACGTTGACTGCCACACGAGTACCTATAAATATAGGGAAAAAGCAGAACAACTTATTTAATATTATAAGAATCGCAACCACAATATCTATTGTGGTATTACTGTCATAAACTTGTTATTCCACGTACACTTTAATAAAGTTTGATATACTCAGTAGATTACAATAATAACACTGTCCAACACTAAATTTGTTTCCAAATAACTGTTGGGTGGTTCTTATAGAGTATTTTGCGCTGATTCCGAATCTGCCCTTACTTTTTCGCCTACACGCACAGTTTTTGGAGAATCATGACTTTGAAAAAAAACCTATTTTTCAACTTTAAACAAATATTGTGATGTTATTATAAAAGATATTAAATTGTTCTTTGCTGCAAAAGATTCTGTATACTTTCCCGAATACAGTGATATACAATATTAATACATTATGAATGTTTAAAAGTGTTTAAACAATCATTAAGGACGGAGAGACACCATTTTTTCACCAAGTTTTTGGGGGTTTCTCAAGATAAAAGTCTGCTCTATCGCGTAATATAGTATGATTTTACGCTGGACCCTTGTTTTTTGAGATAAATTAAAAAATATCCTCAAAAATTTGAGCAAAAGTGGTGTCTCTCCGTCTTTAATGATTGTTTAAACATGTTTAAACTCTATAAGATCCACCGAACAGTAATTAGGAAACATAAAAATGTTGAAATTTGTTGGACAGTGTAATGGATCTCCAAGTTTGAGAAGAATATTCTGTCATCCATTTTCATGACGTAGAAATAAAACTATCAAATATGATAATTGAATTTTGAATGAGCACTTACTCGCTGATCGAATGTATAATACGAGATCTCATGATCAGTGTTGAGATTCATGCCATTTCAGTGCACACTTATTAAACTTGCAGAGTTATCAGTTATGCGAAAGATTTATGATCCATTTTGATATACGAGTACCATAAAACTATTTCGAAATAATAGAGAAATTTACAGTTTAATGAATCCGACTCTATGACCACATATCCCATTTCTTTATTATCAATTAAAACTGGAGGATCCAGATGTATGTATATGAATCATAACACCTCGTATTATACAGGGTGCGGCACAAATTAGTCCCACGATTTTTTAGCCCCTTCGGATGGTCGGACGGAAAAGTGTTTCTTACCAATGTTAATCAGTATTTAACCGACAAGAAATTACAATTTTTTAAATTAATTGGGTATTTTTAACTTTATAATATTGTAGGCGACGTCGAAACGAATTCAACGACCTTCTTACGATGACTTTCAGATGACCTTGGAAGAAAATATCGCCATCAATGAATTGCCAGAATATTTGAAATATTTGGATTGTACGTAATAGCAACGCCTCGCAGTTAGAGGTAAACAAATAAACGTAAAAATTGCTTCAGAACTTAAATCACAAAAAACCAAATTTATACGGAGCCAAATTGAGAACAATTTCATGTAATGAACTAAGAGATCTTACGACAGAAACGGACAATAGTTGAGGAAATGAACATTCACAATGTTTACGTTCATTTGTTTACCTCTAAATGCGAGGCGTTGCTATTAAGTACCGTCGAAATATTTCAAATATTCTGGCAATTGATTCATGGCGATATTTTCTTTCAAGGTCATCTGAAAGTCATCGTATAGAAGGTCGTCGAATTCGTGTCGACGTCGCCTACAATATTATGAAGTTAAAAATACCCAGTTCCATTTAAAGATATGACAGCAACCTTGATTTTTTTTGAAAATTGGAATTTTTATTAATTTAAAAAATTGCAATTTCTTGCCGGTTAAATACTGATTAACTTTGGTAAGAAACACTTTTCTGTTTGACTATCTGAAGGGCCTGAAAAATCGTGGAGACTAATTTGTGCCGCACCCTGTATATGATGTGGATTATACGCGTTTCAGTCGAATTGTACAAAAGTTTTTCTTTCAATAAAGTCCTACTTTGATTCAATTGAATTCATAAATCCTGAATGTAACGATTCCGTGCATAGCACCCGGTTCGCCAAGCTTGATTTGATTTCATGCATTTATGCGTTTTTCGCAACTACATACCCGGTAAACACTGTCCTCCTAAGGTAAAATAATCAATCAACCATTGTTCAATCCAACCGCTATACTGTTAAATTCATTGAAGAGTAACTAAAGTTTCGAGAACGGTGCAAAAATGTTTCAAATAAAAGTGTGGCAGTTTGCAGCAGTAAATAACAAAACAGACATAGCGCACAGCATTTCGCCGGTGCGAATAGTTCTCGCCGGAGGCAATAGAATCATAAACCAGTTGTTCACCTTGAAAACGGATGTGGAATAATAGAACGATGGCCCGCAGGATTCAACTCTGGCCAAAATCCGGCGTCAGATAAATCGTCTCCGTCGAAGAAGAGCGAGCACACACCTACAGATTTTCGAGGGTACATTCCTGAACAAAATGGTGGCACATTCTGTCTTTAATTTCTCGAAATCTATACAGAATTCTTTAATGAAACACACAATATCATAATTATTACGGTGCAAAGAGAAAGAACCTGTTAGTAAATAAATTTTACCCCGTTGGCTTTCTGAGCAAGTCGATAGAAAACAGAAATCTTGAAGGCGAAATGATAGCACACTCAAGCTTCGTTGTAATACCGTGAACAAGTTTGTGAATTGTCAGGCAATCAACAATTAGTTTTATAATTGAAAATTACAGCTAAGCCCAACTGGCTTAACCCAAGTTAACACGGGCCGCAGCAAAAATTGCAGAAAGTATTCAATTAACGAATCAAGAAGCAACTGTTTCAGAAATTTCAAATATTGTTAAGAAAGTTGAAAAGTAATTTGTAATTTGGAAGAAGATCCTCCAAAGTATGGTAGGGAAGAAGTTGTGATAGACCGTTAACATTATCAGACCAGAAAAACTGGCAATTAGGATAACTGTACTCAATCTGGAACGCCTGATTTTAAACGCATGCAAAAAGGAGAGACATGCATTTTTTTCAATGGAACAACCGTGAGAACGTGACAAAATTAATAGACATTCATCTGTCATTAGTTAATTACGCAAAGTTTAAATATCTCAAAGTTACTGTAAAAATTGTAAAAAATGGGCAAAGTGGAGAGAGGGAAAAATGGTACTTAATATGGAACACTTATGAAAGACATTAACTTTCAATCAATTTTATTTCTGCGATGACAAATGAATATTTATTTATATAAAAGGAGAAAATAAACAAATATCTTCCATTTTTTAAATTTATATTACATTATATCGATCTTCTTTTTCTTCTACAAGTCGGGCATGTGAATGACGCACCTGATGCACCACATCCTTCATTACCCCAATAACCCTTTTTATAATTATCACCACAAAATAAACGTGCAACCAATATGGAACATGTTTCATATTTTGTACACTCAATGTGTTCCATGCCGAGTACATACGTATTTCGACGAATAAATAATAATTACACTAAAAAGAAAACAAATGTGACGGTAAATCTTTTTTGGATATTAAAAAATAAATATGTTTAGTGGTAAATCATGTAGAAGTAACATTTTTCTAACTTACCTTCGGTAAAAATTTTCACTACATGACTCCTAACAAAAACTTTAATACGCATTCAAATAACGATCACGATTGTATTCAACAACGGACTTCCAACTGAAACCCAAATATGATCATTATTTTAACGAAATGTCTTATATACATTGCCGATTAATTTTACGGTTTAATTGCATAAATATTATGGTGGTCCATTTTAAGTTACCTTATTCGTGTTACCTCTAATTCGCGATTGACATTATGCGTAATTTCTCAAGAAGCAAGCATCACTGCAAATACCCGAAATGTTATTAGTCTGTTTGTGAGTGGAGGCGTAAAAGCCATGTGACAGATAACATTGTTTTTTTAAATAGAATCGCGTATTTTTTAATACACTCATCTATACAGCTCGACATTCTCTACAAAATAGTATTAATCCTACGTATGTCGAAAATTCATTATGTTAAGAAGTATCTTGATTTAAATATCACTTACCTTTATTTACAAGATAGGTTCAATCCAATGACTAAACTGCGGATTTCATGAATATATGCAAAATATTAATATATGTAAAAAGACATTACGAAAATTTGAAGATAGTGTTATATTATATTCGACTGTTCAAGATGATTGAAAGAGAAAGTACATTTTTATTTATGTAAAGTTTCTTACAATTGATCCAGATAATTTTCATTTTACATGAAGATTCGCAGTCTGGTGAAGACCAATTACATCAAAGCGCTTTCGAAATCGACGGATTATCGATTGCCCTTCATTAATTAATGTATCGCACGATATTTTGCCACCTTCAGCGATAATAGTTTGCATCATATCAGCCTCTGCGGCTGGAGCTTCAACGTGATCTAATGCCTGTGTAGTTTTCTTCTGGGGCCATTTAAATCAAGATATTTCTTAAAATAATGGCTTTTCGGCATACATAGGTTAATGTTTTTTTATAGAGAAAATGATTAAACTTTATATATATATATAATTGAAAATTATATGATTTTATTTTAAAAAGAATCAACAGGTTGATCTTCACATGGCCTTTACGCCTCCGCTGACAAACAAACTAATAATATTACAATATGCTCCCCTCGAGGCCATTAAAGATCACACAAAATATTTTCGCTACATATCATACTAGTGATGTAAACTTAATGTCAAAATCAGGTGAGACACACTGTATATGAATGAAAAGCAGTACGATAACATTCAACAATTAAAACAAGCCATTATAGTAGAATAGAACCATTTATCGCAGAGTATAATTAAAACATTATACATATGATTGCCTACCAAGCAATTGCAGTTGAAGTAATCGAAGACGCTGCTATTAATTACCTGGTAACTAGTATGTAATTGCCTTCTTTGTTGGAATATGTGAATAGTAGAACCTCGCGGGTTGCAACTTCGTTTATTACTAGACAGCGGATGTTTATGCAAATGCATATTTCTATAGGAGGTAGGTAAAATTTTGAGACCTGAACAGAAATTTGTTTTGTCATTAGGGGAATCTAAAAATATAGTTTCCATTTTGTATATTTTGCATATTGCATATGTTTTGCGTAAGTGCATATTTATTGCATAAAATACATAAATTTTGCATACGTGCATATTTGGTTGAACGTCTATTAAGCAGGAACATACGAAATAGATAAAAGATAAACATAGTAGACCTAGCAACGTTGCGTCGGCCGTCTCAGTCACGGACATTGTCACCAATATCTCTCCGATCATCTGTCTATTAGTAAACTATCTTATAGCCAGGCATAATATTTCCAAAGATATGTTATTCATTTACATGAGTCGATCAGTGGTGCTAAGAGTGAAATCGTGTTTAAAAATTCAGATATTGAGAAGATGCCTAAGGCAAAAAGTTGCAAACGTGTAATGGTGTTCAAATGGATTCTAACTTTAGCTGTAAAAGGTATTCGAAACGTAAAAGATATACCCGGCGATTGCGGACAGAAAGTTAGATCCGAATGATATTATTTTAAGATTATGATAACGTTTTATAACATATCAATTTATAATCCGTTAAACATACATTTCATTTCTTTCAGATTATCCATAAACTTCAAGCTATATTACAAAGAAATAGCAACTACAATATACTGTCTAAAATTAATGATATTTTGAAAGGTGTAAATGTCGAAGAGCCACAAGAAATCCCAGCACAGTATTGGTATAAATACAAATATGCCCCTATATCTTCGTGTGATGTGGAGAGATCGTTTACGGCGTATAAGTTAATTTTAACCGATAAAAGGCACAATTTCACAACCGATAATTTAGAAAAAACTATTGTAACATACTGTAATTTAAACTACAAAAAATAAATTATGTTGCATATATTTGACATTCATTTGGCATATATTTGTGCATGCATTTTGTATATGTCTTGCATATTTCGACATATTATAGTTGCATAAAGATCCGCTGTCTATATTACACGGGATCCTCGTTTGTAGCATCGTAGCGACTCCCACCACGAGTTGTTCTAGATTCTGGAACTCGTGGTGGGGATTATGGTCTACGTAGAAAGAAAAGAAGATCGGCACTCGAATCCCTGTGATCGGTTATCACTTTCGTTGTACAACCTCGATTTTTCACGCGTTTTCGATACCATTTCGACTGCAGGACATCTGTTTTCGAACTTGTTCTGAAAGCCAGCGAAGTGAACTTTATTTGGTGGCAGGTTTCCACCTTCTGTGTCGTAACAATTACGATTTTGCGTGTTTCATTAAAACATTGTATGTGGTCTTTGAGAAATATAAGATGACTCGCATGAGCTACGATTTTGTCCAGGAGTGTACGAGCGTGCGAGAGACAGACACACGTGCTGGACATTTTCTTTTTTGTGTTCAGGTGGCGTCGATGAATCTCCCGGAGGTGTCACGGAGCCGATAAGGTTCGCCCGTACCTAGCTGGCGAAAATGAGAGCGTCCGTGTGCGCACGAACAAGCCTTGCTCCGATAAATTTCAGAAAATCTTATCTGCCGGGACAAGGGGGATGCTCCACAGGGCCGACTTGTAAAATGGATGAAGAACGGGATCCCTCGCGTGTACACCGGCCTCCTCGCTCAATAAAGTTCGGCGTGCCTCGTCGAACCAGCACAGACCATAATAAAGACGAATCGGTGCTCGCCGGTAAAAGTTGCTAAGTGGAAATTTCACGGGCCATCACGAGCGGAGCTATCCACCTTGGATCCCCCTTAAGAGCAGTCCATGGAGTCCCGGAAAATGAAAACTAATGAGTCTTATTCCTTTTCGCGCGAGACACCTCGCACGAATCCGGGAGTTTCTGAATTATTAGCATTCTACTTTCGCTTGGGAGTTGCTTTTAAACACTACAGGTCTACTAATCTGTGGTGCACTGGAGCACTAAAAGTGGCTATTTTAGATTATTTCATAAGAATGACGAGAATATACTCAATCAGTTTTTGGAAGATTTTACCCTGATGTACAGGGTGTATAAAAAGTAGTGGTCATCTGTTCTAGGGGTGCATCTACACCTCTGGATCGGTAGACATTTGTAAGAGAAACTTACCGCAAAATTGTTTATAACAAAGAAAATGATCGTTAACGTTTTTTTTTACATCGACGCCTTCTACTCATAGAGAAGAGAAAAAGTTTTAAAGTAACCATATGTCGCAAACAAATAGTTATTATTGTGTGGAGTTATATCTATAGACCAGTGATGGGTAATTTTGCCTCAATTGAAGCAAAACCGTCATCACCGTAGCGCCCTCTGTCCCCTTCCATCAAGCGCGGTACAATGGGGCAACGAAGACACGAGACATCGGCGTACGCAACGAATGTGCGCGCTGCATGGAAGAGAGGTTGGTGGGAGAAGCAGGCGTTTGAGGGGCTCCACAAGTGCCCACCACTGCTATAGACAAAAGCCTACTTACAGTCCACCGTGCGTGCCTTGATACAAACGAAATATAAAGAGACGTTCGTCGCTAGGCCCGTACCATGTCAACGTCTCCCTGCCCAGTCAGATTATACATTTGAATACAAACTATGAAATAAAACCGTATACATGTTAAAGGTAAGAATATTAATCCTACATAATAAAATACTAATGTAAAGTATACTTACAAACGTTTCATAATGTTCTATTCCTTCGGTGAATCCACAGGACACTACCATTTTCACGAATCCGTCTTAATAATTGTGCCTTTCTTCCAGCTTCAATGGCACCACCACTGTCTTCTATTGTCTATTTAAGAATGTAATCTTGAAGGAATCGAATGCCTGTACTCACAAAAATCGATATTGTCACATGATTCTCGAAAAATCAATATCTCCTTGGAAACGATTTCTTCTGTTTCAATCGGAGCAGAGTTTTCGTGCGGGAATCGCAAAGAGCGCAGAACATTTTGTATCGTGGTAAAAGTGTGCTGTGTAGTGTTTAGTGATTGTGTAAAAGTGTGGTGTTTTGTTCGAAAATAGTGTTTACAATCTTAAATAGAGAATATAAAAGACACTTGTGGTGCCCATATTGAAGCTGGGAGACAGACACAATTATTAAGACGTATTCGTGAAAATGGTAATGTCCTGTGGATCCACCGAAGGAATAGAAGATTATGAAACATTTGTAAGTATACTTGACATTAGTATTTTGTCATGTAGGATTAATATTCTTATCTTTAACAATGTATATGTATACGGTTTTATTTCATAGTTTTTCTTGGTACGGGCCTAGCGACGAACGTCTCTTTAAATTTCGTTTGTCTCGAGGCACGCACGCGATCATGTTCTGTCTCATCGATACCGTCGGGTGGACTGTAGTAGTAGGCTTTTGTCTATACTTATAACTCCACACAATCGAATTTTGCAATAACTTTAACAGCTTATATCTCAATAACTATTTGTTTGCGACATATGGCTCATTTCAAACTTTTTCTCTTCTCGATGAGTAGAAGGCGTTGATGTAAAAAAAACATTAACAACAATTTTCTTTGTTATAAACAATTTTGCAGCAAGTTTCTCTTACAAATGTCCACCGATCCAGAGGTGTAGATTCACCCTTAGGACGGATGACCATTACCTTTTATACACCCTGTATAGTAGTTCACGAATGTATTCGAAAGCTCGCTATTAGAACTGTGATCGTAGAAAATATGTACGTGTGACATAAGGGGATTTATTCGTCAAGTCATTTAAAATAAAGATGATATTTAGAAATTTTTGATCTTAAAATATACAACATTTTATGAAATAAAGTTTTTCTTCTGAGTTTGTACACTCTTTTAGTTCACAAAAAAATTGTTGTAGCTGTTCGTGTTGTGGTGTTATTTATAAATGGCGGCTACTGCACTGCTTACAAAATATGGGGTGAAAGCGGTGCCCAACATGACTGATTGTAGAATCTTTTGAAATGAAAAAATGATGGAAATTCGTAAAAGTTATATCAATAACTATGCTATGAGAAACGTATAAAAAACGGTCCATTTTACGTATAAAGGTATAAATAACAACAGAATGAGTGTTTCGATATTCATCGTTTTGATTCATGCGATAGCCAATACAATAACTAAAATAAGCGGTTCGCAATTTTTTATTGTGAACACGGCTACCGTTTTCATTCTATATTCTGTAAGTGCAGTGTGCTGCAAATGCAAATTTATTTTGTGTGTTAAAAGAGTGTACAAACTGAGGGTAAGAAGTTTTATTACAAAATGTTGCATATTTAGATAAAAAAATTCCTAAATATTACCTGTATTTTAAATGGCTTGATGAGAAAGTCCCCTTAAGATATAAAAATTATATTACAACTACTGCAAGATTAAGTATCAAGATTATACGTGTATATAAAATTTAGAGCGAATCCAACGACACTTGCAAAAGTTGTGAAACGTTCATAGCAATCACGTTCTGATACAGGGTCACAAAAGTATATGAACGCCTAGAGATTAAGCGAATAAACAATGTTTTAGAATAGAAAGTGTAAACATTGGTGAACTAATTTGATGTAGGTACATCCTACATTAATGTTACATGATGGCAAAACATGTGAATAATCGTTAAAATCATCGTGAATATAAATTGTGATTATTATACTGCGGATTTTATGCATTTATGATAAAAATGAATAGGTGAAATACAAAATTGCAAAGACATGAGTAGAATTTAAAACTATTGCTACACTATTTTTGACTCGGAGATATTACTAAAAGAAGAAACTCACGTTTATGCAATTTCTACATCATATAATTGACATGGAAAATTTTTATTTTGCATAGATATCTAGATTGCCTACAGATTATTTAGATTATAGTACCTACAGGATTATGAAAGTTTGACTATAGTAAGTATTGGACTAGACCAGATATTCCTGTAACGTTAGTTAAATCTTAGATCAATAACAAACTTAATTAGTCCAAGTGACTGCAAATAATATGTGTAAGCAAGTGCCCGTGATAGCGACGACAAAGTTAAACGTTCCCGGCTGGTTATCTAGTGGTAGTAAAAGAATAATTGCACATTGGACGTTACGTGATCCTAGTTTTACGACCGTAGTTCCCGGACTGTAAACGTTCCGTTGTAAAATTTACAGCCGTGAAACGCCGTTCTGAGCAAAGCTTGAAGATATCACGTGCCTCACGTCGTATCTTTCATGCCTGACCAATATTGGACCATTCTACTGACTACAATACAGTTTTGGGAAATCAGTGTACCAGCGGAATTACAATCTCAATGAGAATCTACCTACTAAACTCATTGCTGATCTTAACAGTACGTTGCCAAGAAAGAATTCACGCCTGTTTCATTACCGTCCACGCAGTTTACTCACGTATGCATTCAAGAATTTACAGCTTTTTAAGTACCATGACGGAATTTAGTTACAGAATTTACCCATAATTTTATTATTTAAGAACCTGTAACTATAAACCGTTACGTTCGTGGAATAATAATTTCACTTGATATATTTAATATGTTAAATCCAATAATTGTAGGTTAGAAACCAAATGATGAATAATAGCTTTTGGAAGATAATTAAAAATTCTTGTACATTTACTAGCCATTTAATAATTTATACGTTATTTCTTTAATATATTTTATATGTCAATTGACAATTTAGTTATTAAAATTAGTACTAATGGTGACTGTTATACACTACTTTATAAAAATAACATGGATATATTTTTTTAAACTTTTGTCGGTTTTAATCTTAGTATATGTTCAAAGAAATAAATTTATTGAATAATTCTCCTATAAAGGGGATTATACTTCTCGTATAACGGCAGTGAAATAAGTGATTTTTAAGAATTTTTTTTAGAATAATTAATGGATATTTGGAACATGTATAATATACATAACTTTTTAACAGCCTCGGCAGTGTAAGTATTGTTTGGCGCAATGTAACGTCTATCACAGCGATCAAAACATGAAAAGTGAACAAATTTCGGCGAGAGTTCCTTTTAGCACCCACCTCCGATTGATTTCAAACTTACTCTGTAGACGTCCCACGAGGTGTCTGACAAAATGAAGGTGGCACCGTGGCGCGGGAATCAAATAAATTTTTTGCTGGCGAAATACAATTATAATACCGAATTAAATTATAAAAGTACAAATCAGGATTATTAAGCAAACTCCAAGCCCACTAGACCTAACCTAACCAAATAAAGTAATATAACTAGTTTAATATTGGCCTGACTGGATATTTGTTCTGAATAAATGTGATCAGTGATTCAAACGCATCAGTTCTTGACAGCCTGCAGTTTCTTCATCATTGATATTCTACCATATTCTTCCTCTCGGGATCATTTTGATTTGATTCATCAGAGCTGTCACTCGTTGTAACTTATTAAACTTATTAAAGACAAGAAACAACAGTTTAGGGTGTGTTAATAAGTGAAAATGTCGGATACGAGTCATAACGCAAACAGTTTGTTGCGCATGCGCAGACCATTTCTGAAAGGAACTTCACCCAAAATTTCTTAAAGTTAGATACTTTATGCTAGGACTGCACTCATTTTGAAAGATAAATATGAAACGTTGGATAAGTTCTAAGGTTCGCAAGAAATGTTTACTTTTTTCATCAATACGTTAAATTTACGTTGTTAAAAATAATATTATTAATAAAAAATCAGATATAAATTTTGGGGTCAAACCCTAAAGAAATATGTAACGAATCGAATGAACTTCGTCTGAAGTTGATTATTTTACTAGTCTAAGTATAAACAATAATAAGAAGAATTGATCTGAAAAAAACACTTGTAAGTCAAGAGTGTCTGTTTAAATTACATGTTTCCGTTGGCATTACACAAGAAGCCCACTTAATGCATTTTAACAATTTCAATAATATCAAATTAGAAGATTTTAAATTTGTCACTTTGACGGATCCTATAATTTTATTCTTAAAAGTGCATAAATAAGCATCCAATCGGAAATGTAATCGAATAAAAATATCAAATCATTCTTATAAAATTCCTTGGAGTAAGAAAATTAAATTTCGGCAGCTGAGTAGGTAGGTTTCTCAGAAATAAGTAGATAAAACGTCGCGATTTCAATATCAATATTTTATCTTCGGGAAAAACGAATGTTTCTACTTGATCCCGAGCAATCCAGGACTGACTCGAGTGGACCGGTTTAAGCAGTTCTTGGCTGTTTGCATTTTAATATCGCGGCCGAGGAGATGCACGGTGTCAGTGCAACAGGTGACGCGATTCGAAATTGTCAACGTTTCATCTGACGATAAAATCGGATCGTAGTTCACGCGTTACGCCCTTCCGTCGCAGGGATCTCAGACAATTTCTCAAATCGTGCGCCGCGGCAATCAGACGCGTTTCAACGCTGTCACGCAATGGACAACACATTTGCATAACGTGCTAACGTCTCGAGAACGCATTTTCTTCGTTACACCGGCGCGGCGCGAAGTCGTGCACTATTATCATTATGGTAATGTGGCCAGCAACTGAACCTATTTAACAACAGAAAAGTTAATGTATTCTCTAGTAAATATTTTTTAGCATAACACTTTTTAAGAAGATTGTGTTTTGTCGATCTAAAATTGAAAATTGTAGAATTTGATCAAAACATTTTATCTACCTAAAATCGATAATTAGCGTAATCATAATCTTTCACATGTATTTATTGTTTGCAAGTGCTATATCATTAAACAATTCATTCATTATTATCAAATTTAAAATTTATCTTTTAGAAGACCATATATGCAAGAGTTTTTAATCATATTTGCTCTTATTCTACTATCATATTAGGAAGAAAATAGTAGATTATCCAATCTTTTTCTTATATTTGCTTATTTTTACGTCCGTCTATGCATTATATTTATATTATGGAAATTTAAGTAAAATTGCATTCCCCGTACAGAACCTTTAATAGATAAAATTTGAGTTAATTGCAAAATGGTTCCAGCATTTTAAAAATGAAGTCATAAGTTTATATAAATGGTAAAGTTAGTGTTTTATAATTCATAATCGTTTTTGCGCGCTAGAAATGCATAGAGCTTGACGGTTTAATTATTTTCCTTTGATTGATAAAATTTACTTTGCTATCGGAAGTTCCAAGCATAATACAAATTGCCGGAGAATGATGTCTAGTTTCTTTGTTGGCTTACACGTCTTTGCAATGGTGAGCTACATACTTCACAGTCTCTCACATTTACCCTTTCATCGATCTTCACACGCTGCCCCCGTTTTTCCTTTTTACCATTGTTTACGTGAGCTCCGTGTACAGGTGAGCCGCTATAAAATCCCACAATCATTCACTTTGATACATGAACCCCTACGGCTAGATCTTGAATCTACTCATCGTATTCACGAATTTGTAAAATTCGAGAAAATGTTTATACTTCATTTACAATTTGTCATTCAGGTAATACAACAAATTCGAGAATTTTCAATGCAAGGTTTAAAATTAAGCTACTTGGATGATAGCAGAAAACAATAAATATTGGTCAATATAGACTAGAAAATTTTAATAAATTATACGATGCTGTATGATTATTTAAACCTCTTCAAATTTTGGAAAGTTGCAGAGGATAAATATAATGCAAGCTTCTTGAATAAATGTACATTAATAATTTATGTTTTTTCGTTAGCTGTATTGATACGGCTAATGATTTAAAAATTACAAGGATCAGAATATGTGATGACTTAGTCTGCTTAATTAGCTAGCATTATTTTTGCATTTCTTTAATACTACACCGCGCACTCTTTTTAATGTTATCTAATAGCCAATGGGGCTCGACTGCGTTTTGGAGAACTCCGTGTTCTTAACTTCTTTTACCTTTTTTTGATGTAATCCTGTAGATATCGATGAAAACATTCCGAAAATGTGTGTATGGTTGTTAGGAATTCACTGGTTTATAAGTCATACGCGTGTAAAGATGAGCACTTTTAAGCGTTTTTGACAGGTTAGAGCGTCGCCATATTGGATATTCGTTGAGTGGTAGAGGTAGGTAGGTCTGTTGGGCGCATGCGCTGGATAGATCGTGAGTGTTCAGCGCATGTGTTAGATAGTATGGTATATTTGCGGGATCAGCTAAATAGTACTCAGCGTACGCGCTAGATAGCAATTCAGTGGTTACACATACTTTGTAAACATAAGCAGTTTCAAGTGTTTTTCACAAATTAATTATTAATAATTTTATTGTTGATTTTTAAATGGCTAGTTCAAGTATTAGAAATGTTAACTTTAAAGACATACCAAGTACTAAAGAAGAAGCAATTACTTGGGCTCAGGATTGTGGATTGTTGCGGAAACTTAAAAAATGTCGTACTCATCGGTGCGAAATGAAAATTTATAACAATAATCATGGAATCGGTCGTTTTCGGTGTCCAGTAATTAAAATATACAGAATCACATACAGGATTTCAAAAAGAAGGTACAGTCCAAGATGGTTTGGGGTTAGGTCGTCGTGGGAGCGGAGAAGGCCGGCCCGACCATTGTATAATGTTTCGCATTTTGATTTAGCAAATGTGTTATTAGGTATTACGTACGTGTTTGTGTTGCCATCTAATGGATTTGTTCGGAAGTATTTAGCCTATTTTGTGTGTATTACCTGGAACATATATCAATATGACGGCGCTGTAACCTGTCAAAGAGGCTTAAAAGTGTTCAACTTTATATGCGTATAACTTTTTAATTAATGAATTCCGCGCATTAAGATTTTCATTTTCGGTGTTTTCTCGTCGAAATCTATAAGACTGCATAAAAAAACTTGAAAAAAAGAGTTCTCCAAAATGCAGTTAAACCGCCAATGCAATTTTTGTCTCATACATGACGAGTATCCTCGTGATTAGACAAAAAAAGCCATCTTTTCATAGCGAGTATACTCAACATAATCAATTAACAGGTTAACAATTTGTTTTATACTACTGCGTGAATATTATTTATTACTTGAATTCTAAGGGTATAATAAAATAATGTTGGAAAGTATTTACACGTGCAGTTTTCATATCTTGTCGCGGTATCACTGCAAATACAAATGTCGTTTTAAACTCGCTACGTTAATGACTAAATTTTACCTGTTGGGTTAATTTACCATGCATTGAACAGCTCCGACTAAGTAATACCATTATCGAACCTGTATGCATAATTACATCAAAATAATTTTCGAAACGCACGCGCTTGTTTTACAAAGGAATATTGAATGTGGTAATCATGGTATCGACCGCTGTAGACACGGCAAACTCCCAGGAAATTACGTTATAATCATTTATAAATGAATGTCATTGTCACAACAGACAGGTAAATAATTTTATTAGAAACTTGCAAACGATTGCAATTGCGTAATAATGATAATTTATCAAATTTCAGTAATCAAATGGCTTCAAATATACAATGGTGATATTCCTAAACATTTACACTCATTACCCTAACGAATATTATAGATTCATCCATACATATGTATTCGATATGCTTGCATCGAAATCTAGACTCACTATTATTAAGACCCATGAATCATACTGTTTCACATACTCCACTGTCGAAAATGTAACAAACATTCAATGAATAAGTTGCATCAATTTTCTATTGAATGAGATCCTCGGAAATAAACAAATCTTTGACCTATTAATATTCTTAAAGGAAACAGAGTTAACGAACTAATAAATATAACGCAAACAATGTATACAACAATATAATAAACAATAATTATCAATAGGAGTTATTAAATATTCAGCAATAACATTGTCATTTGATGCATACGATGCAAGTACAATGTATGGCTACTCATAAAATGCATCAACAACAATTCTAAAGGTGTCATTCCATGCCAAATCGATCACTTTTTGCAGGCACCATCGTTGATTTTGTTCTAAATGAAATATGTTGTAGTCCATGTGAAATTAGTGGTGGTATAAGTCATAATTTTGCCGGCTTCGAAGAACAAAATCGACGAAGGTGCCTGCAAAAAGTGATCGATTTGGCGTGGAATGACTCAAAGGTAAGTTACATATAACAAGACGGTGGACTTTATGGATTTTTGACAAAAATGAATACAAGAAGTACAAAACTCTGAGGACACTACATGAAAAGAATGTTTTAGTATTATTTTCGATTCAATAAAATTATTAACCGTTTGAGTCCGAAGCAGCGCGATCGCGATCTTGAGATTTTATGTCGAGAAAACCCATCACATTTCGAGCATTGTGGAAAACTGACGGTGCGTTACCGATTGTCGAAGTCGCGCGCTCAGATTTACTGGCGCAAGTACATCACACAGTTCCTCTTAATGTAAATAGTACATTTTACAATAGATAGAATAATACTATAATAATACAATAATACATTACAAAATAAAATAAAACAAGTTCTATCGCGCTGCTTGAGTCTTTTCGTAGTCATTTAGAGAAAGCGCGGTTGCGCTGTTTGGGATTCTTCGACAGTGTTTTCTCAGTACCCCCTGGGACTCAAACGGTTAAGACAATAATATAATATAACATATATATATATATATATATATATATATATATATATTTGTGTTTAACTTCTGTTTCTTACAACTGACGTAGAACATTTTCTATTTTGATTATTTATGGCTTGAGCACAGACTTTTCGGAACTGTTTGGCGCTTCCAATGAAAAACTCCAGACATAATATTTTCTCCCAGTTTTTCGTTAAATTAAATATTTTTCCCGGCAGTGTAACACACAGACCTTCTCCGAGTACGTGAAAGGGTTTTCAGCGGAAGCAGGTCCACGATGAATTATTGACGGGCCTGTGGTCGACTTCGACTCGTTGGGAAAGTAATTTATAGCCTAACGGGAACCCTCAGCGAGGCTTGCAATAACAACTTGTGCCACGATCGAATATTCTTGTGTAAAATGTCACCGACAGCAGGAAATATCGCGAACCTGCTGGTAGAAATCGTAGCTGGTTACTTACTGCGAAACAGAGCTTTAAAGCATTCCCACAGTTTGTAAACACACCTTCATCCAGATAGTTTGAACTATGGAAATTTAATTCTTTCGAAGAACAAAATTATTGTTCATACGGATTTAACAATTAGAGTAAAGAAATGCAGATTCTTTAAACGAGAAATGCTCAAAATTATTGAAAAGCAGGGATAAGTAATTACAGTTATACCACAGCAATTTTTATGAAAGAAAACAATGATTCTGACGTATTCAATATTTAAGTATAGGATATTAATTGCAACATGTAAAGAACCTTTTTTCCAAAACTGCATGATTAAAAAGAGAAACTAATAATAATAAAAGCGAAATTAGAAATAATAATTATAAGTGACCGAACATTTTTTTTTGTTCCTCATACGTAATTATAATAATATATATCGATCCCAATTCAACCAAAGCAATCAAATTCTTGGAATCGTCAACAAAACAATGTTTTTATAATAAGACAACTACAAGCTACAGGCAAACACAAGTATGCCTGTTTACTCATTATTTTGTGGCATCAATTAATAAATAAATCAATCAATAAATCAATCTGTAACATTATATAATACTGAAACACAATATTTCTCATTGTTAACTGTTATGAGTAGACTACGAATTTTATGCATTTATGAGAGAATGTAATAGATGAATTTTAAATTACCGAAAAAATTAATAGAATTTAAGAATATCGATGCATTATTTTCATCTTATGGAAATCATTAGCGAAAGAATGAAGTTTCTATTTGACTCTTGTTTCTTCCAATCGATGCAGACAATTTTTATTTTGCATAAAGATTCCTTGTTTAGTTATGAGCAACAGAAATAAGGTTTCAGTTATTATAATTATTATTTGCACACAAAAATATTTTTGTTGCAAGAATGATTGTTATTCAATGAATCTTTTTAATTTTAGTTATAACAGTTATGGTTCTCTGTTGAAAAGTATATGCAATATTTGAATATTTTGCTTGTATTCATTCACGTGTGCTATTTTTGTATAGATATTAATATTAAAATATGGTGTATTAATAGAATTCGCCTTACTTTGTTTTGATACTGAAACAACCTACTTTGCAGAAGACAAGTAAGTACCTTATTGCCTTCGCGAGGTTTTAAAAGATTACAGTGGCGGACAATAAGGAGTCGCAAACTATGTGCAAGAGATTCATTCTGCGGCTTCGGTTAAGCTCGCTAAAATATGAAAGACTTCTTTCAAGAGGTCCATAAGGAGTGACTATTAACTTTCTGCCTTATTATACGCATTAAACTTTGCGAAATGGGGACTCAAGCAAAAGAAACTAATTTGGAGGGCAATATCAACGAGTGCACCCTACAAGTCTTATTTTTGATGCAATCATTTCTGTATATTTATAGCCTTAAACTTATTTTATAAACTACTCACACATATTATTATTAACTCATATGTTCCGTGGCAAGGGATCCGTACACAAGGGTTCTTCCTTTGGACTTTATTTGTGGCCCTTTCGTGACCTCGAGGCCACTTTCGAGGATTAGGCAAACGATGCAACATTTGACGACCAGTCGATCCATCGCCTAAACCATTTACCTTTATCGACAATGAAAATAATTTCCATGACAAACATGTATGTATTTATAATATAATTAGTGTTCCATCGCAAGGGAACCGTACACAAGGGTTCTTCCTTTGGACTTTATTTATGTCGCTTTCGTGACTGTTTATTATTAAGCGTAGATGTAAGTTAATTTTAAGTCTGTTCGAGACCACGCGCTACGGCCCTGGGGAGCGCCCCGCACCACATATACCATCTCGTCTCGATCCTGCGAATCACCTGTGCGCGACCCCTTTTGTTTTCGGCGATTCTCGGAATCGCGCGCTGCTGATGCGATCACGTGATCGATTGGAATCACCGATGATCGCCTCATTACCGTAGCCGTTATTGTCTCGCTCTCACTCGTGCTCGATAATCGTTGATAAACACACTCGCGTCCATCTTTAGATTTAATCATTTCGTTTCTGCTTTTCGGCATCCGACTTCATACTCATCTCGATCGCGTCAAGCCACCTTGATTGTCCAAATTATTGTCGTTTCCACGAGTGCGTAAAATAAACTGCAGATATTCCGTTACACACGTGCGAAGTGAATCTTTCTTCTTTTCTCTCGCTCTCCCGGCCGTTCTCTACCGTTCCTTTTCTCACGCTTTTCACGCTTTTGAAATTCCGAACTCCCTCCTGTGTTCGTAACCGATCCTACTTCCCATACAGTCCATTCCCCAAAATTCTCGTCCCGGGTTCCCGAACAGTGACCAAGAGGCCACTTTCGAGAATTAGGCAAACGATGCAACATTTGACGACCAGTCGAACCATCGCCTAAACCTTGTATATTTTGCCTTCTTCAGAGATAGACGCGTCACTAATTTAGTACTGACGAAGAACATTCCCGACCGACAAGTACAGTTTTCAAGCTGCTGTGAGTCGATGTCGGAGGGAGTCAGGTATCATCCCACACTCTCTCCAGAGCAGAGCTCGTTTAGAGCAGATCAACGAGTCATCAAGAATACGCTGAATGGGGAATGCAGTGTTCGGCAGGAACCAATCAGTACATTTCTTCTGCATGGCAATGGGTGTCACCGTATTGACACCCAAAATAGAGGAACTCCTTAGCGATACGATGAAGGGTAATCCCGAAAAACGCGACTCGCAGTCAGTCGCATTCGAATGTTCAAAAGGTATAGATCTCTGAAGTCGAAGTCAAGTTGATTCAACGTTCTTATACAATAGAATCAATCAAAATTCAGAGAATACAAGTGGAGTGATCGTCGCGGGCACGAGTACAGTTTCCGTGGCCCCTCGTTTTGAGGTTATATTTGAGTTCTTGGAGTTATTTCAAGAAAAAAATGTAATATAACATAGTGTCAAATCGGCCTGGTTTAGCCGGTATAGTAGATTTCCTGTTTTTTATAAACCTTCAAATATCTCGGAAACTATGCGAGGTATGACAAAATATATACATACCTTTTTTGTAGGAAATTGAATTTCCTATAAAAAAGCATTAAAATGATAACTCAGACCTAACTCAGACCTAACCTAACCTAACATAACCTAATACGTCAATAATATTCACTGCTAATTGAGTTTTAATACATAGACATTTCTTGAGTATCGTATAAGCAGTTGTGAACGGAGCCTTTACGTTCCCCCGACCATCATTTAGGGAGGGAGGCAGTTCTGCAACTTCACCGAAATATAAATATACTCGGAAACGGCGCAGCTGATAAAAAAATGTCATAGGACGTAAATTGTTGGAAATTTAATTTTCTACAAAAAAGGTCTGTATATATTTTGCCATATCTCGCATAGTTTCCGAGATATTTGCAGGTGTATAAAAAACAGGAAATCTACATTTTTTTCTTTAAATAACCCCAAGAACTCAAGTATAACCTCAAAACGAGGGGCCACGGAAATCTCACTCTCCCCTCGTCGCGCACTCCCACGCGTACATGGCAAGGCCTGCTAGATTAGCTTTACTGATGAATTCTCTTGCAGGCCTGGGACGAAACGCTAATTCTCACGAAATTCACATATTAAACTCATCATTGAACCGACTACCCAAGATTAATTTCGCGGGTAGTGAATCGGTGATTTCGGAGTCGACGCATCCGCTACAACCGGGCTTAACCCCTTGTCGTACCCGCTAACTCCCGATTGCTCGGACCCTAATAAACAAGAAGGTCGGTCACGCGTCGAGCCATTTAGCTGTTTAGCCGTGTGCTCAAACTTGCTCAAAATGTATGCGCCTTATGACATGTATATTTCGGCGCAATGAAAGGAATTGTGAAATAAAAAACACGTTTGGGCACAACTAATACTTTTAAGATGTCTGGGAAGTAATTATGATCAATTCATCGGTGAACAAAAATGATTTATAATTTGAAAGTGGATAATGTATCAGTAACAATTTGTAAATTAATACTTAATTTAAGTTAATAATGTTTTGAGAAAACTCGTAGAAAATTAGTAATCTTCATGTTAGTGTTCTCTTTACGTTTGTCACGAATGAAGTACCACGAGCTCGTGTTGTTTAAGTTTGGTCTAAACCAAGGATGGGCACGGTAGGGACCCCTCAAACGCCTGCTTCTCCCACCAACCTCTCTTTCATGCGCGAGGACTGCGCACTGTTCGCAACGGGAGAAGCACTTCCTTCCTCTATGGTCATGGCGGATGCTGGTGGGGTACAGTGGGCGCTATGATGGGGACGGTTTTATCTCAATTGCGACAAAAATGCCCATCCCAGGTCTAAACGAAGTGCAACGAATCAGGCTCGTCCTTATTGTTTTTGGCTCAAATTTCTTACCACGAGTCTCACTTGTTGTTGTAGGCCAAGGGGTTAAGATTTACAACATTAAGCGGACCCGAGTCATCCGCGCATCGCTCCTGAAATTCGCATCGACAACATATGCAAAACAAGGAAATTGAACAATGTTTTCTTAACACGTGTTTCGCTACTTCTTTAAGTCAAAAAGGTATTAATTTAAACATAAAATAGCTCCCATAAATATTCGTGAACAATTAATTTACTACATGACACGAGAAGAACATGTTTAAATTTCAATTGGTCCGAATTGCAGAGAAAATACTGAAAACTGTATTTTACAATTTTTTTATGTGGGTCAATATTGAAAAATTTGAAAAATACGTTCTGAAGATCTGTATCAATTATACACATTCTGAAAATTTCGTCAAAATCGGTTGATGCGATAAAAAAAGCGGCAGGCATGAGAGGTGTTCGGTATTCATCTGAATCAATGCGAGTTTAGAATAGATATGAACTCCGTTTAATATTAATGTTGATGCAGCGTAGACCATGGATGTTATTTTACGTCTTATGATTCATTTTTTTGTAATTCCGTCGTAATCGCGTTGTGTGCAGATCGCTTTGACATGTGGTTCGATTATGTTGTATATTTAATATAATTGCGTTTAGTTAATACATTCTGTATTTTCCAATTTATATAAATAAACCTGACAAAAAGATGTAAGAATCCGTGGATTTATTATACTTACAGGCCGAAATCGCGAAAATTGCAATATTTACCATCTTTAAACGTTTGTAGATCATTGCAACGTTGACCGATTTTGATTATATTTTCAGAATATCTATAATTGACACAGATCTATAAAACATATTTTTAAAATTTTTCAGTATGGACCCACACAAAAAAGTTGTAAAATACAACTTTTAATATTTCCTCTGCAATTCCGATAAATTTAAATTTTTTCAAAATGTTTTTCTTACACTATGTGGTGAACTAATTGTTCTAACTTCTTAAAAAGAACCAAGTTGCAGGGTCCAATATTAAAAAAGTTATCGTATTTTTAAGAGTGTACGAATATGTGTGTGAGAGTCACTGTATCAGTCACCAAGTTTGTGATCTCTCGAGCACATTTTCAAAGTTTCTGAGCCACTCGGAATAATTTTCTAGCTTTTTTAATTTAAAAGTTACGCATTAATTTTTTCATTTCTTTTGGTTTCAATATCTCGACATATAATGCACCGTAATACTTTTCAAAGAATAAGAATTGGAAACTGATAAAAGAAGTCGAAGTTCGTTCAGTTCCTTTAGAATCTTTGACGCTCTTCACACAGTAAGAAATCTCAGAAACTTCGATCCCGACTATTGTTTCTTTTCAGTACGTCGACTGCCGACGCAGTCCGAGGTAGTGGCACTCTATCAAGTCGCGACGCTATTTTCTACGATCTTTTCTCGCTGACGATTGCTATGCCGGATTGACGGAAGGTGCTTCGGCTTCGATCTAGGACAAACCTATGATCAGAAGGAGGGATTGGGGACTTCCTATTCACTGATTTATCGACTCTAAACCGGAAAGACTTTCGTCATCACTGCTTGACCAGGCAGTAAAATGCTGTTTTGTTTTACAATAATGATGGAACACACGCCGAAACAATTGTTTAATGTGTCCGCTTATCGCTATGAAAACCTCATTTTTGTCTACGCGCGCCATTTTTAAATCCTCAACTCGATACATAGAATATTCCGTAAAAATGTTCATATTTGAATTCGCCACTGTCACACATTGAATCTCTTTATACTATGTGTAAACTGTTAAAATTGAGCCGAGAATGAACTCGGAATTTACAAATGTTAAGTGAACGCAACTTACACCGAGTAACACGGAATTTGTACCTGTTATACACGTGATCCTGGAAATTTAGTTGCAACGGATTATTTCGGTGGATAACAAATGTATTCTGTGTTCCGGTGAATCATTAATGCCGTAATCTACTTATTGAAGGCCGACAACGCTATTACACTAAAATTAACACGATATTAATCAAGTACTCAGATAACACTGTCCAACACCAAATTTTTTTCCTAATAACTGTTGGGTGGTTCTTATAGAGTTTTTTGCGCTGATTCCGAATCTGTCCTTACTTTTTCGCCTACAAGTACAGTTTTTGAGAAATTTGAGTTTGAAGAAAAGACCTATTTTTCAACTTTAGACAAATATTGTGATGTTATTATAAAAGATATTGATTTGTTCTTTGCAGCAAAAGATTCTGTAGACTTTCCCGAATACAGTGATATCCAATATTAATACATTATGAATGTTTAAACATGTATAAACAATCATTAAAGACGGAGAGACTCCACTTTTGCACCAATTTTTGAGGATATTTTTAAATTTATCTGAAAAAATAAGGGCCCAGCGTAAAATCGTACTTTAACTCGTGATAGAGCAGACTTTTATCTTGAGAAACCTCCCTTTGAAGTTTGCAACGTCGACAGTTTAACCGAACCAGAAAGCAAAATATCTTCGCCCGACATGAGTTGCCGCCAGTGGTGCTCTTCCACTAGCGCAGTAGTTCGTCGGGATACGGCGCGGCGCGACGTAACGGCGATGCAGTGGCTATAAGCGCGAAATTATGTCAGTATATTTATAATGAAATATATAAAATATATATATATATAATGTATAATAATGTATATTATAATTATATTTCACATTAGCGATATTATATAGATTTCTGTATTAATCTATTCTTTTGCTACGAAAGATCTTTTTAGTATGAAATATACTATGAACAAGAGACTAACATTAAAAAGATACATAAAATAATCTATATAGAATAAATGTACTAATAAATAATAAACAACAATTGTATAACACTTAATAAAATTTAACATTTAAATAAGCTGACATAATTGCGCGCTTATAGCCACTGCATCGCCGTTACGTCGCGCCGCGCCGTATCCCGACGAACTACTGCGCTAGTGGAAGAGCACCACTGGCGGCAACTCATGTCGGGCGAAGATATTTTGCTTTCTGGTTCGGTTAAAATGTCGACGTTGCAAACTTCAAAGGGAGGTTTCTCAAGATAAAAGTCTGCTCTATCACGAGTTAAAGTACGATTTTACGCTGGGCCCTTATTTTTTGAGATAAATTCAAAAATATCCTCAAAAATTGGTGCAAAAGTGGTGTCTCTCCGTCTTTAATGATTGTTTAAACATGTTTACACATTCATAATGTATTAATATTGTATATCACTGTATTCGGGAAAGTCTACAGAATCTTTTGCTGTAAAGAACAAATCAATATCTTTTATAATAACATCACAATATTTGTTTAAAGTTTAAAAATAGGTCTTTTTTTGAAACTCAAATTTCTCAAAAACTGTTCGTGTAGGTGAAGAAGTAAGGACAGATTCGGTATCAGCGCAAAAAACTCTATAAGAATCACCTGACAGTTATTAGGAAACATAAAAGAAGTTGAAATTTGTTGGACAGTGTAATCATTATCCAAAAATGAATCTAGATCCTTTTAGTGCGATTACTACGAAGAACAAGGTTTATCAAAACAAAACAAGCAATAAGAGTTTCAGAAGTTACGTGTCTTTACATTCTGAAAAATAAATATAGTTTTGAGCATAATACTTGAACGACATGATTACTGCTAATAAAATTTACAAAGAATATTTAGAATATTAATGAGATTTCTCGGCATTTTTCAAATTTTCATTATCGGCGCACATAGAAAGCATAAAAATCATGGCCATTATTTTTGTTTTCGCAATTTTGACCAATCGTAATTTCTAATGAATTTTTTTTAGTAAATAAATTAGGAAACTAATCCTTCTAACATCTCCCGAAAACTCAAGCCATTTGAACCAATTTTCAAAAAGTTATTCGTTTCCAAATGGTGTTCGGATATTTTTGCACATCACTGCATGTACATATACAGGGTGAGTCACCTAACGCATTCACCTAAAATATCTTTGTTGTTTTCAAAAGAAACATTAAATGTCTTTGGGGAAAAGTTGAACGGTAAAATGGGGCTCACAAGATACCAAAAAAAAAGTTTTGTTTTTATGTCATTTTTTTTAGAGATATCAAGGTCACCTTTATTTTTTTTAATGGAACTACCCTTTTTAAAACACCTACAATGATAGTCCCTTTCATTACGAATTCAGTGACTATAATTACTCAAGGTCATTCAAGGTCACGGACAGAGATAATGTATAAGATTTAAAATATGAAAGCAGAATACGTTTATTACCAGTGACACCTATAGTAAACATGCTAAGGTCCTTCAATGCTATTGACTATTTTCAAACATCCCCTAGCCGATTACGCTTCGATTTATTTACTAACAGTATGTTTCCAAACGCGATTTCGCGATGTCTTACGTAAGCGAAACATTAAAAAAGAATGAACGATTCTAATGCAGTTTACACTGACGAAAATTAAATCGATTTTGAAAATCGCTTCCGTGTAATTCCTGATGTAGTGATAAGTGAAACGGATGAAATTTACGTCGGGCCAGAACTCGGGCAATTTCTATCGTACTCACATGTGTGTTTTACTCACATGTTGTTACATCTAAACTTCCAGCACTTCTAAATAACTTGTCGATATTAGTAAAAATCTGACTAGGAGGAGTGTTTCGCTCAGGGTACCTTTCTTCATAAAGCACTCGTGCCAGCACTGCATTTTGTCTACATTCACAGTAAACCGTTATCATGTCACACCTTTCAATAATTGAGTAAGACATAGCGGAATCGCGTTTGGGAACATACTGTTAGTAAATACAACGCAGCGTAATCGGCTAGAGGATGTTTGAAAATAGTCAATAGCATTGAAGGACTTTAGCATGTTTACTATAAGTGTCACTGGTAATAAACGTATTCTGCTTTCATATTTTAAATTTTATACGTTATCTCTGTCCGTAACCTTGAACGACCTTTAGTAATTATAGTCACTGATTTCGTAAGGAAAAGGACTATCATTGTAGGTGTTTAAAAAAGGGTGGTTCCATTTAAAAAAGTCAAGGTGACCTTGATATCTCTAAACAAAATGACATAAAAACAAACATTTTTTGCTATCGTGTGAGTCTCATTTTACCATTTAACTTTGTCCTGAAGACATTCAATGTATTTTTGAAAACAACAAAGATATTTGAAGTGAAAACGTTAGGTGACTCACCTTGCATGCGATGTTTCTAAGCAGTTTTTTAATAGCGATATGTGAAGATCAACCGTATTAGTTATAACAACATAGAGTAATTACAGCTGTTTCTCCTTCGGTTGGTGTTGCTAGTCTCTAAACAGTCCCACGCAGCTATTTTTGAGCCTCTGAAAAAATGCTGAACACAGTACAATTTCGGATTTAATTTAATTTCGTAAGGGTCGTTGAGAATTTCGATCACGTTCTACTACACCATTTAATTGCATTGAAAGTTCCACTCTCGCCTGACGTTCCATTTTCGGCAAAAAGTTGACGCTAACAAGGAGAAGACGCGGTCATGAGGTCTCAGATTTTCTCGAAACTTTGCATATTGGTAGATTTCGTTCTCCTGTTTATGAAAATGTAGCATTATAGGCGTCGATACTCAACAACTTTTGAGAGACTTTAAGATTGATGAAGTTAGTGTTTCTTTCACATTATGTTCCTTTTCAATAAAATTTTTATAGTTTGTTTCTTACAGATATTATGAGTGTATTTTTCATGTGCAAAATCCAATGAATTAAAATAGATAAACTGAACAGAAAAAAAGAAAAAATGGAAAAAAGGGATTTTAACTAGCCTTCCCGGTAATGAATCTAGTACCTTACCATCACGCCGTTTGGCACTTTACAAAAGTTTCAACCAAAACTGTACTTAACGGCTTAACGGGTATAGTGAAATTTAAATTGTAAATATCTTAAAAATTATTGAGTATTGACGGCTATAATTCTATATTTTCATAAAGAGGAGAACGAAATCTGCCCGCATGCAAAGTTTCGACAAAATCTAAGACTCGATTACCGCGTCTTCTCCTTGTAAGATTGTACAAAAAGGCTCATACGCGTTCATTCCATTGGACATCGAAATTCCTGTACATAAATCCAAAATGGATACCGGCAGAGCTTCTGCTCCCGGTTGAATCCGTTTAGATTTCCATCGGACGGCCGCGCAGAAATACAATGCTTGGGAAGGAAAGTCCTCGATTCGGTCGGTCCGGTAATATCCGGTGTTCGTTCGACCCAGAAATTTCGAAGCACGCTAGAAAAAAGGCCACATGGGGCTGGAGCAAAGACCACCTTATTCCTCGGCTTCGAGACAGCACAATGGTCATGGGGTTTTGGTCCATTCAGAGGGGAAATAACGGCCGGAGCGATTTCCAATCTCTCTGACCAAAAATCGCGCTTGATCCTTGCACAGGCTGGAAGTGGGATCTAATGGATCTTTGGGAACCTTTCGGTTTCTGCTTTGAGCTCGTATAGCTGATAAAACACGTCTTACGAGTTATCCTATTTTCAGATTAAGGGGAGCTTCTCCTGTAACGGTAGTGAAAACAAGTGATTTTTAAGAATTTTTTTCCGAAGAATTATTGGACATGTGGGACTAGTCCTTTTGGAGTTGTAAACAGATACTCTTGAAGTACAAATGTTCTTTTTTTAGTTCAATTTTTCTTATTATTTATTGTATAATACACATGTTTCTCGAAACTATAATTTTTAAACTAGCGTGCTCGACAACTGAAAAACTAGTAAAGTAACCAATTTCAGACAAAGCTCATTCATTTCGTTACATATTTCTTTAGAGAAATGAATTTCAAAACCTGATTTTTTATTTGACAATTTCTGAAACTATAAAAATGGTGGAATAAAATTCTTTATTCAAATATTTGTTATAATAAAATCTAAAATATTTCTAGAAAATCTAAACATATTTAATGTTGCAATTTTTGTAAGACAACGTTTCTCCATTAGCTTTAAAGCTTGCTAAGTTTACTGTCAATGATTGCGTAATAGACTTTTTCGACCGACAAAATATTGGCGTTACCATCAGAGCTGGGTAAAATACTATTTCAAATAGTAAACAGTAAATAGTCAATTTATTTTTAAATCATGCGTGCACTTTTGAATATTTTATTTGTTAGAAAATGTTTTTAAAATAGTATTTGAAATAGTATTTTATTTGGAGGATTCTCAAAATAGTGTGAATTTTATTTGAGGGAGTGTTTCTACATGAGAAAATAAATCGAAAATACGCAATGAATTGTTTTCATTGAATACCTGGTATACAAGAAGTTTACAGTTTAAAATTAAAATATTTTATTTTTTGTTTCAGATTATCAAAACAAAAATATTTTATTTGCAGAAACATTACTGTTTATTTAAAACATTATTTCATTTGAATTGCGGAACAACGACTATTTCAAATAGTATTAGAAATATTTTTTGCCCAAAATTTGACCCAGGTCTGGTTACAATTTATATTTCCCTCGTAACGGCTAAGCGTTCGGTGACACACGCGAACGGCAGCAGAGCTTTCATGTCGTTCAACCGCGTAAAGACGGCGGAGGGGTAGTAAGAGACACTTTAAGGGCAATTCCAAGGGTGCTCGTTTCCCAGAATGGAAAAACGAGCTCGGTGGAAATTTCGCGGTTTCTCAGCGACGCTTTCTCAAGCTGGGTGTTTTGCCTGTCGCTATTTATCCGGTTCCTATCCTAGCGAGAATAAACCTCCCTCGAGGGGGTAAAGACAGTAGTTCAGCTGCGCGCTATACGAAGAAGTCGGAAAGTGAGCCCGATGAGGTGGCCGGGAGGCCAGCCGTGGAAGGGAGAAAATAGGGCGGCAGAAAACGCGCCGGAGAAATAGATTATGGCCGGCGGCGCGGCTGGGAGGGAAACTCCGTTATTCCTCGAGGAAAAGAGATTACAAGATGTATCATCGCCGAGGCTTGCCAGGACTTTATGGGCCTGTAACCGTCACGGTAATCGAGTCCTTAATACGGTGTAATAACACCGATCTGGATGTACCATCGAGATTTACTCGATGAAACCGAAGGGAAAATGCTTTTTTCAAGCTGTTATACTCATCATCTCGTCTCGCGAGGACCCGGTTTATTTGGAGCCTTTCGTCTACAGTGGTGGAACGAACATATGTACACCGTTTAAAAAGGAATAACTTCTTCACGCGCTAGAACAACCGCACCTGCTCAGATGACTGATTTCGGATTCTTTATTTTTCAATCATACAAATTGTAAAGATCTTGTAGCGGCACACGGTTGGCGACCGTAATAACCATTCAAACTGTCCGCTTGCAGAGGTCAAGGATTAGGCGAGGAAAACCTGCCCTGATGTTTGCAAGTTCGGAAATGACTTTATTCTTTTTGTTGGTTAATGAAATGAATGTACGCAGGGTTGAATATATAAAAGTAAAGATTTTTTTTGATAATACATTATACACGTTCTAAGCGACGTAACATTCGAACAGAGACTACCGCGCGCTGTATGCGTTCATACCAAAGCCCACGATAGGAGCGCACTCTGTTCCATATACAATATATATACTATTACTACTACTCCATAATTTTACTACTTTCACGTGCACAGCAGACTTCGCTGATGAAAACGTCGCCAGCCGCGTACCGTTACAGGGCTACCCGGCCGTTCGGTCAGCGCGGCCTCGGAAAGTCCCAAAAATTAGCATTAAGGAAATATGGCATGATCGCGTCTTTTTCCCCCGCTAAGCAGGGCGGAGGTTTAAGGAAACGTATCCACCCGCGAGTCTTTGGAAAAGACAACGCCTTTTTCGGAGACATGTAAATAAGTGACAAGTTAGAAAATGAACCCTGTCTTCTCCTGTCTTCTTCTGAACGAAGCGAGTGATAGTTCTGCACGCCGTGTAAATAGAAAGTAAAATAAATCAGTTCTTGTTGAGTTTTGTCCGTACACACATGGTCATTTAATCTGTAATCTCATACACTACGTTACAATCTTTTTGTGTACGCATACTAGACACACTTATTTGTTTAGACATATTTTGTACACGTAATTGTGCAATGTTGTGGTGTATGCAATCTTGTTACTTTGTAAAGACAATGCAAATGCCAGTTTTAGGTTTAGTAATTTTAATAGTGTTAAAATTGGACTAAACGAATTGAACGTCTGGCCTGTTATTTGAAACGTAAAGGTAAATGCTATACAATACAGATTTCATTGGTATACTATTGCGATACTTACGGCACTGCATCGTTTTCAGTTGTAATTGTTATACGACTACTTAGTTATAGATTGAAACACAACAAAGTCAAATTGTATGTTGCTGCATTTAAACTTGCTTCGTAACGTCGGATATCATCGAATTTTACAGAAAGCAGATTTTGCAATAACTGAAATGGTCAATAATGATCAGAAAACATGATCATAAATAAGCGGTTATCCAAAATAGACTGTAGGAAGTCTTTTTTAAATAAAAAGCATACTATTTTTAATTTTATTGGTTTTTTTATTCAATTATCAGGTATCATCTATAACAATTATGTGTGAAGACGATATCTGTCAAATGGCCACCACGACCACGTTTACAGGCATCAATTCGTACATCAAAATTTTCGATGACATTTTGACATATTTGCTCGTATAATTCACCAATTTCATTTCGAATGATGTTTTTCAGGTCATGAATACTTGCTGGTTTGTTGGCATAAACTTTGCTTTTCAAATAACCCCAAAGAAAAAAGTCCAATGGGGTCAAATCACAAGAACGAGGTGACCAATTCACATCACCATTCCTTGGAATTAATCGACCATTGAACTCTGATCACAATGAAGTGATGTTTTCACGCGTTGTGTGTGGCGTAGCTCCGTCTTGTTGAAAATAAACATTGCTTATGTCCATTTAATTTCAGTCATAAATAATCAAAATTCATGGAAAATTCGCCACAAATTGCCATAAGAACTGCTTAATTCTTGAGAACGACGTGGAATTGATGTTGATGGGTCATTAGTAACACTTCCACGAACAGCAGTAATGTGTTCATTCGAACGAGCTGTTTTTGGTCTGAAAAACCTTGGTTTATTATGAACAGATCCAGTTTCATCAAATTTCATAACCAAATTTCGAATTGCTTGCTCAGATGAACGATTATGTATGCCGAAAAAATCGCGTAATTTACGATGGGTATATTTTATCGAACACTGATTTGCAAAATAAATTTTGGCTCGACTGCGTTTTGGAGAACTCCGTGTTCTTAACTTTTTTGTACTTTTTTTTATGTGATCCTGTAGATATCGATGAAGACATTCCGAAAATGTGTGTATGGTTGTTAGGAATTCACTGGTTTATAAGTTATACGCGTGTAAAGATGAGCAGTTTTAAGCGTTTTGGGCAGGTTAGAGCGTCGCCATATTGGATATTCGTTGATTGGTAGAGGTAGGTAGGTCTGTTCGGCGCATGCGCTGGAGTGTTCAGCGCATGTGTTCGATAGTATGGTATAATTGCGGGATCGGCTGAATAGTACTGAGCGTATGCGCTAAATAGCAATTCAGTGGTTACACATACTTTGTAAACATAAGCAATTTCAAGTGTTTTTCACAAATTAATTATTAATAAGTTTATTGTTGATTTTGAAATGGCTAGTTCAAGTATTAGAAATGTTAACTTTAGAGACATACCAGGTAGTAAAGAAGAAGCAATTACTTGGGCTCAGGATTGTGGATTGTTGCGGAAACTTAAAAAACGTCGTACTCATCGGTGCGAAATGAAAATTTATAACAATAATCATGGAATCGGTCGTTTTCGGTGTCCAGTAATTAAAATATACAGAATCACATACAGGATTTCAAAAAGAAGGTACAGTCCAAGATGGTTTGGGGTTAGGTCGTCGTGGGAGCGGAGAAGGCCGGCCCGACCATTGTATAATGTTTCGCATTTTGATTTAGCAAATGTGTTATTAGGTATTACGTACGTGTTTGTGTTGCCATCTAATGGATTTGTTCGGAAGTATTTAGCCTATTTTGTGTGTATTACCTAGTAAATATATCAATATGGCGGCGCTGTAAGATATCAAAAAGTCTTAAAAGTGTTCAACTTTATATGCGTATAACTTTTTAACTAATGAATTCCGCGCATTAAGATTTTCATTTTCGGCGTTTTCTCGTTGAAATCTATAAGATTGTATAAAAAAAACTTAAAAAAAAGAGTTCTCCAAAACGCAGTTAAACCTAAATTTTAATAACTTTAACACGCTCTTCAATTCTATAAGATTCCATTGTTAATATTGTCTATTATTGTAAGTTACGAATACAAGAAAGTGGCAAGAAACAAACCTGGTGTTTGACAGATATTCTCATTTAACATCCTGAAGGTACTTTTGGATAACCCTGGTACTACAGTACCAATTTGTGAACATAGCAGCATATTACATACGCAAAAACACAAAAATGAGAAAAACATTGTTCTTTTTTGCTTTCAGGTAAAACAAAAGTGGAATTGAATGTTTTCAACACACTTAAAGTTGTTTTACGAAAATATGTTAAACTAAAAGAAAAATAATTGTTCCATTTAAATGTTATCTATAATTTAATCATGATCATTTTAGTTGAATATTTTCTTCATATCAAGATAATGATATTATTGTGGAAATATTCTTTTCACTGGAGTTGAACAATGCAGGCAATAGCGGTCAGCCGAAGCGACAGCTGATCGTGTTTTTAGATAATATTTTACGTTATATATTATTTAACGTTCGTTACATTGGTTTTGTTATAGGTTTTCAGTTGGTCCGGGTTTATTTCACAACTAGTGGCGGTGCTTCAAAGTTTTTTACGAATTTTGAACCGTGCAGTTTTTCTCGCAAATGTGCAAAGTAAATCGCCACTGTAAATACAGACAGAGTTAACTGAGAAGAAAGCGACACGACGAATATTTATTTTTCTCGTGTAGAATATAAATATTACTACCGAACACTTTAATATTTTACACATTTATATATTGACTATTTGTTATATTTATTTCATCTGTTACAGTTGTTTACACTTTTCGAAAAATGAGAAATAATTCTCGTGTAAATTATCACAAGAAAAGTAAAAATTTCAATTGTACTAAAATGCTCTAACAATAGGTATTTTAAAATTGATACATTTATGTATCCAATTAACGTTGTCTGGTACAGTTGATCAGATATTAAATATTATTAGAAATATTTATCAGAATGTTTTTTCTTAATTGATCGATTAAATAATATCATTTAACGAAAATTATTCATGCATTACTCAATAAAAACTAGCACAGTAATTGTTGTGTCGTGTCAGTGAGCAAACAATAATTTGTGAGCCGCTGAGAAACACGCCTCAAAGAGAGTTAAATTAAGTAATAAGGTAATTGGGTTTCGGATAACTTTAATAAAACTGAATATGAAGGACTGTATAATAGAGATGTTGTATCTTTAGATTTTACTTCGCAACTGACTTACAACTAACACACGCGAAGTAAAGAAGGCTCATGGGGTGAAAAACTCCCTCTACAAAATGTAACGTAGTGGAGGCCCCAGCCAATGATAATATTATTTGGGAGGCTGCAAGTAATCTCCCAAAAGAAGGGCAACGCCCATAGACGAATATACGTTGCGACGAGTGTCGCCAAACAGACAACACTCGCTTTCCCGTGATTTCACCGGAAATCATATTTTAGGCTTAAGACCACAGGACCCCCTTGGCGCTAACGGTGGGCCTACGCTACGTCAAGTGCCATTGAGAGCGGTACGGCTAGTCTGACTTTCCCATGGTCAACTGATAGTTTCCAGACGTATCCGGGTCATTAAACAATAAATTCTTCCAAGACGTTAGAGGAACCCTTCGACAATGGCACTTGCCCAAAATCGACCGTAGCGTAGACCCAAATCGAAATACGAACCGGCTATAATAAGCACGTCTCAACAGTAATACTCTCCTAGTACCAATAGCAATAATAATATGTATGAAATGACTGAGTGGGCTATAAGTCACGCAAGAATTTATAATGTTACGAATACTTTCGTTCGTTCATTTGTATTTATCTTTCGAATACCAGAAATATCGTCAAATTTTTAAAACTAAACTCAACTTTCAAGTAACACATCAACGCTCGTGAAATCTCTAAAATTATTGTTTTCAGCACATGTACCACACACAGCAGGACACCCAGCACACCACGCAGTCAGCACCGACAGCAAATCAACTTTCCCAAAAGAGCCCTATTCTTCGACTTTCGTCTGCCGGTGTATCTAATCATGTTATTCTGCTCGGCTAACGCAAGGTTAACAATGACTCAATCCCGAGACAACGCGATTCCCCAGTTCCCTCGTCGCCAGTAACCATCCACCAACAGATCGAACTCGTTTTCCGTGGGTTGGTGTTGGTGAAGCGTTAACCCATCAGGTCCATTCAGTGGGGCCCAAACAAAAGACGGAGCAAAGTTGGCAGCTGGTTTCGGTGGCAGCGTGAAGTGACTTTTAATAAACCGAGTGCTTGAACGACACGGTCGAGAGACTTGGCTCAAGAGAGAAAGATGGGGACAGAAAGAAAGAAAAAGACAGATAGGGAGTGAAAGAGAGCGGAAGAGAGGGTAAAAGAGGGAAAGGGAGGGAGAGGTTGTTGCTCGACGGTTGTTGCCGACGGATCGAGAGGGTTGGCGCGCGCAAGCCGTAAAGTGGAAACGGTGGGCCGAACAGGCTGCAGAAGGGACAAGGGAGGACAGCCGGGTCCCTTTGTTCTTGGCGGGTGTTTTGTTTCAGGATTACGGGCTTATGAAATATTCGCGTTTATCTGTGGCAACTGCATGGGAGAGAGGGGCGGGTCGGAGGGGCACGGACCGGGTAAACTGGAGCAAGACAACTACAAGCGACGCTGCCGCCTGTTAATCCGCGAGCAGTACTGCTGATTTCGAATTAATTATCGTGTTAAACTACTGCTCGCTATTTAATTCATGTCCTCAGTTCTGTCAGAACCACTGCTGCTTTTCCTCGCGTTGATTTTTATCGTTCATCCTGCTTCCAACGAGCATTCGCCAAGGAAACTCGGATCGCCTAAACGCGTAGAGCTTGGAAGTGGCGGCTCTTGAATCATTTTGTAAGAACTGCGCCAGAAGTTGATTCGAGAGACTGTTGGACTATTAAGAATTTAAAAGAATTGGAAAACGTTGTGGAGTACTTGTAAATTTCGAGAAACGTGTTGTTTCGGTAATTATACAGGGTGTTTCGTCTAAAACAGGACACCTAAATATCTCCTCTAAATCTGAAAACACAAAAAATGTTTCTAACGTAATGTAAATGGTTTCAAAAGTTGAATCAGATGGAAGAATCGTTTTTTATAAATTGTAATTTTTTAATCGCTTTTTCAAGGTCACTAGTGTTTTTTTACATATATACACACATTTTTTGTTGTTGTATGTTATAGCAAACATTATTGTGCATTCATCCATGTTTAATAGCACGACCTTGAAATGACCGTGAACTCTAAAATTTGTTAATTAATGCAGAACTTACTTTCAGCGACATTTCAAATTTCAACGGTAACAGAAATTCGACCTTGAACTTGAACTTGTAAATCATCACATTTATTACTGCAATAAATATTCGAAATGATGTCCTTCCGTTGTGATACATTTCATGAGGCGAAAAACGACAGATTGTACAGCTCTTTCGAAAATCCCATTGAGGAAAGTGTACGCGGTTTTCAAAGTCTCTTCCATGGATCTCTTGGTGAAGAGATAAATGGAAAGGATGAAATTTTTGTGAATGAAGAATCCGGACTATGCTTGTCACACTAATACCGGTTTCACGTCCAAGTTGCCTTATACTAACATGCGAGTTTTGATTAACTTTAGCGATGGTATTGTTCACATTTCCTTCGTGAGTAACAGTCTTACGTCTCACACGAATGTTTCTGTTGACATTACCAGTCTCACGAAATGTTTTAACAATACTTGAGTATGCAGAACGTGATGGACGAGAACGTTCTGGAAATCTGTCTTTGTAAATTCGTATTGCTTCTCTCAGACACTTTCGAGCTTCACCGTAAATTAAAACCATTTGAATTTTCTCCTATTCTGAATAACGCATTATGGATCGCTTGTCGATACATTGAGAAATCTAGCAGTAAGTAAACTCTTAAATACATATCTCTCTCCCTCTCCATGTACACAGAGGAATGATACAATGAGTTTATTTACAAGTTCAAGTTCATGGTCGAATTTCTGTTACCGTTGAAATCTGAAATGTCGCTGAAAGTAAGTTCTGCATTAATTAGCAAATTTTAGAGGTCACGGTCATTTCAAGGTTGTGCTATTAAACATGGATGAATGCACAATAATGTTTGCTATGACATACAACAACAAAAAGTGAGTGTATATATGTAAAAAAACACGAGTGACCTTGAAAAATCGATTAAAAAATTACAATTTGTAAAAAACGATTCTTCCATCTGATTCGTCTTTTGAAACCATTTAGATTGCATTAGAAACATTTTTTGTATTTTCGGAGGTAGATGAGATATTTAGGTATCCTGTTTTAGACGGAACACCCTGTAGTAGATGCAGTGATTGGCAAAACTACATTGCATTTAGGTGAAATGGATGTTGGCCAACTGTATAGATTACTTGTAAATTTGGAAGAAATTCGAATTTGTTGATTTGCCAGGTTCAGGATACTGATTATACTGTATACAAAAATGACTTACAATTACTCTGATTTAGCTAAGCCCGTTAAAAGGGTCTTAATATATTAATTAACTTTTATGTCAACACCCGGGTATATACTTTTAATTTGTTTCTAATATTTAGTGTATGTTTCACATTAATTGTTATCGATTTTACGGATAATTATAAATTAATTTACTATGTATTCTAATAACAAAAATGTCACTATTGCGCACTGTGGAAATTAACTAAAGAATAATATTTGTTTATTTATCATTTATCTATATTTATTGATTTACATATTGCAATAGTAGTACTAAGGTTTGATTTCCCTAGGCTGTACACTAACTTCCCTAATTGTGAATGATTCAAAATTATTCTTAAAATTGTTAAATTCTTCGGTAAAAAGAAATGCTTATGGACTACTAATAGTACAACTCGGCCATATCTGCTCCACATTTCTTTTCGTTGAATCTATATGGGATCACGTAGTAAAAAATTGTATAATTTAATGATAGTACTGAAATATATTTAAAATATTCTTCCTCACTGTTTCAAACAAATTTCAAAAATTATCTGAACAATTTTTTTATATTCATTCTATTGATATCCCCTTTTCAACAAGTTTGTATGCCACCTGTTATCTTGCACAGTTCATTTAGTGCATTCTGAAAAATTAATCACGCGTCCTTAAAGGCCCATTCATTCGTGATTGATGTGATGAATAAAAAATTTCTGTCACTCGAAATACATATCATTTAACTTGTATCTAATAATTTCAATTTATTATGTTCTTAAATATATTCAGTGACACGAAATGTATTCGTTTAACAGAATAAAGTTTACTCAGGTTAATTGTATTGGTCGTTTAAATATAACGTAATTGGAGTGAAGCTTTTAATCGTTGAATTTGATTAATTATAAATTTTATTCCAATTAAATGTAACAATATTTCATACAAATATTATTAAGAAATAAATAAAATTAAACTGAATGAATTCCATAGGTGTGTCTCAATACATTCGTGACACTGATTTCTTTTATTGTTGAATGTTTAATCAACTAGAGTATTCATGAACTCGTAATACAAATCAATCATATTGCATTCACTTAGACTTTCCATAAGGTTATGTGTGTCTACGTAGGACGACGGTAATAGAACAATTAAAACAAGTAGTATAACTCGATCATACCTGATGCAAGCTAACATATTTTTTTTCTCAGCATTGCAAAGTTATCGAAATATAAATTGTTTATAGTAAAAGCTACATGGAAAAGTACAATCTCACCTAACACTGACCTAATGTAACTTTTGGAATTTACAATTATGGTGTAGTATTTTTATACCTAATGTTATGCTTTTTAATGATAACGAATATGGAGAACTTAACAATATTAATATGTCATTTATATGCAATTTATTCATATACAATGAAAAGGAAAAAAAGCATTTGAATTTTCAATTTTAAGTGAACAAATTAAAGTAACGTCCTTGTTTTCCTGCACTTTGTAATGAAACTTCGTATTAATGAACCGTCTTCGAAATTATTCGCCGTGCGAGCAATCGCATGGACGAAGTAACTGCTCAAGAAGCGAAAAGACGTAATGCGTATACGATGAACACCGTGTGACAGAAATTCCGTGTTCGCCTGGCTTATCTCGAATTCACCTCGCCAGTTTCTAATTAAATGTCTCATGTTCCGAGTGCTCTCTTTTAATTTACATTTAATTAAATGTATCTGCGGTGTGTCTATCCGCTGACCACTGTTTCGTTCCGCGGATAGCCGCACTAAATAATAATTTCGTTTCCCGTTTCAGGAAATAAAAATGCTCGAAATTGTTTTCGTAATTCATGTGCAACTTCCACGTTATATTGCAACGGTGTTTCCAGACAGTTGCATTTCTCTCATGTGTTTCCCATTTTACTGCTGATATCCACCGAAGTGGTTCAGCTACTGGAAAAATAAATTGATAACTTGGAATGATTTTTTATCTGCAACAGACATCATTCTCTACTAAATCGCGTTTATGTATTGGCTTGTCGCATTCTGCCAATGGAGGTATTAAATATTTATCAGACGACGATTATTGTGATATGTCACCAGAAAAATGTAAACTGCACGTCTTTTTATTATCACTTCCGTTCTATTTGTATTATCCCTTGAGTGACACACTTTTTATCACCTTCGAAGAAATATATTTATCAATAACAAGCTTGTAGATCTTAATGAATTTGTGACAAATGCAAGTTTCGATTGCAATGAAATTTGACTATTGAGAAAAATGAATAATACTTTTATTGTATTTTTCGCGTAAGAACTGTTTCAATTGAAAAAAGAAATTTTATTAAAATATTGTAGTTCATGAGAATCGTACTTTGGATAAAGTTAAACATATTCTATTTTATATGGCTTGTATGTCGGAGCGATCATGTGCTAGCAAAAATTCATCGACAAAGTATTCTCCCCTTTGAAAAGAATTTTCCTGTTACGCGAGCTAGATAAACAGTGTCACTATTTTAAGGAGCTGTGTATATATAAGTTCGAAGCATCGGAAGGGTTAATTTAACGCCAATAATATCGTGTAGCCGCAGTCACAAAAGGGTTGACGATTAAATATAGATGCACATTCAGGACAATCAACTCTTACCTTATTTTTGATACCACCGTGGGGGTGAACTCTAGCTGACGGAATCCTAACTCCTGTGGCCTGACATCCTCTAAGCTACTGTACCTCACGTAGGTGCAGGCTGGCGTGGAAATAGCTGAAAGTAAATATAGGAAAAGTGTCAGTCTGTCCTCGATAAAAATAACTTATTAATCGAGCTCTGATAATTATTGATTATACAGGGTGTCATGTAACTGGTGGTACAACCGGATAGGCGCTGATTCTACGTCAAAAAATATTTATATAGTATATATAAAATATATTTATAAAGAATAAAATTTTTCCATTTGACTCCCCGTTTCTGATAAAATCAACTTTAAAGATCCGTCGGGTTCGTGTACTTTAGTGTAAGCAGGAAGTAGAATTGGTTGATTATCGTCAGACGCTCCAGACGGTTCCTATCTAATAGCACCGGTATTCGCTGCATTTTCAAACTCGTTTTTCTCGATAACGAAGGTTCGAATGAAAAAATTTGATTCTATATTTGTTTCGTATTTATTCACGAGGAATCATCTTGTTCTTGCTTGTACGTGCTATTCTGTCACATTCTGTATAACTGTACAGTTTACAGCTTAAGAATGTAACTCTAAAGTATTATACGTAAATTCAGATTATTGCGGGATTTGCTATCGTTATGCATTTATTAGTAAAATTATTGAATGTAACACAAAACTGTGACAAAATTACAAAAATTTAAAAACAATCTTTTATGAATCTCGACTTATTAAAATTATTAAAAGAAGGATTACATTTTCATTTAACCTGTGTTCCTTAGAATCGACTCAGAATATTTTTATTTTACATGAAGATCTGCAGTCTACTCAGGAATTAGCGGATGTACTGTGACTTAGAAAATTAAAACACCCGAATGAAACGCAGCTGGTAGCCACATTTTTGAAGTCCTTGTACTCCGCTATGCTACGATAACTTACAACATAGCTTCCTGTATAACCCACCATATTTTACTCGTACTCTATCTCAGTATTCTCCATTCCCACTCTATCTTTTCGCCATCTCCACCGCTTTCCCCGACACACCCTATAACCTATCATACACAATTTTCGAAGACCACACCTACATCCAAGCTTTCCTAAAATCTTACGTATAGCCTAGCCGTTCTTAAGGTACGTGTCCATTTGAGAGTAAAACTGTCGCGAGTTACTCTCGAGATTCAAAATTGTCAGTGCACAGGGGATTAAGAGTGCTAGCGTATAGCTGCACAAAAAACTCTCAATGAGATAGGGAGAAAGAGAGATAGAGAGATAGAGAGATAGAGAGATAGAGAGATAGAGAGATAGAGAGATAGAGAGATAGAGAGATAGAGAAATAGAGAGATAGAGAGATAGAGAGATAGAGAGATAGAGAGATAGAGAGATAGAGAGATAGAGAGATAGAGAGATAGAGAGATAGAGAGATAGAGAGATAGAGAGATAGAGAGATAGAGAGATAGAGAGATAGAGAGATAGAGAGATAGAGAGATAGAGAGATAGAGAGATAGAGAGATAGAGAGATAGAGAGATAGAGAGATAGAGAGATAGAGAGATAGAGAGATAGAGAGATAGAGAGATAGAGAGATAGAGAGATAGAGAGATAGAGAGATAGAGAGATAGAGAGATGATAGAGAGATGATAGAGAGATAGAGAGATAGAGAGATAGAGAGATAGAGAGATAGAGAGATAGAGAGATAGAGAGATAGAGAGATAGAGAGATAGAGAGATAGAGAGATAGAGAGATAGAGAGATAGAGAGATAGAGAGATAGAGAGATAGAGAGATAGAGAGATAGAGAGATAGAGAGATAGAGAGATAGAGAGATAGAGAGATAGAGAGATAGAGAGATAGAGAGATAGAGAGATAGAGAGATAGAGAGATAGAGAGATAGAGAGATAGAGAGATAGAGAGATAGAGAGATAGAGAGATAGAGAGATAGAGAGATAGAGAGATAGAGAGATAGAGAGATAGAGAGATAGAGAGATAGAGAGATAGAGAGATAGAGAGATAGAGAGATAGAGAGATAGAGAGATAGAGAGATAGAGAGATAGAGAGATGATAGAGAGATAGAGAGATAGAGAGATAGAGAGATAGAGAGATAGAGAGATAGAGAGATAGAGAGATAGAGAGATAGAGAGATAGAGAGATAGAGAGATAGAGATATAGAGAGATAGAGAGATAGAGAGATAGAGAGATAGAGAGATAGAGAGATAGAGAGATAGAGAGATAGAGAGATAGAGAGATAGAGAGATAGAGAGATAGAGAGATAGAGAGATAGAGAGATAGAGAGATAGAGAGATAGAGAGATAGAGAGATAGAGAGATAGAGAGATAGAGAGATAGAGAGATAGAGAGATAGAGAGATAGAGAGATAGAGAGATAGAGAGATAGAGAGATAGAGAGATAGAGAGATAGAGAGATAGAGAGATAGAGAAATAGAGAGATAGAGAGATAGAGAGATAGAGAGATAGAGAGATAGAGAGATAGAGAGATAGAGAGATAGAGAGATAGAGAGATAGAGAGATAGAGAGATAGAGAGATAGAGAGATAGAGAGATAGATAGATAGATAGATAGATAGATAGATAGAGAGAGAGAGAGAGAGAGAGCAGCAAGTTGAAACTCACAAATTTACATGTTGAATTTTTTTTCTCGGCAAAGAAGTATCAGCTATACAAACAAGACTCTGAAGCCTGAAGAAATGGTTCAACAATATTTGCAAATGTTTCCTCATGATTAAGTATTGCTTAATTGTAATTATTTTCTTATTTTGTTTCGTTTCCAAATGTACACTTTTGTTTGAATATAATTTGACTTTTTAAATAATAGTATTTAGAGCACAAATCTTTAAATATTTGTTCCATTTTTCACAAATAGCAAGATCAACTTCTGGTACTACTATCCCTACTGTATATACAGGTATGTAAACCAAAAATATTGAAGACTACCACATGAATCGCCTGTCAATAAATAATAAAGACTGACATAGTTTAGATATATTATACTTTCGTATGAAAATATTAAAATTTTGTCGGCAGTACTATTATAATCAATAGTAATCAGTATTTAATATTACTTTTATGAGCGTATGAATGCATTGTATCCGTGGTTTAGTCTAGTATTTTCTCTTTTTGGAATATTTCTTTTTTCCTATCAAGTACATTGTAACAATTGTAGCAAACTTTGGCGCATCCATTCTGTTTACAAGAATTCTTATATCTATCGAAATTCATCTGAGAGCTACACACATACAATTCATATGGGCACATATGTGATAGGAATTTCCGAGAGTTGACTCTCACGTCAATCTCCGAAAGCAAAATCTTTCTGATGTACTCTGAAATGGACACACAATTTGAGAGTATACTCCAGAGTAATTGTCGAAAGAAATTCTGAAGTGGATACCTATCTTTAGTTATACATACAGTTAATTATCAAGTCGTTTAATTTTCAGGTGATCGATTCGTCACCACAGCAGTGTAGTTTGCGCTGTTGTCATGCGGTTTTTCGCGTTGTAATAATGCCGGGCGAAATCCGCGGCGGCTAATTTCATATTTGAACCGTGTCATGCGGTATGAAATCGATCATAGCCGTTTTGGACTTCTGCCGGGCACCGGTTCGGCCCGGCTTTGTTCATTGCCTGGTGGAACGGCATGAAAGGGTGAAAGGGCGGCGGCGGTTCGAATAACGAGCCGACAGCGTTAACGTCGAAAAATCAATAGGGCCGTGTACATTCCTCATAAATAAATATGAATATCGCGTATCGCGGCCCTTCACCGTCGGCCGGCGAATGTAAATGTGTTACGACGGCGACGACGACGTCGACGGCTGCGTGCTAAGCGCCTGCTATACACTATACACGCTCAAAAGCGCGGTTAATATCGAGCGGATCGATTCCGCGTAATGGCGGATCCAGAGAAATAGTCTGATCCGCTTTCAATGTTTGCTGGCCGTTCTTCGGATGTTTGTGGAATAAATTAGAAGGCCGGTGAAAAGTTACAACACCCTCCAACCGCGCTCGCAGGGTGTTTAAACGAGAATCAAACAAGCAAAACTTTTAGCGGAAATGTAACCAACGAAAACATCCGCAAATCGCTGTAATCTAAACCCCTCTCTCGTTCGAGTTATACCGGGTATCCCGGGCATAAACTGCCATACATTGTCAGTATACCGGGTATTTCATCTAACTTGACCACCTTAAATATATCGCTTATTTTGTATGATAGAAAAAATGTCAGGGGGAGAAAATATTCTGTTCGAAGGCGCCAATACGATGATGGGCCGAATTTTTTCCTCAAGATCATTCTTTTCGAGATTTCAAGGTCAACGTATTTTTTTTAAATGAGACTACATATTTTCACTACAACAGTATCATAACTTATAAAAAAACGAATCCAACGAAGTGCAATATGTTGACCTTCACGCGACCTTTAGCGAGGAAATTATGAAATGTTTGTCAGTGACTTCAGTACGCGTTCGGGGACAGTAATTGAAGGAATTTCAATTTCATTGAAACAGTGTACCGTGTAATTGTTCCTGGTGCTTGTAAACGGAAATTCGTATTCTCCTTTCATCGGTTGAAGTATGTTTACAAGCATTATTATAAAAGCGGTAATCTTAGTAGAAGATTATCACTTTACAATCAGTATCAGCACAGCAAGATACGGTATCGGGGTGTCGATATACTAAAGGTCACGGACTGCATATTTTCACTACAACAGTCTCATAGCTTATAAAAAAACGAATCCAACGAGGTGCGATATGTTGACCTTCACGTGACCTTTAGTATATCGACACCCCGATACCGTAGCTTGCTGTGCTGATACTGATTGTAAAGTGATAATTTTCTACTAAGATTATCGCTTTTATAATAATGCTTGTAAACATACTTCAACCGATGAAAGGAGAATACGAATGTCCGTTTACAAGCACCAGGAACAATTACACAGTACACTGTTTCAATGAAATTGAAATTCCTTCAATTTCTGTCCCCGAACGCGTACTGAAGTTACTGACAAACATTTCATAATTTCCTCGCTGAAGGTCGCGTGAAGGTCAACATATCGCACCTCGTTGGATTCGTTTTTTTTATAAGCTATGAGACTGTTGTAGTGAAAATATGCAGTCCTATTTAAAAAAAAACGATGCCATTGAGATCGCGAAAAAATGACCTTGAGAAAAAAATTCGGCCCATCACCGTATTGGCGCCTTCGAACAGAATATTTTCTCCTCCTGAATTTTTTTCTATCATACAAAATAAGCGATATATTTAAGGTGGTCAAGTTAGGTGAAATACCCGGTATTCTATGGATCTAAATAAGAAAAAAATTTTATACAGGGTCAACCCGTTAAATCTTGTAACCATTTTTTAGGAATTCCTGTAATGCAATTATAAAATGTTCTAGACAAAAGTTTATCAGTACTTGGTGAGTTACATGTTCGCATATTCTTAAATCTGAAAAAATGCTTTTTACGTAAAAAGGAGAAGGTCACCTTGACTTTTTAAAATGGCACCATATGTTTTGTACATTACAGGATTGTTGCTGACGTCGAGACAAGTTCAAGAGTGTATTATACTGTAGAGAGTTGCAGTATCTAATGTTTAATTATCAATGTTTATTATGGAATAATTGGGTTCCATTCTACGTATAGTCAGACTCGAACTAGGCAAATGTTTGCTCAGAGGATGTTATAGTTTTGGCCTTCAGGGGAAGGATTGCAACTGAACTACTTCGCTATTAGTTATGAAATATTAAGTGCAATCACATAATAATTTTAAATGATACAAAATATTTAACTTGCTCTGCATGTCTCATACATTATTATATTTGAAGAAATGTAGTTTGTTGCATTGAATGCAATATATTGTTGTAGTGTAGGAATTTGGACATATATCATTCACAATTTTTAATAATAAGTGATTGTAGAACTTGTTTTTTTTGCAAGAAATCATAGTTTGTAAAGCGTAAGTCGGATGAATTATAATGCAGTTTGTAGCATTGATACATTTTTCGCCAGAACAGCTTCTTAATTATTTGGCTGGAAAACTTGTTACGAACTGTTGATTCGCTCATAGAAGCGACGCAACGAAACAATATGATAATGGAAAATGGGACGACGAAGAATGAAGAATGCTGTAACAATGAAGAAACAAAGAGTACCGGGAACAATTAAAGTGCTGATCAATCAGAGAAGAAGTCTCCGTCTGAAACGATCAGAACTTCCTAATTACTCTTTACGTCGTGCTAGAAAATAAACGCTTCCATTGAACTGATCGATCAAGCCTTTTAGTTTCCATGATTAAAGAGGTGTCTCTAGTTTGAAGCAGTATTTGTGTGTTTCCATGTGCAATAAAATAAGAACGTACAGGTCAACTGACAGGAACCAATTGTTAAAAGGCAGTAGACTTTCACAAAAATTCTAATTTTTCGAAATCGATTCCGACGCGGTTACAGTTACTCCTATACATGGATACACTATGCATATTTGCATTTATAGAATACACGAGTGTGCAGAACAGAATAAAATAAAAATATGAATAAATGTGTGTTGATTTTTATTATTTATTTCATATTAAAATAAAATAGCAGATGGTGTATTCAACTGTTAAAATAATTTACTTGTAAATTACAATAACAAAGTATTGCAAATATATGTATCTGCACAAATAGATTCCTGTTTTATATGCATACATTGTGTCGAAAACGGATTGCTGAGAATTTTTTTCTTACAATTAAATTTAATTCTCTTTAATTATTACACTCGCACTGTATTTTCAAATCTCATGAACATAGTGCAATATTTTTTCGTGTGACAAGTGAAAGAAAAATTACAAAAATACAGAATGAGAAAGGCATGAAACAACCGTAGTCGCAAATAAATGGAATAGTCCAAACTAATTCCGAGTACCGAGCACAGGTCTACAAGAAAATAGCTTCGAAAATTCCCGCAAGAACAGATCATAAAGCTCTCCTGCAGTCAGCAATAAATTTATTCTAGCCGAACCATTACCCTGAATCGCTGCGTCCAAAAAATCCCTCGCCGAAGACACGGGTGTGAGAAAGAGAATGGAAGATCCACAAAACAAGAAGCTCGGCGAAAATGCGAAAACTTCCGCATCTCAAGTGCGAGAGAGGTACGAGTGTTGGCGCGGTTGCTTGGAATAGCGATGCAACTTATAGTCGAATTTTTTGGTAAAACATTTCTTTAAATGTTTAAAGAATTTGAAGATACTATTACATTATATCCTACTTATTAGAATTACTTAAAAAAAGAAAGGAATAATGTCTGTCTATCTCCCGTATTCTAAAATTAATGTATACAATTTATGTTTTGTGTATAAATCTGCGGTCTAGTCATAAGGATATTTCGATAAAATCTTTATTAGCCGAGCATGGGGACTGCAATACCGGTACACCGGTATTTCGTGCTATTTTGCAATTTCGTGCTACCGGTATTTGCTAAGGTAAAATACCGGTATTTTCGGTATTAACTATAAATAATAAATATTTTTTTGGGGCATCTACTCTTATTTGATATTTATAAATTAATTTTTCCGATAGTGAATTCGATTTAATATGAAAAACTGTATCAGCTCTGCTTCCTATAAAGCTGGCTGTGGAAGTATTACGTCGGAAGGATTCTAACTTATTAACAGCGAATGCAACAATAAATTTTATTCCAATCACTTAAAAATCAAAACACGCCGCTGTCTGAGAAATTATACAGTGCATAGAAAATTCGTATGCAGAAAAGGCATAGTGAACTAGAAAATATTTTAAGGTATTTACATAATTATAAGGACTTTAAAAAAGAAAACTAAAAGGAAGAAAAGAAGCTAACAAGGTCAAATTTAATTAAGTTCGTCATCAATTTCCACAAAAATATTTATGAAAAGCAACATTACAAACCTATACAGAAGAATTCGTTGAAGATGATGTTGATGTTAATATCGAAAAGGAATTGTCTCTTGAGAAGAAATTACAATTAGCTTTAAATAAAAAAATGTATACGAACAATAATACAAAAATAATATAAAAAATAGGTTTATCCAAAACCGTCAGACGAGAGACCGAGTTGTTAGAAGATGAAGGACATCGAGGCAAATATTTAGAGAAAGTATATCGCTCATTATTAACAGTACCAGTAACCAGTGTGGATGCGGAAAGAGCATTTTCACCTACAGGTAATTTTTGCAGAAAAATACGTTCCAGGCTTAAGGATAGTTCAATAGATGCATTATGTTTTTTACAATCACATTTCAAAAATATCTAGTTAATAAATCAGTTAATGTTTTTTTCTATTAAACAACTGTGTTTTTGTACCTTCTTGAAAATTTCTAATAACGGTATTAATACTGGTATTCCGGTACAACGTTTAAACAAATACCGAATACCGGTATTGTATTTTTGGTCCGGTATTGCAAACCCTAGTTGAGCACCACTTATTTATAGGATGTGATACTATATTATCGAACAGTTTTAATTGAAGCACAATTATTCATTTGGCCAATAGTTACCAAATGAATACATAAAAAAATACTAGAATGCAAAATGACAAAATAGAATTATAAATCTAACTGGATATGTACTGGCCGAGTGAACGATTACATATTCAGGTAATTGGAGCTCCTCCCAAAAACAATTGCATCAGACGTTTTCGACTTACTTTTACGCGTATAATAGGATGCAATCGTCTGATTCCACATGAAATAATCCGACTTTCCATGTTTGAAAATGTCTCATTTCATCAACGGGCCTTCACAGTAACGAGTTAAATTCATCGCAGCGAGCGATGACGGCGAAACCTCGCGAAAACAATTCAACAAAGATAGACAGATAATCCCGGCGCGGCTGCAATCTCAAGTTAAAGTTCAACGCATCCAAATTACAAACGTAAATTCGTCCGCGCGCACGTTTTTACACCGAACTCTGTCACATGGATTGCTCCTGGGGTCCGCGGAATTTTTCATAATCCCAGAAACGCGAACGAGGGGCGCAGGGGTTGCGGAGTGGAATTTTTTTATAATTCACGAGCACCCTCGGTTTATGCAAGATAGTCCCAGGGGTCCCTTCTCGCCTCATTAACTGTGAATCAGTAGAACGTAATACGGCCTGGAAAAAAAGGAAAGCCAACCTGGAGGGGGGGGGGGGGGGTGGCTGATGGAGAAAGGAAAAGAAAAAAAATTGTTCAAGGGATGATCGCGAGGCAGCGGAGAAATCGGGAGAGAATGGGTTGGCGGCAGGAAAGGCAGAGAAAATTTCGGGACACGAAGTTATCAGGTGGGGACGCGGAAGGGGTAATAGTCTGTAAAGGTGAGGGGGGCAGCAGGGGAAAGCGCGGAGATTGTAAAATCAATGAGGTTCTTTCACGCGCGCCGCGTGACTCGGTTCATCCGACGTTTTCTGTTTTTCGCGATGCCTCGATCGCCACGCCTCCAACGATCGGCCGCTTTTTCGACGATCGAGCTGTAAAACACTGCCAATTTTTCTTACCCCCTTTTTACCTCGAAATACTCGCGAGCTCCGAGAACTAATTCTTCGTTCGACGCAAAGTGCATGCTACGCTCATCCATTCCAAAAAGACAGACTTTTTGATGTATTCTTGACATCTGTGACGAGATCAATACCGATTTTTACGTACAATCAGTCTCATAATTGATGGCACGCACTTGAAATCAGAATAACTTTTTATGAATGGACCAAACGACTTCAGTTTTCCTTCAAGCTAGATGGATTACTTTAATAGATGATATGTAATACAAGTATTGGAAAAATTGCGTTTATTCTAAATTACGAAGAAAACCAGTAAAGGTTGCTTTTACAACTTTTTCATTTTGGCTTTTAGCGAAAATTTAAAAAATGATATTGATCCATCGGTTTTTGAGTTATTAACGATTAAAAATGGCACGTATTACAGGTTTTCATAATATCCAGCCTATTTCTGCTGATTTATGTTATATTTTTTTGTATTCGACGATCTTCACCATTTTTATTCGTTTATAACTCATAAACAGATTGATCAATTTCGATGAAATTGTAAGCATGTGTATAACTAATATAGATCTATAAAACACATGTTCCAAATTTTCAGTACGGGCTCAGATAAAAAAGTTTTTAAAAATGCCTGTTTTATTTTTTCCAATTACAATTTTAAAAAAATTGATTTTTGCATGTCATTTGGTAAATCAACGTTTGCTAATGCTAAATTAAATCGAGTCGTTAATCCAGTTTTAAAAAAGTCATCCTGATTTAAAGAGCGTTCAAATACTTTCGTGTACAGTGTACATGATTCAAAATCGATTTTCGTTTACCATGGAAAAAAGGAAATCCGTATAATTTACTTGTACGAGTTCAAATTTGGACATACTGCGTCTGAAACAGCGAAAAACATAAATGATGCTTTCGGTGAAGGTATATCAAGTGATCGGACCATAAGGCGTTGGTTTGAAAAATTTCGTTCCAGAGATACAAATCTGGAAAATGAGCTATCGTGGTCATAAGCTAACAGCTATTCAAGATTTAGATTTAAAAGAGATAGTTGAAACGGATTTTAGTCAAACTGTTCGGGAAATCGCGGAGGGAACCAATATACACCATTCAACTGTCCCCAGACATCTGAAGGCTTTGGGGGTCATTCCATATCAACTCGATCACTTTTTGCAGGCACCATCGTCGATTCTGTTCGAAATGAAATATGTTGTAGTCCATGTGAAATTAGGGGAGGTTTCAGTCATCATTTTGTCGGTTTCGAATTTTTTTAGATATGGCGGGCCTTCAAAGTTTTCAATTTTTGCTCATTTCGGCGAAGACGGGCTTCACTTACGAATTTTTATCTCAGGAACTGTTTGTCCGATTGAGCTATATTTTTTTGTTTTATTCGGAACGGATTGGCCTATTACGAAATAATTTCTTCAACCTCGGAAATCAACTTTATAACGTCGAAAAATTTAAACGAATTCTTTTTTTACGTTTTTTTCGATGACGGGCCCCAGTGATTTAAATTTTGAAAAAAATATTGTTATATTCCCTGAAGTTTCCCCTTTAAAATGAGCCCTTGGAAAAGATGGAACCATAAAAATTGGCGTCACATTGAGCTGGTAAAGTGCGCCGTGTACCTCCATTTCAGGTAGAGGCGAGTCGAGCGCACCGCTGTTATGGTCCGTTGTCTATACCGCTGATCTCGAGAAAACACCAGCAGACTGTATACGACCAAATGACCCTATTTATACGTGGAGAACAATATTAGTAACCACTCTTGGCCAACGACACCTTTTTAAATAAAAGGTAAAAACTCTGAAACCCTCGTCGGTTTGAATGGAATTACATAAATCATATGTGTCGTTGAGTTCTAGAAAACATGCCTAAAGTTTCGACATTGCTAAAAACAAATTATCTATTTATTACACTAGTTAAGTACCGTCAACGTTTTTAAGTTTATTGAATCGCCATTCCTTTCTCTGCCGAATAAGACAGAATCTCAACAGTAAATAGAAGGTATAGAGGGGTTTCCTATATATTCGGGTATATCTTTTCCGAATGTTCAGTTTACGTGAAATGTTCGTATCGTACACTTCGTGTTATATATAAAGAATTAGTGAATTATCGGAAATGGTGCGTCGAAAGTGCTGTAATCCTTTTAAGCTAACGGGACATAAGGATTTCCCGAAAAGACTTCGTAATATTACATTGAGGATGCGTCAAACAATTCCAGCTCTTCCCACTAAGGGATTGATTTGTTCAACTTGTCGCATTACAATTGGTCTTGAAGAAAAAAAAAAGCAAGCGGAAGTTTCATTAGCTGAACCAGAACCATCGGGATTATTGCACGAAGAAGTGCGTAATAGTAGCGACAGTTCCAGCAACGTGTCAACGTCAATACAACCAGTCAATACAACGTCATTCTCCCATTACATATAAAATTTGAAGGTCTAGTAAAAGGACAACCGAAAAAATAAATCGCATTTCTAAAAAATTAAAATCTCATTTAATAAATGTACAAAGTAGCTCGCCTAATACTGTCGAAGACAATGAAACAGTTAAACAGTTAAAAGAAAAATTTTATTCAGAACATAATGATAGTGAAAAAATTCGTATTCTTACAACTTTGCCTAAATCATGGGGTATTCGTAGAATGTCATTGGAATTTAAAACTACGTATCATATGGCAAGACAAGAGAAGCAGTTGCAAGTATCACATGGAATAATGTCTACTCCAAATCCAAAACATGGTCGTCCATTATCAGAAACTACGAAGTCATTAGTAGAAAATTTCTATCGCAGTGACAATGTAAGTAGAGTAATGCCGGGAAAGAAAAACGTTATTTCCGTAAAAAGAAATAGATGTAGGGAGTATTTGCAAAAGCGATTAGTGTTAGGAAATCTTAGAGCAATTTATACATTCTTTAAGGAGAAACATCCCACAGTTGTAGGATTTAGTACTTTTGCAAGTTTGCGACCGAAGGAGTGTATTATCCATCAGAATGTAAAATTAATGTTACTTGCGATTAAAACAGCAGTAGCTGCACGTCGCATAGATTCAAACATTGTTATTATAACAAATTATAAACTTATTTAAAAATCTTTAATTCATTCATATTTTTGCAACGGCTCATGGTAAGGGACCATGTGATGGTCTTGGAGGAAGCATCAAAAGACTTGCAATGAGCACTAGCTTACAAAGACCATTAGATAATCAAATTCTCACCCCTAAAAACTTATTTGAATGGGCAGAAATATCTTTTTCAAATATAACATTTAATTACGTCACCCAAGATGAACATAACAAACATGCTGATTGTTTACAAGCACGCTTTGCAACAGCATTACCAATTACAGGCACTAGAAGCTTTCATAGCTTTACCCCATTATCAAATAAAGAACTGCTATGCAAAACTTGCTCGTGCGATAATGATGGCTCTGTTTTTAGTGTAATGAAATTGTTTCTCTTATATTTTTTTCCATATCCCAGATCCTATCCACACTTCTTACCATAAACCCTCCTTACCCCGCTCTGATGAAAGAAAACCACCACCTTTTCGTGGTTTCCATTGAGCAACGACACATTTTTTGTAGAACATATAAAATTCGTATAATAACTAATATCTATAAATGAAGTCATGATTAAAAAGGTGTCGTTGGCCAAGAGTGGTTACTGATATTATTCTCCAGGTATAAATATTTTTCATTTAGTCGTATACAGTTTGCTGGTGTTTTCTCGAGACTAGCAGTATAGACAACCGGACCATAACAGCGGTGCGCTCGACTCGCCTCTACCTGAAACGGAGGTGCACGGCGTACTTTACCAAATCATTGTGACGCCAAATTTTTATGGCTCCATCTTTTCCAATGGCTCATTTTAAAGGGGAAACTTCAGGGAATATAACAATATTTTTTTCAAAATTTAAACCACCGGGGCCCGTCATCGAAAAAGAACGTAAAAAAAGAATTCGTTTAAATTTTTCGACGTTATAAAGTTGATTTCCGAGGTTGAAGAAATTATTTCGTAATAGGCCAATCCGTTCCGAATAAAACAAAAAAAAGTAGCTCAATCGGACAAACAGTTCCTGAGATAAAAATTCGTAAGTGAGGCCCGTTTTCGCCAAAATGGGCAAAAATTGAAACCTTTGAAGGCCTGCCATTTCTAAAAAAATTCGAAACCGGCAAAATGATGACTTAAACCCCCTCCCCTAATTTCACATGGACTACAAAATATTTCATTTAGAACAAAATCGACGATGGTGCCTGCAAGAAGTGATCGAGTTGACATGGAATGACCCTTTGGGAGAAGTAAAAGAGTTCGCCGACATTAGTCAATAGACGTGGTGTATTATTGCTTCACGATAATGCTCGGCCACATATTGTGAAACAAACTGTAAAAAGATTAGCAGCGTTGAAGTGTGAAGTTCTTCCTCACCCATTTTATTCGCCTGAACTGTCACCTACTGATTACCATTCTTTCAAGCACCTATATGGCTTTTTGAACGGAAAAATATTCAAAGAAGTGTAGGAACGTTCCAGAACGATCCGCAATCCAGAACGTTCGGCGGTCGCCGTATGTTCAGGCGTTGTCAAGACGACGGTAATTCGCGGTTTTATTCATTTATGACCATATAAGGCAATATCGGCGAGCCTCGGCCGAATAGAGAATAGACGATCGCGATTGAGAGGAGAGGACTCCGACGAGAACGCGTGCGGCCACGCTCCGGGGGAGTCTGCATTTTACGCCCGAAGCTTGTAAACGTTTCAATAAAGTACTCATTTTCACGGCTACTACAGAAGAACTTGCTGTAAAAACTGAATTTGATGAATTTATTGCCTCACGTTTATTAGCTTTCTACCAGAAAGGCATTGAGGCACTTGTATCACAATGGAAGAAGTGCATTCATGTCGATGGAAATTATTTCGATTAATGGAATATGAATAAAGCTCATAAAATAACAGTTTATGTTAAAGATTCAAAAACGGCCATTTCATTTGCAACCTAACCCAGACCTGATACATACCTGTGAAGTATCTATGTTTATTGGTAGGTGCCATTTATTAATCGATACCCTTTGATACTTATTTAAATGCAATCATACCTTGCTATTAGTAATCCGTACTAATTGAGAAGGCTTATGCCCATCACTAGCGTGAACCTAAAGGTCTACGAACGACGCGAAAGTTAGTATCACTTTCTCGGAGCCCGGTGAAATCAAAGAGAATTAACGATATCCTTCACAAGGGTGGAGAAAACGGGAAATTACACGTGGGGCAAAGTCAGGTTCGATCTGAGAATGTTTTCGGCCGTGAAACTGTATTTTACTAGCGCTGTCGACGAGACTAGTCAGGCCCAAAAGACAGGCGGAATTTAACATTTATATCGTTTCCCAAGAGCTCTCGCTCAAATTCGATAAACCCTGCGTTGCTGTTGACACGTGCATCTGGCATCCGTCTGTGTGTTTGTACGTACATCTATCTATTTATTCATCAATCTACGCGCGACTGTCTCTTTACGTATTTGCTCCTCGTTAATGTTTCACACTGGCTGCTTTCCGTCTTGCTTGACTATCCGCCCCTGACTCGTCTTTCAACTGGAACTCGTTGAATTGAGACATTCTGCTACGTTCATGTAATGAATATAGCCACAGAACATACAGGAACATTCGCAATAATGGATCGAAACTCACGACAGAAACCGAATTTTTCTTTTGCAATTTTTAAAAGTGAATGCTGTACTTAATGAATTAAAGGAAAACCTTGTTGTGGTTAGAAGTAACATCGAGAATTGGAAACTGTAGAATTTGTTTTAGAATGTATGCAAGTCTAGCGTTGCATCGCAACAGTTTGAATCTTCGCTGCGAGTCGCTACTTAGTTTACATTTCATCTGTACAGTGCCCGAAATTTAAATAAAGCCATCCGATTTTTTGGCGAAATCTTATAATTATGTCATAGTAATGTGAATCTGATTCACGTTACCGTTTTAGGATTAATAAAAGAAACCATTTATATGATTACATTCATAGATATATTATTTATTTATAGAAAAACGTGAAGACATATAGTTTAACAAAAACCGAACTGCGAAATTTCCATAAAGCCACACGTTTTTTAAGTAGATAACATCAAGATTATCGAAAATTTATTCTATATTTACAAATTAATACTTAGTATAATTGCTATTTCTTCGAATAACGTCGAAAATTCGATTAGGCATTGATGATATCAAAGTATGAAGAGTTTCTCCTTCAATGGATGTCCACGCTTCGTTCACCGCAATCCACAACTCAGAAACAGAATTGTACGGTTTGCAATTAAAATATACTTTTCTTGCAACTATTCCACACAGGTTCTCAATTGGGTTTCAATCTAGCGAGCAAGCTGGCCATGTCAAAATCCTAATATTTCTGTCGTCTAATCACTCCTTTGTTTGCCGTGATGCATGAACTGAGGCGTTATCATGCTGAAAAATGAAGTTTTCAGTCTCAATTTCTTCTATAAATGGTATTAAGACCACCTCCAACAGCTCCTTATATTGTGTCGAATTCAACTTATGATTTCTTCGACAGATCGGTGCTTTTTTATTGGCTCTGAATGCAGCCCAAATCATTAATGAGCCACCACCGAAGTTACGACTCATTGCAACATTATTTTCTTTTCTTAAATCGTGACAGTAGAATTTATAACCATCTGGCCCATCCAAGTTAAATTTTTTCTCATCGGAGAAAATGATATTTTCCCATTCTTGGGTACAGGACATATGTCTTTCTGCAAATTCGAGGCGTGCTTGTTTGTGTCGTTCTTTGAGTGCTGGTTTCTGCAGCATTTTTGTCCATTTAAATCGCCCTGAACTTTTTAAAATCTGCTGCACACGCCTTGTTGTTATCGGTAGCTGTAGCTCAGTACGAAGTTGCGCTGAACTTTTTATTTCCTTTGCTGCTAACCTCATCAATAATGAATTTTGTCTTCTTGTCAATTTTTTATTTCCACCTGCATGGAGTTTCTTACCATATGCTTCGAATAATTTTATATAATTATCTATCAGAGAACGCGACCTATTAATTTTTTTCGCAATTGATCGATTAGAACACCTCATATCTTTGTAAGCATCAGTGGATGCCTTCTCTTCGCTTGTTAATAACTTGCCTCGTGGCATTCTAATAAAAATAAATTCAAATATAATATATACACAATTTTTATGAATTTAGAAATCAATATTAATATGAATTCACACATCTTAATCGCAAATAATGTTCCTTGGTTGATTCTCGCTGATGTTATCCACACAAAATGTAAGCACAAACTAAGTGGCTTTATAGAAATTTCGCACACTCGTGTCGCAGCCATCAACGAAAATGTAAACAGACTCAAAATGTAAACAATTGTGAGATGGTGGGATATATATCTCTACTCAGTAGTAAGTACACAATGTTATAGATATTTGAAAAGTATCAAATTTCTCAATATTTTTTAAAAATACACCAAAATGTAGGTGGCTTTATAGAAATTTCGGGCAGTATAGTTGGAATCCGTAAAGTCTGATCCTTAAAAGAATGGTCGTGTTGTTCCTTACAGGGAAACAGACGCATTGACGTCCTTAAGACCAAATACATTTGCAATAAACCAGACGCCTGATAATGTGACCTCGGTGGTCTCGAGCGGAGGACCGAGTAGACCGTGACAAAATTTCTGTCTTTGCATCGGTGGGCTTTGTTTCGCACCCTCTCTCTACGAAAAACGCGCTTAGGGCGCAATAGAAGGAAGTATCGCAGGATCCTGCACACATCGACTCTAGATCATCAGAACCAAAATCCAGTAAACCGAAACAGATCAACTCAGGTTTGCTTCGTAAATCCATGCACTCTGTTACTCTTGTTATAGTTGAATAGTGTTAAGGTTTCGTTAAATAATTCATTGTTATCCGTACAATATGATTTTAAACGCATCACTCGTGTATTAATCTCACGCGTGACGAAGAAGATTTTTATAAATCTTTCACGATGTGTATTTACAACACAAGCCACAAAACATCCAGAAAGACAAAGGTTTGTTTGTTTTGGGACAGAATTTAGAACTGTGGAATTTTTATGAATTTGTATTTCTTAGGAATATTTTTTCAAATATTACTACAATACAGTAATTCTTGTACAATATACAATATAACTTTATAAGAACGTATTTACCTGTTATACTTCATAGACATACACTGGGGGTTCGAATATCCAAATATATTATTCCATATATATTATTTTAGCTAATTGCAACAAATCAGCTTATTCGACATAATCTGCCTATTTCATTTGACTCCACTCATAGTCGTAAATCATATTGATGCTACTTCACCGTTTCTATGAAATGTTATAACTACTATTGTAAACTCTGTAAACATTCAAGATTTATATCCTATATCTATTTTATAATAATTATATTTTGTAAACATTTTGTAGTTGGATTTTCAACATGATTAATAATCAAATAATACGTAATGTAATAAAAATTACATTGTGATGTAATATGAATGAAGAAGATGTCAGAAATGTAGGGAGACAATTGTAGAACATGATGATGCCTTTATAATTGAATCACATATTCTAAACCTGTTCTGCATTAGATGCTATTGTAAATTTCTTTATAAGCGTAAATTAAATAATGAAGAAGATTAATGTTAAATACTTATGTTTCACGGGAGCATTTCGTTGATTTAGTCGGTTTCTTATTATGCGTCTGGTACTTGAAGAACTCCTCTTATTAATGTTTCTAATCGTTAACAGTAGTATATAATTATGTTTTTACGGTAACCTATCTCAACCTAATAATCACATCTGATATGATTGAAAGTTGATGTCAGTAAACTAGTATACATATATATATATATATATTTATACTAGTCTCACAAAATGTTTTAACAATACTTGAGTATGCAGAACGTGATGGACGAGAACGCTCTGGAAATGTGTCTTTGTAAATTCGTATTGCTTCTCTTACTTAGACACTCTCGAGCTTCACCGTAAATTAAAACCATTTGAATTTTCTCCTGTTCTGAATAAAGCATTATAGATCGCTTGTCGATACACTGAGAAATCTAGCAGTGAGCAAACTCTTAAATACATATCTCTCTCACTCTCTACATACACAGAGGAATGATACAATGTGTTTATTTACAAGTTCAAGTTCACGGTCGAATTTCTGTTACCGTTAAAATCTGAAATGTCGCTGAAAGTAAGTTCTGCATTAATTAGCAAATTTTAGAGTTCACGGTCATTTCAAGGTCGTGCTATTAAACATGGATGAATGCACAATTATGTTTGCTTTAACATACAACAACAAAAAAGGTGTGTATATATGTGAAAAAACACGAGTGACCTTGAGAAAACGATTAAAAAATTACAATTTATAAAACCGATTCTTCCATCTAATTCGTCTTTTGAAACCACTTAGATTACGTTAGAAACATTTTTTGTATTTTCAGAGGTAGAGAAGATATTTAGGTGTCCTGTTTTAGACGAAACATCCTGTATATTAGTGTTATACGTAAATACGATTGTATTGTACTATGTACCTAATCTATGCGTTTATAATAAATGGAATTTTGATTCACTTTAATCATATACAGTTAACGTTATTTAGTAGTATTAAATGTTCAATAATCATATCGTCCTGAAAATGTCCTGTTAACGTCCTGAATATGTCCTGTTAACGTCCAGAACATGTTCAGTCGGACGTCCGTAGGACGTAAAACGGACGTAAAACGGACGTAACTCGGACATATCTGGGACATACGGGCGTGATTCGGACGTCCCTGGGACGTACGGAAGGTCTGGTACGGACGTCCATAAGACGTCCATGGGACGTCCCGGTGCTATCTGGGACCATATGGTGGGACTTTTATTTTTCCCGGTGGACACTCCAAGGTGAAGTGAAGATCAATTTTCTCTTTTTAAATGGAATGATATGTTTTTTTATCCATTAAGTAGTGTTTTTTAAGATGAGTTCATTTTCCTATGACTGAAGGTCAATCAAGGTCAAACTTGCAGGGAAATGCAGAAAAGGTGTGATCGTTTTATGCATTTTTGACGGATGCAATATTCTAGTATATTTGCATTTAAATCTACTCTTTTCAGGTTATATGTTTCAATGTCAGGTAAAGCTGCTTCTAATTCAAAATTGTCATTATTTCCTTCATTAGATGAATTACTAGAAGCATCAATTTCATCTAGATATTTGCTGAAATTAGTTGTAGACGCTGTTATGTTTTTATTGTGAATAAGAACTTTTACTTTTTCAAAACAGTATAACTGTTATTGTTGAACTAGAACTTGCTTCCATTCTCAAAAATTAAAATTTGTCTTCTTAAACATATATTTGGGGAATAGAAGTCTAAAAAAATACACGTTATTTTATAACTGTTACTTTGGAACGGAAAAGTTAACAGTAATTTTTTACTGTTAAACTAGAACGAATTCAAACATTTAACAATCTCAGTCGATCCCTGTGCTTGGTACTAGTACAAATCCCTCTATACGAGTTCGTATATGTGATGAATAAGCTGCAGATTTTATGAATTTATAGCGAAAATGAATACGAGAAACACAAAACTATGAAGAACTGACAATGCTGTTATATCGTTTCCAGCTTATAAGGATTATTAAAAGAAAGAATACATTTTTATTTAACTCCCGTTCTCTACAATTGTCTTGTAAAGTTTTGATTTTACATAAAGATCAGCAGTCTAGTGATGAAGAAAAACAAAATGTAAGCGAAGACCTGAAACCCCATCCAAAAAGGTAGTCCCAGTAATCTCATCGAAATGAAACGGCCGAGATTATATGTGTGATCTATTCGGCAACATCAGAAGCGCCTCTCTGACCACACGCCACAGGGCTCCGATACGGGCGTAAGCGTTGGCGCGGCCGAAAAACCGGGGAAGCATTCAAAATTCCTCCGCATGCCAAATATCCGAGGGGGAAGATCGATCACATCGGCCGGAGTGGAAATGGTATCGGTAAAACCGGGCAACCCGTGTGCCGGCATCAAACATTAACGTGGAAGCGGGCTCTTTAAGCCAAGTTCCGGCAATCTGGCGTCAAAGGGGCCGGCGCAGCGGGCCTTTCAGGTGCGGCGCTTGGAAAACGCGAAACGCCACGGGGAGAAACACCGAAAAGCTAGCGACTCCGTGGATCCTCCGCGAGAAGGCCAACCAATTTTTGTGAGTGCACCTTGAAATAATCATAGCTTCCCGGCGTAAGTGGAGTCCCTGGCACTTACATGGGAACGAACCTATCCTTGTGTAGCGGTGTGTGTATGTGTGTGTGTGTGCTCGCGCGCGTGCTCGCTCTCGTAGACGATAGTTCCAGACGTGGAAACACACGTACAGCTAACTCTGCTGCAGACTGCGGGCTGCGAGGGCCCCACGCGACGATACCCGTGCGGTCTAAGGTGGCTATAAAGACGCGAGCGTCTGTCAGGTGGTGGTCGTGTGGATGCTATATAATATTCATGCAACGATATTGCATCTTGAGTGGTGCCATTAGAGAGGAGCGTCAGCCATCGCGGTCTCGTGGCGGTTTGTTGTTCTCCTGGCGCCTTCCTTGCTATTCAACCATCCACCCATGGTTCCGCGCATCTCTTCAGCACCACGTCGGAGTTTCTCTCTCTCTCGAGGCTTTGGCATTCGACCGTGCCACAAAGACGACGCAGGAATTTCAGATTTTTCTTCCGAGAAACGTACGCTCGTTGGGAACATTTTTGAGACGTGCCATCACGGGGAGCGTCGCGTCGGTTTCGCCGAGAATACGGGTTAAGGCGGCAGCTACTTTTATAGAGCTGCTGTTTTGGTGCTTGAATTCGAGAATATCGGTGACTGTATACTTCGTCCTGTCGAGTCAGTAAAGGTAAACAGATGTACGTAGTATGTATCCAGTTGTACATAACAGAGTTGAAGTTACATTTCGCAGATACATAGATATCAAAGGACATACGCTGGTGATTTGATTACCTACACTGACTCGTCTCGCTGGACCGAGTATAGTCACTCAATGTCCCATTGTTGCATACTTAGTGTCTAGAATTGTTTAGACATCGTGTTTGACATGTTTGGCCTTAAGATTGCTTTATGGACTTTGTATGATTACTATGTTGAGTAGGTAAACAGACTAGTTGTACCTCACTCAATGGAAATCGACGCATCGTAGACCTGCACGCAGTTGGAAGGCGACACTAGTTTATGAACAAAGACACATTACTTACTGGCAGTTATTTAGTAGGTTTGAAACCTTTACGATCGGAAACTGAGAATTTGTGAAAACATTATTCAACGTCAATTTTGGTGATGAAACAGCAAATCAGCCTTCGGAACCTCCAATAAAATCAAAACACTGGATAATAAGAAATTAAGTAAAAATTCTATTAAATAAAATAATATCGAAGCATGTTACGTTTGTCTTATGCAAGTCACGTTAAAATTATATTACACATTACACATATAAAACATATTACTTACATCAAATTTCTATTAAACGGCTCAAGTAATCTTGTAATCGATTCTCGTTTATCATTTTGATAAAATGAATAATGAAAGTGACAATTTGCATAAAGATCCATAGTTTAGTGATAATTAAACTGTGGACTATATGTATTTATAGCAAAAATGGGGAGATATAATTTCAAACATAAAAATTACAGCAATTCAAGGGTATCAATACATTGCTTACAACTTAATAATAAATTAATAATATGTATACTTGATGAAATCATTCAAGGGAGGAATAAATTACTATTTGTTTCTCATGTTTTGCAAGTAATGCAAAACAATTTTTATTTTGCACAATGATCCGCAGTCTAGTAATAACGTTCAATAATGTGGTGGGACTGATCAGCAATAACGAAAGGAAATTGCTCCGTATTTTTTCAGAGTGGACTATAGGAAAAACGAGAAGAAAGCATTCCGCCGCACGATTCTTCCGGGACATCCGAAAGGACGTTAAGTATTCATCGAGCGTTTTCGCGTCTTCATGCCTTCTCGTCACTCTGCGTGGCGCGTTTTCGAAAGTGGGACCTCAGTGGCACCCCCCGGTTCTACCTCGTAACCGCTATTATCGCTTGCTTTCCACCCTCGATTCTGCTCCTCGCCCTCCGACTTAATGTCTCGTCCGCTTTCAGCGGCGTTCCACCTCGAAATTACGTACGAGGAGTCGGAAAATATTAATTCTGAACACTGCGCCGCGCATTCGTCTGACATCAAAGGAGACGCCCAGGCGACGCGGTAATTTTTGTTTCTGCGTGATATTCGAAGCAACTAGTTATTTTCCATACCACTCCTGGAGCTCAGGTTTTATTTAGATCGTCGACCTCGGATCAATGAAACTACATTGACAATATTAAAGTAGTATGAGTATACGAGGTGCTTCATTTACCTTGCATTCCTTAATATATCCGATATTTTAGCCGATACGATAAATTGTTCCAAAACTAAAACAACAAAACAGCAATAATATTAAACGTATTGAAATAGACTTTGGTAAAGAAATTACCTATTGTTCTTTTACATTTGATAATAGTGCAATGTATACAGGGTGTCCCAAAAATTTATCAGTTCCTTAAAAGAGGCGATTTCTGGGGTTATTCTAAGAAGCTTCCTTTTCGAAAATGTCATAATCAGCATTATTTTCGAGTTATTAATGAAAAATATGGGCCAACCAGAGCGCAAAGTAATACAAACGTGTCAGCATGCATAAAATTATTGTTCGGTATTAAAATATATTATATATATTATTATATATATATTATAATAAATATTATAATAAAATAATAAAAATAATTCAGTATTGCCGTATAAGAGAATTCGAAGCAGCAAATGTATATAAGGCTGAATATTCGAGTTATATTTGAATAAATTGTTACTATTTCTCTTGCTCACGATTCGATCACGACGCGACAACAACGCTACCGCTGAGTGGAATCTGCCAGCTGTAGCTGCGCTTTGGTTGGCCAGTGTTTTTATTAATAGCTCGAAAACGAAGCCGCGAACGACAATTTCACCAACGGATGAAGCTTCTTAGAATAAATCCAGGAATTACCCCTTTCAAGGAACTCGAACATTTTTGGGATATCCGGTATGTATGCAGATTGAAATACTTAATTTTATCACCTAAAATATTTCCGTTGACTCCAGACTTTTGTAAAAATAATTTCTTAAAAGTTACATTATAACATTAGCTTTGTTCGTTGCAAAAGATTGAAGAGATAAAATATCAACTTTATTTTCTTAAATGAAATGTTACATTTCATTGGCTTGCACATGATAGCTACAAAAACATTTGTCACGTATGATGGGTCCGAGAACTATTTGAACACTAAATATCCGATTCTCAAAATGTTGCTTATGTTTAAGCTGTGATAATTTCGTGAAAAATGATTGTACGGCGATAAATTTGGACAAATCTTTTTTAGACACTTTATCAAGTTTTAAACAAGAGGATAGATAGGGGAATAATAAAATTGTGGATTCCTTAATAAAGAATTTAACTGTGCAAGCATATACGGAGAAACATTCTCTCATTAGTAGATAAAGTAAAACAACTTCCAGAAAGAACTTAGAACTCCTGTACCTGAAAGGAGACCGGACGTTGATAAGGCGTTGATACGTGTTATCGAGTATACTATCAGGTTCGCCGGAAGAATTAGAGTTTCCTGAACTTTCGGACGGGGCTTTTCACCCCAAGGGATGACTATCGGGACAAATAATTGCGTTCCTTCCGATTGTAGGCCCCTCTTAAATTGTCGGACTCCATTTGGCGTCCAGCGGGATCGCAAGATTCTAACAGATGCCGACATGCTAAGAGCTTTCGTCCTACTGTCTACGCTTTCAAGCTTTATAGGATTCCGTGGCTTTTTACGTTAGCTCGCAGGTACAGATGGAAGGAGCAGTAGGTGGCACTGGAAAGCTTCCACAACGAAATGGATTGTGGAGGCGAAATCGCGAGTTTGCCAAGAACTACTAGAAGAAGCCTCGTCTGTCACGCCCAAATACTTTTCTTCGAGTAGAGCCCGTTTCGTATAAAATAAGAGCATTTTGGGGACCTACGAGGAACTGCTTATGCGATCATAGTGCTTCTGACTGATTGCATTCACACTTTATTCCCGAAAATTTGTCCTGTAGGCTACATTCGTCTAACAATGTGTTACGTTCCGAACATCACTTCTTATTTTTCGATTAATTCAGGGGTGTCACTGTGGTTCGACAATGCGTAGCATTTTGGGATTTTCCTCGTCGAGCAATAGTACGGCCTTTGACGAAGTTACATACATTTTATTAACACTAGATTGCCCAAGGAAGTCATTTTGACTGCTTTTTAATTTCAATTAGAAGAAGAGTCGATCACCAATGATGAAAATGAAAGTGTCATCAATATGCACAGGAAAAGTAAATTTTTTTTCTTGTTAATATTTACTAATAACTTGTTATATAACTGTAAATAATATAAAAAATATTAAAAATTAATTTTAAACTTTCTTTACACATTAGTTATTCTTTCACAATGCAGTCATTTTGACTGCTTTTGGGCAATATAGGTATATACTAAGTTTCAGTCTTTCTAGTGTTAATATCGCGGTGACCTATTTTATAACAAATACCCTCCTTGGAATTAATATCGTCCAAAGACTCGTATATTCAAATAGGCAAGACCCCCGCGTTTACAATCACGGACCTTCTGTCCGCCCGTAATTCGTGCTAGGCCGTCACTAAGAAATTGGTGACCGACGGGACTTCCTTAAAACAAAGGAAGATCCGTAACAAATGTATCGCTTCATTTGGCTAATATAATTTCGAAGAATTTTTAGAGAGGTTCAGGATAGTCTTTGTTTTCCTGTCGTCATAGTATGATTCATAATTCATCATACTCACTATAATTACTGTTGTACGGTCATAGTGTGTCTCAATGATTATATTCACGCTTTATTGTCGAACATTCCTGCTTTAGAAGCTTCATCTAAGAATCTATTACCTAATTGAGCCCAAATTATTTGTAAGAATTTCTACCCAGATTTATTACACTCTGTTTTCCTGTGACCATAACTTACTTATCCTTTTTACTATTAGGTCGTTGCATATGAAATGCCCAATTTCAGAATGTAAATGTTATGAACTGTCTTAACCAAGGAATAATATTCTAATCTAAGTTAAAATTTTGAATTAGCACTGTTCCTGGAAATATTGGCTAATTCATCAACATTTTTATTACCATGAATACCCAGATGGAACGGTCTCCTGTATAATTGAATTTTATTGGAATCAGGATATTTTGTGCAGTACACTGATTTAAGGGAAATCTTCAAATCACGTGCTTTCAATAACGCCAATGAATACATAGTCAATGAAGACCGCTTCAAGGACAGAAATTATTTTGAACAATTTCACGACGAAAGAAGAAAACCCTGGTAAACGAAGAAAACTTATCTGGAGCCATTGTAACCATCAACTTTCTCTCTAGCTAAAACCAATGTAGTAAATAATCCTGGCTGTTCATGTGGACATGAGACATAGGATATTTATCATGTCTTATGGCAATGGCCTCTACAAGACACTCACAGACTGAAATTTATATATAACCTAAGATTACGGGGCTTTTTACCTCCCATGTCATGCAATTTACTACTCCATAGACCTACAAACACTCTATGTAAGATCTTCTGTTCCTTCCTGAAAGATTGTAGACTATACATACGGTGGGTGTACAAAATATTCGTACACCTTCAAAAATGGAATAACTGTTTTAAAATTGGATCAAACGACTTCAATTATTTTGAAATGTCAGACGCATAAGTTTACTACGTAGCTAGCAAATTTTTTTTTCTAAAAATTGCTATTGCTCGGAATTGCGACAAAAATAGTAATGATCACAATTTTTAACTTTTTTATCTGTGCCTTTAATATAAATGCGTATAATAAACGATCACATTATTATATGATCAACCATAATATCATTTCTCTTGTAGATAAGTGGAATGTTTATTATGTGTCGATGAAAAGAACATTGACCGTTACTACTGGCAAAAAGGATTCCTGGCAAAGGATCATACGAATCAAACATCACATCTATCATTATAATTAGACTGCGGATGTTCATGCAAAATAAAAATATTCTGCATTGCTTACAAAAGACGAACATTAATAAATAGAAAATAATACAACAATATTCTTAAATCCCATAAATATCTATATTACAGCAGAGAAAATGATTTTGACGCAAGATTCGATCTTTTTGAAAATTCAACAAATTTGCAATTTAAAACCCAACGTTTCGACCCGTGTGTGGATCTTTTTCAAGGGAAACTTGCGTCTGAAAATTATATTGATTTAATGTAAATACATCGTGATTTTAATATCTGCCATCTTGAAGAAACCACTAATGGAAAGCCAGTAAGAGGAATTATTTTGAAAGAAGACTTACTTGTTGTGTAAATATTTTTTAGCGAAGCCGGAAACAAGATATATTTTTCCAATAAACTAATTTAGAATTACGCTGGCCATGTGTTTGTGCCATAATGGCCAAACGTAACTGAGCCATGTTCCAATGCAAACCTGTGAGACAGCTAGTTATATAGGGCGACACGTTAATCGTTTCATTGGTCGATATCGATCGTTGGAAATTCAGAATCAGGTTGAGCGGTAAATTTGAAAAGTATAAAAAGAAACTTTTTCAATTGACTTGTATTGCAAAGTAGGAACAATGTAAACTTTTTAAATTCAGGTTTATACAGTTGATGTGAAACAATGTGAAGAGAAGCAAATAGGTTAGAATCTATTGTGGATTATTGGAAATATCATAATAACCACGTATTACTGGTTCAGTAATGTAACGTAGTAGTCATGAATCTTAGGTGTTTCATACCTAAGATTAACGCTTTGCTGTTTAATCATGTGAATAGTTTAAAATAATAATCTACGTTGTAAGTTAGATTCTCTGTCAATAATCTTCACATTTTCAAAATCAAATCGATGGTTAAATTCAATTGAGTGTTTAGTGAAACCAGTATGTTGTATAGGCGAATGAAAAATATTGCGTTTATGTTCGGCTATACGTGTGTCTAAATGTCTAGATGTCTGTCCAATATACGTTAGGTTGCAACCTTTGCATGGTATTTCGTATACTAAGTTGCAACTTTTTGCTAAAGGTACTTTATCCTTGATAGGAGGAAAAAATTTTTTTAGATATAAAGGAATGTTAAAAATGGTGTGGATTCCGGCTTTTCTAAAAATCATTTGGATGTCAAAAGAGATATTGTTAATAAACGGAATGACTGCCGAATTTCTGTCGTTAATTGGACCAGTTTTTAACCTCCTTTTCTCTTTTAGTTGAGTGACTAAAAAAGGGTGGTAAATTTGAAAGATCCTTTCTTTGATGGTGTTTGTAACTAAAGAAGTAGGGAAGCCATTGCAATTTAATACTTTTTTATGATAGATAGATTATCTGATGATATCTACTACAAACAAATTTTTGGTACAGCAATGGGGTCCCCAATCTCTCCTGTGATTGCAAATTTGGTAATGGAATTACCAATGGAATTAACAACGTTTCCACACACGGGTTGAAACGTTGGGTTTTAAATTGCAAATTTGTTGAATTTTCGAAAAGATCGAACCTTGCGCCAAAATCATTTTCTCTACTGTAACTCAAAATTCGATCGATAGAAATCAAAAAAATATCTATATTGTTTTGTATTTCACCCTCCTGCTTTTATTGTAAGTGCATAAAATCCGCAGCCTAATTGTTCGATGCGAATTTCGGGAGCGACGCGCGGATGACTCGTGTCCGCTTCAGGTTGTAAATCTTAAGCCCGGTTGTAGCGGACACGTCGACCCCGAAATTACCGATTCACTACCCGCCAAATCAATTTTGGGTAGCCGGTTCAATGATGAGTTTAATTTAATTTAATATGGCTTTGCCATATATGCGTGGAAGTGCGCGACGATTACTCCACTTGAATCCTCTGAATTTCGATTGTATAAGATCGTTGAATGAACTTGACTTTGACTTCGAGAGACTCGTTTGTCTCGCTCGAATGTATCTTCGTTCATTTTCGTAGATTTTGAACCTTTTGAACGTTCGATTGCGACTGAGTGCGGGTCGCGTTTTTCGTAAGGACTCTTCGTCATATCGTGAAGGCGTTCCTCTAGTTTGGGTGACAATTCGGTGACACCCATTGCCCGGACAAGAAATGCACTGGTTGGTTCATGCCGAACGCTGTATTCCCCAATCAGCGTATTCTTGATGACTCGTTGATCTGCCCTAAGCGAGCTCTGCCCTGGAGAGAGCGTGGGATGATACCTGACTCCCTCCGAGGTCGACTCTCGGCAGCTTGAGAACCGTACTTATCGGTCAGGAATGTCCTTCGCCAGTACTAAATTTATGACGCGTCTAACTCGTAAGAAGACAAAAAATACGAGATTTAGGCGATGGTTCGACTTGTAATCATATGTTGCATCGTTTGTCTAATCCTCGAAAGTGGCCTCTTGGTAATTGTTCGGGAACCCGGACGAGAATTTTGGGGAATGAACTGTATGGGAAATAGGATCGGGTACGAACACAGGAGGGAGTTCGGAATTTCAAAAGGGTGAAAAGCGTGAGGGAAGGAACGGTAGCTAACGGCCGGGAGAGCGAGAGAAAAGAAGAAAGATTCACTTCGCACGTGTGTAAGGGAATATCTACAGTTTATTTTACGCACTCGCGGAAACGACAATAATTTGGACAATCAAGGTGGCTTGACGCGATCGAGATGAGCGTGAAGTCGGATACCGAAAAGCAGAAACGAAATGATTAAATCTAAAGATGGACGCGAGTGTGTTTGTCAACAATTATCGAGCACGAGTGAGAGCGAGACAATAACGACTACGGTAATGAGGCGATCATCGGTGATTCCAATCTATCACGTGATCGCATCGGCAGCGCGCGATTCCGAGAATCGCCGAAAACAAAAGGGGTCGCGCACAGGTGATTAACTTACATCTACGCTTAATCCTAAACAGTCACGAAAGCGCCATAAATAAAGTCCAAAGGAAGAACCCTTGTGTACGGTTCCCTTGCGACGGAACACTAATTCTATTATAACTACATACATGTTTGTCATGGAAATTATTTTCATTATCGATATAGGTAAATGCAATGATGAAACTTATTACACGTAAAATATATTAATATTCAGATGATTATGTTTGCTTTTTCGAAGGTACAGAATGTGAGAAACTCTGACACTGATTTAAACTAAAATGGAAAGACCACTTGTGGGTTAAGGAAATGTTCAATCATTTCTAAGAATTGAGAACATATGTTAGCAGCCACTCTTTTGATCTTCATTGTTGTATACTATTTGACTCTCGTACTATTTGAATATTATTATTTTTCAAATGTAGGTGAATAGTATACGATTTAATATTTTATGAAAAAGCAAGATTACCTACCATTTTATAAACGTTTTTATTAATTTTATTAATTGTTCATGTACGCCAAGGTAATTCTTTCAGAACTCATATACACGATCCCGAGAGAACATTTTTTGTTAAAGCCGGTATTATACCGGGTTATAAAAATGTAGATCTTTGACAGCTTACTGCGGCCATATTTGTTATTTCTATTATTCATTTTATCATGGAAAAATATACAGTCACGCAGAGTGAAGAAACTGTTAAAATTTATATGAAAATTAATAAATCTGTTTCTGTTCGAATATTCAATGTGAACTAGCCACCATGATCATGCGACATAACACCTCCAGATTACTTTCTCTGGGGTTATGTTAAATGGTTAAATGGTTAAATGGTTAAATGGTTAAATGGTTAAATGGTTAAATGGTTAAATGGTTAAATGGTTAAATGGTTAAATGGTTAAATGGTTAAATGGTTAAATGGTTAAATGGTTAAATGGTTAAATGGTTAAATGGTTAAATGGTTAAATGGTTAAATGGTTAAATGGTTAAATGGTTAAATGGTTAAATGGTTAAATGGTTAAATGGTTAAATGGTTAAATGGTTAAATGGTTAAATGGTTAAATGGTTAAATGGTTAAATGGTTAAATTCAGATAAGTCTACAACACTCAATGAATTAGAAACCAACATTCATCGTGTTATTGCTGTCATGGGTGCCGATTTATGCGAAACAGTGGCTGAAAATTGATATTCATGGATCGATCTTTTAAAGAATTCCAAAGACGGTCATTTAAGCGAAGTTATTTTTAATATATAATGGCATGTACCAAGAAATAAAAAATAAAAAAATTCCATTGATATTTTATACCGTTATGTTTTCATTTCATTCTAACATGTATAGCTACTATTTTATGACTCTTTAAAACACTCACATTCTTGCATGTTGAGTAAAAGAATCATTTCTCGAATGGATCACTCAATATTTAGCACATGACTCATGGAGGCAAAAAGCACACCTGTCATTCGTTTACCAGAACCGCCATTCAACACCCATTTAAATTACGGCCTCCCGAATTTTTTCTTCGATGTTACAGTACTGTAATAAAACAGTCGCATTCTTGTACGGTGGGACAAAGAATCATTTCTGGAAAGGATCACTCAATATTTAGCACACGCATTACGTAGGCAAAAAGCCCCTCCTCCAATCGTTTATCAGGAATGCCATTCAATGACCAGCTAAATGACCGGCTCTTGAGCTTTTTCCTTGGCAGTCTCTCGAGAACCGGAGTCTCATATCTCGCGGAGTCCTGCCGCGCCGTTGTCCAGGCGAGAGCAAATATCAGTAAAAATAATCGTCGTCCGGAGGGTGAAGCGTTTGCTTGAGTTCAGTTATTTTCTCTTCCTCTTCCTCTTCCTCTTCTCTGGGAGCGGCAAGATGGCCGGCCGAAACAAAGACCTGGGAATGACGTTGTTTACGGGACTGAATTGTTTTAAAAAGAGACGAAGGTCGAGCATCGCTGGCAACGGTCCCTCGAGAGGGACGAGGTAAGGGCCGAAAGGAGCGGGAAGAACGAGTACCGGCACAAAGGGGGTTGAACTGCAACGACGAGAGCCCGAGAGGGATGAAAAGGCGGGCATCGAGGAGAGTGAGGATTTCTCTAGGCTCGTCGACTTAAAGACGCGCCGGAAGAACTCGGCCTAGAGATAGAAAAAGAGATGTAGAAAGAGAAAGGAAGAAATGCGCACTAGATTGTTTTATTGGGCCGGATTAAAAAGCATACTTGGGGCCGATTATTTGTAATTCTGATGAAAAAGTGGAGCGATAAAGGAATCGTGGCCAGAAGACGGCGCCCGAGGGAAACTCGCATCGAGAGTGCTTTGTAAGACGCCTGGTTTTAGAAGTGATCTACAGGGACTCGTGATCTACAGCCACCTGAGCTAGCAACTTGAAAAAAATACAGCGAGCAGTGTAATCCTAAGCTGTTCGCAGAGAGTCAGAGAGCGATATTTCATGTAGAGGAGCAAATTAAAAATATGATATAAATATGTTTCGTAGGATTAAAAAAGTTTACAGAGAGTTGTTGTAACAAAAAACATGTTTCTTTTCCCAACTTGGGAAATGCCTATCATTTTTAAGTTGTCATGTAATTGTTGTACAAACTTGATTATGAAATTTTTATACAAGCTTTCTTGTCTCAAACTTGCTCAGACTAGCCTCCTAGAAGTTAGCACCCCACTTGTTGAAATAAATAATTTCAACACTATTGTGTGTAAATGAAAGTTTCAAACTTTCATTTTGTGCCATCTAAGCTGGCGTATAACAAGAAAAAGAATAACTTAATACAAAATCGTAGTAGAAGTATGAAACGTGAATAACACGACAATATTCATTTTCTTATTTTTTTACAAGATAAGAGACACTTACTGATGAAGTTTCATACTAATAAATGTACGTTGAACTTCTAGACCATTAGATTTTATGAGTCGATAAGAAATTTTTATAGAAATAAAGAAAAACGTTTGTAGCATATAAGTATCCATTCAAAATGCTTTAATTATAAAATCCAAAATATGATATGGGAGAATTAAATAACATTTGACGAGATTTGTTCTACAATAAATTTGATAGTACGATGTATCGTGTAAATATAATATTAATATTTTTGTTAAGATTTCGTAATTAATCATTTTTTAATTTTTCGTTCTCACATTTTTTTAATAAAATCTATGGAACAGTCATTTTAGACTGTCAAGCAGTCATCATTTGTAGAACTAACTTTTTCAGGATATGAAGGTTCAATTTATTCTGAATAAATAAATTTGTATTTAATTTCAAGCATCAAGGTTAACTTAATGTCTATTCAAGATTAAAATGTTATAACTGGTCATTGAATTTTTCTATATATCAGTTAAAGTGCAGCTCTGAGAAAGATATATAGTAGAGTCACAGAAATCATTTCCACTAAATGTAAAATATTCATGACCTCCGTGGTACCTCAGGAATTTTGCCATAATAAAAAAGTGAAAATACAATCAGTCGATAATTCTGTGTTTGTAGATGGACTTGCTTAAATAGAATACACATGTTTCGTAAGAACCGTTATGCAAATTTTAAAAAATCTTGTTCTCTCAATTAGGATCATTCTTTCGTAACTATGTACAGGGTGTCCTGTAATTGGTGATACAGCGAGCAGGGAGTCATACCACGTGAGAAAATAAGTCGAAAATATGTAATGCATTCTTTTCATTTGACGCCTCGTTTCCGCGAAAATCGTGTTTAAAGATCCGTCTTCTTTGCGTGCTTTAGTATATACAGCAAGTAGATTTGGTTAATCATGATCAGGCGCAGCAGAAGATTCCTATCTAATAGCACGCGTAATTGCAGCATTTTGAACTTCAATTTTCTCGAAACTGATACATCAAATGAAACAATTTTATTCCATATTTTCGACTTACTTCCTCACGTAGAATCACTCCCTGCTCGCTTGTACATTCAATTATGGGACACCCTGTGTTACAAGTAACTTGTCTGACTAATGTGGGTTTTTCTACTTGTCCCAATATTCACATAAATCAATAACACCAAGTTGCTTCTTGTTTGTTGTAACAATAATCCGACACGAATTACCGTATACGAAATAATATTTATGTGAATTGTATAGTATTGTATCGCCTACAATATTTATTATTATAGTTCAATGGTGCTTGTAATCTCCGCATTGCATTATTTTCCTGACAACGACACACCTCGCGAAAAAGTTTATTTGATACTTTAGTAGATTGTAGGTTATATAGAATCTCCTTCCTTGTCGGTTTCAGTTTTAAACATCGCCCTACACATCCAATCATCCAAGTAGTGAATGCCTGCTTTCGATCAGCGAGTAATGGACACTCGGAGCGGATTGAAAAATGTGTCACAAGTTTTTAAACTGTTATTTCAACAAGTTTTCCCCATAACTTTAGCGATAAATACAGCTGTTTTAATAGAAAGTGACTTTGAATAAGCGGTTGATCTGCAAATCAAGCGGCTGGGTTTTAATTGTTAAATTTGTTAGTATCATTAAGCTATTGATCAAAAATATTGCATGCATAGTGCAAGAAATAAGATTTAAAAATAGAACACATATATTTGAAGGAAATCACAGATACAAATCCGGATTCCAAATTTTCGAAACATACAAAGTTTAAATACATTAATTCATCTATTAAATAATTATGTCAATTTTGATTGAAGAAAAATTAGTCCGTTTCATATTTACTTTATTTCACTGTATTCGTTAATGAGACAAATTTTAATATCGATTCGTCATACTCTGCAAACAGAAAAATCTATTCAACGTTTCTATTGACCTTCATATTTCGGTGGAAAGTTTTTTATTTACACTAATGAATTAAATTATTTTGAATAGCGATTTACAACAGTAAGAAATCAACGCGAACGCCCACGTCGTTACGAGACGGTAATTTGGCGTCCATTAAACAAGTATAACGAAGTTAAACTCTTTCACTGGCTGCGAAAAAATCTGAGCCACGTAAACATCGTTAACAGCACAACCAGACACTAATTACGTATCAATTAAGCTAATTTGAGTTATCGCGAAATACTCGCGAAGTCTGGTTAATAGCGACGCCCATGTGGCCCGGCTATGTTTTTCGCCATAACAATCTCCGTTAATTGTATTAATTGGACGTAAATTACCACGTTCGCTAGACCCGAGTCCCGCAAATTCATTAGTTGCGCGCAAATTGAGGTTCAAAACATTCCAAATTAACATTCCCGGCGCGCAACTCGTTTCAGTCTGTCAAGCTGTCTCCGCGAACATGTTGGACATGTCGTTGATAATTTGTTCGCGACACCTCGCCTGGACGGCTTCGCTCGAAATTTCATTAATCCGCGGCGAAGCTGGAAAATCGAAAATTCTGAATTGCATTGCCTACAGAAATATACTGTAGAAAAACTGTATAAATATCTACCTTACAAAAAGAAAACCATAATTTTAATAAATATACTGCGGAGTTTATGAATTTATGGCAATAATGGTTGAGTGTAATTTCAAATAATAATAACATTGTGAGAATTTAGTAATGTTAATACATTCTTTAAAACTTAATGAAACCACTAAAGAGATAAATAAATTCCTATTTGGTTGCTATGGCTTGCAATTAATGCATACGATTTTAATTCTGCATAAAGACTAGCGCAATCTATTAATAAACGAAAAGAAACAGAAAAGTGAGATAAGTAAATATAAATATTATATATATACAGGGTGTCCCACATAAATGGGAACACCTAAATATCTGTCGTATTTACAGTCCTATCACAAAACTTCAGAGGACAAAGTGACACTATTGCAGGGGGCAAATATAATGGTAAAGAAAAAAATGTTTTATGTCGTGCTCTTTAATGAAATTTCAAGGTCACCGATGTTTTTTTAAATGGAATAGTATATTTTTTTACGATAGCATGATAGACAATAAAAAACTGAATTTAGTGGATACCACCTTCTTGACCTTGAAATGACCTTGAGCAAGAATAATCATGTTGGAGCGGATAAAATGTGGAAGTATAAAATTTACGTGTTTCAGCAAAGATTACACGTTGTTTACGTCGGGTTGGCCTTTACATATCATAATAATTGTTCGAAATGTTGACCAAACTCATTTATGCAATATTGCAATCTTGCATTAAATGATCTGTAGGCATTGTCGATTTCCTGAGACGTAATTGAAGCACATGCTGCACTAATGCTTTGCCTCATATCCTCTTGCATTGTGGGTTTATCTTTGTACACAATACATTAACATTTGCCCCATAGATAAAAGTCCAATGGTGTCAGATCCGGAGAACGGGCTGGCCATGGAATTGTTCCTCGTCGCCCAATCCAGCGTCCATGATATTTCGTATTTAGCACCGTTCTAGCAACTTCAGAATAATGCGCTGGACAACCATCATGTTGAAACCACATGTGCTACCGATCGAATAACGTAATTTCTTCTAAAAGGCCCGACAAATCTATATTCGTATATTCTGGTTAATGTATAAGAAGATTGTGAAACTAACTCTAACAAGATGATTCACTAAATGTTCCATTTAATAAATTCAATGCCAAATAAACTATTTCATTGCATATACTCTGCTACGTTATTAGGCAAAATACAATAGTTAAGCTGTTAAATAACAAGAGTTCAACTATATTTGTGTTTTCAACTGGCGTGGTCATTATTATGCATGATAGTTTGGTTATCTAGAATTAAATAAGACATTTTTTGTACACAAATGATAACCAAATTAATATAAAAGTGTTTCATAGCATTTTGAGTACAAAAATTTTAAAACAGATTTTATGTTACAATTTATCATCGTTTATATTTGTTATAAGTATTTACATGCTGATTGAGATATAAATAGGTACTGTTGATATTTTCTTGTTTGTTAATAAGCAATAAGTATAATTATTTTAAATTTCCAATTTATTTTTGTATGCAGAATGATCTATGTATTTATTTTACACATTTTGATCCATTTTAAACTTTTATTATGATAAATGAAGTCATGTCCTCAAGAAATGCATTTAATGTTCAAAAGTAGTAAAAAACATATTTCTAAAAGTCTGCCATGATGGCAATCAGATTTTTTATGTATCATAAAAATTTAATTTGTTTTTTGTTGTCACATAACATCAATTTATGTGCGAGCAAGACATAATTAATACTCTGTAATATAAAAATGATTTCTATAAGTAAAAGATGCTACAGAATTAATAAATAAAATGAAGCTAATAATGTTTATGTTTTTATAAAAAAGTTTAAGAATTATCTTAGTTATTAGTTATCTCATGGGGTATGTTTTCATTTAAACAATAGAAAACATTTTCAAACATTCGTTTCTCTTGAGAATTTTAACTATAAGTTAGTATAGAAAAGAGAAGTATCGAAATTTAACAGTCAGAGGAAATCTAGTTAAGTAGTACGACATTTCACTTTCCATTTACAATCTTACTTGTTAACTTTTATTTTAAACATCATACTTCTTAACTTAAGCGCCAGTATAATTGTAAAGTTTCTGTGTGAATTTTGAATTTGAAAATGTGTGGTGCGTTAATTTGTTTCGTGCTTGATAAGCACGATAAACATATATGTATATATTCTTTCAAATTCAAATGATAGGTATATACATTTTGAAATAGATTTGTTCCATAAATTCTACATTAGTAAGTAATACTCAATGAAAATATTCGAGTATAACGGCAAACAATACTTATCATGAAACAATCACATTTTCGAATATTTATGAGATTTTGTACTTGTAACAATAATGTGGAGTCAGAATTGAATAGGTATATTTTTAATGCAAATTAACAATACAAACAGAACTACGTAAAATAAAATAACACGTATATTATAAATAATCTAAAATGAAAAAACGATCAATACGACCATTTGACACGACAACCGACTGTTCGCATCAGGAACCGTGGCTATTCATATCGTACGCCGCTTTTTCGAAACGCTCGATGACAAAATCATATGATATCGATTTACCACGCTCTCTGTCACTCTCTGACGCTACCACGATAATAATACAGGGTGCGGCCGATTCATGTAAAAATAAATTGAAAAAAGGGATAACAGTTTTTCGTTTGGCGCCTTGTTTTCGGGAAAATCGAGATTGAAAATGCAGCGAATATGTGTGCTATTAGACAGGAACTGGCTGACGCGTCTGATCACGACCAACCAATTCTACTGCCTGCATATACTAAAACGAGGTGTCAAACGAAAAAGTGTTATTCCTTTTTTAAATTTATTTTGACATGTACAATCACCCCCTTCCGGCTTATACATGTTATTCGGCCGTACCCTGTATATGAATACAGACCAGGCCGCAATAATATAATGATTATGCTGAAAAGTAATCACACGTATTTCAGCGTATAAATTGGTTAAACCTTTTTTTGGAGGACCAATTTTTTTTAACTTTTTTTATGCAATCCTATAGATTTCGACGATACAACACCGAAAATGAAAGTCTTATTGCCAGGAGTTCACTGGTTCAGAAGTTATACGCGTGAAAATTTGAGCGCTTTTAAGCCTTTTGACAGGTTGAAGCGCCGCCATATTGTTATATTTGCTAGGTGGTACACGTAAGATCGGCTAAGTAGGACCGAGCAGATCAACGGATCTGCCATCTAACGTGCAGCACAAGCACGTACGTAATAATAACACATGTACCAAATCAAAACGCGGAACATTGTAAGTGTGGGCAGGCCGGCCTAATGGCGGGCCCTCTCTGCTCCCATGATGACCTAACCCCAAACCAACTTGGACTATACCATCTTTTTGAGATCCTACCTCTCAGCGAATATACTAATGTGACGACACTTTAATTTGTGAAAAACACTTGAAATTGCTTATGTTTACACGCGTATAACTTCTAAATCAGTGAAATGCCATTCAGCGCATGCGCTCAGTGCTACTTAGCCGATGCACTGAACACCCACCATCTATCCAGCGCAAGCGCTCAACAGTCCTACCTCTACCACCCAACGAATATCCAATATGGCGACGCTATAACCTGTCAAAACGCTTAAAAATGCTTATGTTTACACGCGTATAACTTATAAACCAGTGTATTGATAACAATAATACTTACATTTTTGTAATGTTCTCACCGATATCTACAGGATTACATAAAAAAATGTTAAAAAGCATTCGTACAACAATAAATAAATTTCTCCAACAATAACATCCAATGATATCATTTACTTTAACGAACTCTTTAATTTAATTTCAATGCACTTACCTTCTTATCAGTAGAAATATATGTTTGTTTCATTCTAATTATAATCAAATTGATAAATATTATCAAAGTCACTCCCTATTTCCACAATACGCTCTCAATGCTCATATTTCCGTAATTCTATATCACACTAATTAATCATTATGAAATGAAATGAAGCTTTAAGCTGATTTCTCGGCAAGACATTTACCTCTTTTGCAAATAAAGCAGAGCCCGTGCCTGTTACTACTTGTTCCCCGACGAAAATTATTCCTCTATCAGTGACTAGAAAATTATACCGGAGAGCAAACCTTTATCTACCGGGGGCACAGTCTGTAAATCGTTCCACGAAACCCGGACCTGCCGACTATTTGCCAGGCCGTGCCCAAATATTCTTTTTGCGGTGAAAAGGATCCACGGTTATAAATCAGCACCGTGATTTCCGCGACCGCTGTTCTTTGTCCCCGTTGCCGTGTGCCGCCGGTTTTATTAGGAAAGTTCGTCAATTCCCTCGCGTCCCGTGAAACACTGTGATTTCCGGCCAGATAAAAAAAATACGAGAATATTATAAATCCTACCGAACCGCGAACGGCGAAACCCGTTTCCTAAGTTTCTCTAAATTTTTTATCGCGTAATTGAAGAGGCTCTCAGGCGACTCGCAGTCCTTTGGGAGCGAGAGTTAGGCGCTGCTAATGGGTAGCGATAATCGAGTTCGGTGTACGAATTAAATTTTAAGTGACAAAAGGAAATTTCGCTGAAGTTGTTCGTTTTCAGAGTGACAGAAGGTATAAAATGGTTCAGTTGTAATTAGACTCTGCGTCGCATCGCGTTGCGTCGGTATGTGCGATTACGCTCTCTCTCAGAAGCGAGGTAACGAAGTGGAACGTAAATGGTGAATTTTGATTTTGTATTAAGAGTTTCGTTGATCTAATAATATTTAGTTTAGTCTATTTATTTAACCCTTGGACAGCGGATGATTATGACTATTCCTAGCAGCCATAGTTGACTCCATTCAAAGGCTGTGTTCAGCCGACAAGAACCGACTGAATTGTTTAAATAGTTAAGCCTCACTCTCTTTTCATCCGTCACGTACGATAGCCAGTTCATTCACCAAAAACTCCTTGCAGTAAAACAGTTACCTTAAAACGTTATAACAGCTAATAAATCCAAGAAGCCATATTGCCATTAAGACCTTAAGTTTATGAATATTGTCGCATCTGCCCAGCAGATTAACTTCCAATACCGAATTCTTTAGTTTCCGCTTGCCATTGTTAAAAGTCAAGGGGCTTCTCAGGTTTATTACCTGTTACGGTCAAGCCCTCGAGACTCGAGACCCGCGAACGCAATGCGACGCGAAGGCTAACCGTAGCGCACCCGAACATGCTACCCCTACTTGTGACCGATCAACGAGGGCGGTCTTCGAGGGCGGCCACTTTCACCATTTCCATAGATTTCACATAACCAATTAGAAAACTACTTCATTTCCCATTACCATCTTCATTGAAAATATCACCCACCAATCAGTACACTTTCAACATAGCACACGCCCACGCCGACACTTTAAAAACACACGACACACAGCTCTCAGCGTCTTTTCGCAAACCACAGCCTCTTTTAACACAGTCTCATCGTTCCATTTTAACACCATCTATTTTGATTAATTATTGTTAAAATATATTAAAGTTTTACTCGTGTTACAAAATCAGTGTCTACTACTTTACTATCCCTATAACTAGACCAGGTCGTAGGGAATTCGTTTCAAATACGCGTTGTCAGGAAAACCTGAGTCGAGGATTTACGACCTTCGGCGACGTCGAGTCTTGAACGGCATCACAACGCGATACAAACGAACAGGTTGAACTCTACTTTAGAGGACCAAAAATTTTCAAGTGTTCTGTATGTGATGCTACACATTTTGACGAGAAAATGATAGAAGTGTAAGTTTTAGTACACGAAATTCAAGTTTTAGTTACCGGAGTTCGCTGGTTGAAAAGTTGTACACGTGTAAACATGAGCATTTTTAAGCATTTTTGACAAGCTAGAGCGTCGCCATATTTGATATTCGTTGGGTGGTAGAGGTAGGACTGTTGAAAGCTTGCGCTGGATAGATGGTGGATAGTAGTACAGTCCAAGTTGGTTTGGGGTCAGTTAAAAATGCTCAACTTTACACGCGTATAACTTCCGAGCCAGTGAACTCCTGGCAATAAGTCTTTCATTTTCGGTGTTTTCTCGACTAAATCTATAGGACTGCATAAGAAAAGTAAAAAAAAACTGGTCCTCCAAAGTACAGTTTAACCCCATTCAATCTTTACGTAGTAATTTTTCTTTACACATGTTTGGGTCTACTTTTGTTTTACGTGAATGTTAATCGTCTTATTGAACTGTGTTTTGCTTATGAGCAAATAACCACGGGTCGTAAATCCCTGCTTCGACTAAGTATTTGCTGATCTTAGTGGAGGATATCAATGCACGTCAAGTTATATTAATAGAATATATTTGAAACTTGAACAATAATTGACTTTACGCGAGTGACGCGGTGTGAAAAATTATGTGATATGATTTCGAATCTACAGTTTGACAGAGTATGTTGTGTTTAGTTTTAAGATTGTGTGATATTGGTGGAGTGCGTTGTGGACTGTTTGTGTACTATTTGAAGACTGTAGACTGACTACTCTTGTGGAGTCTTCCCATAGGTAAAACGATTTTTGCTCACAAATATCGACCTAATTTTAAAGAGATTTTTATTTTATATCAATTTCTTGCAATCGTTTTGCATTGGTATTGCGGGAAAAACAATGGTTTTAGGTTGAAAGATAATCCCTTAAAATTTTAAGTTGCTAACCCTTCATATAAGGATAATATGAGGGTAAATACCCTTAACTGTATCATTTCTTTTCTCAGTTGTTAATGAAGATATTCAGATGGAATAAAAACGAAAATATTCGATCTTACCTCCTTAATATCATGTATTTTTTCACAATTGTGATCAAATTATTAAGGGTAGAAAAAATCATTTAATCTTTTACGGATGGGGGTTGCAAGCAACCCTTAACATATACAAAAGTTTCAAGTTGGTCGGATTTGAGGAACATAGTTAAATATTGAAAAACAAATGAAATTACGACATTATAATGTAGGGACAATATTAGTGGTAGATTTGATTAGTGATTACATGTATTTATTAATGATTCTAAGATACTCTGACTACGACTCTCACTGTGACACTCTTAGACTCCTTCATACAGTCGAAAATAGGGGCTGTAAGTTTTAAAATGAATCCAATTATATTTTTGTATATATATTTTTTAAATGAAATTATCGTAGTATAAACATCGAAAATTTGTCGCGAATTGGAAATTTAGTGTATAATTAGTAGATCTAGATACTTATTACTGTAATAGTTATTAGTTAGTTAAGAGTTATTAGATTGTGTATTTTCTGCACATATGATAAAAATGAAATTCGAAACGCTAGATAATTATCTGTATATAATTTTTAACTCACTAAACTTGTTACAAAAAGAAAGAAATTTCTGTCAGGCTCCTATTTCTTCAATGATGAAGTAAGTTTTTAGAAAGAATATTTTTACAATTTCGTATAAAGAATAACAGTTTAATAATTGCACACGTATTGTGATAACTGCAGTCACAAATTTACAGTCGTTATATTTCTAACCGGAAACTCTAAAAAATTCGATTCTCTGTTCTTTTTACACATCTATTTTCATAGAATAAAATTTCAAGAATACGACTGAAGGCTAAAAGCTAAGCACACGTAGGAATGAAAAGAAATTTCGAACGCGCTTCTCTCGAGATGTGATTTTTTGGTACGAAGACTGCCATTTTAAAGAATAAATAGAACCAAGTAGAAAACCTTACAATAAATCGAACCTCTCTTCTTTACTTGCATTTCCGTCAAATATACACGAATATTTGTGTATATATATCATTCGTAATAAGCCAATGACATAAATTTCAATAATCATATCAATTTTTATTTCCAAAGATATCGTGAGGAAATTTAATAGTTCAACTTTTTTATGGCATCGTTGCATTAAAGAGTCATATCCACGGAGAGGGGTTCAGAAAATCGATTTTCCAAAAATATTTTTTTCGAAATCATAATCCTCCAACTACATTTTTTGAAAATTTCAATGATAAATTTCCAAAATTGTCGAATTTTGCTGTACGAAAGTTAGTATTTAGAAATACCGTCCAGGAAAAACAAAAATGAACTGTAGAACATAATAGTGAAAATTGTAATAAACTTATAGTTTCTGCAGACGAGAGAAATGCGGATTTATTTAAGTTTTCGAAGTACATGGGTTAACTCCTTTTTATTGAGAATGAAAAACTGCATCGATTAGTACACCACATCATGTGTCCCTTGTTGCCATGTAACATGTGTAGAAATAATGTTTTAATAGTACGCATAATTTAAAAGTTTCTCGAGGTGATCAAGTTAGGTGTTTCATCCTGTACATTATTAAAGGAAGAAAAAAATTTCTACTTTGTTCCTGTCTGCCACAAGTGACAGCGAAAATTTGTATACTTCATCAAGATCCGCAGTCTTGTTATAAATATATGAAATATACGAATGGGTTTAGTGCTACATGTTGTGTAGAAAACTGTAATGACGATTATAAATTTCAAGATTTTTGTGTATCTGAAATTGTTAAATAATTAAACTTTTTGTATCAAATAAATGAAGAAACTGATATTAAAAAGAACTGTCGGAGTGTCGCACAGGAAATTAAGAATCGTTAAATTGAAACATTGCATTATTTTGAATTTTCTTCTGTAGACGTCGAGATGAAAATTTCAAACGTTTGTAATTGCAATTTTCTTTGTTAACGCAGTAAAATGTTGGACAAACGCGCAAACAATTAAAGTATATCGAATGCCCATTTCCAGCTCGCTCAAACAAATTTTAGGTTCTCACAATATATTTTGGCCATTCGTGAGAGCGCATTAAAGGAAAATAACAAACATCTCCAGAAGCGTGATAAATCCATCAACGTCGCTGGTCTTCAGCGAATATTTGCACTATCCGGCCGCTGATCCCTTTTCTACAACCCCGAGAAATAATTTACTCGGCGTCCGGAGGTATAATAAATCCGTGACGCAAATTTCCCGGCTGGAAATCCTTGTTCACACAGATTCGTTGCTGCTTGGACGGCAGGAATTTCAAATTGTACTTTCAATGAGAAACACGTTATTGTGTTCTTGCGTTGCTCGATTTTGTAATTTTCTGCATTTCTGAATTGGAAGGGTAATTTCAATTTGCTCGGAACCTTTCCTCCGCTTCGCAGCGGGGACATCGCGCCGGGAGACGTTTATTGCTTCAGTGAAGGATCATTCGGGATTATTATGCGCTGGGTCTGCACTCTTATGCGATGCTCGGACATCCCAGCTCAACACACCCATCGCCATTCATTTTTTCGAACTGATGCTTAGGACGTGCTTACTAGAAAATATTGCTGTTTAGAGATAGTTGAATTTGAACTGCAGAAAATTTGATGTTTTAATGTGTTTTCACTTACAAGGAGAAGACGCGGTCATCGGGTCTTAGATTTTGCCGAAACTTTGCATACTGGTAGATTTCGTTCTCCTGTTTATGAAAATATAACATTATAGGCGTCGATACTCAATAATTTTTGAGATATTTACAACTTAAATTTCATTATACCCGTTAAGCCGTTAAGTACAGTTTTGGTTGAAGTTTTTGTGAAGTGCCAAACGGCGTGATGGTAACGTACTAGATTCATTACCGGGAAAGCAAGTGTTTAAATCCCATTTTCCTTTTTTTCCATTTTTTCTTTTTTTTCTGTTCAGTTTATCTATTTTAATTAATTGTATTTTGCACATGAAAATACACTCATAATATCTATAGGAAACAAAATATAAAAATTTTATTGAAAAGGAACATAATATGAAAGAAACACTGACTTCATCAATCTTAACGTATCTCAAAAGTTGTTGAGTATCGACGCCTATAATGCTACATTTTCATAAACAGGAGAACGAAATCTACCAATATGCAAAGTTTCGAGAAAATCTGAGACCCCATGACCGCGTCTTCTCCTTGTTAGATACGTATATACATTCTGGTTTTTGCTTAATAATATGCTTATATAATAAATTGCTGTGGTAATTATATAGAAAAGGTCTGCGTACTCCGATTTTGATGAAATTTTAATATATTATAGATTTCGGCATTTTGAACAACTTTTTCCTTTTCCAATATAGGGGGGTCGCTTTTAGTTTTCGATATATCTGCAAAAAACTATGGCTAACAGTGTATTGAATTTTCCGCATCTGTTTATTTTTTGTTTGTAAACACGTTGTGGAGATGAGAAGCGACAATACCACATACACACACACCCAGTGCTTAATACGCACCCAGTGTTTCTAAAAAGATGGTTCTCACATTATACAATATAAAATCAACTGAGACCAATACAGCATACATGTATTATCCAACAGACGATACCACACACACCCACCCAGTGATCCTGAGACGAAGGTTCTCACATTAAACAATATAAAGTCAACAAAACCAATACCAATTTGCTTTACAATCAAATGCGATAATATAATACATGTATACTGTATTGGTCTCAGTTGATTTTATATTGTATAATGTGAGAACCTTTTTTTTAGAAACACTGAGTGCGTGTTAAGCAGTGGGTGTGTGTGTGTATGTGGTGCTGTCGAAAAAATAATGAGGTTTTAATTAATATTTAATTCATCTTTTTATTTATAATTTTAAATATTACACGCTACCACTATGCGGAATAACAGAAAAAACAAGCAGAATTAACTCCTGTAGATAACTCTGATCATACATAGATAGGCTGAGCTTTCAATTTTCAAAGACATTTCCTTAATTTTTGGGCCGCATCTGTTTATTTTTTGTTTGTAAACACGTTGTGGAGATGAGAAGCGACAATACCACACACACCCACCCAGTGTTTCACACGCACCCAGTGTTTCTAAAAAGATGGTTTCCGTTATGAAATTAACATTACCGATAGTTTTTTGCAAATATCTCGAAAACTAAAAGCGACCCCCCTATATTGGAAAAGGAAAAAGTTGTTCAGAATGTGTTGCTCCATAACATATTATAATTTCATCAAAATCGGAGTACGCAGACCTTTTCTATATAATTGCCATTGTTGTTTACAGAATAGTTTATGAAATATTGGGTTTACTATATTCAACTTACACTAATCAGCGGAGACTTTCCAAACAAACTAAGAGTAAATACATTTTTATTTGTAGTAAATTTTTGAGATGTAATGACTGCACACAAATAGTCATAAACAAAAATGTACATTAAATGTGGTAAAATAATGATTTAATTTAGCGGCTTATGCAAAGTCGAATCAAATAAAAGTGTCATTATTAAATTTCGAATCATTATAGAAAATAAACATTGCCCGGATGAAGAACAGGGTTACAACATTTTCACCGGGAATTTAAAATAAGAAATTCAATCTAAAGAATTGAAAATAATTCTACAGAATCTTTAAATTCTTAAATTATTCTTATTATTCTGTACCCATCCTATTACCAATCCATTCTTGTCATAAATATATAAAATCCACAGCCTACTCTTTATTGCATACTTGATATTTTCCATTCTTTCGTTTGATACAATATCAAAATTAATTTGTCATGTCTTTACAAGTTGCATGCATGTAGTAATTACTTGGTCACTGTTTTATGAAACGGGTATGAAGGAAACTAGTACATGAACAAAACAGCGTCGAACTTTTTATTTAACTCTCTTTTAGGCAATCGAGTTCACAACAGATGCATAAAATCTGCAGTCCACACGGTCATAAAGTGAAACACCCAGATAGGTTGTTCGATGTTCAAGTTCTCGTCCATCCGAGTATAGTCACGAGTAGATTGGCGCATCAAACAGGTTCAGGTGCCATTCCGCGCAGGTTTTAGAACTGGTAGTCTGCCGTTTTTAATTCCGGTACCGCATCTCTTCACTACCCGGCAGTCTACACGAGCCGAAACGAAACGATCCCCGAAATTAATGGCGCAGTAGTGAGCCACGGCATTTAAATGCTGCATGAAAATTCACCTGCTGCCCTGCCTTGTAGTTGCTGCCGTATTCATAAGGTTTTTCCGTGCGAATTGTAAAACTTAAGGATTAATAGGGACATTAAAAACATTCCCGTAAATTCCCGGGGACACGGTGTAATTCCTCTATATGAACGAACGGATGTTTAAAAAACCACGCGACACTTTATTTACGTCCGTTAGCTTTCGCACTATCTCCACAGTGTTGCTTCCTTCTCGCAGAGTGCAGAAATTTTACCTCGAATTTTTTCACCGATAGAATTCCAGCAGCCGATACGGCCTGAATTGTGTGAGCTTTTCGGAAGTATTGCATCTATTTCGTTTGACTTTTTTATTGACCGATGCATGGACGGTAAAATTTTAGTTGACTTCTCTCTATTTGCAACATCAAATATAGTGTTCCTTAACCTACAGCAATTAGAACTGATTCTTTATTATAATGTACTGTTTTTTTGTATCCTCTGGAGAGATTAAAGATAAGTTTCTGTCTGCCATTTCTAGGTGTACTTATTTATTCGAAACATTTGTTTATGTATTATACATAATACTACCACTTCGTTGAAAACATAACTAGAAGAGTTGTTGGCTGATATAATATCACACCGATATTGGATGTATGTATATATGGTATCCTACAATCATCGAAAATCAAAGTTTGAAGAAGATTTATGTGAAATCAATCTGTTTTTCCTGATTAATCCATTTATTTAATCGGATACTTAATGTAATTTAATGCAAGAAAAGATCTACAAGAAACATATACAGGGTGAGGCACAGATTAGTCCCCGCGATTTTTCAGACCCTTTGGATGGTCGGAGAGAAAAGTGTTTCTTACCAAAGTTAATCAGTATTTAACAGACAAGAAATTACAATTTTTAAAATTAAGAAAAAAACCAATTTTCAACGAAAAATCAAGGACGCTGTCATATCTTTAAATAGAACTGGGTATTTTTAACTTCATAATATTGTAGGCGACATGGAAACGAATTCAACGACCTGCTATACAGATGACTTTCAGATGACTTTGAAAGAAAAAATCGGCATGAATCAATTGCCAGAATATTTGAAATATTTTTACGATACGTAATAGCAACGCCTCGCATTTAGACGTAAACAAATGAACGTAAACATTGCTTCAGAACTTAACTCACAAAAAACCAAATTTATACGGAGCCAAATTGAAAACGATTTCATGTAATGAACTAACAGATCTTGCGACACAAACGGACAACAGTTGCGGAAATGAGCATTCACAATGTTTACGTTCATTTGTTAGGTAAGTTATTTTGGTAAGAAACACTTTTCTGTCCGACCATCCGATAAGGTTGAAAAATCGTGGGGACTAATTTGTGCCGTACCCTGTATAATTTTACATATTTTGAAAATCCTTATTTTTCCGGTACATGGAGAGTTCCCTTGTTTATGTTTACAAACGTTGACAACGATATGCTATTATCTTCCTACGATAACCTAACTCAAACTAATAGTTACAAGCTGCTGTGATGGAATATTGATGTCAGCGAGCTAGTGTCTATGTGTACGTATACATAAGTAGAAACAGTGAGATATGTTAGGGCACATTAACCAATCGTATTCGAAAGCACGCATGCTCATCGGATATGTGCGTTTGAATGTATCGAAATCATAGCTGCACCTGTCTATTATTGGGCTTTGACATCCCCAAACAATACTTATTCATAATTTGCAGCAACGTAGCTTATTAATGTAATGGTAAAAGTTTATTTAGTATATGATACAACTTATTGTAATCAGAGTGAAACTTTGTGTTGCGTCGTGGTTTATCCGGCACTGCCTAATTCGGCTCATTGTCACTTTTCCTAGGTGACGCTCTTCTTTTATTACAACGTAACGCTCGGTATGAAACTGGACGTATCCACGTGATTACACACATATGGATAACACAATTAGAAGTTGATCTTCTTCAAAATATTAGTACGGGGTAAATAATTTTTAAGAATACATTTCACTGACTAACTATATGATAATACTTTTATCCCCGTCCAATATTTTAGTGGATCAATTTGATATTTCAATATTAATTCATTTCTGCACCTAATAACACGCTATAGTACATTGGTTGCCACGCCAATGGCAAAAACAACTGATACAAAATACCACAAGAATAGAAAACACAAAGTTTAAAATAGCAGTGATTTTTGTAACATTCTCAGATCTCGTAAGTTCTCATAAAATTCGATTTAGTTAATGATCATAGTAAAAATTGATTTTCATGATTGGTAAACAAATTGTGTCGAGCATATATTATAGCCAACGTGTCACTCAAAGTAAAGGTAAAATAATTTCTAGGTCCATTTCAAACTCATTCTCAAATTTCGACGTTTCACATTCCAGACCACAGTTATTGGTTGAATGTTTAAGCTATTTCACGTTCAAACACTCCATTCAGTAATATTTCTTCGTAGCAACAGTTAATTCCTCAATAATATCATCGTTATTCGTTATTACAGCAAACGTTCAAAGTATAAGCACAGATATTAGGATTTATAAACGTTGATCGTAAACACTAGCAATTTCTTCAGAAATCAAAATAATATTCGTATTTCCACGTTACACGAGATCAATACCAGAAATCGAATTCCAATTAACGTTGCAGTTCACGATAATTAATATATTCGAGCCGGTTCGGTATATCCGCCATGTGTACACTGTCGGATATATTACGTGCCTTACACCCAACTTCGGTTTTCGATATCAACGCATAATTACAATAATCTGAGTACTGAAATATGACTTTCGAACGGAGTTCCGTAACGATGTAGCTGTAGGTATTTTATTTATAAAAGTTGGTTACGGTAAATATGAACGATCGCTGATCAAATTATCCTGGTAACCGCATCGCGAAGCAACTCGTTAGAATTTGATTACAAAATTTCGCGAGCTGGTTCGAAAAACGGAATCACGAGGAGCGAGGCCGCAAAGTCCACTAAAACTGAATTAAAATTGTTCGTGCGGATGAAATCAATTCGCTCCCCATAATAAATTCCGCGGAGCCGAGGATCCCGGATTTCACCGATGTTTAAAAAGTTTCGCGGATCCGCCACGTAGTTCGATCGGGCCATTTAAAATCGGCGCGCCGCGCCGCGGTTCACGACCTCGGTGGCGTTGGTGGGTGGGGGGGGGGGAGGGGGCAAGGAATTCTCGTAGTCTTCAGCAAAGCGTGAAATTTCCAGTAATTTCGTCTGGACAATGAATAATAATTCAGGAGTCATCCACTTGTCGAACAATTCAGGTGGAGCCGTATGGCGCCAGGCAGCATTCCCGCTAATACATCGCCGGTTTTCATAAAAAGCGTCGCGCTCCAGTTGTATCTGGAACGGCATACCATTCCGCAATCATACACACGTGGAATTATGCTCCCATTGAACGGGCCCTGGTCATTATTCACTGCGCCGCGTCTCTGTTTCCTCTCGCCGGCAGAAGACAGAAAATCCAAGAGAAGCTGGAACACGTTTTCCTATTATCTCTCTTTCCCTTTTCCCCTCTGTTCTCGTTTCTTCTTTCTCTCTTTCTCTCATTCCTTTCTTTTTTCCTTTTATTTATGCAACATCGAAACAATAATTATCGTCGCGCAAGCGAGCGACTATCGACGGGATGGAAAACATTAATTAAATCTTGTTTAATGGCCAATCGATGCGGTAACTTGATATTAATATCGGCGGATCACGGTACTCGTACATCAACGTACTCGTTACCCCTTTATTTATATTCTCCTTTAGACGTAACCCGGTTTAATTAAAATCGAAAGGCGCCGCGCTGCTGCGAGCGAAGACGGTTTCTGCTCGATTATTGTAGACGTGAACATTAGATCGGAGCGCGATGCAATGTGCATATATCGATTGATACATGTGGCCATCATTTTCTGTGACGGTTTGATGTTGGTAATGTTAGCAGCCCGTGCAATCTTTAACTACATATAAATTGCATTTTTTTGGTGAATATAATAAAAAAAATTATGTAACTTCAAATCAGTAAATATCATTCACTAATTACTTCAAACTAACAATTTGAAGAAATCTGAATTGGGTTACATGTGTGACGTGAACAAATTAAATTAGAACTAATTAGTTGATAGGTCAATATGTGAATTCAAAAGTACAGGACGGTATTTTTTGGTCGTAAATTTCATATGTACATATGTACCACAATTTTTCAAACAGACAGTTACAATATACAATATTTACAACCTCCAGATTATATCGGACTTAAAATTGTTTACTGTTTAAACCAGTCTAAAGCCATTTATGGATATGCTAAATTAAAATTACATACATTATGTATGCATAATTATAGAACTGATCTCAATTTTTACCAATTTAGTAACTGTGACAATTTTTAATAGTATTTGCTATAAAATGAGGGCACATGTTATACAGTTTACTCCCCAGAATTCCATGTTAAAGTCAAACTCCCCAACAATACTTCCGTGTATATCGCCGAATTAACAGCCATTTACCAAGCCTTCAAAATAGCCCACGACAAAGGTCACAAAAAAACCTTAATACTCACTGACTCTCAAAGCGTAATAGCAACATTAGAAAACTATCAATCAAATAACGAAACTGTAATCCAAATATTCGAAATTCACCAAAAGTTCCTAGAGAAAGGAAATAAAATCAAAACGGAGTGAACGTCACAACAATTTTCCACGAACGGAATAATGAACACTCTGTCAAAAATGATATGGTAAAATATAGTAGGCAATAGATAGTTGAAATTTATGTATTTATGTCAAGAGACAATTCCTAAAATACAAAACCATAAAGACTTTAAAAGAATTGAATGATACTATTATATTATTCTCCACTGATTAAAATTATTAAAAGTTCTAATGCATTTACATTGAACTTTTTTTTTGTTACAATTGACTTGGACAATTTTATTTTGTACAAAGATCTGCAGTCTATTTATATCACAACTAGTAAGCATATAAATTTCAAACTTTACCGCTACACATATCAACCCTCAGAAAATATAACAAAACATTTGCTGTATTCATAAATAGCAATTTAATCTAAATTATTATGTTTCACTAATAACGTTTTATTTTAACGTTTTAGTTGCCTGAAACGAAAAGAAACACCGGGAACAATGTTAATCCGTACGGCTACTGTATCTACCAGAAAAGAAACGAAAAACAACGGAAAACGAAAAAACTACAGCGTCTGAAAGGTAAAAGTTCGAATATTTGCAAGGAATGTACAGACATTCCAACTCTCAAAAATCGAAATTCACATTATTCTGAAAAATGTGTGTGTGAAAGAGAGAGAGAGAGAGAGAGAGAGAGAGAGAGAGAGAGAGAGAGAGAGAGAGAGAGAGAGAGATTGCATTGCATTGCAAAGCCTCGAAATTTCCCAATTTTACGAATTCAAGCGCATTGAAATGAAAAAAGAAATTTCGAACAACCCGCATGATTTCCACTGTTAAACCCTCCGATGGCGGTGCTTGGATCCATTTAAACCTGGAGTTACAAACATTCTACCCAAATTCTAATTGTCGAGGAGCCGGTTCAAATCATTGGCTATTTGCATTAGCCGCAATAAGAAGGTCAACGTTGTGCTCAAAAGAAGTAAATTCAAAAATATACAGGGTGGGGCACATAACTTGCATATCTCAAATAACTTTCAAATTATACGATCAATGCAAAATTAAAATATATTTTATCACCATATATAGAAACAGAAATTTTAAATAGAAAAGTATTGAACTACAATACGTTGGTCCGAAATTTAATAATTAACGACATATTTTACAATAAATTGTTTTTTGTGTTTATATTATCAAGTATCGATCCATATTGCCAATTTCACAGTCCAACAAAATAAATCTTTTTTCTGATGTTTGGATTTTCATTATGCGCTTCTTATAGAGTTTCCTGTGCTGATTCTGAATCTGCCCTTCATTTTTTCCTTTGACGCACACTTTTTAGAAATTTGATTTTGAAAAAGACATATTTTTCATCTTTAAACAAATATGGTGATTATAAAAGATATAAAATTGTTCTTTACAGCAAAAGGTTCTGTAGACTTTCCCGAATACAGTGATATCCAGTATAAATACATTATGAATGTTTAGTCGTGTTTAAACAATCATTAAAGATGGAGAGGCAGCACTTTTGTACCAATTTCGGAGGGTATTTTTCAGTTTCTCTTCAAAAATAAGGTTACAGCGTAAAATTTAATTGTATCACGTGATGGAGTAGACTTTTATCTTGAATAAACCCCCATTGAAGTTTGCAACGTCGACGTTTTTATCGAACCAGAAAGCAAAATATCTTCGCCGTGACAGGAATTACCGCCAGTGGTGCTCACCACTAGCACGGTCGTTCGACGGGACAGTCGCGACGCGGCGTAACGGCGATATTATGTCAGCTTATTTAAATGTTATATTTACTATTGTTATTTATCATTTATTACAATATTCCCATTCTGTTATTATTGTTACGACGTGAAGTCGTCACGATCGATAATGCACTGTTACGACCTGAAGTCGTCACGATCGATAATGCACTGTTACGACGTGAAGTCGTAATGACGACTCCACGATCGATATTGCAGTTACCGGCCAACGGAGTCGTTGACAGAAAAAGACAGAATACAGATTGAAGCAAGACACCAAACCATAAAGACGTGTCACGAAATCGATAGTATAATTCGTAATAAATAAGAGTTTGCTATAAGTTTAGTTTCAATATCGGATAGTATCGGATTAATTATAAATAATGGACACACCATCGGGTCGCACCCTGCGGAACGTTCGCAACAGTATATTTAATCTTTATAAAATATTTTATAATGAAAATGGGAATTTAACAAGATATAAAACGTACCTAAAACTTCTATCTTCTTGACTGACGTTTATGAGATGTTTCCGCTTTTGTCATTAAGGAAAAAATAGTGCAGCAGTGCTCGCAGACTACTGCTGGAAGTTAATGACAGATAAGAAAGTTGTTAAAAGTTGAAAAAATCAACTTTTACTATTCTATTCAAACATGTTGTCACACCTCATCTAATAAACTAATCTTTCTAAATTCTCAAAACCACTCGAGTCATTTGAAATAAATTTGAAAAAAAGTATTCTATTTCAAATGATGTTGAATTACTTTTGCTGTTCTCCGTCTATCATCAAAATCTAATTTTCTTCATAATACAATTGCTTGAACCAAACTTCAATGGGATTAGTACTATCTAAAACAATTTAACAAGCAATCTCCGTGATAAGCTTAATCTCTGCAGTTTTTATGACAATGCTTAAATTCCTTTGATTGTGTGGAAGTTTTTGCAGGTAATCTTATGCAATCAGCAACGTGTTAATACATGATTTATAAAATTGAGTATAATTTCTGGACATAATAAACCTGAATATAAATAATCGACACAAAGCGGGTGACGCGACTCGTCCGTCTCCGGTCAGTCGAAATTAAAGCGGCGTCACACGTGTCTATCTGCGGTCGCTGTAAACCCACGTATCCAGAATCAAATGACAAATTCGAGCGCATCACACGCCGCGGAAAAGCTGCAGCTAGTCATTCCAGGCAGCAACCTCGGAACGGCCGTCCAGTTTGTAATTTCGCGTTGCGTCCTCTGGTCAACGTTGGGAAGATGATGGGTGAACTTTCCGAATCGATCCTCGACACGGATGACCCGATTCAGGAAAGTGAATAACTCAATAACCGGACGGGACTGGCAAACAACTAGTGGATCGATGTGTTTGTTCGTCATCCGCGTGATTGATGATGACCGGCGCGGAACGATGGGGGACACCGAATCTGGCGGTTCACGTGTGACAGACCGATAAATTTCAACCTTTCGCTAATTCGACTTTTCCCTCCTACAACCGACGCTGTCGACATTCCTCGCCATGAAATTGCCGAACTTTTGACGTGGCCGAGATCGAACAAAGCTAGATCCTCTGCTCTTTTTCGCGAGCCGGCCGAGGAAAAACTTTCGCCGCCGTTCTCCGAATAGTCGAGGTGACGGAGAGATCGAGATGGGTCAATGCGCTTATTTTATCTTTGCCAATGACGCTGTTGATCCGTCGTCAGTCGCAATCAATATTTTTGCGGCGTCAGTCGCAATGTATAAAATAGTAGTTGCAGTAAAATATAGTAAGCAGATAGAAAATATATAGAAATGCATAAAATTACCTTCATTCTAACTACTTTGCATACTGGAAGCGTATTACTAAGATTTTCACTAACCGCAATGCACGAGAAGGAAGTTTAAGAATCCTTTTTTATTTACATAATAATTAAATTGAGTTAGTGGAGAGACGCTTGACGGTTCACGATTGAAATGGCTATTGCTGTTGAAATATCTGATGCAAAATCCTTAGCCATGAACCACACACTCAAAAATTATGAAATAATAGTTTGTGTTAATAACAAGAACTTGAACAACTAGATAACTATATGAGACACAGGAAAAAAGTTAAACTAAAATCTGTAGCGTACTTTATGGTCTATGCTACAAATATTAAAACTTCAAAAATTGTTTTAAATTTTTAAGTTGTCGAATTTCCCTTGCCTAATCTACAAAGTGAAGGTTAAGCCACTAGTACGTCTGAAAGAAATGTAGTTCAAACTAATACGTAATATACAAACTTTATCTACGTGGTAGCAATCATATTATATTGCTGTTCAAAGATCTATTAAAAGGTACTTCACCATGGACCATGGATTTTCAAAAATTATGAAATATTCACCGGAAGCTAACGTGTCAACAAATACGTCAACATGAATAATTGGTGAATAAAGAAATCCTTTATTAGACGAACAATGATGTCCGGATTGTTCGTGGGTGGCTCAACAACGGCAATTCGGGAATCTGGTTAAGCATCTGCGGCCATTGAAATGACCTGTTAATCGAGCACAGGCTGTCATCGAGTAATAAATCGCCCACGCACGGTTCGCGGGTACGTGCAGAACCGGTCATCGGTGGGTAGTTAAGGATGTGATTCAATCAGGAAGCACACGTGTCCTGGGGCGGGTATCTTCGTTCCAGATGCTACCGGCAACCGTCTTGCTTCCCTCGTAAAAGTCGACATTCGGTGGCAGCAGTAAATTCAAACTACGCGTGGATCGCAGAAAGATTGCTGAGTTGACAGAATCGGGGAGTGGGGAATAGAGCGAACGAGAGAGAGAGAGAGAGAGAGAGAGAGAGAGAGAGAGAGAGAGAGAGAGAAGGCGATCGGAGAATAGATGAGGGGATTACATGTCTGCTTCGAGCTATCTCTAGCCGCCATTACCGAGCCGCGTTTGGTTAATCTGACGCTGACATTGATTCGTTTTGGATTAACTCTTCTTTGGCCGGTGTCAGACTTCGAGCTGTCGTTTCCGTGTCGGCTCGCGTTCCGTCGATTCGAACCCTTCGCCTCGAATTTCAGTAAACTACTTTAACGTTCGCTTGGACAGCGATTCGCTAACGAGCGATCAGGAATCATTTCCGACGAACGGAAGATTCAGACTTCGTTAACACTGGTATTGCTCAACCCTCGAACGGTGGCATTCTTAGAACTATCAGGTGTGACAGAAAATTCTATCATTTTTTTGTTATAAATTCAGTCATTTATTTTATGTTTTTACAAACAAGTCAATTTGTTACAAACATCATTTTCGAGAAAATCCAATTTAATGATCCGTTGGGCTCGCGTGTTTCAGTACAATATACAGAAAGTAGAATTGGTTGGTCATTACCAGACGCGTCAGTAGATTCCTGTTAATAGTTCGCCTATTTGATGAATTTTCAACTCGTTTTATTAAAAATAAGCGTCAAAAGGAAAAAATTTCATCTCTCTTTTCGACTCACATTTGCTTGTAGAAGTACATTTCATACAAATATATATTATTCATATACATACAAATACATACTGAATCTACTGAATCGTCAATTGAATAAGCACATATGTTCCGAATTATGTCGTTTGGTTCCATTTTAATCAGAACAATGTTACAAATATGTTGGTAACTGTATCGTAATACCGTATCACATTGTATGTTCGATTTTGATTCGATTTTAACTGGTTGAATGGACATTTTTATCCTCTGTTTCACATCCTAGAATCATTAATCCTAGAATGCGGGTGTATCACTTTAACATTTCATCTTCTAAAAAATGTTTATATTAAGTAGAATTAATTAAATATTGACACAGATTGTGTACAAATATTTCTAAACAGATTAATAATTATCTGAACCGAGCGAAGCAAATATATTTCAAAAACGAATTGAGGAACAACTAACGTAGCCATTTTAAATACATTTCTACTTGCATTTTATCAAATCGCATACAAATTCCACGTCTGAAATTACATTTCCTCTTCTTGTTAGGTTTCTCCAAAGCATTATTCCCTTGGAAACGTACTAATCTCTAATTTTCACACTAATTATACGCTCTCCAGAATTTGTATTAGTTTGTTACACAGGCTATGGTATCTCCTATTCAATCTGGGCGTATGCAATTCCAACAATACGATTATGCGACCTATCATTATCGTTAATAGCAGCGCCACAATAGTGTCCTCTTACTATTGCATCCCTTCCGCTGTTCCAGTAATAGTGTCTTATTAACAAGCGGCAAATTTCTCGGAGAAACCGAGCGAAGCGGTGCACACGGACCAACGTTCGCAAATCAGACAGGGAGTTAGAGAAGGATTGTAGAAAGCGATGAGTCGTGAAGGCAGCGAACCGGAAGCGCCTGGATGAACGCCAAAGATCGAACACGCGTGTCTCGGCAGGCTTGTGGATGCTCCCCGATGCCCGACAAAAGGATTACAACCTCGGGTTATCCGAAAAAGAGGCAACCCAATGATATTCGCAATTTATTCTCCCTCCACACCCCTCTCTCGTCGAGTTTTCCGGGGATGTGAGCAGATGGTCGGGACCGATCGTCGAATTGAATTTCCCCGGATATGCCAGATTTTATGCGGATTTGCCGGATAAATAGGCGCTGCCCGATTACGGCCGATTGTTCACGCACATTTTGTGCAAACGCAGGGATGCCCTTACTCCGTCGCGGAAGTTTAACATGTCAATGAGTATATTACGGAATCGTTCAGCTGGTTTTGAACCCCGGATGGAAGGATAATTGACGAACAATGCTCGTTGAATCGGGCGGAGACTGTCAACGGTGGATTGATAATTTAAATGCTGTTTGGATATTTAATTCATCGATATTTTCGTGCCTGCTAATTTCCCAGAAAAGCAGTTACGAACGTATGAAAATGTTGAAGATATCAACAATCATGAAAATTTTAAAAATTCATCGAAGCATGGACAATAATACAATCTTTTATAAGTTCGCTGATGTTAGGTATACAAATTAATTTATGACTCTTTGTGCATCTTTTTGGTCATTTACATACGACCAATATATTATATATTCAAGCTGCTGAAACAATGATCAGCATTTTCTATGCAAATACTGCATCTGACAAGTAACTGACGAGTCCAGTAACAAAGAATTTAAAACAAAGTCACAATCGATTAACTGTAAAAACTACGAATTAATTTGTATACTTAATAATAAATGGAAATTGAGAATAGAATTTTAAACAATTTATGTGGACGAAATATTAATCTTTGGTGTGCAATTAGTTTAAACTTCTCCTTAGGGGACCAAAAATTTTCCACTTTTCTGAATGTAATATTATCGAATTTCGCCACGACGTGGCAGAGCTATAAGCTCTGATGCGCGGGATTGAAATTTCAGTGTGCGGAGTTCACTCGATCAAAAGTTATACACGAGTGAAGTTGCTCGATTTTAAGCGCGTTTTGCAGATTAGGACGCCGCCATATTGCTTTGCAAATCGAATTTCTGATATTTAATTTCAGAAAAACACGTAATTAATTAAGCTAACAAGCCCGGATCACTTGCAATTGTTAGTCGCTTGTGTGGCTGGAGGGCTCCGCCAAACTAAAAACTGTAAAACCGAAAACTAACTCAGACCAAAACAGTATCTTTTACCTGAACTATAATTGCATATCCGGATGCCGAAACTCAAACTCTAGGAATCCAAATTGCTATTAAAAAATAGCTACTCTTACGTATCTGTGATACCATCTAGCGAATCTCCTCACTACATCATACCCGCTCCTATTTCCTAAAACCAATATGGCAGCGTACTAACCTGTCCAACGCGCTTAAAATTGAGCAACTTTAGTGACGTATAACGTTTGAACCAGTAATCTGCGCGTACTGGAATTTCAATTCCGCCCATGACAATTTAGAATTCCATTACTTTTGGTGAAATTGTGTAAGATTACATTTAAAAAAGTGAAAAAACGTTGGTCCCCTAAGGAGAAGTTTTGCCCATAATTATAATGTAACAATTTAATAATAAATTTAAATTAATTTTACATATAATCTCAGTTAAAAATTAGTATTACGTCTAATCTTTTTAATACGTATCCTTTAATTGTCGACATACTAACTCTGTAAGTATAATTTTTAAAAGCTTATAAGTAGTGTTTATATATTTAAGGTATGAATATCTCAAAATGTCTCAATATCTTGCAAAAATATAACAGTCCAATTAGATTGAATTCTTAATAAATAGTATAAACATTATTATTTGTGTTTAAAAATCTATATAATATTATTCAATTTTGAAATAATATCTCAAATGTAAAAGCAGATGCAATATGAAAGAGCAAAAGGAACATGTATTAGTATTGCTCACTACATAGTTTCGCACGGAGCGAAATGTAAAATGTCGATCGTGAAAGATGGGACGGAAGTAAGGATTACTGAGGACAGCAGAAAATGGATTTACAACACGTATATTTAAAACACGTACGAATGGTGCACAACGAATTAATAGTACAGTGTTATTATAAAATATATGCAAAATATGTGCAAGACATATGCAAAAATATGTAAAGGTAAATACGACAGATATTTAGGTGTTCCCATTTATGTGGGACACCCTGTATATGCATATATATATATATATATATATATATATATATATATATGTATACATATATCTTTACATACCATGTCATGATTCACAATATTATCACGTGACAATATGCACAACCATTAGGGTGGACCTTATTTTTCGACTTTCGAATTTTTTTCGGGACACCCCCTAGAATTGTGACACTTGACTCAAAAATAAAGTGGGACTCCACCCAGGAAAATAAGATTTTGGACCCTAGGAGCTTTCCACCATGCTCGTTGGATGGCGGAAGCTTTATATTGTTTAAAAATATATTTATTTAAAAATCAGTTTGTACTAAGCGCCGACGAAGAAAATGTCTTTCTCGTTAATATTTACATAACAGCGTTTACTCGAGCTCCAATGGCAGCGGAAGCTCCACGTCAAGATTTGGAATTTTTACAGGAACTGTATGTATACCGTTCTACTGACGAAAAAATAAGTGCTATAGTATTAAAAAAATTTTATAACCATTTATGGTATTTATCAACAGAAGCGGTAGCCTTAGCATTTTTTGATAAGACCGTGGAGAAGAATACAAAATTACGAATAGTGGAGGCACTTACCACTGAAGTCGACGAATCTGATAACATTGAAACCGACGAATCATGTAAGAAATATGAAATAACTCGTGAAGACTTAAAAAACTATGCTGGTAAAGGAATTGAACATTTTATTTCCCACAAGCCACTACGATTTTTTGAAAGATTTTCAATTCCTATAGAATTTTTAAAAAAAGATCCCGATGCATGGGAAGATGACGAGGATTTCAAATTTGGACTAAACTAATTGTTAATGACACTGCTGAGCGCGGTATTAAGCTTATTCAAGACTATAATCAGTTATTATCAAAAAATGAAAAGGAGAAACAATATATTTTACAAATTATTTCCGCAAATAGGAAACAATATCCAGATGTATCAAAAAAGTCATTACGAGATAAATAAATTATTTCAATGAAATTTTCTAAAATAATTTTAGTTTTTTGTATAATGTACTGTATTATATGTATTATGTATATTGTATATATATTAATAATGTATTATGTATAAGCATATGTATAATGTCTAAATATTTTCGCTATTTATAAAAATATAAAAAAATTTCTTAGACAAAAGTTGTATTGTTTATTAAATTAAATATAATGCAAAAAAAAAATTTTTGTAAAGTCAATTTTTGAGATTTCAAGGTCATGAATTTTTTTTTAAATTAATGCTACATTTTGTTTCTACATTATTATAGTGCGTAAAAAGACAAATTCAACGATATATAAAAATATATACTAATGATATACTACAGTGGAGAAAATCGAGTTACAAAATTAGAAAAATTTTCAAAGTTGATGCGGCAGCACTTCTCGTTATCCGATCGATTTCAAATTTTGCACACATTACTTTTGCATCAAGCGTCATAATTCAAGGGGGTGTCCCGAATAAAATTCGACAAAATAATTTTCACCAAGTATAACTAACCATTCCTTAGCGAGATAGATATTTATTAGTAATTATTATATTTTTGATTATTAATAAATGAGAGAAATACAAAAAATATGATGAAAAAAATGTTATTACAGTCACAATATGAAAGAATATGCATTATGAAAAACATATGCAGTATGCAAAAAGTGCAAAATAAAAGATATATTTTCGAAGTTACCTATGATCTAAATTTCTGTCCAGGTCCTATTGGTCGACCTATTTTCGATAAAAATATGCATTTGCATAAACATCCGCAATCTAGTTCGTAACATTATTAATAGATTATGAACTGTGCGTTGGGTCTACATTAGTTATGTATTTTGCAGAAGAGAAATACCAACTCAGAATAGTTGTCGTATTGATTAATTGTAATTAGTAAATCTGATCCAACCGAGACACTGTTCTAAATTCAGGTGCTTTCTCTGATATTTAAAATTTTTTAAACTGAAAATCAAATATTCTAAATTCTTCAATTTACGATTATTGAGATTGCAGAGATGTAGAATTAAGTAGAATTATTCGATATATCTGTTTCTTTGCATGTATAATGAAAATCGTTAAAAATCTGAAGAAGTAATACAAACTGATAACTTCCAGTGTGCTCCAGATCTAGTGTAGTTTTTTGTTATTTTGAGCTATTTAATGTAAAAGTGGTGTATGCCAATTGCTCCCATTGATTTTTTGTTTTCGTACGAAGAGAAACAATGCTCGATTTGCAAATACTTTTCGAAATTAGATTCAACTTGCCCAAAAAGTTGACGTTCTTTGACTTTTCACTTTAATGCGATGCTTTTTGTTTGAGAAAATTGCAGCCATTTTTATCATCAATGTTCAGTAGTCAACTTCACCATTGAACGGCTCATTTATAGTTATAGTAATATACAGGGAGCTTTCTTAACTAACCGGAACACCTAATACTCCATGCCATTGCTTTAAAAACAAAATTGGTGGATCACGATACCTCCTAGAAATGATTAATGCCACGCGTAACGGATTTGGATGTCGTCTTGAGGAACGAACGAAGAATTATCTGGGAGTATGACGGAACGAATTCCTTGCCAAATATTTGCTGAATCGATCGATATTCGTCCGAGACTTGACCGTATTACCAACCGGCTTTTACACCCAGTTTCGTTCGAAACGGATAGCCGGTCTCGCCGTGTAGGTTCCGATAGATACCTCCATTAAGCACTCATGAAAAAATACCGTGCATAAAATTGCGGCTTTCTTTGATCCCTTCCGTAGCTGTGGCGAGCGTATATTAATCCTGCATCCGCGCACCACGCTTTGAGAACTCGAACGTCGCACATATTTTAACACACAAAGAGATTTCAGAACAGTCTTCTTCGCCGACCCGTCCCTGGTCCCCCGGTTGGATTAACATTTTTATGTCATCCGGCTTATTCGCTACAAATTCGTTCTGTTAATTTGTGTAACTAAAGGGCTCGCGGTGGAACGCTTTGCCGCGAAAGTATTTCTCCGGCACGCGAAATTGCTGTTTCCCCCCGTTGCGAGGAAAGTAGAGATATTTACCCAAGAACCCTTTGGTTTCGTTAATGTCTCCCCCCTTCCTTGACGTTCCGTCTTGGGTGCGATCCATTCAATTATGTAGTGCCGCAGCCCCGTTAAATTCTCCATATTTAATACGTAATTTGGAGTGTAATAAAGTGACTATGATTACGCTGCAGATGCTTAGAGGAACGACTCTTTGATATTCGGATCAGGATACACGTGTACCATGAAACAAAATTTCATTTTATCCTAAAACTCATTTCCCAGTTAGATTCAAAACCAACTCAGTATGAATTATATGGAATTTTGATACGTCGAGTGCCACACAAATTTCCTTAAAAGTCATTGAACCAAAACAGTTTCTTTAGTAATGCAAGAATAGAGAAGACAGAGTATATCATAGCTATGATTTTTGTAATACCCTCACACCTGGTAGATTCTAATAAAAAGTGGTTTACTTAATTGAATGTAGGAAAAATTCATTTTAAAGATTGGTCCAAAATTGTGTCGATCATATATGTATATGACCAACATGGCATAAGAATATTTAAAAATCGTCAGAAATATACAAAACAAATAAATTCAGTGTAAGGAATAATGGAAATTACCCATCCATGATTTGAAATTACCCATTATATGATTTGTTAAATCCAAATATACTATTTTATCGATAATTGTCCACAACACGGGTCCGGTCACGGAAAATTATTGTAAATATGATCCAAATTATATCGTGTTTGGTATTATTTTAATTAGAAAAATGCCACGAATATGTTGATGAAAGTTCCATAATAAAATATAGAAGTTTTGTCGTTGGATTAGTAGTGCTCTCACACCGATATACTGGACCCGTATTATGTTACACTTCTCGGCGACCAAGGCCCCTCACGGGGTATACCCCTCGGAAGTGGGGATAGTTCTGGTACAGTTATCGGCCAGATATTTCTGATAGTTATCGATAAAATACTGTAGGTTAATCAAGTGATTTTTCAAACCATACTACAAATGTTGTCCCAATCTACTTGTCTCAGGGCATTTCCGATCGCGAAAACGCGGTCTTTAGGGAAAATCTGGAACTGACTCCTATGTCAGGGGCCTTTTCGTTAGGTTCGTTCTTATGTAACAATCGTAGCGCACGGGGCAGCAGTTCGGGAAGCGAAAAGATTAGGAAAGTGGGGGACGCCTTACTTCCGCGTACCATATTGTACAAATATTTGAGTTACTGCTGCGTTAGCTGTAATCGCGTAATGTCGCTATGTAAAGTGCGTTCCTAGATTTGTGTGAGTACTTGTTGCCTGTCAACATTAAGGCGGAAGGCCTCAACTTTCTGTAAGCTGGCCACCATTATTTCCATGGTTCCAGTAACTTTTTCGAGTGTCCTGGAGAAACCCTTCCCGGTCCTTGTTTCTGTGGTATCGTTCTTACTAGACGTTCCCGGGGCAGTGCGACATAGAGGATGGGCCTGCGATTGCGACTTGGAGTTTTCTAGCGTAAGGTGCCGTATGATGATCTCGCATATTTTCCCTTACGAAATGTATTATATCCTATTTATGGCGTAGTGTGCGCTATAGTATTTTACCGAAGACTAAAATATTGTCGGGTATTCTACTGTTAGTACATAGTAGGCTAATTCGTTCGCTGCGGAATGGTTACGGGACGTTGCATTATGCACGACTAACAATAAGATCCAAGTGCCGTATTTCGCCTCGGATACCGTCGACCGCAACAGTCGGGAGCAGAATTTTGTACCGCGCGCGACTTAACCACCTAGTCGCGACTCTTTGCAAAATTGACGCGTTGGTTTACTTTAACCGTAACTGTTTATCGTTGCCGTGCATTTTTTGTATTAAACCACCACTAAACCATACTTTCGAAGATACGCTTATTCTATGAGAACCGTTGCTGCCGTAGGGGACGTCCTTCGCTCCTTCACGTAGAATCCTACCCCTCGTTTGAGTTTTCCAGACAACTCGCGATGCTCGGGAGGTTTTAACGAAGTAGACCGTTATAGTGCTCAAACACTTTTTGTGCGGCACCTCGGGGGTGCCTGGCGTCCGATAAAGGACCTGAAAGTGCGTTGCCCAGCCTACGGGCCTATAATAGCCCCTCCTCTGGAGGCACGGAAAATACACGGCGTGGTAATATATATATACAAAACCAAAAAATGAAAAAATGATTCAGTAGAGGGAGAGAATTCTGCAGTTACGTATAAGCAATCGAAAATTCGAGCAGCACACTTTGCAAACTAGATCGTTTGCCTAACAGAGGTTGGCATATATGTTCACATACGCAGGGTCTCGTCATGTCATAACCGCTTTATCGACGTTTTCGAAATTGGAACTTCAATCAAATCCCTTTCGTCCGAACGAGCTAGTTTGTAAACCAGTAGAAATCTCGTAACAACCTAATAACGAAATTAATATAGTTTCCAAGTCACTCACCCCAAAACTTCCTTCATTACCATCTAAATACTCGACCAGCTACCATGATCACGGGAGTCCAACTAATCCCAGCGTTAGCGCAGCTATTGGCCTTGTATGTCGCCACTTTATTGTTCGTACTCACGACAGCTAATTATTGTTTTCGTTCCGTAAAGGAACCTATTTCCCAACAAGGATTGCATACATAATATTAAATGTAATGGTAATTAGTAGACTGTGGATAATTACGCAACATAAAAATTTGCTAAGTGGATTGTACGGAACATAAGTCGAATTATAACAAATTCCTTGTCTTAATAATTTTTCCGTCATAGTTTTCTCTTGTATCCATCCATTTTTATTATTTTATAATTTCAATCCAAAATTTCATTCTATTTTAATTAATTATACATTGTCCGTTGTTTCTAATGGCTTGTTGTCAATTACAAGGTATCATAACTATGAGCTATTAGGATGATAAATAAATCACTACATCATATTTTGTTTTTTAAAATCGTACTTACTTATTGCTCCATCTAATATTTTCAATTTTCTAAAATTATTAAGACAAGAACTGCACTTCAATCTCCCATAACAATTAAATAGAATTGAATCCATACGAGTTCTTTGAAACACAACAATTGTACACCAACTGAACAATGAGATTACTCATCATTCAGTTTGTTTATGCACGATAAATATGTAAGAACCATGGTGACATTTATCCATGACAATTATGCAAATATGCAAATGTGTACGAAAAATATGCAAATATACTCGAAATATTTGATATTGATGTATTTCATACTTTTATTACAGATTTCGCAAAATATACGATTTCCATTATTTTATTTTATTTATATTTGATCGCCATCGACCCATCTTTCCATTTATGACGGTCTACTCGTTCGTACTTCTAGCATTTTTTAAGTATTCAAAAACACTGATAAATTCACACAATTTTCAATACCATCAAACTAGTCGGATTTTACCAGTAGAATCTGAAATGTAAACTGGAATTCAAGTTATATGTATAACAACCAATGAATGATTCAAAGTTGTGAAAATATATGTTATTGTAGTCTACAATAGTATAAATTACATGTATGCACTCTTGGAAGTGTGTTCTTAAGGTTGTTATGTGGACTGAATTTACAGATAGATGATACATTAAATTATTTTAACGAACAGATTCAACGTTAGCATGGAAATATGCACAAATAGGACGAATAACATATACGTGAATATATACTACATGTCTTTAATCATAAAAATGCAGATTATATGCATTATTCAAAAAAGGCAAAATAAAAAAATGAATTTTTAGAACTCCTTAAGCACGAAACATATTGGTGCCTTAGTCCCATTGCTTTATCTGCTTTTTATAAAAATATGCATTTGCATAATGATTCGGAGTCTACTCATTATATTGCAGAAAGTCATTGATCAGAATGGGACATATTTGTCCAACTATATTGTTGTCCAAATTCAACATAAACTAAAAATCAATGGTCAGAAAGATTTTAAATCTTCTCTGAGAAGCTAACATTCTTTTAATATTCCCTTTTGCTAGTAAGTTCACTTGACAATGCGTAATCCTAAGTGCGACGTGACTTATTTACACGAAACAGTCGTCCGTTCGATCATCCATTGATCATCTATTGATCATCGTTCTATCATCACCACTCGCAGCCCTTCGTGCTCTACGAACAAACCTGCCTACACAAGAATTTATGAGCGGAGCAATGGCGGACGGTGTGCTTTGAGTTGTTACCGCTGACAAATCCGAAAATCGATGGAGCCGAGTAGCCGGTGTGTTCTCACTCCGTACCCGGTAGCTAATGTCTGTTTGCTTATCCATCGATCTACTCTTAATGAACCTTCTGATCATTATCTGCGCAGTCGTTGTGTCCTTCCGTTTCCGGCAGATAGGTCGGCCGGCCGAAACTTCGTCGAACAAGTTTTGCATCCTGCCGTTGCCGCTCGTAAAACCAGATTCATGAACTGTTGATCCATCAAGGGACACGTGGAGATCTGTGGATCTATGTGTCGTCCAAAGAAGTTGGTTCACAGTCAATTACTTAATCCATCGACTCCTGAAGAGCTCTACAAACTCGCGTGTTTGTGAATTTTAACCGGATACGTTTCCCCATTTAAAAGTCTTAGAAACATTATTTGCAGTTGCTCCAAAAAGTGGTTGCTATAGTATAGGGTAGGCAGTCAAGGCCTTATATGATCGAAATTATAACAGTGTAGTTATCGATAATGTTTTCAAAATTGCAAATTTCATGTCGGAACACGTTTTGGAGCTTCAAACTATACAATAAATATAGGGCACAATCCGAGGACTTTACACGACTGAAATTATAACAATTCAAATATTGATAAGTTTTTAAGAATTGGAGATATAATGTTGGAACATTTTTGGATGCTGCAAACTTTACGATAATGTAATGTACAGGGTGTAAAGAAATGTTTGGTCTTGGCTGCCATTGGCGTATTCTGAATATTCAGGTCGATGATGATCTCTAAAAGAAAGTTGCCAAAATTGTCCTTGACTTTGAATTTCAAGGTCAACTTTTTTTATTGCATTGTATTCTACGCGTTGTGGAAATAAAAAGTGTCAAAGGAACCATGTGTCAAAACTGAATAGTTCTCATAAAAAATAATAGCAAAGTCTTATTATTAGTACTACCTATTTTCTTAAAAATTGTTTACATTTCTAATAAAGCAAGTATTTAATTTTGTTGTTCATAGGCTATTTATCAGAAGTCTAACATAATCAATCATAATCAATATCACCTTTTAGGTCTTGAAAGATGATCATCTTCTATTAAGAAATATTAGGAAAAATTGGTCGCTTCTATGGCATAGAAGAAGAAATTCAAGATGATCATTTTTCAAGACTGAGAAGGTAATATTGATTATGTAAGACTTCTGATAAACAGCACATAAACAACAACACTAACTACTTGCTTTATTAGAAATGGCTAACTAATGGATAACTAGCAGTTGTAATAATATAATGAGACTTTGATATTATTTTTTATGAGAACTATTAATTTTCCACACATGGTTCCATTGACGCCATTTATTCCCATGACATGTAGAATACAATGCAATGAAAAAAAAGTTGACCTTGAAATTCAAGGTTAAGGACAGTTTTGCGGCTACTTTCTTTTACAGGTCTTCATCGATCCGAGCATGCAGAATACGCATATGACAGCCAAGACCAAACATTTCTTTACACCCTGTACACTATGAGGGTTTCATATGACCGATATTATACCAGCTTAAATCGACAATTTTTTAAAATTTGGGAATTCAGTGTTTATACACTTTTTGGAGCATTACAATAATATAGGATACAGTCTAGGAGCTTTATATTTATGTGTATGTATCGATTGTACTTGGTATGAATCAAATGTATATAACAGCAATTAATTTGTTAACAACCACTTTTTTGTTGTCCTTTTTGTCATATGAATTCTCGAGGTATAATATAACCATAAGATACATGTGTCAGTAAATTCGTCAACCTTCGCTATTGCGTGAATGTCTAGTAAATTCTTCAAATACTTATGAAATTATTCAACCGTAACTGTTACGCTTTTTATAGTTTAATTGAAATGTAAATATTGCCATTCGATCCTTAGTAGCAAAAGCATAATTTAGCTAAAATGAAATATAAAAGTTTAAATGAAAGCTGTTTGAGATTTTCTATGGAGGCCAGGTGAAAGAAAATACCGCGGTGCACAACTATGACTATAGGTTTATTAATATAATAATTAGACTGCCGATCGCGCACGTCTTTACGTTTGAGAGTTCGCACACAGAAGAGAACGACGGTCGCGCGGTAGCGATCAACGAGTTGCCAAACAAATGATTACTTCCTCACGCATCTTACGCGAGCACTTTGAATGTCTCATCAAAAGCTAAATAAAATTGTCAAATATAATCCACATACTGCCACAATACTTCAAAATGTAAATTAGTTTCTGCAATTTGGTGTCACATATTAGTCCAATTCCTATTGTAACCTTTTTGAAACTGTATAATTAAAGAAGGCTCAGATAACTCAAGATATTGTACGATGCAATGTTAAACTACAGTGGATCCATCAATAAGAAGTATTTGAGCAGTAACTACCGGATTCTCGAAATATTGCCAACATTTAAACTGTGATAATTTCGTAAAAAATGATCGTACGACAATAGATTTGTATTTGTTTTAAAGATAGAAGCCTTTGGATTAATAATCCATCGTTTATTTTATTTTAAGGTTTTTTCATGATTTAGCGGGGGATAACCAAAAGCACGTTTTTTCTCGAAAATGTTATACTGTTGAAAAGATTCAAAATTTTGTTTCGTGACTTACAACGACATCTTGAAAATTTATGCACATTGGTTTTTAGCCGTTTTTCTAACTTTCTTATGAGAAGTGTGCTACCATTTTTATATAAGTATGAGTTACCCCATGAAGGTTTACACGGCGTGTAAAAAAATCTTACGTCATAACCAGCATTATGGTTGCAATATTTGTTTTTACGAAATGATCACAATTTAAATATCACCAATTGTTAGAGAATCAGAAATGTAGCTCTCTTGCATTCCAATATTTTCATACTAAACCTACAATGTTTCATAGGGATTTCAGATTCGCCCGTATTCATTTTCAGCAGATCTGAAAAATGACATTGACAAGCATGAAAGTTTTAAGCTGGAATTCCAATCAGTTTGAATTTTTCACAATGAATGACGAGCAGAACAGAGACAAAATTCTTTTGGAAGTCAGTAGTGCTGAAAGATGTCTTTAACTACGAAAGAATAATGTCCAATTTATGATCAGTTTGCTTCGTTTAACATTAGGTTTATGGAGCTCTAAAACTGGCTATTTTACGTTACCACATAAAACTACCGAGAATGTGTCCACCTGAATTTTCAGTCATTCTTTGAATACTAAATACCAAAAGAAATAAATTCTCAATCTCGATAATCGTAAATCAAAAATATTAGAATGCGTCATTTTGACGCGTCCCGAGAACCTAGTGTTAATAAACAATTATCGGTCGAAAATGCTTCTATGAATATTAGTTTGCGAAGAGTAAAAGAAATACGGTAATATATGTATAAGTACGAGGCTCACCGATGAAAGGAACCATGTGCACAGTTCCGAATTACACGATACTATTTTTATATCATCGTGGAAGTAACACGGTCTTTCACTACCATTGAAAATACGTGGAAAAATCGGCAAAAGGGAGATGCAACGAGCAAAAATGTTTCCTCTGCCCGGTCTGTCCATTATTTCGACACAGAACGCAGCTATCCATTAGTCTGAAAATGGATTTCGTAAAATGCATTTATGTCATCAACTTCGCGATAGTAACAAAATGGACGTCCAGCTGCATTAACTGCATACTAAATGGACTGTCGAATTTAACTAGACTTCCATTAGACTTTCTGAAATGCAGAAGTACTCGAATTAACGCGTCGTTGTTATACCTACCCGTTCAAACCTTTAATTCCACTATTTAATTTTAACGTTCTTCTAACTAATCAACGCAACAGAGCTTATTTTCTAAACGTTGACATTGTTAGGTAACATCTACTGAACGAGAAAAATTATAAATGTTAAACGGAAATGTTAAATGTGTATTATGAAGAATGAACTCGGTTTTTATTATGGGAAAATTAACAGATACAGATCTCTTAGGTAGCATAATAATATCAAATAATATACAGGGTGAGTCACCTAACGTTGGCACCTCAAATGTCTTTGTTGATTCTAAAGATACGTAAAATATGGTAAGGACAAAGTTGAATGGTACAATGAGGCTGACATGATGCCAAAAAAAATTTTATTTTTATGTAATTTTTTTAGAGATAGAGGTCACCTTGTCCTTTTCATTACGAATTCAGTGACTACAATTACTCAAGGTCATTCAAGGTCGCGAACAGAGATAACGTATAAGATTTAACATCGATACATGCCTGTAACGGGGCTTTGAAGGAATGTTGAACTCTGTCCATGACCTTGAATGACCTTAAGTAGTTATAGTCACTGAATTCGTAATGAAAGGGACTATCATTGTAGGTGTTTAAAAAAGGGTGGTTCCATTTAAAAAAAGTCAAGGTGACCTTGATATCTCTAAAAAAATGGCATAAAAACAAAATTTTTTTTTGGCATCGTGTCAGCTTCATTGTACCATTCAACTTTGTCCTTAACATATTTTACGTATCTTTAGAAACAACAGAGCTATTTAACGTATATAGTAGAAATAACATAAAAGAATCAACTTTATTTTATGTGAAGATGAACTGATGAGTTTGAATAATTTGTTGATTGATTGAATTAAATCATTCGAATAAGATAAAAAATAATATGAGGTAATCATAATACGATGTTATGGTGAGATTATCTGTTATTTCTTTAAAGATTTATTGAAATATAAAATGCAGAAATAAACTAATGTACAATTATTTTAAAATAACACCTAGCCAAAGGAAATACTAATCAAATAATCAGTTTTCTTCTACAATATTTTATTATTTCACAATGTGTATGAAATATTTCTAAATGTGAAATAATGTACAAAACAATAATCTTTTACTTCTGTGCTTGCAAGCAAGTTAACCTTAAAATACGGATAAAATAATTTTTCTTCGGTAAGATAATTGTTGCAAGTGAGTGAATGGAAAAATAAAATAGTACTTATTCAGAATATTCATTGTGAATGCCGAAGTGTTCGTGTATTCTAAATGCATTGGAAAATCAAAGGAGATATCGTGAATGAGAAACATGTTCCTTCATGGAGGACCCTTTACACTGATGAGCCGTGTCCACTTGATGAAAGGTAGGACGAGATCCTTGCCAATATCCTTGTGTTTGCATCAAACTAGGTTGTCCCCTGAGCTAATGTTGTCCCCCGATTCGGGGATCTCCCTAATGATCTCGTTTTCGAGAGGAAGTCGTCATATTAAGCAACACACGGTAGGGTATTTTCACCGAAATCGAAAGTCAATTTCAAAAATGTTGTGGATGTTGCAACGTTTTTCCTGTCCGACGTAGTTGAACGTCTGAAAAATAAGGCTTCAGTATTGTTTTTTTATTTGTACAACCGTGAAATAGTAGATTTTATGGAGGGTCGAGAGATTGTATATAAATCTCATAAATAACAAGCACATTTCAGACTTTAAATTAGTTTTTGTTGCATTTGGATGAATTCTGACGAAGTTATAAGAGTTTAAAGACTGAGCTAATTTTTAGATAGGCGGTTTGCTCTTTAAAAATTCAGTTCAATCTCGATTTATGCGATCATACTTTGTTCACTTATAATCGAATCATATTATAAACTGAACAAAATCATTCAGCGGCGAGACATTCCATATTTGAACAGAATATTCTACTGTGATCTTTAAATTTTCATTACAGATCAAATCCATAGTGTTAAAGAAAAATTTACGCTTCAGACGAAAATGCCTAGATTTAATTAGCAAAAATCAATTCCTAAACTTAATTGTTTATTTTGAAAGTTACATAATTTATTTTTCTATCTATTCTTGTAACTTGAATGTTTTCTCTTATTTTTGTTTGCTACTAACATCAGACGTGTGTAACAACCACGATTTAATATTATACCTTAAGAAAATGGAATTAATTTTATACGTCTACAACTTTTTTATAACAACATTTCCTTTCATATTTTATAAGAATGACATAACTATGAAGATTGTTCTCGAAACGAAGGTTGGCAGCAAACTTATTAAAAAGTAACATATGCCACTTAAAAAATAAAAGGTTGTATTATGTGTTTCACGAACAACGTGTAAACTTAGTAAATTTAGAAAATAAATCTTGTTTTTTTCTTAATAACAGAGGTATTGAAATATTTATACGGTGGTTGTAAAAAGTATTCGTACACCTTTAGAAATCCAATAACTTTTGTAAAATTGGATCAAATGACTTCAATTATTTCGAGATGTTAGATGCATTAGTTTACTAGGTAGCGTGTAAATAATTGTATCTATAAATTGCTATCGGTCGGAATTGCGACGAAAATAGTAGTGATCACAATTTTTAACTTCCTTATCTGTGCCTGTAATAAAAATCGGTTAACGTTGTTATGAGTTACAAACATTTAAAGTTTATTACATAAGGACAAAATTCCCTGAAAAGACCAAGAATCTGCGACTTTCACCCTTAAACTTTAATCTTGTAATGTTTTTAACTCATAGCAACATTAACTGACTTCGACGAAGCTTTATGCATGTATCTAACTTACGTAGATTTACAAAAGGCGTATTCTAAATTTTCATTATAGGCAAAGATAAAGAAGTTAAAAATTATGACCTTTACCTTTTTCTTCACAATTTCCACCAATAGCAATTTTTAGAAAAAATTATTTACACATTACCTAGTAAACTAATCCTTTTAACCTTTCAGATGAACTGATGTCATTTGGTCTAATATTAAAAAAGTTATTTCATTTTTACAGGTGTACGAATACTTCTTACACCCACTGCAGTAATTTTCGAGTGCTTTTAACCAGACGGCTTCGAAAGAAATATTCAACCGTAGGATAATGTCGACTCACAGTCAGAGGAGACGCTAAATCAGGGACTAGCTAATCCGGTTAGACGTTCCTTGTTAATGCTAATCATTTCGGCATTTGACTCGGAAATCTCGCTTAATGTAATCTCTGTATTAGCCACCAATCCCCGATTTCACCCCTTTCAGTTCTCAACCCACGCAACTACCTTACTCGACTGCTATGCGTTACCTGAATTTTCGTCGGTCTGATATCAAAGCTATAAAATCCTGTTACATTATTCCCTTAACCTTGTTATACGTTTACGATAAAAGCTGTTGTTGCTTTATTAGCAAGCGAATTGTCTTTGTTCATAATTTTCAAAGAATTAAGAGAGCCCAAATAAAATTTATGAAAACTGGACCAAGACAATTTTGCGAGAGAAAGATGTTAATCTATTATAAAAGAGAGGTTATATTTTACGCAAATATCGAAGCTTCGAAATTCTATTACAGTATTCCCTGAATCTTCCTATACGTTTACGATAAAAGCTGTTGTTGCTTTATTAGCAAGCGAATTGTCTTTGTTCATAATTTTCAAAGAATTAAGAGAGCTCAAAGAAAATTTATGCAAACTGGACCAAGACAACTTTGCGAGAGAAAGATGTTAATCTATTATAAAAGAGAGGTTATATATTACGCAAATATCGAAGCTTCGAAATCCTATTACACTATTCCCTGAAACTTCCTATACGTTTACGATAAAAGCTGTTGGTTGCTTTATTAGCAAGCGAATTGTCATTGTTAATAATTTTAAAACAATTAAGAGAGCCCAAATAAAATTTATGAAAACTGGACCAAGACAACTTTGTGAGAGAAAGATGTTAATCTATTATAAAAGGGAGGTTATATCTTACCCAAATTTCACAGCTACGAAATCCTATTACATTAATCAATGAAACTTCCTATACGTTTACGATAAAAGCTGTTGTTGCTTTATTAGCAAGCGAATTGTTATTGTTAATTATTTGAAAACATATAAAAATGGCCACATCTAATTTTAAAAAACTGGACCAAGACAATTTTGCGAAAGGAAGATGATATTTTAAAACAGAATTTATAGCTTATGTAGAGTATGTTTGAATATACAGGGTGTCCCATGAAACTGGATCAGGCAAAGCACAAGAAACTGCAACCATTGGTGCAATCAAATAGATAGGTTTCCATTTTTAAAAAAAGTGCAGTTGCATTTTTCGGATGCACCGATGTACAGAAGTGCATAAAATTTGTTGCATATTATGCAGCGTCTGATACCATTCAACTTTTACTTATGACCTCCTTACCAATAGTAGAATGGAAATTGCGGAGTATTACTAAGAAACCATCTCCTTACCAATAGTAGCATCACTGTTCAGAACGGCCGTTCACTGCTTTGTTTATCAATTTTTGGAAACATATTTTTTAAGGTATTTCTTGTAGATACGTTAGTATTCCTTTTTTTCTGATGTAACAGCTGTCTATTTCGTTTACCCAACAGAAAATGAGTAATTAAATGTCGACTTTGATATTCTGGATCTTATTCACCCAGGTTGCGCTGCCGGAGGGTTAATACTCGTATGTAACTATTAATAATATAACTATTTGTGGATTTAGACGAAATTTTACTATCTCATTTTCTATTTTCAATTTCTACTTACCATTTCGGTAGAGATAAATATTAAATCTAAATATAATATTAAATACAATTTAATTGAATCACTGCATTTTCAAAATATATTTTAAAGGTTCACTAAAGGGTTGACAATTGAGCAAACTACGTGTAACTATATAAATCTTGCGTAGAAGATCATACAAGTTCAGATACCGGAACATATACGTTTCTTGTATACTCGATGCTCGAAATATTTTTATTAAGGTCTGACAGTCGAACGCAGCTGTACGGCAATAACATTTCAAAGCAGCTGACTACAAAAGGAAGAAGTTGAGAGGAGCGCTGTAGGGGACTGCATAGAAGTTCGCTAGACTTCGCAGAAGCTTTTGGTTTTCCATAGGTCAATGTGTTTTCTATGAACCCTGAGGGCGCGCAGATGCGCCGGATGAGATTTAAGTTCGAAACGATAAACCACGCCGCGAGACTGCTGTCCTTAAAACCAACTTTATCACTTGGTAGGGCCTTATCGAAGTTTACGGGTCGACGAATACGGGGTCCGCGTGGCCAAGCGTTTCCACGCGATTAGAAATATTACAGACCTTTACGATTCTCTGAAGGACTTTGTTCACAGGGAGAGCCGGCAGCAAATCCTAAGTTTTCTTCGCGGTACGTGTACAGCTAGACGCGATGTTACAAGCCACGGGTGGAGTTCAATTGTCTTTGTCTACGTCCTGGAAACTTGTAACCTTTAATTTCTGTTTCCCCAACAAAATAAATGTCGTCGGACGTCGGCATTTTGACGGCGCCTCGCGAGCTTCGTAATACTACAGAAATGTAAAATGAAAAATTTCAAGATAAAAATTACCGAGAAAATTCAAGTGGAAATAGAACTACGATGCGATGAAATGTATTTCATAGTCACTTAATATTGTAGATGCTTGAATTATTTACTCTATCAAGACTTCCAAGTGCTTCTAGTTTTTTAACATATTACGAATATTGTGGGCGTCAACGACGGAGGTAAAACTTACCACAACATTCGTTCACGACCATTTGAAGAAACTATTGATAATACACTCAAAAAGATAATAAACGAGAAGGTAGTACATGTGTGACTATAATTTTAATAATAAACCTATCACGGTCAAATGACCAGTTTTTTATTTTACAATTATTGGCATTATAAAGCCACTTCCATGGGAGATGACTGAATGGTTTTATTTATTGTACCACACATTATGATAAAAACGTAACCCTAACCTTTTCCGATTATAAGGTAACATAAGAACATCAATCAGTTTTAGTATTCGATATGTTTAGTGTTCACACCAAATCACTACGGGTCAAATGACCTGTTCCATCGCGAAAGAACACGCCCACGTAGAGTTTGCGTCGACAAGGTTTATGACACGGACGTGACGAAAAGGCCATTTTTGAGATTAAGACCTTTTTCACATTTGGCGACCATCCGACGTCCAACTTTCGTTTCCGTCCTTCCTCAATAGCCGTGACGTATCGTAAGCCGATAATTTCTGAAGAGTCGTCCCAAAGCGAGCGAGCAACGGTACTCAGAGTTATCGAGGATAAACCTGAAGGAATCCCGACGACGCTGTCGAGGGTCTCAAAGACTCCACGGCCTTGCAGGTAACACCCCCACTCTACCCAAGACAACGCGCGCTCTGGACGTAAAGGTAGGGTGGGAATGATTCGTAAAGAATGTGCCGATTGGGAAAATTCATCGGCAATAACCAATCGGCGCATTTCTGCTGCATCGACATGAAAGATCTCCAAAAACAAGGGCAACGCTTACAAGTGCAAAGGCAGCCTAGGTGCTCCCCAACTGGAAAATTTTTAAAACATTCTACGTTCAGACAGCAGTCTTGATACATCGATCGAACAAAAACACGAGTAAAGTCACGCTCAGCCACCGCTCGTTACTAAAAATCCAATCAACCAAAATTAGTTTGGCGGGTGATCAGTCGGCGACACAATTATCGAAACGCGTCCAACAGGATCCCGAGATTTACAACCTCGGGTGGGTTGACGGTCGAAACCCGCGCGTGAGACATAGTTCGGTCGCAACGCAACATGACCCCTTTCAGATTTTTTATGTCACACTTATTGAAGATATCAAGATGCTTCCACTGGAAATGATTATACGAGTTGCTATATTAAAATATACGTTATGATAAAAATCGCACGAATTCTAAATAAATTCAATCGTGTCATTTTTATAAGGTAACACATACTAGTCAGCTTTAATGGTTGGTAGGTTTAGTGTTAATATACTTACGTTCAGAGTACACACATACTTATGTTTAAAATTTTTTAAGCTTCTAAAAATGTTTTAATACTATTTGCAAAATGCAATTATATCAATTGCTACCCTTACTAATGTGTGAGATTTCATTTACTCATTTTTATTATACATGAATAAAACCTGCAGTCTAGTTATTAACCCTTAGCACTCGAATGGCGACTCAGAGGCGCCACTACAAATTATTATACCATTATTCAAAATGTTGTTTACATTATTAAATTTGTTTATATTTTATAAATTACTAAACATTTAAATATTGTATGAGGTACTATATCAGTTTCATACGCATGGAAATATTCTAGGTTAGAAGAAATGTTTGATTTTTGAGTTGAAATAGCTCCGAGTGCAAAGGGTTAATAAATTTGTATAAATCCATTGTTTTTTACCTCTCCTTAGTTTTCAAAAATGTCTTCAATCCTGGATAACTATTGTAATAGTTTGCGATACCAAATGATTCACTAAATGATTCACTAAATTAACTTAATAAATACTATCAAATAAAACTAATTAAATTTACTATTCTGTTTCAATGTAATGCAAAGTATTTTTGATGTTACATAAAAAGAATATAATTGTTATATTCGTATTTGTAATTGGCGTGTTCTTTTCCATGCACGATAGTTCAGTAATTTAGGTTTAATATTCTTACTGGTTGTTCTCCATAGGATCCATCATACGATTATATCTACTATTTACACGTTTTTACTGAACTTGATTGATGCATGATTTTTACAGAAATCTGCAGTAATTATTATATTTCCACGTAATGAAGGCAGCTATGGCGTACCTCGAAATTGATATGTGCTGTTTGATTAAGCCGCTATAAATTAATACCACTGAACCAATTTGAAGTATGTATGTTTGATGCTTGATTTGCGGTACTTCTGATAGCACATATAAATATTAACAAACCTGTCACAATATTATTTCTGAATGTATGTATCAACTCATTGAACTTTCATTGTGTTATATCTGTTCGGACACGTGCATTTTTCGAACTTAACAATGTTTGTACTTGCATTAGTTAAATATTACTTAAAAATGGTTGTCATAATATTAATGCCACTCAATATAAATTCATCAGTTCTGAAATTGACTAAATTATAAATTCGAGTGAGACCTTTAGTATCAAGGGACTAGCAATCGTTAATAACCCGTTGCGGTCCAACGTGTTCCTTCTCTTTTATTTAAGAATTCGCTACAGAATTATATAGCACAATTATATTCCTAGTTTCCTAAATCTACTTCGAAAAGATAAGAAATACTACAATTTTACTAACATGCCACGTAATTGTGAAATTATTAATGAATGTAATGGAAATCAATCAAATACGGAACTATTGATGCAAGAATCAACGTGGAGTGTGGTTTAACATAGGAGGGTTATTATTTGACATAAAGGGTTAATAACGCTGAACGCTTCTATGAATGAAATACTGTAGACTGTAGAACCAAAAAGTACACCAGGGTTGGGCATTTTTATCTCAATTAATACAAAGCCGTCTCCACCATGGCACCCACATTCCCCCATTTGCATCTGCCGTTACCATAGAGGAAGGAAGTGCTTCGCCAGTCGCGAACAGTGCGCAGGCCTCGCGCATGAAAGAGAGGTTGGTGGGAGAAGGAGGTGTTTGAGGGGCTCCTACTGTGCCCATCACTGAAGTACACGAACACGAAATACCCGATTATCGAAAAATTGCCTATGTTTAAACTGTGATTATTTCGTAAACAATGATCGTACGGCAATAAATTTTAAAACTGTGTCTCATAATCCATCGTTTATTTTAGTTTAAGATTTTTTTCACAATGCAGCCGGCGAGAAAGTCTAGACGTGTTCTTTTTTGAAAGTGCTACGCATTCACACGTCTGAAAGCATTCAAATATTTGTGTCGTGACTAAACCACTATGAATTATAGAATTGAAGTTTTCTCTTTCCAACGACACCTTAAAAATTTTTGTACAATTTTTTTAGTCCTTTTATCAATGCCGAGGCTGGCAATCAGGGACGGTTTATGACACATGTAGGGGCTGCCAGCCCTAACTGCCCAGCAGTTAGTTAAGCGTTTTTGAAATTAACTTCGACGTGTCATAAACCGTAGCCTTGACGAGGAACTTGCAGAAAGAAGGTAACGCTTCACGGACACCGGCGGACCTTCGACCTGGAGTTACTCGACACGGTTGCCGAATTGTCCATCCATTGCGTGAGGAAAAAGAGCAGTTTTCCGCTCTCCCACCAGGGCGCGAGGGAAAGGGACGTGGGCCCAATGCGACATCGACGCCTTCGCGAGGGATGATGATTAGAACATTTTTGACGTTTCAGAGGAAACTATTGGAGTTCTCCTCAGAACACTTTCAACTGCTAACACGAGACCATCGGGGTCCTGATCAGAACATTTGAGTTCTCAAACGAAACCAATGGGGTTTCATCAAGTCACGGGACTTTGGGAATTTGAATAGTTCAAAGTTGTACAATAGCGCTTAAATAAAGGTGTCGCTTAATCAACCGCATTTAGTTCATTTCCCACATCTGTAGGTGGTCCTTCGAGAAAACACGGTCCGTGCTCATCGCGTGCTATACGCAGCGATAGTGATCGCGAACTATATTACTATATTACAGTACTATAAGTTACACCATGCGAGCTTTACACAACCGAACTTGTTCCTCATTTTTGTACCATAAAACAGTGACAAAAAATAGTGCATCAATTTTGAAGTAGTCGTTGCGAAGAGGTGACCTCATTCATCAAATCCATGGCAGTTTCGTTGAGGCGATAAATTTTTCAAACTCTCTGGAGAAGTTTGTATTTGCAGTATTTCTTAGGAAAATGGATATTTAGTTTCCGACCTGCTGGATCTTGTAAAAATGTCTTAGACGAAAATGAACACTGCTTTGCGAAAATTGATGCTTCGAGCTTTAAAATTAGCCCAGGCTTATGGTTTACTTTTTTTATGAAATTATCGCAATTTAAGTATCGACAATTTCTCGAACATCGGAAATGTAGTATTTAAATACTCTTTTGATCCACTGTTGGTGCAACTTGTGTGAAGTGTTCTTTTAGAACTGTGTCAGACTCTCAGTACGATACACAGGCATCGAGCCTGAAGTATCAAGCTAGTCCAAAGATGCGAACAGTGGCTGCAACATGCCGCTACCACGTTGAGCAAAATAATTATCCAAACTTATTAGCGAAGCTTGTAAGTCGCTGGCGGAAACAGGCGATGCCCAAAGATCTCGCCGACCAGCAGAGCAGCGGTGAATGTAGAACATAAATTAACAGGAAGTTGCCCACCATGGTTAAATAAACCGTTCGGTTTCCAGCGAATGAGGCCCTTGAGCGATTAATAACTTGGAGCAGAAACGGGCGTCGCGTCGCGGGTCGCACAGTGGTCTCAATCGAAGAGTTTAGTGACATTTTGTTATAACTATTGGACCATTTAAGATATTGCAGTGACATTCTCACTAAAAATATTTTTAAAATAGTCATTTTCAACTAGAGATACTTAAATATTTTTGTATTTGTTAAGAAATAATTTTGAATTACTTTTCATTGATATTTTTGATTAAAAAATAACTTGTTTAATATAGTTTCTCAAATTATATTTTACTTTCTGTAAACAATAATTGTTAGTGTATGTGTTCATTTTTAAAACATAAAAGGATGCTTTTCTGTGTAGAAAAAATAAATAAGAAATATTTTAAATACGAAGTGTTTTCAATCCTTCGGTACTTTCTGAAGAAAGACTAATTTTTTCACATATTTTTTCACATAGAAGTATGTAATCAGCCATGTCTTTTGACAAATTTCTCAAAAAAAGTACACAATAAATCCTTCTTCGTACGAAAAGTTTCCATTTTCGATGTTAAGTGTCATCGTACTTATCAAATTTAAGTAGAATATAAATGTAAACGAAAACAGAAGCGAAATATAAACTTGAATAATCACTAACCACTACACACATACATCTACATATAATAATCACTATACATACATATGTCACTATACAGGGTGGAAATTATAAAGCGTTACAGACGAATATCTCCAAAAATATTGATTATACGCAAAAATGTTTCAGATGAAAGTTGTTCAGTACCGAGTGGGACATCATGTGGTGGGACTTTATTTTACCCGGTGGACACTCCAAGGTGAGGTAAAGGTCAACTTTCTCTTTTTAAATGGAATGATATGTTCTTTATCCACCATGAAATAGTGTGTTTTAAGATGAGTTCAATTGCCTACGACTCAAGGTCATTCAAGGTCAAACGTGCAGGGAAATACAGAAAAGGTGTACCCGTTTTATTTGTACTTTACTTCGTGCCTTCGAACTTTCACACCAAAACAATAACATGTGTTCAATATCAGCATTACTCAGGACAACATCAAAGTAATTATCAATGAAATGAAAACAAACGTATTAGTATTACTGTGCTCTTCTGCAAGATAGTCAGTTTACTTTCATTAATATACGTTCTAAGGTATCCTTCGTTGAACGATAGTACTTAAATAAGCGGTGAAAGTGTAAATCTATCAAAATTGTTTCGATACGTTTATGGTACTAGGAGAATGCAGGTCCACACTTTTTTGAAGGACGTTTAACTGGGCAAGTTTATGTTAACTTCCTACACAATGTAACACCCGAGTTATGTGAAAAAGTACCTTTAAGTAAAAGGCGCGCTATGTGGATGCAACATGACAGTGCGCCTCCGCACTATGCACTATTCTCTCGACTACTACGTAATGTCCATTAAGCCTACGACGCGTGAAAACATGAATGTCGGAATACGCGAAGCTTGTGCTAAGATTAATGTTGAAATGTTGAGCAAAGTTAGACAATCATTTAAATAAAGAATTGTTAAGTGCATGGAAGTAAGAGGTAATCATTTTGAACACATACTAAACTGAAGCACAAATAAAACGGTCACACCTTTTCTGCATTTCCCTGCACGTTTGACCTTGAATGACCTTGAGTCATAGGTAATTGAACTCATCTTAAAACACACTATTTCATGGTGGATAAAGAAACATATCTTTCCATTTAAAAAGAGAAAATTGACCTTCACCTCACCTTGGAGTGTCTAACGGGAAAAGTAAAGTCACACCACATGATGTCCCCCTCGGTACTGAACAGCTTTCATTTGAAACATTTTTGCGTATAATCAATGTTTTTGGAGATATTCATCTGTAACGCTTTATAATTTCCACCCTGTATAACTACACAAAGAATAAACTGTAAAAAACTAAACTTAATATGAACAAAACGTAACAAAACTAGAATATAACAATTAATATATAAAAAATGCTTGAAATATCACTCTTGAATGGTATGCACTCTCCAATGGAACTATTTTAACTCAACACAGACAGACGTAAAGACCTTATTGTTAGTCGAAGACATATGTATCTACAGAATAATATAAACACGCCGTGGTCCTACAATGTAAACAGTTCGTTAGATGAATTTCCGGACACCACGCAATGTTTCAACGATGGATATAAATGCAGCAAGAACGCTAAGAAACTCTCAACGTTTGTTTCGTTACAATTTCGCAAATAGAATTTACGATCGAAGTTAATTTACATATACATATATTTACTCTATTTATCACTTACAATATTATTGCTAAAACGTACATATTTGGAAAACATTTGATCCGTCATACGAGTCCGTAATAAGCAAGTAAGCCGTGTCGCGGTGTAAGATTGACAGCTTTGAACAATAATAATTTGCAAAGTGGGACGCGGGGGGGGGGGGGTGGGGGGCAGGATTCTTGCGTAATTATATAGGGAAAAGTGTTCTGAAAATTTTCCAATTTCTTAAAAAAAATTTTGCCAATTTCTATACTTCATTGGATATTAATTTTTGACATATTGTGAACAATAACTGTTAGTGTCGATGTTAATTTTGTAACACAAAATGCTGCACTTCATTGTAAAAAATAGGTAAGGTATATTAAGTGTTATCATCATTAGTTCACCTCGACGAAGAGAAGCAATGTTTTTGGTAGAAAGTGCTATCTTTAAAGTATTCGTCCTCATCACAATTCGTATTGAAGTGTATTAACTATTTCATATTCGAGGTTGATGGACAGTTAGGAAGCAATACAAATTTATTAGAAATCGGTATGAAAAAATTGACTTTTTAGAAAAATCACAAAATTCTTCGAATCGTACCACTGTGCGACGCAACACCAGAAAATAAATCAATTAGAGGAAAAAAGGAGACTCGGTTTTCTGGAGGCAGAGTTTCATGGTCGATAACCGGTTCATTCGGCGCAGCCGGTAGCGTTGCATTTATCATAGAAATTCGGGGCAACTTTCCGACAACTTTTCTGTTGTTCGCCGACTTTTGGTCTCTCTTCTACTCTGATTTTCGCAAGACAGCCGCGGATAGGCTACGAAACACAACGGCGGCGGTAGGTTTGTTGCGGCGAAATCAATATCATCGAGCTTCTGTACCATCCTCCTACTCTCTTTTATTTTTCCTCTCTATCGTCTTCGCTGTTATTTACTCTGTTTCGTTCCGTCCTGTCGCGTCTGTCTCCGCCTGCGCTACTTTCCCCGGGATGCTCTTATCAAAATACCAGAGTCGCGCGATTCAATTAAACCGTAACGTGACTTTGCCACGTAGGAAGAAGAAGAGCTACTGAAATTAATATAATCAGGAGTGGCGAGCGTCTTCCTCCTATTCGCATATTATATTTCTCACATTTTTGTGTGGAATTTTCTTTTACAATGACCTTGAACGTTCAATTATCATTTTACTCTTCGTCACTGTTGCCACTGGTTCATTATCATTAATACCTTTGTTATTCGCCTTCATTACTTAAACGATTTAAAGATTCAACACTTTGACTGCCAAAGCGACGGCCTCAAAATTCCGTAAAATCGAAGTCAATTATTTCAGCCTCAAATGGTACAGAGTTTACTCATTTTCAGATTGCGAAGTATCATACTAGGACCGTCATAAATCTCAGTATAAATTTTCTCAGATAAATATAAGAATGTAATTGCAGACCAATTAATCTATTTAGATTGTGATGTTCTAAAGAAGTTAAAAAAACTTGATACTTGCAATTATATCGTAATACAATAGCGATAGTCATTGTACAGAAAGTTGGGGTTCTGAGTTAAGGATTAATGAAATAAAAATTCATAATTTGAAATGTGTGATACTGAGCAGATCTTTGGACCTTCTTGCATTTTTCAGCTTATAATCAGATTTGGTATAATGAATACATTAGTGTAGAAATTTGTTGGCTGAAGTGTGTATTCAATGTAAGCAAGTATGCAATGCATGATGTATGATCGATGTGTGCAGCGCGATGAACGTTGTAACGTATGTTTGGTTGTTATATCGTTATTGTCTTTTATTATTTTTCTCCAATGTTCAAGATCGCCAATTTGAACACTTATACTAGCAATTAGTATGTAAATAACATGTTGCATCTAAATCGTCGAAGTATTCGAAGAGTGTTTTGAGACAATTTAATTTCTCTTGCAGTTGACCTTGAGTGGCCTTGAATGACCTTAATAATAGGTCATTGTATTCGTTTTGAAATACTCTATCACAATGTAAGTAAAAAAACATACTGTTCCATTAAAAAAAAACGGAGTTGACCTTCATATCTCCTTGACGCCTCCACATATCGAAAAACTAGTAGAATCAGATTATGAGTCCTTCGATACCAAATAAGTTTGGTCCGAGCCATTTTTTTCTATCTCCAAAAACAAGCGAGTAATGTATATGTCCTGTTTTAAATGCCTCACCCTGTATATATATATATATATATTTTCAATTTTCTAAATAATAGTATAAACGTGAGCTGAATTCCCTCAAAGTCGGTGGAAATCGTATCCTGGAGCTGCACTTACGTTAATTACGAATACGGGGCGACATAATTTAATGCCACGCCGTTCCTGATTAAAATATTTGATAAAAGCAAGTTCGCCGCGAGACCTGCACCTGAGACCAGCTCTGCTAAGCATTCTTGCGCTTCGCGTTTGTCTCCTAAGTACATTATGTGAACGTGCTGATTAAAAGGACAGTCTCGGTATTATTTAACGTTCGCTTGAACATTTCCATCGTCGAAAACTGATCTCGCGCGTTCTGTTGAATAAATTTTTGGAAAAAATTGCGATGAAAAATATTCAATTTAATAGAGTACAAATATAGAAAACTCTTATCAGTAATATTCTTCGATATTAAAGTTCTTTTTGTAAAAATTCTCCGAATAAAAGGGTGCATGTATTTTCCACGCTGTTGAAAACGTTTTTTGCTGTATCAATTACTTTTCTCAATACACCCTCTTTTTACTTTAGCCGAAACAAATCATAGATGCCCATCACTAGCGGCTTTTTCACGTGACTCTGAATCCTTAAAAGCTTCATTTCTCATTCCGCTATACGATTCCCTTTGGTACTTCAACCGCCATTTATCAAGGATAAAAGTCAAAGGAAGGGACCCCTGTACACGCGGATTGTGACGTTTAAGATTTGCATATTATGTATCCAATTTGTCTTTGAATAAAATATATTTTCATCTACTCTGTCCTTTCACGTCCATACTCATTCGCGTGTCGTTTTTTATTATTGCTTTCTCACTTTTACATAAAGAAAAAAATTAACATATTATCTACTGGCGATTATTTTATAATTTTTGAAAGCCCGAGGTCCTATAGCTAAGGATTTTTTAATAGATCCATGAACAGCAATAGTAACTTCAATCATTACTCGAGAACTTATCCCCAGTAATGTAATTTAATCATTTCGTTTATTATTATTACGTGAAAAAAGATTTTTAAACGTATACATTACTATACAGCTCTATGTCGTTTATAAATATAATTTTTACTCAATATTTTGTTGTACACCAAAAATATTCTAACATTATTAAACGGAAACGTAGGTTCTACAATTATATAAAAATTCTTGCTTTCCTAGGGCAATTGTTATATATTTTGGTTAAACCTTATTTTGGAACTCCAATCTTTTTTAACTTTTTTTATGCAGTGCTATAGATTTCGACGAGAAAACAATGAAAATGAAAGTCTTATTGCCAGGAGTTCAGTGGTTCAAAAGTTATACGCGTGTAAAGTCCTCATCGATATCTACAAGATTACACAAAGAAAACTTAAAAAAAAGTTCAAGAAAGTTAAAAACATAATTTTAATTTTTTAACAGTCTCCGCAAATGTTTACAATAGTAAAGTATTTTGTGCTATAAAAAAAGATAGAGGATAGAAACTCATATAAAACAAAGTGTGCGAAGTAATGAAAAGGCGAGGCTTGGCTAAATAATATTTATACATAACCTAAATACACAATAGTAAAACTACATAAGATAGTGTAAAATGAGGTTAAGCCTAGCTATATCTATGCCTAACCCAACGCAGAAGTTCATAGCACAACCTTAACATCTTGCCTTATGTTTTCTTCCTCTGCTCTCGTCTGAGCTACCTTACGTTTTAATAATACGCTGAACGAAATGAAAATGTTATGTCTGTTCCAACACTATTTACTCTAAAAATGAAACCCTAAAATTTTAAAAAGAATGTGAAAAATATTATTTCGTTTTGTCTAAATAAAAAAAATCTAATATAATAGAAGTCGTAATTAAGCTATTAATTTTAATGCAAAGCTCCATTTTTATAGATTGTTTTATAAAAATCAAAATGATGGAAGAATTCATGTTGGGTAACTGCAAAATTCTTATGTTAAAAATTGCGTAGAAATTCCATTGAATTCGTTAACATTTACTTGTACTCTAAACATGTGAAATGACATTTCAACTACCTCTTTAGAAATACGTAGATGAGACATACTTCTGTATGAATATTTAAAAATTCATTGTTTTAGCAATATATTCAGTGAAGCAACATTTTTTCAATAATCTTTTAGTGCAACAAAATCGAAGTATTAAACTTATAATTGCAAGACCATGCTTGCAATTGTTACTTTACCGCTAATAATTTTATAGTAATGAGATGAATATTTATAAACGTAGAATACTGCCTTTCAACAGTTGTAGCTTAAACATTATCCATGTATAAGAGAGGAAAATACTCGAGGAGGACTAACATAATACTGTATTCGTTAGGTTCCATCATAGTCATTAAAATTAACACTTTTACATGTGTTTTTTACTTACTTTCTCTCGTACATATACAAATTCTCGAAAGAAGGTAACGCCATTTCCGAAAACACGCGGGTGGAGCTTGCTCACCTGAAGACGCCAGGGTGGAGTATTTCCTTTTTCTTTTCCCTAAAACATCACCCTGTTTGACGGGGAAAAGAACTCCCTATCAGTGATGCCAAATCGGTTAAATCGAGGGGAATATAGTTTACCACCACTCTGATGACCAGAGTAATATGTGACACGTTTCCGGAATGTCACGTGACCAGTCTACAGTCTTAGTGGGGGACATTGGAGTGTGCTCAGGTAGTGGAATGGGATAGTGGAAGGGGAAAAGGAGGAGAGGGAAATCCACCCAGTTTTGGGTGTTTCTGGCATCACTGCTCACTATCGCCAATTTAGGTGGCACTACGTTCTGGGACTTTCCTTGACCACCCTGGCCGCGCGGCCGGGTAGTCCGGTCACGGTATACGGCTGGCGATGCATTTGGCAGCAAGGTTTGGTACGCACGTGAAAACAATAAAAGAATAATGTCATTCTTCCAACATGCAAACACCAGGGAAGATTTCCTGGCCTAATCCCTGACATCTGCAAGTGAACTATCCGAATGATTATTACGGTCGCCAACCGTAAGCGTGTGTCGCTACATTTTGTTATATTTCAGAGCGAGTTTGTGTTAAGCTTTTCCGGTAGGTGGTGCTCTCTCGCCCTAAAAAACGAATCCGGTCATTCAAAATAGGCAGAATTCGCAATAGTGGCACGGAAAAAGAAATTTTAGAATCCGACCTCGACAGCATATTTAATTTCATCAAAATCCCAGAGAAGGTAACATTTTCGACAAGTTTATCCCAGTCTAGTCATAACATTACTTTGAAATAGATGTTGCGCAGTATCTTCCGTACAGATATTTACAGCTACATATACAATACAATTGATTTACTAAAATGTATATTTTCTTCCGATATCATATGGAAACAAAGGAACGTAGAGTGTCCTATCTTTTTGTCCGTGACTGTATAGTTCGAAAAACCTATACCAAAGACTATTAGCTATCAAATTTCTAGCCAATGAGGCAGAAATATCCGAACAATTCTACAGCGTTGTTAATGATCATTGACGTCCAGGCAATATTAAAACTTAAATAAAAAAAGAAATTCTTTCAGAAATCTCTCCACATGCGTGTGAAATCAATCACCACGCATCAAAACACTTGAGTCCGGAGTGCCGGCCGCGTAAACAAGGAACTCGGTGGCCTGTGAAATCGAGCAACCGTCCCGAAAAGGACGATCTCGTTTGTAAACTTTTCCAGACAACCCGCACCCGCAGACAAGTTTGGGAGCACTGTCGCGGAATATGGGTCCTGGAGTTTTCGTAGAGAGTATTGCCAGGTTCGTCGATGAGAGGGTGATCATTGGGGAGGGGGATCAAGCGTAACCATCGGTCCGTCGATGACAAGAAAACTGCATTACGAGGAGGCCAAGTGGCCGCTATCAGCATCGTAAAAAGTTCCGGTTAGACACTGGTTCTCGTCAGGGACGAAAGCGTTCGGCGCAGCCAATTCGGCGTGGTTGTTCGTCATTCCGTGCCCTGATTTTTTTTCTTTTTCTCTCTTGTTTTCGGTCCTGGTTGTGCTCCTTTCCACTCACAATTCTCTTTCTGACGGCCTCCTTCTCGAGTTCTGGGCACACCCGATTGGATTTAACGGATAAAACGAATTACTAATAAACTTTCGACTGTCCAGTCTATCGGACGCTTGTTACTTTCGATAGATACGACGTCCAGATAAATCCGGTGCACGGCCAAAGGAAAATCTTGTTTGCCCCGATGCGATTGCAGTCTTTTTCTTTTCTTCTTTTATTTTTAGCAGTTGCTCGCTCCTACCGGCGCGGCGCGGCGTCCGGTCAGCGATTAGAGCCGCTCTGTTACGGCAATTAATTCTTCGCTCATTTTAACGCCCTACCTTCGGCGGTTGAACGTCTCCATCGGATTTATTGGGTTAGTTCGTAAGCTTGTGCGTTATTGTTATGTGGTAAAACGAAACCATTTCTTTTTTAAATATTTATTTGAAATTATTCTCTATATTCATTAACACTAAACATAAGAGACCTATCAAGATGACGAATTTCAAATTTTTCAATGTATAATTATTAACACTAAACCTACCAAGCATGAAAAGTGAGTGGTATATATTGCTTTCTAAAAATAAGAATTTACTCCGATTCTGCGCAATTTCTATTGAAGTGTATATTTCAACAAAGAAAGCTCTTCAATAATTCCGCATGAAAGCGTCTTCACAATTTCATTAATTGTAAAATAAGAAACCAGTCATTTGGCCGTGGTAGGTATAATGTTACGGGAACTATCGCATAACATTATTTAATGTAAAAATGATATTTTGGAATTTTGTGTTTTAAAGTATACATTTTATAAAGAAACTTTTTGTCGTCAGTTCGTATACTCTTTTAGTATACACACATAAATTCATGTTTTACGATTGCCGATGTGATATCATTTATAGATGTCGGTCACTGCATTATTTACAAAATATGAGGTACGAACTAAAGACAAAAAGTTTTTTTTATAAAATGTATATTTTAAGAAAAAAAATTCTTAAATACTATCTTTATTTTAAATGATTTGATGAGAAGTCCTCTTAAGACTGTACAGATGCTGTTCCGTCGCAAAACCCTCCGTGTTCAGGGACATCGCGCGACCGAGGTCAGGTAAACCACCTGGCTACGTACCAACCATAAAAACCCATAAACCTCGTAGGACTCGCCGAAAGTACAGCTGATAGCCAAATGTTTCGAAGGCCCTATACTGCGTTTAGCTATGAAAAGTAATAACTATGTACATCCTTTTGTCACCCTGCGCACTCTACTCCTAATTCATCTCAATCTTTCTACTTTCCCTCTCTAGCTTTTCGTCATCTCCACCACTTTTTTGCGACACACCTTACAACAAATCATATGCAATTTTTCAAGACCCACACCTGCATTCGACCTTTCCTAAAATCTTACGCGACTCCACCAAATCAGAACTTTCCTGAACACCGAACTACCGACACTTACTAAGTATAGCCGAGTCTAGCTTAGATATTCACCGAATAAAAACGAGTTTGTTCTCCGGAGTTGGTCTTTACACCCTTCTTCGTAAATCCTGTCTGATCCAAGTCCCCTAATTCGAGGTGACCGATTCGACACCACAGATGCATTTTCGGGGAAGTTTCAATTTTATTTCTGTGGACGTATACTCTAATAAAAAGTGTTTCTAATAAAAGATCGCTAAAAATCAGGATAAATACATTCTTCCTGTGTCTATAATGTAATATTTTGTAATGTAATTTTTCTTGATTTGTAATCTAGTATTTACGAAGTAGAGAATTACAATCACTTTATTATAAAAGCGATGACAATAAGTGGTTTTTATTCAATCACAGTTATGTGCATTTGCCATGAGCCACAATTAAATCTTAGAATTAGAACATATTTATATTTACAATCGAACCAACTTATACTGCAATCCAATAATTTACAATGTAATTTTCATTATACAGGGTGGTCCACACAACTTTTTCACCTTCAATAACTTCCAAAGTATGCATTGTATGAAAAAACTTTTTCTAGAAAAGTTGTATAGTTTGAAGGGATACATTATGTAATTCATATACTTTTTTTGTAAGTGGAGGCGTTTCAGAGATTTGAAGGTCAACTTCGTTTTTTTAAATGGAATGTTATATTTTTCATGCCAAAATATCGAAGAACGTTAAATTTCGAGTAAGAAAGTACTGATCTTTATTAGCCGTAAATCTAACAGCTAACGAATAATTTCACTTTGTTTCTTGAAAAGTGTCTGTGCATGACAGCAAGTAAGAGTTTCAATACCAGCAAAGATTTCCGTAAGACCGCGGAGTTTACATGACAATGAGTATAAAAATGGATTCAAATGATTCGCTAACTACCAGGTTCACAGCTAATAAAGGTCAGTATTTTTTGACTCAAAATTTAACGCTTTTCAATACTTTGGCATAAAAGATATAGCACTCCCTTTATAAGAAAACATAGTTGAGCTTCAAATCTCCGAAACTCCTCCACTTACAAAAAAAGTATATGAATTACGTAATGTATCCCTTCAAACCATACAACTTTTCTAGAAAAAGTTTTTTCATACAATGCACACTTTGGAAGTTATTGAAGGTGAAAAAGTTGCGTGGGCCACCCTGTATATTACATTTTCGAAATTTTAGAAATGCCACCAATTTTTATATTGTATTACATACTGCAAATTTTTAGTACAAACATTCGATATATAACATTGATAGTGAATTAATAGATTCCACTCATATGTGACAAAGTATTTGAATGCATTTTAAATTAAACCTACGAAAATCTACGTATAAAGTGCTTCTTCTTTGACAAAAGAAAATTTGTAATCAGAATCTGGGACTTTTTTAACGATCCGTGAGATCATCTGAGATTTTACCTAGCATTCCGGTAGAGGAGTTGTTAAAGTTCCAATTGGTGAAAGTCCGAACCTACGGTCTGTTTTTCGGTATCCACAGAATGCTTTTTAGCAGCCGGTCGCGATACTTTTTCTCTCGCCACCGATGGCCTCTATGCTGCCGATGTTTTTCCATTTCAATGTTGAATGGTTTTGGCAACGAGTTCGTTAACCCGCGTACCGAAATCCCACGGATTGGGCGACGGATATTTTAAATGGAACTGGGAACGTTGAACTGCGGAAAATTTCTGGTGAGGTGGTCACCGAAGAACTTCGTAGATATTAAATGCTCAAGTGTGATTATTTGTTGCAGCGCGCGTAATTAACGTTAGTAGTTGATCTCCAATGATGCGCTAGGTCATCGATAAATCAACATATTTATTTGAAAATGTACGACAATGAAAAATGATTATTTCATTGATTAGGTGCTTGTACTTACGAAGGTACACTTTATTGTGTTTCAACAATGACACTGTCCTTTAGCTGTACACTGCCAAATACTGTAACATCAGACTTTTTAAATAATCGTAACAGGTGTTAAAATGAAAAATATTGATACCTTCACTCATCCACTTGACGAAGGCAATTCCAAAAAGGAAATCGTAAAGTTAACTAGCACAAATGTAATATTGAACAATAAAGTAAGAACAAGAAGTATATATGTTACACGATTATATTTATTCATTCAGTCTTTATCAATGGCGTTTGTCATTATGAAAATGCTTTACCTTACGCGTTACATTTCCTGCCATATTTTTAGTTTATTTTTTGCTACACATGTAATAAATTTCATATAGGTACATATCATCTCTAGATTTAATTTACAAATTCATGTTATCAGATAATTTCGTTTGTTTCAACCAATAGGTACTAGATATTTACATGCTTCATTAATTGTCTTTAATTAAGATGATACCACATGGATTTTTAAAGATTTTCCGATATCATACATTACTTCATGTATTGATTGAATCAAATATTTTAAACTCACTAGTTAAATATTAAATGTTAAATTCTCATGAAGTATTCAGATTTATCCTCCAGAAAAATTGTTTTCAAGGTCCTTATTTTTACAGATATAATTAAAAATAGTAGCCAAGGGAAATGAGTATTGAATACGATATCCTCTCATTTCAAGCTGAAATTCCAAATAGATTCATACAGTTTTCCATCCTCGTGTCGGTTAAGCGTAGAATTCGTTAGCTCATCGAATCTCCATTGAACGAGTCACGGACAGTGGAAATATTTTAAAGGGAATCCGACTAAAATGGTAGTGATTATGCGGACGCTATAGTGCCATCGAGGCTAGACGCATCGATCGCCAGAGGGGAAAATCAAGTATCGAGTTTAATGCGCTTTTATATACCCGTTAATTGGCAGCTGCATAATAGAACTCACAGGTCCTTTCGCAGAGCGTACAGTCATCGCGCAATGGAATTGAAAACGAAGAATAACATTCCTCTACTAAAGCAAGAAGATCACATTTCGAATATTCTCTGGATATACTATCGTTAAAAAGTTTGGAACCATTTTAATAAAATTTTAACAGGAGCGGGGCAGATTGTTTATTGCATTAATAATCTTACACATAAACGGAACGAATTAAAGTATTAGTGCTAAATTCTGGCCTAAACAAATTTTGACATTCCATTTAATATTTTTAAAAAGGAATGTGGTGCTAAATAGTAGAAAACTCATGTCTACTATTCTTATGCGTATTTATAGCATACTATTTTTACACCACACTTTTGTATTAATTTTAAATATGTTTACTGTCTTTCAAAAAATTTTAATTACTCTCGGTTACTAATTATACTAGTTTCTTGATTTGTTTCTTGATTAGTGAAATACCTATTGTTCGTGCTACATTATTAAGGGCTACTGTTAAATGCTAAATAATTAAGAACTGCTGAATATTTTTGTGGTTTTCGCAACATCATGATGATATAATGTTCCAAATATTATTTCGTTTAGGACAGTATCTGTTTTTGTCAAATTTTTATGAAAAGAATTATTTACATAAATATTACAAATAGATTAAGTATTTAGAGTATCAATTTAACTATAGTAGTTATTGAATATCGTTACATGTAGCATTATCCAGTGAATGTAAAGTAATTTAATATTTGTAGCAATCATTAAAAACTATTTTAACATCGATGAATGAAGTATGTGTTCCAGTTGTAGAAAAATGTTCATTTTGATATTTTATGGATCCTGTTCTTACTAAAACTTTTACTTTCAAAAACATGCTTATCTTTGATCCCATTCTACGGTTTATGTTTCAAGGAGGACCTATACGTAATATGAGTAATATAGTAAGTTTTATAACTCTTTCAATTCCTTTCTACTCCAATTTTGTACTGAACCATTCCGTATAGATTTCATTTTACGGAAGCAAATGCATAGATCGTTCAAATAACAGGTACAGTAGGAAAAAAATGATTAAAAACAGCTGTGCAGTATTTCATCGATAATCGTCGCAACCATGGGACCGGCCGGCGACGTTTAATGTTCAGATATTACTATTCTTTGACTTGTGCCGAACGTAGAAAAGGACAGCGAGGCTCGGGAGGCCTCGGTCGCCGAGAAGTGTAACATAATACGGGTCGAGTACGTCGGTGTGAAAACAACACCTAACCAAGTGACAAAACTTCTTTATTTTTTATTATTTTCTTATGGAACTGTCACAAAATAATACCAAATAAGATATAATTCCGATGGTATTTACTTGAGTAATGGACGATGAAAGTTTCGGTAAATTATTGTAAATATGATCCGAATTATATCGTGTTTGGTATTATTTTAATCAGAAAAATGCTAGAAATATATTGGTGAAAGTCTCATTAAAAAATAAGTAATAATAAAATGGTTTTTTTATTGGCATTACACTGTGAAGACAAGCGGGCCTTTGAACTATGCCGGCGACCACGACTCTCCGCGTCCCTTTCTTTCCCATGCACCCGAAACTTTCATCGTTCAACACTCAAGTAAATAGCATCGGAATTATATCTTATTTGGTATCAGTTTCATTAGAAAAATGGCACGAATATGTTGGTTGAAGTTCCATAAAAAAATAATAAAATATAATGAAGTTTTACTATTGGATTAGTAGTAGTTTCACCGATATACTCGACCCGTATTATGTTACACTTTTCGGCGACCAAGGCCTCTCGAGCTTCACGGCCCCTCACGGGGTATACCCCACGGAAGGAGGGATTGTTTGGCGACGTTCCTTGTTCAGAATTTGACGACTTTTAACGATGAAATATTGTATACAGTGGATTCAGAAAGTATTACAACACTAAATTTCCCATTTTCAAGAAATTGTGTTCACTTAAACTGTAATAATTCGTCAAAAAAATTGCACAACAAGCACGGAATAATCCGCGCATACGACTGTCGATTTAACATCTCCAATTTAAGTAGGTAATCGCCTGTTTGAAGCTAGGATGCAAATGGGTGGAATGCAATAATAAGAAAAATTGGCGATGAGAATATCATTTCTCGTTTTTCCTTCGGATGCAAATGGGTTAAAAATTGAATCTTCCTCTTCACAATGAATTTTTAAAACTTGATCTAAGATTTTTTTCTAGGTGATTTCTTGATCTTTGACTGAAAAGTGTGCTGCCAGCTTGGCAATAATATAAGGTTCACCGTGACGGCCTTACACGATCAAACTTGTTCCTCATTTGTGATCTAGAATACATACCAAAAGAATCGTAGATTACGTTTTCAGCAGTGGCTGTGAATGGAAAGATACGATCTTCAAATCTGTAATAGATTCATTTTGAAGAAACATTTGTAGATACCTTCACTGACAATTCAGCCAGTAAGCATTTTCTACCAGAATCGTGTCCTCAGTTTTTCAACTGCTATATCATGCACAAACATCCTAAAATAGAATGAAGGTATTTAACTACAATAGGGGCGACCTCTCCGATTGCGATGACCTTGAAATATGTTATTAAGGTCTTAATACTGGACAACTTTTTTCCATACATGTTCCCGTCGCTCAGCCTTACTTTTTTAGAAATTCGCAAGAAACTGTTATAATGTACAACCAACTCCGCCTTTTCCCAATAACCGAATTTGCCCTTCATGACAACAAAGGGACTCCATCCCTCATTTTGCTCCTTCCCGACAAAACCCAGAATTAACAATTTTTTAGAAATAACTCGAAAATTGAGTCGAGCGGCGATAATGTGTATAGAAAAATGTTGTTCAGAATGGTGACCTTGACAACATATCCCAAAGTCATTAAGATTGGAAAGGTCGCCCCTCTTGTAAATAATTACCGGAATGAATAGTGGCCTGTGGAAGTAGCGGCTTTTGCTTTAAAATGAGTCCAGATTTATTATTGCACTGTTTCTTTTCTTTAATGAAATTATCATATTTCAAATATTAATAATTTCTCGAAAATCGGAGAGTATATACTATGCATTTTATGTGGCAGTAAATATATTAAGATTCGTTTAAGAAGTCTGTACACTTACTATCACGTAATATGTACAAAGTCTTTCTTAAACAATTTATAACAAACATGTACAAGCGGGTAGGGGGTGATGCTATATTAAAAAATAAATAAAAAAGAAAAGGAATAACACTTTTTCGTTTGACACCACGTTTTCGAGAAAGTCGAGTTTCAAGAATCGTAGGGTTCGTATGCTTTAGTATATGCACGAAGTAGAATTGGTTAGTCGTGATCAGACGCGTCAGACAGTTCCCATCTAATAGCACGCGTATTCGCTGCATTTTCAAACTCGATTTTCTCGAAAACGAAGCTTCGAATGAAAAAAAAATTTGATTCTATATTTCTTTCTTATTTATTCACAAGGAATCACCTCGTGTACGCTTGTGTATGTTATTCAGCCGCACCATGTCTAATAGCGTTCAGGAGCGAATGAGGAGGCCCCTCACGTCACCTGCAAAGCAGCGTGCGCTCCCATAGCAATCCCGACGGATAGGCGGACTCGCTGCCACGAGGTACTAATTGGGTTATCTGGCAGGCATAATTATCAATAATAGGCCAAAGGAGCCTCCTGCTCACGTGACCTGTGACGTTAGGTCAAATCGAGGGTTTCGCGGCCGCGAGTCCGTTATCGTTACAATAATCGAACGCTGCCTCCGAACAGCACGTATTTCTGAAGCATCAAGTCGTGATCCGCGCAACCATGCAAGATCACTTCTCGATCTCACCCTCAGTTACACGCTAGTTAAGCATTTCACGCTTTTCATCTCAATCCAAAACTTTTTAAACATTAGACCAAATGACATGAGTGTTTTTGAGAAGTCCGGATTAGCTTATAAATAATTTTTTGAAAAAATTGCTGTTGGTCGGAATCGCGAAAAAAATAATAAAGTTTGGTTTTTACAACATTCTTATCTGAGCATATATTGAAAATTTAAAAAAGTTGTTTTACAGACTCAAATAGATTACCTACACGCTGAAAATTTCATCGACATTGGATAATTGGTTTATAAGTTATAAACGATTGAAAGTGGGTGGGATTGCAGTTATAAGTCGAAAATTGTGAAAATTGCAATTTTTCCCACTTTTCATCGTTTATAATTCATAAACCAATTAACCAATATCGAAAAAAAATGCTCAGCATGTATATAATTTATTTTATTCTATACGACACATTTTCTAAATTTTCAATACAGACACAGATAAAAAAGTTGCAAAAATCAATTTTTACTATATTTTTCGCGATTCCGAACAATCGCAATTTTTGAAAAAAATGTGTTACGCATCATCTAATGAGCTAATCCTTCTAACTTCTAAAGAACACTCAATCTATTTTTCAGGTCTTATTTTTAAAAATTATGCTGTTTCAACTCGTGCTGATTCACTTTTGCTCCTCATTGTAGTTGTTTAAACTACAAGTTTAAACTACTCTCGTATAAATAGAATGTTCACACAACAGACACTTGTACAACGGAGATTATCCTGTGTATCTAAAAACACCTGAAAGAAAGCGAACCACCACATCACCAGCCAGGTCGACAAAATTACAATATCTCGATGTAATCGATTCACTAAGCCGAAGTGTTATGAAAATCTCACTTGACTCTCATCGTCTGGCCTAATGATGTTTGCCTTTGGGCATCGCCGAGCTGAAAGGATATTGAGAAACCCCATTAACGCTACCAAGTCCGAAACTCAAAGTAACACGGGGATAAAAATAAAGCGGGCACTTTGATGTTCTCCGTCAGCCGGGAACGCTCTCCCGGTATAAAAGCTCTAGCGCCGCTGCCATTTCTCCGGCGATTAAGTCAAGCCCGTCGTTAATAAAACAGGCGATCAAACATTCCCAATGGTGTGGAGCAGCCATCGGTATCGAAGAGACTAGCTAGCTAAAACCCAGACACCCTTGACCCGTCTCGTTTCCGCGAGACAACAGCTATCCCGCGATCTCCATTGATCGATCGAACAGCAGAGAGAAGAGAAAGAGAGAGAGAGAGAGAGAGAGGAGAAGGAGGAAACCCGGACTAATTTGCAAAACAAATTCGGCCGCCGACAAAAGGTTCATTGTCAGTCACGCAGCGGGACTTAAGTCCACTTGTTCAGTCGGGATCACTTAACCCAGTTCTTCTTCGGGCGTAGTCCTCTTAACCCCGTGCCCGGCATCTCTCGTTCCTCAAAGAAACTCAGAAGCAGCCAATGCATTGAATTGCAGAATCACGAGCCGGTCACCACTCGACTTGATGAAATTTCGCGGCCGATTATCGCGCAGACGTCATGCCGCACAATGCGTCGCCAAGATCACTAAAACAAGAAATGATCAACTTCCTTCTTGACTCTTATGGACTCTGTAGGTTCGTTTGAGTGCATTTGGTATAATTGAATCATTAAGAGATGATAAAGCGAGCCTCCATCGCGTTGAGAACGCATGACTTATAACATGACAGGGAGATTAGCTCGTTGTCGATTTTTGAACGATTTGAAATTTTTCTATTGCGATAGTGTTGAGAATTTATAGGGGATATTCTGGTTATCAACTTTCAAAAGATCAAGATTATGTTGCATTTTCTTTCATTGTCTAAATATCCTTGAACATGTATATAAAAGGATTTGTTTGTATTCGTAAAACTAATTTAGTTATATAGCCCTTTGAACAAAGCAACATGCAGTTGCAATGTACAGTAGAATTCCAATCATCCGATATCCAATAATTCGCCCGATAATCCGGCACACGCACCCTCCTCTGCAGCTACTTGTTTTGACTGCAAGCATGAAGCAAGAAGATGCTGATGGCAGCTCGAATATTTCTTGGCGTGAAGTTGCTGATGCATTCAATAGATTTACAGAATTCGTCGTAAGAAAAATATAGTTCTACAGAAATGATGAACTTTCATGTACTAAGAAGTGATTTGTTAACTAAAAAATCTAATTCTGTGAAGCAGGCGGATATAAGGACGCTACTTTAAAAAAATTAAATTATATTGTATATGCTACGTTGATTTAGGTGTTATCATTCTTGAGAAAGTCTCCTAGCGCCTCTTTATCTAATATGTTGCTTTACGACTCGGGTACAGCTTGGAAGTATTTGCGGATTTTCGTGAGAAACCAGCTCGGCTGTACCGCTTTCAATAGCACTGAACGTAGCATAGGCCCGCCTATAGCACCAGTACCATTTTACCGAGTTTACCACCAAAACCGCGCACCAGCTTGTGGGCGTTGCATCCTACTCAAAACCGCCCTAAATACGTTTATTGGTCAGAACCATTGCCCGCTAGCCTAATATTATTCCAGAAGGGAATTTTCTACTTTATACCTTTACGATTCCTTTCCATCCACATCAGATTATTTCAAACACTCGCATCAAGAACATCGCTCCTATTAGCATCTATAAAACTGTACCTACAACTATTCTTTTTTGATAAATACATTATACATGTGGGATGCCTAAATTACCGCCAAAACGCGCGAGACGCGCGTCCCACCAACGCAGGTGTAGCTCTCGCTACGTAAAAGAGACGAATAGCAAAAGACAAGCGAGTAACGTCGAGAAAAGAAATGCGAGCGAGAGGCGACATCGAGGAGTCTCGCGTCGGTCGCCACGTTATACGGTTGTCTCCATGTTTTGTTCCATCATCCTTTAATTTTTATTAAACTATTATTATCTGTTACGAGTCGACCCCTTGATTTACCCCTGCCCGCGTAGATCGATTATTCAACTCGATCGCGTATATCGAACTGAAATAGGGAAATCCTACATACATATAGAGGGTGGAAATTATAAAGCGTTACAGACGAATATCTCTAAAAATATTGATTATACGCAAAAATGTTTCAGATGAAAGTTGTTCAGTACCGAGTGGGACATCATGTGGTGGGACTTTATTTTTCCCGGTGGGCACTCCAAGGTGAGGTGAAGGACAACTTTCTTTTTTTGAAAGGAATGATATGTTCTTTCATCCACCATCAAGTAGCGCGTTTCAAGATGAATTCAATTACTTATGACTCAAGGTCATTCAAGGTCAAACTTGCAGGGAAATGCAAACAATTTGAGTTTATGCATTAATTGAGTTTTATAGTATAGGATTTACATATTTACCAGAAAAAAAGTCATGAAAACAAATTCGGAAGGCTCAAAAGAATAATGTAATTTAACCGATGTCCTATGTCAAAGCATTATCGATCGAAACTTTAAACGGCAATATCTCGAAAGTGAAAGTATGTAACATACGGCGTACTTCCTGACAACCACAGATTTATGTGGCCACATTTAGGTCGACCACTCTGTATATAAAAAGAATATAGATACTGTATTTGTATGGATCCCCTCACATGTAGGAATTGTTGGTAATAAGGAAGCTGACTTAGATGCTAAGAAGCCATAAATACATCACCCCAAAATAAGACGATCTCTCATAATGATTTAATTAGAGAACTTAAGATAAGGAATACAAATTTCTGAAATGAGAAATGGTCTAAATTTCCGTCTGCCAAATTATTCAGAATAAGAAAAGATATTTATAATAATAGATGCCCCGATTTTATTCATAGAAGAGACCAAGTTGTTATTACGCGAGTAATAATCAATTACTTATGACGCAAGGTCAAATTTGCAGGGAAATACAGAAAAAGTGTGATCGTATAGGAATCGGCGATGGATCAGGTACTAGCGGGAAAGGCATTGTCTTTGTCTGTCAACCCATCTGGTGACGAGCGTAGGAGATAGCCGCCACAATCATTCTTTACTGTTTTAGGCTTTCAAAACACTGAGAAAATTTCGGGGTACCTATTGAAGTCCCTATTTAAATATATTATACAGGGTGGCCCACATAACTCTGAATAGCTCAATATCTCGAAAACTATGCCATCGATTTTAAAGTTCTTTGTCTTAAATTGCATGGAACTGAAGGGCCTTTCTGACTACATAAACGTGAAGTGGCCTCCTTTCCCCTTTAACGGGGGAGGGGAGGTACCTTTGTAATTTTAAATGGAACCTCCTATAAAATGTTACATATTTAGATTCTACCGGAAAAAACAAGTCAATTTTGTCTGAAACATTTTTTTGTCAGATACTTCCATGATGAGATATAACAATTTGAAGTTTCGAGTTGTTGGTACTTGAAGCGCTCGGAAATAGCGTTATGGAATTATACGCGCTTGAGTCCTTTGCTTATTCGTGAAGAAATAAAATGTACTTTAAATTAAATGTTCAAAATGTCCACCACGGGCTTGTAAACATTTATTTACTCGAAACATCAAAGTTGTTCTAACATTTTTTAACATTTCGGGAGTCACTGAAGCGCAAGCGTCACGTATTCTTTGTTTCATATCCTCTTTTGTCGTCGGTGGTTCAAACATAACTTTGTTCTTTACATATCCCTATAAGAAAAAATCTAATGGTGTTAGATCGGGGGATCGAGGAGGCCATTGACGAGGTCCCCCACGACCTATCCATTTGTTCCCAAATTTTTCGTTCAAAAATTGCCTGGTGATGATTGCAAAATGTGGAGGAGCGTCGTCATGTTGGAACCACATTTCTCTTCTAACGTGCAGTGGCACATCTTCCAAAAGCGCAGGCAAATGATTTTTTAATAAATCACAATAACTTGCAGATGTTACAGTTTCTTGAAAAAAATAAGGTCCAATCACAAAATCTCCTATTAGGCCACACCAAACATTTAAAGACCATCGATGTTGAAAAAGAACACATCGCATCCAATTTGGGTTTTCCACGGCCCAATAATGCAGATTATGTCTATCTACATGCCCTGAATTCATAAAAGTGGCCTCATCGGAGAAAAGTATTTTGCACAAAAAGTCATTTTCCACAACACCCTGCAGCCACTCACAAAATCTTACGCGGTGATCGTAATCTGCTATGGAAAGCTCTTGTGATAAAACCATGTGATATGGATGATACTTTTGCCGTTTCAAAATTCGTTGAATCGATGAACGACTAATATGTGATGTTTGTGCAAGTGTACGTTGACTAATATGTGGATTTAATGTAATTGCAGCAAGAATACTGGCACTATTATTTTCATTAGTGACAGCTTTAGGTTTATTGCGAGTTTTTTTACACAATTCACCGTGCTCGCGAAGCCGCTTTTCTAAATTATGAAATGTTGCATGACATTTTTTGATCCCATAACGTTCAAAAAACATCACTGCTGCACGCCGATAATTTTTTTGGCATTCACCTAACGTTAATAACATATTCACTTCTGTGTCAAAAGTAGCCATAATCACAATGTTACTGCTTGAATAACAGCTCTAAACTCAAAACGTTTCCATAGATAAGTGAGTCAAACTCAAGAATTGTAAATATTATTGTTTGTGTTTCTTCATGAATAAGCAAAGGACTGAAGCGCGTATAATTCCATAACGCTATTTCCGAGAGCTTCAAGTACCTACAACTCGAAACTTCAAACTGTTATATCTCATCATGGAAGTATCTGACAAAAAAATGTTTCAGACAAAATTGACTTGTTTCTTCCTGTAGAATCTAAATATGTAACATTTTATAGGGGGTTCCATTTAAAATTACAAAGGTACCTCCCCTCCCCCGTTAAAGGGGAAGGGAGGCCACTTCACGTTTATGTAGTCAGAAAGGCCCTTCAGTTCCATGCAATTTAAGACTAATAAATTTAAAATCGATGGCATAGTTTTCGAGATATTGAGCTGTTCAGAGTTATGTGGGCCACCCTGTATAATATAACATTGTGATGTCAAATGTTTAAAGCATTAATGGGAAAAAATAAATATTGGAAAGGAATATATTCGAAAGAGTGAAATTCCTCTCCGAAGATGAACGACCCAGGTTGCCAACAGAGAGTTAATTTAAAAAATATTTCATCGCTCTATCACAGTTCCATGAAACGTTCTATTTTTCCGAAAAAATGACCATACGTTCTCATTGTGCCCCGTGATTGAAATGACGCGTGTCCTCTTCATATCAGCTACTCGTTTTGGCGAGTGTCGCCCAATGACTGGAACCAAGTGACATGGAAGCCCGTTTCATTTATGTTTATACCATCCCGCGAGCAGACCGTGTTTTTAATTACCGTCGTTAAATTTAATCCGGCCGTTTCCGCCATTTGAACGAGTTCGCCCGCGGAATTGACTTTGTTAACGACCCGATTAAAGCGACAGCAAGTTTGCGCTCCCTTGATCATTTGACGACGGAACATGTCACTGCAGTCTGGTATAACAGCTATAGACGTATGGAGGATTCATATCGCCGGCGGAATGTTGTGTGTACGCCGGAGTTTCCCATTATGACCTACCACTTTTACGCGAACGTTGTTCCGCGTGAGCTTTCTCCTTTTGTCCTTCTGTGCCTCGGTTAACCGTTGATCATAAACATTAATTTCATTTCGTGCCTGCCTATGAAAGAGTCGGCGTGTGTTTAATTCAATTTCGAAATTAGAAATAATGGGTTTTATTGAAAGAAATGTTTAATTACTAGACATTGTGTTTTCTAGGAATGCGAAATAAAAATATTTTATTTCGTGCAATTAAATGCATAACGAGATTAGTTATGTCGTCTCGTTTTGGTATATTTTATTTTATGATGAATGAAGAAAAATATTAATATTACCACTGCTGCGTTTAATCAAATATAAACTGCTGTGTTTAACAAGTACAACTTATAACAAAGTTGGTTACATTCAGTGTCGCCAGAAACACCCGAAACTGAGTGGATTTTCCTCTCCTCCTTTTCCCCTTCCACTATCCCATTCCACTACCATGAGCACACTCCAACGTCCCCCACTAAGGCCGTACACTGGTCACGTGACGTTACCCGCAACGTGTTACATATTACTCTGGTCATCAGAGAGTTGTTAAACTGTATTCCCCTCGATTAAACCAATCTGGCGACACTGGTTACATCGTTGTTTTTGGTATACTTTATTTTACGATGAATAATGGAGAATATTAACAATGTCATTGCTGTGTTTACTCAAACTGCGGTGTTTAAAAAGTAAAACTTATAATGAGATTAGTTGTGTGATCGTTTTTCGTATGCTGCATTTCATAATGAATATTAAGAATTATAAAAATTATCACTATTGTGTTTAATGAGATTTAAAATGCAGTGTTTAATAAATACAGCTTATTACAAGATTAATAACGTTGTCTTTTCTGGTACGTTTTATTTTTTAATAAGTATCGAAAAGTATTGAGACTATCATTGCTGTGTTTAATAAACCTTCATATATCTATCACGATAAAGATGTACATTTATTTATTTATGTCGGAATCCTTGCCCATGCTATGGAGAGTAAAGAGCTATATGTATTCAGAATTTTAAATAATATATCTTGCGGATGCCGTATCTATTGAATATGTTCAAGTAGAAGGCAGGCGAATATTGAATAATGTGTAGGGCGGTTTATGTTTATTTTATGCGAGCCCTTCTACTTGTTGACAAGAAGTCTTGCTTCGTGGTAGAACCCATCCAACCTGTAGGATTAGTGGTAATACTATTCTACTTAAACATACATTACTCACATGATCTTATATAAATAACCTTTCCCATCAAACAGAATAGTCCATCAAAGTATTATGAACTTTGAAGAGGATGTGGGACCGGACTAGATAATATTATAACTAGATTCTGGACTTTATACATTTGCAGCATTTATGATCTTTCAAAACTTGACATAGAAACATATTTAACACTAAATCCACCGAACATTAAAAGCAAATGTTATGCACTGTCTTACATGTCTTATCCTTCGGTTGGAATGATGACATGTCAAGAAATATCCAACCACCATAGCAATTTTAATACTTAAATGTAGCACATAAAGCTATATTTAATGCCAAAAAAGTACAGTAAATTTTCTAATTTCCTAGCAATCACAAAATCAACAATCTAAACTGTTGCGGGTCGCCAGAGACCCAACCATACTAACTAAGGGATAATAAAACAATTTATTCATTTGTTTCAAGTGTTTGGAATTTGATCAAGTCAGATAAAGCAATTGTTTTAATTTTATTTTTAACAAATGGGCTCATACGAATTTATAATTTCATGCAGATTCGAAGTCTGGTAATAATATAAATATTTTTAATTTCAATAATGCAAATGAAATAATGTAATGAAAATCTCATTGACAATAATGTGTTATTAAATTATTTTAGAAGTGTAAAATTGATATTAAATTTTATGTTGACAGATGCCAGGCTATTGTATAAAATAATTGGGTGTACTAAATGCTTAATTTCTTTACTTTAAATTAATTTTGCCAATGTACGAAAACATGAGAGCATACAATAACTTTAATATATCTTAAACTACTAATACAGTATTTCATCGTTAATTGTCGTGAAATTCTGAATGATCATTGTCGCAAAACAATACCCACTGTTGGAAATATCAGACACCTCTCGCAGCGTGTGCGTATTGCGTGTGCGAGTGCGCATGTGCGTATGCGCATAAGGGAGTCGGCGTCGCGAGCGAAACGCGTAAAACTCAGAGGGTGTTGTTGGATTGAGTTCTGTCTGTGCACGTGGTTGTAAAAGTAAAATTAATATCGGATATTGTATCTTCGTTACGAAAGCTATAAAGCTAATACATTTAACTTTCATAATTGTTAACCTCTTAGATATGGACCGAATCCTTATTTATGGACCGAACAAAAGGAAGTTCGAACATCGTTCGCGGAAAGGCACTTTCCTAGAGTACTCTGAGAACTCAAAAGGATACCGTGTTTGGCTGCCTGACCACAGACGAGTCGAGATTTCGCGAGACGTAAGATTCCTTGAGAATGTAGAAGAACCGAACCTTCGCGACACCGATACGAGTGCGTTAAGCGACAGTGAATACGCTGATGGACGTGATGATAGCCGTAACGACATTCTCATTAACATGAGTTTTCGCAAGTTGAGTGCGAAATCGTCGATCGCGAGACCGTCGATCGCGAAACCGTGGACATCGTAAATACCGAGGAGGACGATCAAATCGACGAGACTGACGAGACCGACGAGGGCGCAAGTGAGATCTGCGAAGAAAATGAAAGCGAGATCGTGCCGCAACGAAGACGAAGGGGCAGACCTCGAATCATTCGTACCGGCACGAGGGGAAGGTCTCGCAAAGGATATTGTACCGCGCAAATCGGGAATGTCGAAATAGAAAATTGTTTCATGGCCGAGACTCCTGTCGCGCGCGTAATGGCAAGTTCCGAAGCTGGGGAATGGCACGAGGCATAGCTGTTGAACTCAGGTCTATCATTAAGAATGATACGTGGGATCTCGTAGATCGCCCGGGCGATAAAAGGGTTATTGGAAGTCGCGTGATCTTTCGAAACAAGTATAAGCCCGGTGGAAACCTCGAGTGACGAAAAGCCCGAATAGTGGCGCGCGGTTTCACCCAGCGTTACGGGGTGGATTGTAATGAGACTTTTGTGCCAGTCGCACGTCTGGAATCGCTCAGACTTGTAATCGCTCTCATGGACATCACATCCGCATATCTGAATGGCACGCTCGAAGAAACGATTTACATGGAGGCGCCGAGTCACATCGAAAAATCCCTGTATATACTAATCGAGAGCAAGAAGTGCAACGTTAATGTTAAGACTAAAGCGTTAGAAATGTGAAAGAACATTTGTAGAGGCGATAAGGTTTGCCTATTGCGCAAGGCATTATACGGCCTCAAACAAGCTGGACGCAGTTGGTAGCGCCGACCCGTGTATACAGGTTGAGTCCGAAGAAACAGAACACCTAAATATCTCCGTTACTTTTCGTTGTACAAAAAAACTTCTTAGGACACAGTTACATTGTTTGAAGGGCCACGTGTAACGGTGTAAGGGAAACAATGTTCAAGGTCGTCGATGTTTTTTTAAATGGAATGATATATCTTCGTTAACGTCATGTTGTAGCTGACAAAATAACGAATTCATCCATGTAACACAATATGACCCACAACTGACCTTTAACCCAGAAAAATGGAATAAATAAAATTCAACGTGTAAGATTCATTTGCTTTATTTCTGTTACGCAAAATGTTCAAAAATATTCCCTTGAGCTGCTATACATTAATTTAGCCGTGTAGTTACAGAACGTACTGCTGTGTAATTCATTTCTGAGGGAATCGACGCACAAGCCCTGACGATTCTTTCTTTCATGTCGTCTACAGTGGTTGGTGGTTCATGATAAACATCGTCTTTCAGTTTTCCCCATAGATAGAAATCAAGGGGTGTAAGATCTGGTGAGCGAGGTGGCCATAATACGGGTCCGTTACATCGGTAAATAATACTTTATTATAAAATGCTCTATAGTTTATCAATTCTCTTAATCCTCACTGGCAAAAGTTTACACGATGTACAAAGTCTCTATCATGAAGTTCTTGGTGAATTGATAGGTGAAAGGGGTGAAATTTTTGTTCATGGAGTATTTGCACTACACATTTTTTACTAATGCCACTTTCTCGCGCGATTTGCCTCGTACTGGCATGAGGGTATATATCCACTGCTGCCAGAACATTAATTGCGTTTGCTTCATTCCTTACAGTCCACACCTTCGTACATTTTTTATTTTCAACACTACCAGTTTCACGGAATTTATTTATCACATTGAAGTAAACGAAAACTGATGGTGATCGGTCCTTGTACAACCGCACTGCTTCTCTTAGAATTTCTCGAAATCTTAGCAACAGTGGAAATCTGATAGCAAGAAGGTCTTCAGAGTAATTAGTAGTTGTTAAACACGATTCTATACGAACGCATAGGTGAAGGTATTTATGATATCATAAATGTCTTCTTGTCAATACCGAATCTGATATTATGTTGTGTATTGCGATACATTTAAATATAAGCAGCTCAAGGAATATTAAACATTTTGCGTAACAGAAATAAAGCAAATGAATCTTACACGTTGAATTTTATTTATTCCATTTTTCTGGGTTAAAGGTCAGTTGTAGGTCATATTGTGTTACATGGATGAATTCGTTATTTTGTCAGCTACAACATGACGTTAACGAAGATATATCATTCCATTTAAAAAAACATCGATGACCTTGAAATCTCATAAAAAAATGACCTTGAAAATTTGTTCCCTTACACCGTTACATGTGGAACTTCAAACAGTGTAACTTTGTCCTAAGAAGCTTTTTTGTACAACGAAAAGTAACAGAGATATTTAGGTGTTCTGTTTATTCGGACTCATCCTGTATATTATCAAGGACGAGGGGAAGATATTTTACTCGTACTCGTACACGTCGACGACGTATTAATTGCCTCACGAGATGTTAAAAAGATCAGAAATTTCAAAGACTACTTGAAAAAGATTTTCGAAGTTAAAGATCTCGGGAGGGTAAAATGTTGTCTGGAGATAGAATTCTCACGTTCAAAAGGCGCGATACAACTGCACCAGCGCGGATACATAGGCGATGTTCTGAGTAGGTTTAGAATGTCCGAATACAAACCGGTGTCTACTCCGCTAGAGTCGAACGCGAAGTTGAAGAACGTCCCCGAAATCGCGAGGCAAACGAATGCGAATCTCCCATTCAGTGAGCTTACTCGGTCCTTGATGTATCTGGCGATTGCGACCAGACCCGATATAACTCACGCAGTGAGTGCATTGAGTCAATTTAACAATTGTTGCAGCGAGACTCATTGGGTGGCTGCAAAACGGATCCTGCGCTATCTTAAAGGTACACAGGATTTCGGCCTCGTATACAGGACCAGCGGAAAATCCGTGCAGGGCTACGTAGATGCAGATTGGGGAAAGTGTTAAAGCGACAGAAGATCCTTCACCGGATACGCCTACCTTCTCGCCGATGCTGCCGTTTCCTGGGAATCGAGGAAACAGAGGACCGTCGCACTCTCGTCCGTAGAGGCGGAATACATGGGCCTCAGCGAAGCCACGAAGGAGGCGATTTACTTGCGGCGTTTTTTATTAGAATTAGGCTTCGATAAGATAACGAATATTACCCTGCTTTGCGACAATCGGGGTGCGATTAAGCTCGCGGAGAACCCGGTGTTCCACAATCGCACGAAGCATATCGATATCCGGCATCATTTCGTTCGCGATGCGATTAGGAGCGGGCAAATAAAATTAGAATATGTCCGTACGGAGAACATGACCGCCGATATCCTTACGAAAGGCCTGGTGGGGCCGAAGCGTAAGATTTTATCGGGCCGTATGGGGTTGAGTCAGATCTCGATCGAATGAGGGGTACGTTCCGTCTCGAGGGGGGAAGTGTTGGAAATGTGGTTTTACATTTTGTGTAAGCCCCGCATGAAGCGTTGCGTTTGCGATACGGAACTTTATGGTGCGTCTTTTCTTACGACAAAAGACTAGCGCGGACGGTCTAGCGTTTCGCACTCGGCAGCATCGCTGCCCACTTGGTCTTCGCACGCGTTATCGGTCACATGTATCAGTCCTACTGTAAATAAATTTGCTTCTTGGTATTTTCGGCAATCCACCGGATTTAGTTTAGCCTTTTACAACAGAATCGATGCTCAAAATGGTGTCCACTAGCAGCATTGTTATTCTTCTTTAATAGAATCTTGCAAAATTATTCCAACTAACAAGGAGAAGACGCGGTCATCGGGTCTTAGATTCTGTCGAAACTTTGAATACTGATAGATTTCGTTCTCCCGTTTATGAAAATATAGCATTATAGGCATCGATACTCAATAATTTTTGAGATATTTACAATTGAAATTTCATTATACCCGTTAAGCCGTTAAGTACAGTTTTGGTTGAAGTTTTTATCAAGTGCCAAATGGCTCGATGGTACCGTAACTAGATTCATTACCGGGAAAGCCAGTGTTCAAATCCCTTTTTCCTTTTTTTCAATTTTTTTCTTTTTTTTCTATTCAGTTTATCTATTTTAATTAATTGTATTTTACACATGAAAAAAAAACAATCATAATATCTATAGAAAACAAAATATAAAAATTTTATTGAAAAGGAACATAATATGAAAGACTAATTTCATCAATCTTAACGTATCGCAAAAGTTGTTGAGTATGGACGCCTATAATGCTACATTTTCATAAACAGGAGATCGAAGCCTACCAATATGCAAAGTTTCGAGAAAATCTGAGACCCCATAACCGCATCTTCTCCTTGTAAGAGTTTTCTTCAGTCTTTGAAGATTCAGAAAAAAAATATTCGTTATGATATTTGCCGAATTCGTCTCAATATCCCCTAAAAGTTGGATGCAAACAAATTGTAGGTTTACCATAAATAACTGAAGGCGACCTTGATAACTCTGGAACAAAAAGTGTTGACAAAAAATTTGGCACACTCAACATAAAGCTCTCCTCGAATCATGTTATTTTAACTAAAAAAAAGTTCGGATCTAATGAGTTAGACTTTAGTTTTCGAAGATTACGGAAATGTTCACCACAAAAGAAATTATAAATTCTGTTGATTTTTAATTGACCTACTCGCATTCCTTATAATCATATCAATTAAATATACATCCATTCTACACTGGTATATAAAATTTTCATTTAGTTGTAAATTGGGTATCGATAAAAACAGTGCAAAGAGCATTAAGCAGTGACTTAAAAAATATCGAATTTCAGGTTATTCGTTGTTTGTATTCAACCGAAACGTTCGCCTTGAATAACCTAACAACTCCCAGAAACTAAACAAACTAGTAAAAACTAACCGAAAGACCCAAAAAGTAAAGTGAACTGAACTAGTAAACTATCATTAGAGTTTACAACTTACTTTTATTTCTGTCGTAGAGCTTATTCTCATCTATCAAGCGAGACTCGATACTCGTGGGCCTCAGTTGCACTTGAAATTAGGTTTGCATTCGTTCCATCGCGACTTCAAACATTCTTTTGACTATCTCAAAGATCTGACCGGTCGACTGACGGGAGGACATAACACGATGGTTACCTGATCGGAATCTTCCCCGATCCCACGAGAGATTTCCCGTATCCTATATTCCCTTATTGCCTTCGCCTTCGCTATTCGCTGAACTTTTCTAGACCTATATACAAGGCAAAAGTAAAATTGAATCGTTCGAACGTCAATGGAAAAGGTGTCACGGGAAAATGGAATAATAGAGTATTGCAATCTGTACGTAAACAAACAGTAAACTTCTGCGCAACGTTCGTAAATAAAATATGTTCCTTGCAACCACTCAGAATTTCTCAGTTTTCGCTGTCCGCTTTCGAACTTTTAGCTGTTGAAAATAAAAGTTCTGCGTAAACATGTATTCTTTTTAGGTGGAGCAAAGAGCATTGAATTTATTGTATTTTTTCATCAACAAATTTCTAGGAATCAAATCGTTTCTTCATTGAATTTCATAACGATTACCATCTATTACAGTAGCTAAATATTGATAGATTAGTGAGTATTCAAACATGATCATGGTAAATTTTTATCGACATTTTTATCGGTAATGAGTAACTAATGAGTCAATTAAAGCTCCCTAAAAAATAGAATTACTAAATAAATAAATTGTACAGTAGAATTTTCAAGTTTCAAATGTTCAGTGTTTCAACAGGTTGTTGATTGTGCAAGTAGTAAAGGGAATTTGAAATTCCATATTTTCGAGAAGTAGAAGTATGATATTTAATGAGCCTATACGAATTTCGAGGGCTGACAATTTTGAAACTTTTATCCCCAAATATTTTTCAATTCTGATTAAAAAGTCAAAGGGTTGAAGTAAAAATTCGTGGCATGGCTAAACTTCTCCTCAGGGGACCAAAAATGTTCAACTTTTCTGAATATAATATTATATAATTTCACCAGAAAGTGATAGAACTTCATGTTCTGATGCGCGGAATTTAAATTTAAGTACGCGGACATCACTCGTTGAGAAAGTTATTCGCGAGTATAGTTGCTCGTTTTGAAACGCGTTTGACAGGTTATGAGGCTGCCGTATTGGTTTTCGGACATAGGAGCGGGTACGGTGTAGTGAGCGGATTCGCTAGATGACAGCACAGACACGTAAGAGTGGTGATTTTTTAGTATTAATTCGGATTCCTGATGTTTGAGTTTCGACTTTCCAGAAATGCAATTGCTGTTCAGATAAAAGATACTGTGTTGGTCTGGGTTAGTTTTCGGTTTTTCGGTTAGTGTGGTTGGGCCCCTCAGCCACGCAAGCGACTTACAATTGCAAGTGATCCGTGCTCATAAGCTTAATTAATTGTCGGAGTTTCTGAAATTAAGTATCAGGAATTCGAATTGCCGATGTAAAATGGCTGCTTGTATATGCTTGTGGTGAGACGCACCAGCTCTGCTGATTGGATAACGCATAAGTTCAAAGCAATATGGCGGCGTTCTAACCTGTCAAACACGCTTGAAATCGGGCAACTTTACTTTCGTATAACGAGTTTGAACGAGTAAACTCCGCGCACTGAAATATCAATTTCGCACATTAGGACTTACAGTTCCATAATTTTCTAGTGAAATTCTATAATATGACATTCTGTAAAGTTGAAAATGTTTGGTCCCCTAAGGAGAAGTTGAACCTGTGGTTTTTATGGGACTAAAATGTTGACAATTCTTTTAAGGGATACTATCATATGATTCACGAATATGTTCCATGAAAATGCAGTTTAAAGACAGGAGCTCCACTATCTGTTTTTACGTTTCCTCAAAATGTTTTTAGGGTGCTAAAATTTTAATATTGTTCAATGTTGTTAGAACTATAACTTCCAATTTTTCGACGGAATATCGTAATATCTCACAAGATACATGTACGCATTCGAAGAAAATGCAATTTAGACACAGATGCACTACTACTCCTTCTTATGTTTCCTCAAATCAATTTTTGGGAGCTAAAATTTTAATATTGTCAAGATTGTTGGAACTGTACTTTCCGATTTTTCGTAGGAATACTGCAATATCTCATGAGATGCAAGAATGTAGTCGAGGAAAATGCTATTTAGGAATAAGAGTCCTGTTCCCCTCAGTTTCTTTTTGCGTTTCCTTGCAATAACAGGCTTTGATTCGAATCTGCGATTAATTTAAACCGAACTATTTCCGCTAAGATTCTGAATCGCGCCGCGAAGTGGTCGACTGCTACTCGCAGCTAACGTAACGAGCATAATACGTGTCAAAGTCTTCTCAAAGCGGTAACACCTGCAACCAGGTTTTGGTATACGAGGCCGTGGGATTTGGGCACGTTCGAACTCGGCTTCAACTTGCCTCGAACTTGCTGGCAAAGTGCGTGATCCAAAGACGGTTCTTAGACCCGGAATGAAAAGGGGTCTACTCTCGCCCTTTTCCCCTCTTTCCCTCACTTTATTCTCTTTCGACGTATAATCATTTATTAAAGGAACAAGTTTTTTCATCTTTCATGAATGTCTGAGCAGCCCCCACTTTCTTATAACGCCATAAATCATGGAAGATTCGCTGCGAACTTACCATCTGAGAAAACGTGTCATTTCATTCGATATTAACCCCTTCGCTTTACAATATCGAGTTTGACTCGTAATGAGATTTTTAAACAGAATCTTTCAAGTGTTTATGTTATTCATTTCTGTTATACTCAAATAACATTCGTTTTTGTGATCGATAATGGTTAGGTTGTTGTACGTCAAATGCTTGATTTTAGAAAGCAAATGTTATGAAGCGTTTTGGTCTATTGAAGTCTAAAGGTTTATTATATACACAACCCTCTTATAACACTGCATTCTGAAGACACAATTTCGATATAACACGGGGCGAAGATTGCAACAATCCTATAACATGATGTGCTTATAACACATTTCCCACATATCACGATTTAATAGACTTCGACAGACCTCATAAAACTTTTTATTTCCCTGATACTACTTCCTTACTTTTAATTTTCGCTTAACACGATTCCGTACAACACGGAGCGAATTAACCGTGTTATAGTAGAGTTCATTGTACATCAATTTACAGTGCTGATCCTTCGTGTCCTATATTTTCAATTTTTATTTAGATATTTAACACTAAACCTACCAAACATGAAAAGTTTGGGTTCCGGTTCTGTAAATTTCAATTGAAATGTATACTTCAACAAAGAAATCTCTTCAATAATTTTTCATGAAAGCGTTTTGATAATTTGATTAATTGTAAAATAAGAAACCGGTCATTTGACCGTGGTAGGTTTAGTGTTAATATTATCTTTAAATGAAATTTATTTCGAAGTGAATCAATGTGATCGTTGTGTATTCTTCTTGTACGAGTGGAAAGATAAAAATATTGACTGATTGATACTTAATTTTGGTTGAACTGTAGTAAAGACCTGAAAAACTGGAGATGATAATTTTCTAAATGAAAAACGTGAACGACCGAAAAGTTCAGAACATGTTGATTACAATGTTCCTTACTTTAATCAATAAATTTTATTTATGTAAAAGTTATAATAGAATGTAAGTAGAAATTTTCATCTTGTATTAAATTAATTTAATATTTGCAGTTCTTCTCTTAATACGTTACTTCCAGGAAAGGATATTCATGAATGGCGTGTGGTACATTTCTACGAGCTGAGAGTTTCGTTCGTCATTCCCCTAAACTACGATACCCTAATTTCTAGAAGCGCGGGTTCTCCTTCTTAAGGAGCTGATGTGACTCGCGGAGTCACTCGAAAGAATATTGAGATGTATCTGATATCAAGAATGGAAGTGGACTCTCGGTTTGTGGAGCGCAATCTCGGCAAGTATCCTCGTATTTGAAATAACAAGAGAGACCAGCGAAAAAGTTTGCATAATACTGTTTCCAGGCAAGTTTCCTGGCTAAATGAAGTCTGGCATCTCCAAACGGGAGTACGTAATACTATGTTGTTGAAGAATAGATTGCACTGGATGCATCTGACGGGATATCAAATTAACTGAAACCCTTAAAAAGTAAAATGCATAATTAAATTCGATCTTACTTCGACTGCTAGCTTCGCTAACTCGTACAACAACAACTGAAACCATTCGGTGAACTCGGAGGGAGAATTCATAAAATTTGGAATTAATGGAAGCGATAACAGAGAGTGAGTAAACTTTTTTCTTTTAGTTTATTCCCTACATTTAATTTCTTTAATGTGTTCATATTTCATGTTCTTTAATTATGTGAATTAGTTTAATTGTTATTACACATGATTCATTTTAATAATAGTTATTAAAGTTCGTTCAGTTTGCTCACCATCCTCGACTTTTAATACAAGTCTGATCAGCACATCGTATCATATTGGGTTTAATCGAAAGTGAATTATTCCCATATTACAAAATTAAAATTGGCTAAAATGATTTAAATAATAATGATATGATAAATTTAAATAATGCTATTATGTATAATATGTTATCGTGGATCTACATTACAATGTTTTGTGTCTAACTCTGACTAAAATAGAAAGATGACCTCTAATGACTGAACTACCAATATTTACCTACGTAGTTATAAATTTTCATGCACAAATTGGTAGAAATACAATTCAAGTAGAAAATTATTCTTGTTATTCTTTTTAAGCTTAGATCCGTCACGAGGGCGATCATTGTTATGCTTCTGTGGCGGCTACTTCCTATGCTCGCCAACAGAGGGACAGTACGACAACACCTTTCCCGCTACCACCTGAATCTTCCTCTGTTTGTAAACATACCGTCCTAAACTGTCCTTACGACATCCGGTGTCTAAGGCACGGGTCCGCTAGATACAATGTTGGGATATATATGCGCGTCGATTTCAGCCTCAGTAAAGTAAGATTCTCGATAAAATGGGGTACCTTGAGCACCCAGCAGAATTTTAAAAAATTTGATTCTGAAAAATGAATGTATAACATGTGTGTTTGTATATATTTTGTAACTCGTAGGGCACGTCCTGAAGTCTTTTTGTCCGGAACAGATTGTTTCGATACATTCCATACAATATAACTGTCTCAGAGCTCCACTACCTCTGTCATCATGATATAGATACATTACTGTTTTGGCCGCGCAAGCGCGTGAAATCTTGCACCATATCCCAACACTGGCTAGATAGCCTTACTGTCGAGTCCTCTAGCGGGCCTAGGACGAAACGCTTCTGTCTCCTTTTTCCATCTTTTCATAATTCAACAGCCGTCATACTTCGAAACCAAAGAGCTCAAAACTCACAATATAATACAGAATATTACTATTTCTTTCCTCTATAGGTTCTCCTATCTTGAACAACAATCGAGTTATAATTCGGACCAATTGCTAGATGCATGCTGTGTAAAAGTTCTTCAAAACTGGATTAATGTTTGTACAAGGTGAACTACGAAACCTGATCAGTTTAGATTACTCTGTTATTGGCAGGCCGATTGAAAACATTTTCATATCAAGTATTGCACGTTCAGAGAGAGAGCTTTAAGGCAATTTAGTAAATTTTTCGTCAACTCTTTTCTTCAGGAGTTTTCAAGGTCCTCTTGATTTTGTGTATGAATCAACTTATAATTTTTGTACTATCTTTTATTGGATATTAACCCCTTGGCCTACAATAACGAGTGAGACTCGTGGTAAGTAATTTGGGCCAAAAATAATAAGGACAACAAGTAAACAACACGAGCCTGGCTCGTGGTACTTCGCTCGGACCAGACGTGAACAACACGAGCCTGGCTCGTGGTACTTCATTCGTGACAAACGTAAACAACACTAACACGAAGATTTTCTACGAGTTTTCTCAAAACATTATTAATTTAAATTGAGTATTAACTTAAAAATTGTTACTGATACATTATCCACTTTCAAATTATAAATCATTTTTGTTCACCGATGAATTGATCATAATTACTTCCCAGACATCTTAAAAATATTAGTTGTGCCCAAACGTGTTTATTATTTCACAGTTCCTTTCGTTGCGCAGAAATATACATGTCATAAGACGCATACATTTTGCGCAAGTTCGAGCACACGGCGAAACAGCTAAATGGCTCGACGCGTGACCGAGCTTCTTGTTTATTATAAAACATCATCTTGTAAAATATGAACAATATATCATTTACTTTAATTTAGACAGTGTTCCAAATGGTGTCCATCCGGTGTGATACACTCGCGTAGCTGACAAATAAATGATCCTTTACTCCTTTCTATGACATGTGCACCGATAGTGGAGCATGTATTAATAATTCTTTGTGGCATATCTTCCGATGTTGTTGGAATATCTGTATAAATTTTGTCTTTCAATGTACACCATAAAAAGAAATCTAACGAAGATCGGGTGAACGAGCTGACCAATTTACTACATCTGCACGATCGATCCAACGCAACATCCCGAAATTTGTTTATCAATTGACGTACTACCATAGTATAATGTGCTAGAAAACCGTCATGTTGATCTCAAAATCATCAAAAAGAAATTACAATTCATTGTTAAGAAATGTAGTGCACTTTTGACTTTTCAAATTAACTTAAGAGATATTTTTTAACGTTTTCTCGGTTCAGATCAAAACACATTTGTTATGACGCTTACCAAATTTGTCTTCATATCCACTAAAAGATCAGGATATCATTCCGAAAGGCACAGGTGGCCGATCGGTATGAAATTTAGAGCATGTTATGAAGAATGTAGAAGGACCATAAATATAAAATTTTAACTTCGGGAATTCACCCGTTTGAAAGATACAGATATTTTAATGGAAACCGCCTCAATCACTGTGATTGTTTGCATCGGCCATGTCATCGTATTGTCTCACGAATTTGTTTAAATAGAAAGTCGTCTATTGTTTTTGGGGAGGGCCTGCCGCCCCAAACACCCTCCCTGTCAAGAAAACTAACCCAGACCAACTCCAATCAGTCTTTCAGCACGTACCACGATACGACTCAAACTGTTTCACATTTCCCTAAGCTTCGCGTTTAATACGGAAAAATATAAACAGGTCACACGACACCATTACTCATGATAAACACATGCATAGATATCCCTCAGGCATTCTTACATTGTTGCTGAAAATAGCGTCCAAAGCATCGAAAACCTATTATAAGGGATTTATAATTGAGTACCTGTATCTTTTAAACGCTTAAATTGTCGAAGCTAAAATTGTATATCCGAGGTCCTTCCCTATCCCTCATAATACCTACCATGTTTCATCTCGCTTGGCCACCGGTGCCTTACGGAAGTACAGACAAAGATAAGTACATAAAAATTATAGGTTTACTTATCAAAACTTCAAGGAGACCTTGAAAGCTCCTAAAAAACGGTGTCGACAATAAATTTTTATTCTAATCGTCAACCAGTTAGGTGTTTTTAACGAGTATACTCGTCATGCGTAAAAAGTAGCTACAATTTGCTGTTTACATTGCAATTTTAGTGAAAACTAAAATATATTCTTAAATTTCAAGATATTTGGAATACTTGGAGGCCAAGACGAAATAACACGGACAAATATAAAAATATAAATAATTGTTATGAAAAAACTGTATGCAGTGTGCACAAAGTAGTTCGCTTACTTTTTGCGACACATTTTAGGTACACACTTATCAAAGAGGTCGCAACAGATAACTGGTAAAAGCTCCCTCTGAACCGTGCTATACTCGATAAAAAATGTTTCGATCGGCCCGCTAACAACAGAGCAATCTAAGCTAATCACGTTTCGTGGTTCACACCGTATAACAATATTGAACAGTTATCTTCGGAACCGTTTCGAGGCGTGCTTTATGCAACAAGTGCAGAAGATGTGTGGATTATTTACGACGTTGAGTGCATGAAAGGTGAAAATATTTGCGAAGGGTCTGTTATCCAGACTACATTTTCCAATGAACTCTATGGCGATCGTTGTAAAAGAAGCTTCGCGAATAGATGAGTGAATACCAGTCTCGGCGTTTTCTAGCGTCGCCGGTTAATCCTGGCTTCCACGATAAGTCTCGAAGGCTCGTCGGCGTTCGATTTATCGTGGCACAATGCGTCGTCGTAGTTGCGAGCTTCGTGAGTGCTTGCATTCCTATAGGGGAACAGGAAGATCGATTGCCGAGGCGGACCAGTGAAATTTGTTGGCATAATTCAGCCTACGAGAACTGCCTTCCGTTCTAAATGCGAGGAACGTCTCGGATAATGCGCTCTAACGCTGAAATTACGAAACTAGCATCTCGTTAATTCCTCGAAAATTTAGCACGTCCTCGCTAAGATACCACCGTTTAATTTCGAAAACTTCCGTGTACACGATACTAAATATTCATTTTGTAATACGAAAAAAGATTCTGTGTTGATCAAACGTAGTAAGATGTTGTTTGTTGTATAAAAGTTGTTTGGTATCGAGCAGAGTGTACGATGTGATAATTAGTATTCTAGAGTTTCTTATTTTTATCAAGATACGATGGTAACGTTATTTAACACATCATTTAAGTTTACTGTTGTCGTCACGATAGTGTAAAAAAGATGCCAGACAGTTGACAAAAGACCATTCATTATAATAGTGAATATTTACTGTAATTATTTTTTGGTGCAGTTTCTACTTAAAAATCGGAAAGAATTTATTTCCGCAACTAATAAAATATAAATAATTTCTTTTGTATGAGATCGACAACACTTGATCAAACTTGAAATATTTGATTTGCAACTGAAACAATTTTCTTTTCACGTTTCTATAAAAAATGTATAGTACTGTTTGTTTCCTAAATGTGGCAATGCGCGCAGCCCTTGAATCATAGAACAAATACTTCACGCTTGATCAAGTAGTATGCTAAACAAAGAATTTATTTTTCTTATTGTATAGGCATAAAATAACGAAGTAACTAATCTAACTTTTTCTTTTATATGTCTAAAAAGAATTCATAATTCTTGTTTTATATTTAATAATATTCAGGTTAATTCTGAATTTATTTTATTGAATTATTGCAGATACATGTTAAAGTATTCATGACAATTTACTTCTGCATTGGTTAATATATGTATGTAGTAGGAAAGTAATGTATAGCAAGAATAAATAGTAAGAAATGAATTACTAAAAATTTTAGTGTACGATCAACTATGATCTTATGATGGATCAAATATGTTGTGTCGTGTCAGTGCTCAAACAATATTAGTGAGCCGCTGAGAAACACGCCTCAAAGAGAGGTAAATAAGTAATAAGATAATTGGATTTCGGATAACTTTAATATAACTGAATATAATGGACTGTATAATAGAGATGTTGTAACTATGGATTCTACTTCGCAACTTTCCCTCTACGAGTCTTATTCTTCGACTGATAGTTTCGACTCTTATTCTGCGACAGATAATTCACGACTGCTCTTACAACTAACGCGTGAGAAACAAGCAACCTCGTGGCGTTGAAAAATCCCTCCACAAAGTACAAAATAGTGGGGGCCCCAGCCAATGATATAATATTTGGGAGGCTACAAATGACCTCTCAAAACAAGGGCAACGCATAATTTAGGCTTTGGGCCACAGGCCCCCCTTGGCGCTAAGCGTGGGCCTACGCTACGTCAAGTGCCATTGAGAGTTGCACGGCTAGGCTGATTTTCCCATGGTCAGCTGATACTTTCCAGCCGCGCCAGAGTCATAAAACAATAAATTCGTCAGAAGACACTAGAGGACCCCTTTGACAATGGCACTGTTCAAAATCGACCGTAGCGTAGACCCAAACCGAAATACGAGCCGGCCATACGATAATCACGTCTCAACAAAATATGATCTTCGTGTATACAGTGTTCAAGAAAAGATATTTATTGCAATTAATACATAGAAACGGTTTTAATTGACTATATATATTTCAAATAATGAAGAGTTTTGTGAACACATAATTTAGTACAGTCTTTGTACCGATGTTGTTCGTATCCATTACAAACGAAGCAACTTTCCTGACATAGTAAGGATTTCTAAAGCGAAAGCAATTTCCGAAACCGACACTAAACGGCTTGGCATTTAGACATCGTAGCACAGTATTCTTCTCGCAAAAGTTTCCTTGCGTACACAGTCCTCGGGTGCTCCGATGTTGAACAACTTTCAAAGTGTAGTTACGGAAAAGACGACGAACCATCTCTATATCATCCTCCTTCCGGCGAGTTTATGTTCACCTATCAATTCGATGTGCACAAGGTGTGTAAGAATCAGTGACAAATGCTTTCGGACTTTTCACTGCCGGAATTATGTGTCTATAAACACATAGAATTTTCCTTATCCGAAGAAGAAGTATGATAGATCGAATATTGAACGTCTACACGCCGTTCGAGAAAAGTAAACGATATGATTTCTCTGCTCGAAATATTACGTAAAAATATTTTCAATCTGTTACAGTTCGGTATTATTTCGTGATCGATCCAATTGTATGTAATTATGGAAATCTGCATTCGTAAGGTGTCATAATACAAGTGAAGAATAATACCTTACTAAACATATTGAATATTTTCTAGCGAAAATGTACCAACTTCCATTAATATCCTTTTAACTGAGAATAGAGGGTTAATTCGTCATTCGCGTTTGCTATCAACTTCCAGGAACTAATGGTCTTTCCCTTAAACATCATGTATATTGTTATAAATTATATCGCATATTCGTTGATTGTGGTAATGTTTTAATTATCTCCATTTTGCTTGTCTTTCGTTCCGTCTTTGTATGTGTCGTAATTATAAAGCTACTCGGTTAAAAGGATATACAACAGATCCAAAAAGTATTTAAACACTAAATTACCAATCCTCAAGACCGATATTTTCGTTAAAAAAAATAGTACAATAATAAATTTTAGACTGATTTTATAGCTCGAAGCCTCCACTTTCGCAGAACGTCATTCATTTTTTTCTAGGATATTAGTGCATGACATAGCAGGTGAAAAACTGAGATCATGAAATTTTCAGAATGTATATAATTCATACAGATCTACAAAACGAACTTTTTAAATTTTCGATATAGATCCACATAAAAGAAAGTTGTAAAAAACAACTTTTAGTATTTTCTCTGCAATTCCTACCAATTGAAATTTTTTCAAAATTCCTTCTTCTAATCATGTAGTAAACTAATTGTTAGAGAGAACTATTAAATATAATTTAGTAACCAGAATTACAATCAGTGTTGTCGGTTCTGCAATCAGCGAGGTAATCGTGTGCATCTTGTGTTAACATATCAGCTTGGATACGTTGGAAACAACCATAGATTACAACAGTCATATGGGCGAATATTAAAAATGTTATCTCACTGTGGCAGACTGTATCTGGAAATTGGATTAGTCTGGACAATCTGTTTTGTTATTATGCCTTTCAAATAAGAAATACATGGTCCCGAAAAAATCAGACCCGAAAATGGAGAAAAACTATTCTTGCTTTAATTTATAATTTTAAAGGCATACTATAGTAGGTCGTTGGATTCGTATTAACGTCAGCTACGATATTATTAAATCAAATATTAATTTTTTATTTAAACAATTAAAGTAACTTTTATTCTTCGCTTAAAAACACTTTTTAAAATTTTTTATATTGAAATTTCAGTCGCCGAAAAATCGTAATTAAAATGAAATGCTTGTCATCCGAAGACAGTATAACGATTTTCTGACTAAAATCACATATATCATATTTATCCATTATTTTTTAATTTACATTTAGGGCATGCTGTATAGTATATGTATACTATATGTGTAACAAAAAATGTGTATAGGTGCTGAATAATTTTTAATAAGAAAATATACGCTCATTACTAGATTAGCTATAATACTTGAGCTCGGATGAAATTCGAACCAAAGTTGCGTTGTAATCTAGAATCTCGACGTACAAAATGAGACCAAAATGAGTATTCTATCTTGCCCACTACTATAAGGAAATGAAGTCTTAAAACCGTGAAAAAGATAACTGTATTTATCACTACGTATAAATATCGATAATTACGCAAATAAGTATGATAACAAAATAAAAATTGTTGAAAATGATAGTGGAATACTTGTCTAAAAGGGATCCATACTGCAAAAAACTATAAAACTCTTTTAAAATACAAAAAAGTTACTATTAAATATTCGATGCATCTTAGTACATATGATTGGATAGGCAACACATGCTATAAAATCTCTTTGCTTTCGTTTATGTGCAGTGATTCATGAATGTCTTGGCTGCCTTAGGCGTATTCTACGTCTTCGGATCGATGAAGATCTGTAAAAGAAAGTTGCGGCAAAGTTGACCTTGACCATGAATTTCAAGGTCAACTTTTCTTTTATTGCATTGCATTCAACGCATTGCATGGGAATAAAAAGTTTCAAAGGAACCATGTGTCAAAACTCAATAGTTCTCATAAAAAATAATAACAAAGTCTCATTATATTATTAGAACTACTTGTTACCATAAAAATTGTTTATATTTCCAATAAAGCACGTAGTTAGCGTTTGCTGTTTATCAGAAGTCTTACACAATCAATCATAATCAATATTACCCTTCTCAGTCTTGAAAAATGTTCATCTTCAATTTCTTCTTCTATGCCAAAGAACCGATCCATTTTTCCTAATATTTCATAATAGAAGATGATCTCATCTTTCAAGACATAGAAGGTAATATTAATTATGATTGCTTATGTTAGACTTCTGATAAACAGCATATAAACAACAACACTAAATACTTGCTTTATTAGAAATGTAAACAATTTTTAAGAAAATAAGTAGTACTAATAATGAGACTATTATTTTGAATAACAGAAAAGTTGACCTTGAAATTCAAAGTCAAGGACAATTTTGCGGCAACTTTCTTTTGCAGATCTTCATCGATCCGAAGATGTAGAATACCTCTACGGCAGCAAAAACCAAACATTTCTTTACACCCTGTACAAATCACGAAAAATATGTATTACACTGTTCATCAGACATTAAACAACATTAAGTAATAAAAAAAATGTACAGTTTATATAAACATTAAAAATTGACTTTTTCTTTATTTTCGGGTCAAATACCATACTGTGCGTCGGTAGTATGGTATTTGTTTCGAGGAAACAAAGAAAATGGAAAAATAGATTTTGTGCTAGGCGACTTTGTTCTCCAGTTTCGATCGGCCAACAGTTTTCTGGATAGTTTCGTCGTCTTCTTGGCCCTGTTCATGGTCTAGGGACCACTGCGTATCTGACCTCGTTACCGGAGGGTTCTGGAGCTTCGATAACGGCGCAATTTACGACAGAACCCCCCTGTCTCCTGGTCATGCATTTTACCCTGTAGCGCGTTACTCGCTGTCTCTTCCACCCCTTCTATTTCTCTTCGACGTTCATCCCCCCTCTGCCCCTCTCATATCGCGCGTCGCTCTCTTTCGATTGTTTCGCGAGAGAGAATACGTCTGCGAGAATCGTTGAAAGTGCAGCTTTCAGAAGTTCAATCGTGCCTACATCGATTCGCCATAAAAGAAACTATCGTACTGGCCTGCATTCATCGACCGCCCAACGTTTAAAGTTCCCGAGCACGGAACGATCTGGATTTATACAAGACAACAACAACAAATGGAAAAATGAAAAGAAACAACGCTCGAGTTCAGGATCTCGAGATGCTACCGTCTGGCGAACGGCGATCTGTAAATCCTATTTGAGGCCAGGAGAATCGACGACACCGCGAAAGAAACGATGATCGAGGAGGCCCGTTGTCGCGAACTTCCACTAATGAAATCGCAGAAGCCTTCTATTCTCACCACAACGCAATCAGCACGGGCTCCGTCCGCGAACTTTCCATAAGAAACTTAAGTAATTTATATCGGAGTTATTAATGACGCCTACTCAAAGCCTCGCGACGTAACTAATGTTCTGTAATTAGCATACCGCGATGCCATTATTCAATTAACATTATTAATTCTATCAATTTGATTGTTTCGTCTAAAATCAGGTATAACGTTTTCAGATCACGTAAAATTGTAGGCGCAATATCAAATAGGCGCAGTATCAAATTTTCAACTCATCACCCAGCGACGATTATTTAATAATCTTCAACAATATATAATTCTTAATAGAATCTTCAATCATAAATTTAATTGTGAAAGAATTAAGCATTTTCAGTAACCTAATCTAATAATTTTTTATTTTATCATTTCTAAACTACTTGATGTAGAGTATAGCACTATAAGACTATATTATAACACTACACCACAGTAGTATAGCCACTTCCTGTGTAATAACGAAGTAAGATTGGTGATGACAACAGATAAATGTTTAATGGTATTATAAATATTATTCGTCTCTTTTAAACCGGAATGAAATTTTATTCACCCATTATCGATATTTAGCATTAAAGTAAATGTACACATATGATAAATATAAATATTATTTTTTTACTAGAAAACTATTAAGGACAAAGAAGTTTCAATCATTTAATTAGAATAGAAATTAGAATAAGTAGAAGTGATAAATAAGTTCTCAGTAAGTGAAGTGTTAGGCAACAAGTTTTGATTACTTAATATAGTGTAAGAGCATATTTCAACACAGTTAATTCAATTCTCTTTAAGTTCTTTTGAACAAATAGTAGTCAAGGTATTAATCGTTCCTGATTGTTTCGCACAAATGTACTGAAACTGAAAATGTACTGAAAAAGGAATAAACTTGTCTTATGAAAACATAAACATTCACACAGTCAGCGGAAGTCACATTGAACACGGGATGTAGTCTTATTATACAACATACTAGAAAATACAATATTACGAAATATTAAATGCATTTCTTTTTTTTCTGCCCTTGCATGACCCTGAATACCATAGTGTACTAAATGGTTCAATACATCTTAATGACTGCTATCATATTATGTAAAAAGATATGTAGCATTCGATTTAAAAAAAATGAAGATCGCCTTTATTACTAGGAAAGTATCGTATTACTAGTAAAATGTACGACAACTTCCTTCTCTTCCGGTATTTTGTAATGTATACCGTTTACGATAAAAACGCTGGTACACATTATCGCGAACATCCTGTTTATATATTGCTAGATAAGATTGAGTAACTTCAAGGTGCAAGCGAAGGTAATGCTAGAATTTAACCCATATTTATGGTTCATAAAAGTTTTCAAAAACGATTGTAATATAACACAAGCTGCAATAAAGGTTAATACGGTTTTATGTTTTATACCACCCGATCATATATTTTATAACCTACGACGACAAGTAATATAATTTTACAGAGTTGGGAATCCAATCTTCTCTTTCTGTTTTCAATATCTCTTCAAACACGCAAAGTAGATTTTCTTTAAAAGGAGTGAAAACTTTTTAGGCGACAGAACAATGAGGCTACTTGAAAGACGGCGAGAAGTTTTTGAACAGACTGGGAAGTATACATTTATTATACATATATGTAGACAATAAATTACTTCTAATCTGCGGCGGTCGTCATTGATTTCAGACTATAATTGTGATTTCTATCGATCGAATTTTGAATTATGTTAGAGAAGATGTTATTGGCGCAATGTTCGATCTTTTTGAAATTCGACAACAAATTTGCAATTTATTTAATACACAACGTTTCGATCCAGGTGCGGATCATTATCAAGGGGATTGCGTTTGCTGTGCACTATTTTTAATAAAACCAGAAAAAAGAATTACTTTTAAATATAATTGAGTAAGAGTTGCGTTGGCAACGTGATTGTGCCATCGTGGCCAACGCAACTCTTACTCAATTATATTTAAAAATAATTCTTTTTTCTGGTTTTATTAAAAATAGTGCACAGCAAACGCAATCCCCTTGATAATGATCCGCACCTGGATCGAAACGTTGTGTATTAAATAAATTGCAAATTTGTTGTCGAATTTCAAAAAGATCGAACCTTGCGCCAATAACATCTTCTCTAACAGATTTCAGACTATGTTGAAAATGTGAGGAAACTTTTTCACTAACAGAATAATTATAAATTTGAATTTTCATAAGCGCCAACAGTTTAGCAAATTAATAAATCATATTGTCTATTAAATTCTTATTTTTTTGTTTGATTCGTATTAGGAATTTATTAGGTGTAACAATATTATCAGAACTTTATATAACAATGTCATAAGATTTTATTAAACTAACTCAGAAAGGAAAATATTGTCCATTTTGAAAATTGTTTTAGTACTTTGACGGTATGAAAAGATGGGAACAATTACTACTGCATTACTTCATATTTTTCCCTAGATATACATTGTATAGAACGACAATTGGAAAGCCCAGTAATTAACATCTCAGTAATGATAATACTTCATGAAAATAATGTGGCTGCATCCATTCATCGTATACATCATTTTTACAAGGAAGATAAAAATTTTAAAGAGCCAAACATTAAAAATGTAGTTATATAATTTTTAAAAATTTGTAATGAAGTAAATTAAGTAAATCTACAATTTAGTAAATACTTTCTCATTACTTTTAAACATCAGAAGCAATTTTATTCATAATGCAACAAATTACGCCCTGTAACGTAATTTAATGATTTATTTGGAGTTGCAGTAATCCACAAAATTAAAGGAACATCGAATTACATGTAGATAACTGAAAACTGATTGGTCTTAAAATATTGGGAATGTATTAATTTTGTTAAGGACTTGTTTAATGATAATCGAGATCCTTTGAGTATTGCACTTGGTGCCGACTAGGGGTCTAAGGACCACCCACTGGTGTGGGATTAATTGAGAACTCGCAACCACTTGTGGGTTGAACACTGGTTTATTTGTATGTTCGCAAACTAACTGTTACAGCTAATGAGTGTCTGTTACTGTGACTCTAAAGGTCTGATAGATGCTGCGCTTCTGTCTGTCTGATCGTTTTAAACTGGTTGACTGCTAGTGCAGTCAAATTTGATGTCTTATTCTAACTGTTGCTCACAGTTTTCCGGTCGTTGTCGCCTTCGGGGACCGCCCCTTTTCCCCCTTTTTCCCGTGTACTCAGGGTGGGGCCTTACAGGGCTGTTCCCGACTTTCCGAAGAGTTGGAAGGATGACTGTCCCCTCCAGTGCGCCCAAAGCGCGCTGTCTTTTGGTGGGGGTAACGAGGCCGCTCGCGCTCGCGGGTTCACGGGTGTTCGGTAACGGTGGGAAATTCCGTCTGGCCCGGCTCACTGGTGCCGATACCTGAGGGCTGACTCCTTGTTCTTTCAGCCTTGGGACTTTATAATACGGTTTCTTGAACCTGGGAGACTAACGCGAAAATATGAACTTTATAACTTGCTGAATATCCTTATTTCTACGTGCCACATGTTGGCTGCAGACCGGTCTGTTAAAGAAATGACAACAGCGCGGTAGTAGAAAGAAATTGCTGACAAACTCGAAGGTGGTCGACCGTACCATACAGTCATTCCTAAGGTCCTTACCTTAACACATTTTAAAGAGTGCATTCTCTACCGTCACGTCTCTGAACTCAGTGTGTTCAAAGAGTCTTGTTTGTTCTAGAACGTAGTAAGGAAACTAGGTTGCCCTTTTCGAAAATTATAAAAATTCGAGTCAATGTAACCCGTTAAAGAGAATGTTTTTTCACGAATTCGCGTTGAGACCGGATTGGTCTACGAGGGTTGTAAATCCCCGACTCGAATGCGACAACGTGGTACGCGATTCCCTATGACCACTTAAGGTGATAGAGGTGGTATGAATATAATAAATTAGGCACTATTTAAAGAACAATTAAAACTATATTTTAAAAATAAAATAACTTTGGTTACAAGAGTTTTAACTACACTGATTGGATCCTGTCGACAAAGTTTCCCGGACTGTGTTTGATGAAGTAGTGTCTGGTAATGATGGATGGCGTAAAAAGGTAAACTCGGTGTGGGCGTGAGTTTTTCTGTGGGACAAACGGATTCGTTGACTGCCATTTCCCGGGAATTGGTAAGGAGCACGACCGTCTTAGATAATTGGTTAACAAAAAATGGAATGGAAAGGGAAAAAAGGGCCGCCTCCAAACCAGGAGTCACTCGTAGGTACACTTGTACCCTCAAGTAACGCACGCGAGGAATTCGCGTGTCCGAAAGGCAGAACCGTAGCATGTCATAAACCAGAGAAGCGCCTTGACTCGGAACAAAGAAAACGGAAAGAAAGGACTCGACGATGGCTCGACTTCTGGTCACCAAATGTGGACAATGGGTCAATAAAATGCTAAAAGTTTTGACGAAGAGTAACGGCTTCTCGGGAATATTGCTACTACGGGTAATTCGGTGCTATTAGTATTTGTTATTTTGAAAAACGTGCAGGGCAGATGGGGCATCGAAAGAGGCCCAATCGCCTCGCTTACGGTTCGAAAATGCGGATGGCTGTGCTAAAAATAAAGTAATATATCTTGTAAAGATGTCGTTTTCTGAGAAATGGAACAAGAAGAGTGTCCGACAACAAACTCTTGAAAGTTGTTCTGCAATTTTCTATCACGGTTTTATCCATGCTTCATGTATAAAGTGTGACGCAGTCATCAGAATACATGCTTTATGTCGCATTGAAACGAATGTGGAAAAAAAATTTCAAAATGAGTAGTATGGCCTTCGACAAAAGTAGGTTCAAGGTTGCAAAAGTAGAGACTTCAATCTTCAAAATGAGTACAAATAAAATGCTGTAAGCTTGTTTTACACGAACTCTCAGGAGATGAAAGATCTACAATTTTTCGGTAACAATATAGTGATCGTAATAACCGTTCAAGCGAACGCAGTCATAAGATCGGCGAAAGTGGGCAACGCCTACCGAACGCGTACTATTAAATTCTATGAATGGTTGAAATTTTCGTGATATTACGGTTCCGCGATCATAAACTCGTAACGGAACCATAAACCACAAGGGTTTAACCGCTTCGCGTGTCTGAAACGTTCGCATGGAAATTCCCGAGGGTGTTCAGCGATCGGAATCGACCGGTTACCTGCGCCATTTTGTCACGATCTGATCCCATAATCCACTTAGCGGGCCTTTTAATCGCGCGGAGATGGCGTTTTTTCGGTGCTATAACAATAACCGGTCTCGATTCTCGCCATTAGCAAACCGTCGCGCCTCGGGTCGAGTCGCGTCGGTGCTAGTATGCTCGTTCGTCCCGGACATAGTGGGGTCGAATTAATATAGGTTTCGGAGCGAATCACCGCAACTGAATACAGTAGTGCTCACTCAAATTTGCAAAGTTTGGAATCCGGTAGTAAAATTCTAGCGTTAGAGAGTAGCATTTCTCTACCAGGGATTGACTTGAGCAGGGATCGACAAAGTAAGCGATTGATGATTCCTCAATTTTTTAAAAATCGTATGTGTACTCGCAGGTAGAATGTTCATGAATTTTTTCGTAATTTTTTGTTAAGTAGAACAGAAGAAATAACTAGCCTTGTGGTAGGGGTACTTACTTGAAACTTGCCATAGAATGTTTGCTTTAAGAGTTTCATCGAATAGTATGAAGAAAGATCAATTTGGTTTGCAGGCACATGTGACCCTCTTATCCAGCTATACTCTTTAATCGAGCACTACTGTAGCTGGCGCTGCCTGCTGGTTGTCGCTAAGAATTTATGTTTCGTGGCAATTAGCGAGAACGAACGGTATGTTCTGCCGGACAGGCTCGGAAACGATCGCCGATTGATTCGCGGATCGACGAATAGCTCGGTTGTTCACCTGCGCCACCGAATATCCCGGGCCGGGGTGCAGGTGAATTTCATCAAACTTAGATTTGACGCACGTGCACCGTGCTATTTACGTCCTGTAACGAGTCGACTGTGTGATCTTCTTTGTCGATCGATGGATTTTCTGGGCCGATAGCTCGGCAAATATTGATCGAGGAAACTTGGAACAGAACTCCTGCGGCACCGCCGTGCAAAGACGCCCGGCAACGGAAACTTTTATTTACGCGTGACATTAAAATTCCGTTTGGCCGGGGATATTTTGCGTCATTCGTCAAGATTTACCGGTTCAACGAGCCCTTTTGATAACGCTCCCCGCGACCTCGAAACATGCCGAGATCTCTTCATGAGAGAGTTTATACTGTTCTGTACTGAGTCGCGGTTATACTGTTTGGCAACTATGAAATTTAAATTATGCGTCAGCGGTACTCCTTCTCTCTCCTCAGTTTTTCATTCCGTGAAATATTTTATCTGCGCGAAGAGTCTCTTTTCATGTCCGATTGTTAACTGTTTTCTTTTTCTACCGGAAACCCTATCCCTGCAACTCTGTCTGTGAACTTCCACGGTCTAGAACGAGATTATGTTCTACGGCTCCAATCTATTTTTTACTTTCCATTATGCAAGCATCCTTTCTCTTGTTTCCGCAATTTTCCGGCTGTTTAGATTAATATCTTTCATATCATTCTTTCTTCTTTCTCATTCTTCCACTTTTCTTCTTGTCCTGCTTATTATTTTCATTGTAATGGCAGTAGCTCCAGCTCCAAATTTTATACCGAGAAAGTTGAAAATGTCTTAAACTTATATATAGACTGCGGGTCATTATGCAAAACAAAAATTCTCTACTATAATTTCAAGATGGTGGAACAAGATTGAAGTTGATTTCCTTATTTAATAAGTTTAATAGATTGCAAATAATTTAACAGTAGCTTCAAATTCGGTTTAACTGCGTTTTTTCTTTTATTGTTATTTATTATTTGTTAGTATATTTATTCCGTATAAATTATTTTAAGTATTTTTTTCATGTTAGTCTCTTGTTCATACTATAATTCATACTAAAAAGCACTTCTGTAAAAAAAAGTTACTAATAGTATATAGTATATATATATATATATATATATATATTATAGTAATAATAGTGATAAAAATATAATTATAATATACATCATTATTAGTATAATTACATTATATATTAGCGATATTAAGTAGATTTTTATAATAAATTATTTTTCTTTTACGAAAGGGCTTTTTAGTACGAACTGTACTATGAACAAGAGACTAACATGGAAAAAATACATAAAATAAATTATACAGAATAAATACAATAAGAAATTTGGTGTCGGACAGTGCAATCGGTTTTCGTTTTTGCAACACATGTTCAATGTACGTAGAATATCAGAATGTGTGATGCTTTTCTACCAAAGGGCGGACAAGTATATTATTTCCCTGATGTTGTAGAGGAGAGATACCGATAGTTTACTTAAGGAGCAGCGGAGCTCCTGAAAACATTTTTTTTGTGCCATGCACAGCAGGGAACTGTCATCGCGCTCTCGGAAAGGCAAGAATTATGGCCCTTCGGACGCGCGAGGAAAGAATCGGAACCACACTGGGTCCGGAGCGTGCACACAGCACTCCCTATACCAAAGCTATGTAGAAAAAACTCTCCGGGACCCGGCCCGGTTGCGTGTGCCGAGACATCTTTACACGCGTGTAACTTATAAACCAGTGAATTCCTAACAAGCATACACACATTTTCGGAATGTGTTCATCGATATCTACTGGATCACATAAAAAAAATTCAAAAAAGTTAAGAACACGGAGTTCTCCAAAACGCAGTCGAGCCTCAAATTCTTCTATTGTTTCTACTGTTTTGTGTATTTCAACTCATGCTAGTCATCAATGCATCAAATCCGCAGTATACTTATTTATTTTGATTCCTACTATACAAGGCGTCTCATCCGATTTTGACATCTTGATTTCTTCGCTATTGTTAGTCCTACCGAAAAATGTTTCAGATAAGAATTAAATGGTGCTGAGTGGGGCATAATTTGTTGTTATTATTTTATTCGTGGATGAACTTGTTAAAGTCATTTGACGGTCAATTTACATTTTTTAAATGTCATTATATACTTTTTAATACACCTATTGATGCAGTTGGACATTTTTTATAAAAAAGTATTAACCTATTTATGTTGAAAAATTAGTCCTTTAGGAGATATTTCGACTTTAAAAATGCCGCGATACAAATGGTCGTTATGTTGAACCATTTCTGTTAGCAATAAAAGCGAACGTCTTAGTGCGTCAGTAATGGTATCTTGAAATGATTTAAATCGAAATATCTTCTAAACGACTAATTTTTCAACATGATCATGTTGAAATACAACGATACCATGTGTCCTAGTATAAGTGCGTAGTCTTAATGGGAGGTTTTTCCGAGAGACAGAAGGGCCCGGCGAGGCCGTAAAGTTAGGGCCGTCGGCAGTCCCGTCATAGCAGCTGGCCTGAGCGCATCTTGCAAAGTAGTAGTCTTTTCACATACGGTTATACAGTCGAACTATATTCGCAGTTTTATTACATTATAAATTATTCATTAAATACAGAATACGTGGAAACACTGTTGTGGATTTATTTCATTTTGAACAAATTCGGTTGTATTTCAACGTAAATAATTTTTTATAAAGAATGTCCAACTGCATCGATTGATGTACTAAAAGGTATATAATTCCACATAAAAAAACAAAGTTGACTGTCGTATGACCTTAACGCGTTCATCCACGAATAAACTAATAACACCAAATTATGTGCCACTCAGCACCATTTAATTCTTATCTGAAACATTTTTCGGTAGGATTAATAATAGCGACGAAATCAAGATGTCAAAATCGGGTGAGACACCCTGTATATTGCTCTGCTTTACTCTAACGCAAGTAAAAATAGTATCGCTATTATTACTATCGAACTGTCATTCGAACCTGAATTTCGATGTTCTGAGTATGTATAACATTTAAGCTTACTTTGAACTTTGTAATTTTGGCCTCAAGGGTCTTACCTGATCATGTGATTGGTGATGGAATTGATACCAATACTATTAATGATACTCGATACAATCCGATACCACAGTACTCAGTAGAAAGTATAAATATGTATCGAAGTTTGAGGTATTCGATACCATTTACCGATACAGATTCTTGTTCATTCGGTACCAATCCAATATTGTACCGAAATCAAAACGGAAGTATCGATACGTGTTTTTGGAATTACACGATTATTAATACCTATTCGATACGTATTCAAATATCGATATTTATTTGAAACCTAATATAGTACCTTGTATTTGCCACGAAAATATTAATACGTGCTAGATGCTTGTAGGAAAGAATTAGATGTAATTCACGAAAATATAACTTTCTACTAATTATGATAATATTAAAATGGTATAATATACTGTATAATAATATGATACTTAAACATTATATTTAATGAGTTGTTGTAAAGTATTGTCAACTTATAGCCGTGATACATGACTAAAATATATTATTGTGAGTATAAAGACATTAGATATATGTGGGATCGTGAAAAGACCATTATTATATATATTCATATCATATGTCTATGGCGGCTTTGAATTATGTAAAGGTGGAAAAAGGAGAAGGAAGCGTTTCGTCCTAGGCAAGCTAGAGGACTCGTCAGTAAGGCTATCTAGCGGACCCGTGCCTTAGACGTGGGATGTCGTAAGGACAGTTTAGGACGGTATATATACAAACAGAGGAAGATTCAGGTAGTAGCGGGAAAGATGTTGTCGTAATGTCCCTCTGTTGACGAGCGTAGGAAGTAGCCGCCACAATCTTTTGTCGATCATTTAAATTATAAAGAAATTTATTAGCACGACGCTGAATATGCGAATCGACCTTCTCCGCGTTTGGTCACCTCAACTGCGAAATTCCTTTATTTGAAGAAATTGTTCTAGTATACATGAATCAAACTTTCGTTTCGATTTCGGCACAGTATTGGATTGGTAGCCATTCAAGAAGAATCAGTATCGAATCAATACTAAGTATCCTAAAATTCGATATTTGATAAAGGCCCACGTGTCCTCACAATGTAATGCCAATAAAAAACTTTTTTATTATTACTTATTTTTTATGAGACTTTCTCCAAAATATTTGTGGCCATTTTTCTGATTAAAATAATACCAAACACGATATAATTCGGATCATATTTACAATAATTTTCCGAAACTTTCATCGTCCATTGCACAAGTAAATATCATCGCAATTATATCTTATTTGGTATCATTTTCATTAGAAAAATGCCACGAATATGTTGGTGACAGTTCCATAAAAAAATAATAAAAAATAAAGAAGTTGTGTCAGTGGGTTAGGTGTTGTTTTCACACCGACATATTCGACCCGTATTATGTTACACTTCTCGGCGACCGAGGCCTCTCGAGCTTCGCTGTCCTTTTCTACGTTCGGCAGAAGTCAAAGAATAGTATTATCTGAGCATTAATCGTCGCCGGCCGGATGCGAAGCGTATTATTTAAATATTAAAGTTGAAAAATTGAGTTCTGAGTACAAAAGATCGCTTTCGAGATTACTGTGTCAATGGATTGGAAAGGGGTGAAATAGTAATTAACAGTGCAAATAAAACGGACTTCCAGAGCGTAGAAAGTAAATTGCGAGGGAATGGACATTATTGTTAAAGTTTTTAACGAAAACTGACATGGATATCCTGAGGGTCTCCATCAGGATACTAGTTTATTGCGATCACACTGGAGGTTTTCTTGACACTGAAATCGATGCTCGGATCTTCTACTCGACAAAGTTCTTCATTCTCGCAGAACAACCTTTGATCTTCTTTTAGGAAATGACCCTTTCTCTGTAGAAGATCTTCTCATGGATGTTGATTCTCTTGTAGGAAAGTCACATTTTTTACAGCAATTATGGCGAAAACATTCCGAATGGTCCAACACATTTTAATTTCAGTTCTGAATGTTTATCATTCGAAATTTTAAAATATGTATTATCCCATAATACTACTATGAGAACTGAATAGCTCTAAGGTAAAATTTGATGAAATACTTCTATATTATTAGATCGTTATTTGTTAGAAAGAAACATTAACTTAAATCATTCTTAGAAATTAAATTTATTATAATTATTAAATTAATATTATATATAGAAAAATTGAATTATGATTATCGATGATCGTTTTATACTTGTTGAACAAAGTTATTTACTTGGATCTTCTTAATGCCCCAAGATTATATTATGTTGTGTTATGTCGACATCAAAGTGATGGTCTCCCTCTTCGAACTCTAATGGTCTTTTATAACTTTGATTTTGAATAATTCAGCGATCTGATAAGATTGATAAATGGACTGTGAATTTTATGCATTCTTGACAAAAAAAGAATAGGTCAAATACAAAACCGTAAAGACATTAGAAAAATTTGACGGTGCTGTTATATTATTTTACAACTTATTGAAATGATCATTTTGGTATAAACAGTTGACTTACACCATTTTTCTTTGCATACAGATCCGCAGTCTATTGATAAATATTCGTGGCAACATAATCTACGTTCGAAGTAGTGAAAATCTCTACCAATATATTAAAAATGATTACAAATAAGCTTTCGTTAAAAATGCAATTCGAATTATGAAAAATATTTCATAAGACTGAATGTTCGAATAGATCGGATTTTATTTCTAACTCCAATTCAAGCAATGTTCTATTTAAAGCGTTCTAATACTGTATTAGGGATTAGGTATTTAGGGATTTTTAGACATCGATGTGTAAAGCCACATCGGAACAGACTATATTTGCATTCATCCAAATAACAAGGCCGAAAGTAAAATAATCAGTACTTTTACATCACGTGGACTATGTTTACAGTAAAATTAGGTACAACTGAACTGGTATACAGTTCGTGTACATACAAAGCAACACTTGTCCACTGACGGATGTTTACGCACTAATTAGCTGTCGCGGTGTGCATAAAACGTGGATAATAAAGCGAACGTTTAATGAAGTCCGAGTTTAGAGTTGGCCGCTCGTTTAAACGATTGCACTGTTTCGTAATGTTTCAGGTACAGTTCGCTAATTGGTTTCTGAACAGTCATATATGAAGGGATGAGGAACCAAACAGTAGATATAAATCCAATTTTGTCACATTAATTTATTTGAACTGTAGCGGGGTAGTTTTATTTTTTTGTATTTAAAGTTTGTATATAATCTGTTAATAAATACGTTCTTTTATATTTTGTCATTGAAGGGTGATATAATATCTGCTTGCAAACCTATCTGATAACAAATTTAGGGTAAAAGCTTTTTTCCGACTTACTAGATCACCCTCACATATTTTTTTCCAAATGTTGCTTTATTGCTACGTGAAATTGGCTGAGAAGACAATACTTATAAGGAGTAATCAATATTATTTCTATTTGTTTCCAAAAGAAATTATGCCAGTTATGGCTGTCATTTATTTATAGGAACGAAAAACAATTGTCTTCATTTGCCAGCTCATCAACAAAAATTTGACGACTATAACCTTTGCTTGTGGAAATATGTTACAATTTTACAAAGACATTTCTACACAATTAAGACTAAAACTACCGAACGATTAAAAATGACTTTCTCCTGAATTTTTCTTTCACAACTGCTAAAATGATGTAAATGTTGTCATCATAAACTATTGAGTAAACTTCTTTGTTGAAGCACACATAATGATAAAAATTTTCTAACATCGATCGCATTTATTACTGGATAGTCCTATTGTTAAAGTACGAGATTCAGCAATAAATCGATTCCTCTCGCCAAAAAACCAAGGAAATGCATTCTTTAAAATGGTAAGCGTTTTCCATACTTCAAAACGAAGTTATCTTTCAGGTTTCTATAAGTAGATAGTGAATATTTATACAAATTCAAACTTTTCTTTATAGATTATAAGAAGCGAGAGCTAGATAAAAGTTGGGCCCAGCTGGTTAAAGGGGTCAAAAACGCCTCCCAACCGATTTTGACCGGAAATGACTGGTTCGACAGCTTATCAAAAAAGAACTCCTGCTAAGTTTCAGCACTATACCTCATCTGTAAAAGTAGTTACGGGGAAGAAAGGAAACATCAGTTTTTGTTCCACTTTCATCATATAATCGCATATACATATTCTAAAAAAAATCTGACCCATTTCACATATCGATCCACATATTCGAGAATTATTTTCGATTTTTCAGTAGCAAACTCTCGTTGCAAAAAATGAAAAACTCGAAAAAATTCCAAAAAATACGGATTGTATATTGAAGTTGAAGAGCGACCACTCTGAAAATTAACACAAGAATAAGGTATTGTCGTCAATACTATCTCCAATTTTTTCATAGTTTTAGCTAAGGTGCGCCATAGTAAAACAAAATTAAAACTAATTCTTGTTAACGTTTCTCGAGGTGATGCCTGTTTTATTTTTAATTACTTTAATATATTATGCGATGTTGAACATTTGAACATTCAGAACAAAATTTTGCAGACTTTAAAAGTTACAATAATGCAAAAAATGGAAACCAATATACGCGATATATTCCAATGTTGCGAATGTAAGTAACTTCCAATAAGCGCCGATAGGTGCAGCGGTAGGACGTTCGACCGCGGAACCTATGGAACTTTTTGGACACGAAGTGAAACCATACGGGGACTTCCATTTTGCTCTTTCACGAACAGATATTTTTTCACTTTCTTACTATACGACTTTTATTACATCATTTTCAAAACATATTTGAACTATTTGTAAATAATTTTTCACGAAAATATTTTTATCTTACTCTTCATTCAATCGTCCTTTTACTATACAAGGTGAGACACTAACTATTGCCATCTAGAATAACTCCGAAAGTAAGATAGTAGTAGAAAAGTTTTCCAAGCAAAAGTTGCATTGGACAATAGAGGTCGTAGTATGGCCTTAATCGTTTGTTGCTAGGTGGAGTTTCTTCGGAGATATGAAGGTCACATTGATTTTTTTAAATAGAATGACCTATTTTTCGTACCATAAATCAATAAGGTATCTTTCAGGTAAATATATAGAAAAAGGGACCCAGCTCCGATGACCTTCATCTTCACATATGTTGTCAAGGTCAACATTCCGAACAACTTTTTCCTATCTCTGTACGGGATACTGTACGCGATAGAACTGTATCGGTCTTGGTTTCGGAGATAATTGTAAAAAACCTTCGTTAGATTTAGATTACAAGTACACTTTAATCTCCTACAAGCTGTCACTAGACGGTAATTAAAATGTATAGAATCATATACAGGAATCATCTCAAAGAGAAGGTATGGTCCAAGTTGGTTGGTGGTTAGGTTGTGTTATGGGGGAGGGGGGGTTTCACCTAACGCAGACGCTTAGAATGTTCCGCATTTCACATGGACTTCTGTATGCATTGTCGGGCCGATCCAATGGCCCAGATCTAATCCAGAACTAACCCAAACCTAACCCAGAACTAACCCAGACCTAATCCTAACGAACGTCAAATCGGAGAGGTCATAGATTTTCAACAAGTTCATAATAAATTATACATATATTTCGTTTCCTCGCCTAGCTTAAGGTATCTGCTAAGAGTTTCACTTACAAATTAAAAAAGCGTGCCAACATTCCACGGTATGGTACTCGAGAATATCATTACAGTCATTATATTGCGGAATTTTTATGTAAAAGACTTTATACTTTCGATAAACGTATCGATGTATTTTTTGAAATAATGAGCAGAATATATTCAATATACAATTGATTCAAGATATTAATATTTTATTTTTGAGTATCGTACATTAAAACTTGCACAATAAACTGTACTCGTAATCTCGATTTATTTAAAATTTCTTTTGCAAATATCTAGGAAATTAAGACCAAGCGACGGAGCTATATGTATAGGAAAAAGCTGTTCAGAATGTTCACTTTGACAACATATTTCAAGGGTAACGCTATCGGAGCTGGGTCGCCTTTTCCATATACAGGGTGTTTCGTTTAAAACAGGACACCTGAATATCTCCTCTACCTCTGAAAATACAAAAAATGTTTCTAACGTAATCTAAATAATTTCAAAAGACGAATCAGATGGAAGAATCATTTTTTATAAATTGTAATTTTTTAATCGTTTTTTCAAGATCACTCGTGTTTTTTTACATATATACACACATTTTTTGTTGTTGTATGTTATAGCAAACATTATTGTGCATTCATCCATGTTTAATAGCACGACCTTGAAATGACCGTGAACTCTAAAATTTGCTAATTAATGCAGAACTTACTTTCAGCGATATTTCAGATTTCAACGGTAACAGAAATTCGACCATGCACTTGAACTTGTAAATAATTACATTTATGACAGCAATAAATGTTCGAAATGATGTCCTTCCGTCGTGATACATTTCGTGAGGCGAAAAACGACAGATTGTACAGCTCTTTCGAAAACACCATTGAGAAAAGTGTACGCGGTTTTCAAAGTCTCTCCCATGGAGCTCTTGGTGAAGAGATAAATGGAAAGGATGAAGTTTTTGTGAATGAAGAATCCGGAATATGCTTGTCACACTAATACCGGATTTACGTCCAAGTTGCCTTATACTAACATGCGGGTTTTGATTAACATTAGCGATGATATTGTTCACATTTGCTTCATGAGTAACAGTCCTACGTCTCACACGAATGTTTCTGTTGACACTACCAGTCTCACAAAATGTTTTAACAATACTTGAGTATGCAGAACCTGATGGACAAGAACGTTCTGGAAATCTGTCTTTGTAAATTCGTATTGCTTTTCTTAGACACTTTCGAGCTTCACCGTAAATTAAAACCATTTGAATTTTCTCCTATTCTGAATAACGCATTATGGATGGCTTGTCGATACATTGAGAAATCTAGCAGTGAGTAAACTCTTCAATACATATCTCTCTCACTGTCTATGTACACAGAGGAATGATACAATGAGTTTATTTATAAGTTCAAGTTCATGGTCGAATTTCTGTTACCGTTGAAATCTGAAATGTCGCTGAAAGTAAGTTCTTCATTAATTAGCAAATTTTAGAGTTCACGGTCATTTCATGGTCGTGCTATTAAACATGGATGAATGCACAATAATGTTTGCTATAACATACAATAACAACAAATGTGTATATATGTAAAAAAACACGAGTAACCATGAAAAAACAATTAAAAAATTACAATTTATAAAAAACGATTCTTCCACCTGATTCGTCTTTTGAAACCATTTAGATAACGTTAGAAACATTTTTTGTATTTTCAGAGGTAGAGAAGATATTTAGGTGTCCTGTTTTAGACGAAACACCCTGTATTTACCAATTTTGAGAAGTGTGATTAGAAAATATTGGGCTTGTAGAACTTCCCTTGTCTGCGTTGCATAATGTGCAGGGCAACCATCATGTTAATACCATATTATTGAACGGACATTTAATGGTACATTTTCTAATTTGTTAACTAGTTGGCAATTTTTGTAATCAGAAAGTTGAATATTTTTTCCCTGTTAATTTTCCGTCAATAAAATATGGTTCAATTATTCTGTTGCCAAGTGTACCACACCAAACAATAACACTGTTTAATATCTGATTCAGAAACGGCTGACAAAATTTCACACGATTATCAAAATCTGTGCCATGTGACTTTTGATGAAATGGTACTTACATGATGTGGATGAAATTTATGTGGATGAAGAAACACATTGATATGAAATATTCAAAACGTTTCTGCCATTTCTGACCTTGCATGACCTGGAAAGTCACTGTTCAGTATACGGATGAATTCGTCTAGACATACGCTTTCATGTGACATAAATAAATATACAGCATTCAATTTAAAAAATTAAAAGTCACCTTCATATCTAACAAAATAGTATAAACACAAAAAAATGACGTACGCCATTGCGTTGCGCATAAAAAACAATACTACTTTTTCCTCTTTCATTTTTTTTGTAATATTAACTATTTACAAGAAAAACGCTGGCAACTACGATTTAGATCAATCGCAATCCCAAAATTCAAAGATTCGTACTAATTTTAAAATGTAATTAGTTTTAAACGGTTAAAACTTAATTTCGTCTCGACTGTACACCCAGGCGCATTAATACTGATCGAGCCACAGAGAACGTCTTGCAGCTGAAAAATGGGGACACGGACCACATTGTTTAGAAGAAACTGTTTAGAAGGGTCTAATTCGTTCTGGTATACGGACAGTCCTGTCTACCGACAAGAAAAATAATCGACGCCAGGTTCTGCAGGCGTGTCGACATTCCCTGGTGGAAACACCGAAACGCCGCGGGATTATTTCCCCAACACAAATATTAATATTCGCCCATCGCTTCATGCGCAGTTTCGGTTGTGGAATTCTGCAGGCGGCGTGGCAAGGAAAGGTCTATAGCCTGAAACTGGCCCCTCGCTGTCCTAATGTTACCGACATGGGTCGCTACTCACCGGCAGTGTAAGAGGGAAATTTCCTGCTCTGTTCTTCGTAGCCTCTGTCTTCCGGCCCGTCTTCTCCTCGTCGACTCGTTCATCTTCTCCGCCCTCGTCCGCCGCGGGATCTAACCGCTTCTTTCGCGGTTACGAGAAGAGGACTAGGGAAACTTTTATCCCCCTCCTACCCTAGCAACCGAAGCCCGACTTCTACTCCCCCGTTCTTTATCTTTCGTCACCTTCTCGCCTTCTCAAGCCACCTTTTTATCCGCCAACGCTTGCTTGCCTGCCTGCCTGCATGTCGGCGAATTCAGCTTTACGAGCGCGAATCCGTTGAAAGTTCCACACGCTCCACAACGGCAAGGTGGAAAAGTAAGAAGTAAATGGAAATCGGGCAAGATCTCTCTTCCGCAGCGTACACGCGATACCAGTCCCAGCCGAGGAAGAAAATCGTTATGGTTCGCGTCTTTGTAGCCGTGTTTCACGGGCAATACCATGCTGAAGCAGTTTTATCGCCGACACGTCCTCTTCTTTCGACTGCCGAGTACGTTTCCCCAGGACCTCGTCGAATCTTGGTAAAAATTTTGGATTGGACGCGGTCTAATTTGATGATGATTGCAGTGGGGCTACATTTATCTGAACCGCTATTGTTAAAGTACTCAATTTACCGAACTCGTGCCAAGGTCTTGTTATGATCACTGCTCGCGGCGTATCGCTTATCCGACATTTTTATCAGTTTGAACCGCTTGTAGCTCGTGTATACATTAATCGATTTCGATGAAATTTTTAGCATGCGTGTTACTAACACAGGTCTACAAGACGCACATTTTAAATTTTCATTACGGGCTGGAATAAAAACGTTTAAAAAAGTGCCATTGTTATTTTTTTTATGTAATACCTACCTATTGCAATTTTTTCAAAATCTTTTTTTGCACGACATTTAATAAATCAATGCTTCTAATTGCGAAAGAAAATGTCAAGTTGAGATGTGCAATTTTGAACAAATTATACTAATTTAAAGGGTGTGCGAATACTTTCGTGAGCCACTGTATGTATCTGATCAAATTAGTAATATCAATCATTTGTGTCGTGCTGTAAATACATTGTACTAATTTCGTTAAATCGAAATGAACTAAAATAATTTATGAACATTACTTCCTTCGAGTCTTGCAAATGTATTTGATATCGTAGGTGTTTGCGCAATTTACCAGTGAGGATCAACTCGGTGTTTGATCCAGCAGAGATTGTAAGACTCCATTCCAAATGGTTTCGGCACCGCGTAGAAACTGCGTTTTCCCTGCTCGTTTTACTGTGGTTGATTCAATGAATGTGACACGGATATTTTGAATTCTGTTAATGTTCCTTAAATTTTATTGAATTGAATGATGGATCCGGATGGTTAGATACGATACTTTGAACTGAACTTCCCTATTCGGCTGACGATTTCAGAATGACGATGCCGGACAGTTCCCGGGTCGTCGTCGACTTACACCTACACCTTATTGGTTAGCTACGCAAAACGGAAATGACGTATTGTTTGGAAAACGAATTCTGATTGGAGGAAGAAAATATATTTTTTCTGAGTTCCGTTGCATTTTCGGCGGCAAGACGGTCTCTGGAGGGGGTTGTTGGAAATCACTGGCCGAGCTGGATTCGGCTGACGCGGAGCCGACGACGTGATTAAACAAAAGGAGTCGTTTTATGACTGGGTACCTCGAGGTACCGTTCGGAGGACGCTTCTGGTCACCAAATGAACAATTATATCGAAATACGAAATATACGGACAATTGCAAAAAGGCTATGAGCGATGACTAAACGAAATAAAGGAAAATAAATGAAAGGAGAGAAAAGGAAAGGAAAGCTTAACGTCTGTAAACAGAGCAAATCTAGGCTCGACCGCGTTTTGGAGAACTCCGTGTTCTTAACTTTTTTGAACTTTTTTTTATGTGATCCTGTAGATATCGATGAAGACATTCCGAAAATGTGTGTATGGTTGTTAGGAATTTACTGGTTTATAAGTTATACGCGTGTAGAGATGAGCAGTTTTAAGCGTTTTTGAGAGGTCAGAGCGTCGCCATATTGGATATTCGTTGAGTGGTAGAGGTAGGTAAGTCTGTTCGGCGCATGCGTTGGATATATCGTGGGTGTTCAGCGTATGTGTTAGATAGTAAGGTATATTTGCGGGATCAGCTAAATAGTACTGAGCGTATGCGCTAGATAGCAATTCAGTGGTTATACATACTTTGTAAACATAAGCAATTTCAAGTGTTTTTCACAAATTAATTATTAATAAGTTTATTGTTGATTTTGAAATGGCTAGTTCAAGTATTAGAAATTTTAACTTTAGAGACATGCCAAGTAGTAAAGAAGAAGCAATTACTTGGGCTCAGGATTGTGGATTGTTGCGGAAACTTAAAAAATGTCGTACTCATCGGTGCAAAATGAAAATTTATAACAATAATCATGGAATCGGTCGTTTTCGGTGTCCAGTAATTAAAATATACAGAATCACATACAGGATTTCAAAAAGAAGGTACAGTCCAAGATGGTTTGGGGTTACGTCGTCGTGGGAGCGGAGAAGGCCGGCCCGACCATGTTTCGCATTTTGATTTAGTAAATGTGTTATTATTTATTATGTATTACGTACGTGTTTGTGCTGCCGTCTATTGGATTTGTTCGGAAGTATTTAGCCTATTTTGTGTCTATTACCTAGCAAATATATCAATATGGCGGCGTTGTAACCTATCAAGAAGGCTTAAAAGTGTTCAACTTTATATGCGTATAACTTTTTAACTAATGAACTCCGCGCATTAAGATTCTCATTTTCGGTGTTTTCTCGTCGAAATCTATAAGATTGTATAAAAAAACTTAAAAAGAAAAGAGTTCTCCAAAACGCAGTCAAACCCAAATCTATGTACGTCGCTTAACAGTAGGAACTTAAGTAGTTCAAGCGGTGTATTAGTTCAGCTAAACACTTATTTGTATTTACATCTATTTTAACATTTTAAGGTGCAGTTTTCACAATCATCTTGTATTTTGATAAAATGATAATATTGTCGGATCATGACATCGACACAAAAGTAAATTATCGCGAAAAGGTGACGTAATTCGAGAATAAATTTAAACCAGTGAATAATAAATAATTCGTTCCAACAAAGAATTAATTTTGGTAATTATATAGAAAAGGTCTGCGTACTCCGATTTTGATGAAATTTTAAAACGTTATGGAGCAACACATTCTGAACAACTTTTTCCTTTTCCAATATAGGTGGGTCGCTTTTAGTTTTCGAGATATTTGCAAAAAACTATCGGTAATGTTAAATTCATAACGGAAACCTTCTTTTCAGAAACACTGGGTGCGTGTGAAACACTGGGTGGGTGTAGTATTGTCGCTTCTCAACTCCACAACGTGTTTACAAACAAAAAATAAACAGATGCGGCCCGAAAATCCAGGAAATGTAATAACAGAAGAAACAAGCAGAATTAACTCGTGTAGATAACTCATACAGAGATAGGCTGAGCTTTCAATTTTCGAAGACATTTCCTGGATTTTCGGGAAGCATCTGTTTCTTTTTTGTTTGTAAACACGTTGCAGAGATGAGAAGCGACAATACCACACACACCCACCCAGTGTTTCACACGCACCCAGTGTTTCTAAAAAGAAGGTTTCTGTTATAAAATTAACATTACCGATAGTTTTTTGCAAATATCTCGAAAACTAAAAGCGACCCACCTATAATGGAAAAGGAAAAAGTTGTTCAAAATTTCGAAATCTATAATATGTTAAAATTTCATCAAAATCGGAGTACGCAGACCTTTTCTATATAATTACCTTAATTTTAATCACAATCAGGATTAATTACCTTAATTTCGAACGAACGATGAAAAACGGAATCGGGTGCTCACCTAGTAATGGTCCTTATTTTGCATCGTACACTTTCTGCGTCGCAATAACACAAGGCACGACAGGACACGACATGACGACACGGTTCACAAATCAGAGGTAGTTCCGAGATAAAGAAACGCGCGTCCGTTCATTTTGACTGTTGTTATCGTATTGATTCGTGACCGAATCGTCGGTATTGCGGGTGGGTAGAGTGCCAGGGGTACGGTGATTGGATGTTATAGGACGCCAATAGAAAATTTGTCGCGACAGTTACACGATGACGTCCTTACTCACCCGGCTATGGATATTTACGTTGGTAGGGCACTTCTAAGAACGCAACGTCTCACAATACACGTATTGCCTCGCAGAGGGTTTTGCGAACCTTCGCGCTGGGCCGCGCTGGTTCGAAATCGGGAATAATCGCCGCGACAAATTTTTTATTGGTGTCCTATAACACCAACAGTGCAGGCAGGAAGTAGATTTGGTTGACCATGATCAGACGCACCAGACGATTCCTATTTAGTTCGACGCGTATTCACTGCATTTTCAAACTCGATTTTCTCGGAAGCGAAGCTTCGGGTAAAAAAATGTTGTATCAAATTTTCCTCATTTTTATTGTAAAGGTTTACCTTTTGCGTTGAATCAACCCTTGCCGATTGTACTACGATTTCCGCCACCCTGTATATTTCATTTTCAATATGTACCTATTTCAACATTTGTCTGCTAGCATTCTGAATGATCAAGAAGTAATATTTATAAAGATTCAGAGATCACTTCCATTAAACGTGTATTTATGTGTACGTACAAAATATGAAATTTATAGCATTATTTTCTAAAATGATTAGAGTATTGTGCAGATACTATATATTTTTGTCGATACTGTTGTATGAAGTAATTTTTATGCAACTCACCTTATCGGAGGTGGACACACGAGTTTCTCTTTAAAATCGTGCACTGTTCATCGCTTGATCTTCTCCATTTCGACTGAGAGCATAGCTCTCCCTTTTTTTATGAGCGGAAATCGCACGGAATCCGCATTACGTATTCCGGAAAGTTTGTGTGCGGACCACAGTTTGTGGGTCAGCCATGTCCAGTATGGAATCAGGAGAGTACACAAAGTAAAAGCTGCCAGAGTACTGCAGACAGTAGAGGCAAACAGTACTGCGGTTAACCCTCGTTAAATAGCTATACGTCGTGCTCGACCAAAGGTGATGGACTACGTCGTTGACAGTCAGTAGTAAGACACCGCCTATAGTATTTTCCAGCTAGCAAATACCAATAGCAAATAGAACGGTACGCAAACGTTTGGAGCTACAATACAATTTTCTTAGGCCCACTGAAACGTTCTGCCTAGTCTCAAAAACCATATTTAGGAGAAATTACGTTTGTCACTTTATTACTGCATAATTTTATTCATCCAATTATCGAATTCATTGTTGCCTTCTTTGTAGTTCTCAACTGGAGCTTCATAAAACTCTTACAAGGAGAGGCCGAGACATATGGGGTACGGATTTTAATGTGTCTCATACATGTTGTAATGTAAGTGTCATACAATAACATTTAAAATTGGGTCCTACACTCCAGTATTTGTAAAATATTAATAAAACAGATGCTAATGAATTTATATACTGAAATAATAGTCCAACCAGTGTTATATATTAGTATATGAAAAATTAAGAGTAAATTCGAACTCATTGGGAATCGAACCGGCAAGAGCTTGAGTGAAAGACCTGCCTCTTTACGAGCACGGCTAATCATTATTACACTAGTAGATATCATTTTATTATTTCAATTCATCAGCATCTTTTTTTATTAATATTTAAAAATTGTTGGATGATCGACCCAACTTTAGAACATATTTTGTTGTATTACACCTATACTACAACATTTATGAGATGCATTAAAATTCCTGCTCCATAAATCTCGGCGTCCCCTTGTTAGTCTTGAGTGTTTAACTCCTGTAACTTCCAGTAAAAAGACTGCAAAATTGAGCCTGCGTTCTTTTTAATGAGTGAAGTCTATATTTTCGCACCCTTGAACGTAGTCTTTTGTTTTGAAACTGTTGTGTTTACAACTGTTTGGAGTTTAAAAAATTTTGTTTTCACATTCGTTTCACCTTAGTTTCTTCTTGATGGATTAAGTTGAAAGTATTATTAAATCAATGGATTTGTTGCAGTGATATTATTAAACCTATTTCAAGCATAGCGTCACAATACGTAGAATAAATTGTTACTATTAAATTTACATGTCAACGAAAGCTAAGTTTATCTAATTGTAAGCGCTATTACAGTATTTGGTAGTTTAATACCAATGTATTAATACCTATGTTCTCAAGATAATAATAATTTAATATGATTGCTTCGTATTTAATAGTTTCAATAACTTGACATAAATAAATGGATTAAAACAAAGGGATTAATAAATCATGAAACAGTAGAAGCATTGGAAGAATTTAAAAGTCTTCTTTTTAATCACTTCAGTAAGATTCAAACTATTGAACGGGGTTATACTTTCTTTTGGAGGACCAATTTTTTAAAACTTTTTTGCAGTCCTGTAGATTTAGACGAGAAAACACCGAAAATGAAAGTCTTATTGCCAGGAGTTCACTGGTTCAGAAGTTAAACGCGTGTAAAGTTTAACGTTACTATCAAATTCTTCTAATGTCTTTTATACAGTTTTGCGTTTCATTTATCCATTTTTTCCATAAACACATAAAATCCGCCGTCCAACAAATGCGATCGTAGAACCAGCTGGGCGGTATATTTATATTTTACAATTATCATAAATTATTAATAGAAGGTAACTTCCAGTTCGGTGAATATTCATAGTTGCGACGAACAGAGCAGTGAAAGCAGACAAAATAAATTTTGTCAAACGGGAAACGCGAGAAAAGCGGGAGACCTCCCATATTAAAAGTTTTCTCGCAGCGAATTTTAACGACGCGTTGTTATCATCGTCAAAAGTAAATGCCATTATTAAACAGTTTCCATTATGCTTCAAAGATGCTTTTTCAAGAGAAACATCGACCTGTTTTGCCGACCGTCGAATATAAATGCGAGCGGCTTGGAGTTTCAAAGTAGTTTCACGGAACTGAAGTCCCCTATTACATTTCAAGCGACTTTAAACGAGCGGTAACAAGACTGATAGCAATTCTTCAGCGGAACTATTTATCGAGAGTTCCCGATTCGAAATTTTTATTCAAGAACACCACTCTCTGTCGGTCGGATCGGCGAATAATAGCTTGACATTCATCCAAGAGCACGAAAAGAAGCTGTAGTGTTCGTTCCTTGGCGCTGTGCTGTCTCATTCGTTTGTCTTTTCAATTGATAACTGGCGGTACAACCGAAAAAGGGAGCGGTTCTACATAAAAACAAATAAGTCGAAAACGTAGAATAAAATTTGTTCATATGAGGCTTCGTTTTCGAGAAAATCGACTTTGCAAATCCGTGAAATTCGCGTGCTCAGCATTTGTAAGAAGTAGGATCTGTTGGTCATGATCAGACGGGACAGATTCCTGTACAATAGCCAGTGATGCCAGATCGGTTAAATCGAGGGGAATACAGTTTACCACCTCTCTGATGACCAGAGTAATATGTGACACGTTGCGCAGCACGTCACGTGACCAGTCTACGGTCTTAGTGGGGGAGGTTGGAGTGTGCTCAGGTAGTGGAATGGGAGAGTGGAAGGGGAAAAGGAGGAGAGGAAAAAACTACCAGTTCTGGTTGTTTCTGGCATCACTGACAATAGCACGCGTGTTCACCGAATTTTCCAACTCGTATGACAAAATTGTATTGTACACTTTAAGCTTACTTTTTAATGTAGACTCACCCTCTTTGCAGTAATCAATTACTGACCCACCCTTATCTCCTTTCGTTTCCCCATTTCATCGAGGGCATAACTTCCCCCAAAACGTGGAAACATTCCTACAATTAATAGACTTAATGTAAAACAGTGAGAATGTTTAAAGAATTTATATATACTCACTGTTGCATTATTTCCAGCTTACTACTAGACTGCGAATAGATGAAATAGAAAACTATGAAGACATTAAACAATTTTAAGAAGATTGTTATATCATCTTCGACTTATTTTGCCAACAGTTCTCATAGTTATAACATTTTCTTAAATGCAACACACCCGTTTATAAAAAATTCAAAAGAATATTATCACATGAAAATGGAAAGGTCACCGGACATCTTAATGGGCTTTATAATTTTAAACAACATCGTACACCTAAAGCAATTTTATTTTTATTAAGTCAAATACAAAATTGTGTTGTGTTAAGAGAAAAAATTAATTTCTATATAGACTCCCCATTTACGAATAACAATAATTAGTAGACTGTAGATATTTATCGAACATAAAAATTTCTTTGTCAAATTTCAAGGAACAGTAATCCAACAGAAAATTTCTTCTTTTAATAATATTTCACCTTCAGATTTTTCTTATAAATTAATTTGGAACAAATTGATCACTATGGGACATGCACTAGTCGACTACAAATTTGATTTTATTCGGACTGCACTCGTGGTTTTTGAAAGAGATACGTAAACTTTATGCAACCCTTAGGGTAATGAATATCGTAATTTTGCCTGGCGCCCTACGAGAGTATTTTCTATCAGATACCGTGAAGTCACGTTCCACTCTACGTTCGCAAATTTTCCATAATGCTTGGAAATTCAGTATCTTGCGAAACGTATCTTCTTTGTAAATAAAAGCAATATTATGTTACGTCTATGTATGGAAGATACCTGTACACGGTGTTTCACATAGTTTGAATACTGTAAATGTTAAACTTATTATTAATAATAGTTGTAAATATAGAGTAAAACATAATCAGATTTAACGGAAAATGCATTGTTTAGGATGAGTAAGATATTTAAGGAATTCAAATCAGATAGAACACCCTGCGTAATAATTTAAATTATGTGGTGACAATAACTTTTTTATTATTATAAATATTATTTATAAATATAATTTTATTATTATATATTAATATTATTTATAAATATAATTTTATTATTATATATTAATATTATTAATAATATTGTATATTATTATATATTATTATTATAAATATAATTTTATTATATATTATTATTATAAATATAATTTTATTATATATTATTATTATAAATATAATTTTATTATATCTAGACTTGAATACATTGAAAAGTATGGAAATCTTTGAAAATTGAATCTTTTTTCGGTAAAATCATGAAAATAATGTAACTCATTCAATTACAATTTAGATATATTACATTTTTATTTAATAGTCTTTTTGAAAAACAAGGATACTCAAACAGTACCCTAGCATTTGAATTTATTTGTATCATTAGTGTTACGAACAATATTTTTTTTATATTTATATAGTCAGACAATTTCAATAACTTTCGCGTGTACCTACAGAATATATGTACTGAAGATATGTAATTTTCAATGTATGTATATTCTCAAAATTAAAGAGCAATTACAATTTCTAATTTTGTTATTAGAATCATATTATGGGTAAAATCTATGTATACCTTATCAAATATACCGTTTAACGGAAATTTAATAAGACTATTACTGCACTATTAAGTTTTCGATGTCCTCGACAAAAGATGCAAGTCTCCACTCGCAGCCTTCATTACAACTTTCCATTTTAATTACAATTATGTACTCCTATAACGTTTATTAAGAAATTCTTTAATTGTTAATTCTACATAAAGGGAACCTTAATATGAGATAAAAGATAAAAAATTATCTCGAGGATTGATTTTATAATTTATTTTAGGTCTAATCTTTAAAAGAAGATTCTTAACCCTTGTGCATTGTTCAAGTTATTGTTACATTAATATTCTGTGAATTAGATTACTCTAAGATATCATTCAATTAATGGAAAGAATTTAAATGTAACACCGTTACATATTTGTTTATTTCTCGCATATGCAATGCCGGGTTCAGGGGACTTTCTCCTCAAATCATTTAAAATAAAAATTATATTTAGAATTTTCCTTAAAATATACAACATTTTATAAAAAACTTCTTGTCCTTAGTTTGTAGAGTCGTTTAGTATACAACAAATTTTTTCTTGCAGTTCCTGTTATGGTGGCATTTATAGATGGAGGTCATTGTACTACATACAAAAAATGGGATGAAACTTTAATCAAAATTTTAATAAATCGGTCAATTTTACGCAATGAAAGTATGACTTACAAAGAAATGTGTGTTCCAATTGTCATCGTTTTGGTTCATGCGATAATCAATACTACAACGAGAATAATACTGTAAGAATTGTTCGGATCGGTTCACAACTTCTTTTGTGTACATGACCACCGTTTTCATCCTATATTTTGTAGGCAGTCCAGTAACCTCCATCTCTAAATGATACCACAACAGGAACCGCAAGACAAAAATTTGTTTGTATACCACAAGAGTGTACAAACTAGAAACAAAATGATTTTTTTCGAAAATGTTCTATATTTTAAGAAAAAAATTCCTAAATATCATCTTTATTTTAAATGATTTGATGAGAAAATCCCCATAATAGGTCTTTCATCACTTACAGCGCTAAAAATTGAAGTACCAGAGAACAGCCGCTCTAGCTATCGACGTGCCAGCAACCTGCATCTAGATCTCGATCGCGAAGACATCCCGGACAACGTATTCGCATCAGACGGTCCTGTTTTCCCGGTGACGGGAAATGTCTTTCGCGACGACGACGACGACACAGCCGTAACGACAGCGCATTCTCGACGCGTATCTCGAATCGAGCTCGATTCGAGGCCGTGACTGCTTTTGAATGAGGTTAACTAACCGGAAGTGACGCACAGATAGACGCGTCGGATGTGCCTGCGAATCAAACCAAGAAAGATCACGGTGGCGTTTTGAACCCCCGTCCCACCGATCCTGCGATTGTACGTTGGCCGGACGGAAATGACGAGAGGTGGCGGGTTTTAATCGGTCGTGAGACGCTTTTCACCGGACGACCCAGAGCTGTCGGAGCGAACCTATTGACCCTTTTAATGCGATTCGCGTGCACCGGCTCGCAAATTGAGGAAATAGAGCTGGGAAATTTTGCAACGCGACACGACCCACCGATTCGAATCGAGGGCTCCGTGCTGGTTACATTCGGCGAACCTGTTATTTGCCCCGATATCATAACCGATGGGAAAACCTATTCTCGTTCGCGCTGTGTGAAGCTGTCGCTTGCTACCAGATAACAGACAGGAAACGTCTTCCTTGGATGCTTCTGTGCAACCATTATTTAGAAACACCTTCAGAATGGGTGAAACATTTTACACAGAGAAGAACGGTGTCTAAAATAACAATTTGACTATGTGTTACTGTTATGTGAAAACTACTGCATTCAAAAGAAGGATCTCTATGTTATAACTAGACTGCGGATCTTTATACATTTGTGGCTTCTGAAAATTTTCGATAAATGCTAGAATATAAACTTCGATAGAATTTTGTACGAGTTCTATTTATTTCAGAACTACAAAGATTACTTCCGGTGAAAATGAAATCAGAATTGATTTCATTTTCTTAGAATTTGTCTCAAAATGGCAAATTGCATAAACTTCCGCAGTCTAGTTATAAGCTTACATTATTATTTGACATTGTTCTGTAGCAGCTGTTTCAATTTGTGATAAGTAAAAGAGAAGATGTGAAGAGAAAAATGATCACAAGCATTTGAAACAGTAAAAAGAGTAGAAGAATTTGTTGAATCTATGTGTAATTTTCAATTTTCTCTTATTATTTAAGAAAGAAAGTCTTGCAATTTATGGACACAATTTTGCTATTGTGTAAAGATCCGCAATCTGGTGGTATGTAATGATCAAGTTATTCATAAAAAAATGGGAATAAAAGAAAGTGCGACAACTATTCCATATCACCGGACGTTTTTAATACGCCATGAGATCGATAGTAATACAATATTTTCTTTAAAATATTGTTTTTTCTTTAGCAAATCTTACCAGAGATTTATATATACAAATGTAAGTGTGAAATTGTTTACAATAAGTTAATAGAAGTATGACTCCTATACGAGTCTCTAGATTCGAAAATCGCAATATTTTAGATAAGAAAAAATATAAATAGAAACGGTCTACAATATTAGGCTTAGCGGTTAGCATTGCCATATTCAAGGATAGTTGTAAATTTATTTTCTGTAGGTTTTTTATTCAAGACATTTGTCAATTTTGCTCTTTGAGTTTTGTAAAGTTTAGATTGCTATAATAGAGTCGGGGACAAAATTAAGTGGGCACCCTTTAAAAACTAATAACTTTATTAAAATTCGACTAAGCGGCTTGAGTCATTTTGATATGTTCAAAGAGTTTACCAAGTAGTGTTGAATATGTTTTTTTGAAATTGATATTGTTTGGAATTTTGAAGAAGAAAGCCAAACGAAAAAAATCTTTCGATTTTGGGGTTAGGATTGATCTAAATCGCAGTTTCTTACAATTTTTGCCGTTTTCAATTATATTCGGTTGTCCGTTCTGTTCTACCTCCTCTTGCCATCTCTCCGGGAGCCTCATAATGCAACTTTTCCAAAATTCCCTTGGCTTACTGATAATATATTCTTCGGGGCCGGTTTTTATTTCATGAACTGATGTGAATTTTTTATTGCGAAGAAAATTTTTTAGGAAAAAGAGCAAATAATGGTCCGATAGTGCAAGGTCTCGAGTATGGAGGATGTGTTAGAACATCCCAATGAAGCTCTAAAAGTTTCATTGGCACCGGTAAAGGATCGTGTTGCCCGCGTTGTCTTGGTGGAACACGACGCCACGTCTATTAAACAATTCTGGACGTTCTCCGATGATAGTTTCCTTAAATTTTTCAAGCTGAGTGCAATATTTTTCACTGTTAAATGTTTGCCCTTCGGATCATCTTCGATACCTATCGGTATCAGTGGTGGATGGACAGCCGCTGCGATCTTCACATTAAAGATTAAAATTTCTGGGTCAATACTTTCTGAACTAATTACGAACTGTTTGAACAGTTATAGACAGGTTCCCATAAGCGTCACAAATCTCTTTTGCAAGTAGATATTGCAAATATTTTGTAATATTTTTAGATGTACTTTTAAAGCGGTGAAACATAACAAGACGCAAATGCATCTTTTGGTTTTCCATCTTTCACAACGCGAAGAACACTCGATATACTTCCTACTGACGCCTATAATGAAAATTGAAAATATACCTTTTGTAGATCCTGGTGAATCACATACATGCAAAACTTTCGTTAAAATCGATTAAGGTAGATATAAACTATGTATTTGCTTGTCCAGAAAGTTCTTTTCGCGTTCGACGCTCGAGGCTTTTATCTCGCTGTGCTTAAGTAAACAAACAATCAGATCACTCTACCGTCAATGGTATGGTCACTAGTCATCCACTGGCAGTACAAGATAAGGCTGTTACTTTCCTTCGAAGGTCGAAGATTTCGAAGCTTCGAATTTCGAAGCTTCGCTTTCAGAAACTTCGAAGGTGATTAGAATCGAAGTTTCGAAGCTTTGAAGTTTCGAAGCTTTGAAGTTTCGAACCTTCGGAACTTCGAAACTTCGAAACTTCAACACTTCGAACCTTCGATTCGTTTCCAGTTAACGGATAAAAGAAATAAATTTTCATAATTTGTTTCTATATTCACTATTTGAATTATTTCAATAATTTATTGTTAAAATGATATATTTATAATTTGAATTATCCTTCCGATAGCACATTGTTAAAATATTTGTTTAAATAAATAAATTTTATAATTTGTTTCTATATTCATTATTTGAGTTGTTATTTCAATTATTTATTGTTAAAATAATTGTTTAGACAATGTACACATATTTACATAATTAATATACAAACAAATTTCTGTAGATTATAAAAATTTATAATCTATAGAAATTTTCATAATCTATAGAAATGTGTTTCTATATTCATTATGTAAATACTTGTACATTCTTTAAATAATTATTAAACTACACATAATGTATATAGAAACAGAATATAAAAATGTATTCATTTAAACCATTATTTTAAAAATAAATAATTGAAACAATAATTCACATAATGAATTTAGAAACTAAATGTGAAAATTTATTTATTTAAACAATTATTTTATCAATGAACTATCGAAATGATAATTCAAATAATAAATATATTATTTTAATATAGAAACAAATTGTAAACATTTATTTATTTAAACAATTATTTTAACATTACATAATTGAAACAACAATTCAAATAATTCAAATATAGAAACAAATTATGAAATTTATTTATTTAAACAATTATTTTATCAATGTGCTATCGAAAGGATAATTAAAATTATAAATATATTATCTAAACAATGAATTATTAAAATAATTCAAATAGTGAATATAGAAACAAATTATGAAAATTTATTTCTTTTATCCGTTAACTGGAAACGAATCGAAGGTTCTAAGTGTCGAAGTTTCGAAGCTCCGAAGGTTCGAAACTTCAAAGGTTCGAAACTTCAAAGCTTTGAAACTTCGATTCTCATCACCTTCCAAGTTTCTGAAAGCGAAGAACCGAACGCGAAAAGAACTATCCGGACAACCAAATACATAGTTTCTATCAATCTTAATCGATTTTAACGAAAGTTTGTGCATGTATATGATTGACTAGGATCTAGAAAAGGTATATTTCAATTTTCATTACAGGCACAGGTAAAAAAGTTAAAAATCGTAATCCTTACATTATTTGTCGTAATTTCGACCAATGGTAATTTTTCATTAATTTTTTTATACCCCACCTAGTAAACATAAAAAAAACACAAGGCGTTTGGTGCAATGTTAAAAAAGTTAGTAGCGTTTAAAAGGTGTCCTCTTCATTTGGACTGTATGTAATTAATGCCTTCGTAATCATAAGAACGTTTTCAGATAAGATCGCGTATGATATGCTACGATAAATAAATACAAGGGAAATAATAATATCCTGACCTTATCAGATAATTGAGTATGACTGAATGTATTCTAACTGATAGTTTGGCAGTAACAGTGAAATCATATGGAGCAATAGAATTGTATAAACAATGAATGAACTAATCCATTGCGGTTAATTGTTTCAATTGTTTTTTTGACACTGTGTGTCCATTAGTCCGAAGATGTTCAATTAGGAGAAAGGGGGCACGCTATCTGCACATTTTAGTAAAATTTTCTCCGCTGACGACTCGCCTGGACACCGTCCAAAGAATTCTCCGGTAAGAAAATCGCCAGCTAACATTGTTTCTACGGGATCATGTAAATTGGGGAGAAGTGGACCGCTGCCAAACCAAAATGAAAAGGGAACTCGTGCGACGAAAAAAGAAGCATAAGGAACAACGTGAATAGTGGGCAGTCCTCGGTCGGGCTCAGAGATAAATCAATGATTGTGCTTAATGCGAATGGTCTGTCCTAGAGATCACTATAGACGTAATTCATACATTACATTTCATTAAAGTAAGCATTATTGATGAAGAGGAAAAGCCTTCATGGATATTTCATCGAGAGGCGACTTTGTGAATATATCTCCATTTATCGTTAGTATGATCTAAAGGAATTCGAAATTAGTATATTAAAGTTTCAAGAATATTCTATACATTGAATATGTTGCAATGGTATTATAGTATATTATAGTATTGAATGTATAGTAGTAACTCTTTCAATCGTAACGCTCTTCTCGTACTGTTCAGATTGTCTATTTAACACTAGGTTCACGGGTCGTGTTAAAACGAGCCGTTCTAATGTATTTAATTTACGATTATTGAAATTGTAAAGATGCATTCATGAGGGATATATCAACAAATATATTTTTTGGGTATACATTATAAAAGAAATGTTTTAATAGAGATTGTATTATACAGTGGCCGATATAATGATAGGTTCATTTTAATTTGTTAACATAAACATGTGTGTTATATAGTATTTTTGAATTTATTTATTATTATTTATTCTTTCTAATACAATTTACAAAATACGTAATTCAAATGAATAACATAATATAATTTGTGTCAATTACAAATTTTTTATTGAAATCCGTAAAATTCATGTAAGAAATAAAGATAGGTTCATTATATATTTTTACATAAAAAATATAATAAAAGAAATAAAAATAGTTTAATACTTAGTTGAACTTCCTTTGTTTTTTATCACTTCAAATATTCGGCGTGGCATGGTTTCAATTTTTGTAAAGTTTCTAATTTAATTGCAGACCATGCCCCTCTAATGCCATTTTTAAATTCGGAAACAGTGCAATACCGTTTTCCATTGGCGTATACCTTTCGTGCTAAAATTCCCCAAAGATTTTCAATGGGATTTAAGTCCGGACTCTTTGATAACCAGGGTAAAACTTCAACTTTTACTCTGTCAAACCAGTTTTGAATTGTTTTTGCACGATGTATCGCAGCATTACCGTCTTGGAATATTAAATTAGACCCACCAATCTCGTCGCCATATTCATACAGTACGTATTCTAGTAGTTCCTGATATTTTTCAGCATTGGCTTTTGGCAGGAAAAACATTATCAGAGTCTTACCATTATTGCCGAATGCAGCCCAAACCATTACACATCCTCTTTCATGGACTCTTGTCATTTTCACATCTTTTTGATTACGCAGATCGTGCCAGTAATATTGAAACCCGTCTGGACCATCCAAATTAAATTTTTTTCATCAGAAACAATCATCGTTTTCCATTTTCCAGTCCATGACATATGATTTTCTGCAAACTCTAACCTTTCCTCTTTGTAGAATTTAGTTAGCGGTGGTTTTTTTCGCCTTTTTAGTATATTTAAATGTTCAACTCAATCTCAGAATTTGCTGCACACGTCGAACACCAACTGGCAAGTCTTATTTTGTTTTTATTTTAGAAGCATCAAGTTTATTTTTCCGTGCTTCTTGAAAAATTTTCCCTTTGTCCCTCTGTGTTAATGTTTTTGGACGGCCTGTAGATATTTTTACTGTCGTATTTTTCTTTTAATTTTAAAAAATTGTTTATAACATTTGAAGATCTTTTAATTTTCCTTGCAATTTCTCTGTTAGAGAGACCCATATTGTGAAAGGCAATAATTTGACCCTTTTCGTTATCATTCAACGATTTTCTCCGTGCCATTGTGGTTTAAACATATTAAACGAAAATTAATTTTTTTTTATAATTTTTAAGCTTTATTAATATGTGTACTTATCATACAAAAACGTTCAAAAAATTGCACTATCAATAGTATTTTTCATATATTTCACCGTGAACCTAAGATTATTTCGTATGTTGTACCCGAGAATTTTCAAAGTGTTTTGAAAGAAGCACGTCTTCACACTAGCGCTCTTAATATTTGACTGACTGCTCATATAGTGTGTAGAGCACATCCTTGTGGAATAATAACGAATAACACAGTACATTTTCGATAACGTAAACAAAAGCAGAAGCAGTAGACCAGCCGACGCGACTAGTGAACCTGTAGCGTCCGGTCGTACACACGAGAGAAAGTTTTTTCTTTCGTGCAAACGGCCAACGTAATTTACGACTCTCGTTTGACGAAACTATTTTTGAGTCGACAATTTCCAGATTTTTGCCGTCGCATGTTTAGTAGAGTTTTTTTCCGAAAGTCCTCAATAGTAAACAGAGACCGTCGTAAATTAGGGGATTAGCATAAGGGCACTCGAGGCGAACTCATCGGTCTAACATCACGGGGACCGGCGCGGGTGGCCCGAAGGAAAGTCCCACGACAAATTCATCCCTTCCGATCACCTCGCCGTTCCGAGAACAAGCACGCTAAGGGCGTAAGGAATAGGCGGTGAGACGGAAAAACGAATAACCCTGATTGGAAGGACCCAATGGGGTTAGCCAATCAGGGTGTTTAGGAATTTTACCAGGGCAAACTCGGGATAAAAGACGAAAGCGAGAGAGAGTTCAAAAAGATACGCCGAAGAGTCGAGATCAACGGAGTCGGCATAAACGATTTGTACATTCTCATTAAAAACATCAACCCCGCATACAAGTGATATTCATTGAACGAAAACCTAGGACCACAAACCTATCATTATTTCGGCCATTGTAGTTGTGCCGCGGTTAATAGCAACTACTATCAGCTAGTCTCACCTAGCTTCGCAATTCTTAAAAATATTCAATATAAACTCACAATTAAAGAAAATCTCTCGAAGTAAACTATGATTACATTCCGAATCTTCATGCAAAATAAAAATTGGTCACTTCAATTGAATCGCAATCAAATGAAGAGACGGGAGTCCAGTAGAAATATCTTTATTTTTTAATAAATGTAATATAGTCTAAAGATATTGTGACGATATACTTAAATTCTTATAAACTCTCTGCTGTTTAAAATTTGGTTGGTTAACTTTTGTTATGAAAGATAAAATCCACGATGTAATTGCAATACGTAACACAGAAGAAGAAGAATTTTTTTGTTAAAAGACGGATGTGTAAAATTTTATTTAGTGCCTTGTAGTATTGTCCTGAAGCGTACAAAGCAGGATTCAATCGATTGTTTACGAATGAAGATATCGAAGTCAATACATTTTACCCTATGAACCTTCTAGAAGTTTCTAAAGCTTCTTAGAAAGTCTGGCATATTCTGATCTCACATACAGCTCATAATTTCCACCTGTTCAGCTTCTACTCGCCGAGGCACCCAGCACACATGGGTCAACCATGCGAGCTGGTTATGCATAATGCGAGCAGGGCTCGGTTCTGCAACCGCAACTGCAACCCCTGAGGGTTCGAAAAAAACAGAACGGAGTGCAATGGTGTAGTTTCCTGAGAAAGCGACATACTGTCCAGGTCAGCCGCAGCAGCGTGAGCGTAAGCTCGCAACAGTTAGCAGAAGCCGTTACACGCGCGGCAACAGATCGTCCTGTTCACGCTGAAGAGGACACAGCCAAGGCCACGGCAAGTTCCCGCAGGCGATGCGACACGTAGAGAACTTCCAGATGATTCTATTCTCCCATGGGCTGGTTCGAAAGTACCGGGAAAAAAGCCTGGGTCACCGGAGACCTCTCCAGCAACGGCGAACGCCGTTAATAGGCGCGAAGAAGGAAACAGCGGCGCGGCGGGGTGAGAGAGGGTTGGCTACCCTGGTCTGACCGTGTAGCAAAGTAGCACTGTAACTTGTCGGCATTAAGCCAATTAAGATGACGCATGGTCCCGAAAGTTTTGCTACACCGAACCACCAGCGGGGCAATCAATTTCGCGTGCCCGTTCTTTCCACCTTGCTCCCGGCCACCCTTGACGCGCCGCTACGCTTTTACTTTCCGCTAACTGGAGCCGGCTGGCCGTGTCTGCACCCTTCGCCCACGCCATTCTTAACCGTTCCGCGTGTCGTTCGATAATTTTTCACGGTTCTAACTGGTTCGGGGAAATTGATTTCAAGAGTTTCTTTCAAAAGAAACGTGCCAAAAACAGGAAGACTCTGCTATCGAAATGAGTGATTATGTTTCGTTTTTAACCACTTAGGTTGAAGTAACGTACATTCAGGTGCAAAAAAGATAGGGCATTCTCATCCTTGTAACAGTTTCAAGATAAAATATTGATGTCCCTAAAGTCTCTTAATCCTTATACTGCTAATAACGAGACCACTAATAACTACTAATAACGAAGTTCATTTCAAAATTGTCACCTGAAGAATATAATTAACAAACAGGGAGCCAAAATCTTCAAAAGACGCTTGTTCACAAATTCGCATGCATGACTTTCTACTCATTTACTGTCCAAGCCTTCACGGTCCTGAGGAACATACAAACATTGCTCAGTTAATTCAGACTTGTAACAAAGACTTAAAGCAAAGTTTTAAGTTTACTAAATTTAACTGTTAATCCTTCCTTTTAAATTGAAGTACAATTCTCCCCCTTCGTGACCAATATTTAATCACGGAAATAAATGTAGACATGCAATAAATATAAATTTTCTTTTTCCCTGTGAAATAATTAGAGTCAAGGAGTCATTATAGTTGTAAAGAAAATCATACAGCAAGGAGTAACTATGTTTCAAATTCCAGTTCCACAGTCCGCTTTTCCTATTCTTAATTATTATTTGTCACCATTCATCCATTATACCTCATCTATACTGTAAAATATACCTATCAACATCTTTCTTCAAATATACCCATCAACATCGTATCTTCTGCACGATAATTGTCCCTCGCCGGACCCGTGTTGGAAACAATTATCGAGAATTCACTGTAACGCTCTTGTAAGGTGTCCCCAGATATTTAGTAATGTTAAATTAGTAATGTTAAAATTCGGTGATCTTGCTGTCGAGTCCAGAATTTTAATTTTTTCCGTTGCAAAAAACAATTTAACTATATTGGCTGCGTGGGCGGAGGAATTATCATGTTGAAATATGAAATTAGTGCCAGCAATTCTTGTGGCATGTTTATTTATTTGCTGCTTAATAATATCCAAATATTTCTGACTATTCATTTTGTCACAAATGAACTTAATATCCCTCTATCCAGGGTAGCCTATACTGTCCGAAATAATAATTTCGCTACGACACACTTGACCATAGTTTAATTATTGAGTATCTTTTCGTAAATCATGATAATAGTAGTCACAACCGTCTGACCCGTCCATTTTTTAATTTTTTCATCAGTAAATATTATTTTTCTTCACTTTTTCTTAGAATGAATATGATTACCCAATCAAAATCTTGAATCAGAATCTTCAATACACAAACCAAAGAATAGAAACCCAAATATTCTTTCATTTAAGCAACAAATGCACTCAAATGAATCTTACAATGAGTCATCAATAACACTGTCCAATACCAAATTTGTTTCACAATTACTGTTGAGTGGTTTTTATAGAGTTTTTTTGCGCTGATTCCGAATCTGCCCTTAATTTTTGGACACCAAAAGTGGTGTCTCTCCGTCTTTAATGATTGTTTAAACATATTTAAATATTCATAATGTATTAATCTTGGATATTACTGTATTTGGGAAAGTCTACAGAATCTTTTGCTGCAAAGAACAATTCAATATCTTTTATAATAACAACACAATATTCGTTTAAAGTTGAAAAATATTTTTTTTTCAAAATCACGTTTCTCAAAAACTGTGCTTCTAGGAGAAAAATTAAGGGCAGGCTCGGAATCAGCCCAAAAAGACTCCATAAGAACCAGTAATTATGAAGCGTAAAAAAAGTTGAAATTTGTCGGACAGTGATAATTTTCCGTTTGGCTCGACTGCGTTTTGGAGAACTCCGTGATCTTAACATTTTTGAAATTTTTTTATGTGATCCTGTAGATATCGATGAAGACATTCCGAAAATGTGTGTATGGTTGTTAGGAATTTACTGGTCTATAAGTTATACGCGTGTAGAGATGAGCAGTTTTAAGCTTTTTTGAGAGGTCAGAGCGTCGCCATATTGGATATTCGTTGAGTGGTAGAGGTAGGTAAGTCTGTTCGGCGCATGCGTTGGATATATCGTGGGTGTTCAGCGTATGTGTTAGATAGTATGGTATATTTGCGGGATCAGCTAAATAGTACTCAGCGTATGCGCTAGATAGCAATTCAGTGGTTACACATACTTTGTAAACATAAGCAATTTCAAGTGTTTTTAACAAATTAATTATTAACAAGTTTATTGTTGATTTTGAAATGGCGAGTTCAAGTATTAGAAATTTTAACTTTAGAAACATGCCAAGTAGTAAAGAAAAAGCAATTACTTGGGCTCAAGATTGTGGATTATTGCGGAAACTTAAAAAATGTCGTACTCATCGGTGCGAAATGAAAATTTATAACAATAATCATGGAATCGGACGTGTTCGGTGTCCAGTAATTAAAATATACAGAATAACATACAGTATTTCAAAAAGAAGGTACAGTCCAAGATGGTTTGGGGTTATGCTGCCATCTCATGGATTTGTTCAGAAGTATTTAGCCTATTTTGTGTGTATTACCTAGCAAATATATCAATATGGCGGCGCTGTAACCTGTTAAAAAGTCTTAAAAGTGTTCAACTTTATATGCGTATAACTTTTTAACTAATGAATTCTGCGCATTAAGATTTTCATTTTCGGTATTCTCTCGTCGAAATCTATAAAATTGTATAAACGAAACTTGAAAAAAAAGAGTTCTCCAAAACGCAGTTAAACCTCCCGTTTGGTATATCGATTTTTTTTATCAATAAAGCAAATAAAAATTATATTTTACTGAATTATATTTCCGCCGTTATTCGCAACGACTTGTTTGTAAAACTAACATTGTAGAACATAACTTACTCTAAAATTGTGATCATTCAAGATACGCAAATTGTTATATTTATTACATTCACGTATCTTCTCTTTGTAGTTATTAAAGTTCATATTTATGTTGTTACATATATCTTAAATCTATCCACAAACATAATGTTTTTTTTTTTAATTAGTGTTCAGTTATTTGATCAACCATAGTCAACACCTATCGAGCGTCATTAATACACTTCAGTGTATTACCACTGACCCATCACTAGTTACATTTCAAAGGTAACTCGGCCGGAGGGGTTGATTTCGAGATGTTTCGATCTCTGCAATTAGGCAGATCAGTGGAGACGCAGGGAATCTGTGCAATAGCTTTATCGGTGATTGAGGTCGAATACTGCCACTGAATATCGGTCCCATGACATTGCAATAAAATTACATAGATATAGCCTCCACAAAATAACCGGAAGTAGTGAAAAATATTCAAGAACGTTTTTCAGACTTACACTTGTGAAAGCAAGGTTTCTTAAGAAAGTCTCATGGTTAATATTTTATATTTTTGACTGAAGAATCAAAGAATGTAAGTCTTTTATTGAGATTCGAAGATCTTAAAAAAATTTGGTACTTGTTAAAAGACAAAAAAATATAAAGGAAAAAGTGCAAGTTCCTACGTCTATTAATTTAATATTTTGTTTTATTTTTAATAAACAACATGAAAATTTTATTCATTCCATAATATTATTTCAAATACCTTACATCAATTTTTCTAAAAATTAGATCCATAATAAACAGGTTAATTAGGTTAGTTACTCCAAAACGAAACAAATTTTGACATACAAACAATTTTCATACCGAATTCCTTCGAGTAACTGAATTTAAATTATTTTTAAATGAAAATAATTATCTTTATTTCGCACCGACAGTAAGTACAATTTTGTGTGATCTATAATTTTCGGATTGTTCGAATGGATTTTTAAAAATTTTTCTATGTCCAGATTACAGTACTCTCCAAGTATAATATTATTAGATAGAGGTAATTTTTGTTTGCAATGACGAAGCATTGTATATATTAGAATTTTGGGTATAATCTGTGGGTAGCATGAATGAACTGCTCGACGTTTATACTTTCGTAGATTAGGTTCGGGTTAGGTCTCAGCCGTAGATTCATGTCTCAGTGATTTCGTTTCTGGAAGAAGTGGAAGTTTCTGTGGACCTCGGAGCAGGGTTCGAGAAATCTATATCCACGTCTTAAGAGTTAATAATAAAAGGCAAGCAACGGAAAGTGTTAGAAAGGGTGTAATATATGTCGAGGATTTATATCTCGCCGACGAAAAGGAATTTCTCCCAGCTAAAGTTATTGCTTTAACAGCTACTCACGTATAGCAGCTCACGTACCTCGATTTATGTTATCATCAATAACGTATAAAAATTTAATTATCGAAACAATGGCACTCCTCCGGTGGAAGTTGTATATATGTGCCTACCACACATGTTGCCTTTCATATCGTTTATTTCAAGCCCGGTTATCAGTATTTTACTGCATGTTTTACAGTCGACAATAAGAGACATCAATTATTGCTTTATTCTTGATAACCCCATAAATCGATACAAATTATAGAAAATGATGCTCGTAGAATTTATGTGACAAATTGCAGCCTTTGTTCGATCGAACGTATCTTGAAATGTTGCAGTTGTACAAACTGCAGATAATAATAAATAAACTTCTGATCTTTATGCAAAATAAAAGTTTCCTACATCAATTCTAATAGATAGGAACCAAGTAGAAATATTTTTCTTTCATTAATTTTTTGAATATGTTGAAAGTAATATGTATTGATATTCCCAAATTCTGTTAACACCTCTGTTTTATATTCCAGCTACGTAATTGTATCATATCTACATTTATGAAATCTTCAGTTCGAAAGGTACAAATAGTTATTATTTTTAATTTAAAATCAACTACAAACAGATATTGTCTGATTTTCAGTAAAATGTTAGTAAATAATTTCATCCGACATATCGACTAGATACTTACATCTAAATTAGCAGATATTGAATTAGGCTTCTACTGCTTTTATTTTATTGTTTAGAAAGGTAAATTCTTCATTACAATCAATTCAACTGAATTTTTGGTATTAATATTAAAATTACCTGAGTGAATGATTACAAATGTGTTTTAAATCAGAAGGCATGGAAATCAAATACAGCTAATTATAAGTTTCTTTGACGTAAAAATGAAATTCGGTTATATTTAAAACATTCAGTAAATTATTGAGTAATAAAAAAATAATTTACACTAGTACCAAAAATAAGAAATATTTTTGTTAGATTAGTTTCGAATGTATGAAATTCCATTAAAAATTTATTGCAAATACACGGATATAATCTGGAATTTTAATAATTAATCATAGAGAAGCAACGACTCCACATATGATCGTAAATAATTTATATATTTTTGTATTTCTTATGAAATATAAATTAGCTTTACAAAGGCAATCATTATAGATTTCTGTATTTTAATAAGCAGATATTAAACGCGTTGTTGCCGCGAGTCTTTGAAGGATATATTCAGCAGATTTCTCAATCTCCGTTTTCCAATGAAATCATCATCGTCTCTTTCCTCCGCAATATTGGTCGCTCTTCAGTGGGTGACAATGAAAATAGATGTCTTGCCTTGCGTCAAATATCGGCTCGTTCATTCGTTAAACGTCAGTCTGCATGATATCTGACCCATCAGTCAAACATTTTTGCACAATAATTCGCTCAGACCAAAAGTATCGTGACATTCGCGACAATCCAACATTCCCTCAGTTTCATTCTCAACAAAAACTTTCAAGTGTAATCGTTATGAACTTGAATGAAGTACAGATAGGCTAAGAAACTCTTTGCAATTACAATAACAATGTTTGTAGGATCTTAGGAAAAAGGAGGGCACCGGCCACACCGGGAATCGAACCAGGGCCTCGCGATTTGAGGTCTATTATATATTTTGTAACTCTGCATTTATTTTCGCCAAATTATATAATTTTTTCTAGTGCAAGCAAGTGATTAAATTAAGTAAAAAAGAACGGACAGATTCTTTTTCGAATTTCTAATAAAAAGAAATAAAAATTACACAGTATTTATTAAAATTTCAGTGAATGATCAAATCCTTAGAACAACTTGCAAAAGTTAACAGTTCTACATTAAAACAATCTAATTTGAAATACACGTCTAACTACGCTGAATTCTTATAACTTTTAAATGAAATATTAATGTTTGAAGTTTGAAAATGTATATTTATCTGCTCTGTGGACAACTTTATTCATCACGTAATTAATAAAAATTTAGTTTTCGTACTGTGTATAATAATTTGATCACCTACTGTACATAGTAGTTTATAGCATATAATATAGTATACAAAGCCTATACATGTATACAATATACCTTTATACGAATGTCATCTGATAAAGGATTAGAAAAATATGAAATTTGCAAGCAAATGTTATAGTCGGAAAGAATAGTACACTTAATATTGATTCTACCTGATCAGCGTTGGAGCAGAACATCTAAAATATAATGATCTTCCTCATCACCGGATCCATTCCGAATTCGCTTTCTCGAATGACACCTGCCCTGATATTTCTTACGGTTGTTCGCGTTCTCCGGAAAAAGAAAGGTCGCGCTTCTCTTTGCCGCGTGAAGCGCAATTCGATGGATTGGAGCGGTACTACAAAAAGATATCTGAAACGTCTGAGCCAAGTCATCTGAAGTGGTTCCTGATGCGTAGATCAAAGGAACCATGTAATATACTGGGGTCATGTGCTGTCAGTATTGGGAACTATCAGCTTCGTACATCCACGTGCTGGTTCGTGGTTCAGTCTGATTATCTCTTATTCTCAGACAGAATCGATATCTCAAAAAAAACTCATACCAAAATTCAATTCAAGCTGAAAAATTAATAAATTATTAAATGGAAAATAAACTGGAAACTCGATTAACTTTAACTTTGTACGTTGTATATTATGTATAAGATATGATTTTATGTACACTACTGCTCAATGAAGTATGAACACTTCTTTGAAAAGTTTCTTTTTTATTAATAACCATTCATAACTTGTATAAAATGTGTTTACATTGTCATCCCTCTGCTTATATACCAAATAGTAAGTGACTAATATTTTATTATCATAAGATCAACATGAATTTTGTATGCGTTAGAAAAAATTACCCCACTTCGAAATCCCAGCTCTGAACACTGTTACAAGAGTCTTGGAGGACTACACCAGATTAAGAGTTATTAATTTGTTTCTGTTTCAATATTATTTAACCATTTATCCATAATTCGTTAATTTTATACTTATAAAATGAAAAACTGATGAGAAATAAAATTATTTTGCGTTGAACAATTTCTGTACTTACTTTTTCCCTTAATGTTCAAGTGTCTATGCGTCTATATTCAACTCTCTGTGTATATCCTCGTGCACAATTATACAATTACATGATACAATTTTTAAGTATAAATTTATTATTAGTCGTATCCAGAAGTAGTGTCGTTTCTTGATACTTATGTAGGATTCGAATGAGTGCAGTCGAAATACAGCGTTATAATTAATAATATTTAATAGGAATATGTGAAGTCTCCGCGCTCTTCTTTTATTCGCAATTGGCACGCTTTTCGAGCCTTCGAGAACATTCTCGATACTCCGTTCCTTCTGGTTCGATCCGCTCCCAGATCCTTCAGGATCGTTCGCGACGGAACGGTCGCGTCGCGTCGGTGCAGTGTCGCCACATCGGTTAAATCGAGGGGAATGCAGTTTACCACCTCTCTGATGACCAGAGTAATATGTAACACGTTGCGCGGCACATCACGTGACCAGTCTTAGTTGGGGACGCTGGACTGTGCTCAAGTAGTAGAATGGGATAGTGGAAGGGGAAAAGGAGGAGAGGAAAATCCACCCAGTTTCGAAATCCATACGTCCACTGCGTCGGAATGTCATGCCGGGAACGCTCTCGTTCCCATATTTATATATTTGATTTTACTTAATATTCAGTATAAATTAATTAATTACAGATTAATTTCACAATAGGCACACTACGATGAGCGCATTGATGTATTGGCATATTTAGTACAGGGTGACAAGAAATAACGGAGTAAAACATTTTTTATTCCAATTTCGTCAAATTGGCGAATTCTAAAAAACCAACTACTAACAACATTGATATAGACCTTTAGTTACAATATATTCAAGCGGTACACAAGTGATCACCCTTTGCGTTGATACAGAACCTCAAACACGTTTTGGGCGAAATTAGAATTCATCAATTTGACAAAATTTTAATAAAAAATCTTTAACTCCGTTATTTCTTGTCACCCTGAATATTCGCACAATTATGTATTTTCAAATTTGTCACGTAAATATTGAAAATAATTTAGCAGATCATTATTTTTCACCGATATGTCTTCGTCTTTTCAACATTTGCAAGTCACAAAATCAAAAGTGGATTGTTTCGATCAATCTGATAGTTCTAATGTTGACATAAATATTACGTTGATTCAAAAGTTCTTTGCGTAATGTGTTCGTTAAATGTTGTTAGATAACGAGAGTTCACCGTTTCCTCAGTTTTTATTTATTGAATCGCTCCATTTGATTACTTAAGAAACTTTTTTTGATTCGCATCGTGTACATTAGTCCAGATAAACTAATATACAGGGTGTCTCACCCAATTTTGACAACTTCATTTCTACGATATTGTTAGTCCCACCGAAAAGTGTTTCAGATAAGAATTAAATGGTGCTGAGTGGGGCATAATTTGGTGTTATTAGTTAATTCGTGGGTGAACGCGTCAAGGCCATATGATGGTCAACTTCGTTTTTCTAAATGGAATGATATACTTTTTAATACATCGATCGATGCAGTTGGACATTCATTATAAAAAGATATTAACCTATGTTGATAACTGAGTCATTTAGGAGATATTTCGATTTAAATAATTCCAAGAAACCATCACTGTCGCACTAAGACGTTCGCTTTTACTACTTACAGAAAAGGTTCAAGATAACGACCATTTGTATCACGGCAATTTTGAAGTCGAAATATCTCCTAAATGACAAATTTTTCAACATAAATAGAATAATACCTTTTTATAAATTATATCCAACTGCATCGATTGACGTATTAAAAAAGTATATAATTCCATATAAAAAAACGAAGTTCACCTTCACATGACCTTAACGCGTTCAGCCACGAATAAACTAATAACACTAAATTATGCCCCACTCAGCACCATTTAATTCTTATCTGAAACATTTTTCGATAACAATAACGAAGAAATTAAAATGTCAAAATCGAGTGAGACACCCTGTATATCAAGAAATCGTTTTAGTTAAACAAATAGACTTGGGAATAAAAGTAAAAAAGTTATGGGCATAATTATTAGAAACGCACGCTATCATGACAGTTTCCCATTGACTCTGTTTTCTTTGTCTCGGTCTATTTCGTTTCATTGTTACATGGTCGTAATGATGATATTCGCCCGTAGAATTCGACGCAGAATTACGGTTGACGAGCTCATTATGTCGCTAACGAAGCCGGAAAATTAATTTATCGGCCGAGTGGAATCGCGGATTGCGTTGCTTAATGGCCGCGATGTAAGGGAAACTAGCATGCCGGAAACACGGTGAGAAGGTTGGAACTTGATTACCGGTTCCAGCAAAGATATCGGGCTTGATAACGAACCTGCTTTGCCGCTTTCCGCTTCAATTGATCCACGGCCTGACAGAAAAACGGTAATCCTATTTGGATGGTTCGAGTCCATCGAATCGCTATCTTGTGAACAGACGGGCGAGGGTGCATGATCTATCAATAAATACATGATTCATGCCTACTTCCATTATGAATCTAGTATGCTATTTGAATAAAATGTGGATGAAAATTGAGGGTGCCAGTTTTTTAAATTCTACAAAAATAAGTTATTTGTAGAGATTTATTACAGGAGAACCTGAATATGATATTTTTGTTCTCTAATTTTAGACAACTTTAGGAAGAGTTATGCATTTCGCAATTTTTATGTCAAGAAATCAGTAAACACAATAATCAACATATCGATGGAGATTAAGAATACCATTTCATTAAATTACAGAAAAAATATTTTTAGAGATTTACTACAGGAAAAATGAATAATACATTTTGTTTTACCGTTTTGTAATTTTAGATAATTTTATGAAGAGTCATGTAGTTCACAGTTGCTTAATCCATAGTTCAGTCAACGTTACCTATGATAAACAACATTGAATACTGTATACAACAAAAATTTGTCAATATTAATTAATCATACCGGAACAAATTGTCAATTGTTTTTTATCTACATATATACCATCTAGTTTCTCTGTAACAAATTCCAAAAAATTTGTTTACTATCCTTGATACTACCCTTAATATTAATACAAATCTTGGTTTTTCAGTTTTGGTTTCTCAAACAAATTGTTTCGATATAAATTTCTGCAACGTACACTACTTTGGCAGTGGATCTGTTAAAAAAGAATTGAAAGTATAAAAGATTTACTGACTATGATTTAGAGAGTGATAGAATTTATTGTAGCCCATGTATTTTGCATGTCTTCAATACTAGGAATCAGGTTATACTGTTGTATATTTCAAATAAATTGTAGAAGAAATAGTAAAACAGATATTTTCATTGTTTCGGTGGTTTGATACAGTTTTGGCAATGTTTAAAAAAGAGTTTCGACAGGCAGATAAGGGTTTTAGTTTGTGTCAAATTTATCTTATCTCCTTCCAGTTAGTTTGGTGCACAGATCGCGATAATTCATCTACGCAAATACGATGTTTTCATATCGCAAGCTTATCGGATAACAATATCTATGGAAATAACTGACTATCTGTTTGCATCCATAAATGAATTTTAACATGTCTGTGAAATATTCGGATAATAATCGCATAAACTTGTATATTGTACGGTCAGTATTTCTATTCTAAATACTGCCAATGCATTTTAATAAAATAATATTTCAACGTAAATTGTTGATAAATATACTTTATAATTTTTAATTAGGCATAATATACATTTATCTGATTTTCTGTTTCAGAAAAACGTTCTGAAAAATCCAAATGTACATAAGTATGTACAGTATTATAATAATACACATATTCGTCTTCATAATTTGCTAATTGAGCAAAATGTTCAATTTATGGATAAATATTTATTTTACTATTGATCTAGTCCTATCTATTTTATTCTATGCATCTTTTCTAAGTATATTTCAATAAACCAATCATCTCAAATATTATAAATTTAAAATAGGATATTTACATATCTGGGGCAAAATATTAAAAAAAATAGTCAAAGCTATTTATAACATCAAAATCGATGTCACACTTTTACTTTAATTAATTTTACATTGTTTCTGAAATAAATAGTGTCCAGAATAACTACATTATTGCGTAAATCAGTTATTCGATCTGAAAGTCCTGATTTTCCTGTGCGAAATGTCAGAAACTATATTTACTATGGATTACTAAGTGCGTTGAAGTTAATTCTAGGATCAAAAATAACAGTTTAACTTTTAGCGATTACTCTTCATCCAAAAATGTTGCCTCCTTTTGATAAAGATAAACAAAAAATTGAGAAGAAAACATTGCCATGAACCTATAACAATTCATTCTTTGACAAAATTGTTTCCTTTCCCGTTCATTTCATTTCTGCCTCATTTCTCGCACAGAAACGCGCAAACATTTTCATCTGGGAAGTTATTTCAACAATAAACAGATCGATCAGCCGGGAAACTGTCCGGGCAGAGCACGGCCGTATGAAGCAATAATTTTTGAAAATGCAACACCCTGTTTGTTATCGACAGCGGAATACCAATCGCGCCGTTCCACTGTGAAATAAAAGTCGATAATCTTCGCAACGGTGTATCGAGATTTCTGAAACGATTCCAGCCAGGACTATAAAAGGAGATCGGTGTTATGTACAAGCTCGCGCAACCCCCCTGAAACAAATAACTGTCGAGGGTGCCGATAGGGAACTGTCGAATGGTCAAAGCGCAATAAACGCTCGAAACTTCGGCATTCGATAGCTTCGTGCCCGCGGAACGACGCGATTCTCTTCGACAAGAAACGCGTTTGTGTGTCCCCTGGTCCGTGTAACAGTGCGTGTGCGCGTCTGCGTAACGTTAGTGTGACCGCGCGTATAACGAGCTCGCTCCAGGAAATCGGACGATAAAGAGTGAAATTCCGATATCTGCGCGCATTGATTGGCAGCCAGCGACGTCAACGAATCAAAGAACGGACTACGCACATTCATGCAATTCCTTTTATTGTTAGGTTCTATAATTACTATTCTTATGTTTTTCCCTGGATATTCGCCGATACGCCAGATACGTTGGCTCACAAAAGTATGTGCTCGCCCTACATCAGAATAACTTTCTTAAAAATTGACTAAACCACTTGACATTTTTTTGAGCGATTGGAAGCATTGATTTAGTAAATCACGTGCAAAAAAGATTTTGAAAACATTACAATTAGTAGGAATTGCATGAAGAGATAAAAATGGCACTTTATAAAACTTCTTTATTTTTGCAAATACCGAAAATTTAAAATATGCCTTTTGTAGGTCTATGTTAGTTACATATATGTTGAAAATTTCATCGAAATCGGTTGACGCAGAAAAAAAGAACGCGCATCGAAGGATGTAAGAAGCTATTGATTTTAAGCATAAGCTGACAAAAAGTCGTGAAAACTGGGATTATCACCACTTTCAAACGCTTGTAGCTCGTATGTTCGTTAACCGATTTCGATGAAACTTTCAGCATATGTGTAAATAACATAGATCTACAAAACGCATATTTTGAATTTTCATTACGGGCTGAAGTAATAAAGTTTTAAAAAGTGCCATTTTTATTTTTTCGTGTAATTCCTACTAATTGCAATTTCTTCAAAATCTTTTTTGCATGTGATTTACTAAATCAATCTTTCTAGTTGCTCAAAAAAAGTCAAGTGGTTTGGTCAAATTTTAAGAAAGTTATTCTGATTACGAACAGGGAATCACACGAGTATTCCTTCACGCTCTAAAGGAGAACCCATTTTCAAATTTGAAATATGTGTTAGTTGTATATATTCTGAAATTTTCATAGTTCATTTTCTCCTAGACAAGAAGTTTTCGCAGGATACAGCGGGTGGAAAAGCGAAGACACGCTTTTTATCAAAAATTGGACAAATTGAAACATTTTTGAAAACGTTGGAAAGCAATTTTCGTGACATCCGTCCCCTAAAACTTGATGTACTACTTTTTTGGCGTTAATCAACCAAATCTTCCTCGAAGTTAAACATCTAATTATATTTTTACTTTGGATACAGTGTTATAAAAGTAATACCCTACATGTGGGAATTGTACAATGACAATGCAAAAGTTAATCAGACTTACATGCCTTCACAGAGAAGCTATCTATGTTTAACAGATACCTTATTATATTTTTAAGCTTCCAATTTGCATTATCGCATGACTGTGAATATTATGCATTTACAGACTATATGTCTTACTCTAATTCGGTACATTCAATAATTTAATTAATTGTGAACGTCTTAGTTTATTTCGACTCTTATAAAACGTTTACGAAATTTAACAATTTTTCCTAAACTACTAAAGGTTCATATTATAATCAGACTACCGATTTGAAGTGAAAAATATGATATAAAATTATTCCTCAATTACATGAAATTGATGTTACATAAAAAGTTATTTCTTGTCTTAATAATTTGAATAAATTCAACATCATAAAACAAGATTCTTAAATTCATGTGATATTTTTACTGTTTGTATTTTAGTCATTCGTGTCTCACATTGTTCGGGAACCCGGGACGAGAATTTTGTTGAGTGGACTGTATGGGAATGGGATCGGGTACGAACACAGGAGGGAGTTCGGAATTTCAAAGGAGTGAAAAGCGTGAGGGAAGGAACGGGAGATAACGGTCGGGAGAGCGAAGGAAAAGCAGAAAGATTCACTTCGCACGTGTGTAACGAAATATATAAAGTTTATTTTACGCACTCGCGGAAACGACAATAATGTGGACAATCACGGTGGCTTGACGCGATCGAGATGAGCGTGAAGTCGGATGCCGAAAAGCAGAAACGAAATGATTGAATCTAAAGATGGGCGCGAGTGTGTGTGTCAACGAGTATCGAGCACGATACAGAGCACGAGACAGAGCTGGACAAAGACGGCTATGGTAATAACGCGATCACCGGTGATTCCCATCGATCACGTGATCGCATATCGGCTGCGCGCGATTCCGAGAAACGCCGAAAACAAAAGGCGTCGCGCACAGGTGATTCGCAGGATCGGGAAGACATGGTATACGGGGCACGGGGCGCTCCCCAGGGCCGTAGCGCGTGATCTCAAACAGACTTAAAATTACCTTATATCTACGCTTAATCCTAAACACACATAAATGTATAAAATCTGCAGTCTACTAGAAAAAGGAAATTTGAAATATATTAGGTATATGCAGAAATTTTAGTTTTTTCGTCCTGATTTTTTTTATTTATACACGACCTCTGAGGTATGTTGCCAATCGATAAAAATGTCGATTATTTAGACTTATTGATAGCAAAGAAACAATTGCCCAAAGAGGCGGAAAATTAGACAGTGGATTTCACAGTTATGATAGAAATGAGTAGTTGTAATTACAATACTTATTTACGTAATTTACAATACTAAAATATTAGAAGAATTTAACAAAACCGTTATATTATTTTCAACCCATTAAACATATTAAGGAAGAAAATAAATTTCTATTTCACTTCATTTTGCCGCAGTTCAGGTAGACAATTTATATTTTGCATAAAAATCCACTGTCAAACTATAACCATTATAGTAATAAGGCACTATACATGAACTATTGAAGAAGACAAAATCTTTTAACGCATTGACTGCCGTGTTACCAATATATAGGTGACGGGACATAAGTTTTTACGCTAACATAATCATTATATCAAAGGCGTTGATTCAAAATCGGCCAAAATTACCCAAGATCAATTTTCCTGAAACTTTGCATATTGGTAGCCCTTTGGGTCTAACATTGATTCCGTGCAAAAACTTCTTCCCAGGACTTCACGGTTACGGGGGGGGGGGGTGTCAAAGTACGTATTTTGCGAAATCTATTATGTGATGTAACTTTTTATAAAAATACGATATCGATCCGGCACTGATACCAAAAAATCATAAAAAATTCAAGCTTTCCAACGGTTTATAAGTTCATGTAATTTATTTATTGCTAACATAATTTTTTCACGTTTTTTGTGTTTTTCGAGGCGTAAAAAACTCACAAAAATTGCAATTCCCAAAAAAGGTATCGCCTGATTTTAACGAAAAACGCTGCATTAATAGTACATTTCATGCTCTTTCGAATGGTGTTTCTCATACCTTGGGGAAATTAATCGTTTTTGAGTTATAAAGTAAAATGTGAGTAGAAGTTGAGGCGCGCGGTCAACTACTCGACCTATATATTCATTTCAAACGTGGAAAAAACGCTTCCTGTGATTATATATACACTTTGGAAGCGATAATTCGTACTTTTATTTAAATATACACATGTTCCGTCCCAAATGGTAAATATTTTATCTTCATTTTCCTGCATTTTGTTTAAATGAAGAGCTATATTTGATGTCTCTTGTTTTATTTTCTCTGTTGTTATGTTCCCCAAAAAATGAGGAACAAAGTTTGACATAATAATATCTCGCACTTCTGAAATTATTCTACATACCGTAGGTTGTGACTTATTTATCATAGCTCCAATGTCTTTGTGGGACGAACCACGATATAAATGCATTAAATAAATTGCCACCTTGTATATTGAATTAGTGACCTCACTTCTATTGAAACAGTATTCAGTTATGTTTTGTAGTTCGCTTTTTTCTAAGACAGTCCAGGTTTTTAATTCGCTGTTGTGTAATTTATCAAAAAAATTACGTTCATGCGACTTATTTTCGTTGCACTTCCGTAACTAATCAATAATATTTACAATTCCATTTATTGATAACGTTGTTTCGTTTTGTAAATTGTCCTGTAGTGCAAGTATCGAAGATTGAGCTATACTGTCGTTTGTGATATGCCTTTTGCAACATACTGATCTTTCGTGGATTATAATATGATCATTTATCAATATTTCTGTCCTTAATTTTTTCTTAATAAAAGAATGTTTTTTTCCTTCAACACGTCTACAACCAAAGATGCACTTCGAATGACACTTAGGAGCTGCTTTTATTGGTAAAGTGGCAGAAGATTCAGTGTCCCTCACTCTCTCTACTGGTACTGAAGGTGATATTACACCTTGGAAGCTTGTTCCAGCTTCTAGGTCATCAATATTTGAAAATTCAAAATCAGAAATACTGTTATTTCGAATATGCACTACACTATGTAACTTATACACTACACCGCTATTAATAGAAGAAAATTAAAATAATCCAATATTCTAACGAAATGTGCACATACAAAATTCTTTTACAGACGATGGACCTTCACGACACGACAACAAAAATGAAACTGATGATTTGACTTTGGTGTAGTTAAAAGAAATGCATATATGTCTACCACGACAGCAGTAATCTCAAAGCGGGAAACGTGAAAAAATAAAAACATCTCGTCAATACTTGATTTCTCTCTCGAAAGATCTCGAAAGATCTCTCTCTTCTAGATGGTTGCGGCCCAAGGAAATGATTGTTTCTTTTAGTCCTTTGATTCTGGGTATCGATGAAAGAGTGAATAGTTACGTTTCGGAAAATCTTAAAACACTGTATGCTTCGTTTGAGATTATTAAATACTGTCCTGAATATAAATCGAAACAAACTGAAGAAGATGCGTTACCTGATAATTGTATAATAATTGTATAATACTTGAATTTTTTATAATTTTTGGTATCAATGCCGAGTCGATATCATATTTTTATAAAAAGTTACATCACATAATAGATTTCGCAAAATACGTACTTTGACCCCCCCCCCCCGTAACCGTGAAGTCCTGGGAAGAAGTTTTTGCACGGAATCAATGTTAGACCCAAAGGGCTACCAATATGCAAAGTTTCAGGAAAATTGATCGTGGGTAATTTTGGCCGATTTTGAATCAACGCCTTTGGTTAAGATCTAGAAAATGCATCAATGTTGAAGAGGTACTCAGGATCAAACATTTAAACCTTTCCATTTTTATTCCACTAATTAAATTACTTTGGTTTCATGGAATTTTTAAGATTGTTCGTTTAGCAGTCAACGTGTTAAATGAAAAACTCTTATAAATTCGCAAACAAAAAATGAGACTTTGTTTTCTAGTGATCTCATAATCGCGCACATTTCGTGACAAGCAAATACTCGACCGTATTTCTCTGAAAATGCGTTAAAATAAACCAGGCGTGGTGAGCAAAGCACACGTTGGATACGAATGTTTACCTTTTGGTCTGTAGCCAGCCAGGCGGGTGTTTCCTGTATGATCTAACGAATCTGATATATCACTGGTATAAGACATTCCTCCCTGTTAGAAAGGAAAACGGTGAAGTATATTTGTGATACGCCGCTCGCGTTTCTGCTCACTTTCTTAGAAAGCATTCGGGTGCAAACGGATCCGTGTAAACTCGTTTACCCGACTACACATTCATGAGCAGCCTCCAAGGGATGCAGCAAAACGACCCGGCGAAACGGCAGTACTCAGATTGTGCATTCTGGTCTCAGAAAAAATGCAAACGAATGCAGATCCGGGGATCATGCCGTTCGATTTCCTTAGCTACCCAGGACACTCCGAGATTGAGATGTAAATCTGTCGAATGACAGCCGAGTGAATTCTTCAGACTTCTTTAGTAGTATCCTGAGATGAAGCGTAATCAGGTCAATTTCTAAGTAATGTCGTTTTTTAGAGTCATCGTTTTCATCGCATAATACCAGATTATTCCACGAGTAATACGACTTTTTCACGTTTGTATTAGGTTGTCCCATAAGTTCATGTCGCCGATTGAAAAGTATTTCAATGGAAAACCACAGAAATTTTATAGTTACGGTATAATATCTTTACCAAAAATGTGGGAAGAGGTTGTAGAACGAGAAGGTGTTTATATTTTTTCGTTAACTTTGAAAGTACGTTTCAAATATTAACTTAAATAGTAAAACAGTAAACGGCACGAACTTATGGGACGATCTAATAGAAGCTAAAATACTAAAACATAATCACGATCGTTAGTGTTCCATGTACATTTTCCTTCTTTTTACAAAATTCCTAGAATTATATATAGGAGACTAATGAGTGTGGTTGTTTTCTGGGTTTTGTTTATCACCTTATAGAAGTATTAAATGAAATTCGAGGTTAATGGGGTGAACTACTAACGTTTATTTTAAATCATTGATGTACTGATTATTTTCTATGATCGATATCCGGTTATTTGTATATTCCTGTGAACGTTATACATTGAACATTCATTACAACTTGCGCATGAATGATTTAAAATCTGATCCATATTTACGCAACAAAAAATTTCGGAAAAACTTCCGAAAAGACCACACCTCCGATTTATTTATTCTTTAGATTCTTACGTATTTTGACGTACTGATTACGAATATGGTAGTGAAAATTGACGCAAATGTTATTTTCATAGCGGAAACCACGAAAAAACCATAAAAATAGTAGTTTGTTCCATTTACTTCCGTAAATAATGGTCATTTTGAAAAATATTTCAAATAAAAGTTGTAGGTCTCATCGAAATACACATTTTATGTCTTATTGATTTTTGTCATAAAGAAAATTGCATTTGAGAAAAACGATATTAAATTTTCAAAACTCCATATAACTCATCCAACACAAATGAAGTTTTATTGTTAATTTCATTAGTTGATACTAGAAAGGTATACAGCAAAGAAGAAATACGACCTACTCCGCAACAAATACCAACTAGAATCCTCACTTAAGGACGACACCAAAGAGGAAAAAGTACAGGATCTACTTAAGTTCATCAGAGAAACCAAATTGATCAATCAGATAATGTAATACACACTCCACGATGTCGCTAATAACCATGCAGTTGATGCGACACAAATCATAATTAAAAAAAAAAACTCCCTCGCCTACGTGTTTTTTGTATCATTGGATTTTTAACTTTCCACGCATAGCGAGATCCATCCTCTGTGGGAAGCTTCATCCCCAAAAGGAATAACCTAACCTTACATAACGTAAACCTAAACCTAAACTTAAACATTAAGTTAAAGGATTGTTCGTTATAGAAGAAACGAAACAACCTCATGAGGACATTGAAATCGAGAGTGGCTCCCTATAAGTCAATAATTACCTACCATTTTTCTCAGAAAGTATTATCTTTATGACAAAAATTAATAAGACATAAAATGTGTATTTTGATAAGGTCTACAACTTTTATCTGAAGTACTATTCAAAATTCCCATTATTTACGGAAATAAATGGAAAAAACTATAATTTTTATGGTTTTTTCGTGGTTTCCGCTATGAAAATAACATTTAAATAACATTGCCAATTTTCACTATCATATTCGTAATCAGCACGTCAAAATACAATCAACTTTCATTACAACGTATAGTCCATTATTTTGACCTTTGGAGACATTAATCATTGTAATCACTCTCTGACATTCTGAAACTCTTTGCCAAGTAAAAAATTAAAAATGTATTCTATATTTATTATAACATAAGCGCCGAAGGATTAGGTATCGTGGAATTAGTAAGAAGCCCTGCATATTCCATAGAGAAATTCGAAACTAGAATTCAATACGGGAAGAGCCGGGAAAACCAAGGGACCCTCAAGAAACAAGTTCTCAAGTGGGTCGCGAGTTTTTCCAAATTATCCTGGTCGCTGAGAACGGCCCGGCCCGGCCCGAATCGATCGGTAGCAAATGTCGCTGGCTTGTATTCGCTGGCTGGATATCACTGTATTACATTGCGTCACACGATTTCACTGGTAGAGGGAGATCGAGGATTAGGCGCGCATACGGCGCTCTATAGATTTTCCATAAGCATTTTCCGGCTGCTGCTGTTTGGAAAGCGAGCGCCGGTTTCCGCGGGCGGATTTTCACGAGTGCCCACGGATCCGAAACGGCACGGTTCGGAGAACGATGCAGAATTTCGTCAGTGGAAAATACGAATTCCCGATCAAATATTGCCGCAGCGAATCAGCGTCCGCGCAGCTGTAATGAGATCATAAGCTTTCATCATGAACCGGATTGCCTAGTTGTGAGTCAAATGTAGCTAGATTTGTTGGCGCGGGATTATTTATACGCAGCTAGATTGCGCAACGCTCGGTAACAACCGCGAGAGTGGAAATGAAATTAAAGTCTGCTTCGATGCGGTCAACGTTTGCTATTAATCTTCTGTATTATCTGCGCTCAGCATGCCACGGAACAGTGCCACAATTTTTTAAACCATTGCCGTATAGTAACGGGTCAGACTCGTGATGAACTCTTCAAATAGAATCTATTTTCAGGATTATTTTTAAATGAACATAACGTTTCTAGTAATAAATAGTTAGGTTTAACTACGTTTTGGAGAACTCTTTTTTTTCAAGATTTTTTATGCAATCTTATAGATTTCGACGAGAAAACACGGAAAATGAAAATCTTAATGCGCAGAATTCATTAGTTAAAAAGTTATACGCATATAAAGTTGAACACTTTTAAGACTTTTTGACAGGTTACAGCGCCGCCATATTGATATATTTGCTAGGTAATACACACAATTAGATGGCAGTATAACCCCAAACCATCTTGGACTGTACCTTCTTTTTGAAATACTGTATGTTAGTCTGTATATTTTAATTACTGGACACCGAACACGTTCGATTCCATGATTATTGTTATATATTTTCATTTCGCACCGATGAGTACGACATTTTTTAAGTTTCCGCAATAATCCACAATCCTGAGCCCAAGTAATTGCTTTTTCTTTACTACTTGGCATGTTTCTAAAGTTAAAATTTCTAATACTTGAACTAGCCATTTCAAAATCAACAATAAACTTATTAGTAATTAATTTATTAAAAACACTTGAAATTGCTTGTGTTTACAAAGTATGTGTAACCACTGAATTGCTATCTAGCGCATACGCTCAGTACTATTTAGCTGATCCCGTAAATATACCATACTATCTAACACATGCGCTGAGCACTCACGATCTAACCAACGCATGCGCCGAACAGACTTATCTACCTCTACCACTCAACGAATATCCAATATGGCGACGCCCTAACCTCTCAAAAACGCTTAAAACTGCTCATCTTTACACGCGTATAACTTATAAACCAGTGAATTCCTAACAACCATACACACATTTTCGGAATATCTTCATCGATATCTACAGGATCATATAAAAAAAAGTTCAAAAAAGTTAAGAACACGGAGTTCTCCAAAACGCAGTCGAGCCAATATTTATAATCGAAATAACAACTAATGGATTATAGACATTTTTTCCAACAAGTATGCAGTTTTTAATTCGATTTTTGTAAAAATTCGTCGTCTTGGTGTCAATAAATTTCCTAAAGGTGTATTCAACGTTTTCATGAACGATTCCAGAAGATTTTCTCGTTGAGCTGATGGCTTGGTTTGTATAAAAACATGAAAATCCTTCGGTAACAGATACAGTGCATAAGAAGGATGAAGGAAAGTTTCACAATTTAAAACATTCAGCTTTTTTGTTTCTTTTCGTCATGGAGTAAAATTGGTTCCTTCCGATTGACCAGTACCGATTGCTTTTTTTTGCAATTTTTTAAACATTTTTTCATTTTCGGTGCAGTAATTTTCGCATGTAATTGCTTCTCCCTTTTTTAAAAAATTCTAATGAATTGTACCGGCCATTGAGCAACAAATTTTAATTTTAAATGCAGCGTTGATGTTTTGAACTGCTGCTGTTTAGTTACCACATCTCCGCTCGTATAAGAAGAGTATACGAACAACGCTTTGATTAGTGTCAGAGAGCAAAGCGTCAATGTGAAATATTGGAAGTACAAATAAAACAAGTGAAGGCCGCATCTAACAAAGGAAAGTCTGTCCTTAGAGCTAGATACAAAACATACCAACTTTAAGATTTTATAATAAAACACAATTTAAAATATTGATATACCAAAATTGTACATCTCATCTGTTAAAAACTAATACTAAATATGAATGTTATGACTCTCTTTTAGGACAAAATCAAAATCTATTCTTTTGTATCCAATATTTAACACTAGATCTACTGAACCAGTCGAAATGATTGGTTCTTAATCTTTTAAAATTTCTGAAATTTTTGTATAATAATGTTTTCATCAAAAATGTTCAATGAACTGCTTCACTGAAACTCACATTACAACAAAAACAGTATAAAGTCTGAATAGATGCAGTCTTCTCATTATTACAAAGTAATATACCGTCGTTAACTCTCAAAGTGTTACTCGGAAGGAATGCGGAAGGAATTCGCAAAGAGACCGTCTGATTGGTCAAGCGCACACAGTTGAGTCACACGCTTCTCACTATTCCCTGATAAGATTACTACCACTACTTCAGGTGTATCAAATCGCGTGTCTGTGAACTTCGTTCCCTTTGCCCTTGTGCCGTGCCACGTCAGACTTTGGAAGTCAGTGACCATGCATCAGTCGCATTTATTACTTGGTACTTTTAGTGTTAAGTATTAAAATTGTTGAATTTATAACGGTGCGCTTGCGCTCGACTGTTTAATAAACCAATGCTAGAGCTACTGCAACACTTATTTATTAATATAATCGTTAATGGTATAAACTAATACTGAATATTGAATGATACTGACGCTTCCAGATCACACACGTTGTACAATATATCGGCTCAGGAGTACCAACCTAAACCTAGATGATGATTATTTTTCACAAAAATAAATGTAAATCTTCCTTTCTCTTCTGTAAAATCATAACGGATATAGAAGTTCTAATTATTGTAGTCGTTAAGAAAATCGCACGGCAATGGGTCGATGAGATGATAATGTTTATATGTATACAGTGTGTTCCAAAAATGTTGTACTTCCTTATAACGGGGTATTCCTGATATAATTTGTAGCAACTGTTTCCTCTGCGAAAATGTTCTCCCCGGCTTTGTTAAGGAGTAATTAACGAAAAACACGGAGCAATCAGAGCGCGGTTACAGCATACGGACTCCAGCTCGGGCAACGCCAACGCCACGTTTTACTGTAGCCGCGCTCAGATTGGTCCATGTTTTTCGTTAATAACTCCTTAAGAAAACCACGGGGAACATTTTTGGACATCTCTAAATCGTCGGAAACGAGTCTGTTAAATGATTTAGCAAATTAAACAAATAGTAATCAAACAGAGCCATGTCAACATCGGATAAAAAACGAATATGAGTGAGAACGTCCCAATTTAAGAAGAAGGTATTGTCCTCGCAACGAGAGTTGGCACAAAATCTCGTCGGTGGAGTGCAGGGGGAACGGCGAGTCCCCACTCTTGACGGAAGGCTGCGGATCCCACCAGTGATCAGTGAATCCCACTCTTACGCTTACGTTTTGGCGGGAACGGTCGACATAGGCGCTCAGCGTCACCACCATCTTACTCCATGGTCACCACATCTATTTGTTACAGTCACACTCAATACGCTCGTTTGCTGTCTTCCTCAAGCGATTCGTCCAATCGTGGAAGACATGTAGCGCGTAGTGGGAGCATCACGTGGTACCCACAAGTTTCTCTGTGCCAACTCTCGTTGCGCAGGCTATAACACCCTTCATCAGCTTTTCTATATTTTGAAGTAAAATCGATTGATGTTTACCCGAATTATGAAATGGTGTTTGTCTTATTTTATAACAACAATTTATAAGGCAATGTCGGGAAATATCAATAGTAGTAGTATTTCAATAGTAGTAATAGTAGGGGAGGAGAATATTTTCATTTATATAGCTACACCGGTTGTGTGAAGTTGAGAAAGAATTTATTTCTATTGTATTAATGAGGATAAAAGGAGGAAATCAATTGTGAACAGTGAATAATACAACGAGATAGAGTAGAATATTTTCAAAGGAAGGAAAACAAAATATGAGAAGGAATGTAAAATGGTACATGAAATACAGACGATATTATTCTGCATGCGGATCTCACTGTTGATGCTCTCGGGTGCAAACTGTATCCTTTTTGAATTATTTTGCCAACGCTTTGGCAAGCATTGCAGCTCTACCTTAATCAGGGTTTGTTTGTCATCTGGCGTGTATTTTGTAGTATTGCACTAACATAGTGGAGCTAGCTCAGGTCCCGGTTCATTGCGCACTAATAAAAAAAGACTTTTTATTTTATTGGCTTGACACTTAATAAAATATATTCCAAAATATACCATATTTTTAAAAATTGTAGATCTAGATATCGGTTACACTTACACGGAAAAGATAAATCAAATGATTCTTATAGTGTATGTATCTACGGAGTGAATATACACAATTCTGTTTTCACACGATTTTGATTTAACACGTCTTAAAAAGTAGAATTCATTCTCTTTTTACACAAGTTGTTTGATCTAACATGATCTAATATTAATTTTTTCGTATCAATGATATAGTTGTAACATGGATCCTACGATTAATAAATGAATTTTAGTATCAATGGCCTAGCTATAACATGGATCCTACGATTAAAAACTGAATTCATTGTTAAAATCACTGGAAATTCAGCGCCATAGGAGACTAATGCTAATTTTGCACAGATCACAAGAAGAATTTCACCAGTGGAGTAAGAAAACGATGACGAAGATATTTCTAGTAATTAAAAAGTGACAACGAATTAAATCGTGTTATATGTAACTCATATTATTTTGCTAAATTTTTTTATTTCTGAACTGGTTACATTTCTTCTTCTTCTTTCCGAATGAGAATGTTGAGACGTGCTTATTGTAAGGCCGGCTCGAATTTCGGTTTGGGTCTACTCTGCTGTCGATTTTCGACGATGCCTTTTTTCAGAGTCTATTAGTGTCTCTTTTATGAATTTATTATTTACTACGTGGATACGGCTATAAAGTATCAGCTGACTCGCTTGGGAAAATCAACCTAGCCGTATCGCTCTCAATGCTAATCGACGTAGCGTAGGCCCACACATAGCGCCAGGGCCTGTGCCCCTAAAATTGTATTATTGATCAAGGCCCCTCTATGTTGTATTTGGTAGAGGGAATGTTCACCCCTACGAGGTTTCCTTATTCATATGCCATCGTTGCAAGGCCAGTCGCAAACTAGGGTCGAAAGTCGGAACAAGTCGAATTTCATATAGCCAACCTCTGCTTTATATCTTTGTCGAATATTTCATCGTTAATTGTAGTGAAATTCTGAACTGTACCCCGTATACCCCGTGAGGGGCCACGAAGCTCGAGCGGCTGTCCTTTTCTACGTTTGGCACAAGTCAAAGAATAGTATTATCTAAACATTAATTGTCGCCGGCCGGACCCGTGGTGGCGACGATTATCGATGAAATACTGTATACCATTCATAAGACCCGTTTTATGAAAGTTGTACAGTTACTTGGCATCCCTATTATTCGCTTTAGTTCATTTATTACTTCTCTTTGAGGCGTGTATCTCAGCGGCTCACTAACTGCAGTTTCTTACTGGCACGACATAAAAGACAATTTACATTATACAGGGTGTTCGGTAACTGGTGGGGGAAAAGGGGGTGATTCTACATGAAAAAATATTCGAAAAAATCGAATTTAAATATTCGTCAGGATTGCGTGCATTAGTACATGCACAGAGTAGAATTGGTTGGACATGCTCAGACGCGACAACCGATTTCTATCTAAAATCTAATCAAACTCAATTTTCTCGATAACAAAGCCTCATATGAAAAAATTTTATTCTATATTTTCGACTTACTTTGTCATGTAGAATCACCCCCTTTTCGCTTGTACCATCAGTTACCGAACACCCTGTATAATACATTTCTATTGCATGTGCAGTCTGTATGAAAGAAAATTTACAAACACGCAAAAATGATGGAATTCTATCATAGATATGGTTTACTTTATTATTCTTTTTTATTTTTCAGGTTCTGAAGCAATCTTCCATTTTCTGATAAATGCAAAATAACTTTTTGTACGAATTTTTATACACATAGTGTTCGAGAACATATCAATTCTGTCAAAAAAGAACTCGGTGTACAGATCATGCCATAAACAATTAAGCTATTATTGCATACATTAGGGGACATATTTCTCTGTTCATTTCTGCCGTATGTATCGCGGTAGTGAGTTTAATCGTGTCATTAGGACTCATTTCTAATTCACCGAGACGGGCGTCCTCGATGAAGAAATCGGCTCGGTAACGGGTTATGGGTTTCGAAATCAATAAATTAGTAGCGCACTCCACTGTTGTGGCTTTAGCGATTACGGATGCCGAACCTGCGAACCCGCCGACCGGTAAATTAACGACAAAACTTTTGAGTCCGCAATATTCATACTGGTAATAAATAGCGAGATTCGAGTTGACCGTATCTTCCGGTCGAAACTTGCACAGTTCCCGAGTAATGCTTTACAACAGTTCGCACTTGGCTTCCACATTTTACATGCTCTTCGAACTTTACGTTTCATCGTGCCACCTGGAAATCGCGGGGAAATTCCTGCGTTTTCACCGGGATATCGACCGACCGACGGACTTTCGGGGTTTGGGTACGTTCTTCCGGAATTACTATGCAAATGAAAGTGGTGTAAACGATAGGTAATACAGGGAAGTTCCAGCTCCTCGTAAGGACTATAAATGGCCACCGCCTCTACTTCGGCGAAATCGATCTACACGTTGTTCTATGAAACACGAAACTCAAATAGTTGTATCTGATAACAAGACCATGGACCGCTATTTGGGGAATATTGAAAAAATTAATGGTCGTGCTTTTGGAGAACAGAATATTCCCTCTCTGTGGTAAATTGTAAAAAATTTACGTCTAAATGGATTATAATATTAATAATTGTTATTCACTTTCATCTAGAATTGTGTCTACATCTTACTCTTCCTACTTTCTGTTCACCTCTGTCTAGATCATTATATTTTTAACAATGCGGAATTTTGCATTGTCTATATGTCTGTAGATTTTAAGCATTTATGGCAGAAATGAGAAGAACGAATGCAAAATAATAAGAACATTTTAAGAATTTGCAATCACTGTTGTATTATTTTCAATACAATAAAATTATTAAGAAAATAATGACTAAAATACAAGCATCGGATCAACTAATAAACTAATCCATCTATTAGGTTGTTGTATATGAATTATCCGATTCTAGAATGCAAATCTAGGAAGCGTTATAATAAAAAAATACTATTACAATCCTCAAATTTGGTATATGTCATTTTATAGTACAAAGCAGATCTTTAATGTTCTGTCTTCAGGTTTATTGATATACATAATTCTACTTTTAAGTAAATTTTATTTCAACGTTGCTCAATACGGTTGTCGTATATTCTTTTTATTTGAGTGAAAAACAACACATTGATGATAGTATTATGTGATACTTGGTTAAAATGCAGTGTTTAATCAACACACTATTCGTTGATGATAAAGAAAATAACAAAATGCAGATGAGAATCTTATAAATGGAGAACATGAACGACCAAAAATTCAATTTCTACCGTAATACATTAAAAAACTGGTAATCCATTGACAGAATCTGTTGCTTGCTTTCATCAATAAATTTATTTAGAAAAATGAAGCGCCTGTTAAACGTTACTGTTAAAAATCGGACATTTCATATGCATCAACCTAATAGCTTGCTAGAAAAACTAGAGTCGTTTGTTCCATTTATAAAACAGTTGTTCCAATTTAAACTGTGCGCCATCATTTATGAGACTGACTGTAGATGTATTAAACATCGTACACAGTCTGAATGTATTCTTATAGTTTAACAGGAACGTAAAGAAGGATCACTTTAACCGTTGAGTGACACTGGGTCGTTTAACAATGATCGTGTGTGCGCTAGCTGCCAATAAATTCGATCGGAAACCGAAGTCGAGACTTCGGGGCGTAATTAGTTTAAGAGCTTCTGAAAATAGTGAATTAAGGAGGGAATAGACGGGATCAGGTGGTAAATCGAAAAAAGTTTTCCCGTGTCGAAAGCCTGTCGACTCCAGGATCCATGGCCACTGAGAACCACACCGAACATCTGGTACATGGCGCCGGCCCATCAGGTAGTCGATTCGAGTTTCTTGCTGCTTACCACACCCTCGCCGCGTCTCCACGCCACCCCCGCGACATTCTTTCCCTTTTTACCCTCCGTCAGCGACAACGCCGCGAGAAAATCCCCGAGATTTTCCCGGATTTCTCGAAACCACGGGACCGAACCGTCTGAAACTTCGGGCACGTCGATCGTGGAAGCGTCAAGTGTGTTAAACGCGACGCCGAACTATCCCATGGACCCTCGTTTAATCCAATCTCCCGATAAATCCTATCTACCGGAAAATTTTTCTTGCCTTTCTGCCATTTTCTCACCATTTTCGCGTATTTTTCGAGCTTAAATAAATATCTGAATCCATTGACTGTTCTACGACTTCCGAATTTTCCGAACAGTAAGTTTTGAAAATACACGTTTAATTTCGTCAGTAACCCTTTGCACTGCAACATCGAATCAGAATAGTGACTATGAAAATGTTTGAAGTTTATTAATTTTGTAAAAAAATAATAATACAAATGGTATTGAAGCTTCTACTTTTGAAGACTATCGTTCATTTTTTACTTTCAATTTTTTTTCAGAAATTTTTACATGATACAGCAGGTAAAAATTTAAAGACAATTTTTTGGTAAAAAATGCTCCATTGAATTGTCTGTGAACGTATTATAAGATTTTTTCTGGATAAATCTATCAGTGATTCGAAGATTGCAGCCTCCTCTCTGCAATGACTGCTTAAAACTTGATCTTCGATTTCTTTACTGTTTTATAGCACAAAAATAATAAGTTTGCTCGTGTAAACCTTCTCTGTATTATGCCTGTATTATTGTAAAGTTGGCAGTGCAACTTTTATTTACAGCTCAATAAATCGACCAAATGAAAATCGTACATGAGGTTTTAATGGGTCTTTGTAAAGAGAAAGCTTTCATCTTCAAAGATATGGTGGATTCAGTCATTAGAAACATTTCTTAACGTCCCAGCATGGCCCAAGCATTAAAATGAGACGAGGTTTATTGCTGTTCTATTTTTTTATACGAAATTATCGCAGATGAAATATTGACAAGCTCTCGAGAATGTTCTCGGGTGGAGACAATGAGGTAGAGAAATGTAATGGGTGAGACGAAACTGCAATTGGACCGTTTATTTTGAAAGTGGTGAAAGTCCATTTTTGGAAAACATTGAGAAATCACAAAATAGACAAATAACTTACAGTGAACTTTTTATTCATAAACAATTCTTGAAAGATGAAAGGATGAACTTACACGACTTTCGAAATAACCGGTTAATAATCGAATCTCGTTGTGTGAACTGGAAAAATGAACGGGCATTCGGTATTATTGCTGATATCCATTCAATGTTCTAGTAAATATACAGTTATTTATTTAACAAGCGAATGAAACACATTACTTGTTTGATTAAAAAGTGTACATGTGTATTTTCTATACAATATTTTGTTTGTATATTTATTGTACATTTATTGCTATGAAAAATACATTTAATAGCTTTTTAAACAGAATTTTCATCGCGTTATACGGGAGTCCACTGTATGTTAATAATTTCTTTGAAACCAGAATAAAATTTTATTTTCATGTCAATATATAACTAATAGAGCTATGTATTTAGATATTAGCCGTAGGTATACAGTAGATATATAATTCCTTTTTCTTCTAGTGTGGCTTTTATGAGCGCATAAATGTTTCTTCGGTCTGGTACCGAGTTTCCATTGTTATGGTACACACTGTTTCATTATGTTTCATTTGTATTCCATATTCATATGTAATCAATAAACTACGGATTTTTATGAAAAACAAAAATTGTATGTATTTGTTGTAAGATATAGGAGTCCCCTAAGATTGCTTTCGTTCCTTTAATAATTCCAGTATGTTGAAAGTAATATATTGATATCATTTTAATAATACTTATCATAAATGCATAAAACGCACAATCTAGGAATCAAAGTAAGATTTGATTCATTATACAATTATAGTGTACATGATTCTCATTATACATTCCATATCATTAAATATAAGTATCATGCGCATGTAGTGGAAGAAACATTTAATTCCACCATTGAATAACTTTTATCATTAATACTCAAATAATAATATGTGGAATCAAAATATTATACCTCCTTGCTATTATACACTCTGATTAATAAAATCCTATTGTGTATTTTATGCACATAATCGAAGAAACATTTAATTCCACCATTGAATCATTTTTATTATTAAAAGTAAAATAAAAATTCTATGAATGTTGTGCCTACGTTGTATCGCGAATTCTTCTCTTTCATTATATCTTATTCTATATTAGATGTATATAATGAAAGAAATATTTAATTCGACCATTGAATAATTTCAATAATTGAAAATAATAGAAAAAATTCTTCAATCTCGCACTCTTAATTTTATTCTCTTTTCTATTAAATCTTACTGTACATTATATACGTACAATATAGAATAAGATATAATGAAAGAGAAGAATTCGCGATAAAGCGTAGGCACAACATTCATAGAATTTTTATTTTACTTTTAATAATAAAAATGATTCAATGGTGGAATTAAATGTTTCTTCGACTACATGCATATGATACATATTTAAAGAAATATTTAATTCGACCATTGAATAATTTCAATAATTGAAAATAAAAACTTTTCGATTAAATCTTACTGTACATTATATACGTACAATCAAAGTAGCATTTAAATCGTCCATTAAGTAATTTATGCCAATAAAAACTAAATAATAGTTTCTCAAGTCCTCATTAAATGCTTATTTGCTGCGGCATGGTCATTTATATCTGTCAGAAACGAATAATCGTTGTAATAAGTCCCAGCTTTATATTAAGTTACAGAAGGAGAAGATATCGATCGCCTGGATTGATAAGATTAATTACGGTTTATTTCAAAGCACAAATCTCTTTAACAAAGATTTGTTGCCTCGATTGTTTTCTCTCGGCTAATTATACGTTTCTCGGGCAGCAGAGGAAGTTCCTTAAAGGAATGTTGGAACAGAACATCGTTTGATCCGGAACGAGCATCAATAATAAAGTGTTCGACGTTAGACACGAAAAAGCAGTCTCGCAGAAGCCGGCTTTCGAAACAATATTTAATGAATCCCAAGGAAGCTTTTAAGAAAGGTCTAGGAATGCTTTTAGTTGTATTGCGACCGGAAATTGCTTTAATTTATCTTCGTGGCGCTTAGTAATCTCATAAGCGAAAAATACAACCGAAGCTTGCCTTGCAATTTCCTAAATTGCACTTTCCCTCTTTCCCCTTAATTAATGACGTTTCAATTGTCCGACTGCGTGTCCCTCCAAAGCGAGCCTTCAACTTTCATGTAGCCTACTAACTTCCGAGGGTGCTCGACCCCCTTTCTAGTCTTAAAAATTACCGAAACGTAATAATACTGAAACTGATTCAATAAAAAATCTTCTTTTGTTGAGAACTTCGTATGAATATCCGCCCGGACAGGAACTGCACGTTTGTTTAAATATTGACATATTCTCGTGACAGTTCTACGGGAACCTGAAGTGACAGTGAAATATAGGGAAACGACATTTTTCGAAAATGTTGGATTTTCGACACCGACGAGTTTTTACCAGCCAACGAACCTTGGACATATTCAAATTGGTGTATCTATAGTCTCGAAACACTGCGCATATACACCGCGTTTCGACATTTTACGACGAGTAGAAAGTTGAACGTTTCAAGTGAAAAATTGATAATAAAAGCTGATTTTCAACGTTGCACGCTCGGATTTATCTGGTTCATTTTAGCTTGAACAAGCTCCCATAACTTGTTAAAGGACGTTACCACGCATGGGTGACAAAATTCTCGAGTAACAAAACTTTATATGAATTTTTTTTTATTTGTCGTGTATGCAACATATTTTCAAACTGTGATTACTATATCAGGATATTACGTATTATTATGGAGAACATTATACATATTTTTGCATTTATGCCACGATGATCATATGATTCTTAATAGAAACAGATTAGTTAGCGAATCCGCATCATTCATAATTAATAGGATATTAAAGTGATATTATTTACTCCATCGTGTAATGTCTATCGCCATACTTTTCTACATTCAGTGATCTAAGAATATTAAATCACGATAAAATGAATATTTAATATAAAAACAAATTTTTCTGATATGTAGGTACATCATTAAAGATGAAAAATTGTCTGGAACATACACTCTGAAATGATGAATAAAATTGTGAATTCATTTTTTATTCATAGGTATATTTACTAACGGATTTAATAAGTCTCACTTTGATTTTGAGATCTTCTACGAATTTCAAAATCTGCATTGTAATCATTAAATCATGGATTTTATTTTACAATTTCACCTACCACAAGCCTATTAATAGGATATTAATGACTTCGCTATATCTAAGAGAAGCTTAATGATTTTTTATTAAGTAATATTCTTATTAGAATTGATTAAATTATATTACTTTACATAACTTGTTGATTTATGAATAAGACTGCGGCCATTGGATAATTTATCTAAACATTCACAATTCTTAAGCCATCGTTGTTATAAGATTTCTGAATAATCGTCTTAGGATAAATTGTTCAATGATCAACTCAGTTAACTTTAAGAATACGGTACTTGAAAAATTATTATTTTCGTACATGGATTAGAAAAATTCTAATTTTATATAAAAATCCACACTCTACATATCACAAGTAAACGCAAATCACTTGTTGAAATTTTTCGCGATTGTCACTGCAGTGCATCTATAAATGAATTAACGTATTTATCAATCATCTTTAAGATCAAATTAGTGTGATTTCATCATTGTAAAAGTAGAAAAAAAAAATTTTTTTATTGGATTGATACTTAAGTCGCGTTGCATGGTTTAATCACAATTTTACCTTGAACAAAATACTTTTGCGAGGATTTTATATTACTTTAAAGCTCTGCTCTTTCTTGCTCAACTGTACTTTAAATATTTCAATTTGGTTAAAACTTTATTTTGTGTCAGGTTAAAAGCTATGTAGGGCCTAACTTAGAAACCAAACATTTGCGACGCGTTCTTTTGTCTGAGTTTATTCAAGCAGTTAAAGTCGCGGAGACTGCCAGCATCATTTGCATTGTAGATCATAAAGATCATTCATGAAACGAGAAAATCACCCTGCATCTGTTCTAACACTATTCCTTAATGCTTCTTTAACTTCTCAATTACATTAAAACAACAGAACCAGCGAGAAATGTTCAGTTTTTTTCAATTTGACACTGCATAGTTTTTTACTTGAAATAAAATAAAGTTTTAACCATATTAACTTTCACAGATTACTCAGGCTATGAGAGTATGCTTGTATTATAAGATTAAATCTATTTCTTTAATGTAGAGCTATAAATCTATGACAATTTGTTTATTTAAAGTGTAAAGTGAAAACGTATGAAGTATTAAAGGCAATGTTCTTTTCATATTGAATAAACATCATTACCTTCTTCGTGATATATTATTAACATCTAGTGATGTAAAATAAAATAAAATTTTGCAGGAAGATTAAAAGTCGATATTACAGTAAATGATCAAATTATTGGTGTACTTTGCATTAAATGACAAGTTTACATTTAAAAACGGTCAACTTCTAAATGTATGTCTAGTTACATTGAATTCTAATTATTATCTTATAAAGTATTGATGTTTATAAAATTGCAAGAGTATATTTAACGTTAATCATATTTTTTATACTGTGGTTCTAATAATTTGATCACCCAATGGTATAATTTGTCTCCTAGTATTATCCTACGATTTTGTACACAATTGTTTTCAATCAAGGTATAAGATTGCAAACAGGGTGTACTATGTAAACATGTTTGGCATTCATTTCTTTTAAATCGAAATGCAATTTTACTTCTCTGCAATCAATATTGAAGCAATGAAATAATTACAGGCATACAATAAATATAGATTTTATGTGAAAATTTTTTATACTGTGACTCCAATAATTTGATCACCCATTGGTATTATGGGACTCCTAATATTATCCTACGATTTTGTGCACAATTGTTTTCAATCATGATATAAGATTTCAAACAGGGTGTACTATGTAAATATGTTTGGCATTCATTTCTTTTAAATCGAAATGCAATTTTACTTCTCTGTAATCAATATTGAAGCAATGAAATAATTACAGGCATACAATAAATATAGATTTTATTTTAGATTTAGTAAAGGAAGTGGAAACAGATGGCGTTTGTCGTATAGGTTTCTTTTTATAATTCTTTCAAGTTCTGAAGTCAATGAAAGAAAATACTTTGGACGGAAATGGGTTAAGATCGAAGAAGTTCTAAAGATTGCATTTAGCTGTGAAGTGAATAATGCCGCCAGAGCTTAAGCTGCGTGTAAATATAAAAAAATTCATGTTGCGCTTGGAAGAGGTAGAGCAGACTTTTAAAAGGATATAAAACGTGTAGGTACATAAGAAACGCTGGAAGTATGAGCAGGAGGATACATGCATCAATAATGTGGGATTAGAATCGGGTGAAATAAGAGACTTCTGATATAATAAAAATAAACCCAAAAGAAGATGTATATCTAACAAATAGAATTTCGTGTGGTTCTTTATACGTTCATAATTCGACTAACGCTCCCCATTCTCGCACGCATCCACACCGCGGTTGTCCGCTTCATTTGTTTCTTGACGCTCTCCCTCTTTCTCTCGGTCATGCTCTCTCACTCACGCTCTCCGTCTTTCTTTCGCTCATGCTCTCTCACTCACGCTGTCTCGCTCGTAGAATTCTCTAGCATTCACGCATGTACACGCGTACACGCACTCATTCGTCCATCAAACCCTACAATAATTCAATCGGTGCTGCTGGTATCAAATCGCAGAGTCTCGTCGCGTTAGAAGAGATCGACGTCCGAAACCGGAAACCAGCCGGGTCAGAGAAATAATTCCCGAATTTCCGTATGCGCCTGTTGAGCTGATCGATCGGCAATTTTTGAGCCAAAATGCTTGGTCGATAATTGAATAATCTGGCGACCGCAATCACGTAATTGCGTGACTAACGGTGGCGGCGGGTCGCGCTCGCGCCCGCTCGACGATCAACATCAAATTTCATTGGGCGACATTTAACGAGGCTTACCGGCAGGATTATTCAAATTTCCGTTTGTCCGGAGGAGTAACTACCGCGGGGTTTCGAGCCGCAAGCCTCTGCTCGGAAATAAAAGAAAATTCCGTGCCGGCTGGCGAGACCGATAGGACGGAAGGAACAGAAGGATGGACTTTGATTAAATTGCTCCGGCGCGGCGGCAAGAAATGCCGAGAAGCCGCCCAGAGGAGAATATCTAGGCGGGCGAAGGAACCAGAGGAACTAGAAACAAGAAAACTAAAAGGGAAAAACAATAGAGACTGCCGGAGGAGAAAAGAAACGCTTTCTTTCCGATCGAAGAAGAGAGCGACCGGTCGCTCATTTCATTGGGAGAACGACGGCGAAAGGGAATAAGACGGCAGCCTCTGTAATGACTTCTCAAAATATTCGACGTCCTCGGACTTTTCTACGAATGACAAGCTTGAAGATCTTTGATCTAGATCACATTTTTTCAAGAAATTTGTCAGGTGTCCATTCACTTTAGATGGACTAAAATATTTCTGCTAATATGCAGTCGGGGAAAAAATTATATGGACACTCTTTAACATTATACGTACCATGACCGGTCAAATGACCGGTTGTAAACTTTTGATTAAAAAGTTCGCATAAAATGTTATCGCTTCTTCACACTTGACTTCATGACTTTTTCTATTAAATATATAAAAATAATTTTACATCAGTTATTTATATTTTTATTTGTTAAATCTGATAAACACGTGTAGCCTAGCCGTTATTTACCACGAGAGGTCATTTGACCGAGAGAAATATTTACTCCCTTTTAAGAGCATTGGATTCGAAAATCCGCATGTATCGTTTTAATGGAAAGAAGGGGTAAAAAAACTAAATATTGTGCATTATTAGAGCATTACTCCATTATCGTCATATTAGTGTCAACGTTTACCCTGAAAAATGTCGAAACAATCAAGACAGTCCAAGTACTTAGAAGGAAGTAGAAAGAAAAGAGAAGAAAAGAGAAAGAAGAAGAAAGAAAATTATGGAGAAGCCATAGAAGAACAAATAAGAATAACAAATACGAAAAGAACATCGACTAATTCTACGACAGATTCTAATAAACGTAAAACATGACAAGTAAAGTATTGTAAAGACAATAAAACCACAAAAATCTGTTCTAAATGTAAGAAATATGTTTGCGGAAAATGTACAGTGGAACCTCCCTGCATCTGTAAAAAACACGGTCCGCAATGAATTACCTATTATTAAGTTTTAGTTTTTTATAGTAATGGAAAAAATAAATTTTTGTTGAATTATTACCTTAAAGTTACTTTGTTTAATATTTCCTTACTAAAATCAATATTTCTCCGTTCAATCAGGAAAAATAAAGTCCTTATCTAAAAACCGGTCATCTGACCGGTTGCGGTACAAATAGGTATAATATTAAATCTCGGTACGTGTAGTGTTAAAAAGCGATACCTTTCCAAAAATTTGGATCACACAACTTGAGCCTTTGAGATGTTAGAAGGATTAGTTTACTAGACAATGTGTGAAAATAAATATTTTTTAAATTGTCATTGTTCGGAATTTCGAAGAAAAAAGTGAACGTCATGATTATTAACTTTGTCATCTGTGCTTTTCGTAAACCTAACAGTAAGCGAGTTATCTACGTGTACAAAGTTCCATCGAATTCGGTTAATGTTGCTATGAGCTAAAAACATTTAGGATGAGAGCTTAAGGGTGGAAGCCGTAGATTTTCGGCCTTGTCAGAGAATTTCGCCCTTGTATGATCACCTTGAAATGATTGTTGCTTATAACAAGGTTAAGTGGATTTGATGAAATTTTAGCCGTTGTAAATAATTGACATAGATCTACAAAACGTATCAACAACAATAATTTCAAAATTTTTTACCTGTTATTTAGTGAACTAATACTTCTAATATGTCAGAAAATTCAAGTCGTATGGTTGCACTCTTAAAAGAGTTATTAGTTTTTAATGAGCGTCCATTTAATTTTGTCCCCGACTGTATGTTACATGTAATACATTGTAAGATGCTTTAAATGATTAATTGATTTAGATTTTACTTTGGCTTGTTTTGTCTTCGAGACCGAAATTAAATACAAAGCAGAATAATAATGGTTTTGATATTTTTGCTGTTTCACAGATGATAATGTTAAAGATCTTTGATCTAGGTTGCATTTTAATTCAATTTATCAGTTTTCGATTCAGTTTTGAAAGAATGATATGTTTGTATTAGTGTACGTTACATGTGAAATAATCCATTTATTTATTCTTCATTTCAGCTATTTAGATGATATGTACGAACATTTCTAGATAATGATATTGAAAAATATTCATTAATTTTCTGCGTTATTCAGAAAACATACAATATTATTTTTGTCCCAAATGGTATAAACATCGTTTTATTAACACGTTCGCTACATTTTTTATGAAACAGTCGAATTTCTAAAACGCTCTACGCTTTATTGCGCTCTAAATTTCTTATTGTCCTATGGAAAGATTTTCCTGAGAATTAGTGAACCTATTTGTCTACAATGAGGTCTCTAAATATGGATTGTATTTAACTCTCAAATTTACTTTATACCATATGTACCGGGGGATGGTCAATCTCTAGTTTGGGGGGGGGGGGGGCTACATAGTTACGCCAATGACCATTGTGAACACAGTTTAAAATAAAGTCAAAGATATTTTTTTCATATTTTCTCGGTTCAGATGAAAGAAAAAAAATTTGTTTTGATACGTACCGAATGCGTCTAAATGCCAACAAAAAGATATATGTAGAAAAATTATAGGTTTATTTATAAAAATACATGGTGACCTTGAAAATTCCTAAAGAGAATGGGTCGACAAAAAATTTACTATAACCGTCTTTATGACGTATTTACCGTACTTATAAAGCTCTCTCTGACCCGTGCTATACTTAATAAAAAAATTGTTTGATCGGCCTGGTAATAGCGGAGTAGTGTAAACGATCACGTACCGTTGTTCACCCGGTATATAGATGTAGCATTAATATATGGTGAAATTATTTAAAACTATTTCATAGCACATACGTCTGTTAAATTAATTTACCGTTCGGAAACACAGGAATTACTTCAGCGACACGTGACAGCCGAACGAATTAGACATGTCAAAAGTTACCGAATTAAATATACTAAATTGAGCCATTCCCGATAATCGTCACCGCCCGCAGCCCTTCGGACATCAACCAGATTATTAACCGGACAATTTACCTGACCAACAAATTTCAAACAACGAGCAGCTTAATCGACCGATACGTTCAACTTCAATCAACCAGCAATTTGTGTGTGTGTTATGATAGCATTATGCAGGTAATCGTCGAATACAGAATTTACTGTATTTCACTCGCTTCTAATTTGTCTTTCCATTTGGCATCGGCGATCGTATAATTATAACTACCGATAGCCTTTCAGGCAATCGTGTCTAGTGTTCGATGAAATTGTTAACAATGATTTCCCATAATTACCGTAATTGGCTTTTGCAATATCATCACGATGCTCAAGTCGGTTAATGTGTAATTAATTAAAGGAACCAAGCGAGTGTCATGTGTTAGCAAACGACCATCTGTTAGCGCTATCATTTCCCACCCATGTCTATCAAATCATCCACGTAAATATGCCAATTGCACTTTACCGTATGCCTTACTTGCAGTCTGCGATGAAATAGGAATTTTATTCGCATTTAATAATTTGTAATGTACGATATTTCGCTCGATTAGTCCAAAATTGGATATAATTTGCAAGTTATTTTAATTGCAGGTTTGGAGGCAATGAAATACAATACTCGTCTTCATTTCATAGCTTATATGGATTTACTCAGTGTCTTATGCTTTCTATTATAGTTATGGTGATAAGATCTTGTTTGCAGAATTTGACAACATCGTTAACGATATTGATTATACGCGCAAATGTTTCAGATGAAAGTTGTTCAGTACCGAGGGGGTCATAATGTGGTGAGACTTTTATTTTTCCCAGTGGATACTCCAAGTTGAGGTGAAGGTCAACTTTCTTTTTTTTAATTGGACTGATATGTTTTTTATCCACCATCAAATAGTGCGTTTTAAGATAAGATAAATGACCTATGACACAAGGCCATTCAAGGTCAAACTTGCAGGGAAATGCAAAAAAGGTGTGATCGTTTTATTTGCACTTATGTTTAGTATGCGTTCAAAATGATTACCTCTTACTTCAATGCACTTAACAATTCTTTGTTCAAATGATTCTCTAACTTTTCTCATCATTTCAACATGTATCTTAGCACAAGCTTCGCGTATTCTGACTTTCATGTTTTCACGCGTCGTAGGCTTAATGGACATTACGCAGTTTTTAATGTGACCCCATAGAAAGTAGTCGAATGGTGTTTAATCCGGCGAACGGGGAGTGGCCGGGCTACAGACCTCCTCGACAAATCCACAAAGGACATATCATTCCATTTAAAAAAAGAAAGTTGACCTTCACCTCACCTTGGAGTGTCCATCGGGAGAAATAAAAGTCCCACCACATGATGGACGTGGCGAACTTTTCAAAAAGATGACAGCAACAGAAATCACTGTAGCGGCATAGCATAGCTAAGATTAACATTTAAAAAAAAAAGCCAAGTCGTTTACTTCAAGAGAGTATTCCTATTTAGAGCCATCAAGTTTAGACAATGTTTGTGACAAAAAATGGTTAGGTTATTATAGATCATGTGCTTTAAAATCTTGTATACATGTTTGGCTATATTTCTAGATGACAGCTTATAATTTTTGTGCAATTATCCTTATTATTATTTATTGCATGATGCCCGTTCTATATCACTTTTCACGTTAGTAAAGATGTCTTTATCATAAATGTACATAAAATTTGTATAAGATTGATGAATTCATTAATAAGATATCCTGTTAGTTGGGATATTTCCTTAATTCAAAAAAAGTAATTCCCATTTAAAGGGTGTACAAACACTTTTATCCATCACGGTGGTATTCTATTTGCATTCGAAGAAAAGAGCAAGCCCGAGGACCGAAGTCCAATTTCATTTATTCTATCGAGTTCTCAGGTTCCGGTCGATGTAATTCGAAGTGCTCGTTAAAAGTTAATACACCGGTCTTCGGGTGTTTGTTTTCAATCTTTTTTCGTTAAGCCTCCCAACCCCTCTATTTATTTCACTCGACAACGACGCTTTCCGCAACTGCTGCCGGTCGCGGGAAGCGTCGCGACGCGCCAGGAAAGAGGAACGCCAGCGTTTTCGGTATTCGGGTTTCCCCAAGAGAAGGCGGCGCGCGTTCTGCGAGTGGAATTTTAAGCGAGCAGATCCAGGAAATTAGGAAGATTTGATCAGTCGGTCCCGGAATTACAAATAACCTCATTATCGTGGCAAAGGCGTACGGCTGTGTCGAGACAGTTGCGATTTATACCGCCAAATTTCCTTTTTACCCACGGCGCGCACGTGCGAGCCAGAGAAAGGTCGTTAGGTGACTTAAATCGAGCTCCGACGGCACTTAAGCAATCCTATCCAACGGCAATTTTATGTTTTTCGGATCTATTACGTCAAAGCTGGATATTCAATGCGTACACAATATATTATTATGGCTACCTGTTTAATATTCAGTTGGTCCATAAGATCCTACGATTTTTCAATTTACGTTGTATTAGCTGGTTCCAAAAGTTTCTTTCGATATGTGTACGTTTAATATTGTTGGATGATACGAGCATGTACAAACTGCTTCAGCTTCCTCTTATTTAACTACGCCATTTTCATTCTTAAAAACTATTCTGGATTTACAGTGTGAATTAATCGAAAACGAAACCAACTTTCGGGATAACGTAATACATGGGTGTGGAGAATTAATGGAACGTCAGTATACAGGGTGTTCCGTAATTGGTGGTACAAGCGGGAGGGGGTGCTTCTACGTGAGAAAATAAGTCGAAAATATAGAATAAATTTTTTTTCATTTGACGCCTGAAAATCCGAGAAAATCGTGTTTAAAGATCAGTCGGGTTCGCGTGATTTAGAGCAGGCCTGGGCGCTGCTGGCCCGCGGAGCAGATGTTGCTGCTTCTCCTCTTCACCTGAAAGGCGAGGCGTTCCCCACCACGTCCATTCTGACTCTTCCTTCAGCACGGCTCCCACGGTGCTGCACCGGCGGTAGGTTACTCATGGTGCTGAAGGAAGAGTGGGAGTGGACGTGGTGGGGACTGCATCGCCGAGCAGGCGAAGAGGAGAAGCAGCAACATCTGTTCCGTGGGCCAGCTGAGCCAGGCCTGCTTTAGAGTATGCAGGAAATAGAATTGGTTTATCATGATCAGACGCGTCAAACGATTCCTATCTAATGGCACGCGTATTTGTTGCATTTTCAACCTCGATTTTCTTCGAACCGAGACGTCAAATGAATAAAATTTATTCCATACTTTCGGCTTATTTTCTCACGTAGAATCACCCCCTGCTCGCTTGTATCACCAATTGCGGGACACATCGTATTTCTATAACAAGAAATTGTATAAAATTGTTTTTGAATTCATTTTGAAACGTAAAACGTATACTGTAGAATTTTTAAAGGTTTATCTGCATCCTCTAGAAGAGTAAAAGGACGAAGGTCCTTTTCCCGAATGTTCTTTAAATTCCAATAATTCCGCAAACATTGAAAAATTTTTGTAAGGAATAAAACCACCTCAGTTTTGAAGGTGGAAGTTTTACCATTGCAAAGAGCTCTTGGATCTGTAAGTACGATTTTTCTTCGCCGGTTTACTGGACTCTGGAAAGTCGCTATTTGAAAATGTGCTGCTCGGATATGAAATGCAAAATGGTCGTAATCTGAAATCGTAATCGTCGTAACTGAACGATAAGAAAACTTTCATTTCAATTTTTGGAGTTGATACTCGGCACTTAACGTGTTAACTACTCTGTAATTTTATAGATAAGTTTGAAGAAACTGCGGTTAAGTATGAATAAAACAGGAAAAGGAAAGCTATTAAATATACTCTGGGGTAATAGTTTATATATTTCTGAATATTATTAAAACTATAAATGTGTAAAACTTCGCCGTTTATATAATCTCTTCTTTTCTCACGGTGTTACTGAAAAAAGGTTGTAAAACAATCTCTTTTTGTGAAAATTCATTTTGAACGATGCATAAGTATGTCTGGCTATTGTAGGTTTTCTCTACTTACAGAATGGTGTATACTGTTTTTGTTCAAACCTTTTTTGTCAGTAACCGATGTTTGTAGGATTCAGTACTATTCAGTACTATATAAAAGTTTACTCAGCAGTTTATTCGTACAATTTCTTTATTTGACAGCAAGTTAGCAAGCTCTTCACTCAACGAATCGTTTACTGTGACTCACTATGGACTCCCGAAAACAAAGCTAGAGTCCCCTCGTATCCCTGGACGGTTAAGGATAGGTCCCACACTTCGACCCTTGAAACAAAGTATCGATACATCAATACTGAATCATCTTTATTTGGAAGTCGATTTTGAGAACCCCGGGTCATTTTTGTTCGCGAATAATAAGTTCCTTGTGACGTTTGTTGAAATAATCCAACATTTAACGAAGAATAGAATTATAAAAATTTACAGCAACATTGAAACATTTGTATCGATTAGTATGATCGTCCTTACTAAAATATCATTATAAAATCTACAGTACATTTTATACAGATACAATATTATTAAACTTTTGATAGATCACAATATACGTTTTTATGCTATATATAAATATAACATTTTTCCAATCATATAATTTTATTTGTAATTTTGTGCTTTCATGGCAGTGGAATGAAGAAACACTACAGTTTCCCTAAAAGGGGGAAATGTATTACGTTTTGCAATTCCTCGTATGCTGATATTAGTAGATTCATTCAGTGCAATTAATTTCAGTTCAATTGGAAAAATAGAATTTAACAAGTATATCAAAGTATGAATTACAGGTAAAATTTTACATAATGGTCAAACATTAATTAAGGCTTATTGCTAAGTACACCTGGAGTGTACCTTAACTGGACTTAATAAATTCTACCGATAGTTATATTCAAATCTAGAGGACTGCAAGTAGAATTATTCACGAATGGTTAGACACGACCATTTATTTGAACTCAATTGGAAATCTACAGAGAATTATCTACATCCAGATCTGGAACACATATACATAGATCTATTTGCCATTGGTCGGGCACGTTCGTTCATTGAATTCATCGTAAGTGCACTAGAAAAAATTTCAAATCTACCTCAAAAATAGAACCACAGAGAACCATATTGCTAAATCTCCAACCCCGATCGAATTTCAATCATTTCTTCATACAGTATGTCCATAAAAATGCACTGGCTTTTCTCACTCTATGCTAACAAACTATTTTCATTCCTATGCTATACTTTTTTACATTATTTTTAAAATGGTACCGCATTTAAACACAACAAAATGTTAAAATCTGACGAGCCATTTATTGAACAGATAAATTAATCTACAATTAAGTTGCAGATTTTATTCATTTACGATAATTTCACATATGCGAGATAATAAAAATGAACACCATTTAAAAACATTTCAATAGATTGTTCATTTAAAAACATTGAACTGATTGGTTGGCCCATTTTCACCTTCTCGAAACTTTTAGCAACGAAAACAATAACTTGTTCAATTCTGACGGTTATGAAATGTACTTAGTAACTATAAACAAATGATAAAAACTGTTTTCACTTAAATTGTCCGTATAAACTGTACATCCTATTAAATGGTGTAACTTTTTTAGAAGGTGGACCAAGTATGATTTTTGTAGAGAACATAAAAAGATTAGTTTACATGTGAAGAAATTTTTATAAAATTGCAATTGGCAGGAATTGCGAAAGAAATAATAAATACAATATAGCTTTTTAAAGCAGTTTTGTCTGAGTTTGTAATGAAAACGGAACAAACACATTTTGTTAGTTTCTGTCAGTTATATACAGTGGCCCGTTCGTACACCCGTTAAATCAGAATTACTTTCTTAAAATTTGACCAAACCACTTGACTTTTATTGAGCAATTAGAAGCATTGATTTACTTTTAAAATGTGCAAAAAAGATTTTGAAGAAATTGCAATTAATAGGAATTACATGAAAAAATAAAAATGGCAGTTTTTAAAACTTTATTATTTCAGCCCGTAATGAAAATTCAAAATATGCGGTTTGTAGATCTATGTTATTTACACGTATGCTGAAAATTTTATCGAAATCAATTAACAAACACATGAGCTACAAGCGGTTGAAAGTGGTGATAATCACAGTTTTTCTCGACTTTTGGTCAGTTTCTGTTAAAATCCATAGTTTCTTATATCTTTCGAAGTGTGTCATTTTTTTCTGCGTCAACCGATTTCGATGAAATTTTCAGCATATGTATAACTAACATAGATCTACAAAAAGCATATTTTGAATTTTCATTATGGACTAAAATAAAGATGTTTTAAATAGTGCCATTTTTATTTCTTCATGTAATTCCTACTAATTGCAATTTCTTCAAAATCTTTTTTGTACAGAATTTACTAAATCAATGCTTCAAATTGCTAAAAAAAGTCAAGTGGTTTGGTCAATTTTTAAGAAAGTTATTCTGATTTAAAGGGCGTACGAAGACTTTTGTGGGCCACTGTACATATAAGCTTAAGATTTTATGGAAATTATGTAACTGTACCACGAGATATAAACTTTCAAAACTTTCAACCTGTAACTGTAATAAATCTAAATAATCTCACAAATTTCGTTGCTTGTCACTTGTTTCTGCATCGACAGATTTCGATGGAATTTTCATCATGTATATAATTGACATAAATCTGCAAAACCTATGACTCAAATATGTATTACTTATACCGATAACAAAGTTTAACTATTTTACTCAGGAATCTGACTAAACGCAATGATCTCGAAAATTTTGTTATACGCGTAAAAAAATGTCTTTAAACTGATTTCTAAAAAATTGTTCTATTTTGGTGGATGTACAGAAATTTTTTCACTAACGTTTTATATTAATTCCGCAGCGTAGACACATTATTATAGCTATAATTATCGTCTCTTCTACCACGAAAAAACATTACACATACATAGTTAAGGAGTCTTCACCCCCAAAAAAGTGTGTTATCGAAAAAGAAGTGTGCAGAGCACTGGAACGTTCCTCGCGGATAAATGTTTCGCCATAGTCGTGCTCGACTTCATCCTTCATTGCCGGTGCCCTCGGTATTTTCGTTTTTCGGCTTCCGTACTCTCGGGTTGAGGTCGCTCTCCTGTCGTTCCATCCTGATATATTCCGGATTAATGCAAACGGCTAATGTTATGTTAATGTTCGTCGCGATGGTATTAGCGGTCCCCGGCTCGCATACCGTAAATACTGAATAGAATAATCCTCGTGTTAACCGGCGCTAGAACGCTGCCTAGCTGTGACCTCTAAGATGTTGGTGAATCCCAACCTTCTTTCTGACTTAGCCACTCGCTTCTCCCAGGGAAAAGATTCGAAGGAACAGAGAAGTCCAACGGGCGGTGGAGGAGGGGGGCGGTAGATAAGAGGAGCTCAGAGTGGCGACCAGGAAATGAAATTGAACTGCGCACAATTTTCTAGACCCTCTCTTTGAAATTCTTATCGGTACACGCTGCGGCGAGAAAATAATGACATCGGAAAGAATAGAAGGCAACTTACGAAAAAATCATTCTCGTCCGATTGGATTTTTTTCACTCACCTTGATTATACAATCCTGTTCTGATGTGATTATACAGTCCACTCTACCACACTTAATAACTTTATACTTCCAATTCATTCTTCTTAAGCTTCATAAATTTCTCGAACATTTGCAAAATTTTGTATTGAATGTCATTTTTCGAACATGTTATGATAAATGGCTGGATGCGTTTCTACCTGATCTTGTTAATGGTGAACAAAAAATATGTCGTTCCATTTAAAAAAAAAAAGTATTACAGTTGATTAGATTTTGAAAAATAGGACCTTGAAATGACCTTGATCAACCCAGACTTATGTATCGTCTGAAATACCATAACTTTCTCTGCATGCATGCTTTTGTATCTGCACGAACAACAAAGTTGTTCCGTCGCAAGGAACCGTACAAAGGGTCTTTTCTTCAGATTTGTTTATGGCGTCTACGTGACTCTGAGGCCACTTTCAAGGATTAGGCGCTCGATGCACATTTGGTGACCACTCGAGTCATCGCCTAACTTTCGTATTTGTTTCGCCTCCTTACGAGTTACGCGTCATAAATCTATCACTGACGAAGGATATTCCCGACCTAGAAGTACGGTTCTCGGGTTACCTAGCTTCGCCCTCGGAGGGAGTCAGGTACGATCCCACGCTTTCCTCGGGACAGGCTCGCTTAGGGCCGATCTAAGAGTCATCAAGAATGCACTGATTGGGGCATGCAGAGCTCGGCAAGAACCAATCAGTGCATTTCTTCAGCATGGCAATGGGTGTCACCGTCTTGACACCCAGAAATGGAGGACCGCCTTCAAGATACAACGAAGGGTCCTCCCGAAACTGCGACTTTCAGTCAGTCGCGATCGAACAGTTGTACGTATAGATCTACGAAAACGATTGAGGACACTTTCGAGCGAGATCAGCGAGTCTCTCGAAGTCGACGTCTAATTCAATCAAGATCTAATACAATCATTCTAACTTCAGAGAATTCGAGTGGAGTCATCGTCGCGAACTCCCGCGCGTATAAGGCAGGGCCTGCTAGATTAGCCTTACTGACGAATCCTCTAGCAGGCCTGGGACGAAACGCTAAATCTCTCAAATTCTTAAATCGAAATAATCATTGAATCGGCTATCTAATATTAATTTGGCGGGTAGTAAATCGGTGATTTCGGGATCGACGCGTCCATACGATTGGGCTTGAGATTTACAACCTCAAGCGAGCACGAGTCAACCGCGAGTCGAGCTCGAGATTCGCACAATACGAACAAAAGTTATATGGAGTATCAATGTCAGTTGGGTTTTTTTACGGTTCATATACGAGTTGATGAAGTTTCAATATAACATTACACGAAAATTTAGTAATTAATTATGAATTTTCCAAAATAAATATGACTGTATATGAAGTATGCAATGTACCTTTTCATATGATCCTAAAAAATATGCATTATGCAGATTCTGCGGATTAGAAGATACATTTATAATGTATATAAATTACTGTGAAACTCGCATTTTTATCGTTTTTCTATGAAAATGTACAATACTTCCATAAACATCTGCCATGTGTTAAACATTAACCATAAACTACAGGATAATTAATTTGGTTACTTCAATAACCCCTTCATAAGGTGGAATTATTTACTCTTTTATATAAACAATGCAATTGAAATAACAAATTATTTAAGTAAAGTGTTATTCGAAAATAATTTTTTTTTTTTCGTGAGTGTTTAATGTCACTTCAACTACCAAGGTTATTAGCGATTTAAACGCCAAATGAAAGTAAATTCTGTATGTTATTTGTAAAACACAAATAGTAAGGTATTTAAAATAAATGTGCTCAACCCAACCTAATACTCAAGAGAAGTAGAATTGGTTGGTCATGATTAGACGCGCCACACGATTCAAATTCAACAGCACCATAACCACCGAATTTTCAAAATTTCTGTGAAACTCGCATTCTTATTGTTTTTCTATGAAAATGTACAATATTTGCAGAAACATGTGCCGTCTGTAAACTAGTATATTATCGAGTAAAAATTGGGGATATGGTGTCTATGTGCACGAGTAAGAAGAATATTTGGTGGAAGCTGAAGAAGAATCATGTGTCACAAGGGAACAATAATGATTAATATTTTTATTAATTTGACAGGGTCTTTTGGTAATCGTAATGAAGTAAGATTATGCCTCTTCAGTAATTATGAACGCTTCATAGAATTCACGCGAAATTTCGTATACCATTTAAAAAAACCAGAAATTAATAGATTTTAATTAATGTGTTGTGTTTCTTTGAGCATTTAATTCCAACGAATTCCTCACTTATTAGTTTTATGAAGGTAAAAATAAAATGCCAGTGTACAGAATTTCATTGTAAATCCTTTAATATAGTTAGGCCTAGAGAAAGAGGCTGGAAGTTTATATATTAACAGAAATCATTTTGTTTTGTAGGTAAACATAATATAATGATAATTTTCTAAATAAAGTAATAATGTATATGTACTCCTAAACTTATTTAATAGTAGAAATATGTAGTTGTAAAGTATGCTTATTTTAACAATAATCTGCAACATAGTCACCAAAAATCCTCTATTGTCTGACTAAAATAAACGTATAAAAATTGTTATTTTCACACATTATTGAGGGAATTGATTAAAGATTTTCTTCATTTTGTACCTCGATGAAAACATTTTCACAATTATCGAAACTGGTAACGAAAAAGAAATCAAAATTATTTAGTCACGTGATTCGTGTGAATTCGTCACCCTTCTTTCACGGCCAGAAGTAATTAGGTCATCAAGAAAAAAAGAGCAAAGTAAAGGGAAGATAAAGCAAGTACGGGGTGAACAGGAATTGACAACATAGACAGCAATTAACGCAACGAGGTTGCTCGTCGAGCTGCGAAAACAATGAGTGGCGGACAATAGAATAAGGCCCTATTGTTCGGCCGATTCAGAAATACAATTAACGTTAGTCTTAATTTACGCGACAATTAACGTCAATCAATTTGACCAGGTCGGACGCAAACCGAATTCAATTAACGGTTCCAGTGTGATTAACGAGTGACTGAAAACATTTATGCTACAGCGATACGTTAACCATAGAATACATGAATGCGTGGGACTCGGCTTTGCTTTCTATCCGAGCTTCAAAGTGTTTCGCGCTTGTTTTTAACGACTTATACGGAACGATAACTTCGCGTTGAAGAGGTGCAGACGAGTTCGCCGTATGTGCAGGATCTCCTCCGTGCACGGGAACTCGGAAATTTTGAATTTAATTCACTTAACATCGTCAATTTGCACGTTCCGTGTGAAATGCTCGTGTGCTTTTGCAGCTATGAAAACAGCATGAAATGTGTTGGCGGAAGCCATGATCCTTGCCATATAAACTTATCCATGGTTCGCGCATTAGCGTGAAAATTTTTCTGTGGAATGTGCAACGCTTTATTGTTAATTCCATATCAACTAAAATAAACGTGTATAGCCTCGAAATTATGCATTTGGCTGTAAAGTGAGTTATTCTGTTTATTGGGATCTCACATTTTGAACGGCGCCGTCTGCTGCCGAAAAGTAGAAATAAGCTTGGCATGGCTTGGCTTACAGTAGCTTACAGTGTTAACAGGTGTTAATTACAATATAAACATAGAGTGTTAAAACAGGTGTTAATTAAAAATAACGTTATGGAAGCTCCAATTTTTCACCACGTAGCAAGAAAAATTTTTATTAGTGTGCAGTGAAAGATTGTGATATTAGAGCGAGCAAAAATTTGTTGCTCCATTTCCACACTTTGAAATGAAGCATTTGAAGTGAACTAATTCGAAATTTATAAGACATCCATTTTTAAAATATAAGAAACAATTTAGCAAAGAACAGTCTATTTTAACAGTTAATATTGCTAAAGGTAGAGTGCATATTGTAAGATCTAAATAGCGTATAAAGACTTTAAAAATCTTGGTTCAGTGATGCCTGCATTGGTGCCTTTAATAGAAGATATTTGTACAATTATCTGTGAAGTAATTAATAAGTCCTCACCAATTCTAAGCGATTCGAAATTTATGAAACGATAATTGTAAATTTAGAAGGTATATTAAAAAACAAATTGATTTTTGTAAAATGAGCTATTTGATGAATCATACATTATTGATTTTTATACATGTATTTATTTCATATACTTAATAAATATATCTTTTCGAAGTAACATTATCAGTAAACAAATTTTATGTAACATATTCGTATAATAAGTATTTTTCAATTTAGTCAACATTGAAAAAATAAAACTGTCATTTCTTGTAACTTTCAAAGCTAAATATTTTTTATCAAACTTAGAATATATAACAAAATATAATATATAACAAATATAATACCGATGCTTTTCCTTCAACACAACGTTTTCTCCTTCCTTTCAAACATTTTAAGTAGAAACAAAAACAGAAGATATCACGACAGTGTTAAGACCAAGCACTTCATCGCCATATTGGATAGCTATATATATTGTCCACGCTCCCATGTCAGATCCCAATAACTTTTGCGGACATTTCTGTAGCCTGCCCCTATGGGCAATTATTGTTCTCATTGTTAAAGGGCATTTGAAGGCTGGTTTTGAACGCTCATTGGTTGGTCAACGCTCAGAATTGTCACCCTGTTTTGCAGGTGGGCTAACGATCATACCCAACGTAGGGCCTACGTCACTATGACACGAAAGAACAACTGGGCCGCTAACATATTATTGTGTTCTTCTTCACAGTATATCATAATATTATATAAAAACTGTATTTTCACGGTAGAAATTGGAAAAAAAATAAATAGCAACCTCATACCCACGAGACTGCATTGAGTAGAGAAAAGTTGTCAAGGAATGATGTATAAATTATTGTAAAGTACGGTAAATAAAATATTCCGTTGAAATTTCGCGAAGCGGAGTCGTGTAAAAATTCGCACCAATATTATTTGAATAACTTCAGAGCACGTCGTACATTCTACAAATCCCGACCAAACACGCCGGACACATTAACAGAAAAATTAACGTTGAGATTACACAATTTTCTGTATGATTAATCGCGCTTGTATATGAGCGACGCGTTACTCGATGCGTTAGCATGTATCATTGAGAGACTGCAACACAGGAGCAGCTCGCCATCATTCTATCGGAACGGAAAATAGCAGATGAAAGTGGCAGCAGCCTTAAATCAGAATGGCTGGTGCCCCGGTTGCCGGCGACCGGGTGCGCATTCATCGTATATCGAGACCGTGTATCGAGAGACCCGGGGTGGTAACGGAGAGGCTCGTTACGTTCTCGACAATTAATTACCCTTCGTAAAACTGCGGGACGCGAACGATTTGTCTTCATTGGAGGGGCGACTTATCAGGGTGGCACGGGGTTGCGATACGTTGCGAGGAAAGGGTACCGGCCGATAAAAGAAGGGCTGACGGACGAAAATGAGGAAAAAGGATAGCGGGACGGGCCGAGCCGGGGCCAGACAAGGCCAGGCCAGGATGAGAAGGCGAGGGGTTAAAGTAAATTTGCGAGGACGTAAAAAGGTGCCACCTTCACCGTCTGCCGTCCCCTATCGAATCATCCATCAATTGCTTTATAATATCGAGACGTCGTTTGTCAATCTTTTTGTTCCGACGGCGCACTCGATATCGTATACAGGCTGCATCGTCGAGCGCCAAGCAATCAAAAAAAGAACGATTTTTAATGGATAAATATCGGCGGAATGTAAAATGCTGTGTAATACGAAATTTTGATCGAACCTCAAAAAGAAATGGTTCTCAGAAACGTATATGAAATTTAGTTTTTTAGCCGACATCTTTTATATTAAAGAATTAGAAGCAGCCTTCTCGGGTGGAATGAGAAATACATTTAGGTGAATCTTGTGGAAGCTGCTCGAACTAAAACATTCTACGTACGAGAATTTTGTTAATTTTAATGTATAAATGACGATGAAATGTAGAATAATGTATAATACGAAAGTATGAACCTGCAATAAAAAATGTTTCTAAGGAACATATGGGAAATTTAGATGTTTGTCTCATATTATTTATGTTAACAGTTTATCTTCCGGAAGCCTATTAATAGGCTTTTTAGTGACTGAACTGTATGTAAAAGATTAGTATCTTTCCTTTAAATAATAATTTAAAATAAACGAATTAGTGAAGAATTCTTAATTGGTGTTTTTTGGTTTCAGAAAGACTACTAGAAACCTTAATAAGAGATATGTGTGTCTATGAAACGTACCTGTGTCTCAAATCATATTGGAAAGAGGTGGAGGCAGCCATCCTTGTTAGGGTGAGAAACATATTTGGAGTGTATTAAAAATTACTAGAAGACGTACCAGAATTTTGGACACCTTAATATAAATGAACTGTAACAACGAATTCCATAATACACCATTTATTATTCTATTCATTTTCGTCGTCTAATATTGATGTATAATAATGATTCAGCTTAACTTACAAAGTACAGATGGGCTGGAATTTCTACTTGTACAGTGTAAAAAGCAATGATTCTAACTAAATTTGTTTTGTTTCTTCTATAAAACAGAATCGTTCAGTCTGTACAAGTAATTGAAATGTTATTATGTATGTAGACACACTGTGTATGTAGTTGTGGGACACGGACGTAACGGGTTTGACACGGAATCCTTGGGAGCTAAGAATTGTTTGTTTGGTGTGCACCGTGTACGTTTTGCCGTTGGAGACGTTTTGAATGCAAGGAAACGGACAAATTCGGTAGCCGTACAGGTGACTTGTGACGTCACCTCGCCAGCGACGCGTGTGCTCGCGCGTTACCGCAAAGACGAGTCGAGTGTTATACGTAGATCGAACCGCACGCGTTAGGCCAAGCTTTCGGTCATTTTCGATTCCGTGCGTTCTGTGTCGATTCTCCGTCATTTTCGATTCCGATAGATAATTTTCTAGCACTTGCGGTTCGTTATTTGAGATTGCATAGCGACCGTGTCCGTGTACCGCTTTTTTATCGCGAAGGTGAAAATCTTTAGTGCGTTTTTTTTTTGTATTTTTGTAGTTGTTGAGAATATGTTTAGACTGCTGAATCGAGCTATTTCATCAAAATCTCAACTTTCTTAAACTAGTACCGTCCATTCTACCGAATCTCCATCTAAGGAAGGAATTCCTAGAGCATCTATCGACCACCTTGCGAATTAACGAAATTCGGTTGATCTCCCTAAATTTCTCGCGAGGCTCCAGGTTGAACAATGTATTTATGGTTTATATAAAAAATATTCTATCATTTGAAATAAAATTAGTTAGTATCATACATATTCTAAAAGAAAATTAGTTCGAAGTAGAATGAAACTCAGAATAATTTAAAGACTCCGAAATTAAACAAATAAAATCATATATTTGCATAAGAATACATGAAAATGATTACAGAAAATTCATTTACATAGTTCTATGAGTTACAAAGATTCTCGGATTTAAATATGCAGTTAAAATTCAATTAATATATGTATATATACATGAGTTGAGTAATTATGAGTAACCATATGTTTTAACAAGAAGAAATATAAGCTTCATGAATCATTATTGAAAACACGATATTCATAATAAGAAGGCATTTCTCGTTAGATTTTAGTAACATGTCTGATCATTATTGTCCGTTTCTACTTGAAGCGGACACGAAGAATTTTCCTGAATACTTACTTTGCTACAATTTTTATTATGTCGTAGTTATTAATTCCTTTAACCTCAACACCAAACAGAGACCACAATAACAACAGTTTATACTTACATTTCGATAATTTGGCTAAATAGTATTTCGATAAAATAGTTTACAAAATTTATAGTCAAACAGAAATTGATTGGCATCTAAAATAGTTTGAAAACATATAATGAAGAAATTATGTTTGATATTGAATGTATTAATTAAAACATTTGGCGGATCATCTGATATCCCAAACTTCAAATGTTCCAACCGTCATTTTTACAAGAGGTTAGGTATCCAAGGTTAAATGAAATCTCAGACAAAATATTTTGTTCGTACCTTATTTTACATATATGTAATACACTTTTCCATAGAGAATCAGACCTCCTTGTCGCATTGTGTCATGGTATCCAATACGGCTTGTATGGGGCAGGTCCTGAAATATGTAGTCAGTGACCGTTCAGGATGCCGCCCTCGAAACAGCTGCCAAGGAAACCACACGTCCTTCGACAACTAATCGTTAACCGTTCACGTAGAAAATTGCTCGATCCTTTCTCTTGTTTTTCGGTGGCTGCCGGCTTTCACGTGCAATTGTGTTAGATCAGCGACCCGCCTTCGGTTTTCCGCGTTCCTTAAAATTTCATTTCGTCTCTAACTCTGGAGAAATTCATTGAGTCCCTCCCGTATTTGGCTTCGTCACGGTGTCGAAGTCGATTTTCGTTATACGCGTCGCAGAACCCGATCGTTACAATTAAATGATCGATTAAACGCCACGTTAACTGCAAAATAACTTCAAATAAAGCATACGAGGTACGCGCGCGTGCGGTTTTCGAATGCAAAATATCGAACACACTGGTCTACGACGCCATGTGCGTGACACGTTTCGCTTTAAAGACTATTAACCTGTTAGTTGACACGAAACCATGACAATCGGTCAATTAGCTGTTTAATCACTTGCAGACCTGTCACTCAGCACCCCCCTGCACCCGATTGATGTTGGCACAGCTCGAACATACATTCGAGCTTACGCGCAGTTGGTTATATTATATTAAATTGCTTCAGAGGATCGAAAAAGAATTTGCATCACTGTGCTCGACACGTAATGGTTATTACGAATACTCAAACAGAGTTAAATAAGTGGTTTTGAAGTATAAATCATAGGATTGTTCTCGAAACGAAATAGTTATTACGAGACTGTGAATCTTTATGCATTTTACCACTATCATGAGCTATTTTTTGAAAATTCAAATGAGCGAAAAGTTTTCTTCGTCGCGTAGAGTAGAAGCCTCTTTATAGACTGAATTGAAAATGTTATTATTGTTTTATAATATAAAATCTCTATTGTGTTTCATAAACTTGTACATACAGTATTCCATCGTTAATTGTCGTGCAATTCTGAACTATAATCGTCGCAAAACAATCCCCCGCTTCCACAGAGTATATCCCGTGAGGGACCGTGAAGCTCGAGTGGCCTCAATCGCCGAGAGTTGTAACATAATATGGGTCGAGTATACCAGTGAGACCACTACTAATCCAATGACAAAACTTCTTTAATTTTTATTATTTTTTAATGGAACTTTCACCAACATATTCGTTGCATTTCCTAATGAAAATGATACGAAATAAGATATAATTCCGATGGTATGTACTTGAGTAATGGACGATGAAAGTTTCGGGCGCAAGGATGGATAGCGTATTGGAAAGAAAGAGACGCGGAGAGTCGCGGTCGTCGACGTAGTTCAAAGGCCCACGTGTCTTCACAGTGTAATGCCAATAAGAAAACTTTTTTATTATTACTTATTTTTTATGAGACTTTCTCCAATAATATTTGTGGCATTTTTCTGATTAAAATAATACCAAACACGATATAATTCGGATCATATTTAGTAAATACCATCGGAATTATATCATATTTGGTATCAATTTCATTAGAAAAATGCCACGAATATGTTGGTGAAAGTTCCATAAAAAAATAATAAAAAATAAAGAAGTTTTGTCACTGGGTCGGGTGTTGATTTCACACCGACATACTCGACCCGTATTATGTTACACTTCTCGGCGACCGAGGTCTCTCGAGCTTCGCTGTTCTTTTCTACGTGCGGCACAAGTCAACAAATAGTATTATCTAAACATTAATTGTCGCCGGCCGGACTCGTGGTGGCGACGATTATCGATGAAATACTGTAATATAAATGCATAGAGATCCGCAGTTTGGTTATTACGATTTCTGAAAGAGCATTTAATAAATATACACTCCAAATAAAGAATTTTGAGTCTTTTACAATTAAGTTTACGCCCTGCTGGTTGTATTATGTTAAATTGCTTTAGAAGGCAGTTACAAAAGAATTCGCAGCACGGTGCTCAAAATGTATTAGTTATTTCTAGACTGCAGATTTATATGCAAATTACAAATTGTCTGCAGTCATTAAAACATTCAGGAGCTATATATACATTTATTTACTTTCTTAATCATTTTCATTTCTTGGAATATTTTACTTATGATCCACCCATCTTTATCATATACGCATAAAACCAACAGTCTAGTTATTACGATTCCTCAAAGAGCAATTAACAAAGCTCCATTTCGTATAAAATATTTGGTCTAAGTTACATTCAAACTTTAGCCCCGCTTGTTTGTATTAGTTAAATTGCTTTGGAGGACCGTCAACAAAGAAATCGTAGTGCTTTGCTCAACATGTTACGATTATTACGATTCCTCTCAGAGAATTTAATAAATATGCTTTGAATACTAAACTGTTGTTCGACAACATCGTTACTCATAAAGTATTCGATGACTAATAAATACTCTTTAAAAATTTGATAAATTACTGTTTTACAGTAATGGTGTAATTGAGAATACAATAGTGTTTTCACGGTGTAACCATAAGTTGCGAATAATGAAACTTCCCAATTTTGCGATGGTGGGGGTAAATAAAGAAAAATTTTTTTTAAGCAGAAGACATGAAAACATCCGCCTTCTGTTAAACATTAACCAATAAACTCCTGGATAATTAATTTGGTTACTTCAATAACCTCTTCATGATGTGGAATTATTTACTCTTTTATATAAACAATGCAATTCATATAAAAAATTATTTAAGTAAAATGTTATTCGAAAATAATTTATTTTTTTTTGTTAGTGTTTAAAGTCGCTTCAACTACTAAAGTAAATTTCGTATTATATGTTATTTGTAAAATACAAATAGTAAGGTATTTAAAATAATTCATTATTTCAAATGAAATGTGCCCAACCATACCTTGTACTCACGAGAAGTAGAATTGGTTGGTCATGATCAGACGCGCCAAACGATTCGTCAGCAAGACGATTCAGCAGCACCATAACCACCGAATTTTCAAATTGGATTTTCTCGGAAACGACGTGTCAACTGAAAAAATGTTCGTTTTATTATACTTATTTTTTCAAACAGAATATCCCATAGCCGCTCGTACCACCCGTGCTGGAACACCCTGTATAAATATGTAATGTGTATATTTATTTCGTCCAGTAATGCACATCAACTTGCATGTCATAATATTGTGTACCAAATATCGCAAATTGCGGTATCGTATTGTCATTTTCTATGGAAATGAACAGAATACGAAATAATCCCCTTTGTGCGTGTAATACGATAAATAGGAATAGGTTTATTGTATCCTCTATGTATTATGTATATATTAGGTCATTCCATAAATTCTGTCATTTATCGAGATTCATGTACCTATATGAACATCCATATTTCATTAAGGCGATTTATTAATTATAGAATGCACTCGATGTATCTTATTATACGGACCCTCAAGTTATTCTAAAACGTGCATTCGAAGCATTTGGAATGAAACTTCCAATTTAACAAAGGAAATACAAAGAATGTACATAAGTTAACGAGATATTTGGCGTCGGCGTAAGCTATATGAATTGTAAAAATAGCAATATTCGATGCAATTAAAGGCGCCTTTAGTAATAATTAAATATTTGTGAAGCACATGGAGAACATGTTCAAAGTGCAAGTAGAGATCCCTTAGATACTGCAAAAAGTATTTCTTTTCTTTTCTTTTCTGTCTCTTAAATCTCTGGAATATAAAATCAAATAATTAAGGTTTATCACTAACGGTTAAAACAAAGTATAGTGCTCTGGTCTTACACGGAAAGTGGCTGATTTTATACTGACAAATGACGGGACATTTGGGATGACTCAATACTACATGTCCATGAATGGAATTATTAGTGTAGGAGCGTGCACGCAACGAAACGCAAAGTTCTAAATTCTGTTTTTTCGAGTTTGGAGGCTGAATCAGTGGAATAGGTCAACGTGCGGTCGGGCAAAAGAAAGGAATATCTCGTGGGCGATTTCGCGATGATCTCTCGAACGTTTTCGTATAATGTCGGTCATTAGTCACGGATGCGGCGCCATCGGGGAGCCACGTGGGTCGTCGTCGGTTTCCGGTTGTGTATGTATCCTGGTCTGGGGACTCCAGAGCAACGGTTGAAAGGAAAACAGCCCGATGACGAGGATAATAAGGACTCGTTAGCTGCCGGAGCGGCGGATCTCCTGCGGAAGACCGAGCTCGCTTCCCGGCCTTGTTCGGGCCAACTTTTTCCAGGCCGATTGCGCTCGTTTCCGCGCGGGTTGCGAGATCAGCTTTTTAAAATGCCGGTAATTTCCATTTTTAACGAGCCACAATGGATTCCCTGTGGCGCGCCGCGCCGGATTTATCTTCCCCGGCCGCGTCCTCCCCCGCTAAACGATCCGCGGTTCGTATAAGGGGAATTAATCACGCGAGACTGTTGAAAAACCACCCGGCAGATTTTTCTCCGGCGCGGCCGTGGGAAAAAGTCAGCGAGAGAGCCCCCGAGTCCGGCAACGAACTTACAACCCTCCTCGATCCGCAATGAACGCCAGTAATTGGTTGTTAATCAGAAGCGCCTGTAAACTCATCAGCTGTGTTACCAATGCGCGGTGTGCCACGCACGTCCAGCTCGTCCCGGCACGGCTCGACTCAGCCCCCACCGCCGCGTCTGTTAGCTATTAAGTATCGCGTGAATAATAGCTTCATGGAATTAGAAGGAACTTAAGAAGTTCGTATATTGAAGTTTGCTAGTTGAATTACGAACTTGTAAATCAGAAAGTTACGCACCCCTGTCGATGCTTCTTTCTTTCAATTATGCGGGAAACAGCGCGCCGTGAAGTAGGTTAACGTGGAAGATAATTCTTCTCTAGGGAAGATACAAAATGTGATGGTGGAATATGTATAGTGTGGAAACTCGATTTTCAAGAACATTTAGTTTGGAAACGGGTCTGCTGCGTTTGCATTCTGTGTGTCTGTGCGGCTGACTATTACTGTTTTGTTCTACTTAGACATTACAATGCTACCTACGACATGTTGATGCCTTTAATTATACATGTTTGTTTAAGGTACATATAAGTTTAAATTCTGGGATTCGATAACTTCTTTAACATGTTTATAGTTTAACCAATTCGGAGGTCATCAGTGGCTAAAAGTGATATAATACAATCTCGTTTATATACGCTATTATATTAAATATGCGCAAAGAACCACTCCTAGCTCCATAACATTACGCATTGAATGTGTGATTATATTGCGCATTTGCTGCAATACTGACGATTCATAGTTAGAATGAGACTTTGTGTTTAGATCCCGTAACCCATTTACCACATTCGATTACAATGTGAGAGCACTTGCGTCATTATTGCATTATCTCATTTAATCAAATTAGACAACGTAAACACTGATGTACAGTATAGTTGGTTGCATTTTTCAATTTTTAGTGAAAATGTTATCTTCATTGAAACTGATGCATGTTATGTTATTAAAATTCTCTAATTAACTACAGCGACGTATTACCAAATAACTTATAATTGAAAAGGAAAATCCGTATCAATATTATCATTCATCAGAGGAATGATTGTTTTATGGATAAATTACATTTAAGGATACAATACAAACAATAATTATTTACAACTCTGAATTAGATTATTGTTAAATTTGTTGTATATACTCGTAATTTTATTATTATTATACAGTAACGCGGCGATCCAAGTCCTTTTGCGTGACCGCGTCGACCGCGCCAAACGTGGGAAAGGACAACATGCAAACAAGGACCGCGCGGCCGAAGGCGCAACAAAAAATAGCGTATCGATGAGATAATACTAGTGCAATAATAAAACTTCTTTATTTTTTACTTGTTTTTAATGACATTTTACCAATATTTTTTATATGATTAACGTTTATAGTAGCTTTATTAAAGCTTATAATTTGAAAGTTTTGGACGTAAAGAAGGATAGCGTATGGGAAAGAAAGATACGCGGAGAGTCGCAGTCGCCGGCACAGTTCAAAGGCCCGCGTGTCCGTACAATGTAATGCCATTAAAAAACTTTCATCGTGCATTACACAAGTAAATGTCATCGGAATTATATCATACTTGGTATCATTTCCATTAGAAAAATGCCACGAATATGTATGTTGGTGAACATTCCATGAAAAAAATTGATTTAATGAAAAAATCGATTCACACCGATATACCCGACCCAGGATCAGATTACGCGGCATGTTTACACTGCTCTGCGCCCGAGGCAGCTCGAGCTTCACGGCCCTTCCGGTGATACCCCGCAGTGGAAGGAGTAGACCAAGGGACATAGATCGCAATGTTCCGTTGGACTTAGATCGCGGGGTTACTGTATTGACATTTCGATATGATATTGTTACGAAGATACATCAATGCAAAGTAAATTCTACGTGACGTCAGAACACATCATTGGCACTGAAAAATAACAAATGTCTTAAACTACAGAACATTCTGAAGTTCGAGGAGAAGCAAAGGGATGGAATAAGAAGCGAAATGGCAAGAGAGTGCCTAAAAGAGATTGAAGCAAGATCGGGAAGAGGAGTAAGGACATCGAAATTGGAGGAATAGAGGAAGAAATATATAGAGAGAAGAGGGGACAAGAAAAAACTGAAAACGAGAGAAAAGAAGTAAGAGTGGAGGAATGGCATAAGATTGAGAAAGGAGAGGAGGAAATGCAAGAGAATGAAAATTGGAAGAAAGCGAAAGAAAGAAGATACAACAAATGGTTTAAAGACATAAGAGAAGAGGAAATACCAGAATATTTAATGAAAGGTTGGAAGAAAGAAAGATGGAGTTGAGTGGCAAGGTTTAGATTAGAAAACGAGATGAAAGGAGGGAGGTATTGGGAGAAAGAGGAGAAAAGAAATGCAGAATATACAGGGTGGATATAGAGAAATGGGAACATGTATTGGGATATTAGAGAGTGGAAGGAAGAGGAAGGAAGTGTGTATGGGAGGGTAATAGAAATATTAGTATGGGACGGGAGTGGAGAGGGATGGTTAAAAAATTTGGAGAAAGAAAGAGATAGGAAACGGTACAAGAGGAAGAGTGAGAGAGAAAGAGAGAGGATGAATTAGGACGATATTATGAGAAAAGATAGATGCAAGAAAAAGAACAATGTAATGGGACGGAAGTCGTGTAACCCGAAAGGGATCACTAAATAAATTCATACATACAGAACATTCTGATATACAGAGTATAATAAATGATAAATTGAGCAATTCTATTTATTTATAAAGTAATCATGTTTTCGAAGGATCTCGAAATAATTCGAAATAATCGAAACAATTTGCTGAACCAATTTACTGAGGTGAGTAACATTGTTTTATCTGCTTGAAATTCTAATATGAAAATTTGAAGCATCAAACTCCAGAATCTATCAATAAAATCGTTTATCAATAAAACAATGTCAGACCGCATGGGTATGTCTAAAAATGTGTAAACCAAACTTACTGGGGATGTAGTAACCACAGAATTTGAAGAAAATTCAATTTTGGAATAAGTTCGCAAAAATAGTGAAGCTCTGCGATCAACGAGTCGAATATACATACATACGAGTATTCAAAATAAATGTAATTTTAAACAGTAAAATTCATTATTTCTTTAATATGTTCACAGTTGAAACGGTGCAGAGGTGGTTAAAAGTAACACAATACAATCTCGTTTAACCATTGAGCGTACCTTGGTATTCTTCGTTTAACCTCTAAAATGTGATTTAAAAATTTAATGATTCAGTCCAATTATGTTGAATATTATATTTATATTTAATATTCATCTCTATCGAAATGGTACATAGAAACGTAGTGAGATAGTAAAATTTCATCTAAATCCACAAATAGTTATATTCGTAATAGCTACACATTAAATAATTATTAGTATCAATTTATGTGCGGTCTTATCGGACCCAATAGTTCATTTTAGGTTTAAATACTTCGTTTTATGAAATATGTATAAGCAGATCATCACTCTTAGCATCTTAACATCTTACGGATGTTATCATGAATTGTATAGTGTTCCTTGTCAAAGGCGATATCCACAATAGATAACCATGCATTCGCAAGGATGACCATGGGAACATTTCAATCTTGTGTATTAACTGTAATATAACTTCAACATTTTGCTTACTCTGTTTCATTAGAAGCTAAATTACTTTTATGGCTAGATAAGAAGTGTTCAATTACATTAATATTTTGAAATAGCGTTATTGCTTCTGCGCATCACAGTTTAGTTATCTAGGGCTAAAGAAATACAAGGATTTCAGTAGAATAAGCCACATGGGATCGATAACACGGCGGGAAACGAAGATATCGAGGACCACGCGAGATAACCAAAAACCATATTGTTGGCGGAAGGTTAACCAATTAACTGTCTTGCTTTATTACAAGAACGCGCACTTGTGTGCATAATTATTTTTAAGCTATCATTATTTTTATGCTTTTTTCATACTACAACGCGAACTCTCTGAAATTGTATCTAATAGCAAATAAAATTTGTGTCGTACATGACGAGTATAAGTGTTATTAGACAAAAAATTCCATTTTGAATGCATGCAATACCAATCAGGAAATTTCACTGATTCTATTTCTTCATAAGGTAAAGTATCTTTGTGACTAGATAAATAAAATAGAGTCTTTGCTTTGCACACACCATTGTTTAATTATCCTGCTAAAGAAATTCAATTTCAGTAAAATAAGCAATGTGGGATCGACAACGCGGCGGGGAATGAAAAGATCGAGGACCATGCGAGGTAACTAAAAACCATATTATTGGCGAAGAGTTAGTACATGCAGCACCAATTGCAACATTTTACTTACTCTGTTTCTTTATGTGGCAAACAATTTTTATGGCTAGATAAATCCAGTTCCATTATACTCGCGTTTTTAAATGGCGTCGTTGCTTGCATGTATCATAGATTAGTTATCTAAGGCTAAAGAAATACAAGGATGTCAGTAGAATCAGCCACGAGGGATCGACAACAGGGCAGGGAACGATGGGATCGAGGAGCACGCGAGGTAAACAAAAACGAGAAAGAAAGAATGAAAGGGGCGAGAGATGGGCGCAGGAAGACACGGGGAACGTGAACACGTAGAGAGAAGCGACCAGGGGAAGAAATAAAAGTCGGAAGGTGGGGCCGAGCGGACGAGCGAGACGAGACGGCAAGGGAAATAAAAAGAAATTGTCATCGTCCGGGTGGTTGCAACCACCCTTGTAACCGTGCTGCTTCTTCCCCCTCTCGCTTCTTCAGTCCCACCCACGACCGAGCTTTCCTCAGTCCCGCTTTACAGCCACTGTCATTTGTTTTTACGTTCGCTCCATGTCGTTCCTGAAAATCCTTCGCCTGTCGCGAACGCCATTCACCCGTCCTTGTCCTGCGAGATTTCATCCTGGAGCAGCACACCAAAAGGGAGAAAGAGACAGAGACATATAGAGAGAGATAGAGAGAGAGACCGGAAGCTTTTCGCCAGGAAAACTCGCTGGAAACCAAACACGCGTGCGCGCCTCTCTCGAGAAGTTTGAAACGCGCCGGCAATCTCGGGGAATAAGAAGGACCCGCGAAACTAACAGAAAATTTCGAAGTCTCCAGATAAAGGTGTTCCCTTCTCCTTGGCTGGTCAGGCTCCACGGAGTTTGTTGGATTGGAGCTGAGAGAAGTTTGCGCGGAGTGGAACGGAACGGAGCGGAGCGCGTTGAGCTCGCTGTTTTCTATATTTGTCGGAGTGTTGAACTCTCGCAGCTACGAAAGTTTTCAGATGAAATTCTGTTTAACTGCAAGATCAACCGAGGATCTTGGCCCCAGTATTAACCCCCGCTGGATATTGACTTTGCCAGGATGTCTGCTAGACATCTGTATGGCCGGGGTGGTATCCGGTTCGAGCCCGGCGTCAGATAATTTACCGAGACGGATTAATAATACCGCCGTGTTTTTTCGAACTATCGCGGTCGAAAGTTCTGCTGGCGTGTTTCAAGATTAACTCCGTAACCGGCCCGCGGGTTGAGTTAGGTTAGTTCAACTCCATCCACTGGCAACGAAAGTTTTCGTTTCTCGACGAACAAGACGAGAAACATTGTTCTGCTCGGCAGTCGAATATTTTGACTCCGGAGATGTGTGTTTTCTGATATTTTTTTGATTGTCTGTGTCCACCAGAAGCTTGCTCTTCAGATCTTAATTCTGTTTGCAAAACTAGACTTTGTTTCAGTGGATCATTTCTTGTGGAGAACGGCTGTGATCAATTAGATACATCATGGCATGTAGTAATTGAAGGAATACGTACATTGTATGCATGAATATCACCACAGACAATAACAAGTGTCAGCTATTCATCAAAGGTTTGCTCTCTGAATTATAACTTTCTTTGTGAAACCGGATCATTTTTCTGTGGAGTTTGTCTTGCGGAGAAAAGCGTTTACTGTGACCAATGAATTACATCACAGAAAATAGTGGAAATCATACAAACATTTTATCCACGAATATCAACAGAGATAATGAAAAATATAATTTACCTATCAAGGAGGTAAAACGTTTACTGTCATCAATGAACTACATCATAAAATATATTTGAAAGGATACGTACAGGGTGTATAAAAATTATATGTCACGACTATCACAATAGATTTCTATACCTATGGATCGGTGGAAATCTGTTAAAAAAATGGTCCGCAAATTTGTCCTTGACCATTTGTTTCAAGGTCAAACTTTTTTGTATTGGATCATATAGTACTCGTTGCAAGGAACAAAGTCTCAAAGACACTATGGGTCTCAAATCAACCATTCTCTTAAAAAACGACTTTAAAGTTTAGTAAACTATTTTATTCCACATGTCTACAGGGTGTCCCAAGATGGTATATATGTGGAGATGATGATTCTACATGAGAAAATAAGTCTAAAATATAGAATAATTTTTTTACATTTCACACCTCGTTTTCGAGAAATTAAAGTTTGAAAATCATTCAAGTTCGTGTTCCTAGCATTTGTAAGAAGTAGATGGTGTAGGTCATGAACAGACGCGTCAGACGATTCATATTCAATATCAAGCGCAATTTCCGAATTTTCAAACTCTAATTTCTCGAAAACGAGGCGTTAAACGAAAAAAACTTGATGAAACTTTAAAGTCGTTTTTCAAGAGAATGGTTGACTTGAGGCCATGGTGTCTTTGAGACTTTTGTTCCTTGTAACGAGTACTATACGATGCAATACAAAAAAAATGTTGACCTTGAAAAAAGGGCGAAGGACATATTTGCGGCTCATTGTTTGACAGATCTCCACCGATCCAGAGGTATAGAGGCCGTTATGGTAGTCGTGACATATAATTTTTATACACCCTGTACATTTTACGCACGTTTATTACCAGGTACAATAAAAAATACAGGGTTACCGGTAACTGGTGGTATAGCCGAAAAGGGAATGGTTCTAAATTTAAAAAAATAAGTCGAAAGTGTAGAGCAAAATTCGATGATACCAGGCTTTGGTTACGGGAAAATCGATATTGAAAATCCGTCAATTTCACGTGCGTAGCATTTGGAAGAAGTATAACTCATTGGTCATCGACAGATGATACCTATACAATACAACAAAGCCTCGTATGAAAAAGTTTTATTCTATTAGGTTGGCTATGAAATGTCGGATTTTTTCTTGAAACGGCAATGACATCGTTTCGTTTATTTGTAGAATTTTCTTTAACCGAAAATGCTCCATCGGCTTGGATACACTTATATTAGTGGGTTTGTAAACCATTTCTATAAATGAGTTTTTAAATTCTGTAAACGTTGCTATAGAATTCTTCACATCATATTTCTGTCTATATCGCTTATATTTAAAAAAATGTTCTAATTGTTTAACCGTTTGAGTCCAAAGCAGCGCGATCGCGCTGTTGAGATCTTATGTGGAGAAGACCCAGCACATTTCGAGCATTCTGGACAACTGACGGTACGCAAATACATCTGTTCCGTCGCAAGGGAATAAGACATAAGGCCTTTATTTCGGATTTGTTTATGACGTCTTCGTGACTTGAGGCCGCTCTCGAGGATTAAGAAACCGATGCACATTTGGCGACCAGTCGAGCCATTGCCGGGCCTTCCTAGTTTTTTCTTGCCTCCTCGAGAATTACGCGTCGTAAATCGATTACCGACGAAGAACATTCCCGACCGAGAAGTACGGTTCTCGGGTTACCTTTCTTCGCCCTCGGAGGCAGTCGCGTACGGTCCCACGCTTTCCCAGTACAGGCTAGCTTAGGGCAGATCTAAAGGTCCGCAAGAATGCACTGATTGGGAAATGCATAACTCAGCAGAACCAATCAGTGCACTTCTTCAGCATAGAAATGGGTGTCACCGTCTTGACACCCAGAAATGGAGGACCGCCTTCACGATACGACGAAGGGTCCTCCCGAAAACCGCAACTGTCAGTTAGTCGCATCTAGTCAGTCGCGATCGAACAGCCTCGATCTAACAGTCAGAATCGAACAGTCCGAATCAAACAGTCCGAATCAAACACTTACTTCCTTGCACGTATCGAAAAAAGGCAAGTAACAGTACGGATTATCATGATCGAATCCGCACGCGTATAAGGTAGGGCCTGCTATATAGCCTTACTGAGGAATCCTCTAGCAGGCCTGGGATGAAACGCTAATCTCACGAGTTAACACGTAGCACTGATCATTGAACTAGTTACCCAATATTAATTTGGCGGGTAATACGAACGGTGATTTCGTGATCGACGCGTCCACGCGAACGGGCTTGAGATTTACAACCTCAAGCGGGCACGAGTCAACCGCGCGTCGAGCTCGAGATTCGCACCGTAAGAACAACATCACACAGCTCCTCTTAATGAAAATAGTACATTTTACAATAGGTAGAATAATACTATAATAATGCAATAATACATTCCAAAATAAAATAAAACAAGCGCTATCGCGCTGCTTGGGTCTTTTCGTAGTCATTTAGAGAAAGCGCGGTTGCGCTGTTTGGGATTCTTCGACAGTGTTTTTTCAATACCACCTAGTACTAAAACGGTTAAAAACGCAGTAATCCGTCGGAGATAAGTCTAGAGAATAAGAGAAATGATCTAAAATTTCGTAATATAATTCCCTTAATGTCTTAACCCCTTGGCCTACAATAACGAGTGAGACTCGTGGTAAGAAATTTGGTCCAAAAACAATAAGGACGAGCCTGACTCGTGGTACTTCGTTCGGACCAAATGTAAACAACACGAGCCTGGATCGTTGTACTTCGTTCGGACCAAACGTGAACAACGCGAGCCTGGCTCGTGGTACTTCATTCGTGACAAACGTAAACATCACTAACACGAAGATTACTAATTTTCTACGATTTTTCTCAAAACATTATTAATTCAAATTAAGTATTAATTTAAAAATTGATACTGATACATTATCCATTTTCAAATTATTAATCATTTTTGTTCACCGATTGATCATGTACTTCCCACACATGTTAAAAGTTTTTTTTTGTTAGTGTTTAAAGTCGCATCAACTACCAAGGTTATTAGCGACTATACCGATTATCAGTGGAAAAACTGGTTTACAGTGTAATAGATATTTTGATGTCTTTACAGAAATTGAGTATGCTTCGTTGAATTGGGGCTGAAGTAAGAATATTATTCTAGTAGTTGTGGCCAAACGTGTTTATTATTTCACAATTCCTTTTGTTGTGCCGAAATATACATGTCATAAGACGCATACATTTTGCGCAAGTTCGAGCACACGGGTAAACAGCTAAATGGCTCGACGCGTGACTGACCTTCTTGTTTATTATGGCCCGAGCAATCGGGAGTTAGCTGGTAGGACAAGGGGTTAAGAGTCTTTTTGCGACACGTACGCCGTCGAGCATTGTCCTGCAGGAGAATCGACCCATTCCGATTAACGATGTGCTGGCTGTAAAATTTTCAACTTTTCATGCATTTTGTCAATATCAAATATGTATAATTGCCGATCACCCTGCATATTATGAAAAAATCTATGCTGTCTATAGCATAGACACTGTAGGGTGTAGCTGAAATAAAAAACTGAAGAAACCAAAAGAATTTATCAATGCTATTACATTGATTTCGTCTTCTTAAAAGTATCCAGTGAAGGAGCACATTTTCACTTAACTTCTGTTCCCTACAATTGACTTTGAAAGTATTAGCATACAAATTTGCGGTATAGTGATGACAAACTGCGGATCTTATGCATTCCTGATAAAAATTAGTAGTTCAAATGCAAAACAATAAAATCATTTAAAGAATTTACAAATACTTCTATGTTAGTTTCAACTGGTTAAAATTATTGAGAAAATAAATGAACGCTTATGAAGCTCCTGTATTTTGCAATCCAGATAGACAAATTTTATTTTACATAAAACTTGACTCAATGGAAAACATACTTAGGACTGTTATAAAAGCAAACGGTTTTCTAACTTCCTATTAAAACTTCGAACTATTTAATTTAAATAACTATTAAATGTTTCGTTCGAATACTTTTATGAGCCACGTCTGGTACATGTTTACAATATATGTATTGCAAACACGGTATACATTCTTAAATTATTTTTTAACTTTACTTATGTATTCTTGATACCCATCCCTTGCTATATGTGGGATGTTACAACAAATGCTTTAATTTAACGTGCATATTTCATTAGTTGAATACTGGAATTGTAAGCGTTCGAATACTTTCGTGTATGAGCATATGTAATGATAAGACTATGACGGCTATCGAATTATGAAAATGATGGAAAAAGGAGAAGGAAGCGTTTCGTCCTAGGCCCGCTAGAGGAGTAAGGCTATCTAGCGGACCCGTGCCTTAGACGCGGGATATCATAAAGACAGTTCAGGACAGTATACAGGGTGTCCCACATAAATGGAAACACCTAAATATCTGTCGTATTTACAGTCCTATCAGAAAACATCAGAGGACAAAGTGACACTATTGCAGGGGGGCAAATATAATGGAAAAGAAAACAATTTTTTATGTCGTGTTTTTTAATGAAATTTTAAGGTCACCGATGATTTTTTAAATGGAATAGTACATTTTTTATGATAGAATGATAGACAATAAAAAACTGAATTTAGTGGATACCACCTTTTTGACCTTGAAATGACCTTGAGTAAGAATAATCATGTTGAAGCGGATAAAATGTGAAAGTTTAAAACTTACGTGTTTCAGCAAAGATTAAGCGTTGTTTACGGCGGGTTGACCTTTACATATCATAATAAATGTTCGAAATGTTGACCATCCTCACATAAGTAATTAAAGCACATGCAGCAGTAATCCTTTGCCACATATCCTCTGGCCTTTCACGTTTCGAATTCGTATAATGCAGAAGGAACAACGTACTTATTCTAACCGATTAACCTTCTGTTAACGACCTCAATGATACATACTCTAACATAAACATACGCTGTTTACTATGAAAAATATTTCAAACATTTATTGTGGTTTGTAAAGGTCAACCTGACGTAAACAACGCGTAATCTTTGCTGAAACACGTAAATTTTAAACTTCCACATTTTATCCGCTCCAACATGATTATTCTTGCTCAAGGTCATTTCAAGGTCAAAAAGGTGGTATCCACTAAATTCAGTTTTTAATTGTCTATCATGCTATCGTAAAAAAATATACTATTCCATTTAAAAAATCATCGGTGACCTTGAAATTTCATTAAAAAACACGATATAAAAATTTTTTTTCTTTACCATTACATTTGCCCCCGGCAATAGTGTCACTTTGACCTCTGAAGTTTTCTGATAGGACTATAAATACGACAGATATTTAGGTATTCCCATTTATGTGAGACACCCTGTATACAGAGTATTTCGTCTAAAACAGGACACCTAAATATCTCCGCTACCTCTGAAAATACAAAAAATGTTTCTAACGTAATCTAAGCGGTTTCAAAAGACGAATCAGATGGAAGAATCGTTTTTTATAAATTGTAATTTTTTAATCGTTTTTTCAAGATCACTCGTGTTTTTTTACATATATACACATATTTTTTGTTGTTGTATGTTATAGCAAACATTATTGTGCATTCATCCATGTTTAATAGCACGACCTTGAAATGACCGTGAACTCTAAATTTTCGTTGAGGACACGTGTTGCAATATGGGAAAAAATTCCAAAATCTTTGGATTGGACGCAATGGACCTGTATCATGGCCGTCTCGTTCACCCGATCTCACCCTACTTGATTTTTTCTTATGGGGGACATTAAAGGGTACGGTTTATCAATAGCAGCCCACGACGCCAGAAAATATGAAGGAACGAATAATTGCTGCATGTGCTGATATGAAACCTGAAATCATCGAAAGAGCTGTACAATCTGTCATTTTTCGCCTCACGAAATGTATTACAACGGAAGGACATCATTTCGAACATTTATTGCAGTAATAAATGTAATTATTTACAAGTTTAAGTTCATGGTCGAATTTCTGTTACCGTTGAAATCTGAAATATCGCTGAAAGTAAGTTCTGCATTAATTAGCAAATTGTAGAGTTCACGGTCATTTCAAGATCGTGTTATTAAACATGGATGAATGCACAATAACGTTTCCTATAACATATAACAACAAAAAATGTGCGTATATATGTAAAAAAACACGAGTGACCTCGAAAAAACGATTAAAAAATTACAATTTATAAAAAACGATCCTTCCATCTGATTCGTCTTTTGAAACCATGTAGATTACGTTAGAAACATCTTTTGTATTTTCAGAGGAGAGGAGATATTTAGGTATTCTGTTTTAGACGAAACACCCTGTATACAAACAGAGGAAGATTCAGGTAGTAGCGGGAAAGGTGTTGTCGTAATGACCCTCTGTTGGCGAGCATAGGAAGTAGCCGCCACAAGACTAAGATGTGTTTAGAAATTAGTTCAATTCTGTTCAGCTCTATAGACCCATCTCAGACTGATTTGAACAATCTAAAATTCAACAAAAAAATAAAAATACACAAATTCCTGAAATTGAGATTTTTACATTTTCAGTCCTGTCCTCTCGCCTCTGGCTCCCAAGTTTAATTTCGTTTGTCTATAATTGCCATTCGGAATTACATCTGCGTTCTTTCTGTATCAACGAGGAGAGTGCAGCCTTCTTTTGTGGTGGATTCGGGTTTCGCGATGGTTCTCGAAGATCTCCTTGATGGTCGGAGATTTTAAGAGAGAAAGACGGGAGTAGGAGAGAACGTGATTGAGGATCTCAGAGCACCCGGATAAAGGTTTTCTGCTTAAACTTTATACGAAAAAGTTTCCAAGAAAATAAAGGAGAAAGTTCTTGCTTATTTCTGACGAGAGACCAGCGAGCAAGATAGGGGGCGAAGGTGATAAAGACAGTATCGCGTATTAATTTCGCCCGACTATTTAATTAGCAGGGCCTAAGTAGAGAAGATAAGAGTTTAATGAATACAGATAGCCTTGTAATCCTAACAGTTTTCTTCTTCCCTTCTTATCTGACTCTTTGCCATGACTCTTTGTTCCTTAAGAGAACAATGGAACGGTTTAAGCGCTCCGCATAAAAAAAGCACACCGTTGCCATGGGGACAAAGGATTTCTTTTAAACCACCCGTTTTTTTTTTAGTGTAATGACAGATTACACAGTGAATTGTAGATTATTATCTGATCGAACGACAGCGGGGTCTGCGACCTTCTGAACAAAAGTCATTCGATGACGTTCATTATCAATGCCTTATACTTGAATCAACTCGATAATCAAGAATGCAATCTTTTCATAAAGATTTCATAGGAGTTCAGCTTTTTACTGCGGTTTCAACTGAAGTGCTTATTAATTAGGTTATGTATCTGTGTAATATTTCGACTAATCAATAATAATCTTCCTACATGAGTACTCTGACAGATTAGGACACAGCCATATGAATATTTAGACAGATAAATACTGGGGCACATAAATACGCAGACAGATAAGTACTTGAACAGTAATTATCCTACCATAGGAGTACCCAGACGAATTAACATTACGATAAACAAGTATCCAGATAGATTAATACCCTGCCAAGTTAGTACTCAGATAGATTAGTGTCCTAACAAGTAAGTACTCAAACAGACCACTGATCTGACGAGTAAGTACTCAGGTTGATTAATGTAACCTGACAAATAAGACGTACAAATACCCAGGGAGATAAATATAAATAATCTGAAAAATATTTATATTCTCATAAGTGTATTTTCAGATTATTGAGAAATCTAAAACCACTTGTTGGTAGACATTCTAATGATTAATCACTCTGATGGATTGGTAATTTGTTAGGTCAGTCTTAAACAGACGAATGCTCTAAAAGGCAAATAGAATGACAGCTAAATATATTCACATTCACATACACAGGGTGTCCCATTTAAGTTGAGATTGTAAAACATCCCGGAGACATGTGATTAAAAAAAAAGAAAGTGACACATGTCCTTTAGTGTTCCGAGTGAGGAGTCAAATGGCACTAATAGTTTTTCAATGCGTGGGCGTTTTCAAGGTTATTTCAAGGTCATTTTGTCTTTTTTATCATAAACCCATATTTTTTATTTCGGAATCGTATTCTACGTAAGAAAATGCACAACTTTTGTTTGAAACATTTTTTTGTGATAAAAAATGACAAAATGCCCATGAGATAACCTTGAAAACGCCCACGCATTGAAAAACTAGTAGTGCCATTTGACTTCCCACTCGAAGCACTAAAGGACACGTGTCAGTTCGTTTTATTTTAAGTCACATGTCTTCGAGATTTTTTACAATCTCAACTTAAATGAGGCACCCTGCATGTAAATAAAGTGACATATAACTACAGAGTCAGCAGTGATGCATTAAAGTCTTTAATAATCTGACAGAGCGTAATAAATTTTGAAAAATTCTTTGTAGACAATGCAGTACACAGACGTTATTCCCGAAGGGTTATCGTTCATTACAAGAGAAGTATCACTATTAAATATTGTAAGAGTACTCACTGAATTGAGATGTAATATTCGCCGGTTTCACGATCTTCGGGCAAATCCTGAAGAGGCCCAGCTTGAAGCGGACACTCACGACATTCGCATAACTACGCGGTAGCTGGGGAAGAATCAACTTCTCCTCGGTGTGGAGCCAGGCAGGTCCTAAAAGGGCCGTGCTTAGGGCTGCTAGCGCCGCGATCCCACAAACTACACCGCACCTCGTCAACCTGATGCCACCAGGGCCACCCGAGCAACACATCTTTCGTCTCTGTGATTCCTCGCTTCCTTCAGGATGACATTCCCCAGCAGCACGAGGAATCACCTCGTCGACTTCAACAGCCCCCGTCTTTCATTGCGACTGAACACTTCCCTTGAGCTGCGACACATTATTGTACACCTTGCTCACGAGTTCGCAATACCGTTCAGCGCACTGTCCTTCGATTCACCGATTGCACTTGGAAATTACATGTATCCCAAACTAGGAGTTCTTGATACCGGAAGATCTCCGATTGTCCATCCTGGATCAAACAGAAACGAAAGAAATATTGGAAAAAGCGTCATTGTGATCGTTGAATAGTTTTTATATTATAGGTATAGGGAGGCAAGAAAAAGGTGGCACACGGTACGTCTCATTGTGTTTCAATACGATATTAGAGAAAAGAAAATTTATACTTATTGCATGTCTACATTTACGTCGGTGATTAAATATTAGTAACGAAGGGGGAGAATTATATGTCAATTTAAATGAATGGATTGACAGTTGTATTTAGTATACTTTGTTTGATGTCTTTGTCACAAGTCTGACTTAGCTCAGCAATGTTTCTATGCTCTTCAGAACCATGAAGACCTGGACAGTTTATTAATTATATTCATCAGGGGACAATCTTGAAATTCACTTCTTTAACTAAGAACATCAATATTTTACTTTCTACGTATCACAATCATTAAAGACAGAATGAACATTGTATTTGGTTCTTGTTTCCTGTTGATGATGTAGACAATTTGCATTTTGCAAAAATATCTGCAGTTTAGTAATATTGTTAGAAAGAATTCAAGTATCTGAGCTTACATTTAAAAGACACTTTCAAGACATTCGTAAAAAATCTGTCTTTTTACAGAACGATCTAAACGTGTTACTCTATCATTCGAATATTGCTGTGTATAATGCATCACATTATACTAAAATTTTAATTATAAACAACAGATCATTACTTTATTTAACTCTATTTCCAATTCCGTAGAGCCTTGGAATGCATAATGCGAGCTACGGCTCATGTCCAATAGTAGTTTAAATATTTTAATATGTATAAGACCATCCGCAACTGTCTAACTGCGTTTTTTCAACATAACCCAACGTATCACGATTTTCAGATAACAGAGATTTATATCAGTGTTCTCGTTTTAGCGTTAAACGATGTTCAATAATAAATTCCTTTCACAATTTATTAATCGCAACTATATACTATAGAATTATCTTAAAATAATATATGAAATATAAAACATAACTTCAGCACATAAAATATTTTTATCACAGATAGGGGAGGCGGGGCGTAGAACAAATATTTTAACTTTCATCTTAATTGTAATGAGTGCTAATATAAATTAGAATCAGTCCAACGAATTTGTCCGAAAATTATTCAAACAAAAACCGAGAAATATTGTTTCTAGTATCTGTTAAATAAAATGCTATTTTCTAATATTATTTTAAGAATATAATACTACCAATAAAATGTTTAATTATTTGCTTTTTACTGTTTGTAATAACTCTAGTCCGGATTCTGTGCATTTATAACGAAAATTAGTAGTTGGAACATTCAACAATCAAAATATTATATTGAAAATATGAAAATATGAGTATTATAGTGTATAGTATATAATATTATCATATTAGTAATACGAGTATCTAAGAATATTACAGTATTTTTATCAACTTATTAAAACGATTTACAGTCTAAATGAATTCGCATTCAATTCCTCTGTCTTGCAAGCGGTGCAAAAAATTATCATTTTGCATAAAGGTGCATTGTTCAGTAATATTTTAACGAGGTTAAGCATTAATATGCTCGTGATACATCGTGTATTGATTACTCTCTCCACTCTCGATTTTCACGAGAACATAGAGTGTACCTTAGACCTGTAGCTATTTGTCAGTCTACCAACGATACCGTCGTCCTTGTTCGATGAAAGCGGTATAATCCGGCCACGATAAGCGAGTTATCGTCCGGCCAGCCGTTGAGTTTGACTTTATCGAGCCTCGCTTGGGAATTCTCGTGTCCGTCGCCAGGCGTCACAGTTTAATTCGCAATGAAGATCTTCGAGATTCTCGATCTCGCGGATTCTCAAGCCGGCAGAAGAGTGCACGTTCCGCATAAATATCTAATGCTAAACTTGTTTTCAGTGCTGCCATTTCAACGACTTATCGTTCGGAAATAGCTTCTTTAACGCATTTACCGCTGCACTTTTACGTTTTATTGTGTTTTAGTAAATACTAATACTTCACCCTAAATATTTATGCTGCAATCATTTATATTAAAAAGTGCCAATATCTACCACAAAATTTATACCGCTCGTGCGATAATGATGGCTCTGTTTTTAGTGTAATGAAATAGTTTTTCTTGTATTTTTTTCCATAACCCTGAAGTAGACCCCACACAATGATCCTATCCATACTTCTTACCATAAACCCTCCTTATCCCTCCCCGATGGAAGAAAACCACCACCTTCTCGTGGTTTCCATTGAGCAACGACACATTTTTTGTAGAACATGTCAAATTCGTATAAAAACTAATATCTATAAATGAAGTCATGATTAAAAAGGTGTCGTTGGCCAAGAGTGGTTTGGAATGATCCAGGTATAAATAAGGTCATTTAGTCGTATACAGTCTACTGGTGTTTTCTCGATACTAGCGGTAGAGACAACGGACTATAACAGCGGTGCGCTCGACTTGCCTCTACCTGAAACGGAGGTACACGGCGTAGTTTACCAGCTCATTGCGACGCCAATTTTTATGGCTCCATCTTTTTCAAAGGCTCATTTTAAAGGGGAAACTTCAGGGAATATAACCATATTTTTTTCAAAATTTAAATCACTGGGGACCGTCATCGAAAAAAACGTAAAAAAAGAATTTGTTTAAATTTTTCGACGTTATAAAGTTGATTTCCGAGGTTGAAAAAATTATTTCGTAATAGCCCAATCCTTTCCGAATAAAACAAAAAAAAATGTAGCTCCATCGGAAAATGGGCAAAAATTGAAAACTTTGAAAGTCTGCCATTTCTAAAAAAATTTGAAACCGGCAAAATGACTTAAACCCCCCCTAATTTCACATGGACTACACATATTACATTTAGAACAAAATCGACGATGGTGCCTGCAAAAAGTGATCGAGTTGGCATGGAATGACCCATAATCGTTTGGTTGAAACGAAATCATATTAATTTTATTCAATGTTATGTTATTTACTTTTATATTTAACTTATGCCGTGTCTTAAGTCGTACCCATACTTGTCAGTCGAAATAACGTCACCGCATAATAAAGAAAACATAAAAAATGTGGCAAATAAAAGAAACGCAGTAATTAATAAAAAGGAACTGACATTAAATATTGTATTAAAAAGAAGAAAAGCGGTTGGTTTTGTTTTATTTGTGGAGAAGATCGGAAGGAAAACATGGTAAAATGCTTGAAATGCAAATCATGGGTGCACGATGTAAAAAAATTTGTACGTAATGTTTGTACTAACTGAATACCTATGTGTCCTGTAAAAAGATTAATAAAAAATACGTTTTAATTATTATTGTTGCTTAATTGAATTCTTAGGTACAACTTAGGCTAAAGGTGGTACGACTTTTGAAACCGGTTACTTTAGTCGTACCGATTTAAATTTTTAAAGATTTAGTACATTTTACGTGAAAACATATAGATTTTCTAATTTCGTTATAATAAATAACAACAATATTAACACAAGTTTTGAATAACACATTTAATTTCTATTTATTTGATAAATCCTAAGTTTTATACGGTTTTTTTCTTAAGGGGTACGACTTAAGCGACTTTACCCTACATGAATAACATTTCGGTTACGAAGTTTCCACATTACTTGAGAAATTACTATATTTATTCTCCATAATGTAACCCTCGCAATGGCAGCCACGGCTATAATTATTCAAATTCCTGTGCATATATGTTTCAGATATTTTTTTAGCCTACTTCTTTGAGATTAATGCTGTTCCCCATACTGGACTTAATACAAATAGCTAATGATTCGAACTGGATACTGGAAAATTAAAATTTAGATGAAACATGGTAACAGTAGTATGATCAAACATTAAAATTCTGAACTGAGTAGTAGTGGAATGAATCAACGAAGCTTAGACATCTAAAGTCGATAAAGTAGTAAGTAGACTGAAGATCGCAATGTAAAATAAAAATTTCCTAAGTTAATAGTCGAGAACCGAAATGAACCAAAAATGTATTTTTCCTTTTAATAACTTTAAGAAATCCAAAATAGTTTAACAACATTCAGAAATTCTTCTACCTTCACAGTTTTGTATTTCGTCAAATTCATTTTCATGACAAATACATACAATTCACATTCTAGCTATAAGATAAGATATTCTGATGAATATCGTTTCTTGTAATTCTGAAATACTGTAAGTGTTGTGAGGCATTGAATGACACATAGAATTGAATGTTAAATATCGAGAAATATTAAAAGTATCCTACTATTATCGAAGAAATGATATCAATTTATAGTGTAAATGAAATGTAACATTTTTCTGATCAACTTGAAAATTTGACAATCGCTAATGCAATTATTGGATTCAAAATCGGAATTACATTTTAATTAAAGTAATGGAAATAAAAGGTTTTATACTTGAGGTTAAAATGAAGATCATACTTTTTTTTCTTTGTAATTGTTTCATCTCCACGAGTAACAGTCTTCTAGAATTTTTCGATAAAAATTTAAGAATACCGTGAGGTACCCATAAAAAAGATTTGCATATTCATAAGTGCCAATTCTCTCAAACAATTTTTCTCGATTGAATCAGACACATTATGGGGATTTATGATTTTCCCAGAAAAGGAAAAGACTAACCACCGTGAAAACGAAGATATCGACGGTATTGATGAGGCTGTACTAACAGATGGAACTTCTAATTCAAGTTAAGTAACTCGTTCGCGTTATTAAAACTCATATCCAACTTTTTAACAATCGCCGGCGAAGTTTTATAACGAATTCCAAAGTACAATCGAAATCTGCAATTTAAAGTTAACAGGAAATTTGTATTCCGCTGCTCTTTATCAGATACAAGTCTGATGGATATAAATTGCGCTCCTGCCCTTGTAAAACTACGGAATGGTGAACTCTGGTCGGAAATATACCAGGTGATTTCTAGTATTCATAGAATATTTGATTTCTTTCGTTTAATTCCCTACAATTATATGAATCGAAATAATTGATGTCTTTTAAACCATTAAATGCAATGAATTGAAAATTATAAGGGAATAATATGACTACCGCTCTGTGAGATAGAAAATTATTTTTTACCATAAACTATATTTTCATGATATTAACAAGACAAAACAGTAACATTAATATAATTGCGTAAACAAGAATTCAGTAGACACTTGTTGCTATAATGTGGATTTTTATGCAAAATAAAACTTCCTGTTTCCAAAATCAAGTTAGAATAGAATTGAGTTTTTAGAATAGAATTTGGTTCATTAAAAATTTATTTCTTCGATTAATAATTTTATCACGTTCAAGATAACACAACATTGTTTTTAAATTCTTCTGCTGTTTTTGAGTTTATTTTGACCAGAGATGCAAACGTATTATAATTTAAATTAATTAAAGTAAGTGAGACGATTACATCAATGTATTATAAATACAATGTTCTAAAAATTAAAGACATTTTCCATAGAAAAACCTGAGCATTAAGAGGAATCACAATGAAATACTGATACAGTAACTTTTTGATCTAAGTCACACGGAGGTATGCGATCTTTGTCAGTTCGCCTAACCCCTCCATTGGGGGAGCATACAATGTGAGGGTCCACGAAGCTTCGGCTGCCTCGGTCGCCTAGTAGTGTAAACATGCCGCGTAATCCGATACCGGTCGAGTATATCGGTGTAAACCACTACTAATCAAATTACAAAACTTCTTTATTTTTCATTATTTTTTACGAGACTTTCAGTAACTTATTTGTGGCATTTTTGTGATTAAAATGACATTAAACACGATATAACTTGAACTGTATTTACGGTTTAATTGATGCCATGTACACTGACATTTGGACGTGGAAGAGGATAGAAGTCCGTGTTTACATACCGTCCTTTTCTACGTTTGGCGCGGTTGTCGAGGTCAAAAGTAGTAGTGATACACGATATATGTACGTGCACGGACCCGAGAATCGGACTTAGATCCAGATTTTACCATATCTTCCTTTTGGACTAAAGAAACCAAAGTTACATCAGCGATCATAATAGAAATGTATTAATTGACTACAAAGTATTGTCGTTATTCTTTACACCAAGGAGATGGTGTTAGTTAAGAAATAAATGTTATAAATAAACACAGAATTAATAATAATATTCTTAAACAACAATATCGAAGGATAGTGTCATAATTTATAAAACTTAATATAACTGTTTGCACTATAATGTGAAGTCAGACTCGTGATGAAGATTTCGAACAGAATCTATTACATACGTGTATTATTCATATTTTTTAAACGAAATAAAATTCTATTTTATTGATGCGTACGACACCCAGGAAATTAAATAACGATTTTCGAATATTAATTTTAACAGACGTACAGTTTAAGTGTTTTTTCATTGCATGGGTCATTCCATGTAGCACTAAGTTGTTTGAAAATATTTCTGTTGCTATTCTGCATGTCATGAGCAGCTATACGGATTGAAATATTCGCAGGCCATAATATGATACCGTTAAATAATTTAAAACGACCTGTATAACAATCGAACGGAATATATCGTGCATATGTCAGTCATGAAGTGGTCGGCCGCGATCGTTACCGCTGCTGGCCATTTAAAACAAATTCACACGGCGGCTTTCCATTCCCTTTTTCATCTGGCCGGGCCGTTGTCGGCCTGATCTGTTTCGCAGTCAGCGAATTTCGCGCGTCCTCGTGTTGGAACATCCGTTGGTCGGACACCAGCATCAATAAAACTAGCTCAGCGACGTTTCTGATCCGGTAAACAACCGGTTCTAGTATTCTTTGCCTGTTCCAGTGACAGCGTTGAAAACTGCACCGCGCTAGAATTCGAATTTTCACTCAGCCTCCCTACCGAAAACAAATACTTCCAACAATTTTTCGATTATTTATTTCACTGCGTCAATCATTCACGACTAGACTGTGGAACTTTGTGCAAAATATATATATATATATATATATATATATATATATATATATTCTACGTCGATTGCAAGAAACAGGAGCTAAGTAACAATTCTTCAGTTGTTTTTACAATTCTAATAAATTTAACATATGCTTACATTCATTATTTCCCTTGATCTTAATACTGCTTTCATAATAATGATTACTACATGTATCGAGTTGTTAAAATGCCTTTTTTTTAATTTTTTACAAAAATTTCTAGAGATATTTTTAGTTTTTCCAATATACTAACAGATATCAACAAAAATGTTCACATTCTCAATGCTTTATTCAATTTAGTCATTGTTTAAACACATTTCTGAACTCTGGATCATTAATTTATATCAGATGTTTTCAAATTTTCATAGAATGACACATTATAATTAATTAATAGTTGATCCTTTGCAGCAATTATTTACATCGTGATCATTTTATGAGAATTTGTGCTTTTCTTTGCGGGGATTTTTTGCAACATTTTTATATTCTGCAAAATTTAAAGCAACTGTAAGATTGTTACTATCATAGCGCAAAGTATTTTTCGAACTAATATTCGCATTCTTAAACATTTTTAAATTCAATTCTTCCAATAGCTATCTATACTGTAGCTCTAATTATTATTCAAAAATTCTTTACAGTAGAATATCTTTTTAAAACTTTGCAGAAACAACTAAAGCTTCCTTCAGAAATTAGGAAGATTAGTTTACTAGATGGCGCGTAGAAATTTAAAATAATTATAATTTGTTGAAATCATGGATCAAATAATGTTAGTAATTTTTTATATATCTCAGCTGATATTCATTTAAAATATATCGGCAGATGGATGTGAATTATGTGTATTCTCAAAATTTCATCATCGATTTGTTTTGAGCCTATAAAAAATACGGAACACATGTTAACCCTTCTGTAAATAAACAGAATGTATGTATAAATAACTTTAAATTTTAATGATTAAGCCTCGTACGTTCCTCAGGTGAAAATTTACCAATTTTCTTGTGTCATTATTAGACTGCGAATCTTTATGGAAAATACAAATTTTCTGCATCAATTACAAAGTACAGAAATGAAATAAAAATTTATTTTTTCCATCAATAATTCTAATAAGTTAATAATAACACAGCGATACTCTTAAATCCCTTTTATCCTTCTACTATTTCATGTTTCACCAGCCCATTTTTGTCATAAATGCATAATATCGGCAGTCTAGTCATTATAGATGTTATAAAATTGGTTATATCTTTGTTGATGTGTCACAATTTGATATACTTAATGTGTAAAATAAGATTTAATATTTTTAAAACTGTTTCACCTGAACCGAAATTATGAATATGTGAGTCTACGTAACAATGTACTACGAGTAGGATACTTGACCGCATGAATTGATTCGCAAGAATACGTACAAATTATTAATGAAAAACATAGAAATGGATACCCAGGTTGCCTGTAAAAGATCGAATGGCAGATTAAAATGTTGGAAATCCTAAAAGAATTAAAAGCTCGTTATACAGTGTAATCCTAGAAAAGTATCGTCACAGTAATTTTAAAATAGAATTAAATCAATTCTCTTATTAAGAAACAAACCATAACTGCAGGAATTTCAAACCGGTATGATTTTGGTGACGGTATTACGACTATAAAGCTATACCGAAACCGATATCGCACCGAATGCCCGAATACCAGAACCGATATACTACCAAAATGCCTGAATACTGAAACCGGTACATAATCGCAACCGATATATTACCGAAAAGCGAAATAAATACGGGTATTTTCGGTTCTGTCGTAAATGCCAATAAGTTCGCCACAGTCCCCTCACCAGAAGATAGGTAGGATTTCGGAGCAACATGCCGCCGATGCAGAGTTCCATCGCGAGGCGCCGAGAACGGACGCTACAAGAGAGCTACAGTGGGCCGAATTAATATTCGAACACTCTCTACAATATTAACACTTTGCCGTCCGCACGTCTCGCAAAAATTTCTTCGCTTGGCGCCGGCCGTTCTTGAGGTTATCGGGTGATTATAAATTTTCAAGTATTACTAATGTCATCGTTACCTCTCATGAGTTTTCAATCCTGCCCCTATTTTCATGAAATTTAGAAGATATACATATGTAAATATTAAATATTAATAGTAAATAGTAAATGGTAAATATTAAATAATGCGCAATTAACACTATGCCGTCCAGTACACCACTGTGGTGTCGCCGGCCGTTGAGCAATAATTTCTGCGCGGCACCACTGTGGTGTCGCTGGACGGCAATTTTTTGAGATGTTAGAAGGATTAGTTTACTAGGTAACGTGTAAATAATTATTTATAAAAATAGATATTGATCAAAATTGTGAAGAAAAAAGTAAACGTCACGATTTTTAACTTTTGTATCTGTGCCTGTAATGAAAATTTAAAATATACCTTTTGTAGATCTCCGTAAGTTATATACATACGCAAAGTTTCATCGGAGTCGGATAATGTTGCTATGAGCTACGAACATTATAAGATGAGAGCTTAAGGGTGAAAGTCGCAGATTTTTGGACTTTTCAGGGAATTTAGCCATTATGGGAGCAATTTCAAATGTTTGTAGCTCATAATTAACCGAGTTCGATGAAACTTTGTACAAGTGTATAACTTACCTAGACCTAAGAAAAGCAGTCATTTAAATTTTCGTTAGTGACACAGATATAAAAGTTAAGAATTGTGATCTTTACATTTTTCATCGCAATTCCGATCAATAGCAATTTTCGGAAAAAATTATTTACGTGCTAACTAGTAAAATAATCCTTCTAACATCTCAAAAAAGCTACAGTCGTTTAGTTTAATGTTAACAGAGTTAATGTATTGTAAAGAGAGTCCGAATATTAATTCGGGCCACGGTATATTGTCCGCAGACTGTGTGCGGAATGCCTGAACACTTTGTGCTGGCTACAAACCATTGTTCGTCAGTCTGGACAGGGCTTTAGCTTCAGTATTACAGCAATATAAATACCATGCATATACATTACAAATCTTTGTCTAAAAATATTATGAAAATTGTATTGTAATACAATAAGAAAACCGAAAGAATTACCGGTAAATATAGGGTAAAAATAACGACATTTTCGTATTTCGGTTTCTATAAGAGTATTGTAGTACAGTGACCTATGAAGATATTTGAACGCTCTCTATATCAGGATGACTTTTTAAAATTGGACAAACGATTGTATTTTATTTAGCAATTACAAGTGTTGATTTACCAAATGACGTGCAAAAAAGATTTTGAAAGAATTACAAGAAAAAATTGAAAAGGCACTTTGTAAAACTTTTTTATTTTATTTAACGGATTTATGTAGCATCATTTGACTCCGTAATGAAAATTTAAAATACAGCGTGGTCCTTTTAAGTAAGGCCACCTAAATATCTCTTCAGATTATTGTGATGCAACAAATATTTTTTACGTAATGTGCATAGTGTCAAAGGACCAATATTTGGCAAGAATAATTTTTCCCCAAGATCATTTTTGTCGGAATTATGAAGGTCATCGGTGTTATTTGACACATAACTACAGTTTTTTATTATTGCATCGTGTAGCCAATCGATATTTAGATATGTATGATATTATTACCTTAAAATGACCTTGATCTTCGAAAATTAAAGTTTAACGTAAAACTTATGTCGAATATCTTTGGCCAAGACTCCTGAACCTGTGAATGCTAAGAAAATATTTTTTATCACACATCAAGGTCAATTCAAGGTCATGTTATTATACATATCTGAATGTATTTTTCAATCAGCTACACGATGTAATAATAAAAAACTGTAGTTATGCGTCAAAAAACACCGATGACCTTGACAACACCGAAAAAAATAACCTTAGGAAAAAATATTCCTGCCAGATATTGGTCCTTCCACACTATGCACATTGCGTAAAAAATATTTATTGCATTACAATAAGCTGAAGAGATATTTAGGTGGACTTACTTAAAAGTAACAGCCTGTATATGTCTTGTAGAACTATGTTAGTGGTGAAACTAGCAGTTTTTCACGACTTTTATTCAGTTCTTGCTGAAAGTCCTCAGATTCTTACATCTTTCAAACCGACTTTGATGAAATTTTCTGCATGCATATCACTGACATAGATCCACAAAGCACATATTTTAAATTTTCATTAAAAATTAAAGAGGTGTCGAATAAACTAAGTTTAAAAACTGTCTTATTTACTTTTTTGATATAATTCCTACCCAATTGCAATTTTTTCAAAACCATTTTTGCACATCATTTAGAAAAGCAATGCTTTTAATTACTCAAAGAAAGATAAGTCGTTTGGAGCAATGTTAAAAAAGTTATTCGCAGTGTTAAGCAAACTTAAACTAGTATATTTTAAAAATACCGGTATAAATCCGTGCACGAATGTGATATACATTTAACAAAGTTACCGACTAATTCCTGGCAGCAAAATTGTCAGGCAATCCTTCTGAACTGGATTAAAAGTCCACGAAATTCGTGTTGGCTTGTCGTCGGTAGATTGGAGAAAATAAATCAGGGCGTAAAACTGTCTACCGGTCTGCTGTCGCCAGGTCTGCCAGGGATATCAGAGATATCACAAGCGGTCCTCGATTACTAAACACGCCGGTTCGACGAGCTGTGCTCGTATCTCGCCCGTAGTTCACGTAATTTTACGATACAACGATTTACAGTTCGTGCTCGCACGGCTCCTGACTGACCTGACGTTTGAGCGACATATATACCGAGGGTATGTAGTATGAAGTTTTTTCGAAACGGGAGAGGCACATGGCACGCGGCATCGTAAACGGGAGTTTACTTCCGTGAGAATATTTCCGGTGTTCGTAAATACGCGGGGAGAGGGCTGACTCGCAGCCGTCGCGATCGCGCGCGAATTTCAGTTCCGGCAAGTTTACAACGATCGCTCGTTCTAAGCAGCTGTGCCGCGGGACTCATTGAAATCCACGTATTTTCGAAAGTTGCGCTTCGCAAATTGTCCCGCCATTGCCACCGGTGACGCTTTTCTCTTTGTTTCTCTGTCTCTCTGTCTATTTCATCCTCTATCAGTCTCTCTTTCTCTCCCTATCGCCTTCTCGTCGTCTATTTTCCCTCTTTGTCCTACCCACGACAACGCTCGTGCCCTAATATTCGTCACCAACCTGCGGATCTTTATGCATGAATGGTACCCGCAAATTTGTAGAATAAAGCGCATCATAAAAGAAGTAAAGTATACCCTCCCATATGCGAAATAACAGGGACACAAAAGTGTTTAGATAACGGAATTTTCGGCTAACAGAACAATCACTTTTCTGACATTAAATCTTATTCATTTAAGATTCGGTCGTTATGATTAAAATATCGCTGCCAAACGCTGTTCGGGTAACAAAACGTTCTGATATTAGCGTATTCAGATAAGGGAGGCTCTACTGTATTACTGAAATGGCTTTTAACAATTTGATGACCGAAGCTTATAATTTAAGATCGTACTCTCCGAGCAAACTATACGTATAACATGCACAAAACGAGAGTGGGGACAGTTTTGGGAAAACAAACGAGAAATAATATTTTTGGATTGCATAGTGTCAGTGGATTGTTATAACTATTTAATTATCATTTAAGAAAGCTAGTAGCATGTGCTACTACTACGTCAACCGCTTTTAGTTTTTGCATTTGGAGAAACACGCTACTACATCATCCGGCATCAAAGTGTTAACAGTTGAGTGGATCATTCAGTTTTATGAAAATCGTCCGGAAAATTAGAAATCAATATGCTATATGTAAACAGTATACAAATAACTTCTTCAAATGTAAAATGTGAAGCACCTTATCCTACGACATTAAATTACTCGTACTATATGAAAAACACTTTATACAGTTATCCTTACACCAAATGTTAGGAGGTATAATAAATGTGTGATTGTTTCGGCGCACAGGTTCGATCATTTTATCTTCGCAATAAATGTATTTGTGTATGACCAGTCCTTATAAATCGTTATACATCGAGCACAAACATTTGATCGAATATGGATGGTATATTTTATGTTGCCATTAGAAATTGTACAATATTTTTATGCTGCATACTTGATTTCTATTGTTGATAATGATGCATGAATGAAGACAAATTTTTTTATATTATAAACAACTGTAAGGTATAATAATTTCGATTTGTGTTTCCTGTTGTGTTGTAAGCGTAGAATTCAACCCTTACGTCAGGGATGGCCATTTTTGTCTCAATTGAGGCCAAACCGTTTCCGCCATAGCGCCCACTGTCCCCGACCAGCGTCCGCCGATAACACAGAGCAGGCATGTCCAGAAGTAGCTCAATTGTAGGAAAACTCGAGGGAGACGCCTACTTCTCCCGCCCGCGCGTCTCGCTCCCCGTGGCGGCCGTAGTCCTCCGAGCTCCTCAGACCCGTGCCTACCGTGGGTCCGAGAGTCGCCCCAACGCGCCACACGCAGTACATATTACAAGCGGTAGGCACGGGTCTGAGGAGCTCGGAGGACTACGGCCGCCAAGGGGAGCGAGACGCGCGGGCGGGAGAAGTAGGCGTCTCCCTCGAATTTTCCTACAAGTGAGCTACTTTTGGATATGCCTGACATAGAGGAAGGACACCCTCCGCCCGTCGGGAGCAGTGATGGTATATGGTCCCGGTTTTTTCGCGCATGCGCGACTAAACGCAGGAACGTATGTACGTCTTATGTTTGTGGGGAAAGTAGGGGAGAACTGTTATTGGCGGCAACCGGACAGAAGAGTGCAAGATATATTTATATATTATATGTACATACACATAAAATTTTAATATACCATACGCATGTTAAACATTCCTATCTGAAAATCGAAAAAAAATTTGCGAAACTATGCGGGGTGACCAAGGTACCCCATTTTAGCCCAACTTTGAACTTTACTGACGTTAAAATCGTCGCGCATGCGCGAGAAAACCGAGACCATATACCATCACTGGTCGGGAGCAGTGTGCAGCCCTCGCGCATCGCAGCTACGAGGAGCGCCATGTGCGCCGCACAGTGGGCCAAACCGATGAAATCTGTGTCAAAATCAAGGAACTTTCGATAGAAATGAGATAGAGCGATGAAATTTTTTTTAAATTAAAGCTGAAACTTTGCAGAATATGAAATAATTATAGAGATTATGATACGAACGTTTTTTAACCTTGAAAAAATTCGTTAAACTTGCACAATTTCAAGAAAATTGTGGTTTTTTCAATACCACGCGTGGTAAAAATTTTTTTTTAACATGCTATACAACATTTCCCGTGGATTTTTTCACGCTGATTTCAAATCTGGTTTCAAAATTTGTCTATAACTTCAGAATTTTTCAAAAAATCGATTTTAGTGAACAAAAACCAATGAAATCATCATTTTTTCGTTGAAATGATTTGATAACCCACTAATTTGAAGGTATATTGGATTCTCATATATAAAAAAACAATAAAATTATACATAAAGAAGTATTTGATCGTTTATTTGACGTATATCACTTTATGAACGATCGCGCGACGTATCGTTGCAAGTGTCGCTGGCACTCCTCGTAGGCTATGTGTGACTGTAATGTAATTTAAATTAGATATTTAGTATCCATAATTATATTTTCATTTACAAAGGAAGTAAGGTAAGTATTTAATCTTTCTAACTTACTTCACATAAACGAATTTTTTAACTTCTGCTGATACCTTGTGTTTTTTTTTTTGGAAGATCGATCGATTATGCTACGATTCATTTGCATATTCGGAATAATAAGCGATAGGTAATGGAAACTGTACTGGTATTTATATCTCAACACTTGTAAAAAATATTTCTATGAGGAAAGTACTGATGCATAAGCAGCAGTGTCGAGCATGTACTTGAAATGTGAGAGATCGAATATTAAATACTTACCTTACTTCCTTTGTAAATGAAAATATAATTATGGATAATAAATATCTAATTTAAATTACATTACAGTCACACATAGCCTACGAGGAGTGCCAGCGACACTGACAACGATACGTCTCGTGATCGTTCGTAAAGTGATATACGTCAAATAAACGATCAAATACTTCTTTATGTATAATTTTATTGTTTTTTTATATACGAGAATACAATATACCTTCAAATTAGTGGGTTATCAAATCATTTCAACGAAAAAATTATGATTTCATTGGTTTTTGTTCATTAAAATCGATTTTTTGAAAAATTCTGAAGTTATGGACAAATTTTGAAACCAGATTTGAAATCAGCGTGAAAAAATCCACGCGAAATGTTGTATAGCATATTAAAAAAAAAATGTTTCCGCGCGTGGTATTAAAAAAACCACAGTTTTCTTGAAATTGTGCGTTTAACGAATTTTTTCAAGGTTAAAAAACGTTCGTACCACAATCTCTATAATTATTTCATATTCTGCAAAGTTTCAGCTTTAATTTAAAAAGAATTTCAGCACTCTATCTCATTTCTATCGAAAGTTCCTTGATTTTGACACAGATTTCATCGGTTTGGCCCACTGTGCGCCGCAGCCGCTTGCATTCTCAGGCACGTGAGAAACAAAAAAGGAAATAGAGTCGCGCGTGTCAAGTACGCAGGTACGTATGGTGGGGGCTATGAAGACGTGAGGCACGCACAATCGTGACGCAGGCGCGTGCTGCTTGACAGAGAGGTTGGTGGGAGAAGCAGGCGTTTTAGGGGCCCCTACCGTACCCATCACTGCCATATGTCAATGTCAATACCCAAAAATGTCTATGACGTTCAATAACATTACAATCCTCCTACTTTATATTTTCAGTTCAAACAATTATCAAAGAGAATATAAACCTATAGCAATTTTAAAAATAATTTGCAGATGAATACTCAGGTACCCGAGTATTAACATAAGTATAAACAATAGTTAAGATATTTAAACTATTTGAAATTTTGACCAGCCTTCGTGACCTATCACCTGAGATTTCTACTTCTGAATCATTATTACCTAGCGTCTTCTTTCTCAGCCTTCTTCTAGACTCTAGCATTCAACTCTCTCTAAACTCCCTCCCTCTCTTTTGATCGCGTTAACCCACTTCGGCTTTTTGTTTATAATTCGCGGAACAGACGGCTTTGGATGGCGAAAGTTTCGTTAGCGACAAACGGCGCCGTCGACTTCATTGAGAGGAATTTAATGAACTCTTCGTGGTGAACGACTTCGTTCGTTGAACTAGGTCGGGCAATGGACAAAGAGAATAGTTTTAACGAGTGGAACGAAGACACTAGATAACGATTCGATAGCTGACTTTCGCATTCCGGTCGCAGGTTTTGGATTTGATAATGGTACGCGTTAACTGGCAACGACTGAACAAGGATGGTAACGGCGACAGGTCCTTCTGAGCGCGACGTTACCATTGGCCGAGCCGGAATCCTTCCGCTGTCTCGCTATTGGTCCGTGTTTTTCGTTAATAACTCCTTAACAAAGCCGAGGCAGCTGTTTTCGTAAAAGAAAAAGTTATTTTAAATAACCTCTGGAACCACCCATTTCAAGGATTTACATTCTTGAAACACGAAACATTTGCACCCGTGGTGAAATGGAACTCAATAAGACTTATTTTATCACTAGATACAAAGTACAATAGGGATCTAGTGCATTTTGATGTGAAGACTGCCTTTATATATAGTAACCAACAGAAAGAACTATATATGCAACATCCACTTGGCTATAAAGATGGTACAGATGAAGTATGCAAGTTTCTTACAGGACTTTATGGTTTGAAACTGTTGATAATGTAGATCAATAACAGGCGAACATTATACCACAGACGAGGTCGTCTGTGATTATACTGACCGAATTGCCGACCGCGGTGTTAATATTAAAACACCCGAAAAGATGTCGCGATCTATCGATTACCACTAGATTTACGGGGCCCATCAAAATGACGGATTCAAAAATTTTTAATTTACGATTATTAAGAGTGTAAGGAGGTATTCGTGAGGAATTATTAAATAGATTTATTTTTTTGTGTACATATTACAATAAAAATCGCTGAAAATCTAAGTAAATACAATTTTATTATTTTTATAAAGCAATGTAAAATAATCAAATTTAGTGCTCCGTAAACCTAGTGTTAACAATCTGCAACGTTGGTAAAATAAATCGAGTGTGCTTGTACGTACCACATTCAGAAGACGAATCATTATTCTATATTTTGTACTCCATGGCAGTTTAATAAGTAAAATATAATATATACACGGTGGCCCACATAACTCTGAACAGCTCAATATCTCAAAAACTATGCCATCGATTTTAAAGTTCTTAGTCTTAAATTGCATGGAACTGAAGGGCCTTTCTGACTACATAAACGTGAAGTGGCCTCCCTTCCCCTTTAACGGGGGAGGGGAGGTACCTTTGTAATTTTAAATGGAACCCCCTATAAAATGTTACATATTTAGATTCTACAGGAAAAAACAGGTCAATTTTGTCTGAAACATTTTTTTGTCAGATGCTTCCATGATGAGATATAACAGTTTGAAGTTTCGAGTTGTAGGTACTTGAAGCTCTCGGAAATAGCGTTATGGAATTATACGCGCTTGAGTCCATTGCTTATTCATGAAGAAACACAAACAATAATATTTACAATTCTTGAGTTTGACTCACTTATCTATGAAAACGTTTTCAGTTTAGAGCTGTTATTCAAGCAGTAACATTGTGATTATGGCTACTTTTGACACAGAAGTGAATATGTTATTAACGTTAGGTGAATGCCAACAAAATTATCGGCGTGCAGCAGTGATGTTTTTTGAACGTTATGGGATCAAAAAATGTCATGCAACATTTCATAATTTAGAAAAGCGGCTTCGCGAGCACGGTGAATTGTGTAAAAAAACTCGCAATAAACTTAAAGCTGTCACTAATGAAAATAATAGTGTCAGTATTCTTGATGCAATTACATTAAATCCTCATATTAGTCAACGTACACTTGTACAAACATCACATATTAGTCGTTCATCGATTCAACGAATTTTGAAACGGCAAAAGTATCATCCATATCTCATGGTTTTATCACAAGAGCTTTCGATAGCAGATTACGATCACCGCGTAAGATTTTGTGCGTGGCTGCAGGGTGTTGTGGAAAATGACTTTTTGTGCAAAATACTTTTTTCCGATGAGGCCACTTTTATGAATTCAGGGCATGTAAATAGACATAATTTGCATTATTGGGCCGTGGAAAACCCAAATTGGATGCGATGTGTTCCCTTTCAACATCGATGGTCTTTAAATGTTTGGTGTGGCCTAATAGGAGATTTTGTGATTGGACCTTATTTTTTTCAAGAAACTGTAACATCTGCGAGTTATTGTGATTTATTAAAAAATCATTTGCCTGCGCTTTTGGAAGATGTGCCACTGCACGTTAGAAGAGAAATGTGGTTCCAACAAGACGGCGCTCCTCCACATTTTGCAATCATCACCAGGCAATTTTTCAACGAAAAATTTGGGAACAAATGGATAGGTCGTGGGGGACCTCGTCAATGGCCTCCTCGATCCCCCGATCTAACACCATCAGATTTTTTCTTATGGGGATATTTAAAGGACAAAGTTATGTTTGAACCACCGACGACAAAAGAGGATATGAAACAAAGAATACGTGACGCTTACGCTTCAGTGACTCCCGAAATATTAAAAAATGTTTGAACAACTTTGTTGTTTCGAGTAAATAAATGTTTACCAGCCCGTGGTGGACATTTTGAACATTTAATTTAAAGTACATTTTACTTCTTCACGAATAAGCAAAGGACTCAAGCGCGTATAATTCCATAACGCTATTTCCGAGAGCTTCAAGTACTTACAACTCGAAACTTCAAACTGTTATATCTCATCATGGAAGTATCTGACAAAAAAATGTTTCAGACAAAATTGACTTGTTTTTTCCGGTAGAATCTAAATATGTAACATTTTATAGGGGGTTCCATTTAAAATTACAAAGGTACCTCCCCTCCCCCGTTAAAGGGGAAGGGAGGCCACTTCACGTTTATGTAGTCAGAAAGGCCCTTCAGTTCCATGCAATTTAAGACTAAGAACTTTAAAATCGATAGCATAGTTTTCGAGATATTGAGCTGTTCAGAGTTATGTTGGCCACCCTGTATATAAGCGTATTAAAGTTCAAGATCATGGAAAATGAAAGTACACAAGGTCCCAGAAGATTTTGGACTGAATCGATCAAAGTCTGATCCTTGTATACAGGGTGTCCGTCTATAATTGTCAGAGCAAATATTTCGTAACTGGTTACAGTTACAAGAAAGTTTAATAAGACAAATTTGTACGGTTTTAAGTCTACTATAAAGTGCATGTAAAATATTTTTCTTTACTCGTGACATTTGCGAGTTGTGAAGTTCGCCATCGTTTTATAAGTTTTAGAAGTAGGAGTCATTTTCAGTCAAAATCATATTTTAAGTTTAAGTTTAAAAATACAATCCAGTTTACTTCTTCGATACCTCAGATGCCGATTATCTCATAAACAATGCATAATATCAATTTTTTACCAAATATGATTTTGACTGCAAATAACTTCTACTTCATAAATGTATAAAAAATGGGGGTATGAATTTAAAAAAACGATGGTGACCTTCATAACTCGCAAAGGTCACGAATAAAAAAAATATTTTACATGCACTTTATAGCAGACTTAAAACGGTGCAAATTTGTCTTATTCAACTTTCTTGTAACTTAAACCAGTTACGATATAAATATTTGCTCTGACACTTATAGACGGACACCCTGTATATTATTCTACATGTGACAATGAACGAACGATACTGAGACTCTACGTTGATTGAATTATTATGTTCCACAGCCAAACCTATAATCGAATCGCTTATACAATTTATGAAGCAAAAATTCAAGATTCAATTGGAAGATGCTAATTATTTTGTACGAATACAAATATACAGTAACAGAGACAAAGGATTTTTAATTTTGTGCGGATGGGACCGTTCGAAGCCAACCATACCGTGGGGCAGAGTTGCTGTCGCGATAGTAGTTTGAAATTGCCAGCGTACAATTGCGCAAAATTTGCGTAAATGTATATATGGGACGCATATACGTATGTGTGTTCATCGACCACAGCGATGTGTTTACGTGGGACACATATATGAGTCTTTCGGATCTATCAGTTGTTTTCGCCGAACGCACATACGAGTTCATCGGCCAGATTGATGGTTTACGCAGAATACATATATGCACCCACAGTCTACAAAGGTGTAAAATAGCATCAAGAGCCCTATGTCCGAAGAGTGTTAGACAAATGTAACATGTTGGATTGTAAAATTGTTTCAATACCTGCAAACGTAGACCTAAAACTACAAAATTCTTGTTGAATCAACGAATCGAATATAAGATGTAAGGTAGCTGATGATAGCTTAATATTCGTAGCGACAGTTATAAGACCAGATATAGATTTTATTTGCAGCAAATTATCCCAATATTTGGAGAATATTGATAATAATTATTGGATTGCTGTGAAGAGAATTATGAGGTATCTGAAAGGCTCAATTAATTCAAGTGTTGTATTTGATGCAAGTAACCTTCTAGGATACTGTGATTCAGATTATGCAGGTAATTTGGACAATATAAAATCCACAAGTGAATACATTTTTACTCTGAATTGAGGAGCCATTACTTAGAGTTCAAGATTGCAAAAGACGGTTGCATTATCGACTACTGAAGCAGAGTATATATCAATGGCAGAAGCTGCTAAAGAAGCAATATGGATAATTAATTAAAGAATTAAATTTTCAGAATGAACTTGTACCTATACAGGGTGGCCCACATAACTCTGAACAGCTCAATATCTCGAAAACTATGCCATCGATTTTAAAGTTCTTAGCCTTAAATTGCGTGGAACTGAAGGGCCTTTCTGACTACATAAACGTGGAGTGGCCTCCCTTCCCCTTTAACGGGGGAGGGGAGGTACCTTTGTAATTTTAAATGGAACCCCCTATAAAATGTTACATATTTAGATTCTACAGGAAAAAACAAGTTAATTTTGTCTGAAACATTTTTTTGTCAGATACTTCCATGATGAGATATAACAGTTTGAAGTTTCGAGTTGTAGGTACTTGAAGCGCTCGGAAATAGCGTTGTGGAATTATACGCGCTTGAGTCCTTTGCTTATTCATGAAGAAGTAAAATATACTTTAAATTAAATGTTCAAAATGTCCACCACGGGCTTGTAAACATTTATTTACTCGAAACAACAAAGTTGTTCTAACATTTTTTAACATTTCGGGAGTCACTGAAGCGCAAGCGTCACGTATTCGTGGTTTCATATCCTCGTTTGTCGTCGGTGGTTCAAACATAACTTTGTCCTTTGCATATCCCCATAAGAAAAAATCTAATGGTGTTAGATCGGGGGATCGAGGAGGCCATTGACGAGGTCCCCCACGACCTATCCATTTGTTCCCAAATTTTTCGTTCAAAAATTGCCTGGTGATGATTGCAAAATGTGGAGGAGCGCCGTCTTGTTGGAACCACATTCCTCTTCTAACGTGCAGTGGCACATCTTCCAAAAGCGCAGGCAAATGATTTTTTAATAAATCACAATAACTTGCAGATGTTACAGTTTCTTGAAAAAAATAAGGTCCAATCACAAAATCTCCTATTAGGCCACACCAAACATTTAAAGACCATCGATGTTGAAAGGGAACACATCGCATCCAATTTGGGGTTTCCACGGCCCAATAATGCAGATTATGTCTATTTACATGCCCTGAATTCATAAAAGTGGCCTCATCGGAAAAAAGTATTATGCACAAAAAGTCATTTTCCACAACACCCTGCAGCCACTCACAAAATCTTACGCGGTGATCGTAATCTGCTATGGAAAGCTCTTGTGATAGAACCATATGATATGGATGATACTTTTGCCGTTTCAAAATTCGTTGAATCGATGAACTACTAATATGTGATGTTTGTACAAGTGTACGTTGACTAATATGAGGATTTAATGTAATTGCAGCAAGAATACTGACACTATTATTTTCATTAGTGACAGCTTTAGGTTTATTGCGAGTTTTTTTACACAATTCACCGTGCTCGCGAAGCCGCTTTTCTAAATTATGAAATGTTGCATGGCATTTTTTGATCCCATAATGTTCAAAAAACATCACTGCTGCACGCCGATAATTTTGTTGGCATTCACCTAACGTTAATAACATATTCACTTCTGTGTCAAAAGTAGCCATAATCACAATGTTACTGCTTGAATAACAGCTCTAAACTGAAAACGTTTTCATAGATAAGTGAGTCAAACTCAAGAATTGTAAATATTATTGTTTGTGTTTCTTCATGAATAAGCAATGGACTCAAGCGCGTATAATTCCATAACGCTATTTCCGAGAGCTTCAAGTACCTACAACTCGAAACTTCAAACTGTTATATCTCATCATGGAAGCATCTGACAAAAAAATGTTTCAGACAAAATTGACCTGTTTTTTCCTGTAGAATCTAAATATGTAACATTTTATAGGGGGTTCCATTTAAAATTACAAAGGTACCTCCCCTCCCCCGTTAAAGGGGAAGGGAGGCCACTTCACGTTAATGTAGTCAGAAAGGCCCTTCAGTTCCATGCAATTTAAGACTAAGAACTTTAAAATCGATGGCATAGTTTTTGAGATATTGAGCTGTTCAGAGTTATGTGGGCCACCCTGTATATTGCGATAAACCCGGGTTGACGATGAACCCGGAATTCTATCAACGGACCAAGCATATTGATGTTCGGTACCATTTTATTCGAGAAACAGAGAGGAATCATTAAATCAGTATAAAATATCTGCAAACAGAAGATCAACCTGCAGATATGTTCACGAAACCTTTACCGACATTAAGATTGCAACGCTGCCTGGAATTAATAAGTTTCGAGCAAGGAGCAGGAAGGGATGTTAAACCTGACGCCAAATAAGAAGGTACCTGACAAATGACGAGTATCAGACTTTATCCTCGTACATAACGTAACAGAACTCGTTCATTGGCTAATCCCCTACACGCGCTTAAGACGATACAAATCACAAATTGCTTGCCTTCCGGTATATGAAAATTCATGATGTTTGGGCGATCGAGTGGGGTAGCAGAGACTTTATAACAAGGCAACCGCGCAATGAGATGCGCGAAACAGTTTCCTCCTTATTTGGTGTCAACTATAAGTATTAGGAACTTCAGATGGTAGATGCTCTTTGCTGAAACGAGTCTGTATCAGTTTTATTCAGTATTCTTCTTAATGTTCATGTGCTATCGGTCTGTTCATCTTTTCTTTTCTCTTCTCATGACATTCTGCTGACATACCGTTATTTCTTGTATCATTACTAATATCGGCACTGTTAGTATAATAAAATATTATTGTAACCACAAAACAATGGTTGATAAAGAGGTTCAAATAAATAAACAGTTATAAATGATTCATTAGGTAAGATACGAATAAATATTAAATGAGATACTAACGATTTATGTAAGATTATCATAAGAAATTATATAATATGAAAAGTGTAGATATTTTATAAAAGATAGAATGAAAAAAAATCAATTCAAATCAATAATTCGGAACATAGTTCATCTATTCTACATTTATGCGACCCAAATTTAGAAATTAGTTGACCATGTGATCTGAAATACGATTTCGATATTGTGTCTGATCATTATTCACTTGTTCTACTTATAGTGACTGTTGGCTATGGTTCAATATGATATATTTTTATGCTGATACTATTATGTTCTAGTTACATTTTGTAGACATTTGAAGTGCACTATTAAGGTTCACAAAAATGAATACAACTTAACATAAATATTAAAATTTATGTACAAATACTGATACTTTCACATTCGTCACAACCGGTAACGAGAGCTATTCAAGTACAGTATATATGCGACTTGTTTAAAAATTTCGGAAAGAAAATCCAATTAAATTCTACTACCAACTATGCAATTTAACAATGTTATTCGACATGTATTTAGAAAGAAGATTGGAATTAAATACATCATGTACGCCTGTATAAACCTCACCTCACCTTGGATAAGCTTAATTAAAAAATAACTTATTTTGTCTGCTAATAATTTCGACAAATTTAATAAAAGTGGCATGCCTTATTCAATTTTCATAAAACATCTCTTTAGTCATATTTCAAAAATCTGTGGTCCAGAAATAAATAAAGGAAATAAAGTTGACCATGATACTTTCGAAACCTCTACACAGTCAAGAAACCTAACACACTCTCGTTTACCTCTTATAGAACCATGTAACTTTTGTGTTAAACAAGTTTGTCATTAGACGCATAATTTTATAGTTGTTTGATATGTGTAAGTTACGCGACTTGCCAATCTACTTCGTAAATTTTCCAACCAAATATTCTTCTTAAAAGAATTACCAGTGCAAACAAATTTTATTTCACTGTTCCGATAGTTTTGTTTTAGCAGAAGAAACTGTACCGCACTCGGCTCGTGTCCTCACTCATTTTGCGAAGGTGGACTGGGTAGTCATAACGCTTCTGGCGGAAGGTACACACCATAATTCGTGCTTCCCGCTCCGCCTATTATTCAGTTATTTCTCACTCGCACGCAAGTGCTCCGGATGTGAAAAAAAGGTTGAAGCAACCTCCGAGGAGCAGATCAAACCATCCACAATGGTAAATGCGGTAGCAGTAACGGTGTACTCGTACCACTTCCGTGTGCCACGATCACTACCGATGCCTACACAGCATCGTTTTTCAAGATGCTTGCGATGAGGGAGATCGGAATTAATTCCATCGAGAGCAAACAAACGTTTTAATGATTCTTTTTTTACACATAACTAGAAATCCATTAACAGCGCTCGCCACCGTCGGTGGCCAATCGAAGAGCAACGCGTTTTACAACTCCCTTTGAAAAACCTTTAGCCATGCTCGCTGGTTCGAATCCACTCAATCTTCTCGTTTATCTCATAGTTCTTATTTACTTTTCCATTTTACTGCAGTACGTTGTGAGTTTAACCTTTAGTTACTCACATTTCGATTTGCGCAGAATTTTTAAGTGGTCAGTTCGGCTCAGCCATTACCAACATTACCAGTACAGTTTTTCATCGATAATTGTCGCCACCACGGGTCCGACCGGCGACAATTAACGTTCAGATAATACTATTCTTCGACTTATGCCGAAAGTAGAAAAGGACGGCGAAGCTCGAGAGGCCTCGGTCGACGAGAAGTGTGACATAATACGGGTCGAGTATGTCGGTGTGAAAACAACACCTAACCCAATGACAAAACTTCTTTATTTTTTTTTTTTTGCTGGAACTTTCACCAACATATTCGTGGCATTTTTCTAATAAAAATGATACCAAATAAGATATAATACCGCTGATATTTACTTGAGTAATAGACGGTGAAAGTTTCGGGCGCAAGGAAGGACAGCCAGAGAGTCGCAGTCGGTGGCACAGTTCAAAGGCCCACGTGGCCTCACAGTGTAATGCCAATAAAAGAACTTTTTTATTATTACTTACTTTTTTATAAGACTTTCTTCAGTGTATTTGTGGCATTTTTCTGATTAAAATAATACCAAACACGATATAATTCGGATCATATTTACAATAATTTTCCGAAACTTTCATCGTCCATACTCAAGTAAATACCATCGGAATTAAATCTTATTTGGTATCATTTTCATTAGAAAAATGCCACGAATATATTGGTGAAAGTTCCATAAAAAAATAATAAAAAATAAGGAAGTTTTGTCATTGGATTAGTAGTGGTCTCACCGATATACTCGACCCGTATTATGTTACACTTCTCGGCAACCGAGGCCTCTCGAGTTTCACAGCCTCTCACGGAGAATACCCTGCGGAAGGATGGATTGTTTTGCGACAATTATCGTTCAGAATTTCACGACAATTAACGATGAAATACTGTATACGGACAGTTTCCCATACTTATTTAACTGGGAAGCTATACTGAAAGATGATGATATCGAATAAGAATTACCAGACTGCGGATCTTTATGCAAAATAAAATTTTTCTGCCTCAAATGCAACAAATTGAAACGTCACAGAAATTTATTTTCATTTTCTTTTATTTAACGGTTTTAGGTCACAATATGATTAATAGGTTGAAAAAAGGGTGTTCAAGGAAAATTATAAAGGGGCGTTTTGTACGATTTCGTATTTTTACAGTATATTTTGAAGGTACAGTCTGGGGAGAAATTACGTGAACACCTTTTAAAAAGTAATAACATTTCTAAGATTGGATGAAACGACTTGAAATTTTTTGAGATATTAGGAGGATTAATTCACTCGGTACTATATACAAAAAATTAACTAAAAATTAGTGTTAGTCGAAATTGTGAAGAAAAAAGTAAAGGGCACGGTATTTTACTTTTTTACCTGTGACCATAATGAAAATTTGAAATATGCCTTTTGTAGACCTAAGTAAATTATATACATGCACAAAGGTTGCTATAAGCCATAAATATTTAAAAATAGCAAAAATGGGGAGAAACTACAATTTAAATTAATTGGAATCCAGAAATTCAAAAATTCTTACGTCTTTCAATTCCTTTTGCTTTTCTATGCGTCAATTGATTTCGATAAAACTTTGTGAGTGTACATAACTACCTAGATCTACTAAAGTCATATTTTAAATTTTTATTATAGACGCAGATAAAACAGTTAAAAATCGTGGCCTTCACATTCTACATATAAATTCCTAGTGAACTAATTTTTCAAACATTTCAAAAAATTCAAATAGTTAGATCCACTTTTGAAAAAGTTATTAGTTTTCAAAAGTTGTCCACTTAATTCTGTTCCCGAATGTAAATATAAAATATGTCATAACCAGACAGCGAATTTTATGCGTTTATGACAAAAAATGAGAAGATGTAATTTAAAACAGTAAAAACGTTGGAAGAATTTAAAATTACTGTCATATTATTTTCAAGCTATTAAACGTATTAAGAAAGGAAATGAATTTCTATTTCACTCCAGTTTATGGGAATTTAGCTGAGAATTTTTTATTTTGCATAAAGATCTGCTGCCTAATTATAACTTAACAGCGGATATTACGCATTTATCATAACAATGAATAGGTGAAATATAAAACTGTGAAGAAATTAGCAGAATCTCGATATATTACTATATCATTTTCGACTTATTAAATTATTAAACGAAGACGCACATTCTTGTCTATCTTCTGCCTTTTACAATTGATTACGAAAATTTTTAATCTGCATAGAGGCCCATAGTATAGTTTTAACCAAATATCCACAAATATTTGACTGAAATGTTATAGTCAACATACAAAATGAAGCGAGTATGTTTTCTATTTCGAAATGTCTTCCTTGTTGCGAGATCCGTTTTTTTTATTTATTTATTTAGAAAGGTCGCGTCAACTACTACGTCATTAGCACCCACGGGAGAGTAGATAAAATTTACATCAGTGGGTGATTTTGTGTAATTTCGTCATATACAACGTTAGTTTTTTGTAATTATTATGGTTAATTTACCATCTGTATTTTTGTCCATTTCGTTTTAAGTGTTACGTTCCGAACATTATAATTAATATTCTTTCGACTAATTCAGGGCCGTCGCTGTGACTCGACAATCGTTTCGATTTTGGGATTTCCCTCGTCAGTCACAGTGGGGTCCCCAAATAAATAAATTATAAAATCTTTGCTATATCCGTCGGTATTGCTATTGTTCGACAATGCATAGCATTTTGGGATTTCCCTCGTCGAATAATAGCACAGCCTTTGACGAAGTTAGAATCATCTTAATATCGCGGTAATGTATTTAAGAACAAATACCCTCCTTGGAATCAACATCGTCCAGGAATAATATACAGCAATTAAATATAGGCCACCAAACAAGTATAAATATCAGCGTTCCGTCCGTCACCTTCCAAACCATTGTATCAACAATAACAGCGAACTCGTCGGTCGAGCAATAGCAATAAGGACGCCTCACCAACGGCGAAGAAGCCGGTTGAAATTAATGTTATCGCCAGGCATGCTAGGCAATGCGCGAGCATTTTGGGAAAACCCTAGCCAGCATGCTAGGCGTCCTCAAAGATCGAAATGTTTACATCGGTTCGACCGTTGGTGAGCGCGTAGCGAACAAAGAAGAGCGAGCGAGAGAACGTATGGAAAAGGAGAGAACGATGTGACTCGTCGCCAGCGGACCGTTTAGCCTAATATGACAAATTTGATTGGCTGAGACGCGTGGTGGGGCACCGGCTAGCGGGCCCTGCTTGCCGAAACGCAGCGAAGGAACCGTCAGACATCGTTGGAAAATCGCGAGGTGCGTGCGTGTCTCCGCGTCGATAGAAAAGAGCTAGAGTTGTTTCGAGTAGCAGACTTCGTCATTACGGGTTTCCTCGGGCAAAAGTCTCTTATCGCGCGTTATAAATACAATTAGTTTTAATTAAATAACGTTCTGCCTATTGGGCTTAATCCCGATAGTAGTTTTAGTAGAATTTTCAATTAGCCTTTCATTACAAACTCATTGCCTGTTTAGTTGAGCCACGTGTCGTGAAGAACGGTCGCGAACGATAATTCTAACTAGCGTGTGTTCTCTCATCTTCCAGGTACTGTAGCAAGCGAGAAAGAACAAGCGAGTCTCGGACTCGAGTACACCAGAATTCATATAGAAATTCCTATATTAAAACGTATACACGTTTAAGCGTGCGGTATAAATCATAACCGCTTGGTGAGTTGCTCTCGTCACCTTTTATACATATATATATATATATTGTAATTTGTGAGTGTGTGACACGCGAGAATGAAACGTGCGGGCCTTGGAAGTCTCTCTCGCAATCAAGTTTGATTTTGGGATTTCCCTTGCTGAGGGTTTTCCGGCGCCTCGCACGGTTTCGCTTGTTGCGGCTACAACATATTGTCACATTTTTAATCGGTGTGCGAATCCTATGATAATAAATCTCATATTTTATCACACACACACAAGGCCAATGAGGAAGTTATATTTCCATCTATCTATATACCTATATATATGAAATTGTCTTGTTATCATCTATTCTGTTGATTCTTGTCTAGACTGTTATTTATTTTATACACACGTTAAATCTGTTCGCGGAAACTATTATAACCATTATTCTTTTATACGATATTAATACGACCATTCCACTACCGTATTTTTGTATGCTAGAGATATGAAGAGAAATATACATTTGTTAAGTTTGGTCGTTAATCAAAGGAATCAATCTGAACTTTCCTGCTCTATCCATTCGTTCATTCCGTAATTATTACATGAAAAGCTTAGCCATCCATCGAACCCGTGTCAATAATTAAATCCTACTGGACATTGATGTTTCCCGCATAAGGAAACCAGTGTTCCAGGAGGTTGTATTTTCCGAACGCCTAACAAGATCCCCGCGATCTCGGTTTCGAACCTCGTGTCCGTCCGAGAACACGCGCTGGCGTTACATAAGTCCGACGTATATAAATATCTACTTTTGTATAATAAATAACGATACGTCAAAATGTATTTATTTCATAATACAATATACAACTTCTACTGTATCATATATGAATATAGTAAACGTACTTTATATTTGTTAGACTTGGGTTTTGTATGTAACGCGTAGACACATAGAGACGACACGGTATGTGCCTAGATGTATAATTTATTGTATTATAAATACTTAACGCTATGTTACAATAGGATGTCTTAGCACGTGCGCTTCGTAGAAAACCTCGGAGAGAACTCACACGATCGCGATCGGCAGCGCCGGGAGAAACACGGGTGCCCTCTGGGGGGAAACAACCAAGCGAATAACCGCGAACTTCAACAATATTAAAATAGGTACACATTTTGTTCAATTAGTTCTAAAAGGAAAATAATTATCGTTGTTTCGTTTTGGGGTCGTTAGATAGTGTAGAGTGGACTGTGATTGTGGCTTGACCCAGAAGTGATGCCCTGTCCAGGACACTGGAGGGGGGGGGGGGGGGGGGGCGTGCAAGTGAAAGGACCGTGGTGCGTTGAGTTTAACAAAGGAAAACTTTATTACTTAGCGCAGCTTCGATCAGAACGATCGAGGAGACGTTTCGACCACTCGATAGAACTATTGACTTGGTGTTGGAACCGACATAAGGCCCGGACGATTTCCGTGGGCTTATTTATGTGGTTGCAAGGAAAAACGCCGCATGTCACAATTTCAAAAAATTTGAGTTTACACATTAATCGAGCTTTACAGTATAGGATTTACGTATTTACCAGAAAAGAAATCATGAAAACAAATTCGAAATGCTCAAAAAAATAATGAAATTTAACCGATGTCCTATCTCAAAGCATTAGTGATCAAAACATTAAACGGCAATATCTCGAAAGTGGAAATATTGATAGGGAGTCGCGTAGAAGATTGATTGTTTAATAGTTGGTAATGGGACCAATCTGGGGTTTTTGGCATGAGAGGGTTGGAGTACAGCGATGCGGGCGCCGCGAGAGATCACGAGGAGACGTGTTCGGCACTTGGCTTCTTCGCGCGCAATGAATGTATAACGTATCGCCTTATTAAAGTTTATATTAAAGTTTATAGCCTGTTCACGTAGCGACGTGTATTATATTTAATAAATATTATAAGCAATAGTTCTAACAAGCTATGTGTTTGAATTTACGTGTACAAACGTAAAAGAGCCTTTTCCACAACAATTTGGTAGCAGAGCGTGGTTGAGCGGAACGAGATTGAAACACGTGCTACATTAAAGTGAAACAGGTAACCATGGCAGAATCGGCGTCGTTCGCTATCTCAAGAATTGAGCAATTGACGAGCAACGACTATGCACTATGGAGCATGAGATTGGCAGCGTTAATTAAGGCGAAGCATTTGTACCAGGAGATTATAGTACAGGATGAGCCGGTTAAGAACGAAAATGATGTGGAATCTGTTGCAAGATGGAACGATTGGTCGAAGAAAAATGACGAGGTATGTGCAATGATTATATTAACGTTATCAGCTGAACAAGCATTGGCATGTAGAAATATAGCGAATGCGAAGATATTGTGGAACACAATCAAGAGACGGCATGAAGGAGCCGAGCGTCAGAGAAAAACGCAATTGAGGATGAAGCTAGCGAAAATCGAAATACTAGACAAGGAATCCATAGACGAGTACTTGACAAGAGTCCAATCCTTAGCAACAGAAATTTCCGAATTAGGTGCAATCATCGAAGAAGATGAGTTAATTTATTTTATTATAGAAGGCCTCCCAATCAAGTACAGCGAAGCAACCACAGCGATATCTTCAAATCCTGACATATCGTATGAAGTAGCGAGAGAGACGCTATTAAGGTTCGAGAGGAAATACGATAAGACGAAGATCGGAACAGAAGTCAAGGCATTTAAAGTTGCAGAACAGAAAAAAAGGTAACTGCTACAACTGTGGTCATCTTGCGAGAGATTATAGAAGCAGACCAAGGACTCAGCCAGAGAGAGGTAATCATACAAATTACGAAGGAAGTTACAAGGGGCATCATTCCAACAATAAATGGAATCGACCTGGAAACTCAGGTAAAAGTAATTATAAAAATAATTATAAAGATAAAAGGACGTGCGATGAACATGCGATGAGGGTTAGAGAAAATCCTGATGTAAATAGTAATTCATCGAAAGATGAAAAGATTACATGGATGTTAGACTCTGCATGTACCTCGCACATGAGCTTTCAACGCACATTATTTCTGACCAAAGGGCAGTGTTCCGTCGCAAGAGAACAAGATATAAGGCCCTTATTTCGGATTTATTTATGACGTCTTCGTGACTTGAGGCCGTTCTCGAGGATTAGGGAACTGAGGCACATTTGGCGACCAGTCGAGCCATTGCCGGACCTTCCTAGTTTTTTCTTGCCTCCTCGAGAATTACGCGTCGTAAATCGATTACCGACGAAGGACATTCCCGACCGAGAACGGTTCAAGTACGGTTCTCGGGTTACCTGACTTCGCCCTCGGAGGCAGTCGCGTACGGCCCCACGCTTTCCCAGGACAGGCTAGCTTAGGGCAGATCTAAAGGTCCGCAAGAATGCACTGATTGGGAAATGCATAGCTCGGCAGAACCAATCAGTGCACTTCTTCAGCATAGCAATGGGTGTCACCGTCTTGACACCCAGAAATGGAGGACCGCCTTCACGATACGACGAAGGCTCCTCCCGAAAACCGCGACGGTCAGTTAGTCGCATCTAGTCAGTCGGAATCGAACAGCCGCGATCGAACAGTCGCGATCGAACAGTCGCGATCGAACAGTCGCGATCGAACAGTCGCGATCGAACAGTCGCGATCGAACAGTCGCGATCGAACAGTCGCGATCGAACAGTCGCGATCGAACAGTCGCGATCGAACAGTCGGAAACGAACACTTACTTCCTTGCACGTATCGAGACAAGGCAAGTAACAATACGGATCATCGTGATCGGATCCGTACGCGTCTAAGGCAGGGCCTGCTAGATAGCCTTACTGACGAATCCTCTAGCAGGCCTGGGATGAAACGCTGAACCCACGAAATAACACGTAACCCTAATCATTTGAACTAGTTACCCAATATTAATTTGGCGGGTAATACAAACGGTGATTTCGGGATCGACGCGTCCATACGATTGGGCTTGAGATTTACAACCTCAAACGGGCACGAGTCAACCGCGCGTCGAGCTCGAGATTCGCACCGTACGAACAGGCATAAAGAATAGAGATAAACACTGCGGAGCATGGACGAAACATTACAGCGGAGAGTCGTGGCACAGTACATGGACTGAGTAATAGGAAGGAGCTTGGAACCACTCGAATAAGGATGGAGAATACCTTGTATGTTCCAGATCTTAACTGCAACCTCATGTCCGTACCAAGCTTGGTAAAAAGAGGCAAGAAGATTATTCTTGATGAACATGGTGCCGAAGTATACGACAAGAAAACAGGTGAGCTAATTGCTGAAGGTCATTTTGGGAATGACGCGTTCTTGATGCAGATCAACATTGAACAAGAGCGAAAGGAACTCAATACAGAGTCATGTTTGAATGCAGCGGAGATGCATCACGAGCTATGGCATAAGAGGTTAGGACATATCAACTATAGATATTTGCAGAAGATGTCGGATGAACAACTGGTAGATGGATTACCCAAACTTAGAAATGGGAGTGACACATGCGAATCATGTATTAAGGGTAAGGTGTGCAGATTGCCGTTCCCAGATATCGAGGTAGAGAAAAGTCAACAAATCTTAGAGATTACACGTGGACTTGTGTGGTCCTATGCCAAGAACATCACTCGGAGGAAGTAAGTACATGCTAGTGATAGTGGATGAGTATAGTCGAAGGTATTTTGTTGAATTCCTACGATGAAAAGATGAGACAGCGTGCAAGCTGAAGGAATTTATATAGAAACGCGAGAATGAGAAGGAAAGAAAAGTAAAGTATATCAGATCAGACAAAGGAACTGAATTTGTTAACGAACCTGTTAGCGTCAATGTGTTTTAAGCCAGGCCAAGGGTTTGTATCGAGGCGACTCTTAGGCCTGGAAGGATTTATGGCAGGATCTTGGCCTGCGTGAGGCCCTAAAGAGGGGTGCTCGAGACTAAACAGAATCGTCAATGGACGATGGCAGGCGACCGCGCTGGGTCTTCCGGCTATCGGCCGTCACGGGAATGTTTATGTGAAACAGATGAGTGAAAGTTTGGAATGACTCCGTGAGAAATACAGAAAGAGAAAGAGAGAGAGAGAGAGAGACAGAGAGAGAGAGAGAGAGAGAGAGAGAGAGAGAGAGAGAGAGAGAGAGAGATAGCGACGAGTGCGTTGCACAAGGATTGGGACTCTGCCCTGAAGGAGCTGGCCACGGAGTGGGGAAGGCACGGGGGTGCTTTCTGGTAAGAGGACTGTGTTAGACCGCTCAGCACTTACCCCAGAATCTTCGAAGGGAACGAGTCAAATCAAATATCTAACAAACCGTTGTTAAGTTATTACAGGGGAAAAGGAATTAAAAGCGAGAGAACAACAGTGCATACGCCACAGAGCAATGGGTTAGCAGAGAGGGCTAACAGGTCCCTAATAGATATGGCAAGGACGCTATTGCTAGACGCTGATTTACCGCAAGAGTTCTGGGCAGAGGCAATATGGACTGCATCATATATCCATAATATCATTCCTACAAAGAAGAAAGCCATAGTACCATTAGAGATATGGATGGGTAGGAAACCATCTATCAAACACTTAAGAGTTTTTGGATGCAAGGCATTTTACAGAAATGTCGACGTAACAAGAAAAAAGTTTGATGAAAGATCAAGAATTGCTGTTTTTATTGGGTACTCGAGGAATAGGAAGGCATATAGACTCTATAATGTAAAAGAGGAGAAAATAGCGGAGAGTAGGGACGTAAAATTTATAGAAATGGAAAAGGGATATATAAGGCAGAGGAACTCAGAATCTGAGATGCTGTACTACATTATCCCATATCACAGAAGTGAAGAAGGTATCGAAGATAGAAACCAATTTGTCTCGACGAATCAAAGTCAAGATGATGAGACAGGAAATTTCGGAGATAACAATACAGAAGAAGAAGAAGAACAGAATACAGGATTAGATGTTGAGGAACCTGCTACAAGAGGCAGACGAAGAGGAGATACGAACGAGGTTTTACAAGAAAGAAAAATTCGCATAAGGGAAGAAAATGAGCGACAACTACGGATTCAAGGAGTGCGAAGGTCATCAAGAGAAAGAAAACCAAGCACAAGGTACACAGCGAATATGAGTCGGGAAGATATACCAAAAACATATGACGATGCCATGCGATCAAGAGAGAAAGATAAATGGTTGAGAGTTATAGAAAACGAGCTGAAGACATTAAAAAGCTATGAAGTATGGAAAGCAGTTGAGGAACCGAATAATGAAAAGATAATCAGGAGTAGATGGGTTTTTGCAAAGAAAGGGAACGATGATAAAATAAGATATAAAGCTCGATTGATAGCTGATGGGTCAAGGCAGCAGATAGGCAGAGATTATGAGAGAACTCGTACAATCCGGTCATGAAAAAGGAATCCCTACGCACATTGTTGGCAATAGCAGCGATTAAGGAATTCGAAACGAAATTTATAGATGTAGAGACAGCATATTTGAATAGTAGATTGAAGAGGAAGGTATATATGAGAACTCCACAAGGTGTTAATATTGAAGGAGGGAAAGTACTACTAATTAAGAAGAGCCTGTATGGTCTGCCAGAAGCAGGAAGATGCTGGTACGACAAGTTAGTTGAAATACTTAAAACAGCAGGTTTAAAGGCGACAAAAGCCGATCCGTGCGTATTCATCACGGAAAGAGGTAATAATCTTTTAGCCATAGGATTTTACGTAGATGATTGTGTCATAGTCGGTCAAAACGGTAAGATAATAGAAACATTAATACAAAATCTTAAAAACCAACTTAGAATTAGAGAGTTAACAGATGATGTAGAATTTCTAGGAATTAGTATCGACAGAATCAAAGATGGCTTTCTATTGGGTCAAGGAAGGTTCGTAGATGAAATCCTGAACAAATATGGTATGCAGGATTGCCACGCAGTCAAGACGCCGGGAGTAGTGGGAGCCAGACTAGACGAATACGAAGAGTATCAAAAGGTAGATGATGTTCTCTATCAAGAAATTTTGGGGAGCATTGGATACCTAGTCGCTGGTACGAGACCGGATCTTGCGTTCATCTACAGTAAATTGTCGCAATACGCAAAGGATCCGCGTGAAATACATCTGCAAGCGCTAAAGCGGGTATTAAGGTATCTTCGGGGAACACGACTAATGAAATTGAAAATAGGTTCCAAAGGCGGCAAGCTGATAATCAGCTCAGATGCAAGTTGGTGTACAACGAGCGACTCAAAATCCTTCTCGGGATATACGGTAAAGATAGGAGACTCCATAATCGGGTGGAAGAGTCGAAAACAAAAGGTAGTGACGCTATCCACAATGGAATCAGAATTGGTCGGGGTGTGTGATGCTATTAGAGAGGGAAAATGGATGATTGGACTATTGGAGGAATTAAACCAATCTGAATTAGTTGAAAAACCGGTCAAAATAGACACGGACAGCCAGGCAGTGATCGACTGGATATCAAACCCGAAAGTAAACAACCGGAATAAGCATATCCATCGGAAGTATCACTTTATAAGAGACGAAAAGGATATGGGTGAAATAGTCCTGTTCCATATCAATTCGTCAGAGCTGGAGTCCGACGCGATGACGAAGGATTTGAGTGCAGATGTGATGCTGAAACACTCTGGAAACTTAGGATTAGTATACAGTTAGGATTACTACGCGAAAGGAGGGATATGATAGGGAGTAGCGTAGAAGATTGATTGTTTAATAGTTGGTAATGGGACCAATCTGGGGTTTTTGGCATGAGTGGGTTGGAGTACGGCGATGCGCGCGCCGCGAGAGATCACGAGGAGACGCGATCGGCACTTGGCTTCTTCCCACGCAATGAATGTATAACGTATCGCCTTATTAAAGTTTATATTAAAGTTTATAGCCTATTCACGTAGCGACGTGTATTATATTTAATAAATATTATAAGCAATAGTTCTAACAAGCTATGTGTTTGAATTTACGTGTACAAACGTAAAAGAGCCTTTTCCACAACAAATATGTTACATGCGGCGTTCTTCCTGACAACCACAGATTTATACGGTAGTGGGTCACGAGGCAATGGCCTGACGATCGGTGCTGCTATGAAGGCAAAGGAAATTAGACAACAGATTCAAAATATAGATGATCGGAAGGATGGCCCACCCGACAAATATAATATAAGTTTGTCAATACCCGACGCCACTCGGTTTACCTTCGGGTTCGGTCACCCTGATTCTGATGCCGAGCTCGAACGGCTGATCTCGACGCGGTGTATTGGGATCCGACACTTTGAGTGGCGCCATCTGCTGCCAAAAAGTAGAAATACTGTAAGCTTGGCTTGGCTTGGCTTACAGCAGCTTACAGTGTTAACAGGTGTTAATTACAGTATATACTTACGGTGTTAAAACAGGTGTTAATTAAAAATAACGTTATAGAAGCTCCAATTTTTCCACCGCGTAGCAAAACAAATTTTGATTACTGTACAGTGAAAGATTGTAATAGTAGAGCGAGCAAAAATTCGTTGCTCCGTTTATACATTTTGAAATGAAGTATTTGAAGTGAACTGCTTGACATTTGTAAGATCTCCATTTCTAAAATATAAGAAACAATTTAGCAAAGAACAGTGTATTTTAACAGCTAATATTGCTAAAGCTAGAGTGCATAATGAAAGATCTAAACAGCGTATAAAGGCTTTCAAAATTCTTAGTTCAGTGATGACTGCTTTGATGCCTCTAATAGTAGAGACTTGTACAATTATCTGTAGATAATTGTATATAATAATATTCTATATGTATAATATAATATTCTAAGCGATTCGAAATTTATGTAATTATAATTATAAATTTACAAGGTATATTAAAAAACAAATTGTTTTTTGTGAAATGAGTCATTTGATAAAACATACTTTATTGATTTTTATACGTGTATTTATTTCATATACTTAATAAATATATCATTTCGAAGTAACATTATTAATAAACAAATTTTATGTAACATATTCGTATAATAAATATTTTTCAATTTAGTCAACATTGAAAAAATAAAACTGTCATTTCTTGTAACTTTCAAAGGTAAATATTTTTTATCAAACTTAGAATATATAACAAAATATAATATATAACAAATATAATACCGATGCTTTTCCTTCAACACAATGTTTTCTCCTTCCTTTCAAACATTTTAAGTAAAAACAAAAAAAAAATCAATAATAATGTTAAGACCAAGCACTTCATCGCCATATTGGATAACTATATATATTGTCCACGCCCCTATGTCAGATCCCAATAAAAACGGTCGAAACGCGAGCGTTCTTATGTGGATCTTAACCTAAGGCACGGTTATAATTGTTATAATCGGCTTTCGATCATTCCTAAACAATTGTATATTTCAAAGTTCATATTTTTATCAATTGAAATCATCTTGTATATATGTATAATAAACCAAATTAATGACAAAGACCTCACTAAGTTTTTGTGATTTTATATTGTTATATGATTCTCCAAAAAATTGTTAAAGCCCTGTCCAGACTGACAATTGTCCGCCTGTCTCGACAGGGCTTAAGATGATTTAGGAGAACTGCAGAATTGTGACATCTATGAACTTTGCATAAAACCAATAATACACTTTGTATAATGTGATAGAAAAAATGGCGTGATTAATATTCACAGTGAATTACGCATACATATACAAATAGTTTGAAAAATATAATTATCAGGATACTGTAAGTTGTTAAAGTTCTGAACCGATAAAAATAGCACTATGTATCGCGTTGCTGTAGCCAGAGTATATAGTTTAAAAACAATCAATTTCCTAAAAGCAGAGCGCTTTGAGGCGAATAATCTTTACACCCAAAGGTAGTAAGCGGAATTCGTTGGATGAATTCGGGCGAAAACTACTGATGTTGCACACGAAACAATTTATTTTTTGTTTTTTTATCGGAAAATGGTATTTAACACTTTAACAGCCACGTCAGTCATGTATGTGTGATTGACACAATTTTTTGTACAAGAAAATTAGAATAACAATGACTATATAAATCTTGACTTTTCAGTTACCGGTCCAACTAAAGAATTTATTAGTATTCTTGAAACTTTCGTTCCTGCTGACGTGGCACTTAACGTATTAACAATTGAGGCATCATTTTATAAATATTTGATGTAAACATGTAGTTTATATCTATTCTGTAATTTCCTTAATTATGTCATTTTTTAAATGACTTTTTATGAATTATTCATAAAGTATGAGGCTTCGAAAATCATCAACAAAAAAATCAATTTTCTTATTGCTTCAGTACTGCAGCACCCCCTCAATTCTCAGTATCAAATCACAACAGGTTAAAATAATTTTAAACATTGTTATTCAAGATTGTAATGTATCGCGTAATACTCAGCAAACTGGTTTTCTATATTAAAATTTTTTTTTGTATTTCATAAGGGGGACAAACGGATTCGCGTGTCCTAGTATTCATAAGAAGTAAAAATGGTTGGTCATGATCAGAGGCGTCAGCCAATTCCTATTCAGGAACACATGTAACCGCCGAATTTTCAAATTGAATTTTCTCAAAAACGAAGTGTTAACCAAAAAAATTATATTCGATTTTTACTTATTTTTTCTCAAAGAATTACTTTATGCCTGCTTATATCACTCGTTCTGAGATACTCTGTACAAATAACGATTTCTAGTACTATTTATATCTTTAATTATTAATTCTTCGAACGTATTTTTAAAGGCGCTTCTTGTAAACGAATTAGTCTTTTTGTTGTTCCTAATGGAATGGTGTTCACATACAATAAATTAACTTCTCAGATAAACTACGCTACTATAATGACTCCCTTGTTTATCTCGTGTTTAAACTGTTAATTGTTACAATATTTATTCATACTATATTATTCAAATATCTTAAATGAAAATATATTAAAATGTTAAAACCTATTCAACAGTAATTTCATTTTAACGTAAGTTTGATGAAATAGTGAAATAGTGAAACGTAGGTAGGTAATGATATTTGGTCTCCTCAGGGTTTCAAATCCATTTACCATCTCTCTCCTCTTATTCCAACTCTCCCCTTCTTCCAATTTCCACTTCTCCGTATCGCCAAATTTTAGCCTATTTCACAGCCTACTTTTCAGCGGGACCTATACTGTTTTATTAAGGTGGGCTCGGAACCACCTTGGACAACGCAGTATAATACATATATTACATAGAGAATTTCCAGAGGTGACGGCGGGATTTGAACTCACGACTACAATGTTTGTAGTTGCACGCTTTATCCACCGAGCCACTACGCGTCCTGAAATAGTAAAAAGTATAAAGCACCAATTTTTCCACTACGGTCCCGGAAATTAGCCTAGTTCCAATATGAAAATATATAAACTAATCGTTCTAGCAGCTCAAGAATATCGCAAGCGTTTGACGAATTTTTAAAAAAGTTTTTAAATGGGTACCGGATAGTTTTGCACGCCAACTGTATGCATCGATTGGAACTATGGTACCTAATTTCGCTAGTGCTCGCGATGTAATTTTTTCAATTATCATAATAGTCAAAATTGTACGCAACAATTACAAATACCAGTGACGAAAATATTTTTGTTCAGGAAAACAAAAACACATCTAACTATCCCCGTCGGTAACAACTAAAAATTCAATCGATATCAATCAGAAACACTTAAAATTAATTGTAGAACTATCTCTTTTTGCGTCATTCCGTGTTTAGTCTCGCCCTATAGAAAAAGAGGTTAATCGACCGAAATTGAGTAATTAAATGACGATCTTGATACACTGATAGCAAACGCGTTAAGCAACGTGTAAATTCATATTCGCCATAACCGCGTAAGTACTCGGCAATCTACTAATCACTCAATGAACAAGCAATAACGGCTCGCTGCTCGCCGCGGCGGCGTCGAATCCCATACTAAAAATCTCGTTAAAAGGAGCCACGGGGAAAGTGCGGAAGGCGAGGCGGGGCAAGACGAAGCGAGGCGATGTGAGGCAACGCGAGGCGGTCGCGAACGCCACTTCCTGCCCCCGTTCAAAAGAAATAAAGTAACGCGGGGGAACCGCGGTCGAAAGAAGTAATTAAACCTTGGCTCGTGTTCCCGTGTTCGCCGCGCTTTCATCTCTTTCAGTCGAAATTCATTGGTGGTTGTCGAGGGAGAAGTTTCCGTTTAAAAACGCATGACAGTTTTCCGGGGTCCCGGTGAAGAGGATTCGAAGGAGGCGAGAGGACATCAAAGAACGCTAGAACAACCGGACTCTGCCGTCGGTGGGATGGCGGTGGTGGTCGGCTCTCAGAAACCGCATCGTGGAATTTTTCAACTTTTCCCGTCGGGCCTGTCGTGACCGGGAAACGGCAGAAAAGGGGCGAAGGGCTGCAGAAGAAGGAAACTTTTTCAAACACAAAAAGAAAGGCGATCAGAAAAAGGATAACAGAAAGTGAAGAGAAAAAATAGTCCGGGGCGTCATTCGCGAGATGGCGGACGAGAGGAGAGAAGCTTGCCAGTGCTCCTTCCAGGCGTGAATCGTGGTTGGTTCGAACTTTTAATTACCTGGTACTTAAGAAACGGTCTACGAAGAACGAGCAAGGGGGGAGAAAAACGAGGAGAGCTGCGACGAAAGAAACCGAAAAATAAGAAGGAAGAGGAGTGGGGGCTGGGAACACCAAACGAAATGGTCTGCGGAACGTGTGCAAGACCAACCAGGAAAACAGGGCCTCGTTTGTGGAACAGACTTAAGCAACTCTCGAAACTGCTTCCCAACAGGAACGAAAATCATTCTAGTATCCTTCCAGCAGTGAGTCGGAGAGAGCTGTGCCGGAGCCGCAACTTTCACGGAGCACGGCTTTTTTCAATTAATTAAACCCGGAACATTCGGAACGACCTGTCGATTCATGGCGATTTATAAATTAGTCGCGAACCGGTTATTGGAATCGGTTTCTCAGCGGGAAATGTTTTTCTTGTTCGTAACCGTACCCTGTGATATTAAAAAAGTTCGATAACGGGGCAGGAGCTTGTATCGGGGCGGCTTTAAAATATTTAGAACAAAGTTGCAGGTAATTTGTTTTCTATATACTGCGATACAATAATCTTGCGTTTGAAACGTAACTCTGATTACATTTACAGTGATCGAATCTGGTTACGTTAATTTACCGCAACATACTTCTGCTGCACACTTTTTAAGAGTAGTATTGACTATTTTTGAAAATTATAGTCTGCTTTTTGGAAGAAAATAGCTGAAGTCATAATAGCTGTCCTCTGCATTCCTATAGCTCAAGTTAGAATCCAAATATGAAAGGTTTCCCAAAATTCCCGCAAGAAGTAATTTTGATAGAAAACACAGGTTTTTCATTAAAAATTGCGAAGTTTTGATCGATTCATAAAGTATACAGTATAGGGTTATGCATGGAATAGTATATCGGGTAAATGGCCTCCACGAATTTGCTGGCACATATGCACTCTTTTATCAAAATTTTCCATGACTGTTTTGCATAAATGTGGCTGAATTTCGTTGATACAGTGCTCAATTTTCTCCATCAAGGCGTGGGTGGTCGTGGGCTTGTTGGCATAAACCTTAGACTTCAAAAAACCCCCCAAAGAAAGTACAACGGCGTTAAATCGCGTGATCTGGGCGGCCAATTCTGATCACCAATACGGGAAATTACACGGCCAGGAAATGAATCGTGCACTCTTCGCTGTGCATGGTCAGCAGGCTTCAGTTATTGAGTCAATTGAACTTTGTAAGCATGAAGATGCAAATCTTTCGTGAGAATACGCTGTAGAGAGTTTCTCGAAATGTCCAATTGTTAACCACAGTGCCGAATTGATGTTCTTGGACTCTCAGCAACACTCTCACGAACTGCTTCGATGTTTTGTGTTGAACGACTTGTTGAAGGACGGCCAGAGTGTCTAAGATCACTAATTGATCCAGCCTCCCTGAATTTTTGAATTAATCTCTTCACAGTTGATGGAGCTAAATCACTATTCCGACCATATTTTGTACGAAAATTGCAAACTGTAGCTGCCAAACTTTCATTATTCTTAGAATATTGCTCAACAATGAAAACGCGTTGTTCTTTCGTGTAGCATTTCATTTTTAATAACCCTGAACTATCAGCTGCACGCTGTCTTTTGTTTTCCGCTGACAACACATTACCGCACAAATGGCGCAAAATTCAAATCTTGCGTGAATTTTGGGACACCCTTTATCTTCTTTCAAAAAACAGGTAATAAATGAAAATATAGTTATAATTGGATGTTCGCTAATTTACTAGTTTAAAACCAACGTTATTCAGCAACAATTTTTCATGTGTACTACTATTGTAAAATAACTATATTGAATCCTCATGCAAAATGGCAATTTTCTACGTCAATTATAAGTGACAGGAACTAAATAGAAACTTGTTCCTTTCTTTAATCACTTTAATAAATTGAAAATAATATTGATCTTCTAAAATTCATTTAATCTTTTCACTGTTCTAAATTCTATCGTCTTTCTTTCATAAGTGCATAAAATTCGCCGTCTAGTAATAACAATTCTATTATAGTAACTAAATATTGTACGTTCAAAAGACATTTTATCTTTTACACAATTCAAATATAAACTAAAAGAGCAGCAAAAATAAGAGAACGAATTAATTAAATAGGCACGACGCACAGTGTTCCAAACAGATAAATTTTATGTAAAAATTGTAGATCTTTTGACAGAAATGGGACAACCTCATAACTCTTGGGTGAGGTTATAGCTTAAATTTTGCAGAATTAGGGAAGATTATAGAAGAAGCAACATAATTCATTTTTGACCTTGAAAAACTATGTTGATATGACATTTCTTCAATAATATTTTGGTTTGTTGATTATTTCCTATAGACTTTGTTATCTCGAATTCAGATACCGGGGGCAGATTTTATCTACCTTCTCAGAATTTTAAGGAAAATTTTTCTTTCAGTTAAATACTTTGATAACAATATAGTTTGAATGTATGAGCTATATTTAGTCACATGGAATATAAAAAATACTATAAAGCATCCGTTTGTTGTCCCTGAATTGTTGGTAAATATAAATAATACCTGAACAGATCATTTGAAATTCTAATTTATAATATGTTTATGTGAGACGAAAATTTATTAAACAGTTTCAATACACCTCTTTTGTGGTATAAGTAAATAAATTTACATTCATTTTGTGTTGTGATAAAAAAACATTTCGTAAAAATGTTGGTTTTTTTAATTATACAAAATTCTAAATTTCACTTGATGCATTGCTATCTACACTTTTACGTCTTACTGTAATTTGGCTGAACAATATTTTGTGAATTAAAAATAAACTATTACATAAACAGACTTTCATGTTTGCATGAAGTAACGCAAGCATTCAGTATTTTCTATTTACTTATTACCTATCATATCGAATTTTGTTAACTATGAAAGTACATTGTTTTCATTATTATAAAATTTCAAACAAGAAATAAGGACGACAGATATTGCTTTTTCCTTAAACCTCTGAAGAGATAGATAAAATCTGACGCTAAATTTGAATTCGGTATAACAAAATCTATAAGAGGAAATGATGTATAACATGTTAAGAATAAAATCTGACAGCACAAAGTAACTGCAAATTGCACACTCAGTGTATGGAGTAGGTACTTACATACATAATTTAGATTCTGCATTTAAGTATGCAAAAATTGGTTCTTTAAACACATCGATAGCAAACAAACAATTGCGCAAAAGTGCAGAAGATTATAACGATTGATAGTCCTTATGAATACACTATGGATCTTTATGCAAAATAAAAACTATCCTAGCAATTGCAATTAACTTTTCTGTGTTTGGTTCATGTGTAGATCTGTTCATTTTTGTAATAAATATATAAAATTTGCGGTCTAAATACGAATAAACGATTAATTAATAAATAAATTGAATTAAAATAAATATTAAAATAAATAGTAAAATAATAATAGATAAATTAAAATAGATTGAAACTTTTGTATACGCTTGATACATTGTTTAAAATTGTATTATATCAAAGATTGAATAAATCTACAAAAGTAATAAATAGAAATAATGTGCTTAATTGTATATTAACCAAATATTCTTTGAGTATTAATCGTATTAAATATAATGAATAAACAGGTACACAAACAAAAATATAAAATGTGAAGTCAACCAGAATATAATGAAGAAAAACCTTGCGAGATTTGTATGATAACAGCTCGATGTTCTGGAGGAAAATCTCTGTGCAGAATTATAATTTTCGGTATCTGAACAATATATGCATTTCCGGGAGATAAAACTCCTGATACGCGAGCAGTCGCAAAGCTGGCAACTGATTTTTCGTCGACCCTTCTCACACCACTGCGCTGCATTCCTCGACGGACCTAGCTCGGTGTATATATAATTGAAAAACATGTAATTCGTAATTTCCCTTGGGAGAGGTTCGACGCGTCTTCTTGATTGTTAAGCTTCGCAACAGGAAATTCGTGAGACAATTTTGATATTGCGTCGAGTGTTTCCACTCGTCGTTTTTTCTATGCAACGTAAGTCCACTGATCCGTGTAGATTCAAATACTTATTCCCGGAAGCAGATAGACTCGATCAATTTTGATCAATGCAGAGTTGCTGTAGATCGTAGAATACAAACAAAAACTCTTTCGATTAATCATTTATATTCTACAAGCTAGAAGCTTTGTATGTGTTATATAAATGCAATTTTTAGAGAGTTATAAAAATGGAGTTAAATGAAATTTTAAGCTCTTTTTCTCGTTAGATAAAATGTTTGATTGTAAACTAAGTTGTTGCACTTGCTTTTGTATTTCTTGTTACAGAATGTAAAATTTAAAAAACATTCTAAACAATCTTCTAGTTTCTATCAATTTTAACTATTCTTTGCTATCTATAAGAGTTGCAAATTCTTCGTGAAGAACCTAGCAGTTTTAGAATTGAAAAATTAGATTTTTAAACACACTTGTTCACACTTTTATAATATCTATTTAAAAGTTTCAATGATTTGAACCTAATGAACCCTTCTTCACAATTTGCTAAATTTGTAAATACTCATCAATCTTTACGAAATGCTTACTAATTTTAATCGACGATTATCTGAATCAGATAATAAGTTTAGACATAAAATACGTATGTAATAAATATTGAAAATATCAAAGAGTAATCTGCATGCATAATCTGTCAGCACATCTAAAAAATAATGTGTTCAACCATAAAAAAAATAAAACAAAAATAAAAACTAAGCAAAAATATGTTAAATAAATTTCAACCTATCCGAATATTCAATAGACATTCTTTATACATGTTCCCTTGTGGCAGAAAGGAATGACGGGTTCTTCAGTCGCTGCAAATATCGACGCTACAATTTCGAGTCCGTTTCGATGCATGCAAATGAGAATGTTAAAAATGCGTTTGCACACGTAAAAGACATCCCTTAGTTGCTTTGAAAGGGGGGGGGCAGGTTTTTGCATTCTGTAGTAAACGCAGAGTTCGATAAACGTGGAACAGTATTTTCGCAAAAATTTCCTCCCGACATAAATAGCGTATTCCGTTCGCCAAAAAAAATCTAACAAAAAATTTATGCTTTGAACTGTTCTCGTTTTTTGGAGAAACAGGGGAAGAGAGAAAGACCTTTAGCAAATAAAATAGTTGAAATGAATGGTTCTGTCGATTCGGTGGCATTCCGAAAGGACTTTCTACATGCCCCTCTTTTTCGAAAGCTTTCCACTATGAAGTTTGAAGTCTCGCGTAATTTTCAAAGCTTTTGCCGAGTCAGCCGTGCAGTAAGATTGTGACAAACGCACCGATTGACAGAGCTTGTTTACAATTTCGGGACAGTGACAAATAATACAAGACAAAGTAATACCATGATAAAATCCACCACTTGTTAAAAAACTGCAGAATTACTGAATAACAAAACTAGGTTATGAATATTATTTTTCTTTCTTCTATTTTGTATAAATTACTGCTTTTTGATTTTGGTAATTATTTACATTAGGGGCTTCCTCACCGATTTTATATTAACAAAAATGTTTCAACATCTCGAAAAATGGTCGGAGTAGGTCTGGGTTAGGTCTGGGTTATTTATATATTAGTTATATATTTATATATTTATATACTGGGTTATTATATATTTTCTTGATTGCTGCAGATATTCAAGAATTCGTATAGTTTCATGCTTAATACTCTGTATGCTAACACAGCTGGCAATGAAATGAGTTCGCGTTCGACACGATTCATTTCACGTTTCAGTTCATAAACATAAACAGACAAGACAGTGGGTCTGAATTGATTGAAGTCGTTTTAAGTTGTGACCGTGGCCGCGTTATCGGCGGCCACAATTTCAAATCTAACCCAGACCTACTCCGATCACTTTTCGAGATGTTGGAACTTGTTTGCGAATATCTCGGAAACTACAGCTGAGCGGCGGTAACATGTATAGGAAAAAGTTGTTCAGAATGATGACCTTGACAACATATTTCAACGTCATCAAAATCGGTGAGGAAGCCCCTAATGTAAATATTTACCTTGATTTCTTTTACAATAACCATAGAACTACTGTGTTGTCAATAATTTCCTACATGAGAAAGAAAATTCATATTTATTCTACACCTGCATTTAGTCTAATGGTTAAATACTGACAACAAAAAGGTATAACTGTATCTCGATTTAAAAGCAATAAATAACAAGGGCTTAGTGGATTTTATTTGAAGTTTTTACCACTAGTTTGATTCAATTACAGTTATAGGGCGAACATCGTAAAAAACTGTATTTTTTACCATCTGTAATTTTAAACGGAATATGTATAATTGACACATATCTGATGCATAATGTACTTTTTAATCTTTCAATACAGACCCACATAAAAAAGTGGTAAAATGTTACTTTTAGTATTTTCTCAGCAATTCCGACCAATTGCAATTGTTTCGAAATTTTATTTTCATGTCATGTAGTAAGCTGATTGTTCTAACCTCTGAATGAAATCCAAGACATCTGGTTCAATATTAAAATAGTTATCATCTTTTCGAGAATGTCTGAAGGCATTTTCACATGTGACTGTAACTCTCGAATAATTAAGAAATACTATGCTTTTCCGCAGTGAAACTTGAGAATATATTACATTCACATTTAAACAATCAGCTGTTACACAAAAATCGAAATACACTAAATTCTTATCATTTTTTAATGAAGTATTGGTGTTCATAAATCACAAATGCACATTTCGCAACGCTGTGGACAACATTAGAACGCGGTTTAAAAATTAATGAAAACTTGCATAACCACAGAAAATCGTGTAAAAATTATTTTTTATAGCATAAAATTCTCTACGTTCTGTCGCTTTGTGTTATCGTGTCACGAACATGGTTGAAGAAACACAAAAACTGTTGCCATGGTAAGTTGGTCAGATCATGAATTTTTGAAACGGTTGTCCGCGTCCCTTCATTTAATATTCATGCTATTTGGTTTGCGACAATCGACACTATTGCATCGAACAAGCCGCAGACTTTTCTACCGTCCCGAGAGCTTTCGACGTTTCAATATTATCAATTATTCGCGACGCTATCAGTTCGATTCCTTCCTATCGCACTAACAACACCGCGGTAAGCGGCCGAGCACCTCGCATCTCGGAAATAAGAGACGTAAACAATTTGCGGGGAAAATGTGGCGTGCCTCCGCTTGCGAACACACGGGGGAATATCAAGTCGTTTATTTCCCGTACTGTGAATCATCTAGGCTAAGATAATACCTCGCCGACCGCGAATAGCAATTTATCTGAAACGTTCTTTCGGTATCACGAAAATAAAGGAGGCTTCTAGTCTAGTCCGCGATTACCGTGCTCGATACTCGTGAAGTCCCCCATTGTCATTTATCAAGATTCGTTCAGAATAAGGCAGTGAAAAGACGGATTAAAATGTATAAAATGCTCATTTTCACGTTTAATTAAAGAGGCTATGAGATGGTCCAGAAGATGTTTCCTCATTTCAAAAACCACACTCTATTCTTAACCAGTCAGCTGTTTCCGACGAGTATACTCGTCATGGAGAAATGACAAGCGTTTGTGTTATGACGGGTATACTTGTGATGCGTAAAAAGTAGAGCATGATAAAATTTGCTGTTTATATTGCAACATTAGTGAGAACTAAGATATATTTGTATTAAGATGTTTTGAACAGTTTGAGGCCAAGACGAAATAAAACGAAAAAATAAAACAATGTAAATAATTATTAGGGAAGAACTGTATATAGTGTGAACAAAGTAGTTCGCGCATTTTTTGCGACACAATTTAGGTACTAATTGAAAGATAGAGGAGCTACGTGGATGTGTATTTCTTTTCTTCATAATCGTATTGAGTTGAAAATAATGCAACAGTATTTGTAAATTCTTCACATGTTTTTATCGTTTCGACTATATTTATTCATTTTTTATCAATTATCGGGCTTTTTTCTTTTACAGAAATGAAGTTTCAAACTGGAAAATTTGCAATAATATAAGCTGCATAAGAAATACAAGTTTTGTTTTTGAAATTGAAAGAGATATTAAAATAACATATTTTAGTGAAAACATTCTGTATTTAGAAATTTTTAGGGTACTTGAAGATTTATTTAGTTAACAATACTGTTCACGCTGGAGTGTGTATTTTAAAAATTATAATAAGATACGAATGAGATATTTTTTAATATTTCTAGTATTTTCAATGCATAAATAATTTTAACAAAATAACAATTTCTAATAGCCTGCTCCGAGTATCTTACAAATAGGTTTGAAACGTATTTCTCTAATAAGATAATTTATTCGAAATCTGACAAATTTTGCTATTTATGAGTTACTACTATCTTTAATGGAAAGGATAGTAAACTAATAGAGTTTTAGGAATACATTATAATTTATTATAAAAATTATGAACCTGTAGTTTCTAATGTCTTACTCTAATGATTTATCAATTTCTCATGAAAGTGTCATTATAATTTCAACAAATGTAAAATGGAGTGTCTGATGATAGCATTCTGATGTCGATAGTACAATCTTAAAATTTTTTGATGACATATATCTGTTGTTATAGATTTTTACTTTCTTGGATAATTCTAAAAGAGTTATTATATATACTTATGTATACTAACAAATATATATATATATATATATATATACAGGGTGTCCCAAAAATGTCTGAGTTCCTTTAAAGGGGAGGTTCCTGAGGCCATTTGAAGCGACATTTTCCTTTGCAAAAATGGCCGTTTCGGCTTTGTTAAGGAGTTATTAACGAAAAACACGGACCAATCAGAGCGCGAGCTAGAGGCGTGTTGGCAGAGACGGCCGCGCGCGACAGAAGTCGAGCGATGGTGATACACCGCGGTCGAAAGCAAGGAACAAACAAGAGAAGAAAATTTTTCGAGTCCCATGTCGGATAGTTGAAATTTGAATATGTTGTAGCCTTTAGTAGCCTATGAAGGAATCTCGAAGGATTTTTCGAAATCTTAAAAAATGTTGGTTTTACAGACGTGTAAAGAACTTTTTTTCATTAAATTATAACACTAGAACTAACGTACCGAGGAGAATGAGATTTTAGGAGCTTGTAGTGAACACAGAAGAATATCTATTGAAAATATTTCGATTTGGAAAAAATGGTCTTTTCACCATTTATTTTGCAAATGTTTTAAACAAATCCAATTTTCCTATAGCCGGGACTGTTTGAAAAATTCGAAAAAAAACGTGGTGACAGCTTCAAATCTCCTCTTTAGGGACCTATTTTTTAAAAGGCAGGCGCTTTAAAATTGACGGAATTAGAATTATTTAAAGCGAACGGTGCACCGCGATATTACGAAGGCGCGCGGCCCCGAAGGAGCGCGGCACGATCAGCTGTTAGATGCGCGACAAGCAAGAGAAGAAAATTTTTCGAGTCCTATGTCGGATAGTTCAAATTTGAATATGTTGTAGTCTTTAGTAACCTATGAACGAATCTCGAAGGATTTTTCGAAATCTTGAAAAATGTTGGATTTGCAGACGTGTAAAGAAAAGTGGCAACTTTTCTTCAATAAATTATAACACTAGAACTAACGTACCGAGGAAAATGAGATTTTAGGAGTTTATAGTGAACACAGAAGAATATCTATTGAAAATATTTCGATTTGGAAAAAATGATTTTTTCACCATTTACTTTGAAAAAGTTTTAAACAAATGCAATTTTCCTATAGCCGGGACTGTTTTAAAAATTCGAAAAAAACGTGATGACAGCTTCAAGTCTCCTCTTTACGGACCAATTTTTTAAAAGGCAGGCGCTTTAAAATTGACGGAATTAGAATTATTTTAAAACCTTGCTTACCTTGGTACTCCTGTAGAGCCCCAGCGAGGTGAAAATGATTCCTGTATTCACAAATTATTCTGCGTGAAACACTGAACCTGCCCACTCGTTAAATTCACAAGAGCATTTTAATTATTCGCTCTATGAAATTATCGAGCAGAAGGGGTCAATGTCCTTTCACTGCACGATCCGGCCCACATTGTTGATTTATTCACGATCACAATAAAACTATTCACATATATCCATTGGGTTCACAAACGTTGAAAGAAATCCACAAAATGATTCACAGAAATCCACATATCACGCACAACTAGTTCACATTTGATGCACGTAAATCGATCATTTCGACTAGCCGGTCCGCGAAAAACTGTCCATGAAATCTGTCTGTCTATGCTGACGATCGTAGGAAGACTAGTTCAGAACAGCTGACGAGGTTAACGGCCTTTCAACAGCACACTGCCGATTTTCATTTCAGCAACTGTTCGATGGAACCGTGTTTTCAAATGGAATGGGAAGAGTAAATGACCGCCCCTCTTCAAATCGGGGGTCATTCAGGTATGCTTCTACCACCGAGCGTGGCCATAAACCAGCGCCTTGTGTCGAAGCTCAACCTTGACGATGGCTCGACTTCTGGTTACCAAATGTGTACAATAGGTCAATAAAATGCTAAAAGTTTTAACGAAGAGTAACGGCTTTTTGGGAATATTGCTACTAGCCTTTCTTACACCGGTATACGGAATACCGGTATTTTGTGCTAATTTGCAATTTCGTGAAACCGGTATTTGCTAAGGTAAAATACTGGTATTTTCGGTATTAGCTATAAATAATAAATATTTTTTAGGGCATCTACTATTATTTGAAATTTACAAATTAATTTTTCTGTATATAACGACTTTAATAAAGAAAACGAAAAGGAAGAAAAGAAAATAACAAGGTCAAATTTAATTAAGTTCGTCGTCAATTTCCGCAAAAACATTTATAAAAAGCAAACACAAACCTATCCAGAAGAATTCGTTGAAGATGATGTTGATGTTAATATCGAAAAAGAATTGTCTCTCGAGAAGAAATTACAATTAGCTGCATATAAAAAAATTTCCGGGCGGTTAGACAGTATTTGCGAACCGTAAGCAAGGCGATTGGGCTCATTCGATGCCCCACGTGCTCTGCACGTTTTCCAAAATATGCCATCGTTTATGGCCATCGATGGAATTTTCATGGAACCGTCCCAGGTACGGTGGCAGGTACGCTTGTATCCCCTTGACTTGAACGAAGGATGCGGAAATAAAGAACTCGGCGATGGCTCGACTTATGTTTACCAAATGTGTGCAGTAGGTCAATAAAATGCTAAACGTTTTCACGAAGAAGTCAAGGCGCTTTCTTCGTTTATTACATTACGACAACACCTCTCTGGGACACGCGGATCCCCCGCGTGCGTCACTCGGGGAGGCTAGTAGCAATATTCCCAAAAAGCCGTTACTCTTCGTTAAAACTTTTAGCATTTTATTGACCTATTGTACACATTTGGTAACCAGAAGTCGAGCCATCGTCAAGGTTGAGCTTCGACACAAGGCGCTGGTTTATGGCCACGCTCGGTGGTAGAAGCATACCTGAATGACCCCCGATTTGAAGAGGGGCGGTCATTTACTCTTCCCATTCCATTTGAAAACACGGTTCCATCGAACAGTTGCTGAAATGAAAATCGGCAGTGTGCTGTTGAAAGGCCGTTAACCTCGTCAGCTGTTCTGAACTAGTCTTCCTACGATCGTCAGCATAGACAGACAGATTTCATGGACAGTTTTTCGCGGACCGGCTAGTCGAAATGATCGATTTACGTGCATCAAATGTGAACTAGTTGTGCGTGATATGTGGATTTCTGTGAATCATTTTGTGGATTTCTTTCAACGTTTGTGAACCCAATGGATATATGTGAATAGTTTTATTGTGATCGTGAATAAATCAACAATGTGGGCCGGATCGTGCAGTGAAAGGACATTGACCCCTTCTGCTCGATAATTTCATAGAGCGAATAATTAAAATGCTCTTGTGAATTTAACGAGTGGGCAGGTTCAGTGTTTCACGCAGAATAATTTGTGAATACAGGAATCATTTTCACCTCGCTGGGGCTCTACAGGAGTACCAAGGTAAGCAAGGTTTTAAAATAATTCTAATTCCGTCAATTTTAAAGCGCCTGCCTTTTAAAAAATTGGTCCGTAAAGAGGAGACTTGAAGCTGTCATCACGTTTTTTTCGAATTTTTAAAACAGTCCCGGCTATAGGAAAATTGGATTTGTTTAAAACATTTGCAAAATAAATGGTGAAAAAACCATTTATTCCAAATCGAAATATTTTCAATAGATACTCTTACGTGTTCACTACAAGCTCCTCAAAACTCATTTTCCTCGGTACGTTAGTTCTAGTGTTATAATTTAATGAAAACAAATTCTTTACACGTCTGTAAAACCAACATTTTTTAAGATTTCGAAAAATCCTTCGAGATTCCTTCATAGGCTACTAAAGACTACAACATATTCAAATTTGAACTATCCGACATAGGACTCGAAAAATTTTCTTCTCTTGTTTGTTCCTTGCTTTCGACCGCGGTGTATCACCATCGCTCGACTTCTGTCGCGCGCGGCCGTCTCTGCCAACACGCCTCTAGGTCGCGCTCTGATTGGTCCGTGTTTTTCGTTAATAACTCCTTAACAAAGCCGAAACGGCCATTTTTGCAAAGGAAAATGTCGCTTCAAATGGCCTCAGGAACCTCCCCTTTAAAGGAACTCAGACATTTTTGGGACACCCTGTATATATATATATATATATATTACAATAGTGGCTACAATGTTACTGATCGTTGTAAAAAATGTTGAGTATTGACATAAGCGTCAGAAATGCGTAAATCATAACGAAAAATAATTACCAAAGATTAACTACGAACTAAAATTCTAGAGGAACCTACGAGACAAACGGTTGCATCTTTGTTACATATAGCAGGATGTAAAATTCACTAAAACTTCATGTAACACAGTTTGACAAATGAAGTTTTGACTACCCGGTCATTGAGACCTACCTCTGTCCTATGTTTATCCGTTTCACAAGGAATAATGGAACACTCCCAATTCGAGCTAGTAATTATAAGCCTCGTGTTGACATATCATTGTCTGTTTTCACTTTCCCACAATCGTGGAGTCACTGACCTTGCTAACAAACAGTAAATTAGCAACTCAAACATCTTCTGAGAAATACCGCTAATATCAACCCCGAAGGATCACAAACTAATATCAAAATACATTCGTGTCCTGTTAATTAATTTACTATTGCACTTTTATCAATCTCTAAATTCTAAATGCTATGTTTCTTCTTTATATATTGAATACGTTTCATTGTTTCTTCAATGTCTGTTTCATATATTCTTTGTAGAAAGTGCTTAATTAAACAACACATTACCGCACAAATGGCGCAAAATTCAAATCTTGCGGGAATTTTGGGACACCCTTTACTTATTCAACAAAACAGGTAATAAGTGAAAATATGTGTACTACTATTGTATAATAACTATATTGGATCGTCATGCAAAATGGAAATTTTCTACGTCAATTGTAAGTGATAGGAACTAAATAGAAACTTGGTCCTTTCTTTAATCACTTTAATAAATTGAAAATAATATTGGTCTTCTAAAATTCATTTAATCTTTTCACTGTTCTATCATCAGCTTGCTTGTTTAAAAGGAAGTAAATATGCGACACTCTGATTGTCATAATCGGACGGGTGTTATGCTAACAAGACCTAAAAATTGTGAACATAACCTTCATACGCGTATACATACGTTCGCCTTATGAAAGCCAGAATACATACCACATTTCATTGCATTTATTCACTTTCGCAGCTTTTACATGAAATGCAACAAAAAACCCAATCAAATATTTCATCCGTCGTTAAACTAACGAATATATCAGTTCCAATTCATCAAACCTCAACAAAAAATATAGTCTAAAAAAATTAAAAAAACGGCCATCCATAAAACTACTCTACAGTTTGAAGTCTCGATAGAGAAACAAAATCGTGCACATCAAAATTGAAATCATCAATACGTAGTACCAATCCGTATGAAAGACAATGAGAGTATAACACAAGTGCCGCAAATTACAAATTATCATGTAATGAAGACGATAATGTGGTTGACAAAAATGCAGATGTCGTAACATGTCCTTGATCTAACGAATCTATCAGCTTCAATTCATCAACCCTCAACAAAAAATCTACAAATCAGATACTCTTAAACCACCCTCCACTCTGAAATTTTAAAAATGGATCACAAAATCGTGTACATAAAGATTCAAGCCATAAACCCGTAGCAAGTCTCTACCAACTCACATCGATGGAAACAAGAGTAACACAATTGTTCAAAGTTCCAAATGATCATGTTATGAATGTATAATAGTTATCTGGTTGATAAAAATGTGGATACAGTCACGTACCCTTAAGATAGGGATTCCGTCATTACCATTCATCAATCCTTAACAAAGACCAACCAACAAATTAAAAAAAACTGCCTCATGTTAAACCACCCCCTACTCTGAAGTATCAAAGGATCACAAAATCACCAAGTGTCTAGCAACCCCCATGGATATCGACAAGAGTAACATAATTTTCCCAAATTTCAATTAACCATGTAATGAGAACACAGAGATCTTGTTGATGAAAACGCAGAGATGGTAATGCACTATTAAACTAACCAATCCATCAATTTCATTTCATCATCGCTCAACAAAACATTTACGAAATAACTCGTTAAGTCATCCTCCAATATGAAATCTCGATCATGGATTACAAAATTCAGTACGTCAGGTATCAAGACATACAAACGTGGCACTAAGTGTCTCTATCAACCCTTATCAATGACATCAAGTGTAACCACAAGCTTCTCAAATTTCAAATAATCACACAAGAAAGACGACAATGTTTTTGATAAAGTGGGCGTAGTAACGTACCCTTAAACTAACGAATCTATCTATTCTCATGAAAATATATACTCTAAAAAATCTACAAAACGCTATTTATTAAACCACCCTCCACCCTGAAATCTCAATAGACCACAAAATCATGCACATCAAAATTCAAGAATACGTAGAGTGTCTACCAACCCCCATCGATGACAACAAGAGTAAAACAAATATCCTAAACTTCAAATGATCATATAATAAAGACGACAATCTTTTTGATAAAAATACAGACGTGATAACGTAGCCTTAAACTCCATTCATCAAATCCAATTATCCTTTTAAACAAATCTACAAAACAGCTACTCGTTAAACCGACTCAGGAATCTCGATCATGACATGGCAACGTGGGTAACACAAATGTCCCAAATGATCATGAGATAGACATTAACCTTTTTGACACAAATGCGCATGGTAACGTACCCGAGTTCACAATAATTCCTGAAAAACCGGAAGCCGGGGCGCTGTTTTGTTCGACTTCACCTGTCGGAGGATTCACCACTCAACCACCATGAATCGTGAATCTGCGCAGGATACTAAACACGGACCACGGAAGCATGCATCGAAGAGATGGAATAATAATTCCCGAGAACACATTAAAACCACAAAACATTCACGGAATCACGGCACACGGACGTACGGGATCGAGATGTTCGAGGGACGTTCCGGCACGTTCGTTCTCGACGGCGGCCGGTGGCGAACTACCCTTCGTAACGCGCGCGCCACCGTCTAAAGTGCGCCGCCGGCTCCGTCGCTCTGACGGAGGAAGGGACGATCCGACGGTATCTTTTTGTCGCGGGCTTTCTTCGAGCTAAACGCGCGTGAAATCGTGATCGCGTATGGTTCATTGAGCCCGGGGTGTTCCTGGCTCGTTAGGGGCGCCGTGATCGATCATATATCGTAATTAACATGTCCGCTGTCCTTTGCGCGGTATCCGTCGATGCTACGGGGAACTTTATTAGCTCTATGCGCGAAGGCAAGTCGAAATGCTTCATTGCTACAGTGCTTGGAAGACTTCTGGAAATTTTTAATAAGCTGTATGGAAGTCTATTGTATGTGGAGGTTTTTAAAGCTTTATACGAATACTCAAAGTTTTGATGACCTTCTTTAACCCTTTTCGCTTTAATATGCTACTTCTCTTTTACTTTAGTTCGGAACTTGTTACAAAATTATATCAGTCAACTATATTCCCATAGGTACACTTCACGACAATACTATAAGATTATTCAAAACCATACAAATCTGTACATATTATGAAAGAGAATATGCCCTTTCCTTACGAGGTCTTCACGCTATGACTAACCAACGTTTTTCTTGCCAATAATTAATGAAAGAGGAAAAAGTACTATCGTGTTTTGCAAGCAATGTAATGGTTTACGTAATTTTTTTGTGTTTGCACTAGTATTAGAGAAATGAAGAACTTTCAATTTTCTAAATGGAATGCTAAATAATGCAGAGCTACTTAATTTGACCACCTGGAACAATTTTTAAATTATGCATTGTACAAAAAAATTGTTTCGGCGAATGATACATGTTATTAAAAGAGACATCACGTGATGTACACAACTTCTTTGTAAGTGGAAGCGTTTAGGAGATTTGAAGGTCAACTTTGTTTTTTTAAATAGAATTCCCTACTTTCATTTCGGCAGTTCAAAAGCATATTAATTCACAAGTAGAAATATATTATACATTGTATGACCCAAAGTTAATAATTAACGAGATATTAACGAAAGTTTGATCCACATAACCAATGCCACCGAGTGATTAACCTATTCGATGTAGTCAATTTATGTGCCCCACCATTTATTTTGTTAGATCACATGATACCGTATGTCAAGACAACTTCATTCGTATACGACACAATGATTTTCAAGGTCAAACAAGGTCAGACATGGAAGAAACATTTTGAATATTCCGTACTAATGTGTTTATAAGTATTCTTGGTTTAACTGCGTTTTGAAGAACTCTTTTTTTCAAGTTTTATTTATACAATCTTATAGATTTCGGCGAGAAAACGCCGAAAATGAAAATCTTAATGCGCGGAATTCATTAGTTAAAAAGTTATACGCACATAAAGTTGAACACTTTTAAGCCTTTTTGACAGGTTACAGCGCCGCCGTATTGATATATTTGCTAGGTAATACACACAAAATAGACTAAATACTAAATACGAACAAATCCATTAGATGGCAGCACAAACACGTACGTAATACATAATTACACATTTACTAAATCAAAATGCGAAACATTATACCATGGTCGGGCCGGCCTTCTACACTCCCACGACAACCTAACCCCAAACCATCTTGGACTGTGATAGCGTATGTCCAGGCAACTTCATTCGTATACGACACAATGACTTTCAAGGTCAAACAAGGTCTGATATGGAAGAAACATTTTGAATATTCCGTACTAATGTGTTTATAAGTATTCTTTATTGTCGAGGCTACAGTAAATGTTCAATATGACTTCCTTGTGCACGAATGCATATTTCGGTTCTACTAATTACATTCTCGGTGGCTTCTTCTAATGTTGCCCGAGATATTAAAGCACATGCTTGCGTCATTGTGTTTTTCAAGTCGTTTACATTTCTGGGCGGAATATCAGAAACGATATCTTAACGGTATCTAAACGGTATGACCTTGAAGTCATTGTATCGTACAAAAATTTTCAAGAAAAACTCTGGTTAGTAATAGCGTGAACACCCTGTATATACAACGTTATTGTTACATAATGATAAGTACAATTCTCGGTAAGCTGTAATATATAACTATAAAAATTAGAACAATGAATCTGATAAAACTAAAAACATTCTTTTTTAGCCGCGATAGAACTATAAGACATAATGTTGTCCATAAAGACTAAATACGAAAACTTCATTTTTATTATTAATTGACAGCATATACAGCCGTCTTTATATTTTATAATATTTTTAATTTTTCTACGTTAATACTTTTTTCCTGTCATACATACTTTTTAGCTAACATTACTCAATAGTTTTCTATATTATTTAGATTGGCCGATCTTACGACCCACGGTAAAATACTTATTTTTTCCTTGGAGCATTATTATTTTTACTTTATGTGATGCTGTGTCATCGTGTTGGAAAATAAACTCTGACTTGACTGTATCATGGTCATATTTTACCAGTTATTTATTGACGACATCTATAGCTGTTCTACTATAAATTTTTATGCGAATAAACTTAATAATTGGTTTTACATGGTACCCTGTTACCATTTCTATCACAATACCTTCGCCACCTATTTATAAATTTTAATTTTGATTCCCTCTGTCCTCAAATCATGAAAATAACCATTAGAGATATTATGCTCATCTGCATTAAACCGTTTTTCCTCAGGAAAAATTATTCATTTTTATTTTTCACGAGGGTGGGTTCGTTATTATTGTGACGGCTGGTTATAAATGGTATTTTTTAAACAATTTACGGTTTTTCAAATGATTATTATTCATTGAACTATTCTGAGATTTGCTTTTTACATCGATTTCTGCTATTATTTGTCATGCTATTAGTACAGAACTCAATGAATACATTAATTATTGTTTTTAGACGATAAATGGCGTCTTTTAAATTACACGCATGCTATCTTTTATGTAATTGAACAGAACAAAACAATTTCTGCCGAATAGCTTGGAGATTTTTCTCTAAGAATTAAGTTTGTCCTTCAAAACATATTGTTACGCGCCTGTCGCGTATTCCGTTCGGCTCGCTACCGATTCAATCATCGAGACGGATGTACAAGCGGATTCCGTTCGGCGCATACAAAAAAAGAAAATCTACCCTACACTAACAAGATTATGGAAAAGTCTGGAGTAGAATAAAGAGTTTGCGTTCGTCTGTACTCTAGTCCCATACGGGCCCTTTCATATGAATGCTTTACACTGATCGAATAGGAGGTGGCGTATTACGGAAAAGCGAAATAATGTATAAAACAATTTAAGAATATTACAGTTCCAGTATATGTGTACAGCGTGAAACGCCTGAGGTGTTTACCAAAATATCTCTTTTGTTTTTGGCTATACACGAAAATTCTATAAAGAAGAACATGTTTGATTCAAAGGGGCAATCATTGCAATAGAAGAGATTTATTCTCATGGTCATATTTTCTAAAATTTCAAGGTCACTTATTATCTTTTAAATGCGTTGATGTACTTCGATTAGTGTACTGTTATAGTTAATGAAAAAATAAATTCAATCATGTGGGATGTGTTGACCTCCGAATGACCTTTGGAAGAGTTATTCGTCACATATTCGTATTTTATGTTATGCTTTTTGAAGAGTGACTGCTCTGAAGGTCATTTGAAGGTCAACATATTATATATAGTTGATTTTGTTTTATTCACTGGACATAACACTATACCAATCAAATTATATCACCCTATTTAATACAACAACGGTGACTTTAAAATTTTGGAAAATGTAACCATGAGAAAGAAATCTTTTCTATTGCAATAGCCAAATATTTTCTTCTTTACACATTTTCTCGAAACAATAAAAACAACGGAGATATTTTCGTTGAAAATCTTAGGTGACTCAACTTATACATTTAATACTGCTACAGAGTTTCTAATTTATCGTTTTTCATGATTTTGCCAGTAACGCCGTTATTGCCAATTCTGCTTACACTAAATAACTCACATAGATTACTAGAATTGATAGTCGTATCGTAGTTGTTCCATTCACTCATTGTATTATTTCGTAACATTATTGATCAATTGATCAATTAGACTTTCTATGTATTCTAAATAATAAAGGGTGGTGGAACTGTATTTATAGAGTAGGTACGAAACAATAATATGCACATTTAATTCTGCACATAAAGAAGAAAGTTATTTTTATCAAAATTAAATAACGAATACAGATTTAAGCAAATAACAAATGATATATGACAACAATTTATTTACGTACTTTATAAAAATATACATATGAATATATTTTGTATTTAATTGTATTTATCTTGTCGCATTGATATGTAGCAAATTTCTGAGCTACAATAAAACCCGAATTTGTAGGAAAATATAGTTAAACTATGAATCTTTATGTCAAGAACAGAAGAAGATATATTCTTCGTTACTATGGAATTCATAATAACACCGAAAGCATAAAGTATGCCATATTTCCATAAACCTTCTCATAATAATTTTATCACTCACCAAGCATATACATACATAGATACGATCGTATTATATAAACTATATTTATTTTTATCTCTGTCTTGAAAGTAAGAAAGTATCAATTTCCCGGCTATGTAAAAATGTTGGAACAGAATTTTATAAAACGTATTTTAGAAATTAATTCTATGACCACAACTGTTGTTCTATAAAATGTAGTATTACAAAATAACACGGTATTATAAAACAATATTATAATAATGATCAGTGTTCCTAAATACTGTGCATAACAAAAGGAATACACGCACTCATTAAAAGGTGAAAATTACAATTACTAGACTGTAGATCTGGATGTATTTATGGTTTATGAAAATTTTCAAAAAACGATAGAGTATCAGATTCGACAGAGTTTAGCACAAGTTTGATTTATGTTCTATCTACAAAAGCTTTTACCAATAAAAATAGGATTGTACTTGGTACCACTTTCTTAAAATTTGCATGCGAAAATTGAAAACTGCATAAACATTTCTCGCTGGGATTGGCATAATAAACGATTCACAATGTCAATGCGGCTATGAAACTCAGGATGTTGACCATGTACTATGAAAAGTGTAGTATACTGTGAGTTAAAGATTTAAGAAATCTTATAAATTTCATTGTATTCTGTAAAGTATTATAAAGTATTGAGATTCAAATTGCATTAATAAAACAAAAATCCGCAGTCTAATAATTACTATCAAAGTAGTGCAACCTCAATGTAATTAAAAATTGAATAAAACGTACCGATACATATGTTTTTATTATTTCCAGTCCCACAGAATGATTAATATGTATAATGTATATATTGTGTTATAAATACGAATACATATATTTTGCACTGATTACTGTAATAGTATCTTACAATTATTATTTTCAATATTATCCTATGTACTATACACGCTCCTTTTTACTTCATACGGTGCAAATAAATCTTCTAATAAGAAGTATAAAAAAGAATGTACATATAGTTTCCAAGTAATTTAAAATACTCGTAACATTTACTTGAACTTTCTACTATCCTGAGCTCATATCATACCGACAGTAATTACTTTAATACACTTCTTCATGAGTTTAAATAATCATCTTTTCATTATACGTCATATTGTACGTATAGTAACTTCGTCGATGAAACTTACTTTAGACAGAGTTGTTTCTACCATTTCTGAAACAGCAATTTTTATTGCAAGCGTAACTAAACTTTCGCCATGTATTGGCGAGAAACGGAGAATGTATTGGGTTGTGTAATAAATTCCCGCGTTTTTTGAATTTTATTTTTTCCCGCAATTTTGTGATTTCTTCTTGCTCTGCAAACCTATCTGCTCGAATTTTTCGAATTAATTAATTTTAATCAATTTTCAGGCTTTTGAAATGGAAGGTCCAGGAAGCAAAAAATTCATTTCCGACATCTGCTCTACAATATTTTACCTTTCGTCATGGTCAAAAATCTACGGAAGCAGCTCGCGACATTTGTGACGTGTATGGAGTTGATATTATTATATTCCATACACGTCACAAATATCGCGAGCTACTTCCGTAGCTTTTTGACTAGTGGCAATTATTGCAATAGAAAAGATTTCTTTCTCATGGTTACATTATCCAAAATTTCAGTCACCGTTGTTGTTTTCAATAGGGTGATATAATTTGATTGGTATAGTGTTCCGTCTAATGAAAAAAAGAATCAATTATATATAATATGTTGACCTTCCAATGACCTTCAGAACAGTTACTCTTCAAAAAGCATAACTTAAAATACGAATATGTGACGAATAACTCTTCCGAAGGTCATTCGGAGGTCAATATATTCCACATGATTGAATTTCTTTTTCATTAACTATAACAGTACACTAATCAAAGTACATCAACGCATTTAAAAAATAATAAATGACCTTGAAATCTTAGAAAATATGACCATGAGAATAAATCTCTTCTATTGCAATGATTGCCCCTTTGAATCAAACATGTTCTTCTTTATACAGGGTGTTTCGACTAAAACAGGACACCTAAATATCTCCTCTACCTCTGAAACTACAAAAAATGTTTCTAACGTAATCTAAACGGTTTAAAAAGACGAATCAGATGGAAGAATCGTTTTTTATAAATTGTACTTTTTTTAATCGTTTTTTTATGGTCACTCGTGTTTTTTTACATATATACACAAACTTTTTGTTGTTGTATGTTATAGCAAACATTATTGTGCATTCATCCATGTTTAATAGCACGACCTTGAAATGACCGTGAACTCTAAAATTTGCTAATTAATGCATAACTTACTTTCAGCGACATTACAGATTTCAACTGTAACAGAAATTCGACCATGAACTTGAACTTGTAAATAAACACATTGCATCATTCCGCTGTGTACATAGAGAGTGTTACGAGATATGTACTTAAGAGTTTGCTCACTGCTAGATTTCTCAGTGAATCGACAAGCGACCCATAATGCGTTATTCAGAACAGGAGAAAATTCAAATGGTTTTAATTTACGGTGAAGCTCGAGAGTGTCTAAGAGAAGCAATACGAATTTACAAAGACAGATTTCCTGAACGTTCTTGTCCATCACGTTTTGCATACTCAAGTATTGTTAAAACATTTTGTGAGACTGGTAGTGTCAACAGAAACATTCGTGTGAGGCGTAAGACTGTTACTCATGAAGCAAATGTGAACAATATCATCACTAAAGTTAATCAAAACTCGCATGTTAGCATAAGGCAACTTGGACGTTAGTGAACCGGTATTAGTGTGACAAGCATATTCCGAATTCTTCATTCACAAAAATTGCATCCTTTCCATTTATCTCTTCACCAAGAGCTCCATGGAAGAGACTTTGAAAACCGCGTACACTTTTCTCAATGGTGTTTTCGAAAGAGTTGTACAATCTGTCGTTTTTCGCCTCACGAAATGTATCACGACGGAAGGACATCATCTCGAACATTTATTGCAGTAATAAATGTGATTATTTACAAGTTCAAGTTCACGGTCGAATTTCTGTTACCGTTGAAATCTGCAATTTCGCTGAAAGTAAGTTATGCATTAATTAGCAAATTTTAGAATTCACGGTCATTTCAAGGTCGTACTATTAAACATGGATGAATGCACAATAATGTTTGCTATAACATACAACAACAAAAAATGTTTGTATATATGTAAAAAAACACGAGTGACCTTGAAAAAACGATTAAAAAATTACAATTTTAAGAAACGATTCTTCCATCTCATTCGCCTTTTGAAACCATTTAGATTACGTTAGAAACATTTTTTGTATTTTCAGAGGTAGAGGAGAGATTTAGTTGTCCTGTTTTAGACGAAACACCCTGTATATTTTCGTGTATAGCTAAAAACAAAAGAGACATTTTAGGTAAAAATCATAGGCGTTTCGCCCTATATACAAATAGTGGAGCTGTAATATTGGTAAATTGTTTTAAACATTATTTCGCTTTTCCGTAATACACCACCTCCTATTCGATCAATGTAAAGCATTCACATGAAAGGTACGGAAGTAGCTCGCGACGTTTGTGACGTGTATAGATCATAATAATATCAACTCCATAACGTCATAAATTTCGCAAGCTGCTTCTGTAGCTTTTTGACCACGATGAAAGGCGAAATATTGTAGAGCAGATGCAGAAAATGAATTTGTTTGCCTCCTGGAACTTCCATTTCAAAAGCCTGAAAATTGATTAAAATTAATGAATTCGAAAAATTCAAGCAGATAGGTTTGCAGAGCAAAAAAAGGACTTGCGAATGCATATGTATACTTTGCCTAACAAATCACAAAATTGCGGGAAAAAATAAGATACAAAAAACGCGGGAATTATTACACAACCTAATATATCACAAAGGAAGACGTGCAACATACAACGTTGATAAGGTTACAGAAATTCCTCTCAAACCCGAAGAACAAGCCACTGCAAGTTTAATGCTGGCACACGTGCAATAACGATTACGATGATCATATACCGTCTAGGAAGCGTTCGTACATAGTTCTACGACTAACTGAAGCATTCCTGCATCGCAGAATTAACTGCAGTTGAATTGTCCCCGCTGCTAATAATTTCCGGTGTTCTTTGTCACATATTACATGCTCGGCTATGAGTTATGCCATTCTTGGGTCATCGCCATTGTACAGATACTCGTTGCTAAGTGGTTAGTAAATGTTAGAAATAGCCAATTATAAATTTCTGATCCACGGCACGTTGCACAGTCTCTGTCGTCCACAAGTTCGAATGACCACCAAACTAATTCAGAGCGCCGTGTTTATTACGGAATAGTTATTAAATAGTTTATTAAAGGAATACTTACAGGGGATCCAAAAAGTATTTGAAACTTCCCATTTTCGAGAAATTGTCGATATTTGTACTGTGGTAATGCCATTAAAAACATAGTACAAGAATATATCTGGAATCGTTTTAAAGTTTGACGCTTCGACTTTTACCATCTATCGTTCATTTTCGTCTACGATATTTTTGCATGACACAAATTGAATCACGGCCACTGAAAATGCTGCAAATTGAATCATCTGTGAAAACGTTGAACAATTTTTCTCGTGACTGAAACTAAAGTAGATTTAGAGATTGAAGCTTTCTCTATACAACGAATGCTTAAAACTTGAATGAAAAGTGCTGACCAAATATGCCTGTCATTTTTGTTCTATAAAACAACCGAAAAAATCGTAGATTAACCCTTGTTTGTTCAACCGGAATTTCACTGTTGTTGGGTAAGCGGAGTACCCGGGTTTTCCTGGCGTTCTATTCCGATATATTAGATATATAGCGACAAATATTAATGGTATTCATTGTCGATACTCTTAATAATACCTTCCTATAATATGCCAAACATTGTTTTAAAAGATTTTGGCGAAAAATTATTTGAAATTACAATATAATTCCATGATAAAGTGAATAATTCTTATTCGTGCGTTCAACTTTGTTTCTCTACGCCGCGTGTCGACGACTGTTTTTGAGGCGGCAGTGATGGATCTCTTATCTCGTTTATATAAACAAATATAGGAACAGGATCTTCTAAAAATTATTATCCATTATCTGGCCAAATTTATACAGGCAATGCTTCGTCAGGCCGCGAAATAAATCAGGGTGAACGAGTTGTAAAAGATTTGGTGATTGCGTACGAAGGGTAGGGTAGAAATATTACGATGGACAACTTTTTTACAACTGTTCCCTTAGCGAAAGCTTCGCTATCTTGGAAGTTGACGACCGTAGACACACTAAGAAAAAATAGAAAGTATGTCCCTCAAGAAATGGCACCATCCAAATCACGTCAACAGTATTCTTCTTTATTTGTTTACCATGAAAATATTACACTTTGTTCCTGTGTACCGAAGAAGGATAAAAGCGTCGTATTATTGTCAAAAATGCATACTGGCAATTCTGTTTCTGGATCAAAAAGAATACCCGATATCGTTGATTGGTGCAAAAATGGTGTCTCTCCGTCTTTAACGATTGTTTAAACATGTTTAAACATTCATAATGTATTAATATTAGATATCACTGTATTCGGGAAAGTCTACAGAATCTTTTACGATGAAGAACAATTCAATATCTTTTATAATAACATCACAATATTTGTTTAAAGTTGAAAAATAGGTTTTTTTCAAAGTCATGTTTCTCAAAAACTGTACACGTAGGCGAAAAAGTAAGGGCAGATTCGGAATCAGCGCAAAAAACTCTTTAAAAACCACCAGACAGTTATTAGGAACCAAAGGTGTTGATTCAATATCGGCCAAAATTACCCAAGACCAATTTTTGCTGAAACTTTGCAGATTGGTAGCCCTTTAGGTCTAACATTGATTCCGTGCAAAAACCTTTTTCCAGGACTTCACGGTTACGGGGGGGAGGGGGTCAAAGTACGTATTTTGAGAAATCTATTATGTGCTGTAACTTTTAATAAAAATACGATATCGACCCGGAACTGATACCAAAAAATCATAAAAAGTTCAAGCTTTCCAACGGTGTATATGTTTATGTAATTTATTTATTGCTAACATAATTTTTTCACGTTTCTCGTGTTTTTCATGGTGTAAAAAATTCATAAAAATTGCAATTCCCAAAAAACGTATCTCCTGATTTTAACCAAAAACGCTGCATTAATAGTACATTTCATGCCCTTTCGAATGGTGTTTGACATACTTTGGGGAAATTATTTGTTTTTGAATTATAAAGTAAAATGTGAGTAGAAGTTGAGGCGCGCGGTCAACTACTCGACTCATATATTCATTTCAAACGTGGAAAAAACGCTTCCTGTGATTACATATACACTGTACATAACACAGCTATGCTATTGTTATCAATTCTACTGTTTTGAAACAGTAAAACACATTGGTTATATTTTACAATAATTATACCAGAATGCAGATATTGCTTATTTTATTTTATAGCTTATTATACAATTATCAGGTGGCGCATCTTCTACAGTTTGTTTCGATTTATATTCACGACAGAATTTAATAATCTCAAACGAAACATACAGTGTTTTAAGATTTTCCGAAACGGAACTATGCACTCTTTCATCGATACCCAGAATTAAAGGACTAAAAGAAACAATCATATTCTTCGGACGCAACCATCTAGAATTTCGAGAGAGAAAGCAAGTATTGACGAGATGTGTTCATTTCTTCATGTTTTGCTCTTTAAGATTACTGCTGTCGTGGTAGACGCATTTCTTTTAACTAGACCAAAGACGAATCATCAGTTTCATTTTCGTTGTCGTGTCGTGAAGGTCCATCGTCTGTAAAAGAGTTTTGCATGTGCGCAACATTTCGTTAGACTAGTGGATTATTTTAATTTTCTTTTATTAATAGCGGTGTAGTGTATAATGATAGTATAAATGGCGATTCTAAAAAACACTTTTTATAAAACTCTTGATTTAAAAGAAAAATGCCACATTTTTCGCATTTGTTAGAACTCACATTTATTTATTTCGGTTATAGCACTAATCACGTTTACTATTAGTCACATGCACTGTCAGAATACTGTTATTTAGAATATGCACTACACTATGTAACTTATACACTACACCGCTATTAATAAAAGAAAAACACGAAAAACGTGAAAAAATTATGTTAGCAATAATCGCCCCCCCCCCCGTAACCGTGAAGTCCTTGAAAAAGTTTTTGCAAGGAATCAATGTTAGACCCAAAGGGCTACCAATACTCAAAGTTTCAGCAAAAATTGGTGTTGGGTAATTTTAGCCGATTTTGAATCAACGCCTTTAGCGTTGGACAGTGTTATTGAAGAAAACATAGAAATGGGTACCCGGTTACCCACACAAGGGTTAAGTTTTAGGAAGTAAGAGGGAAGATTTATTCTTCAAATCTGTGGTATGTTCTTGGTATGCGAAAGTGAAAACTTCGTACTTTATAATTAGTTGAAATTCATTATTGTACTACTTTTTTTTAACGAAATTATCATGCTTCAAATATTGACAATTTCTCCACAATCGGAAAGTACAAATACTTTTTGGTTGTACTGTAATTATTTCACATTCTGGTGCCAGACAAATTCATTTCGCGAAACTTAATGTCTGAAGGCTAATTAGTTAAGTAACTTTTGCTTAATCTACGCTGGTCTCTTATTTCGTGCAAGATGATTCAAGACATTAGATGGATTGTCTTTCAAGTAAAGTTGCAAAACAGTAACTTAATCCATGCTTAAGAAACGAAACTATTGCTCGTATCATGGAGAATAAATATTATGGGAGATGTTCCTAAATTACAGACAGTGACAAACGTAAATCATAAAATTGTCTGAAACGGTTTTAGAAGCGTAGAGTTAAAATATTATCAGTATTTAATCCAGACTTCAGCTAGGACTAATATATGTGGACTAACCTTGATGTGGATAGAAGCTCTAGGTGGACTTTTTCACAAATTCATTTAAAATAAAGATGATATTTAGGAATTTTTTTCTTAAAATAACACTTTATAAAAATACCTTTGTCTTCAGTTTGTACACTCTTTTAGCATAAAAAACATTCTTTTTGTTGCGGTTCCAGTTGTAGTATCATTTTATAATTGGGTCCTAGTTGCGTCTAACCTATGCATAGTGCATGCTTTATTAATATCTAACTAAAACATAGCTTATATTGAAAAAATCTTAAAATAGGGTTACCTAGACTCAGCCTAGTCATGCTAGTAATACTACTTAACGCTGTCCTAGAATAAACACAACTAGTCGAGTAAAAATAATCGAGCAGGCCCTGTTGCTTGTGCTCTCGAGAAAAAAACTACCAGGAAATGACTTTAAAATGTACAGATGCTTCACGTGAACACTTTACATAATTTTACACGATCCTTCGAATGTACGGACATTACTGTGCGTTATACATACCCGAAATAACTTTACTTTATGTGATGTTCCTTTATATGGCCTTCGGTTTGAGAGACGTTCAATAAACATCAACGAGAGGAGGAACAACGATGGAATTTATGCCAGGGCCTAAAAGCATTTCGCATTTCATTCCGGCGTACGGATGCAGTCTGCTGCAGGAGCACGCGATACACAGGCGAGCACGGATGACTGCTCCCGGAAATGTTGTATATAATTGTGTTACAATAGCTATCGCAGGTGTCGGCTCGTTAAATTGTTAATATATCGCTGCGCGTGACTCGTGGAAATTTCACCGATTAATGCTGTACCATCGCCCTGGAATTACCTACGATGTGACACTTTCATTTTCACGAGTGCCGGAAACGACGTTCAACAACTTGGCGCTATGTCGGAACCGAGCACCTCACGAATTAATCAATTACGCCAACGCGATCGATGCCTCGCTTCGCGTTCGGTTGAACTGATGACTCTCGATACAGATGATTCAAGCGATACACAGAACCTTCCACGATATGTAATGTTAACGCATTACAGTAGTGCTCACTTAAATTTACTAAATCTGACACACTTAAATTTCCACGGTCTATTCCCACTCTTCCCCCGCGACGTACTGCCTCGAGCTCAGCGGAGCCTTATCTCATTACACATGGAAAGCGAATAAAATTACAAAAGGATAGGAGACAGTTGTAATTCAAACAGGTGCCGCAACACTACAAGGTAATCACGCAATAAAGAAAATTTCAAATTCAGTAATATTTGTCTTACATTTTCAAACATAGTACCAGTACATTGCTGAGATTTTTCTGATTACATTGAGTCTAACCACGACTTAAATCGGACTAAGGTTAAACTATTTTGGAGGACCAATTTCTTTTAACATTTTTTATGCGTATTTTATTTATAGATTTCGACGAGATTGCATGTTAATAACAATAACGCTTAAGATGGCTAACTACTTGCCTCAAATGGCAGCATATTGGAAAAGTACCTTTACTTAAGATTCTTAATGCAATTTAATATATAAAGTAGATCTGAAAAAACATCTATAACTTTCTATTATGTTGTATCATATAAAACGTCCTCTGGTTTATCAGTATATTAAATTGTGTTTTATTAAAAAATCTTGAAATTTGTGGCCATATTATGTATCTAGCTATAAGTGCAAACTTTCCTTTGTCACATCCGGCTTACACTTGTGCTGTTTGTACGTCTAACCTCACATATTGACGTTTTGCTATCCAACGTGAATCAATGATAAAAAATAGTTAAAAACATCTGGTCCTCCAAAAGAAAGTTCAGCCCAGACTAGTGTTATAGACTTAACAAAGTTAAGTACGAAAGGATAGGACAGGCTATAAATATGTTAATTTTTATTCAGTAGATAACATGCATAACATAAATGAACTTTCTTGTACATACAGCGTTTTACACTGTTTTTGTTTATTTGGTTCGATTGGCAAAACCAAACCGTTCCTGCGTATGAATTTATCCAGAAAAATGTAAATTTTCAAGACAAACTGATGGAACGAAATTGTAGGACATGTGTTTAAAAAATGGAATGAATACAAAAAATGGTAAATAAGAGTAAAAAAGTTCACACTAATATTAATTTCTAAATTATGGACAAATAATTCTGTCTCCTATTTCTGAGGGACGTGGCATTCAAAGTGTTAATAAGATGTGAACTAGACTTTATCCAACAACTTCTATAAAACTTAATTCATTCCAATAGAGTCCTTAAAATTTTAGGTTCTAAAATTATTAAATTAAAAATTAATCTAAAAGAAATTCTTAATTTCTGTTCAGCCTTGAATTGCCAGATATTCGGTCGCGAAACATTCGTAGACACGATTACTTTAATTTTCATCGGAATAGAGCCTAAGGAAAAAATATTTTATTGCACCGAGCGCCTGGTCGCAGTCTGATCTCCGGGTAGTGCGACTCAGGCCCGGCCATGTGGTCCAACGTTGCCTGCACGTAGTCACATCGGAAACCACCAATTTTCGCTCTTGTCGACCACTAGTTTCATTCCGACTCGCTGATTGGTCTTTAGGTGGGCACAATTTGTGTATAAAGGACGACCAATTTTTGTAAACCTCAAAGCGTCTTGGTAGTACTGGCGCGTGACGCTGATTCGTTGTCACTCGTTACAATTCAATAAACACAGAAACACCAATTCTCTCCAAGTACTCTCTCCAAAACCTATACTATACTACACACCAGCTTTTGTGTGTGAGCGCTCTAGTTATGCGAATTGCTGGTCTCCCAACGGGTTTACATAAACGGGGTTTTATTGTATTTTTTCCTCCTCCGTGTTATTTCAAAATTCGCCGTGCCAGTGTCAACAGAACACTGTGTTTTTGTATCGATTTTCTTTCGATTAAAAAAAAAGGAATGGATTCTGGATTTATGCAGTCACTTCGAGTGAAGTCAACGAGGAAAGATATAATTTTTAACACGAGTAATTGACCAAGCAATACTCTATGTGTGTGTCAATATATTTTCTACATAATATTATTACAATATAATGTCTACAGAATAAAATTAAATCAGCCAGTTTGGGGGTATGTTTTAATAAAATATGGTATCAAGTGCAATAACTATGAAGTATTCTAACCTATAGGTAAAATATGACTTTCACACGACATGAAAACTACAAGTTCCAGAAAATTCATTGTATCATTTAAAAAGTGTATTCAGTTAAAAATAACAGGGAAGCTCAATTCATTTTTGTTGAATTATTCATTTCATGGGGTTCTACTCGTGTTCTACTCTTATATTCGCAACTAGTGATCAAACTCGGCAATTTCAAGTAATAAATGAATCTAGAATAAACAGATTATGTATGTAGCACTCCATATACAGGGTGGCCCACATAACTCTGAACAGCTCAATATCTCGAAAACTATGCCATCGATTTTAAAGTTCTTAGTCTTACATTGCATGGAACTGGAGGGCCTTTCTGACTACATAAACGTGAAGTGGCCTCCCTTCCCCTTTAACGGGGGAGGGGAGATACCTTTGTAATTTTAAATGGAACCCCCTATAAAATGTTACATATTTAGATTCTACTGGAAAAAACAAGTCAATTTTGTCTGAAACATTTTTTTGTCAGATACTTCCATGATGAGATATAACAGTTTGAAGTTTCGAGTTGTAGGTACTTGAAGCGCTCGGAAATAGCGTTATGGAATTATACGCGCTTGAGTCCTTTGGTTATTCGTGAAGAAATAAAATGTACTTTAAATTAAATGTTCAAAATGTCCACCACGGGCTTGTAAACATTTATTTACTCGAAACATCAAAGTTGTTCTAACATTTTTTAACATTTCGGGAGTCACTGAAGCGCAAGCGTCACGTATTCTTTGTTTCATATCCTCTTTTGTCGTCGGTGGTTCAAACATAACTTTGTCCATTAAATATCCTCATAAGAAAAAATCTAATGGTGTTAGATCTGGGGATCGAGGAGGCCATTGACGAGGTCCCCCACGACCTATCCATTTGTTCCCAAATTGTTCGTTCAAAAATTGCCTGGTGATGATTGCAAAATGTGGAGGAGCGCCGTCTTGTTGGAACCACATTTCTCTTCTAACGCGCAGTGGCACATCTTCCAAAAGCGCAGGAAAATGATTTTTTAATAAATCACAATAACTTGCAGATGTTACAGTTTCTTGAAAAAAATAAGGTCCAATCACAAAATCTCCTATTAGGCCACACCAAACATTTAAAGACCATCGATTTTGAAAGGGAACACATCGCATCCAATTTGGGTTTTCCACGGCCCAATAATGCAGATTATGTCTATTTACATGCCCTGAATTCATAAAAGTGGCCTCATCGGAAAAAAGTATTTTGCACAAAAAGTCATTTTCCACAACACCCTGCAGCCACTCACAAAATCTTACGCGGTGATCGTAATCTGATATCGAAAGCTCTTGTGATAAAACCATGTGATATGGATGATACTTTTGCCGTTTCAAAATTCGTTGAATCGATGAACGACTAATATGTGATGTTTGTGCAAGTGTACGTTGACTAATATGAGGATTGAATGTAATTGCAGCAAGAATACTGGCACTATTATTTTCATTAGTGACAGCTTTAGGTTTATTGCGAGTTTTTTTACACAATTCACCGTGTTCGCGAAGCCGCTTTTCTAAATTATGAAATGTTGTATGACATTTTTTGATCCCATAACGTTCAAAAAACATCACTGCTGCACGCCGATAATTTTTTTGGCATTCACCTAACGTTAATAACATATTCACTTCTGTGTCAAAAGTAGGCATAATCACAATGTTACTGCTTGAATAACAGCTCTAAACTGAAAACGTTTTCATAGATAAGCGAGTCAAACTCAAGAATTGTAAATATTATTGTTTGTGTTTCTTCATGAATAAGCAATGGACTCAAGCGCGTATAATTCCATAACGCTATTTCCGAGCGCTTCAAGTACCTACAACTCGAAACTTCAAACTGTTATATCTCATCATGGAAGTATCTGACAAAAAAATGTTTCAGACAAAATTGATTTGTTTTTTCCGGTAGAATCTAAATATGTACCATTTTATAGGGAGTTCCATTTAAAATTACAAAGGTACCTCCCCTCCCCCGTTAAAGGGGAAGGGAGGCCACTTCACGTTTATGTAGTCAGAAAGGCCCTTCAGTTCCATGCAATTTAAGACTAAGAACTTTAAAATCGATGGTATAGTTTTCGAGATATTGAGCTGTTCAGAGTTATGTGGGCCACCCTGTATATACTATGGATACGCGATTCGGTTTCTGTAAATCTACCGAATTGAACGTAGATTTGGATGCCAGCGCCGCTATCGGTCGACCGGTGTACTGTACCCCTCGTACTCCTCTTCACCTCCGTGATCCTCTATAGTTTTCCATGTGTTTGACTCCCTCCAGGTGGCGCTGCTTTCAATCGAGTTGATTGGACGTCATCGACACTTTTTATTTCGTAGCGTGTCAATGGCGTCCAATCAACTCGATTGAAAGCAGCGCCACCTAGAGGGACGCAAACACATGGCAAGGTATAGAGGATCACGGAGGTGAAGAGGAGTGAGAGGGGTACAGTACACCGGTCTACCAATACCGGCGCTGGCACCCAAATCTATCATATATCAGTGGTATGTAGTATAGGCAATCCGATTTTGTTAACCTGTTGCACATTTTTATTACGGCTGATTGCTAAAGAATTTGTATCATTTTGATCAAGTTTTATGACTCCATATCGCTTCATTTTATCTAAACTTTGCTGATTCATATTACTGCGGTTTGTACGTGTTTACTACGTGTATATTCGCAAACATGCGAGACAATACTTGACTGAATTATTTCAGTGTTTCAACAAAATTCTCCTCTTGACGCTGTAAACTAATTACACTGCTACAGCTGCGTTTAGGTTCAAATTAATGAATACATGAAATAATGGGGATTATAGTAATAAGTCTTCTACACGGTCAATATTATTACAATCTCTCAACCGCCAGACGCAAACGTCTAATGATAATTAATTGCCGAGAAATGTTAAGAATAATTAATCGCTCGGAAGTAATTAATTTTACGGGATGATAAAATAAACATGATCGAGCAGTGATTTATTATCTACGCGCGCCGGACGAGAAAATTCACGATAAGCTCAACGAAAAATTCATTTTTCCTGTGCTCATGAAGTAAACTGCACAGATGTACCTTTTGCTGAAGAATAAACACGCGAAAACAGTTTATTATTCATTCTTAGAAATTATTTAGAAGAAATTCATTTTTCTTACCTAAACACTCTCTTGTTATCACAAAAGAAATTGTAATTTTTCTAGTGAACCTCCTGGGAGCGTATATTCTATAGACTTATTGACATAACTGTGCATATACAGGGTTTTCCATTTAAGTTTCCTACACTACAACTCGTTTAAAAAAATATTTCCAATAGAACTTACAGTTTTAAGTTCTCTAAAGATAGATGTGCTTTCAAGATTTCAAAGTAACATTTGTTTTAAATACGAGAATGTAGCATATTTTAGATAGCATTTTCTATAATAAATTTATTGACCTATAATATCTTGAGCTTTCAAGGTCATTCGAGGTCATTTATTGAGGTTTAAAATGTTGAACTCAAAAATTTAAGTTAAAATTTAAACGTTAAATGTTAATCGTTCTTGAAGTTAACCGTTCTTGAATATCTCTTGTATTCAAAAGGACTACCTTGGACATGAATATAATGATTTCATTTATCCGTAGATGGAGGTCCAACCTTCTAAAAAGTTGCATATCCAATTTGCTGGCTGGCATCTCTGGTACAAGTCTTCATGTTATCAAGAGTTGTAGGTATTTCTTGCTGAACTTCTTTGATAAGATCCTACAAGAAAAAGTTAAAACTTGAAAATCTTGGTGAAAGAGGAATTTTTATTCTAGAAAGTAGAATTATCACTTACGAGTAGTATAAATCACTGTATTGCAGTCTATTATTATCATTTTTAATACAAAACATACTGAACAATTTCAAGAACGTTTAACATAGTATAAGTTTAACATAGCTAAGTTTTATGGTAATTATTAATTACCTTGAATGTGCTACACATCTACATAAATAGAAAATATATAGTTCCATGAAAAGAAAACAAGTAAACATCTCCCTCGAAACGGGGGAGGTTTCATTTACAATGTTTTATTGATCGAGTTATATTTTGAAAAATGTAATAATAGTGTGGCGGCTACTTCCTATGCTCGTCAACAGAGGGACATTACGACAACACCTTTTCCGCTACTACCTCAATCTTCTTCTGTTTGCATATATACCGTCCTAAACTGTCCTTACGACATCCCGCGTCTAAGGCACGGGTCCGATAGATAGCCTTACTCACGAGTCCTCTAGCAGGCCTAGGGCGAAACGCTTCCTTCTCCTTTTTCCTCCTCTCACACACTTTTCAGCTGCCATAATTTGTGATCCCGACAAACGAACAACAACGCTACCTTCTTAGCAGAGGAGACGACAACATCAACAAACCACGGACAACGTCAGGAGAACTAGAAGGTGACTTCTCTGTCACTGCCTTGCCTCAACTACTGCCCGACCAACAGCGAGGACTTCTCCCTACTATGTGCTTCTGACGTCATCTTCGCAGCATTATATGTTTTAACGTTTTCGCACCTAAATTTGTGCGACGTTTTCGTATCTACATTTGTGCGACGTTCTTCCATCGTTTGTGCGACCATATGAGTCCTACAAGCGGCTTTAGGGAGCTACTCAACTTCGTCGATTCGGCAGCATTACTGGCGGGCACACTGACAGCACACATTCCAGCGACCTCCTTGGATTTCGACGGAGATCAGCGTAATTAGAGGGAAAGGGTATAGCCGGATAAGATGGTCAAAACTGCCCTTGAGCCGAATGATATCGCGGATGGGTCATTCGATAGGGCATCAAAAAAAACCATACTGTGTAAAATTTTAACCCTATATCTTGATCGGGAGGGTAGTTATGGGGTAAAATTGAAAAATCAGTTTTTGGCCTATTTTCCCTAGTTAACGGAGTTTAGAAATTCTGAAAAAAATCTGAGACATATCAAATACCCGAATACATATTCTGCAATTCGGTTTAGATTTTTAAATTGAAAATCCTGCTTGTAAAACATCAAAAACTTCAAAAAAATTGAAAAAATGCAGATTTCACATGGAAGTTCTAGAGTGACTAACTTTATACTTTTACAGTACCGATATATTATTATAAGTATCATATATGTATTTTTTCACATTTTTCGGTTTCTTGCGCCGTTGTTAAAAAAAATAAAAACGATTTTTTCGCCATTTTTTCCGTGAAAAATGAAGCTAACCTTCAAATTGTAACATTTTATTCATTCTGTGAGTCTATTGGATACTGATAAACCTTGAACGTTTTACAGAAATAATTAAAAAATGAAATGAACTTAATTAGTATTTTACTACGTCAGGCCTTTGTCCAGATATCGTTGACCACTAGTAAGGGGGTAATGTGGCGGCTATTTCCTATGCTCGTCAACAGAGGGACATTACGATAACACCTTTCCCGCTACTACCTTAATCTTCTTGTGTTTGTATATATACCGTCCTAAACTGTCTTTATGACCAGTGATGGTATATGGTCTCGGTTTTCTCGCGCATGCGCGACGATTTTAGCGTCAGTAAAGTACAAAGGTGGGCTAAAATGGGGTACCTTGGTCACCCCGTATAGTTTCGCAAATTTTTTTCGATTTTCAAATATGAATTGACAAGCAGCTCCTTCTCCAATACTAGTTGCCATTATGAAATCGAGTATATTAATGTTAACTTACCAAAATTTCGAAGCACGGTCGTCTCGTCGTGTCGTCTTGCACTCTTCCGTCCGGTTTCCCGCCAATAACAGTTCTCCCCTACTTTCTCCACAAACATAAAACGTACGGCACGTTCCTGTATTTAGTCGCGCATGCGCGAAAAAACCGAGACCATATACCATCACTGCTTACGACATCCCGCGTCTAAGGTATGGGTCCGCTAGATAGCCTTACTGACGAGTCCTCTAGCGGGCCTAGGACGAAACGCTTCCTTCTCCTTTTTCCTCCTCTCACACAATTTTCAGCCGCCATAATAGCATGTGTAATTTCAAATGAAAAAAACCCATATTGAACTACAGCTTGCAAAAGTGGCAGGCACTATACCATAAGCATTAAAATAATAAAGATTGTGTCATTAACTTATTAATTCTAAAAAATGTAATTTTCATCAACGTGGAAATATTAAAATGATACTTTCATTGATTTCAAAGAACGTTTATTCCAAATCATAAATTAAATTACTTTTTTAACAATTATTCGAGAAATTGATTGATTAGAGATTTAATCAAAATTATTTTATCGAATTTAATTCTCACGCGTTCCACAGCGTTAAAGTTCTTACAATTTTTTTTTTTTAGATAGAGTCCAATACTTGATATTTTTTTATCGAATTTTAAGATATATTTATCTAAAATGTAACATTATTGGTGATATTATATTTTGATAAACTAAAATGTGAAATAAAAATAAGTGAAGTATTATCCTAGGATACTTAATGCAACTACTTTAGAGTCTATGGAATAATTATGTAAAAGGGGAAATTAAAAAGAAAACGTTAGTAGAAAGTTCATGTAAATAATAAATTGAATATTATTCATTAGAATTAAGAAATTAATTGACAGAAAACTTTACTAAAATGATGCTTTTTGATTTGATATAAATAACTATATTTGATTATCACCAAAATCTCAATCACTGAAAACAATTGGAAGCGATACAAACTGTTCCATTAACAATTAAAACATTTCGCACATTCTTTTTGAAAACAAGAAATAAGACACTAATATGAATGATTTAAAAGATACCCGACTCTACCATAAAGTGTAACCAAAGAAACCTGAATCAAGCATAAATTTAAACAATCATATCGAAAAAGAAGAAAGTAAAGATTGGGTAGAAGATGAGTCTAACAGGGAAAGCTAGTAGAGATTCGCCGGGGGCTGTAGGAAGTTGACCAAGTATCGAGCTGAGTGGTCAAGGATGATGTTGTCATCGATCCCGTGGATCACGGTAGATCGTAACGAGCCGAGGGGGACCAGAATTTCACGGCGAGTTTCTCGCAAAACTGCTCGAGGCTGAAGACGCGAAAGCATCGGGGGAGCGTTGTACCGGCTGTCCGTGAGGGATCGAGCTTTTCAGAGGGTGGACCTAGCCTGGGGTCATACACTGTGGACTGAGGTCGAGGGCTACGACAGATACGGATGTACTGTTGTGTAGGTGAAGATATACGCGTCAGAGGCATCCACGGCGGGATCGAGGAAACCGCTAAACTCTATGGCTGATAACAGATCGCTCTTGCTGCGTCTCCTGTTGGGCCCACTGGCTAAATTGTCTACCATGGCATTCCGGCTGGCGCACAACAGAGACATATCAATTTACCTTCTACTTAATACACAAACGGTAACACACGCGTATGAGTTCGCTCACTAAAACCAGTGCGACACACAGTGGGCCGTTTCTATGAAAAATGTGGAATTAATTCAATCATTTTCATGTGATGAATAAGTTAAATCTGATCCTTTTCGAAAGCTAATACTTGATTGAGATAAACTGAAAAGGACGCAGACTTATATCTGACCTTATTTTTTAAATAAATAATAATCAAGCTCAAGTATCTTGAAGCAATGTATATTGACACGTTTCGTTTCTAAGCGAATACTTTTTTGCCAGTTGGCAGCCATGAGAATGCATTTTTATAGTACAGGCATTTATCTGTTTCTACAAAATACCTTTTATATTTTTACCTCTTACTAAAGTCGTAATTGCCTATTAAACTATCGCATGAAATAATATTCGATATTCTCTATATTGGACTGGAATAAGAATGTTGTAATTTTTTTGATATGTTTAGAAAAATGAAAATTTTGTCCATTATTGCGATTAGAAAACACTACCGTTGAGATGAATTCAAAATTTGGCTGCAGCAACTTTCAGCTGGAACCGTCAGAAAATTGTATGTTTTAGAAAGTAATTTCGCAATAAATAATAGAGAATTATTTAACGAGTTGAGAGAGGAGAGTGTGATACAACTAATAGTAATTAAATGACAATTTTAATGCTAACTTTCGTTAAAATTTTTTTTTTTTTTGAAATTTTAAGTCGCTATTCATTTAGGGCGTGGTAGCAAGAGTTAATGTAACTTCCGTTGACATTAACTCTTCAACTATTTACATCCGAGGGTATATCTATAAAATGCACCACCTATAAGTGTAGTTTTATAAATACAGTTTTTCATTCTGGCAAATAAGTAATAATAGAGTCAGATTCTACGATCCCAGAAACCCCTAAAACTGTCCTGTTATATACATATATATATATATATATATATATAATAAATTACATATAATTAACAGAGATGAGAATTTTATCTAGCTTGATGCGATTCTGACCCACTATGAGACATATGTACGAGCTATAAAACATTAAAAAATGGTGAAATTCGCAGTTATTCACAACGTTTGCAGTATAAATAGGATTTGTTTTTGTAGTTTAAAAAAGTTCGTCTTTTAATCCAATTTTTCGAAAATTATTCATTTTTAAAGTGTGTTCGGTGAATTATGTGAGTCACTGTATCAATGTACTGTATATTGGTTTTTGCGTTGTGCATTTAGTTGTTTTCCTGTATTCGTCTTTAACTCGATGTAAACTGAATGGTAACGAAACAGAATACCATTTTCATATTGTTTATTCGATCGGAAAACTTTCAAACTTTAAATCATACTTTCAAATTTGTCTTAAAAAATGTATTTCGTTGATTGAAAGCATTATTGATCTAAAGAACACAGGCTGTCAGAGGTAAAGTGAAACTAAAGTTTTACATAAAAAAGTTATTTAGTGGTAAACATGTAAATTTGAAATTATTTCTTTCCTCTTTTAAGTTAACTTTGTACATTGATAGCTTAATTCTGGCAATAAAGTACAATTCTAACTGTTATTTTACATTCGATTAATTAAAGTTCTAGAGGAACGTATATTATTGAAAAAATATTTGAAAGTAAACTATAAAAGTTTATATTATTTTCTTACTCTAGATTATTCAAGGAATCAGAAATAGGATGAATTGTATAGATGAGTAAGCAAGTTGTAATTTTTATACAATTATTTAATATACTCTTACAATGAGAAAAAAATCTGGATATTACAAATGGCTTTATTTACGTACTGTTCCAGTGTTCGGTGTTTGGTTTTGTGAGCAATATATTTTCCGAAGTACTTTCATTAATACTCGTTCGTAGGTTCACCAAGAATACCAAATGCTCGTTCCACGCTCACTTTTGTAGCAGGAACACTTTGAACTGGTAATGCTAGTTGACTAGTTGTAAGAAATGGTCTTAGAAATCATTGATCGTTCCAATATTCTAGTATATTTTCATTGAAGTCTACTCTTTTTTGGGATGTATGTTTCAATTTCTAGTAATTGTTATTCGATTAATTACTAGAAGCGTCAATTTCATTTAGATATTTGCTGAAACTAGTTATTATTTTACTTTTCACAACAGAATAACTGTTATTGTTTACATAGAACTTCTTTCCATTCCCGAAAAAATGAAAGTTCTCTTCTTATACGAATATTTGTAGAATAGATGTTCCAATAAATACTCATCATTTAATTAACTATTTTCTTAGAACAGAAAAGTTAACAGTAAACAAACAACTGATATATCAGAACTAATTGAAAGTTTTAACAGTTGCCCTACAGGCTGTACTAGATGTAAGGGCAACTCGTAATGCTTATTAATTATATTGTATTAAACATATTACATTGTCTGTACAGTATGTCTGAGAATGATGGCTGTCGATATCGGTGCCTTTCTTGTCGATATATTCATTCATCTTTCATTCGTTTATTTCACTCACACAACATACATCTAAACATTCTACAGCTACAGTATTGCATAAACTTATAATTTATAGTTTTCAACCCTTCAGGTTTTGAATCAAGACATTTTCATTTCTTGATTTCAATGAGTATAATTACCTTTTACACGACTCAAATAATGTTAGTTATTAATGAAAATGCTACATTCTGAACGTACATAGACGAGAGGAACAGCAAAATGTGGTCAGACATAGAAAAAATATAGTTTGGTTTGTATTAACTTTGCAAAAGCTGTTTCATTAGAAATAAATGAGCGATTTCATTATTGCCATCGGATTAACTAACCGTTACAGGATAGTGAATGTTCCGTGAGTAGAATAATCGTATTGAATCATTATCTGTTACGCGAGTGTTGTGGACGTTGCCCCCTTTACAATTTGTGCTCGGTTTGATTTGGCTTGATTCGCTTTGATTTTGGTTCGCCCTAATTCAATGCAGTTACCCGCGGAGTCGGCGTAACCATTCGTCGACACAAACTACGATTTACTTTGGTATTTACCTTTTAAGTTTTCGTTGTGGTTCACGAAATATTTAAGTTTGATAAATCGTGCGATTCAACGTTCTGCGACAATGTACATACTTTCATGGTAATTACTGTTTAGCTGGCTAGAAATAAATGATCACTTGATACGTAATCACATTACTGCATCTATGATATTCGAAAATGATCAATTGCCTTTATATGCACCCTTAAGGGTTAATATTTTGATTGAACTTATACGAGCTGCAAATATAACATACGAAATGTATATTTAAATTCGTGGTATCTCAAACATTGCAGATTTTAGTCATTTATTCGAGCAATAATAATGAAGAAATATTAGAGAAATATTGAAGGTACAGTATTTCATCGATAATCGTCGCCACGACGGGTCCGGCCGTTGACAATTAATGTTCAGATAATACTATTCTTTGACTTGTGCCGAACGTAGAAAAGTACAGCGAAGCTAAAGTGGCCTCAGTCGCCGAGAAGTGTAACATAATACGTGTCGAGTATGTCGGTGTGAAAACAACAATTAACCCAGTGACAAAACTTCTTTATTTTTTATTATTTTCTTATGGAACTTTCACCAACATATTCGTGGCATTTTTCTAATGAAAATGATACAAAATAAGATATAATTCCGATGGTATTTACTTGAGTAATGGTCGATGAAAGTTTCGGAAAATTATTGCAAATATGATCCGAATTATATCGTGTTTGGTATTATTTTAATCAGAAAAATGCCACAAATATATTGGAGAAAGTCTCATAAAAAAATAAGTAATAATAAAAAAGTTCTTTTATTGGCATTACACTGTGAGGACAAGTGGGCCTTTGAACTGTGCCGCCTACAGCGACTCCCCGCGTCTCTTTCTTTCCCATGCGCTGTCCTTCCTTGCGCCCGAAACTTTCATCGTCCATTACTCAAGTAAATACCATCGGAATTATATCTTATTTGGTATCATTTTCATTAGAAAAATTTCACGAATATGTTGGTGAAAGTTCCATCAAAAAATAATAAAAAATAAAGAAGTTTTGTCATTGGATTAGTAGTGGTCTCACCGATATACTCGACCCGTATTATGTTACATTTCTCGGCGACCGAGGCCGCTCGAGCTTCACGGCCCCTCACGGGGTATACCTCTCGGAAGGAGGGATTGTTTTGCGACGATTATTGTTCAGAATTTCACGACAATTAACGATGAAATACTGTAATATTAGATAAGTTCTTTTTATAAATTTATCGCATCTGCCAATGACTAAAATGTCTACAGTGCTTAAGTTTCATACCTAAATGAATTAGTACGGAAAAATCTCTGAGGCTCAAAGTGATCCTCTCGAATCGTATAAATTCATTTTCTTGTCAGAACAAAACCCGTTATGAAAAAAGTATATTCTTATTCCTTAATGCAAATTTACAGTTTCTCAGAACGTATTTCTGAAAACTGACGATAAATAGAAATTTATTTTCTCTATAAAAGGTTTTAATAAGTTTAAAATTATGCCAGTGTTTGAGGAAATAATGTGACAGTCATCTTATGTTGCGTAATGCATAATCAATCAAATATGCTATGAGTGCATTAGTCTATGTCCTTTCATTAGTGCCATCAACTTTCATTCTGGAAGTCGAAATTTTCTATGTTCATGAGAATGACGGTGCATACAAAGTTTAATGCAGGAAATAAATTTCGTTTCCAGACCACTGTTAACCGATACGTCGTTCGAATACTACAGTCAGAATCAAATGGCCCGTAAATTATATACGGGCCAGGTATAATGTCATTGAATAGTTATAGCATTCAAAGCCATCCGATAGATTCGTTCTGTTGTCAAGATTCATCCCTCGAGACAATTATTCCCGTGTTGCTACATAGCAGTTTGGATTGCTGTTTTTGTTAGAATGTAAACATGTTTTGCATCATTACGAAAGATAAGATAGCTACTCATTATTGCATTAACTGCATTCTAAATTAATTACTACCATTATTATTTGTATATATTACACACTTAACGAAAATGACGTGAACAGTATGATAACATGTTGAAACAAATTTTTACAGTACAAATAATGCCAGACAAGAATACAAACTATTGAAATATCATTTTAAAGTAGCGTGATAAGTAAATGTACTCATATGTTGACATTCTTCTTTGTTATTCACACGCGTTCAAAAGAATGATTATTTATATTAACGTATCAATAAGCAAATTCTACTTTTATGTGTGATAATACATATAAGTTCGTTTAAAATATAATATATTCGCATGAACAAAGATTAGTTACATTTATTTTTTATTTTGTCCTGAGGAATTTTTTAATCTACAAAATACAATATTTCTATAACTTTGATTTTTGTAAATTATTCTGTAATGCTAACAATTTGCATGTTAATCCACAGTCTCTTGTGTATTTGTAACAGGTGTTTAATTTCTTTGATTAAATACATCCTATTAATGATAAGGATAGGATTAAATTATTTTTTGTCGCCAGTTCATTGTAGCATAATTTAATGTATCACGTTTTTATGGAGCAATTGTAAAAGATCCCTGATCATATCAACCCATCGCCTGTCATGAGTGATAGATTTCTTATATAATTATGTAAGTTCGTACTGTTTCTAGATTTTATCATTGTTAAACTGTGTAACACATTCTGTATATTTAAAGGAAAACTTATTGAACAAAAAATTTCATTAACTTCATAATTTAACTATTAATATATTTAGTTATAATTTTCTTCAACCAGGCAATCATTTACGATATTACCATTTCAATATTAACAAGAAGCCGAAAGGAAGTTAAAAAACCTTTTGGTAATTATTTAGAAGTTTGCCCTCCTCACCGATTTCCATGACCTTCAACTTTTCCCTATACATGTTACCGCATCTCGGTCTTAGTTATCGAGATATTTGCAAAAATATTTAGTCAAATTCAGATTACGAGTACACTTCATTTGCTAATTAGAAGCCCTCTCCTCCTCCTCCCACGACCTAACCACAACTCACTCTATTCGGATAATCTTTGCATTGTAGCTGTCATTCAGAATTTGAACACGCACAAAAGACTCGATGACATGCAACATCGAAGTATCCATCGAACATATTCTAATTCAATGTCTCAAATTCCAAATGAAAAGAACACAATATGGAATAACTAACCTAAAAAATATGCTACAAGAGGAAAATTCGTGCGTTCAAATACTAGCATTCCTGGAAGATATTGGACTTTGTCATCTAATTTGAAACAAATACACTGCGGTCACTAATAACCTGAGAAGGGGCGTGTGACCTAAGAAATTCAATTAAAAAAAAAGAAAAACAGACTGGATGACATCTACAATGGAAAGATTATGCGAATAGAGTGAGTTGCGGTCAGGTCGCGGGAGGGGCGGAGGGAGCGGAGTGAGCCGGTCGCCAGGCTGGCCCGACCATGTATACGACACTCCAGGAGTAGTCTCTCAAAATTGAAAGCTCATCTTATATATGTATGTATGACCAAAGTGAAAACCTGTTTCTTTCTGATTTCTACAACATGTTTACAAAAACAGTAAACATATGCCGCGCCGAAGCAGGCTTACGTTGTCATGGAGCGTGCACGAATACGGAAAATTTAATTCAGTACTAGCAATAGTTTTTTCGAATATCTCAAAAACTAAAACCGGGTGTCGGTAACATGTATAGGGAAAAGTTGTTCAGAATGATGACCTTGACAGCATATTTCAAGGTCATCGAAATCGGTGAGAAGGGCAAACTTCTAAATAATTACGAACTTTTTTTACCAAGAACGTTGATTTTTACAACAAAATAATAGAAAAATTGCTGTACCATCGACGCGAGGTAATAAAAGCCAGAAACTACTACTATTCTGAACAGAGTATTGTTTGACGCACTTAATACACATATTTACCTTTATTGACTATAGTGGTAGGAACTGATTATAGTGGTAGGTTACCTGACAACTGTATTGGGTCAAACCATGGAACCACTTAACTAAAGCTTCAGTCGTAGATTGGATTTCGCGTTCTGTTAGTTGAATACGCATTTGTCAGCTGCACGTAACTGGCAGACGTAAATCACAAACAAATCTTCTGTCTAGTGCATTTTCAAAACAAGCAATACATGCAGCCGTAAATATATATTTTTTTCAATTTGGCAGCAATGTGTTATTATTGTCTTCAATGTAGTACAGATGTTTGGCAATTAATCCAGACATTTTAACAGAATTACAAAGTAAGAGCACGTGTGTATTAAACATATAACAAGTGATGAGGATTTGCAATCCATTAAAAGAAGAAATGTTCGACGAATACTAATTGCAGAAGACAGAAAAAATGAAACTTATTGCTACAATTTGTATTCTCCTATGTTATAATGACGCTGAATTTATGCTTCTTTAAGGTTTGGATTAATTTTAATATGACACTTGTTAAATTATTAAATAAGGAGATCCAGATTAAGATAATGGCTTGTAGATACAGGACTTTCTAATAGAAAAATTGCCTTAACAATAAGCAGATCTCATCATGTAGTCAATAATTTTGTAAGATTAGGTGATTCGTATGGTACAACTCATCCGAAAGACGGAAATAAGAAACTGAATCGAAGGCAAACTTCATTAACCATTACTACACGAGTGGCGGCTCTGAGGCACCACTAAAGATTGCTATATCATCATTGAAAATATTTGCTGTATTATTAAATTTCCTCGTATTTAATAAATTACTAAATATTTAAGTATTTTTAAGTTAAGTAGTACATAAGTTAAGTATACATATAACGAAAATAATCATATAGAATAAAAACATTCTAGGTAGGAAGAAATGTTTGATTTTCGAGTGCAACCGGTTGATCTTATGTGCAGCATAACATTAAAATGAAACAGGAAGACAAAAACAAGCGAAATTAGAGCTGCCGGTGTATAAAGGGCGTGTTCAACAAATTTTACGAGAAATGATTACGATTTGTATTACGAACTAAGAAAACCAAAACCACCTTTAACGTGCGATCACAAAGTAGCACGACTCGTTTTTGCCAAAAGGTATATGTCTTGGAGTAAAGAATGAAAAAACGTCATCTTTTCGTATGAAAAGAGGTTTTTTCGGAAAGACTAGACCGTATGGTGAACGCAAATGGAAAACAATTTGCAACAATAGCAGAACTTAAAGATAGCTAAATATATCAACAATACAAATGTTAACCAAACCTACGCGTAACCAAAATTTTCAATTTATTTTGATTTTATAGAATGGATGAACCACTACTTATTAACTTTTATTTTCAAAATATTCTGATATGTTTGCAGTCAACATAATATAACAGAGATAATTAGATCGTATTTGTTTTTTAAAACGGAATTAGAATTACAAAGAAATTATACATGGAACTGTGTATATGTAATTTTGTGGTCTGTATTATTCATATTCGTAATTCCCGGCAATCATGCCCCCCCCCCAACCTTTTACCGATTCCCTGAAGACGGGCCGCGATTGACCGGATTAACAGGATTCGATCGAAAGAAGGCGAAGAGCAGGGACCTAATAGCAGCACGTGCTGCTCAACAGTCAAACAATGCTCAGAGCGTTGGATGTGTTAAGTGGCCAGGGATGAAAGTGTGGGTGCGGAAAATCAGGCTCCATTGTGTGTTCCTTGTAAACTTCGCTCTTCATACCAAATAGGTCGAACTACGACGTGAATGAAGGGTAGAGAGAGGAGACTCGAGAGCTGTTTCTAGCCCATCAATCATGGTATTTACGTGCGCGAGGCTGGCCCCCCTGCGCACTACCCGGCACAATGCCGAAAGCTCGTCGAAAGGAAAGCCCGGAGTTTACTGAGGGAGCCCCGGGAACCCTGTTCACGAAGCTCGTCCTTTCTATGGCATCGGCCATTCTTCTCATAATAATATCATACCACGGGACTGACGAAACGTGAACGATGAAAGTCAGCCTGGAACGGAACGAGCTTGACCGGTTCTAAGGCGTTTCCCCGGCAGAGAGGATCCTACGACTTGCTCTGATCAATATTTAATGATCAGTAAAAGACTATAGAAATTGCATTGAAACATCCGATGCGTTGGGGTCGATGGAAAACACATAAGTCGGGTAAATACATTGTAGAAGAAGATTTATTTTAGTAATATTAGATATACGTTCGCGATGGAAAGAACAAATTGGATACAGGAGAGTGGAAACTATAGCAAGAGTCGAGAGAGTTCTCGAACATTTTAGTAAATTATGTAGGAATATACATTATACATACGTGAAACGTTTTTCTATAAGAGGATCACATTTTGTTTACCAATAAAAATTCTTAGAAGAGAAGAGTAGTAACTAGACTGCGGAACTTCAAGCATAATGCAAACTGGCCAAGTCAACTATAATTAGAGTGTGAATTTTATTCATTTATGGCAAAAATGGGTGGTCGTAATTTCAAATAATAAAAATATTATAAAAATTTAAGAGTATCAGTATATTTTATACAATGTAATAAAAATAGGTTTTTATTTGGTTCCTATATCTTGCAATTAATGTGTAGGATAGATGCGAGATGCATGCGTAGGTAGGATCTGCCCGTTGAAAGAATAGCGCCCGTTGGCCGTGAATTTGTTCGTTAGCAAATTGTTCGTAGCAAATCATCCATTGGTGGTTGGCGCGAGTGACAAAAGACGATCGCGGAGATTTCGCGTTCGACGACAAGAGCGGAAAAATCCAGTGTGGTCAGATCACGACTTCTCTCACATCCTAACCTCCCCCTGCTGCGACGCTTCTCCCCCATATTTCGACGGCAACCATCCCGCCTTTTCCACCACATGTGCGCGACGCAGCGATGCATTTCAGCGATGTAGCGATGCAGGCGATGCTTGTCAGCGGTCGGTGGTCGGCGGTCGGCTGCATAATGCATTATGGTTTGGCCACCTTCCCTCAAAACGAAGTATAAGTAAATGTAACCATTTCACAGCATTCAGTTTTATAATTTGCTTCAACCTTTCAATACCAAGCCATTTGATATATCAATTGAAAGAGATGAAAACCTGCTATTCTCATTCCTTAAAAATATTGAGATGTATTATAATTTCTTTTTCTGGCATCTATGATTTTACTATAATGTAATGCAGTACCATAGATCTTCTAATTTTTAAAAAATGTTCACGGCAAATTTCCATACTATACTTCACAATTTTCATTACCGTGTGGGAGGTTTAAATACACTATTGCGGTAGACGATCAAGCAACCCAAAGATCATTGAACAAAGAACAATTTATTTAAAACACAAATGTAAGGAAAATATAATGTACATCTTAACAGAACGGAGTTTATCAGAAGAGTGAGGAATACGCAATCCTAATAAATCAATATCGCATGTCGTGAAGGAATGATTCGCTATTATTTTATAAACAACTTGAAATCTCAGGCTCTGTTTCCATATACTGGGTGTTTAAATCCAAATGGAGCAAATTAATTCACAATTTCTCCCACTTTTGCGACATTTATATTATTTCCTTTTACATTTTATACTATATTTACAAACTTCATGTTTCTTCGTTGTATTACTGGTTTCAGTCCTTTCGTCATAATATCCGCTGGGTTTTTGTTAGTCGTTATATATTTCATTTTTATATTGCCAGCTTCCACATTTTCTCTCACTATATGGTACGCTATATCGATATGTTTCGTTTTATTCTTTTCCATTCTATTCTTTGCAAAATCCATTGCTGCCCTGTTGTTAGTGTATATCTCTATAAAATTTCCTGGAATCAAATAATTTTCAAAATTAATTTCTTTTAAGAACATTTAAACCCAAACTGCTTCCTTTACGCCTATCGACATTGCTATGGATTCCGCTTCCATTGTTGAAGTCGATGATGATTTTTGTTTGGATGCTTTCCAGAAAATTGTATTATTTCCTATTTTTACTATAACTCCTGAATACGATCTTCGGTCGTCTAAATCACTAGCCCAATCAGCATCACAGTATATTTTAATTTCCGGATCTTCGTCTTTCTCGTATGTTAATTCATAATCTTTAGTATTACTTAAATATCTAAGAACATGCTTAGCTTGTTCCCAATGTATCAAACCTGGGTTACTATTGTACTGAGAAAGCTTATTAATCGCAAACAAAACATCTGGCCTCGTGTGTAACGCCAAATACATTAAGGTACCTATTAAATTTCTATATGGTATATTTCTCATTTTTGTTACCTCTGTATCCGTTTTCGGGCAATCTTCTTTTGTTAATTTAATTCCTGGTTTTAACGGCGTTAAGGCTCCTCTATATTCTATCACATTATAATCCTTTAATATCCTTTCGATATACATTTTCTGAGATAACTTTACGTTCTTCCCATTTCTCTCTATCTTTACTCCAAGAGCATAATTTATCTCTCCTAAATCGGTCGATTGGTATTTTGCCGCAATGTCTTGTACTAATTTATTCAGGAGTTCCTTGTCTCTGGAAAATATGAAAATATCATCAACATATATTATTATAATCGTCCATAGACTCTTTATATATACGCATCCTGATGTCTTCAATCTTCTATATTCTAATTTCCTAAAAAAAATTGTCCATCTCTATATTCCAGTTTCTTAGAGATTGTTTCAATCCATATATCGGCCTAAGAAGTTTTACTATGGTGTCTTTTGTATCATTTTCCATCTTTGGCATTTTCATGTAAATATCCTCTTCTAAATTTCCGTACAAGTATGCACACTTTATATCTATATGTCTCGTGTACCATTTAAAATCCAATGCAATTACCAACAGCAATCTAATGATTGAAAAACTTGCTACTGGCGAATATGTATCTTCGTAGTCTATTCCCTTTTCTTGAGAAAATCTTTGTTCTACTAGTCTCGCTTTGTATCTACAAACTTTTCCTTCTGCATCCTTTTTTAATCTGAAAACCCATTTACAACCTACACATTTTTTATCCTTCGGTAATATAGCTTCTTCCCAAGTTTTTCTTTCGTTTAAGCTGCCCAATTCATTTTGAATGGCCGCTTTCCATTCGTTTGCGTTTTTGGAATTCAATGCTTCTTCTAAATTTTTGGGTTCTATAATTTCTACATTATTTAACTCTACATCACTACTTTCTAAGCTATCATTATTAATATTTACATCTTCACTTGCCTTTATCTCCAGTTCTAAGTTTCGTGGTTTTCCTTTCCTCCCATAAGGGTTACGAATTTTTCTTTTCGGTCTTCTCTTGACCGTTCCATCCCCCACTATCTTTGTAGTCTCTTCATTTTCACTACAAGTAGGAGTTTCAAAATTCTCATCATCGTCTCTTCTTTCTTGAATGTGAGTTTCTTTGTCAATTTCTTCTACTTCTGATGAATATTCTTCCTCCGATGAAATATCAATTAATTCTCTTCCTTGGAGTTGTGTGGCCTTTCCATTTACCCACGTATATAATATTTTATTTTCTACAAATTTTACATGTTTAGTAATTATGACTCGATTTGACTTTCCGTCCCATAAACGATATCCTTTTGTCTGTTGCGCATATCCTATAAATACACATTCTACAGCTTTATCGCTTAATTTATTGCGATATCTTTCAGGTATCCATGCGTATGCCAAACAACCGTATGCCTTTAAATGTTTAACACTTATTTTACTACCTGTCCAAATGTACAACGGTATCTCGTTATCTATACTAGAATGACTAATCCTGTTTTTGATATACGCTGCAGTCATTACTGCCTCTGCCCAAAACTTTTTTGGCAAATGTGCTGATCTTAACATTGCTCTAGTCATTTCCAAAAGAGTTCTGTTAATTCTCTCCGCGACTCCATTCATCTGTGGTGTGTATATGTTCGATTTTTCGTGTTTAACGCCTATATATATGAAGTATTGTCTTAAGTCTTTGTTGCAAAATTCGAGTCCATTGTCTGTTCTAAACCTTTTTATTCTTTTACCCTCTTCTCTCTCAACTCTATTTACATATTGTTTAATTTTATCCTTAACTTCGGCTTTACTTTTAATGCAGTAAACTACAGTATAGCGTGAAAAATCATCTGTCAAAGTTAAGACGTATTTACAACCACCATTCGAGTTAATCGGCATTGGGCCACATACATCGGAATGTATAAGTTCACATACTACTTTACTCTGCTTATATTTGATTCTTTTACTCGGGGCTCTAGTTGCTTTTGCTACATTACACGCGTCACAGATGTATTCGTCTATTTTATTATTGTCTAAACCTCTTACTTTGTTTGTTTCTCTTAAATATTTAATTGTCTTGTTACTTACGTGACAAAATCTTTTATGCCACATTTGGTCCATTTTGATGTCTGTATTAAACGATTGTATAGGAGCTTTCATTGATCTTTTATATTCTTCCTTAATTATTTCAGTATTTACAATATATAAATCATCTATCCTATGGGCTACGCATACAACTTGTTTATTTTTAATATTCCTGATGGTAATTCTTCCGTTTTTGATGAGCAGTTCTTTTCCTCTTTTCTCTATTTGAGACACTGATAACAAATTTCTCCTTACATCTGGAACGTAATACACATTGAATAGCATTACTCTTTCCCTTCCTTTTCCTGTTAATATGTTACCTAAAATATCTCCTATGCCTTTCGCTTTTAACGGCTCTACTTTCTGCTTTTTGGGATCGGCTGCTGTATTTACAATTTCTGAATTAATTTTCCTGAAATTTATAAACCAATCGCGTCTCTTGCACACGTGATGAGTGCAACCGCTGTCTAATAACCAGCTATCAGGAAATACATTTAAATTTTTCAGACTTACCAGTAGTGTGTCTTCTTGGCGTCTTACTTGTTTCGTATTATTGTACCTTTTATTGTCATAGTTTCTATATACATTAGAATAGCAATTCTTTGCAAAATGGCCTATCTTATTGCATTTAACACAATTTGCAGGTTCATGCTTCCCCTTTTCGTTTTGCTGATTTTCATTTCGTCTTGCATTCTTCTGCGTGTATCCTTTTGAATCCGGTTTCCTTATATACAATATCTCCTTTGACTCTTCAACGTTCTGTGCCCCTTCTCTTGATTTGCGTCTTTCGTATTCTTCAATCAGGATTTTTTTTATTTCGGCAGAAGTAAATTTTTCATCTGAAAGACTTGCCAAGGACATATTTAAATTTTCGTACGTATCTGGTAAACCGGCTAACATTACATACGCTATGTCCTCGTCGGTAACGTTCGAACCCGCCTCTCTTAAATTCCTAGCAACAATTTTAATCCTAGATAAATATTGAGACATACTTTCGTCATACTTCATTTTTATATGATATAATTCCTTTTTTAATGACAAGATGCGCACCCTGGACCTAGGTTGATGAATATTTTGCAAGATTTCCCATGCCTCGTGTGCGGTAGCGCAATCTTCTATGTGCATCTGTTGCTCAGGTTCTATATTCAGCCCTATAGCAGCGAAAGACTTATTTAAATTTACCTGATGTTGTCTTCTTTCTGCCTCAGGAGCATTTGGTTCCAATACTTTTTCGGTTGTCACATAATCAAGTAATCCTTTTCCTCGCAATAACCAGCTTATTTCAGTTTTCCATTGCTGATAATTCGAATCGAAAATCTTCGTAATATGTACATCAGTTTTGGATTCGTTAGACATTTTTTTTATCTATTATTGTTTCACTCAACTGACTTTTTTATGTGTGATCTGGGTGCATAGGTGATCTGGGCCCATAACCAATTGTGGGAGGTTTAAATACACTATTGCGGTAGAAGATCATCAAGCAACCCAAAGATCATTGAACAAAGAACAATTTATTTAAAACAATGTTAGAGTGGTTGATCAATATAATTAAATAGGGAGACGACTTCTAATAACAAAAATAATCGTTTATTATAATGCTTTACATTGCTGTATAATCTTCACTGTCGCGTGGTCGCGGGTCGGAGTCTATCTAACACATTTCTGCACTCATAAACACGGGGACAAAAGAGTGGAGAGGCGTACGTGTGTGTATAACTCCCACACCTCTCTCTCTCTCTCTCTCTCTCTCTCTCTCTCTCTCTCTCTCTCTCTCTCTCTCTCTCTCTCTCACTCACTCCTGCGCTGTGCAATATATATGTACTATTTCCAATAAACACAATTGTAAGGAAAATATAATGTACATCTTAACAGAACGGAGTTTATCAGAAGAGTGAGGAATACGCTATCCTAATAAATCAATATCGCATGTCGTGAAGGAATGATTCGCTATTATTTTATAAACAACTTGAAATCTCAGGCTCTATTTCCATATACTGGGTGTTTAAATCCAAATGGAGCAAATTAATTCACATACCGTATATTAAAATTTATTTTATTCATAACATGTACTTTTTCATGCGATTGATGTAATTGAATTGATGTGATAAGCGACGATAACCGCAAACTTGCAACAATTTGAATATCAAGGAAGAGATTATTTTGGAGTGTTGTACAGACGTTTCAGTACATTATAATACTTTATATAATACAATACAAATTATAAACAACCGTATGTCTACTATACCAGCAGTTCAAAGATGTATTATCTTCTTAAATCTTTAATTTACAGTCATTCAAAAACAAGCAGGTCAGTTTACATATCTCTACCGTAGGTCTGGAGAGTAGGACACTACACGAGAGCGGAAGAGAAAGATGTAGTTTTTGTAATTGTGTGTGTGTGTGTGTGCTTGATAATTTTTTATCTCTGTTCTTCAAATGTGGGACATTGCTATGGTACATGGTCTATATCTTGAGTTTCATACCCGCATTGACATTGTGGATCGTTTATTATGCCAATTCGAGCAAGAGAGCTGATCTGCATCTGTTTATAGTGCCGAGCAACGTTTCGTTTCAAATGCCATCGGTGTGAATGATCCCCGGTACTTATACCTTTTTGGTGTTTGCGTAAAGCACTAAATTAGGTTTCACTTCGTTTGATCGCAGGTAGTTGCTGGAGGTCGCGCGCGGTGCCTGCATCTTCTGTCGCAGGGTGTGTTACAGATGTTGGGGCTTCGGCTGGTTTATGGTTTTATGGAAGATACGGATGGGACTGTAAGGCGAAAGATCGCTATTGTAAAAGGTATAAAGGAGTGTCGAAAAATACGTGTTGTTCAGAGACTGAACATGCCATATTTATCATTCCCCATCATGCACGCCACAGCCGCGGCCTTCTCCGTGGGGTCTCCATCCAAATCGTGTCCCATCTGCGTGTGCGTCGGGACTAGTAGAAAGAGGGTAGCTGTATTCTACTCATCTGGCAACACTGGAGAAATTAGTCTCTATGAAACCATGTATGGAAATCAAGTATAAACCAGAACCAAAAATAAATTGTAGATCCTTCTGAGACATTTTTCTCTTACAAATGCAATAGATTTTTATTTTGCGCACAGATCTGCCGTCTCATATAAGAAACTAACACTTCATCCCATTTTTTACAAATTTCACAGATCAAAAAAGTTGGAACACCTTCCATTCCTTTCTCTGATAGTACGTCATTCAAGACGCTTTGTTTCCTAAAATTTGTTCGTAATCCGAATTGTTTATGATCCAAGGCGTTCGTGAACCAAAGTTTGACTGTATTTTATAATATTAACTTTTTTTCTTGCTGAGATAGACAGTGTACATGTATTTATTTTGCTATTTTCAATATAATTGTTAAAAATAATTTCTTAAAATTAATCTGAATGTTTAAATGTATCGATCGAAGAACTGACTTTTCAAATACATTTTAAATAAAACACTTAACATGATACAGAATTGATTGGAACAAAATTGAAGAAAAATTCAGAGTACAAAGGATTAATACTAATATTTCAATCGTTATCACGTGTTCATGATTAATTACATTATGAAATCGTCTAAAATGATAGCTTTCTTCCCCTTGGACACTTATACCAGAAGTTTATATATGAAACTTCGCAGTTGTCCGACGAATCCGAAACATTCTGCGCGGTCGCTATACCTCTTCCCATATTTCACCAACGATTCCGCTTATCTTAAATTCCGGAATGGCTGCGGCGAGTCCGAGGGACCTCTAGAATTTTTGTCGTAAAGCTGCTATCAGCTTTTATAGTATGCCTGTCTCCGTAAACCGACATTCTTGCAACTCCATCTTTTTCATTGGATTACCCAAACGGGCGACGTCAAATTTATTTAGTCCCGTGTGTTGATCGCCCACCGCGCCACACTGGGATAATATGAAAGAAATCTTAATCCGTTCAACAGTATTTCTGAAGCCGCGCGAAAATCACTCACGCGAAACGAGAGTATACTAAGACATGATATGGGAGTAAACGCAGTTTCGGCGGAGAGCACTCCACGCTCGCGGGTACATTTAATTCTAATTACCCTATGATATATCGCATCTGGGAATTAACATCGGTACGCAGAATGTTTTCGTGCCGCTTAGTGCCAGCGAGAGGTGCTTTCATCATGGCGAGTTTCTCCCGGGGAACAAAGGTATGCTCGCTGCGCGTGAATGTGAATAACTGACGTCGACACTATCCGCGACGCTGCGCCGCCAGATTTTAAATACAACCGAAATTTCGTTGACAAATAAAGACCTTATTCTCAAATGATAGTAACACTTTCACAATTGTTTCGTAACCACGATGTTGGACGAGATAATAAGAAAATTTACATACTTATATTTTTCGTATATTTAAAGCTAGGTTACAGTTTACGCACCCTGTATTTTGCTTACCATTTCCATAGCAAACATGCAATATCTCAGAATTCTATAATACTGGATAATTGGAAAATTGGAATAGAAAATGGACCACATGATTCATGCGTTTGTCCAGCTCAAATTAATTCAGTTTTTACAATTCATTCTGCAACTGTTTTGTTACATATGATAGACACCTAAGATTCTGTATGGTAACTCTGAAGACGCTCTGCAATAAACGAGGTGAATATGATGTGCAGGGTGTATAAAAAATAAGTGTAAAGCGGGTCGTAACGTGATTCTACACCTCTGGATCGGTAGAGATTTGTAAAAAAATAGTTCGTGCAAAAATGACCTTGACGTTAATTTTGAAGGCCAATTGTTTTATTCGTTGTATCGTATAGTACTCGTAACGAGGGACAAAAGTCTAAAGGAACTATAGAATGCAAATGAACTGTTGTCTTGAAAAATGACTAAAGTTTCGTAAATTATTTTATTCCATATGTCTACAGAGCATCCCAAGATGGTATAAATCCCATAGAGGGGATGATTCTACATGAGAAAATAAACCGAAAATATTGAATACATTTTTTTCACTTGACGCATCGTTTTCGAGAAAATAGATTTCGAAAATTAGGCGAACACGCTTGCTATTGAAGAGGAATCGTCTGACGCGTCTGTTCATGGCCTACCAGTTCTACTTCTTACGAAAGCCAGGCATATGAACTTGACGGATTTTCAACGCCGATCTTCTCGAAAACAAAGCTTCAAATAGAAAAAATGTATTCCGTATTTTCGACTTATATTTTCATGTACAATCATCCCTTCCATAATTGTGCCCAATACTGGGACACCCTGTAGATATATACAGTAAAATAGTTTACGAATCTTTAAAGTCGTTTTTCTAGAGAACGGTTCATTTGTGACCTATTGTTTCTTCATAAAGACTTCTTTTTACAGATCTCTACCGATCCAGAGGTGTATCATCATGCTACGCCAGGCTTTACACTTATTTTTTATAACCCCTGCACAACTTTTAGTAGATATGTAAAATGTGTTATTATTTTGTTCAGCACTATATTATAAAGATCTTTATTATGATAGGTTGAGTGCAGAATGCAATTGATCATCATATTCATTTTAAAACAGCGGATCTTTGTGTAGAACAAAATCTTTCTATATCAATTATAAGATATTGCAAACAAAATAATATTGCTTTCTTCCTTTATGAATAGTATAGGTATTACTATAGGTAGTAGTATAGTATAAGTATATAAATATACTTCTTTTCTTTTAATCTTGTTACTGTTTTATGTTTCACCTACACATTTTTGTTATAAATGCATACAATTCTACTAGTACTCTAATAGTAAAGAAAATAATGAATTCAAGAATGTTAATATATTACCTATGATCTATTGGACTTATTAAAGAGAGTCATTTTCACTAAATAAACCTCTTATGGCTTACAATTGTGGCAGGCCATTTTTATTTTGCACGAAGTTCCGCAGTGTATTGATAAAATTCCAAAAAATGATTGAGTTAACATATTCATGCTAAATATTATTTTCAGAAAACATTCTCTGTGAAAGGTTAATTTTATTGTACCGATGTGATAGTGGAAGAATATCAGTGATCGAGAGAGAGAGAGAGAGAGAGAGAGAGAGAGAGAGAGAGAGAGAGAGAGAGAGAGAGAAAGTGGGAATAAGGACGAGAATGTAGTTTGATGGAAACGGACGAGGTAGTTAGTGTTCGAGATTCATTGCGAAATGTGATGATGCATGTGAATAATTTCTTCGTGTTATGTTAATAAACTATACAGCTTCTTATCAAATCCAGTCTCTTGCTTTAATAACATTGTCAACTTTATGCAATTAATATCAGTATGAATTTAATTAGTTTGTGCAAAACATAAAGACGAAAGTATTGAAAAAAGTTATTTTATAAAATTCAGTATTACTTAGTTTGTTTATAAATGCAATTAATTATCTACATAAATATAATCTCCAAATATCATCTAACTCTGGTCATTATAAAGACGAAAGTATTGACAAAAGTTATTTTATAAAATTCAGTATTACTTAGTTAGTTTATAAATGTAATTAATTATCTACATATAAGATGATCTAAGAAGCAGTATTCAAAATAACTGTTCTCCAAATTTCACCTAACTCTACCAACTATATAGCTTCCTGACAGATCCAGTCTATTGCTTCCAAAACATTATCAACTTTAAACACTACGTACAATTAATATCTTTATGAAATTAATTGGTGTGTGCAAAACGTGAAAACGAAAGTATTGACAGAAGTTATTTTATAAAATTCAGTATTACTTAGTTAGTTTATAAATGCAATTAATTATCTACATATAAGATGATCTAAGAAGCAGTATTCAAAATAACTGTTCTCCAAATTTCACCTAACTCTGGTCATTATCCCAGCAGCAACGTCAGAATCGTGACGGATGCATGTACACGAGTTCGAAGTGGGCGTGGCAGTTTTTTAGCGAATGGCATAAACGGTTCGGAGACAGGCGGTCGAACAGTGCCTAATTACTCGTGGACGGCGTTACGAGTACATCAGCTGCAAAACTAGGTGCACGCAGATATACTCGGTTAATTGAGTAGGAGCAGACTGCCGGACTCTTACAAAACACTCCCCGAACGCGGTTCGAGTGGCTGGGCATACGATGAAACGGGGTGAAAGGAGATTGTTAGGGGGACGTTCGAGTGTAAACGTGTTCATTTGAATGTGTACAGCCGGCCTGGCCACGGGTGCATCGGTATGAATAAAGTCCGTGTGCCGTTCGACTTGGAATTGCCCGGTGTTTGTGCAGCGCGAAAGTAGACCGAGGTAAAACGAGTCCTTTTAAGTTAAAGCACGATCGGATGTACAACGCCGATCCAGGATGCAAAACACACCGGTCTCTCGCGGGTCCGAGCAGCTTTTATCAGTATTTTACAAGAAAGCCTTGCGGGGATGTAGGAGCGTGCCAAGAAATATTTACGCGTTCGGTATTTAATTAACGAAACGTTGTGTTTCCAAATGAATAACTAGCTTATCTTTGTTTCTGTTTTTCTGAATGGTATCAATGCATCTGTGTTTCATCGGTGATTTGATTCTCATAAGAATCTTATAAATTAACTCAACTGTTAATCGAGTAATAGGAATAGAAAACGGTATATGACTTTACCAAACAAACCATTAGTAATTAGTTTTTGCTTTGGAATAGTAAAAGGCATAAAACTATTTATAAACATGCAACATATGTTCTAGAATGATAGGCAAAGCATTCACTACTCATCTTATGGTTCATAAATATTCAAAATGTGTACGGAGATCTAAGAAAATCCTATATGTAATATTAACACTCTGCTTATCAAAGGCATAATGGACTCCGAAATGACTATACTATACTAAGATATAATTTAAGAATTTGCTTTCAAATAATAACCAAAAAAGAAATGACTAGACCTTAATGAGAAATATTCGAAGAGAAACCTCTTATACGACGGATTGTTATGATTTTGTCAGCGCGTGACAATTATAAATGAAATCAGTTTGATAATGAAAAAACTTTACTATAATTTTTTATGAGAACGATTGAATGAGAACGATCATTCCTTTGCACATTTTCTTCTTTGTGACGAGTAGAATATCAGGCAATAAAAATATTGTTGACCACTTGATCTTGAAGTTTAATGTCAGGGTTAATTTGGCGGCACCCTTCTTATATCAATTTTATTTTTACATAGTAAACGCGTTTCACAGTAAAAGAACATTTTTTAGAATTCCAATTACCGTGGTCTCCGGTAACAATAACAAATATTGTCACGTATACTCAGTTCTACAGAGTTTCCGAGTGCTCGGTAATTTCGGGGAAGAAGACGCTTCACGCGTTTAACTCATTCCCGTGCGTAGCCTCTGAATGGCAGCATAAATCGGCTACCGTATCCGACCGCATGAAACGGCTCCTCAGTTTATCCGTTTGCTCCCGGAGCAGTTTCCATCTCCGGAAACGGAAGTTAGTGCGAAATCTATCGTGAAAGATCAAAGGTCAGCGATCGCGGGGATGCACCTGTCGTTGACGATGAGTGCCGGCGCCACGCCGCGCCGTTACCGCCGTGAAATTCTGCGTCGAAAGCGTCGCGACGCCTCCGAAGCAGCAGACTTTTATTCAAAGTGTGTCTCCGTATGTGGGATCAAATTAGTTTTGGATGGCGGATAAAAATACACTCGACCTTCTTCCTTTCGCCCCTGTGCCGCGTCAAAAGGACTGGGTTTAACGGCTGTTCGATGGGGTGGGGGGCACCAGGAAAAAAGAAAAATTGGTGCCCGCCCTTTTCATTCTCCGCGCTCACCTGCGTTCTATCATTTTATTTCGTCGTCGCGTCCCTGGAAGAGCAAGGATCGAAGCAGGCCTGGGCAAAGAAGAGAGAAAAAGGATCGAAGGAAAGGCGGCTGGGATGGGGTCACAATAGTACTACCGATATAGCGCGTGGGAGTAGCACGTGACGCGGAAATTCGTTTACACGGCGTCTGCGCCTGTAATGTGTACTGATGCCTCGCGTTCCATTCTACTTGAACGACGTGCGGTGCTTGGGACCTTAGCCTCATAGAAGTCAGCCCACCACTTATAACATTACATAATTTTAATAGTTGTGCTGAATTGTGCTAAGTTTGTGCTACATTGTACTCCAATATTAACACTACATTACAAAAAATATGATAAAAAATAAAGAAAAACGATTTTTGGAGTAGCCCCCACTTTTAATTTTTAAAATGGTTTTTTCTTGTGCTAAATTGTGCTAAATTGTGCTAGCATTATGCCAAAGTATTACTTTAAAACGTAATAAGGAAATAAGTTAGTGCAAATAATAGTTTTTTGAAATGCAATTATCGATTATGTTAGCATCCGTCATCCAAATAGCATATAATTGTATATCTGAGTTGTGCTAGCCCAGCACAGGTCAGCACAGCTGAGAATTTCCCCAGGACAACGATATTAAGGTGACTTTACTCTTGATCGCGGTCTTTTGCGCTAGGATGGAACACGCATATTTGGACTTTCGATCATGCGACAAAGCCAGAATTGTATATCTGAATTATACTAGCCAAGTACAGATCAGCACAACTGAGAATTTCCTGATGCTAAAATAATCGTTAATTGCATATCGAAAACTATTATTTACAATAACGTACTTCCTCATTATTTTTTAAAGTTATACTTTGGCACAATGCTAGCAAAACCTAGCACAACAACAAAATTTGGTAAATATATAGAAAAGGGGACCCAGCTCCGATCGCGTTGCCCTTGAAATATGTTGTCAAGGTCAACATTCCGAACAACTTTTTCCTATACATATATCCGTCGCTCGGTCTTAGTTTCCAAGATATTTGCAAAAAAACAAAATAAATCGAGATTACGAGTACAGTCTTTTTATATTACGAAATATATATATATTTGTTTTATTAACATATTGAACATCTATGACCTTGCCAATTTGAAGTTCGTTAGGATTAGGTCTGGGTTAGTTCTCGGTTAGGTTTGGGGTAATTCTCTCCCCTCTCCGAGATAGGGGCGGTGGGGAGTGGTGCAGTATGTTCGTTCACGAGTCCCTTCCCCCCCCCCCTGCTGCTTAGTGTAGGTCACCGTGTGGTTTTAGTGGGTAGCTCTCCAGTTAGGAGGGAGTCCCACATATCCCCGCACCTCCCCCCAGGGGGTGTCGGGGAATGCGTAATGCATTTCCACACGTTAAAAAAAAAAAAGGTTCGGGATAATTCTGGATTAGATCTGTGCCGTTAGATAATACATACAGAAATCCATGCGAAATGCGGAACATTGTAAGTGTCTGGGTTAGGTGGAGCCTCCGCCCCCCTTCCAACCCCACCAACCAACTTGGACTACACCCCCCCCCCCCCTTTTAGATCCTGTATATGATTCTGTACATTTTAATTACCGTTCAGTGACAGCTTGTAGGACAATAAAGTGTACTTGTAATCTAAATTTAACGAAAGTTTTTTACAATTATCTCCAAAACTAAGACCGAGCGACGAGTACATGTATAGGAAAAAGTTGTTCGGAATGTTGACCTTGACAACATATGTGATGATGAAGGTCATCGGAGCTGGGTCCCCTTTTCTATATATTTACCAAAATTTTTAAAATTGAATAGTGGGGAGCCACTCTAAAAATCGTTTTTCTCCATTTTTTATCGCATCTTTTATAATATCGTGTTAATATTCGAGCATAATGTAGCACAGACATAGCACAATTCAGCACAACTATTAAAATTATATAATATTATAAGTGGGGGGCTAACTTTGATGAGGCAGGGCCTTATCTCCTAAATATTCCTAACTCTGTGTTACTCGGGTCAAGAATATTTACGTTATTGCGTAGGTATAGCGCCACACTCTACCGTCTTTTGAATTCTTTAAATTCTACTCGTTGATAGATTACATACAGTGGCGAACAAAAACAGTGTAACTCTCATCCATCCCTCGTGTCAAATTGACGCATTTTTTCACGTAAACGACAATGTTATTCTGCCACTTGTAGAACAATTGATTTGAAACTTTGGGATTTTTAATTTTCTTAACATGAAATATATACAGGACATTCATTTGAATCCGAGAACCTAAATTATTTCCTATAATTTGAAAGTAAGAAAACGTAAGAATCGCTATCATTGAAAGTAAGAAAAAATGACTAAATAAGATGTGTATAGGTTTAAGGCGTGCATCTGATGGTGATAGAAAAATTCCGTGTAGGTCATTTAAACGGTTTTTTCTCAAAATCATCGTATTTTTGTGCATATTAACATGTGACAACATTTGTTACAAAAAGGACTCCGGTATGTCAACCTGACATATAATTTTCACGTCTTTTCAAGTCCTTTGACGGGTAGTTCATTGTTTTATAATTGATACACGACAACTATGCATTCATTGTACAATCTCTCCTGAGTGCAAAGACCCATGTAAGTATAGCTTTGAATATCAAAAGTTGGCATGGGCATGAAGAAGAGAAGAGGCGTTACATATTCTCTTCGTCCATTTTTTCGTCACGAGATAAAACTAAGAAAGATAAGATCGTAACAAGGCGAAGTCGAACACGTTCAAACGAAATTGAAATATGTGAATATGGGTGCAACACATTCTGTAAATATTTAAAACTTTATTCTGAATAAAATAATTAGCAAAGTTAATCATTTATCGTTTCATTTCATTTGTTGTTTTATCATTGTATCATTTTGACACGCGAGGAACACATGCAAAAATGAAGGTTAATACTAACCGTATCACGACTAGTCAAATGACCGGTTTCACATGATTGATTATATATATATATATATATATATATATATATATATATATATATATATATATATATGTATGTACTATAATAGAGAAAATCAAGTTTTAAAAATAAACAATTTTCAAGCGCATTGCGGCACAGGTTCCCATTTTTCGATCGAGCTAAAATTTTGTACATATCATTTTTTCACCAAGTGTCATATTTTAGGCGTATAAGACCAAAAAAATTGTTAAACAAATTTTTGGCTCCTATAAGTAAGGACCACCCTAATGTGCGTATAAAGTGTTTTCGGAATCATGGTAAAAACGGCCGGGTGGTGATTCTACATGCTGAAATGAGTCAAAAAATAGAAATAAAATTCTTTCGCTTGCCTTCACGATTTCGAGAAAAATGAGTTTGATGATCCAATGGCTTCGTATGGCCTAATATTTTTATAGGTAGTAGAAACGGTAGGTCATGACCAGACGCATCCACCGATTCATATCGAGTAGCACGTGCATTCGCTGAATGTTGAAACCCGATTTTCTTGAAAAGAGGCATCAAACGAGAAAATTTTATTCCATTTTTTCGACTTGTATCTGCATGTAGAATTATCAGCTGGCTGTTTGTACTACAATTTCGAAAACACCCTGTATATAGCTTTGCAATAATGACAAGACTGTATCTACTTATACTTCCTACAATTTTTATATATTATTAAAACATTTCTTTTGCTTTTCCAATATATATGATAATACCAGGAATTATCAATGATGAAAATCCGTATACTTGAGATCTTCAAAGCAAAGCTTCATGAATATTGAAATTGACTAAGAATGGATTCAATAATAGTTCAAGCTGCATCGGGGTTATTTAATATAGTGTTTAACGATAATAAAAATTGTGATTCTGTTTCTTAGTAAGATCTTTATCCAAAGCAAATGAAAATTAATTATTTTTTATAATTGTTACGAGTCACCGTCGAACAAGTTATTCGAGCAGCCGCGTTTTCATCACACGTAACTGGCCGGAAGTTTAACGTTGTAACTTGGCTATCAATGCCGTTCGTTTACGAAGTATAACACGAAGCTACGGTATAATGTCGTAGCTACGGTAAATCTATTACATGGGATCGTTAGCAAACTGATAACACGATTTTCCTCAGTGCCATCGGTCGAATGATTCCGTACCATCACGAACATTAACACAACGACATATTCTACCACCGGAGCACAGAGTGGTATTTGGGCTGAAAACCTGGCCAAAAATCGAAATTGTAAATATTTACATACAGGGTTGTGTTTGCGGCCCAGAATAGATATATAAACATGCAATCACGTGGTGCACCCCTTATCATTGATTACCCATACAGTCATCCGTGCCTGCGCTTAGAGCATAGCCTTTGTTCGATAGGCATCTGTTTATTCGCAGCATTCCGTTCGTACGCATCTGTTTCTCGTGATAATATTTATTTTGTAAGTGATCTTTGTGGCGAAATTTGTGATGGATATTGTTACGCAAGGTATGTAAATTATATTAATCATATTTTTGTCAATATTAAAACTTTTTGTACGCGTTTTTACCGATCTGCAAGCTTGACTAAAAGTTCTTGGATTTTCATGACTTTTTTGCATATATTAGTGTTTTTAAACATATACCACTCATCCTTACAGCATAAATGTTACGTGTTGTTAAACTTCAGGATATCTAGAATTAGTATACCGCAAAAAAGTTTTCACAAGTCTTCACATTACAAAAAATAATGCTCCAAATATAACCCCTTTTGGCTGAACTGGACTTAAGAGGACTAAAAATTTTCAAGTTTTCCGTATGCGATGCTATACGAATCAGGTTTTTGTTACCGGAGTTCACTGGTTGAAAAGTTATACACGTGTAAACATGAGCAATTTTAAGCGTTTTTTACAGGTTAGAGCGTTGCCAAATTGGATATTTGTAGGGTCTACTGTTGAGTGCAGGATAGATGGTGGGTGTACAACGCATATGATAAACAAACATCCAATAGGCGGTGCGGTGTTCTAACTTCTTCTAAATTCTTGCCAGGAACCTGTATAGCATCGCATACGGAAAACTTGAAAATTTTTAGTCCTCTTAAGTCCAGTTCAGCCAAAAGGGGTTATATTTGGAGCATTATTTTTTGTAATGTGAAGACTTGTGAAAACTTTTTTGCGGTATACTAATTCTAGATATCCTGAAGTTTAACAACACGTAACATTTATGCTGTAAGGATGAGTGGTATATGTTTAAAAACACTAATATATGCAAAAAAGTCATGAAAATCCAAGAACTTTTAGTCAAGATCGCAGATCGGTAAAAACGCGTACAAAAAATTTTAATATTGACAAAAATATGAATAATATAATTTATATACCTTGCGTAACAATATCCATCACAAATTTCGCCACAAAGATCACTTACAAAATAAATATTATCACGAGAAACAGATGCGTACGAACGGAATGCTGCAAATAAACAGATGCCTATCGAACAAAGGCTATGCTCTAAGCGCAGGCACGGATGACTGGGTAATCAATGATAAGGGGTGCACCACGTGATTGCATGTTTATATATCTATTCTGGGACGCAAACACAACCCTGTATGTAAATATTTACAATTTCGATTTTTGGCCAGGTTTTCAGCCCAAATACCACTCTGTGCGGCGTAGAAACCACCCGCTTTAATTTTATAATTAGTGTCGGCTCAGTTTACACTTTTGTACACATTGCCAGATTAAACACTCGCCTATCCTAAGCCATTCCTTTTAATAAGAGGGGAGAGCCCTTTCTTGACGATCTCTGAATATGCAATTCCGCAGACTCATGAATAATCACCTCATTTTACATTCCCGCAGAGGGTTGGTTTTTATTATGTCACGAGCACGTAAGAATTTATTAATCAAACCGGCTGTCGGGGCTCGTTATAGCCATTCTTCACAGAACTAGATCGTAATCCACGACGAAATATCATCTATTTTGCTCTCATTAGCATAGTATCTGTTTGAATAATTGATTGTTAGCTATATGTCAATATTGTCTAAACGACATAACTAGACCGTAGATCTTTATGCAAAATTAAACTTTTTTGTATTACTTGATAAAACAGAGTGTGCTTGGAAGTCAACAAACGATACACACAATTCAATTCGCGATAAGAAAACTATTTAATATATTTTTATATTACCGAATGACACAAACGCGTATAGATCCCATCGAACACCGAAAATAGAAGACGAGGCCAATAACAAGATAATAATTAATAATGTTTAAGAAGATCGATCGAGGCGCTCTATGCGAATGTCAAAAAGATTTTCGCCCAATAAAGGGAGCTGATTGCAAATTCGGCGAGTTCCATCAGTAATTGCGTGAGATGTGAGACCAGAAACTTGAATCTTCTTTTAATGATCTAAATAAACTGAAAATAACTTCCATTTTCCTTTAATCGTCTAAATAAATTGAAACTAATTTCTTTGTTCCTCCAACAATATAAATAAACTGAAAACAATATAAAATTTTATTAAATATTAAATCTTTAAACTTAACTAAAAGAAGGAATTCTTCAAAGGGTAATCTTTATTATATAATTCACAAATAAATACGTACAAAACAATATAATTTAGTATTTCTAAATTTATTCAATCCTCCCACTATTTTAAACTTTGCCTACATATTTTTGTTATAAATGCATAAAATTTACTGTTTAAACAGTTCACTCCATTGTACAATGCGTTGAGGAAATTCTATTGTTACTGAACGTTACAATCAACGTGTACTATGAAAACATATTTTGCTGTTTTGCTGCTTTAACAGATTGTGGATTTAATATTTATCGTGTTGCAAATATACAGGGTGGATTACCACATATGTATTACCACTTCGATTTATATGATTGTAATTATGAGTAGTGAAAAATGTTTCACGTAGAGTTGAATCGTATCAGGGGGGCGGGGCATTTTGATGTTAATAGTTTTATTTGGACGCGGAACACGAAAACTATTTCTAAATTCATTTCTAGAATGAATTTCTTATTATCGAAATTTTCAACTTCTTTTACTTGTAACACGTAAGAAGAAATCCGCATCGTCAAGAAATATACAGAGTGTCTCGTCTAAAGCAGGACACCTAAATATCTCCTCTACCTGTGAAAATACAAAAAATGTTTCTAACGCAATCTAAATGGTTTTAAAAGACGAATCAGAGAGAAGAATCGTTTTTTATAAATTTTAATTTTTTAATCGTTTTTTCAAGGTCACTCGTGTTTTTTTACATATATACACACATTGTTTGTTGTTGTATGTTATAGCAAACATTATTGTGCATTCATCCACGTTTAATAGCACGACCTTGAAATGACCGTGAACTCTAAAATTTGCTAATTAATACAGAACTTACTTTCAGCGACATTTCAGATTTCAACGGTAACAGAAATTCGACCATGAACTTAAACTTGTAAATAATCACATTTATTACTGCAATAAATATTCGAAATGATGTCCTTCTGTTGTGATACATTTCGTGAGGCGAAAAACGACAGATTGTACAGCTCTTCCGAAAACCCCATTGAGAAAAGTGTACGCGGTTTTCAAAGTCTCTTCCATGGAGCTCTTGGTGAAGAGATAGATGGAAAGGATGAAATTTTTGTGAATGAAGAATCCGGAATATGCTTGTCACACTAATACCGGTTTCACGTCCAACTTGCCTTATACTAACATGCGAGTTTTGATTAACTTTAGCGATGATATTGTTCACATTTGCTTCACGTGTAACAGTCTTACGTCTCACACGAATGTTTCTGTTGACACTACTAGTCTCACAATATGTTTTAACAATACTTGAGTATGCAGAACGTGATGGACAAGAACGTTCTGGAAATCTGTCTTTGTAAATTCGTATTGCTTCTCTTAGCACTCTCGAGCTTCACCTTAAATTAAAACCATTTGAATTTTCTCCTGTTCTGAATAACACATATTGGATCGCTTGACGATACACTTAGAAATCTAGCAGTGAGCAAACTCTTAAATACATATCTCTCTCACTCTTTATGTACACAGAGGAATGATACAATATGTTTATTTACAAGTTCAAGTTCATGATCGAATTTCTGTTACCGATGAAATCTGAAATGTCGCTGAAAGTAAGTTCTGCATTAATTAGCAAATTTCAGAGTTCACGGTCATTTCAAGGTCGTGTTATATATATATATATATATATATATATATATATATATATATATATATAGAGAGAGAGAGAGAGAGAGAGAGAGATAAAAAAAACACGAGTGACATTGAAAAAACGATTAAAAAATTACAATTTATAAAAACGATTCTTCCATCTGATTCGTCTTCTGAAACCATTTAGATTACGTTAGAAACATTTTTTGTATTTTCACAGGTAGAGGAGATATTTAGGTATCCTGTTTTAGACGAAACACCCTGTATAATTGTTGGTTAATGAAATAAATATGCGCAGGGTTGACTACATAAAAGTAAAGATATATTTGAATAACACATTGTACACGTTTTAAGCGAAGTAACGTACGGACAGAGGCTACCGCGCGCTATACGCGTTCAAACCAAATCCTACGATTGGAGCGCACTCTGTACCATATACAATATATATATATATATATATATATATATATATATATATATATATATATATATATACAATATATATATATATATATACAATATATATATATATATATATATATATATATATATATATATAAAACCCTACAAAACCCCCCTTCGGAATGATTTTATTTTTCAGTAGAATCATTTCGCATTACTTAAATCGTTGGGTTTTCTCAATACTGCGTCTCGATGTGCATTATGCGCTTTCGTACCCAAAGCCTTTGTTAACAGATCCGCAATATTTTTTGTCGTGCTTACATATTGCAACTTAATTATCCTATCCGTCACTTTCTCTCGAATAAAGTGGTACTTTATTGAAATATGTTTCGTCCTTGACTTGTCTATATAATTTTCAGCATGTGCGATAGCTGCTTGACTGTCACTCCACAGAGTAATGGGTTGATCCTTATCCTGTAAACTTAAATATATTAAAAATTGCTTAATCCAAGTTACCTCTCTTGCACAATCAGCCATTGCCACGCATTCAGCTTCCATGGTACTCAATGCTATCGCAGTCTGCTTAGTACTTTTCCATACTACTGGTGTTTCGCCCATGGTAATAACATATCCAGTCGTACTCTTTCTGGATTCTGTATCGCTTACCCAATCAGCATCGGAATATGCCACCAGCGGTGCATTTGAGCGCGAGTAAATTATTGCTCTGTCCTTAGTGCCCTTTAAATATCTAAGGACCCTTTTTGCTGCGTTCCAGTGTTGTTCATTAAAATCAGAACAATGTTGCGCTAGCTTTTCTACCTCAAAGGAAATGTCTGGCCTTGTCCTCTGTGATATGTACAACAGTCCTCCGATTATCTCTCTGAATGGTAACTCTTTTCTGGGTTGTGGTTCCTCCATTTCATTCAAGTAATCTGGTCTCACTTAAATCGGCGTATTCGCTTCTCTTGCGTCTTGAAGACCAAAACGTCTTACCAGTAATACAATATATTCGCCTTGAGATAGTGCCATTTCTCCGTTCTTCAGTCGGTTGAATTTCACTCCCAATAGATTAGAAATAGATCCCAAGTGCTTTGTTTCGAAATGTGATTCTAGGATTCCTTTAGTGTTTTCTGCGACCTCTAATATGTCGTCAACGTAAACAGCTATTATTGCTAGCCCTCAATTATGTTTTAATTCATATATGCAGGGATCCACCACGTTTCTTTCGAATCCTGCTTCCTTTAATTTCTTGTCCAGATGTTCATCCCAACATCTTCCACTTTGCTTGAGTCCGTATATCGACTTCTTCAGCTTACAATATAGCTTTCCGCTATCCTCTTTCTCGAAACCTTTGGGTTGTTTCATGAATATTTTTTCCTTGAGATCACTGTGAAGATATGCACTCTTTATATCATACTGTTCTAGTTGCCAACCGTTCCTTACTGCGAGTGCCGTTAGCAATCTTATTGTATCAAATCCTGATACAGGTGTGTATATTTGTTCGTAATCAATGCCCTTTTCCTGTGTAAAGCCTTTCGCTACTAGACGTGCTTTGAATCTCTTAATTCCGTCTGAAGATTCAACGTCCTTTTTCTTGAATACCCATCTGCAGTCTACGGAGATCACGCCAGGAGGTAGTTCTTCCAATTCCCATACGTTGTGTCTCCTGAGTGATTCCATCTCTTCATTCATAGCTTCAAGCCATTCGTTTGCATCCGCGCCTTTTATAGCTTCTTCGTAGGATCTGGGATCTTCAGATGTTCTGTTCTTTATCAAATTCGATTGCACGTTTCTAATTCTATGATCATCTTCCGATTCTGATTTTGCATTGTTATTACCTCTTAGTTTCATAGGGTGATGTCTTTGAGGTGTTATACGCAGTTCGTTAGGATTCCTTCTTGGCCTTCCTTTCCTTCTTTCAATTGTAACAAAATCTTCCCGATCAGTTGTATTGCGAATGTCTTGTTCCTCGCCTTCATCTTCCTTCGTATCGAGACTGGTTTCACTCTTAAATTCAATTAGTTGAGGCAATTTTCTTTCGTCATTTATTGCATGTGAGTTTGATGCTTCTTTGTGTTTTGCATCTTCTTTGAATACGCAGTCTCTAGATTCTATTATCTCTCTTGTCTTTGGGATCCATACTCTATAACCTTTTCCGAAAGTAGTATATCCCACAAGTATTCCTTGACGCGCTCGGCTTGTCAATTTTGAAAATCTTTTCTCCTTTGGTGTGTGTACAAATGTTTCACATCCTATCACTCTGAGGTGTCTTATGCTTGGTTTCTTGCCGTTCCATATTTCGTATGGTGTTTTATTTTCGTCATGAGTGTTTGTTGTTCGGTTCCTCATGTACGCGGCTGTGTACGCTAACTCAGCCCAAGCTTCCTTTGGTAGATTCGTATGACTGACTGTGCTTCGTACGATGTCTAGGAGCGTCCTGTTCATGCGTTCTGCCACACCATTTTGCTGTGGCGTGTGTGTCATTGTTCTCTCATGTACTATACCATTTGCATGACAAAATTCATCCCAACCTTTTGAACAGAATTCCAGTCCATTATCAGTTCTTACTCGTTTTAACAATTCTCCAGTTTGCTTTTCTGCTTGAATTTTCCATTTCTTAAATTCTCCAAGTACTTCTGATTTGGCCTTTAGAAAACAAACTTTGATGAAACGACTTGCATCATATATTATGGTTAGTATATATCTGCAACCTCCCCAACTTTTGACGTCCAATGGTCCCATCACGTCAGCATGTACAAGTTCAAGAACTTCAGTCTGCAAATCTTTGGTTAACTTCGGAAATGGTTGCCTCTTCGATTCACCTGCTAAACAACTATCACATGGTGTCGGTTCTGATATGTCACAGTCCAGACCATTTACCGCCTCAGTCTTTACCATTTTTATGATTCGCTGCTTATTTATGTGCATTAGACGTTTGTGCCATACGTCCAGAGATAGTTTATTTGACCTTTCTACCTGTAACTTTGCAACTTTTCCATTATATATAATTTGTGGTTCTGCCTTTACTATATATAACCTATACTTTTTGAAAGCTTTCATTAGTGTATGATTTCTTTCATCACATATGCGGCATCCGAACTTGTCAAAAATTACTTTCTTTCCATTTTGTATCATTTGCGTAACAGATAAAATATTGTTTTTAATTCCTGGTACCCATAAGGTGTTATCGGCATAAAATTCCTGTAGACTTCCTCTGGCTTCGATGATCTTTGCCTTTATTTTACCTTTTCCAGATACGCATACTGTTGTCCCATCCGCTGTTGCAAGAATTTCAACTTCAGTATCTGTTTTAAGCATTGCAAAGTATTTTTCATTTGGCGTGATGTGATGCGTGGCACCAGAATCTATCACCTATGCATCTTTATCGTTGATTGCATTTACTTAACACTACATTCATGCCTTTTGCATTGGTATGGTTTTTTGATGGATTTATCCTACTTCTACAATACTTGCTAATATGTCGAGGCTTTTGACATTGAAAGCATATTGTTTCTCTCTGTGTGTCTATTTTTCCTCTTTCTGGTAGTTTCTCTTTTCTATGCTGAAATTGAGAATTGTTGACTTTCATAATTACTACAGATTGCTTACCTTCCCATTTCTCTTTTCGTCTTTCAGCTTCAGCCAGAATTTTTCTCTTAATGTTTGTGCACTTAAATTCATCTTCAGGTATATTACACAGTGCTGATACCACTGTATCCCATTCTTCTGGTAGTCCACACAGGATTGTCATTGCCAGATCTCCATCCTCTATCTGATTATCTACGTTTGCCAGTTCCGCTACAGTTTGATTTATTTGGCCTAAGTATGCTTCCATCGACTCGTAATCACTCAACTTTGTGGAATATAGTTTGCGGCGCAACTGTACTATACGATATTTGCTATCACGTGGGGCTTATAATCTTTCAAGTTCTTTCCATACTTCCCTAGGAGATGTTACTTGTCTTACATGCATTTGTTGCTCATCGCAAATTGCAAGTGCAATCTTTGCAAGGGCCTTTCCTTGTCGAGACAGATATTTTAACTTCTCATTCGTATCTGCTGGTTCAACTTCACCAGGTTCTATCACTGTGAATAATTCACATTCTAACAATATCATCCTCATTTGATAACTCCATGAGGCGTAATTCGTACCATTTAGTTTGTTAATGGTATAGGTTTTCCTTTCTGTGTCCATCTTAGCAAAACGTGGTCGTATACACTTGTGAGGTTATGTTCACTTGCACGTGGCGTTTCTATACACTTTCTAAATTATTTCCGACTATATCACTTACTTTTCTCTTTCTGCGCAACCTGGGCCCATAACCATTTGTTGGTTAATGAAATAAATATGCGCGCTATACGCGTTCAAACCAAATCCTACGATAGGAGCGCACTCTGTACCATATACAATATATATATAGAAAACCATACAATAATATTCTTAAGAATGTAGCTGCAAAATTTTATCCAAATTGGTTCAGTAGTCTATTAGATATTTCTGGTACACACTCTGAACACTTCATTTCGAAAAAAGTCTTTAAAATTTCAATATTATAAATTCCACAGTTTTGTGAATTTCAAACTAAAATTTTTGGAGACTGAAGCAGAAGGTTCGTATTAGTAGAAGGATCGTACTAGCTGAATATGACATTTTGAAAAATAAGTTTATTTTATTTAACCAAAGATTGCAAGAAGTGATCTTTGAGAATCTTTTTCGGAATAATTATTGGACATATGGAACTAGACCTTTTGGGTATGTAAGTAAGTAGTCTTGAAGTACAAATGAAACTATGTTCCTTATTTTGGAATACACAATAACTTAAAAACTAATCAACTGATCAATTTTGGATAAGGCTTATTTAATTCGTTACACATTTCTTGCAATTTCAACTTTATTTCTTATTTATAATATTTTTTTTCATTATATGAGATTAATTTTTTTATCGAAAATATAGTTTCTTCAAAAATCCATAATTTTTTCTTAAATATTGTTTCCGTACCAGCGTGAGTATCTTAATATTAGCTACTGTGTTAACAGGGTTGGTAATAATAGTCACAAGATTAATAAAAAATTCAAACAAAAAATTTTTTCGTATAGTTTGAAGTTTGCCTACTTACATGACGAAAAGTTTTACTCCGATTATATAAACATTTTTTGTAAAAGAAATTCCTAGGGTGACTTATGTTCGTACTTGTTACACGAGAATCCCGACTTACGCCTGTTGTGCCCAGTTCATAAAGTCATCTAAAATTTCCGGCCAGTAACACGACCAAAATATGTGATTGCGTTATAAAATAATTAGTTTAATGGTCCGTCGCAAATTCTCATTATCCATTGTTGCACAGTCGTCAATATCCTGTCAATTGAATTCTCGGTACTTTCCTAAGGTGGCCACCGCCGACGTTCCTGGGTAACGTTCCCCGAAATCGATGTCGGAAGCGCAATTTCGAAAATTACTCGTTGCACTGTGCAGGCAGACACGAAGGGGACAGAATCCGAATCGCCCCTTCCATGCCTTTGGAGAGCTGAATTACTAGCCCTACATCCTGTGAGTGACGTTATCACGGTGCATTTGATGCATCCGCTAGGTTGGTGGCTAGGTGCCTGTCTGCCCAGGACAGCCAAGTCACTGCATTCGATATTCCATATTGCGGAACGCTTCTGCTTACCAACAGGTACATCCTACTCGCCTGCAATTTGCGTGCACCTTTGCTCCCCTAACAAACAATCCTTGTCTCGAAAGTGCGATGCATTCGCTTCCATAACCCTCTCAATTGTGTTCGAATGAAAGAGAATATCATGCGCCAATAAGAATCTCGATGGTAGGTTCATACAAAACCTATTTGAGAGAACCATTAAATAAATAGAACACGATTTTATCATATGGATTCAATAGGATTTTATAAATGTGTGTAGAACACGTCTACCTTTTAGACGTTTATTTAAAATTTATTTAAAATCGTTGGGATTTTTGGACGGTTTGGGTCGTAAATGATTGCACGTTAGTTACGTAAAGACAGAAATTAAAGTATATCATTTAATATTTTATAACTATTAATAATTTTGTACTTATATTACGAACTAAAGTTTGAACACGTTCGACTACATCGCAATACGTCGAGTAACGCACAGACATGCGCACTCTCATATTCATCTAGCTAAATAGATGGCGCCAGGAATGTCTGACTTCAATCATTTCAATCAAGTCTGACTTCAAGATTATGACATTTACCTCGAATATTCAACAAAAATAATGAATCTCTCTCTTGAAAGAATAGTATGTTTTCCACTTACTGAAGTTACTCATTCCACATTGTGGAGCATTATATCATATGGTACATTTGTAGCTAGTTCTTTTCAATAATAAAAGAATAATATATTTTCAACAGATACATTTTCAATCCTTTGAAAGTAAAGAGCGAGATCTAACAGACACTGATAATGTTGCTATAGAACCTAACTCACTATCAGTCTGTCTATTTACTTTTCCAGCTAGGAATGTACATCAAATGACATGATATAAAAGTTAGTACCATAGATATGTTAGAAATGATGAAGGCATAAAAGTTAACCAAAATTTTTCTCTTATTTTGAAATCTGCAGTGTAGTCATAACTTTGCAAGGATAAAATGTTTTTTTCAGGATTTTATGTACAAAATAATACAGGCTCGCGTAAGAGAGTTTGAAAAATCATCTTATAGAATTTTCTCCGTAATTCCAACCAATTTCAATAGTTTTCGAAATCTCTTTTTCACGTCATCTAGAAAACTAATTGTTCTAACTTCTCAAATCGTCGGTCCGGATAATCGAGGTTCTACTGAATCGTCAATTGAACAAGCACATTTGTACCCAATTATGTCATGTTTGCCTTATTTTAATCAGAAAAATGTTACAAATATGTTGTTGAACCTTCCATAAAAAAATAATTTTCAACAAAAAGATTTTGTCATTGGATTAGAATTGTCTTACCACTTTTATAAAAAAAAGGAAAGAAATACTTACTAATTATTACATCAAATGTTGCAATTTTGTATTGTAAAATCGTATATGTGCCAATACTTTTGTTCCGCTGAAAACGGAGTTCCATGTCTATTTCATTATTTTTCATCTTATAACTGTCTTTAAAATGCATCAGTCATATAATACTTAAAGTTTAGAGTTGAAAGTTATATTTTCAAAAAAATTAAATAGCGAATCACATTCCTTTTCTTCTCGCAGATAATTTTATACGGAAACACGACCTGTGCTAATACTTTTATCCGACACTGTATATCGAGACACTACTGTAATTGTTATACAGCATATTTTTAACACTAACCGTACCACGACCGGTTTCACAGTTTTTATGTAAGAATTATTGAAATTTCAAAGGTGCTTCCATTGAAAATGTTAAATAAACGTCTTCATTTAAGTTTTGTAGTTCTTATAAAACAACTTATACCAGTCACATTTTGTGTTTGGTAGGATTAGTGTTAAACTTGATTTTCTCGAAAACCAAGCCTCGGATGACAACATTTCATTGTACATTTTATCTTATTTTTCCATGAGGATGCATGAGGACTTGTGCATCATTTTCGACCGCGCTATATAAAACCGGAATATCCGACTGACATGGATATCCATGTTCGGACACGGTGAACTGTGTCCGTGCGCATCCTAATTAAGTGTTCTGTTCTTTAACTTTACGCAACGCTCCCGGCGCGGCACGGCGAGGAAAGTTCCTCGGTCAATCGAAAGTTTCGGCGAAGTTAACCAGAAACTTAGGCCGAAGTAAATATCCTCTGTACATACACCGTCGGAACAAGGTGAACGGCCATGCGCGGCCAGCTATCCCCGTCGAAAACGATCTCGTCCTCTATTTGTGCGCCCTGAAGATAGAGGCTTGGCGTTGGTACGGCCGCCGCATACCTCGGGAACCAACAACTAATTCCCCACAGTCCCACTCTCTGGTAGAAACGTGAGGCACGAAGCTATAGTATCGTGGAGGTCGTGTGTCGTAATGACGATAACCTTTATGGCTCCTGAACCAGAGATACCAACTATGTCTCGCCCGGTCCAGGCTGCGTCTCTCAAAACTGTACTTGCAGCTGCAGACATTGCGGATGCTACGTGATTTCATCTTGGCCCCGCCGTTTCTGCAACGTGAGCGTCAAAAGGTGCGACACACTGACGCTACAGAGAAAACGGGCATTTCCGAACACTCCGTGTTCGATTGGCTTGCGACGAACGCTCCGTGAGAGCCCGGTTATGTTCGGTGTGCTAGCAATCCTTCGCTAACGCTGTTAATAGGTCCCCTGTTATGGAAAATGGTGTTATACCGAACTTGAAGCGATACAAGTGCCGTGATTTGGCTGAGGATCTCTGTGCATTTAAACCAAACCTAAAAACATTCAATATAATATCAAGTTGGAGAAAACAAAATTAGTTGAGTCTATCTGCCCTCTTATATACCGCGGATATTCTGCATTCATGACAAATATAAGTAGGAGAAATACAAAATTGTGAAGGAATCAAACGAATTTGAGTATGATATTACATTATTATCGACTTATTCAGATTATTAAAAGAAGGCATACATTTTCATTTTTTTTTCTTTTTTATTGGAACCTTAAGTGGAACTCCCCATGGGGGGTTATAAAGCTATACAATAGGATTAACATAATGTCTGATATACAATTGGTTAATATGACTTCTTACAGTTATACAGTAGTAGTGTAGGTGCAGCAGAATAGAACGCATTAAGTACATAATTATAAATCTTTAAATTACATTGCTTGAAAAAATTTAAAATAAGATGACATGCCTGGATATTCGGTTTATAAAGTAATGATCTGATATTTAAGGGTGGAAACAAATTGAGCTTTCTTAATCTTTTCATAAGATCAACTTAATTTCACTTCTCCACAATTGAAGTGGAAAGTTTTTATTTTGCGTAAAGATCCACAGTGTAAAAACTAAGCACCATTAAATACCTTCAGAAGTGTAGATGGTTTTTTAAAATACTACAATGAACAGGGCTTCATTTATACAACACTTAAATTATTAAATGATACAGGGAACTGTCTTCTAATTTGTACAACGTACAATTACAAATGTGCCTGCAAATATGAAAGTCATCTAACTAAGGCATAGATTCTTTGTTTCTAGCTTCTGGCGGCTACTTCCTGTGCTCGTCAAAAGAGGGACAGTACGACAAAACCTTTCCCGCTACTGCCTGAATCTTCCTCTGCTTGTATATCTGTGGTTGCCAGGAAAAACAACGCATGTCACAATTTCAAAAAAATTGAGTTTATACACGAATTGAGCTTTATAGTATAGGATTTACGTATTTACCAGAAAAAAATCATGAAAACAAATTCAAAGGGCTTAAAAAAGTAATGCAATTTAACCGATGTCCTATGTCAAAGCATTAGTGACCAAATCTTTAAACGGCAATATTTCGAAAGTGAAAGTATGTGACATGCGGCGTTCTTCGCGACAACCAGAGATATACAGTCACTCCCATTAATATTCGTACACTCTAAAAGACAATCACGTTTTTAATATTTGATCATGTGACTTGGATTTTCTTTTTTTGAGAAGTTAGAACAATTAGTTTACTACACGTTGAAAAAAAGAAATTTTGAAAAAATTGTAATTGGTCGGAATTACAAAGAAAATACTCAAAGTTGATATTTATAACCGTTTTATGTGTGTCCATATTGAAAATTCAACAAATACGTTTTGTAGATCTGTGTCAACTGTATACACTCTGAATATTTCACCAAAATCGGCAAACGTTGCAATGAGCTACAACTGTTTAAAGATGGTAAAAATTGCAGCTTTTCACAATTTTCGGCCTTAAACTGTAATAAATCGAAGGATTCTTATTTCATTCGATGCCTGTCGCTGTTTTCCACGTAATCCAAATTGGATAAAAATTTGAAAATGTATACAATTGATACAGATCTACAAAATGGATGTTTTAAATTTTCAACATAATCCATATAAAAAAATTGTAAAACACAGCTTTTAGTATTTTCTCTGCAATACCGACCAATTGCAATTGTTTTATAATTTCTTTCTCACGTCATGTAGTAAACTAATTATTCTAACATCTCAAAAAAGTCCAAGTCCTATGGTCCAATATTAAACAAGTTATCGTCTTTTTAAAAGTGTACGAATATTAATGGGAGTGACTGTATACCGTCCTAAACTGTCCTTACGACAACCCGCTAAGGCAGGGCCCGCTAGATAGCCGTACTGATGAGTCCTCTAGCGGGCCTAGGACGAAACGCTTCCTTCTCCTTTTTCCATCTTTTCACACTTTACAGCTGCCATAAGGTATTTCAACTGTAGTGTTTGTATTGATTAAAAATTATTTTCCCATTAGAAAATGCAGAGTGTCTCAGGACGCGTAGTAGAAGCGGTCATAATATAATCTATTTGAAAAAATAATTTTACTGAAAACATTTCTGAAGTGAAAATTCTTTAGGCGCGTTAGGCGCAAAACCTCGACGCGGTAGGAGTAAAACCGATCCAACGATGAAACGATGAAACGATGAAACGGTGAAACGATTTAGTAAAACCTCGACGCGGTAGGCGTAAAGCGTCGACGCAGTAGGAGTAAAACCTCGACGCAGTAGGAGTAAAACAGATTTAGCGATGAAACGATGAAACGATTTAGTAAAACCTCGACGCGGTAGACGTAAAACCTCGACGCGGTAGGAGTAAAGCCAATCTGGCGATGAAACGATGAAACGAAGTTCTATTCTATTAGCATATACGATGAGGGCTTGGCATTGCTTAATAGTGATTACGATAAAATTCCGATGATACTAAGTGGAGATTTCAACGTGAACTTTCCATCGGAACAATCAAAATTATTAATAGAATTTTTTGGAAGTAAATTAAGATAGGAAATGGTAAATAATCCTAATGAAGCGACAACAAGATCAGGAACAACTCTTGATGCAGTATTTGCTAGACATTTAGACAAAATTGAATCAAGAATATTTATATCACATTTTAGCTATCACAAGCCAATTGTTTCAATAATAGAATCAAAGAAAATTAAATGTCATAAAGTGTTAATAAAAATTCGAAAAGAAATTAAGGAAAGAAGTTTCACTTTAGCCATGTGATCTAAGCACACACTAATTTTTTTTTATTGATGTATTGGTTTTTAAGAAAACGACTGAAAGTTCAACGGTTTGGTGTGTTCCAATATTCTAAAGAAGTAGTCAAAGGTCATGATCAGATACGTCAACCGATTCCTATCAGGCTTGGGAATTATCGAAATAAATTAAATGAAAAATACTCGTTAAGATAACATATTGCCCCATTTGACTATATATCATTTGAAATAATCATATGTTAGTTTATTTGAACAACTAAATAATTTCTTAAAATTATTTCATTATTTGAATTCCAAGTGAAGTTTAAAGCATTTTTCATGTCATCTTTTATTTGATCAAATAATTCATACTCCAAAATTCAATCTATCTCGTGCACTAAAGAACGATTTTAAAAATCACTGCAGCTAAATTTTAATCATTAAACTACAAAAATTGACATATCTAAATTCACTAATTAATTTAGCTACTTTAATAACCTCTTCTTGAAGTGAAATTATTATTTATTTTATTTGAACAATGTAATTGAAATAAAAAATTAATCAAATAAAATATGATTTGAAAATAACATGGTTACACGGGCACACGTAACATGGGCACACGGATAACCAAAATGTTCGCAACCGACGTGTTTCTGCAGCCGCTCTGGAGATCATTATTTTTCAAATTCTTCTGTTATCATCGATTCTCTATTTTTATAAATTTAGAGATATATATATATATATATAGGGTTGTCTGTTAATATACACACGAACATACATACACCATCCGTACCTCCACTCTATAAATTTTTTGTTATTTGAAAAATAGAAATAATAATCCGTATTTATTTGCTTTTCATACTATATTTTATGTTACATTAATCTCTGCATTTCAAGAAATGCAGAATGTAGCAGAAAGTATTATTTAGTTTTCTTGGAATAAATTTACTAAAGTGATTACGAATCAAATTAAGATAAAATTTAGTACAAATGTTCCTATTTAAATTATTTAGTTTACATGATACAATTCCTGTAAATTAATTTTTATTAAATAGAAGAACGTTATCAGGTACGAAATCGTATTTTTAAGTTCGATTAACTACTATTGTTCGAGAAATTAGTATTTAAAAGTCCATAATGAAAACACTAGTTTCGTTTATTTATTATGCAAGACATTTTTGCACTTGACATAAAAGCCATTGACGATGCCATATTTACTGCAGAAGCTGCTTCAGAAAAACCGTTTCACAGAATTCACTGCCACGTCTTTAATTGTATTAATGTTTCAATAATCAGTTTCAAGAAAGTTAAAGAATAGCGAAATTACCGAACCTTCGACATGTTCGAATAAAAATAGGATATTACTGCAGCATATCATCCGCATGGCAAAACTGCATTGCAGTAGAAAAGTTGCGTTAATAAATAAGTATTATTTTTCACAGAAGGGTAATTTTTAAGAAAAGAACTAATAGTCTTTTTAATTCTTTAATACAATACCTGAGAGCATAGGTATATAAATATGTAAGATAAAGGCGAACAATAATTCGTAAGACTAAATTCAATTCCGAGTAACTATCAATTTATCTCTTACATTGTGTCCCATTCATTAATGTGTGAATTATTTGAAATAATTATTACAGAAATAAATGCGTAAATTGATTTTTGGTAATTTGGTTTAATTTAACTCTAAATTCACCAAACACTAGTGGTTATTTTACATTTTTCTGTAGAAATAAGGAGAATTTATTTATTTAGATTATTCGTCATGTTTATTTTGGAATACGTGGAGAGAAATAAACTGTTCATAAATGTATCTTTACAAAGACAATAATTGAAAATTAAAAAATTTGGAACCCATCAATTATTAATTTATTCCAGTAGTTGTAGTCTCAATGAGTCTTGTCGCAAGTAAGGATCAGAAAAATTTCGAAATTATTCGCGCATGGCTACGTTAATAAAAAAACTGCTAAAATGGTTTGCATACGACAGGCAAAACAGATTAAACACATTATTTATTGCGCGGCCATAGAGCTGCCGATACCAGGTCACTTTTGAAAGCAGATAAATTGTAGATCCAATGATATTGAATTTATTTGAGACGAGAGTTACAGAGCTTCCGTCGGCAACTGTCGAATGTTATCGCGTGACACGCCGGGACAACTCAGTACGGAAAATATTCATTGTATGCGGTGTTAAAGTGTCGGCGAATAAATGCATGAAAATTGGTGCGGCGCGTATGGTGCACTATATAAAATTCAACGCGACCCGGCGAGTACCGATTTACATTCTGGCACCGTTACCATTATGCGTCTCAAGAAAAATTCATCGTTTGACCTCAAAACCGTTCTACTGCCAAATTTTTATGAACATGTCATATTTAATTCCTTTCGACACTCGCGCTAGCTACTACTGCTAATAGAGCGGGTTGTTTTAATGAATGTTCATGGCACGAAGAAAACATTTTCTCGAATTAATTATTTCGATAATGGCAGCAGCGTGAAATTCAACATTCAAGGTTTCCGATTGCTGTAAAGGTACATACGGTAATTTTGGATTGTTCACTCTTATCAGGTGCTGCAAAAATTGTCATTTTATTATTATAATTGTTTTAATTAGTCTATATAAAATTATTAGTATCAAGTGATATAAAAATATTTATATCGTTTATTTAAAAATGTATATACCTATACAAAACTCGAAAAGGGAAAAATAAACAATAAAATAAAAAATAAAATTTTTACCATAAATGATGTAAAAATTTATGAATGACATAGACAAGGAAGAGAAAAGAAACTTAATTTCGTTAATGTTATTTACCAATAAATATTGCTCATTGCTATTTGCAAATAGGCTAGTACAAGTAAAATATCATAATTATCTTAAAACACAATGCTAAAATGTTCCATAAATAGTCTATTTGATTGATTACAGTACAATTGAAGAATTGTAGTCAAACGTGCCAGTACATCACTGCATTAAAATAAAATACTCTTTAGCAATGTACACAATGACTTTATAATTATTATTTGTTCTGCATGGTATGCTTCATGAAATGCGTAACACGTTTATGACATTTATTTAGCAATATTTATTATTTTTTCTCTACAAAAAGATGTGTATGCATCTTCAAACAGTAGAATATTTGGGTGTTCGCAGTAGAAACAGACGATTATAGTCAGACTTCTCGAGCGGTCATAACTAGCGAAGTCAAAGTATAATCAGTTTTACTCTCTGAGCACAAAGACATTTAGAACTGAGTTATGAAAACATACGAGTGCATATTATGGTTTAGGAGGGTATATTTACGAGAAAATTAGAATTACACTGATTAGCTTTTGAGTCCTTTAAATATTTTTATAATAAATCATGAACGACAATGTAGACAGCTTTGATGTGCTCGATGGAATCTTCAGAAATGGGATCAAAGGAACACTTCTCAACAGTGGCATTCCATATCTTTGGAAATGCTTAGCTTTCAAAAAATTGGGTTTTAAATGCACATTGGAAGGCATTCCCGGAAGTTGCTGTTTCGCGAGAAATTTCGCCATAGAAATGTTTTAGATTCAGCGAAAATCAGAAACATGGGGGAGAATCGCGTACTGAAATAGCCACACTAGGAAAAAGTGAAGGAAATTTTATTAGAAAACCGGGGGAACGCAAAGGGAGGGGTCCGACGTGGTATATCGAATCGATCGAATCTCAATTTGGATGGACCCGTCATACAAGACGAATATTTCGCTTCGTCGAACAACCTCCCCAGCCATAGACGTTCGAGATACGAGATAAGAGCTGTTGGGTGTTAGGTTGCACTGCTGGGTCTGCATCATCCTTCAACCATGCTGCCACTCGCCTTACCTTACACACAAACAAGTCCTATCCACCATGGCTGGCTAACGTGTACGTTGCAACCGACGGTTACTGCTGTACCGAATTTCAGCAGGAATTTTTTGACGATGAAATCCGCAAAATGTCACGTCTGTCACAGATGACGCGCGATGGTGCTACGAACCCCAGAAATTTTTAATCTGGCATTCTAATTCTGGAATTATAGCGAAACGCACCGGGCGAATTGTCGCCGACACGATCATTCGAATATAAAATGTAATTTACCCGAGTGGATATGGTTCGAGTATAATCTCCTTTTGTTATTGGACACTTGCGTCAAAACGAGAACAGTCCTATTGACTAGGATTTTTTATACTTTGCATTTTATAGATTGCATTTTATATCAGGTTGGAATTGTTCACGTGTACTGTATGAAGTCTATTTTGTAAGATATAAAAGACTTTTCACTCTGCACGGGCGTCAAGGATGGACATGTTTCTTCTAGCTCTGTACTTTTGGGCATCTTGTATGTAGTGAGAAAAGATAGCATTGTCTGTTACACAATTATGGTGAAGCTGTTCAAGTGATCACAGTGGATACCAACGATTATAATCAGTACAATAGATATTATTTTTTTTAATTTTCTATCTTTTAACTTACACTTTGTTAACTGGTTGTTTTGTTTACATTTAATAAATTTATTCAACTACATTTAATTTGTTCATTTAGAAACTCGTAGAAAGTAGTGCATATTGTGTATTTGAGTCATTTAAGTAGAAATGAATGGTTTTAGCCAGACATCTAAGAATATCAATGCATTGATATGAACTCTAAGATTTCTTTCTAAATACATTAACTTCTTTAATTTTTGTTTATTACATATGTTGTCCCCTGTTAAGTAGATAATCTGCTTATGATATTTATTAAGCTATGCGTTATTTTTCATTTGTAAAGAAATGTTTTAAACAGATTAAACAGTGTATTTAAGTGATTACAGTAAAGTAGGTTATGATAGTCAGACATTGATGAGTATAGAAGTCTTTACAGGGGATCACATTTATGACATTTAATAAGTCGATTTTATCATGCATTATTTTTATAGAATACATGAATTCATTAAATACGAAAACCATAGTAAGTGAATAGTACATTGGAGTGATTTCAGTAGATACGTACGTTTATGACCAAACGTATCAAAATATAAAGCTAATGATACGATCTTGAAATTATATAAAACACTATCTCTAAAAATTGTTATTCCTATTCATGATTTACTTTCTTAAATGGATCATATACTTCTGATATCCTAATGTCTACATAGTGCAGCAATAATGCAAATAAAATAAAACGAGCAACGAAAGACTTCTTCCTGTCACGTCCAAAGAATTAAATTTAGAAGAGTTAACTATTCGAGAGTGAACTTGATATCAACGCTGGCGAGGACTTCGGTGTAATTCTATGTACAGTTAATTAAACTATGTCCACTCTAAGCAATTCGCAACGACTGACGCTGCTGCAATTACGTTTCTTTGGCCACGGTTCCTCCATTGTGTGTACGTGCCACGTCTGTACAGAGTTCTGTAAGCTCGATAGCTGAATGCTACGGTGGCTTGTACGACGTGCCGTGCAACCCAGTCGAACGCGTGTCCCGGAGGACAACAATTTCGTCGATGAATTATTACGAACAAGATAAATGAGCCTATTAATGACCTACTACTAGATCACTGCGCAATCTACGAATCTTTGCATTTACAACACAGATCATATCCAAAAAATTTAAATCACGATATTTAATAAAACCTAATTCAATTGCGTTCTAATTTGAGATTATTTTACAGTGAGGAATGACAAATTGATGGACCAGTGAAATTTAAAACAAATATATGCGTAATTTATTTAAAACAAATATATATATATATATATGCGTAAGAAACAACACGCGATTAAACTATTAGATTCTTATTCCAATTTAATATGATACCAATATATTTGAATGGAATAAAATTATATTAGTCAATTATTATTATAAATAAAATTAAAGAAACTGGCGGTTACAAAAATAAACATGAATATTTAATATAACAGCAGTTCCTTAAGTTGAAATCGAATCAAATGTGTGATTCTATTGGCCCATAAATCTTACTTGCATGGGAATAAGATTGTACGACGTATAACAATAATCTTTCTACTTTTCTATTATGCAACATAAAAATTACCGTAAAACTACATTAAAATTATTCACACCATTTTCAGTTTTTGTTAAATATAAATATATTTCGAATTAAAATTGTTCTTTATCAATGTGCCATACTGAGAAGCTTAAAAAAGTTGTGCAATCATCTTCATTTGCAGAATTCATAGTTATCGAAAGATCGATGATCGTAACGAGGCTGAAAAGTGAATGAAAAAAAATCTGTTTTTAACGACTGAGTGGTATCCCCGCCAATTGCTGACGCGTTGCATAATCAATTAGCGCGTTCGTGCGCGATTGCGTGCATGTGTGCGGAAGAAAAAAATACTGGAGGGATTAGATTATGTTACTGTAATTATGATAATTATGTTACTGTACTGTTTTTTAAATTTTCATTTAAACCTAGGAAACGTAATTTGAATAATTTCTATTCTAACTAATGTATGTGCAAATATTTACGTTACATGTATCCCAGTTATCAGATTTTATAGAGTTATTTTAAATATAATATAGTCATCACAATAAACCATTAAATATGAACATTTTTATTCGATTTTAAGTTCTCTTCATGATTTGGATAAAAGTTAGCATATTACGCATAAGCGTGTATCTATATTTCAGTCATTGGTTATAAAATGACCATCATTATAAATTTTACGATACTGACCTCGATCGTTTAAAACGCTTAAAGGCAAAACTTTTGTCCCGAACTATCCACCATCTTTTTTGCCCTCGAAATGTCGGGCAATTAGAGTACTCAGGAGTTGTGTTTCGCGTGTTCATGGGAATCAGACAAAAAATTAGCAGATTAGAACCATCTATCGAAGCATTCACATTGTTCTATTTCCCCTGCTATTTTCAGACATAGTTTTTATCTTCTAACTGTCTGCTATTTTGGGAATGTTTCCGTCACGTTTCTTGTTGCTCATTATTAGACTGTGGATCTTTATGCAAAATGGACATTTTCGGTATTAATTGCAACAAACAGGGGTCTCTTAGGAATGTCATTCTTGATGTAATAATATCAGTAGATCGAAAGTAACATATTGATACTCTTAAATTCTTTTAATCTTTTTCCTGTTTCAAACTGCAGCTACTCACTTCTGCCATAATTTCATAAAATCAGCAGTCTAGTCATTATAGATGGTTTCATTGTTGCAGTATATCCATTCCAACAAACATTACCAGTACAGTCAGCAAGCGAACTGTATATAAATTACTGAATTTGAAACGCATAAGCACACAGTTTCTGACATTTCATAGACATGTATCAGTTCAAATTAAACAGATTCTGAAGAAGTGACGATCTGTTTAAATTTGTTTCCATATATACATTAAAGTAAAATACATTTCATGTTGTAATAATGATTTCGATTTGAACATTGGTATGTTCCTCTGGGCTTGAAGTAAATAAATCTCATTTTTGTGTTTCTGACTTATTAAGTTACATAACCTATTGATATAAATATTGTAAGAAGTGTAAAGGTTGGTATAAATGTACTGTGTGATGTTGTTGATGAATAATTCGTGTAATGAGTAATATTAGCAATCAGAGGTTGGTATGGCACTAGGAAACAACTGACGAGAGAATCGTTTGACAATCATCGTTTTGGGTATTGATAGAAATACAGTATTTCATCGTTAATTGTCGTGAAATTCTGAACAATAATTGTCGCAAAACAATCCCTCCTTCCGAGAGGTATACCCCGTGAGGGGCCGTGAAGCTCGAGCGGCCTCGGTCGCCGAGAAGTGTAACATAATACGGGTGGAGTATATCGGTGAGACCACTACTAATCCAATGACAAAACTTCTTTATTTTTTATTATTTTTTGATGGATCTTTCACCAACATATTCGTGGCATTTTTCTAATGAAAATGATACCAAATAAGATATAATTCCGATAGTATTTACTTAAGTAATGGACGATGAAAGTTTCGGGCGCAAGGAAGGACAGCGCATGGGAACGAAAGAGACACCAAGAGTCGCGGTCGCAGGCGTAGTTCAAAGGTCCACGTGTCTTCACAGTGTAATGCCAATAAAAAGAACTTTTTTATTATTACTTATTTTTTTATGAGGCTTTCTCCAATATATTTGTGGCATTTTGTGGCATTTTAATACCAAACACCATATAATTCGGATCATATTTAGAATAATTTACCGAAACTTTCATCGTCCATTACTCAAGTAAATACCATCGGAATTATATCTTATTTTGTATCATTTTCATTAGAAAAATACCACGAATATGTTGGTGAAAGTTCCATAAAACAATAATAAAAAATAAAGAAGTTTTGTTACTGGGTTAATTGTTGTTTTCACACCGACATACTCGACCCGTATTATGTTACACTTCTCGGCGACCGAGGCCTCTCGAGTTTCGCTGTCCTTTTCTATGTTCGGCACAAGTCAAAGAATACTATTATTTGAACTTTAATCGTCGCCGGCGGGACCCGTGGTGGCGACGATTATCGATGAAATACTGAAAAACGGAAATTGTACAAGACGCTCGGTTTGTAATAAACTATATTAGAATATTAACAATTTTGGTGTTAAATTATAATATATGAATTGGTTAAAACGGAATCGACATAATGCAATTGATAGTAACCTAGCAAAACTAATGTAAATTAATTGTAAGTTTGACACTAAGCCATATTGCAACATAATCATATACAGGGTGGCCCACATAACTCTGAACAGCTCAATATCTCGAAAACTATGCCATCGATTTTAAGGTTCTTAGTCTTAAATTGCATGGAACTGAAGGGCCTTTCTGACTACATAAACGTGAAGTGGCCTCCCTTCCCCTTTAACGGGGGAGGGGAGGTACCTTTGTAATTTTAAATGGAACCCCCTATAAAATGTTACATATTCAGATTCTACAGGAAAAAACAAGTCAATTTTGTCTGAAACATTTTTTTGTCAGATACTTCCATGATGAGATATAACAGTTTGAAGTTTCGAGTTGTAGGTACTTGAAGCGCTCGGAAATAGCGTTATGGAATTATACGCGCTTGAGTCCTTTGCTTATTCGTGAAGAAATAAAATGTACTTTAAATTAAATGTTCAAAATGTCCACCACGGGCTTGTAAACATTTATTTACTCGAAACATCAAAGTTGTTCTAACATTTTTTAACATTTCGGGAGTCACTGAAGCGCAAGCGTCACGTATTCTTTGTTTCATATCCTCTTTTGTCGTCGGTGGTTCAAACATAAATTTGTCCTTTACATATCCCCATAATAAAAATCTAATGGTGTTAGATCGGGGGATCGAGGAGGCCATTGACGAGCTCCCCCACGACCTATCCATTTGTTCCCAAATTTGTCGTTCAAAAATTGCCTGGTGATGATTGCAAAATGTGGAGGAGCGCCGTCTTGTTGGAACCACATTTCTCTTCTAACGTGCAGTGGCACATCTTCCAAAAGCGCAGGCAAATGATTTTTTAATAAATCACAATAACTTGCAGATGTTACAGTTTCTTGAAAAAAATAAGGTCCAATCACAAAATCTCCTATTAGGCCACACCAAACATTTACAGACCATCGATGTTGAAAGGGAACACATCGCATCCAATTTGGGTTTTCCACGGCCCAATAATGCAGATTATGTCTATTTACATGCCCTGAATTCATAAAAGTGGCCTCATCGGAAAAAAGTATTTTGCACAAAAAGTCATTTTCCACAACACCCTGCAGCCACTCACAAAATCTTACGCGGTGATCGTAATCTGCTATGGAAAGCTCTTGTGATAAAACTATGTGATATGGATGATACTTTTGCCGTTTCAAAATTCGTTGAATCGATGAACGACTAATATGTGATGTTTGTGCAAGTGTACGTTGACTAATATCAGGATTTAATGTAATTGCAGCAAGAACTATTATTTTCATTAGTGACAGCTTTAGGTTTATTGCGACTTTTTTTTACACAATTCACCGTGCTCGCGAAGCCGCTTTCCTAAATTATGAAATGTTGCATGACATTTTTTGATCCCATAACGTTCAAAAAACATCACTGCTGCACGCCGATAATTTTTTTGGCATTCACCTAACGTTAATAACATATTCACTTCTGTGTCAAAAGTAGCCATAATCACAATGTTACTGCTTGAATAACAGCTCTAAACTGAAAACGTTTTCATAGATAAGCGAGTCAAACTCAAGAATTGTAAATATTATTGTTTGTGTTTCTTCACGAATAAGCAATGGACTCAAGCGCGTATAATTCCATAACGCTATTTCCGAGAGCTTCAAGTACCTACAACTCGAAACTTCAAACTGTTATATCTCATCATGGAAGTATCTGACAAAAAAATGTTTCAGACCAAATTGACTTGTTTTTTCCGGTAGAATCTAAATATGTAACATTTTATAGGGGGTTCCATTTAAAATTACAAAGGTACCTCCCCTCCCCCGTTAAAGGGGAAGGGAGGCCACTTCACGTTTATGTAGTCAGAAAGGCCCTTCAGTTCCATGCAATTTAAGACTAAGAACTATAAAATCGATGGCATAGTTTTCGAGATATTGAGCTGTTCAGAGTTATGTGGGCCACCCTGTATATTGTAGAATTTGTAATGTATATGCTACATAAACCTTATATGGTTCAAAGCAATAAATTAATAATAATAGATGTAGGATCTTAGGAAGGAGGAGCCCAGGCCTCGCGATTTGCAGCTGATCAGCTCCTGCACACATCAACCTCCGACTTCTCTTAATCTCCATACGTATTTGGTCTGGGCGGTCCTAATCCCGTATACAAATAACACACTGTATTTATTACTGCAAATCAGAGATAAGTAGGTTCAGAAATGTAAAAACGAAAGAACCTCAAGATCCGATAGAACAAATGAGGTATCAATAAACAGTAATGTCGTAGACTTCCAGAACTGGCCACGCATCACAAAATATAAATGAAGGAGTGTGAATGTGAGATCATGAGTGTGAATACGATTTGTTACAAAGACGAACTACGTATGACCAAGATATCAATTTAGTCGTCATCCAGCGTTTGTTAAAGAAACAGCCGATTGACTAGAACTTTAACTCTTATCGCTCGAATGGCGACTCTGAGGCGCCGTTACAAATTGTTACACCATTATTCATAATATTGTTTACATGATTAAATTTGTTTATATGTAATAAATTATTAATCATTTAAATATTGCATGAGGTACTATATCAGTTTCGTACGCATATAATGAAAAAAATTATGTACAATGGAAATATTCTAGGTTAGAAGAAATGTTGGTAAATATTTACATTAGGGGTTTCCTCACCGATTTTGATGACGTTGGAATATGTTGTCAAGGTCATTATTTTGAACAACTTTTTCCTATACATGTTACTTCCGCTCAGCTTTAGTTTCCGAGATATTCGCAAAAAAGTTTTAACATCTCGTAAAGTGATCGGAGTAGGTCTGGGTTACATTTGAAATTGTGGCCGCCGATAACGCGGCCACGGTCATAACTTAAAACGACTTCAATCAGTTGAGACCCACTGTCTTGTCTGTTTATGTTTACGAATTGAAACGTGAAATGAATCGTGTCGAACGCGAACTCATTTCATTGTCAGCTGTGTTAGCATACAAAGTATTAAGCACGAAACTGTACGAATTCGTGGATATCTGCAACAATAAAAAAAATATATAATAACCCAGAATATAAATATATAAATATATAAATATTATATAAATAACTCAGACCTAACCCAGACCAAACCCAGACCTACTCCGATCACTTTTTGAGATGTTGAAACTTTTTTGTGAATATCTCGGAAACTAAAGCTGAGCGGCGGTAACATGTATAGGAGAAAGTTGTTCAGAATGATGACCTTGACAACATATTTCAACGTCATCAAAATCGGTGAGGAAGCCCCTAATGTAAATAATTACCGAAATATTTGATTTTTTAGTTGAAATAGCTCTGAGTGCAAAGGGTTAAAGTTCAAAGCTATTTTCGAGAGAAATCAGAACCTTTTAAGCTAACCATATTCTACATAATCAATAGTTTCCTTATCCATGGCCGATCTCATTTAGGCAATAGCTACCCAAACAACACTAACTACGACACCGCTTACGCATTATACCACCAAATACCCTCTCGCATGGAACAATTTGTCGTTAGGAAGGGCCCAACAGAGTCTCGTCGTCGCGCAGCAAGAAAAAGGGCTAAGAAAGAAAAGAATAATGCAAGGAGGTCACAGATACCGAACAAGGTCAAAAGAAGAAAGAGAGAGGGGTAGGTGGTTGCTGGCAGCGCAGATCGAGCAACGTCGGTTGTAAAAGGTAGTAATTCGCGTGGGGTCCATAAAAATGTTTATCACCGTCAATAAAAAGGCTCTCTGGCCCTGGCGTGCCTCCGGCTCCTTCCTGCTACGTTCTCTTCGATACTTAACGTAAAGCTAAACCGGGAGGAGTGGGTGCCGGCCAAAAAGGACCGAGGAAACGGAGCGAATGGCAAGCTTTAATCTTAACGACAAACCAACCGATAAAATCCACCGGCCTTTTGTCCATTGTTTCAGTTTTAAGAAGGATTTTTAGTCGCGAGATTGCTCTACATCGGCCTCCTTCCATCCTCTGCCCTTCGAAAACTCCACCGGAATGCGGCCGGAATCGTTTCTGGATGCCACGAGTTCAGGTTTACGAGCCGGAAATATTCAAGGAAATCCTGCGAATGCAGTCGAATAAAAAAGTGATGAACGAGTTCTGGCCAGGCGGATGTTACGCGGCTGCGTTTTTGCGCAAAATGCCAATTTTCCAACCACCCCCTTGACAAGGGATTGGAACCCTGACACTCGACATCGGGGCTTGATTTCTTAGAAAGGGTCGCCCCCGAGATGTATGCAAAATGGGGATGGAAGACCATCGACTATGGGATAGGTGTTCCGGGCTTGTCCGTAGGGACTTCTCTTCTCGGAACCTTTGTTTACCTAAAATTGGACCGACCTTGTGCGGAAAAGTATCTCGGCCGTCCATTACGTGAATCGCCTTGAGTAAGTCATCTCCCTTTGGCGCAAATCTCAACGGTAAACCTCGGTTGCCAGGCTAGTTACTGGCAGTTTCGGATAGAAACCTTTTTTGGCAAGTATTGTACAAGCTGGAGCTATGGTTTCTTGGGTAAAAATGAGTCAAATATCTCGGGAGAAGTCACGTATTTATTCGTTCGGGTCTTGGATTTTGACGGAATTGTGTTCTCACATGATATCGGAAGAAAATGTACGCTTTAGTAAATCAATATTGTATACGTAGTTGTGAATATAGGTACGAAATATTATGCTTAGTATCCATTTCTACGAAATGTTATAAAGAAATACATAAACATTCCAGTCCTCATGTCGGACAAAATGATAGGACATGCATCGTATTTTCGCTTATTACAAGGGACCATTTTGCAAAAAAGTGACCTGCTGAAACGATATTTAAAAAAAACGTATTTTTAATGATTTTAATAATCATGCCACGTATATTGTACAGGTTTCCACGCAACTTGAACAGGCTGTATCTCCTAAACGGTTGAAAGTAGAAGAAATTGTTATGTCAACGTTAAATGGTATCCGTCACTGATTCGTATACAGGGTGTCAAAAAAACCATTCAATATTTATGTGGTATATGGGACACCCTGCACTGAGTAAAAAAAAGCATAAATAAACATAGGTCGAAAGGTCAACCGTGCCTGAGAAATAAACATCTTTGTTTGCTAGCATCATGAAACCTTTTGAAACACCCGTTGCAGTCAATACAATACACGGATATGGTCTCTGAAGGGTGAACCGGATTTTGTATTATACATCAGCATAGTTGTTCATGTCTAGATACGTGGACATATAAGTAGACATGTTATGCACTCAATCCGCATCATGGGTTAATCTACTTAATCGCTTTCTCGATAGTAATGATGAATGAGCGAACAGTGCCGCCTTCCATTGCATAGCGTGTTATTATCACGTTTTTAACTATTGAAGGTGCAAAATACATTGAAATCATGTATACAGTCAGTCAAAAAAGTTTCCGTACACACTTTAAAATGAAATAAGTTTCTTAAAATGACTTGTGATAACTTTAGATTTTTTAAGATCTTAGAAATAATTGTTTACCAGCTAATGTACCAAAAAATATTTGAAAAAATTCAATTTTGTTGGAATAGCAAAGAAAATACGAAAAGTTGTTTTTACAAATTTGTTATATGCGTCTATACTAAAAATTTTAAAAATACGTGTTGGAGATCTGTGTCATTATACACACGGTGAAAATTTCATCGAAATCGGTCAACGTTCCTATGGGCAACAAACGTTTCAAGATGAGAGCTTAAGGGTGAAATCGAAGATTTTCGGTCTTGTTAGAGAATTTCACACTTAAGCTCTCATCTTGAAAAGTTTGTTGCCCATAGGTACGTTGACCGATTTCGATGATATTTTCACCGTGTGTATAATTGACACAGATCTCCAAAACAAATTGTGTAAATTTTCAATATAGACCCACATAAAATATTTGTTAAAACAACTTTTCGTATTATCTCTGCTATTCCGACAAAATTCATTTTTTTCAAAGTTTTTTTTGGTACTGCAGCTGGTAAACTAATCCTTCTAAGATCTCAAAGAATCTGAAGTCGCCAGAACTCATTTTAAAAAAGTTATTTCATTTTAAAGTGTGTACGGAAACTTTTTTGACTGACTGTAGATCACGCCATCAATTTATGGAATTTTAGGAAGTGGTGCGATAAAGTTTTAATAAAATGTTTGTATGGGGAAAATAACAAATAATTTATTCACCCAATGAGACGCGTAACAAATAAACAATAAACAAATAACGAATAACAATATACGCGAAAACAAACACAACGATAATAAACAATGTACAAGCACGAATGTACAACGGCTTCGATAATAACCAAATAGTCCGTAACGTACTCGTAAACGATGTTCTGTGTACTAACGCTCGCGTCTTTCTGGCGTTCTCTGGCCGGGGGTTTTCGTCGTCCGAGGAGGACCCCCAGAATCGTCGTTTGGGAAAAAATTCCTCAAGGGCATGGGAAACTTTCTCCTACAATTACCCTCGAGGAAAACACGCAATCGGGGACAACATGAGGACCGGGCCAGGGTTCTGGCAATCGTCATCTTTATTGCACAGTCTTCAGACCCGGCCTCCTACAGCGAGCGCTTGAGGAAAGAGAGGATCTCCGCGTCCGAAGATCCTTTCTTTCCCACGCTCGGAGTCCGCTACAGAATAAACGTTTCTGAAGACACAACAAGATGCTACTTAATATATATATCAGGGTTAGGCATATTTCATTTGAAATATGATAACAAATAATCGCTTGATCTAATGAATTATTTATATTTCGCAAATAGCATACAAATTTTATTTTCATTTGGTGTTTAAATCACATAAATAATTTTCAAATAATGTTTTATTTGAATAATTTTTTATTTCATTAGCATTGTTCAAATAGAATAATAAATAATTTCACGAAGAAGTTATTGAAGATTGTTCGCGATCGCGCGAATTCAAACGGACTGTTGACGCGACGCGCCCTCCTCGCCCCGTCGTGACGTCACCCCCCGATCGCGATCTCCTGCGAAGCCGTTACGCGACTCGCGTTACCGCGTCGTTCCTCGACAGGATCACGCGATGACGGTGACCCAATCAGCGGGCACCCCATCATCGGGTAATCCTCGAGAACCAATCCCCATAAATCTATTGTGCGGAATCTCTCGATTCCCCGAAATTTCGTCACTTCGCGCTCATTATTCGCAGAAATCAGTTGTCGTCTCCCTTTTTGTACTTTCTCAACTACACGCTGATTTCTCTCTCTCTCGTACGCGACGTCGCTCTTCATATTCAAATCGATCTAGTCTCACCGCATTCAGTTATTGTTCATATATTTTATTCTTGTTCTACATTTTCGTCCTCAAATAAAATACAGTCCACTTTGTTCTCGTAAGAAGCAGTGTTTGTCGCACAGCGCTGTGCGTTTCCCGCCTATTCCTTCGCTAATGGAATACGTGACCGTCGGTCAATTCCGCTACAAAGATACTAAATTAATTATTAAATTTAGATATGTGGTAATACGTATAATTAATTATTTTATTTTTGGAAAAGAGAGAAGAATACTTAAGTGTATAATGGTTACGCGATTATAACTATCTACTAACGTTAACTACTAAGCTACACGACAACTATACAACTTTCTTTCAACTTGCTACGACAACTTTCGGACAACGACTGCTCGTCTCCAACTCATCCCTTGTCTAGCAAGACTCGGTTCATCCCCACGCTCGCCCCTTTCGGAGTTTTCACCATGCCCAAATATGGGCATGAACATCGTCAACGGGCCGCAGGCCCATCGTCGCTCGCAACTCGACGCTGGTCAATGCCGCTTTCCCCTTTTTATGGCCTTTTTCCGGCTCTCGCTGCATGTCTGTCCTACAGTGTCCTTAGAGTCTACTTCTTAAAACTATATACCGGGTGCCCACATATTCCCGATACCACAGATATACTAATTTGCGTAGTTTAATGATTAAAGCTTAGTTACAGAAACTTTCAAAATTGTTCTTTAGTACACGAAATAAATAGAATTTTGGAGACTACGAATTATTTGATCAAATGAAAGGCGAGGTGAAAAATTATTTGAATTTCGTACAAAATTTAAGTAATGAAATATTTCTTAAAATATTATTTCGCTGTTCAAATAAACTAAAAAACGATTATTTCAAATGACATGTAGCCATATAGGATAATATGTTATCTTAACGAATACTTTTCAAATAATTTATTTTGATAATTCTCAAGCCTCGTATAAATCCTTTGTTAATGGGTTCTGACAGGATTAAAACACAATGCATCAAGCCAAGCGTAACATGAAAGTCATTTGGGAGCTGATTCAGCAGCCGTTTGAACACAAGAAGAAATTAAATATTTGCATTAGACTATTCTTGAACATCCCTTTTACTATCCAACTGTATCACCTTGTGATTATCATTTGTTTCTACCACTTAAAGTGATATTGGGAGGATATCGTGTCAATAGTAACGAAGAAGTGGAGCAGTTCTAGTGCAAGTGTGTTCGGGCGCAACTTTCTATTTTCTATGACACTGGAATTAAAAAATTACTAATACAGTGACAGAAAAATTAAATCGTTGGTATCTTGAAATGTTAAAATATACGATTCGATATACGGTCGATCACATCGATACATAGAAAGATTCATTTCATATAACTTGAAAAATCTGTGAAGAGTAGCATTCATTACAAGTCTTTCAATTGTAACGCCAGCGCGTGTTCTCGGACGGACACGAGGTTCGAAACCGAGATCGCGGGGATCTTGTTAGGCGTTCGGAAAATACAACCTCCTGGAACACTGGTTTCCTTATGCGGGAAACATCAATGTCCAGTAGGATTTAATTATTGACACGGGTTCGATGGATGGCTAAGTTTTACATGTAATAATTACGGAATGAACGAATGGATAGAACAGGAAAGTTCAGATTGATTCCTTTGATTAACGACCAAACTTAACAAATGTATATTTCTCTTCATATCTCTAGCATACAAAAATACGGTAGTGGAATGGTCGTATTAATATCATATAAAAGAATAATGGTTATAATAGTTTCCGCGAACAGATTTAACGTGTGTATAAAATAAATAACAGACTAGACAAGAATCAACGAAATAGATGATAACAAAACAATCTCATATATATATGTATATAGATAGATGGAAATATAACTTCCTCTTTGGCCTTGTGTGTGTGTGATAAAATATGAGATTTATTATCATAGGATTCGCACACCGATTAAAATGTGACGATACGTTGTAGCCGCCACAAGCGAAACCGTGCGAGGCGCCGGAAAACCCTCAGCAAGGGAAATCCCAAAATCAAACTTGATTGCGAGAGAGACTTCCAAGGCCCGCACGTTTCATTCTCGCGTGTCACACACTCACAAATTACAATATATATATATATGTATAAAAGGTGACGAGAGCAACTCACCAAGCGGTTACGATTTATACCGCACGCCTAAACGTGTATACGTTTTAATATAGGAATTTCTATATGAATTCTGGTGTACTCGAGTCCGAGACTCGCTTGTTCTTTCTCGCTTGCTACAGTACCTGGAAGATGAGAGAACACACGCTAGTTAGAATTATCGTTCGCGACCGTTCTTCACGACACGTGGCTCAACTAAACAGGCAATGAGTTTGTAATCAAAGGCTAATTGAAAATTCTACTAAAACTACTATCGGGAGTAAGCCCAATAGGCAGAACGTTATTTAATTAAAACTAATTGTATTTATAACGCGCGATAAGAGACTTTTGCCCGAGGAAACCCGTAATGACGAAGTCTGCTACTCGAAACAACTCTAGCTCTTTTCTATCGACGCGGAGACACGCACGCACCTCGCGATTTTCCAACGATGTCTGACGGTTCCTTCGCTGCGTTTCGGCAAGCAGGGCCCGCTAGCCGGTGCCCCACCACGCGTCTCAGCCAATCAAATTTGTCATATTAGGCTAAACGGTCCGCTGGCGACGAGTCGCATCGTTCTCTCCTTTTCCATACGTTCTCTCGCTCGCTCTTACTCTTCTTTGTTCGCTACGCGCTCACCAACGGTCGAACCGATGTAAACATTTCGATCTTTGAGGACGCCTAGCATGCTGGCTAGGGTTTTCCCAAAATGCTCGCGCATTGCCTAGCATGCCTGGCGATAACATTAATTTCAACCGGCTTCTTCGCCGTTGGTGAGGCGTCCTTATTGCTATTGCTCGACCGACGAGTTCGCTGTTATTGTTGATACAATGGTTTGGAAGGTGACGGACGGAACGCTGATATTTACACTTGTTTGGTGGCCTATATTTAATTGCTGTATATTATTCCTGGACGATGTTGATTCCAAGGAGGGTATTTGTTCTTAAATACATTACCGCGATATTAAAATGATTCTAACTTCGTCAAAGGCTGTGCTATTATTCGACGAGGGAAATCCCAAAATGCTATGCATTGTCGAACAATAGCAATACCGACGGATATAACAAAGATTTTATAATTTATTTATTTGGGGACCCCACTGTGACTGACGAGGGAAATCCCAAAATCGAAACGATTGTCGAGTCACAGCGACGGCCCTGAATTAGTCGAAAGAATATTAATTATAATGTTCGGAACGTAACACAATCGTTCCTGTTATTAATTTATAATTATATTTACAAATAAATCCCTATTTAATGCAGTGCAAAATTATGTTATTAAATAATTCGGCCGTAATAAAAAATTAAAGAAATCTTTCGGTTTATATTCGATTAACCTTCGTAGAATGCTTGGATTCTTCAGGTCTAGCCATACATTCTTGCCTGTTATTTAGGATTTATGCAAATACCTGCGCGCTTATTTCAAAAGACTAATCAAACAAGTTTTTGGATCTTTACAAAAAATGCAAAGTAGATACAAGTAGAATGGTAAGAAAATATTTATAGGAATTTTGAATTTGAAGCGATAGTTTTTTGTTCAATGCAGCGGCGGGTGTTTCTACGTGTAAAAATAAGTCAATAAAAAAGAAATACTTTTTGTTGATGTTTCGGTTTTGAGAAGAACGAGCTTGAAAATTCGCCAGGTTTGTGCATGCTAGTATTTACAGGAAATAGAACCGGTGGTTCATGAACAGACGTGTCAGTTGATTCCTATTCAATAACGTCCGTATTCACTGAATTTTAGAACTTGATGGTCTCAAACAGGGCAGGAAACTGAATGTTCTCCTTTTTTCAGCTCAGTTTGACATGTGGAATCATTCACTGTTCTATTTTATTGTACTGAAATATATTAACCCCTTGCACTATAACGACGAGCCAGACTCGTGATGAGGATTTCGAACGAAATCTACTAAATGTGTAAATTATCAATTTCCTTTAAACCGAATCGAAAATTCTATTTTGTTGTTGTCGGTATATAGCCGTCAGAGAATATACAAGCATTTAATAAGTATATTTTATTTTTCCTCGAAGAAATGATGGGCGATGAAGAAGTTTTAATCACTGTAACCATGAAATAAAGCATAGTGCAAGGGGTTAATTAATAATTATTCATATTACCACTGATATCTCTTACAAATGATCTGAATCTTACTAATGAGAAACGCGTCAAATTAACGTGACAGACAACATATGAAAATAACTTGGTGCTGAAGATCAATTAACCACATGCTGACTAGGGCTGTTACTTTCCTTCGAAGGTCGAAGATTTCGAAACTTCGAAGCTTCGAAGCTTCGATTTCAGAAACTTCAGAAGCTTCGAACCATCGAAACTTCGACACTTCGAAACATCGAACCTGCGATTCGTTTCCAGTTAACGGATAAAAGAAATAAATTTTCATAATTCGTTTCTATATTCACTATTTGAATTATTTCAATAATTTATTGTTAAGATAATATATTCATAATTTGAATTATCCTTTCGATAGCACATTGTTAAAATAATTGTTAAATAAATAAATGTTGTAATTCGTTTCTATATTCATTATTTGAATTATTTCAATAATGTATTGTTAAAATAATTTATTTATTATTTTAATTATCATTTCGATAGTTCATTGTTAAAATAATTGTTTAAATAAATAAATTTTCACAATTTGTTTCTAAATTCATTATATGAATTGTTATTTCAATTATTTGTTGTTAAAATAATTGTTTCAATAAATAAATTTTCATATTTTGTTTCTATATACATTATGTGAATTATTTCAATAATTCATTGTTAAAATAATTATTTAAAGAATGTACAAGTATTAACATAATGAATATAGAAACACATTTCTATAGATTATAAAAATTTCTATAGATTATAAATTTTTATACTCTATAAAATGTGTTCCCATATTAATTGTGTAAATACGTGTACATTGTCTAAACAAGTATTTTAACAATAAATCATTGAAATAATTCAGGTAATGAATATAGAAACAAATTATGAAAATTTATTTCTTTTATCCGTTAACTGAAAACGAATCGAAGGTTCGAAGGTTCGAAGCTTCGAAACTTCGATTCTCATCACCTTCGAAGTTCCCTTCGTTCCTTCGAATCTTTCGAAGCTTCGAAGAGTCGAAGCTTCGGAAAAATAACAGCCCTAATGCTGACTACAATACAGTTCATATTTGTAAACAATATTTAGTATTTATTAATAGTAGCCAATTGACAGTAGAATTATCTAAAGGCTTGTTTCTAAATTTACTCCCTCATAATTAGTGAAATTGTAAATATATTTTCACGATAAATTTTATAATAAACTCCATTCAAGTATATATTGTAACAAAACTCGTATAATATATAAATAAATCCATTGTTGTCGTGATTAAGATGCAATGCATATCAGTCATGCTTAGTATATGGCAATTCTAGTATTAATAACTACAAGGAGAAACATGTCATAATATCTTAATACTTAATCAGGGTAGCAACAACTGAGGTAAAATTTTATTCGCTCAACATATTCAATAAATAAAAAACCGAGCGAAGTTATTCTAACCTCTAAGTAACACATTGTATGTCATAAATTTTCTGATTCTTATACGCCACGAAAGCAGGAAGACTGACAGTCTGTTCATTAAATTTTACGGTGTCAAATAAGCAGGTTTCATCAGTCTTTGTATTTCATTTTCATGGATTTGGAGCCGATGCAATGATGTTTACTGCAAAATAATGTTTCAGTTTAGACGCCGCGAGCCAGTACGATTTCCTTTGTTGATTCCCGAAGTGTTATCCTCCGCAACAAATTAATCGTAAAAAGGTCGATAAACTCCATGAAACTCGTAGTCTCGGTAAGCTATGATAAAGAAGCTCGTATTTCGACGCTAATAAATAATGCCATTATTTACGCGAGATCGTGCGTTCCCGTTTTAATGCGTCACGTAGCACCGGTACAACAGCAGTTCCGCTTTGACTGTGTATAAAGTTTTATAGAGCTATCGAAAGTCTTGGTAACTGCGCTACAAGACTACTGAATACGGCTAAAATTTGCAGTTTTCTGAAGCCAATTCGAATCATGGTATAGCGACCGAGAAAAGATTCGACGGTACACGCCCTACGGTTCCAGGTGTGCACGACACGTCCGTGACGGGGTATCCTCTTTAATCTATCCATTTTATTGTCAGGTAGAGTTTTATTGTTATTGTGCTCGAAAAATCGTTAAAATCTCTTTCAGGATTTAGGGGGACGACGAATACGTGACCCAGAAAAGGAACCAAAAAGAAAAGCTAGCGGACTAGTCGATACGCAACGTTCTGAGAAAAATATTGTTGTCGGAGAATGCTTGCTATCATCGTTTGTTTCGATAACCGTCTCATAGTTACTCAGTTAATTAAATTCAATCAATCCTCTTCGTCCATTTTAATTACTGAATACTTATCAAATTATAGGGGTGAAGTTCCTTTTAGCACCCACCTCCGATTGGCTCCCAACATACCCGAAATATTGCCCATGCTCAGTAGAGTCATGTGAGTTGGTCATGTGACGCGGAAATGCTCTGCGCATGCGCAACAAACTGTTTGCGTTAACGACTCGTATCCGCCACTTTCACGTATTAACACACCCTAAACTGTTGTTTCTTGTCTTTAATAAGTTTAATAAGTTACAATGAGTGACAGTTCTGATGAATCAATTCAAAATGATCCCGAGTGGAAGCCGCAGGAAATGGCCCAACATATTGTGCGTGTTTTAATGAGATCAATGGCATGGAATTGGGAAAGAATATACAGAGTAACATCTTCCAGGAATTGTGCTATTGTGTGGGCGATCGCAAAGAGACTGTTACGTAGCTCGTATATACAGGGTGTCCCACATAAATGGGAACACCTAAATATCTGTCGTATTTACAGTCCTATCTCGTGTTTTTTAATGAAATTTCAAGGTCACCAATGTTTTTTTTAAATGGAATAGTATATCTTTTTACGGTAGCATGATAGACAATAAAAAACTGAATTTAGTGGATACTTTTGACCTTGAAATGACCTTGAGCAAGAATAATAATGTTGGAGCGGATAAAATGTGAAAGTTTAAAATTTACGTGTTTCAGCAAAGATTACGCGTTGTTTACGTCGGGTTGACCTTTAAAAGCCACAATAAATGTTTGAAATATTTTTCATAGTAAACAGCGTATGTTTATGTTAGAGTATGTATCATTGATATCGTTAACAGAAGGTTAAATGGTTAGAATAAGTACGTTGTTCCTTCTGCATTATTCGAATTCGAAACGTGAAAGTGATAACAATACGTTATACTGTACAGGAACTAATCGATATGGTTTTCACTTATGGCGAAAGCCACCAATCTTTGAGGCAAGCAGTACATTTGTATCGTGAAAAATTTGTGAATCGTATTTGTCCTTCGTTACACGCATTTTCCGTTGTGGTAAAACAATTTAAAAATACCTTTAGTATAAGTTCGAAAAATCGTAATAATTACTGCAGAATGTGCTTCAATTACGTCTCAGGAAATCGACAATGCCTACAGATCATTTAATGCAAGATTGCAATATTGCATAAATGAGGATGGTCAACATTTCGAACATTTATTATGATATGTAAAGGTCAACCCGCCGTAAACAACGCGTAATCTTTGCTGAAACACGTAAGTTTTAAACTTCCACATTATATCCGCTCCAACATGATTATTCTTGCTCAAGGTCATTTCAAGGTCAAAAAGGTGGTATCCACTAAATTCAGTTTTTTATTGTCTATCATGCTATCGTAAAAAATGTACTATTCCATTTAAAAAATCATCGGTGACCTTAAAATTTCATTAAAAAACACGACATAAGAAATTTTTTTCTTAACATTATATTTGCCCTCTGCAATAGTGTCACTTTGTCCTCTGAAGTTTTCTGATAGGACTGTAAATACGACAGATATTTAGGTGTTCCCATTTATGTGGGACACCCTGTATGTAGAAACCATCGCATACCTATGCATTTCTGCATGCGTTTGAATCACTAATCACATTTATTCAGAACAAATATCCAGTCAGGTCAATATTAAACTAGTTATATTACTTTATTTGGTTAAGTTAGGTTACGTCTGGGTTAGGTTAGGTCTGGGTTAGGTTAGGTTTAGTGTGCTTGGGGTTTGCTTAACAAACCTGATTTGTACTTTTATACCTCAATTCGGTATTGAAATTGTGTTTCGCCAGCAAAAAATTTATTTGATTTCCGCGCCACGGCGTCACCTTCATTTTGTCAGACACCTCGTGGCACGTCAACAGAGTAAGTTTGAAGGCAATCGAAGGTGGGTGCTAAAAGGAACTCTTACCAATTGTAGTTATGCATTGTAGTACGCGATAAGTAGATGGCGAATTTTATGCATTTCGGGCAAAAGTTTTTGAACCAGCGTGTGAGAGGGAACTCTTCGATTAGAAAACTTTTCCATGAAAAGACGTCGTGCAGCTAAAGCACTTTCATTAGCACGACTATACATAAATGCGTATCTGCCATTTCTTGATTCGAGTAATATGCTGACATTTTCTGAATCTGTACACGCGATGTCTATTGTCGGCACTTGAAAGGGAACAATCAGAAAGCGATTTATAAACACTGAAGTAAACCTCGCATATGATGGATGCAAGTCAATCATGATACTAGCAAACAAATGTGTTTATATCTCAGAAACGGTTGACCTTTCGATCTATGTTTACTAAGGCTTTTTTACTCAGTACAGTGTGTCCTATATACCATATAAATATTGAATTGTTTCTTTAACACCCTGTATACGAATGGGTGACGAATCAGGTAGTAGCGGGAAAGGCGTCGTCTGTTTGTCCATCTGATGACGAGCGTAGGAGGTAGCCGCCGCAAGATGTAATACAAAACTGTCAGAACATTTAAAAGGTTAGACATATTGTTCCACTATTTTCAACTTCTTGAAAATATGGAAAGGAAGAGTACATTTTCATTTCATTTTTGTTTTCGACAATTGATTTAAGACATTTTTATAAATATCAGCAATCCAGTGAAACGCACATTAAACTGTTAAAGTGTGGCCTTTTCATAATTTTGATGCAACAGTGTTTTAATAAGTAGTATATTTGTAGCGTATGAAAACCTTCGACTACTTTATCTTTGTCTACAAAAATATAAAGAATAACGTTACTATTATTCTACCAATAGCACAGACGGATGTTCACCATACAAGATTTAAAAAGAAAACATTAAGATTTTTAAAGTGGCGTAATTTCTGTGATCATTTATACAAAATTTATTCTACTCTATTTCCATATAACAAACATAACGTTGACTGTGACAAGTATGTTAAAATACTGATGTCTTTAGTAATAATTAGACTGCCAATATTTATGCATAAAAAAATGTTCTGCATCGATTGCAAGAAACAGGAACTGAATAGACATTTAGACTGAAGTGAAAAAGTAAATCAACACCATTTAAAACAACATGACTCCTTTAAAATTAAAATAAAATCACGTGAGTGTTTTTCAGAAGTTAGAACAATTAGGACAAGGAGGTGTAAATGAATGTTGTAAAGATTACAATTGGTCGGAATTGCGAAAAAAACTAATAAAAATTTATTTTTATAATAATTTCTCTGGGCCTGTATTTACATTTTAATAAATGTGTTTCATAGGCTCAACTAAATTATATACATGATGAAAATTTCATGGATATTGGTTAATTGGTCTATGAGTTATACACGATTAAAAGTGGGGAAAATTACCGTTATAAGATAAAAATCTTGAAAAACTGCACTTTTTCCCTCTTTAAATCGGTTATAACTAATAAACCAATTAACCAATATATAACCAATATGAAGACACATGTTTTAAATTGTCAATACAGGCCGAGATACTAAAGTTGTAAAAATCAACTTTTACTACTATTTCGCGATTTCGACCAATTGCAATTATTTCAAAACTTTTTTTACACCTCACCTAATATACCAATCTTTCTCAAAAATACTCAAGTCATTTAGTCTAATTTGCTCTTCTATTGCTCTTCACTCTATTTCTTTTTTGATAATTTTAATAGGCTACAAATATTACAGTGGTCCTCTTAAAATCACCTGGTATTTTCACTGTTTTGCGTTTCTCTTACTCATCTCTGTCACAAATGCACAAAAACAGAAATCTGGTAATACCAGTTTGTAAGTAACATGTTAATTAAAATAATGCTAAAATAGGGTAAATAAAATGAAGCTTAGTCTACGAAAGGAATGTATGTCTCAAGCCCTAAATAATTGAGATAGAAATGGTTGTCGGATCAGAATCGATTTCGATGCTCATATTGGGCAAACTATCGACACCAAACTCCGATATCCAAATACTCCCGGAGTAGTTCCTAATTTACCACAGCCGCTCCTATCCGGAGGTATTAAATTTCTAGTTCGGAATTATTCGAAACATCCGCGAAGTTTTATCGGAACCAGAATTTCGAGCGTTTAGAGGAAACTACGTAGTTCTGCAGCTGCTGCTTCTAATTTTGTGCTGAAGATCTACGTCTTCTGTAGCGACGGCCCGTCCGTATAAAGTACCGAACACCTGTTGAAAATTAAAATCGAATCCAAAATTCATGGACTTCTGTATAATTTCGCGGAGTCGACTGCAACGCGATATCAGTGTACCGTCCCTTGCAGCGACACTGTTCTTACACTGTCGCGTGCTAATTTCTTCACAGCACTATATCCGAATTTACCAGCTGTCACCTATAGCGGCATTTTTATTTTCTGCTTCATAACATCGTGATTTACTGGCCCAGCAACTGTATAAAACGGCGAAAAAGACAGAACTTACCATTCACCGTGTTTACATTTTGAATAATTTAATTCAGATACATTTTTTCATTTTAATTTAACACTTCGCGACTTTTTTTAACAGTTTTCTTATCAGTGACGACTTCACAGTATTATACACATCTGAGATCGCCAAGTAATGGCTTATTGAAACATTTTTTAATAACGACATCAATTTAAAATAGCGATAATAATAATTGCGTATCATTTGTAATTTTATAGGTTGTTTACTAATATACGTAATAAAGTACAAGAATATACTATTTATATTAATAATTTATTGTATAAATAGGTACAATGCTAAAACAATTTCCTAAGTTTTATCTATAAAGATTGTTAATTGAACGACGAGCAGTTTATTTTTATGCGAAACCGAGCTTCCAAAGAAAATATAATTAGGAAGAAAAAGTTTCACTGATTTATCATGCGTGTAATATTTATTTACAAGTACGGGGCAGTTAGATTCATCATCCTTAAGCATTTAGTATGAACTATGTGACAGCCATTGTCGCAGCTCCTTCATAACTATACGATACCAAATGAAATTCTATAGACCGACATCGCCGCGGTTGACTGCCACAGAACCAAATATTTTGTGTGATTATGTCATGATTTGCAGATCAACTCACGAGTAGCAATCGTTAATATACCACTAGCTCGAGAGCCATCCTACGATTGGTTACACTAACCACTCATCTAACGCGCACCACATTAGTATACACGAATTATTCTGCGATTAACGTCTCCATTCAAGTAACAGTCGATACCCATTAGATGAGAGGGCAACAATACAATAACTGGAAGCAGCGTGCAATCGCACCGTAATTAGCGTTACTTGATAGTCTATTGATGATGACGCAGTATCCGCCGGAATCTACACATATGTAGCGTCCAGAAGACATTCACGCTTTAACGTGAGCTACCTTCGCGTTCTATTGGGCTGCTTAACCAGTCTGTTTATATCATTAATATATAGTCAGTCAAAAACAATCCTACACACTTTAAAACGGAATAAATTGTTTAAAATGAGTCAAAAAAGCTTGAGCTTTTTGAGTTCTTAAAAGGATTAGTTTACTGGTTGATATATAAATACAATCGGAGTTACTTTTTTTAAACAGTCACATGTTATGACATGACAAAATGATGCATGAGATTTCCACGGAAACTGAATATTATTAATAACACATCGCCTTGCGTTGATTTTAAACAGAAATTTTTTATGTTTCGAACGTTGCATTGTAAAGATTGAGATGATTCTCATTCAACGGATTTCAATCACGACGGACATCCAGAATAACAACAAAAACAACAACAATAACAATAATAATAATAATGATATTGCTAATGAGGACGATGATAATCATGATAATAATAATAATAGTAATGATTATAGGCGTTTTTCATACAGGGAATAGCAAACCTCACACCCACGTGACCAACCGTGTGATCCTAAGGCACGTGACCAATCAAAGGTTAAATAATTCCTACATTTTTAACACTGTGTTAGAACTTTAGCATTGATATCTTTAAAACTATTCTCATTTGTGTAGTATGTTCAGAGTAATATTCCAAGAATTTTAAAAATACAATAACTGATTTAACACCTTACACTCCGTTGTCGCCGCTGCGGCGACCTTGTAAGATAAGTTGATAATTCCGTTGTCGCTGTAGCGGCGACATTATAATATAAGCTGGTAACTCCGTTCTCGGATTAGCTGGTAGCACATCGTAAAATTGACTCGGAGTTGCTGAATGGTCATGTTAAATATTGTTCGGGGTGCAATGGGAGGGAAATTTGATAAAATTGCAATTGGTCGAATTTGCAAAGATAGTGCTAAAAGTTGTTTGTTACAACTTTTATATCTGGGTCTATATCGAAAATTTAGAAAACAAATGTTGTGGATCTATGCCAATTATACAGGGTGTCCCGAACAGCTTGAACAAAACTGAAAGGGGTGATATACAGGGTGTTACATTTATCCTGGCCATCTAGAATATCACGAACACTAAATACCGGAGAAAAAATGTTTCAAATAAAAAGTTTAACTCAACGAGATGCTGATGCGGCAGTCGTATCCATTTTTAATTTTCATCATGATTTCAAGGTCATCCCAAGGTCAACATTAGTTTTTGAAATGGAAACATATATTTTTCATTGCAGATTCTTAATCTACGACTTGAAACAAATAACTTTTATTTTAAACGTTATTTTCTTCCCCGATTATTTTGTATAATATTGACTTTATTAGGAAAAAATAATCTCCATTAAACGGCAAGACAATTATTTTATTAATATTAATACAGGAGAATTGCAACTTAATTACAAGAAAATCAATTTAACAAGTATTTAGTAATATTCTAATGTTATTTGCATTGCATTGCGAGAGAACGTGTGATCTTATTCGAAAGAAAAGACAGTAAAAAACTGGTGTTTCCCTGCGCGTAATGTACAGGTTATGTACGCACAGCATTGAATTTCTTTGCGAAGTTTTTCCTAATTGTTTTGCCTGTTTCAATATTTAGCTATTATTTAATTATTCATTTAGATTACATGTTTATTTGATACGACTTTAATGGGGTGTTTATTTCATTTATCATAAATAAAATGATTTTCTCCGTTAGAATGCCATTGTGTATTTTTTCTTTGAAAATTCAATATTATACAAAATAATCGGCGGAGAAAAAAACGTTTCAAATAAAAGTTATTTGTTTCAACTCGTAGATTAAGAATCTGTAATGAAAAATATATATTTCTATTTGAAAAAATAAAGTTGACTTTGGAATGACCTTGAAAACATGATGAAAATTAGCAATGGATATGACTGCTACATCAGCCCCTCCTTGACTTAAACTTTTTATTTGAAACATTTTTTCTCCGGAATTTAGTTTTTGAGATATTCCAGGTGGTCAGGATAAATGCCCCACCCTGTATAAGGTGGTTCTAAGCACTTTTTGTATTTGCCAATTTGCGCCGAAACACTTTGTTTTCGGGTTATTAATGAAAAACACGGACCAATCAGAGTGCGGCAACGGCGAACGGCAAGGATCAGTCACGCGCTGATTGGACCGTGCTTTTAATTACTAATTCGTAAACAAAGCATTTCGACGGAAATTGGCAAAGGAACAAGGTGCTTATAATTACCTTAAAACCTACCCTTTCAGTTATGTTCAAACGTTTCGGGACCCCCTGTATACATTCTGGAAATTTCATTGTAATTGGTCAACGTTGCAATGAAGTGCAAACATTTATAGACGATACAAAACTTCAAGTCGCTTGGTCCAATTTTAAAAAAGGTATCGTTTTTTTAAAGTGTTCGAATATTACTGTGAGTCGCTGTGCCTGTTATCAATCCTCATATAGAATACTTTCTTGAGATATAGATTAAAGAGAACTTTTATTAAGAAAATTGCAATACAAATTCGAAATATCATCAGAACTCGAAATAAATAGTGGAATTTCCGGTACGTCGAATGACAGAATTTTCGTTGTCCAAAATACGTACCTGTAGAAACTACTGTTCCCATTAAATCAGCTGTCGACGGGAGGTATTCACCCGTCGGGGACAAGTTTTAAATTGTTTTACGTGCTGAAGAGGGCCGAGCACACGCGGAACGGTGAATTTCCATCGAGAACAGCGATAAGCAAGGTAACTTTTATCCGAGTGCACCCCCTAGCCAACTGCCTATCCCCATGTTGTCTAGACTCCGAAGCCTGTATCCGTGCGTCTCGCTTTTTAACATAATTTCACGTTTCATTGTCTCCCGGAGTTCCAAGTTCCCGCGGGGAGTCCGCGAGAAGCTCCGAATTTTAATACGCAGCCGACACACCAACACGCTCTTCCTGCCCGGGCCGGGATAAATTTGCGTACAAATGCGGATATAGTGTTGCACGCGTAAAGGAACAAAATTTTGTTCCACAATGGCGTCCCCAGCAGACCTTGCATCGTCAGATTCTGACGAATCCCTCCACCCTCGTCAATTCGCGACGGTTCCGTTATGATTCAATGTGCCTCTTCGACCTTTGCTAACGAAGTAGTTTTGGTTAACAATTTTTTTCTCTGACAATTTACCTGCAAATATCGCGTTCTCGGCATTAGAAATGCATATCCTTTTTCCCAGGCTTTTAAAGTAGCCTCAACGATTTTCACAGAAAATGTATTGGGTTGGCAACTAAATGATTGCGGATTTTGTCGATTGATGGTTCTAGCACATTATCTTGTTTTGTCAACGTGTTCAAAGCACCTAACCTATACTGTTTTCATGTTGATTGGACTTCCACCTTTAATTAGTAAGAAAATTGTATCGATTAGTTATTTAGTTTCGTTTTCACCCCAATTTAAAAATGGAAGAACAAAACGCGCATTTCAGACATTATTTATTATTTTTTCCGAAAAGGCAAGAACGCATCGCTAGCATACAAGAACTTATTGCATTGTCAAAATTGGTTTGCCAAATTATTTTTTTGTGTTTTATGAACATGGAATTATGACACTGCCTGGAAGATAGCAAAAGTTCATCGACAAAAACGGACAATACCTAATTTAATAAAGTTACATTTTCAAGTAAAAATTTTGAATTTTACTTCTTATCTAAAATCCGCAATCATTTAGTTGCCAACCCAATATTATAGTATATCATGCTATTCTTGCCAGTAATTTTGTTTCCAAAATCCTATTTGTAAGGAAAAATAGTTGCAAAATAGTTTTGAAAATGTTTTTATATTTTCATATTCGCGAGACTGTGGATCTTTATGAAAAATAGAAATTTTCTTCATCGATTGTAGGAAATAAAAGCCAAATATAAATGTCACTTCTTTGTTTTTTAATTTTCTAGAGTTGAGAATAATATGCCGATATCCTCCAATTTTGGTATACTCTTCACTGCTTCAAATTTCACAAACCCATTTTTTGCATATATGCATAAAATCTGCGGTTTAGTCGTCATATTGGCGACCTTAGGGTCACGGGGTATTTAATTCTTTAAGTTTTAAACAATTACTTTCATTATTGTAGTAACAAGAGATCAGTACATATTTTTATTTTTTCACAGAACTGAGGACTTTGATATATATATATATATATATATATATATATATATATATATATTATTCATTTATTTGCAATTTATTTTAATGTGGTCGCATTAACAGCGAGGTCATTAGCGATCACATGGTTTACGATTTACAATTTGTTATAATATATTTAACATGTACAATAGTTTGTAACAGGTTAAGGATAATATTGGCATTTGGATAAGAAACAATAACATACGTTTATAGTAGTTCATATATGTCGATGGATTTAAAGAAGAAGACGTGTCTCGCTCTAGCGACACGTGGATGGAGGTGGGAAAGAATATGGAGTTCGGAATGTTAGAAATGTGTAAAGTAAACAGGAAGAGAGGGAAAAGTAGAAGAGCAGCGGGAGAAGAAGGAACATCCAGGAGAAGCTAGAACAAAGAGGAGGGTAAGTTTGACTAAGAAGAGAAGAATCGAAAAGGAGATGAGGAGTGAAAGAAGAAAAGTGAGGTTAGGGACAGAGTGAGGCAAAGACGGGAGAACAGGCGCAAAGAATTAGGAGTGAAGAAAGCGCCACCGTGCGAGAAAGAAAACGATAAGAGGACGGGAAGGTAGATAAAGTAAGAAGGAGAAGAAGGAGTAGAAAATGGAAAGAGATAAGGAAGGAAAAGAGACATTAGGGGGACAAGAAAAGAAAAAGATGGAAAATATAATGAATATAGATATTCTAGAAGGATGCAGCAGTCTGCCGCAAGTAGGAAAGTGAAGAAGAAAAAAAAGAAATGTATGGAAATAGCAAAAAAAAACAGAAAGATCGCCGGTAAAAGAATAGGAAAATAGCATAGAAGCGAAGAACTGGACAGGTAAAATTAGAGAGATGGATGGCTTCAAAAAAGAGGAGGATGGTCTTGATGTTGTCTTTGCTTAGATTCGGATTTAGCTTCCTGAGGAAAATACTTCTAACATTTAAAAAAATTCTCGTCTACAAAGGAGTTAAAGAAGGGAAACCTGTACTCTCGACAAGTTTGAGGATAAAATTAATTTATTCTCATACTTCAGGAACCAAATTATGTCGAGACATTCCTTTTTGAATTCTGTGGTTTAAAAATAAGACTTTAATTATCATTAAAATCGGTTAACGTCGCAATGACCTACAAACGTTTCATGATGGTAAAAATTGCAGTTCTTCGCGATTTCTTGCCTCTGACTGTAATAAATCTAAGGATTCTTACATCTTTCAATGGCTGTCATGTTTTTCCGCATCAACCGATTTTAATGAAATTTGCAGAATATGGACCGTTTATTTTGAAAGTGGTGCATGTCAATTTTTGGTAAAACTTAAGAAATCACAAAATAAACAAATAATTTAGTATTTCTTTTGTATGTATAAACTTTTTATGTATAAACAATTCTCACTTGGTATTTTAAAATATCCATACGTTTTGATCAATTTAAAATTCGTCAGTAAATGAAATTGCCTAACGGTTGATTATGAAAGTTTTGAAAATCAATTAACCATCCGGGAAGAGTACATTATTTCGGTTAAATTCACATAAAAATCGTTTACGTAATCAATTTAAACTTAGTACTGATTTGGTAGACTTTATTATACTTTTGAATCGACTAAAATGCAAACCGTTAAATATCTCGAAAGAAGAAAAAATGTACTTATACCACTTTAATTATACAAAACGCATTTTTTACATTTTCAATGCAGGCCCTTATAAAAAAGTTGTATAAAACAACTTTTAGTATTTTCTCTTTAATTCGGACAAGTTACAATCTTTTCAGAATTTAATTTTCGTAGCATGTAGTAAACTGACTGTTCTAACTTCTATAAAGATCGTCTTTTTAAGAGTGTCCGAATATTTATGTGAGTCACTGTATATTAAACTTGAAGCTTATAGTAGTGTTTCTTGATCAAAACGCTACATACCATTTGTATTCTAAAATAAAAAAATTCATATGAAACAACCTAATATTATTCAATCAATTATTTCAATGCTCGCCGAACAGTATCGAAGTTGTTTTGATGCTGTATTCATAAAACTTTTAGACACGCAATTTGGATACTTCTTCGTCGAAAAAGCAGTTATTCATTCTCCATAACTCTTCGAACACGAAGCTTTTCAACTTTTTGTTACCATACAATTTTTTCTGTTCCGAACACAATGGACCATTTCCAGAGTGGTTGTAACGCAAACGAGCTAAAATCAAAAGCTGGTATCGGTAGAAATGCAACGCGGCATTGTCGCTCTCTGACAATAATGCAAGTAAAAAGGGTTCGCTGTGCTGTTTGTAGTTTAAGCTGTAATAGCAACCGGAGGTCCGTCGGATTCGATATAATTTCATATTTCATTGTCTTTGTTTACCATTCTGCGCGCTTCAGCGGCAAGTTTCTATAGAGTACTGAATTTTAATACACCTGCACCGAAAGTTTCTATCGCCTTTTCTTCTAGCGGCTTACAAGTTTCCGGGGGAAGCGCCATTTTCCCGGAGCAAACTGATTTTCGGCTAACGTTCGCGCCGCATTTATAAACAAATTGAAAATTCATTGGTGAAATTACGGACTTGCCAACGACGTCATTCTTTCATCGTGTACGTCAATAGCCGCCTGAACGATAATTTAAAATTTTATGAAGCTTTGGCAGTTTTTTCATCACATTCCCTTTACACTGCAGTATTTTTCTCTGCAGATATTGAAAATCAAAATCGAGTCAATTGTAAACGTAAGAATTTATTGTTTAAAAAATAATATTATTAATGATCCGGTTTTGTGAACAATTAGGGCGATTCATTGAATCGATTTTATATTGTTTTCAAAATGATGTTATTAAATTTAGTCTATATTTTAATCCAGTATCATATATTATTATATACAGGATATTTGTCTTGACTCAAAACAGCGAAATATCTTTTAAGGGCATGGTGTTATGAAAAAAATGTAGTTACAAAATTTGTTTCACATGGAGGGGAACATTATGTGGAATTTACGGTGAGTGTACAAAGTATTCGTACACCTTTAAAAATCCTATAACTTTTTTAAAATTGTACCAAACTACTTCAATTAATTTGAGATGTCAGACGCATCAGTTTACTAGGTAACGTGTAAATAATTTTTTTCTAAAAATTGCTATTGGTCGGAATTACGACGAACATAGTAATGTTCACAATTTTTAACTTTTTTATCTGTGCCTGTAATAAAAATTTAAAAGGCGCATTTTATAGGTCTAAGTAAGTTATGTACATGTACAAAGTTTCATCGAGATCGGTTAACGTTGTTATGAGTTAAAAACATTTAAATGTGATTACATAAGCAAAAACTTCCCCGAAAAGACCGAAAATCTGCAACTTTCACCCTTAAACTTTAATCTTGCAATGTTTTTAGCTCATAGCAACATTAACCGACTTCGATGAAACTTTGTGCATGTATATAACTTACGTAGATCTACAAAAGCCGTATTCTAAATTTTCATTATAGGCAAAGATAAGATCTTTACTTTTTTCTTCACAATTTCGACCAATAGCAATTTTTAGAAAAAATTATTTACTCATTACCTAGTAAACTAATCCTTTTAACATCTCAAAAGAACTGAAGTCGTTTGGTCTAATTTTATAAAGTTATTTGATTTTTAAAGGTGTTCGAATACTTTTTACACCCACTGTATATTTATTCTGTAAGTGGAGTAATGTAGGATATCTAAAGGTCAAATTAATTATTTTAAATAGAATGTTTCTTTTATTCATATTATGCTAATATTAGTTTAAACAAATCCGACGCAACACTAAGTCATTTTATTTTATCCAAGGTCGTAAATTTTCTAAAACCGGGTGCTAGACCGTCACACTATCCCTCGCTTTCGTCGCGATTTTGTTTACTTGGCCGTACTGTTACGAGACGAAAGCAAGAAATAGAGTGACGATCTAATTCCTGGTTTTAGAAGATTTATGGCCTTATATGAAATAAAATCATTTAGTGTTGCATATCGTTCGATTTGTTTAAACAAATATTGTGATAATATGAATAAACGAACTAACATTCCATTTAAAAAAAATAACTTACCTTTAGATCTCCTACATTACTCCACTTAGAGAAAAACTATTTACGCCACATAGTGTTTTCCTCCATATCAAATGAATTTTGTGACAACAATTTTTTCGTAACATCAGTTCCCTAACTAATGTTTCGCCGTTTTGATTTAACACAGATACTCTCTGTAAATGCAACAATTGAAGAATCAATGTATAATATAATAAAAACCACTAGAATTTGTAATGAAATAATAAAATACAAATGAAGATTTAAAGCGAAAAATCTCATGTTGGTCTCATTTGGAAAAATGTATACAGTTTACCAATACCAATAATATACCTCTCCAACAAACAGAGAGTAAAAACAATGGTTTGTCCTTAGATAATTATTATAGGTGTACCAATTAATTCACAGCTTTTTTCGTGTATTTGTTGATTATTTGTAAACAATTAAATTATATATTTCATGTATTTATTTCATCTTACAAATAATTAATAAATCCTCCGATTAGAGGATAAAGATTAGGATCTAAAATATAGTTACAACTAGTAAATTGCGAGATTTAATTTGTAGATTTAATACACTGAACGATTCTCATGTAATTGTATGTCAAATTATAAACCTCGACACGAGGTGGCTAGGAAAGAAAAAAAAAATTCTTTTGTGGCTAAGTATATTTTAGATCGAAATTTTTAGTAGGAACATCAATGGATTCGCAAAAGTCGCAGGTATTTAGCCCTGTTCATTGCATTTCGCATGATTTCGTTGTTAAAAGCACGATTTTCGTATGTATTAATGATGCAAATGTGTTTATGTATAAGCTCCGTTCACCGGGGATATAAATGGAAAAGTTCGTGCGCCAATTTCATGGAAAATTCCGTGATTATGGGGAACATTTTTACAAAGTCATTGCGTGAGAGTGCAAACTCAGAGAATCAACACAGTTACGGGCGAGATGGTGAGAAAACAGCGGACGAAGCTTCTCATTATTTCTGAAGCTTGACTTTCCGTAAGCCCTATTGCGAGGTTCGCGGCACGTTCCCCCCACAAACACACTTCTTGCCTGCGAGGCAGAAACTCCGCAATGATATCCACGGGTATCGATCATCGTGTTCACGAAATAAGCCTTTGAATCGCTTAATAGTTGATACTTCCCAAATCTGTTTAACCGGTGTTACAATCGGATCAATTTGACTGAAAGTGAATTATTGATGGCATTGATAATCTTGGGTTGAAGCAGCCTCTTTTGAAGCAATTTTCATATACGAAAACGCTTTAAATCATCTAACAATGAATGTGCAAATATAATATCTCAATTAATATTCGTAAAGAATGTTTTACTACGAATTCGAGTTTACTACGAATGTGGACTTTCACTTAACCTTACAATAAAAAAAAAATATATATATATATGATCTTTTATGTGTAAGTTTATAAAATGTAAAACTTCTCACTACACCGTATAATAATTTACGTTCATTATTATTATTTATTTATTTATTGCTTTAAACCAAGTGGTTTATATAGCAAGTACAGTATTATCACATTTGGCTTACATTAAATAGGTTTACATTGTTTCTAAATTCTAACGGAACATTGTTTAAGGAAATTATAAATTATTTTCAGTCCTTTTATATCAGGTTTACATAAGAAGGAACTAATACAAAGAGGGAAACAGTGCTTGCTTTTGAGGAGATTTGTTTCCAATGTATTACTACGATAATGTAGGCATTATCAAGCTATTGTTACTCAATAGTAGGCTGTAGATATTCAGGCATATATACAGTTGTATAAATTAATTTGTACAAGAAAATCCGGCAAAAATTTACATCATAAGTCTACAAAATCTATAATCGAAAAACAAAATTCTGCTTCGTTTATATTTGTTAAATGCCGCAATCTACTGCTACTAACACATTACAAGACAGAAGATCTTCATGCAAAATTAATATTTTCTACCTGAATTGCAACAAACTCGAGTGAAGTCGAAATTTATTTTCTTTGTTAACGTTTTTCAACTCGTCTAATATTTTTACTGTTTTAAATTAGACCTAGTCACATTTGTGATAAATGCATAAAATACGCTGTGTATAACATTACCTACAAGAAACCCATATTATATTTAAAAAGAACTCAAAAATATTATTTTCGAAATTATCTCGAAAGAAATGATCAGAGTATTTTCCTAAATGTTGGGTTATGTTAAATAATGGTTTATGTTTTGAGCTTTAAATTAACTATTTATTGAAGTTAAAAGGTAAACAAAAAATCATATTTGGCAAGAGATGCGGCACACACAGACACACACACACACACACACACACACACACACACACACATATATATATATATATATATATATATATATATATATAGTGTTGATTAATAATTTTTTAAATGTTTCTCTGCTGCCAATCATGAACGTTTAAAATCTGCTAAACAGTTGCCGATCATTAATGCTTTAACAGCATATCCATTTCATATTCGGCGAATTTACGTATGCTTTATTACGTGATTACTACAACAAATTTGTACAATATATATTAAAGATAACGATCCTCGAGGAAACATCCCTCGCATGAATCCCTTCGGAGAAGAAAAAACGACACACTAAAAGAACGATCAAAATCCGTTCAACTTCAGATGTCTTTGTCTGATCGAGTCGTTTGTTGCGAGACGCGAGAGAAAAAGTAGTCCCATCTGTACTTACCCATGTGTCGACAACGAAATCAATTCGACCCTCTTAATCACTCCCCTCGCGTCCCGCTTCACTGACGGCTGAGAATGGCACTGAGCATGGTGTGAGGATTTTGGCGTGGGTTTTCTGCCCTACAGTTCACAACGAGGGTGAAGGTCAATCCTTATTGGTGACATCAGTTTACAGAGGTTCTATCAAGCAAACAACAGTCCTTGAATCTTTAGGCAGGATCAGTGAATACTAAAGGATCACGTTCTTCGAAACTTTCTATCGATAGATTTTGAATGTTTTCACAAATTACAAGACGTGCGCATGTCAATCATTAACTAACAAATGTTTTGCAGATTCGTACGCTGTTGATAGAGAAATAAAGAATCCAATTAAAGGACGTCGAACATCTAACTTAACTACTGCACTAAGTTTGTAAAATTGCCGTAAAGGGTCCAGCAGGATAAGCATATGGTCCAGCTCCCCTTACGGCAATTTATGTTGGTATCTTGTGCAAAACGATGATTTTAGGTTGAATGTTAATCCCCTAAAGTTTACAGCCGCCAACTCCGCATTTTAGGATAATATGAGGGTAAACACCTTATCACTACAACAGGAATTACACGGAAGCGATTTTCAAAATCGAGTTAATTTTTGTCTGTGGGGACTGTGTAACAAAATCGTTCATTCTTTTCTAATGTCTTGTTTACGTTAGACATAGCGAAATTGCGTTTGGAAACATACTGTTAATAAATCAATCGTAGCGTAATCGGCTAGAGAATGTTTGAAAACAGTCAATGGCATTGCAGGACCTTAGCATGTTTACTACAAGGGTCACTGGTAATAAACGTGTTCTGCTTTCATATTGTAAATCTTATACGTTATCTTTGTCCGTGACCTTGAATGACCTTGAGTAATTATAGTCACTGAATTCGTAATGAAAGGGACTATCATTGTAGTAGTTTAAAAAATGGTGGTTCCATTTAAAAAAATGAAGGTGAACTTGATATCTCTAAACAAAATGACATAAAAACAAAAATTTTTTTGGTATCATGTGAACCTCATTTTACCATTTAACTTTGTCCTGATGACATTTAATATATCTTTGAAAACAACAAAGATATTTGAGGTGAAAACGTTAGGTGACTCACCCTGTATAACTATTTATTTCTCCTAGTATGAAGACACACCACCATTATATTATCCCGAATCACAAGAAATTTCAAACTCGGTATGTCAGGTTGAGTATAAAATAAGTAACAACTACGTTTCAATTAATAATGTATTCGCTATGATTTGCAATGACTTTTCTCATTTATTAAGTAGCTCGAATATGACGAATAGACTGCATACCTCTATGCAAAATAAAAAATTGTTTGCATGCATTGCAAGACACGGGAGCCAAATAAGAATTCATTCCTCTGTTTAATAATTCTTATAACTTGACATTTATAAATTGATACTATTAAAATTCTTTATACTATCTACTGGGTGAAATTTCACCCACACATTGTCGTTAAAAATGCATAAAATTCGTAGATTAATCATAACTGTGCAAAGTTTCATACTAAACCATTGCAATAAAAATGTTGTTGATCGATCCTAGGGATGTAAGGGGACACTCTGAACAGAGAACAGTATTATACATATATTCAGATAGTAGAACACTCGATGACTACGATATTCGGGTAATGGGAGCCTCACTGTATTGTGGTACCAATTCTCCTGAATTGGTGAACGAGTTTCGCAAGGATCGAGGAGCTCCCTTGACAAGATCGTCCAACCACCGGATCTGTGACGAGAGATCAATAATAAGGGGTTTGAAACGTGTATATTTCCCTTTCAAAGCGACTGTGGGGAGCCACACAGAGACATTTACCGCCTTCAAATGGCCATTCCCGTATAAGAAATACGTGTTTCTTTCGTTTCCGGTCGAACCCTCATCAAATTGCCTAAAACAAAATGGCGCTGGACGTTCGACGATGATCAGACTCTGAACACGCCGTGATTTGTCTATATGGCGATGCACAGTGCGTTGAAAAGCCCGTTTTTTGGGCAAAATTCCATTACTCGAAAATTGTAGGTGACATGATAAAAATAGTGTCGGACGTCAATTGTAGGATATAAAAGAGAGTACATAATGGTTATATTTTTTTGACATTACAGTAACCTTGAAAAGCTCTGTGGAGACTATAATCGAAATTACGAATGGAAACCTATATTTTTGATTACGTATTCTTGAATGTGAAACCAAGCCATTTTCAAAACACTCGAGTACTTTTGTGTTTGCATGAACTCGTATTCGAGATATAAGCTTCCAACGTTGATGTGCCGATATTAGCATTATGCAGCGTACATCGCGAAGCTGTTCAGTTGAACTTTGCACGGAATTATTCTCCTCTTTGCCTTGTAATTTTCATTTGTAAACCGTTAATGAAAGTACAAGGTTTAAAAGAATTTTCTAGATCTTTCTTTTTGGATTGTTTAAATTCACATATCCAACATAGATTTAAAATAAGAAAATGGTTAACAATTAAGGGGTAGGTAGGGGCAGCTACATCTTGCATAATTTTCTACAACATATATCCACGCATATTTCCGCCAAAAATCATGAAGGACTTTTGAGGAGTATTTTTCAAAACGTGAATGAAAGTTATCAGTATCGTTTGAATTTACATTATTAATTTGATCTCAAGAAAATGGAGAGAACAAACAAGTTAACATCAAAATAACAAGTAAACACCTCCAATAACATACTCTATATGGAAATAATGAAAAGTTTTCACTTTGTTAAACGAACACACTAGCGCAATTGGTAAATGTTAATACTTATTTAGCACAGTTAATACTTGTTTATTGGTTTTAGTATCATTACTTACCTTTGCATTAGATATTTATGAACATTCCTGTGAAGGATTGAAATACCAACATGAAAAGTGATTTTTTGATTTTTGGCCATTGTCAACATATTGTGCGATGTGTTAAATGATTTCGAGCAGCTCCGTGGTTCATGACACGTTAATTTTCAGGATGAAGACTTCTCATTCAGTTATATCGGGTCGGTAATTACACACCAGCTGTTCTCCTTTCACAGCATCTATGAGAGAAGTTTATTGATTCATTTAAAATATTTTTGTGCTTTTTTTAAATTGGTAATTTGAAAAATTATTACGATTTACGTGCCCGCTGTATTCACTTTAAAAATGAATGATCTTAAATAATTGATATTGATGGTTTGAATGTTAGAAGAGCTTAATTTAAACATTTTCCGCGTTCAATGATATTTCATGTAATTCTTGCTAATTTTGTATTTCATTCAAGCAATACGAGATATTCGGCTGCGTTAAATACGAGATATTATTGATAAATTAAATCAATAGAAAGAGTAAGTGTACTTCGGAATACCGATATATTATTTTCCACTTACTAAAATCATTAATGAAAGGAAGAAATTTCAGTTGAATTAATGTCCCTTGCAATTAATACCAATGAAATGTATTTTGCATAATGATGAAGAATCTGATGATGAGGCTCTCGTCATTTAATTTAATTTCTGAGCTTGTGACATAGTAATATCAGTTAACTTTTACCATTAATTTTAATTTTATACTTATAGTAATTTCATTCAAAAACATTTTGATAGGACAAAACTAATTGTAACGATATAGGATGTATGTGTTTATGTAGCATGTACAAGAGATGGCAAAGCGAGCGTAAAGACAGGTGCATTATATTCACTGTGACCCGTTAACATTGTTCCGTCGCAAGAGAACAAGATATATTTCGGATTTATTTATGACGTCTTCGTGACTTGAGGCCGTTCTCGAGGATTAGGGAACCGATGCACATTTGGCGACCAGTCGAGCCATTGCCGGACCTTCCTAGTTTTTTCTTGCCTCCTCGAGAATTACGCGTCGTAAATCGACTACCGACGAAGGACATTCCCGACCGAGAACGGTTCAAGTACGGTTCTCAGGTTACCTGACTTCGCCCTCGGAGGCAGTCGCGTACGGTCCCACGCTTTCCCAGGACAGGCTAGCTTAGGGCAGATCTAAAGGTCCGCAAGAATGCACTGATTGGGAAATGCATAGCTCGGCAGAACCAATCAGTGCACTTCTTCAGCATAGCAATGGGTGTCACCGTCTTGACACCCAGAAATGGAGGACCTCCTTCACGATACGACGAAGGGTCCTCCCGAAAACCGCGACGATCAGTTAGTCGCATCTAGTCAGTCGGAATCGAACAGTCGCGATCGAACAGTCGGAAACGAACACTTACTTCCTTGCACGTATCGAAACAAGGCAAGTAACAATACGGATCATCGTGATAGGATCCGCACGCGCCTAAGGCAGGGCCTGCTAGATAGCCTTTCTGACGAATCCTCTAGCAGGCCTGGGATGAAACGCTGAACCCACGAATTAACACGTAACCCTAATCATTTGAACTAGTTACCCAATATTAATTTGGAAGGTAATACAAACGGTGATTTCGGGATCGACGCGACCATACGATTGGGCTTGAGATTTACAACCTCAAGCGGGCACGAGTCAACCGCGCATCGAGCTCGAGATTCGCACCGTACGAACAAACATAATAAATATAATTTATTCGTTGAAATAGGGAATGTTGCCACATCCGACGTCTTTACCAAACCTAACTCGATCGTACTTTAACTTGTTCCAATCCCCCCAACATCGTTTAGTGGATCCCCACTTCAAACCGTATGAAAAGATCGAAAAATGCATCATGGACTTCATTGACTCAAAACCGTCATCATTTTACAGAAATGGGATTCGCCACCTATCCGAGAAATGGAAGAAAATGTATAGACGCTGCTGAAGTGTACAATTAGGATTAAATTGTTATTTGATTTTGAATATTAGAATATTGAATAGACATCAATTTTTCTGTGGAAAGGCTGAAAATGAATTTGTACACGCGGTGATAGTATTTCCAGATGAACCCCTTGTCGTACCCGCTAACTTCCGATTGCTCGGGCCATAATAAACAAGGTCGATCACGCGTGGAGCCATTTAGTCGTTTAGCAGTGTGCTCGAACTTGCGCAAAATGTATGCGTCTCATGACATGTATATTTCGGTGCAACGAAAGGAATTGTGAAATAATAAACACATTTGGGCACAACTAATACTTTTAAGATGTCTGGGAAGTAATTATGATCAATTCATCGGTGAACAAAAATGATTTATAATTTGAAAGTGGATAATGTATCAGTAACAAATTGTAAATTAATACTTAATTTAAATTAATAATATTTTGAGAAAACTCGTAGAAAATTAGTAATCTTCGTGTTAGCGTTGTTTACATTTGGTCCGAACGAAGTAACACGAGTTAGGCTCGTCCTTATTGTTTTTGGTCCAAATTTCTTACCACGAGTCTCACTCGTTACTGGAGGCCAAGGGGTTAAAACTGTTTATAACATTTCAATTCTGAAATCGCACATTTCATATGTAACACTCTCACATAAACAGTAGAAGTTTTCGCCCGCAAAGGATTAAATTCAACCGCTTGTGTTTTATTTTCAAATCAAGCACAAACTTGTGCTATCATCTAATACAGAACTTTTCGAGAGCACCATTCTATGTATGCTACTGAGATTCGAACATTCAAAGTCACTGGAATAATGCTACTGGGTGTCTTAATGCCTCGGCAGCGCAAGTGAAAATCTTCCACTTGCATTAACGACCGTTTTATCGGTATCACAGCGGGGAATAAAGATAAATAGTTGCGAATCTAGGTCAAAACTGGCAACGCCGAGTAGATACGCGTACTATTCCGTCGGTGAACAGGACGGAAACGAGATTCTTTACGATCGACTTTTTCGCTTCTTGGGGGCTTCCGGATTTCTTCCACGAAGTCTCTCCTGCCAGCGCTACCTAGAGATTTAGAGGCTTTCGGAGGGATGGAAACACCCTGTTATAAAAAAAGTCTTTTTCGAGCGATTGTATGTCGGCGAGATAATACGGAAGCCAATAATAATATATTATATCGTTTATTACACATTTTCACGAGTTTCTCACTCGTCTGCATTATATGTATAGATGATAATGGTAGCCATCAACGCACGATTGATGCTCGATAAATTAATGGAATATTTTTTAAGAGAACCATTGTACCGAATACTAAACATGTTTTTGAAAACATCAACGCATTATTCACTGGTGATTATTTCGTAATTTTCAAAAGCCTATAGCCTGTGCCTAAGGATTTTTCAATTGATCCTTCAATACCGATAGCAATTTCAAACATAAAGAAATAACTGATCCCCAGTAACGTAATCTAATAATTTCATTTGCGATACTAACACAAAAGGTGATTCCGAAGGTTCGTTTTACTACAGTGCAATTATTTAAAATCGTATTAATAGGCTTCCAGTAGATAAAGTGTTACGAGTTAATTGACAATCGAACAATCATAAAAACGCTGCCGAATCAAAGTAAACTATTTAACTTTCATATGCTCCTCAGAGATAGTTCTACAAAATATCGACTCGTGAGTATTACGTATATTTATTTTGTACTTTAATTCGACCAATTGTGTCTCACTTATAATGTCATATTTTAACACAGGCAGTTCCAACCAGTAGCTCCGGAGTCATTCGAGACAACTTCCCCACTTGGGTTCTTCCCCCACTCTTAGACTTCATCGTTATAATGAATAGTAGTGGGAAGCTCCCACCACGAGAACCGCGCGGCGTGCGCAGCACTCACTAAATCTACGGCTGTACGTAGTAGTGGGAAGAGGTTCGATGGTGGGGACCTTGCAGTTCTCGGAGGGGAATACGTTGGAACTCCCTGTTCTAACTGAATAAATATGTGAAACTATGACAATCATAGAGTACTTAACAGTCTCACAACATTTGGAAACGATGACAAAATTTAAATTTAAAGAGTAAAAAGATTTGTTACTCAAGGCGCTACCATAAATATTCATATAGAATATCAAGCAATTTAAAATGTTCTTAAATGCTTGAGTTTTTGAAGAAATACGAAATTGACGACCGAGAAAGATTGTTTCTCTTGATTTTTTTTACGTCAGTAAATTAATGGAGGTATTTCAAAATGATGTTTTATCTTGAACATCTGCTGCATTACGTTGCGTCTAAGCTAGTCACTGGTAATTAATCAGAACAACGAAAGAAACGAAAAACACAAGGAAAATAATGCAAATGAGAAGGAAACGAATTCGGATGATCGCAGTTTCCTTCGCTCAGATGCAAGGATAACAATTTGCAAGGGATTGAGTCGATGCTCCGGAGGACCAGTCTGTAGCAGAGAGAAAATCGATGTCCTATGGTATTCTGAGGACGATGGCGGTTTCAAGGGTATCAGTGGTCCAATCTCTCGTACACCTGAGTTGTAGCTACTGTTAAACTTTGCTTCCTATGCTGCAATGTTCCTCGCGGAATTTTCTCCAAGACAGGAAAGCGCTAGGTTGGCTGAGAAAAGTATTTCCTAATACAACTGCAATATTTAAAAGGACAATCAAGTTTATACCAAACGAAAATAAGAATTTCTTCGTACCTTGAACTGAAATAATAGCAACTCAAAAATTATTCGTGTAGCCAAAATGTAAGTTAAAGATTTATAATAAACTACTTCCAGATGATTTTTAATTTTAAGCATACAAGTTTAAAAAGATTATTGGCATAACTAAAGACATGCAGAGTGCGGTTGAATATCTTGTACAAGCGGACACGAGGTTATTCCTTGTGAATAAATAAGAAAAATGTATATAATAAATTATTTTTCTTTTGAAGATTCATTTTCTGGTTAATCGAGTTTGGAAATGCTGCGAATAAGCGTGCTATTTGATAGGAACCGTCTGATGCGTCTGATCAAGACCAACCAATACTACTTCCTGCATATAATAAAGCATGCGAACCCGACGGATCTTGAAACTCCATTTTTACTCGAAAACGATGTGTCAAACGTAAAAATGTTATTTCTTTCATTGGATTTATTTTTACATTAAATTTCTTTAGTACAAGTCTGTATTTTAAGTTCTAAACAGTAGCCTTTAAAAATTTATTATGTATGTGACTGGCTGCAAAAAAATATTGATATTGTTAAAATGTAAGCTAAAGATTTATTTTGTATTAATCTTTTTTTTGGGAGAGCCTTTATTGTAGGTATAAAGATGTAGCTTTCAAAAGCACGCCCGGTTCATGTCTCTGGCTACCAAAAAATAATATCACAGTTAAAATGTAAATTAAAAATATATACATACACTATAGTAAACTTCTTTTATAAGAATCTTTGTTTTAAGTATAGCTATATACATTCGGGGGCGAAATAAAGTGGACACCCTCTTGAACCTAATAACATGTACTCTAAATAAATTTTCCTGATTTTGAAGCGACTATCGCCAGTTAGTTTTATGAAAAACCCTATATACATATGCATACACGGTGTTTCGTCTAAAACAGAACACCTAAATATCTCCTTTACCTCTGAAAATACAAAAAATGTTTCTAACGTAATCTAAATGGTTTCAAAAGACGAATCAGATGGAAGAATCGCTTTTTATAAATTGTAATTTTTTAATCGTTTTTCAAGGTCACTCGTGTTATTTTACATATATACGCACATTTTTGTTGTTGTATGTTATAGCAAACATTATTGTGCATTCATCCATGTTTAATAGCACGACCTTGAAATGACCGTGAAATCTAAAATTTGCTAATTAATGCATAACTTACTTTCAGCGAAATTGCAGATTTCAACGGTAACAGAAATTCGACCGTGAACTTGAACTTGTAAATAATCACATTTATTACTGCAATAAATGTTCGAGATGATGTCCTTCCGTCGTGATACATTTCGTGAGGCGAAAAACGACAGATTGTACAGCTCTTTCGAAAACACCATTGAGGAAAGTGTACGCGGTTTTCAAAGTCTCTTCCATGGAGCTCTTGGTGAAGAGATAAATGGAAAGGATGCAATTTTTGTGAATGAAGAATTCGGAATATGCTTGTCACACTAATACCGGTTCACTAACGTCCTAGTTGCCTTATGCTAACATGCGAGTTTTGATTAACTTTAGTGATGATATTGTTCACATTTGCTTCATGAGTAACAGTCTTACGCCTCACACGAATGTTTCTGTTGACACTACCAGTCTCACAAAATGTTTTAACAATACTTGAGTATGCAAAACGTGATGGACAAGAACGTTCAGGAAATCTGTCTTTGTAAATTCGTATTGCTTCTCTTAGACACTCTCGAGCTTCACCGTAAATGAAAACCATTTGAATTTTCTCCTGTTCTGAATAACGCATTATGGGTCGCTTGTCGATTCACTGAGAAATCTAGCAGTGAGCAAACTCTTAAATACATATCTCTCTCACTCTCTATGTACACAGAGGAATGAATCAATGAGTTTATGTACAAGTTCAAGTTCATGGTCGAATTTCTGTTACCGTTGAAATCTGAAATGTCGCTGAAAGTAAGTTCTGCATTAATTAGCAAATTTTAGAGTTCACGGTCATTTCAATCATTCATTTCAGTCATTCATACAACAACAGAAAATGTGTGTATATATGTAAAAAAGCACGAGTGACCTTGAAAAAACGATTAAAAAATTACAATTTATAAAAAACGATTCTTCCATCTGATTCGTCTTTTGAAACCATTTAGGTTACGTTAGAAACATTTTTTGTATTTTCAGAGGTAGAGGAGATATTTAGGTGTCCTGTTTAGACAAAACACCCTATGTACTATGGGAATATGCAGAACAGCCTAACAAGCGACAGTTTCGAAAGTTCATGTTATTAGCCAATCGTAAGCGCCGACGAGGCCAATTAGTTAGTCAAAATTCGGTTGTCAAACTTACTTTTCTTTTTTTTATTATAAAGTTTTACGTCGTATCAACATCTAGGTCATTAGCGACGAACTGCCATGATGACTTTAGATTTTGAGGAAGTGGTTGATTTCTTTAAGGAATTCGATAATATTTCTTGTGTGCTTTTCGTGGGGGCAGTGTTCGAGTTGATTCTGAATTTGAATCGCTGGGTTCATTTTTTGGCAGTTATACAAAAGATGGTGCACTGTGAGTGGGGTTTCGCAGTAAAGGAGGGGGGGGGGGGTGGCGTCTGTTCGCTTTATGAGAAATTCGTGTGTTATCTTGCAATGACCAGTTCTCAGGCGGGAAAGAACGATTCCTTCCTTCCTGCTCATGTGGTCGCGTGGGATGTGTTGGAAAAAATTTGTGATTATGTTGTGTATTTTTGTTGGCTCCGACTTCCATAAGCTATATCATTCTTCTTTAATTTTTTCTTTTAATTGATAATTTCTTGGAATGGGATAGTGGTTGAGTGTTGTTCTGTTTGAAGGGTACATGCTTCTTTGGCTCTCAAATCGGCTTCTGTGTTCCCACTTATTCCTTGATGTGAGGGGATCCATATAATAGATATTTTCTTGTTGGTAACGAGAAATTCCGTATATAATATTAAGGTATTTCTGATGATTTCATTTTTGTTGCTTTTCGCGGGGTTTGTTAAGGCTTGGGTTACGTTCATAAAGTCGGTGTATATTACGCGGTCTTGAGAATCAGATGTATATATATATACACACATGCACACGCATACGCACACGCACACACACACACACACAGAGGATAATATCATCAAGAAAAGCCTACCTATACAAACATCCATGTTCACCGCTGAAGCCAATGCAGTACAGTAGGTAGGCTTTTCTTGATGATATTATCGTCTGTAATAATGAGGTATCCTACTCCTTGTTTAGATCTAGATGCGTCGGTGAAGAGTTTTTTGCAAGATGCGTATTTGCGTTTTAGTTCAAGAAATCTGGTCTTGTGTTCAAGGCTTGATCTAAGGTTCTTCTTGCAGTTGGCGAGGGTTGTGTCTGTTTCCGGCGTTTTGATATACCAGGGGGGGGGGGGGATTTTATCTTGCTTCCGTTCTATAACACTTGCTTTTTGTGTCGTGGTTGAGGGGAGGTATTTTTTTATTGCGACAAATAGTGGTGATGGGAGCTTCGGTTTTTTTTGCGTATAGTTCGTAATATGTGTTATCGAATATGTAGCGGTAGGTCGGATTGCTGGGGGTAGAAGACACTTTGACTGCGTATTTTATACTTAGGAATTTTCTCCTCCGATCAAGTGGCATCTCACCAGCTTCGAATAGTACACCATTATTAGGGCATGTACCGTGTAATCCCATAGCTAGTCATATTGATGCATTATGAATGGGGTCAATAATTTTTAAGATACGCGGTTTCGCTGAGTTGTATAGAATGCAGCCATAATCTATCTTGGACCTAATTAATCCTTGGTACGCTTTGAGTAGGACTTCTTGGTCGGAGCCCCAATTGTGGCTGACTAAAATTTTGATAATTTTTAACCTTTTTAGGCAGGAATTTTTTACGTGTTTTATATGGGAGATCCAGGATAAGCGCTTATCAAAAATTAATCCAAGGAGTCTGATGTTGTCAACGAATTTGATTTCATTGTTCCCCATAGTTAATATTGGCGTTTCTTGACGGGGTTTATTGGAGAACAGGATGCATTGGGTTTTTTGGGATGAAAATTTGAGGCCAGACCTATGGGACCATTCTTGCAGACTATCCATGGATTCTTGTAGGATTTCTTTTAGGGTGCGTATATTTTTCGTATGTTGCGTATGGTAGGGTAAAATCGTCAGTAAATAGATAGGTATTTAGGGGTGGTGTTATGCCGCTTGTTATGTCGTTGATTCCAAACAAATATAGTGTGACACTGAGAATCGAGCCCTGTGGTATCCCTTTTTTGATTTCCGTCGGATCAGCTAGCATGCTGTTTACCCTTACTTGAATAGATTTACTCGATAGGAAGTTGACTCTATAAAGGATAGCAGAGGGCCGTTAATATTTGCTTCTATGAGAGTGTTTATGATTTTCAGTGTCCAGATCATGTCATATAGTTTCTCGATATCCAAGCATAGTAGACTCGTTTTTTTGGAATGCGTCACATACATTTGTGTGCACATTAGTAAGTCCGTCCATTGTAGAACGATATTCGCGGAATCCATTTTGGATTGGGGACAGAAGGTTATTGCTTTCAAGGAACCAGCGGAGGCTTCTATTAATAATTTTTTCAAGTAACTTACACATGTTATTATTTAGGGCGATTGGGCGGTAACTCTCTGGTTTATATTTGTTTTTGTCTGGTTTGAGAATTCGAACAACTATAGCTTTCCTCCAGATATCAGGAAAAATCTCGTGGGTCCATATGCAGTTATATATTTGGAGTAGATATCTTTTCCCGTCCGTGGGGAGGTTTTTTAATAATCTATTAGCAATATTATCCGGGCACGGCGATGAGTCTTTCGTTAATTGGAGACAGTTGGTCAATTCGTTCATATTTATCTCAGAGTTTATTACTGGTTCTGTAGCCCTTTCATTCCTGCGGCAAAGCATCTTGTTTTGTTTATTTCGTTTTCACGTTCGATAATGTTTGAAAGCGAGGTTGTAGTGTAATTACTGTTGTTGGAGTTTGATTTTTTATCGGCGAGGGTATTGGCAATTTCCTTTGCGTTTGTCACTACTTCGTTTCTGTCTATTTGGAAGTATTGAATTCAGAAATCTATGTTGTTCCCATTTATCTGTTTGATTTTTTCCACACTTGTTTAGCGGGAGTTTGGTTTGTTATAGATGAAACATATTCATTTCAGGATTGTTTCTTACTTTCTTTGATTGTCTAGAATTGTCTAGACATCGTGTCTGGGCTTGTGCTACGATCGAGTGGGGCATTGTCATTTTTGATATATTTATTGGCGTGCTTGGCCCTAAGAATTCGTTACGGACTTGGGTACGGCTGGAAGTTAAGTGTTTTGTTTTGAAACGGGAAAATAGACCAGCCGTACTCCGCTCAATGACAATTGACGCATCGCAGGCCCACACGCAGCGGAAAGGCGACACCAAGTTCGGGGAAAGGATCCTTAGACAAGGGTGCTCTGTGCAACGTCCGGCGAGGCTTACGTGGGAAAATGAATTCACAGAGCTTGTAGGCGTTGCACAATTTAGGATTACGCCCCGAACTGGTGATTCGTTCCCTTTTATCCCTACCAAAGGAATGATGTCTTTCTGAACTTTGGTAGGGAATTAGAATAGAACATGTCGAACTATAGAATAGAAAATATCTAACTATAGAATAGAACATATCGAACAATAGAACAGAACATATCGAACCTTAGATCGGAACACATCGTACGTTAGAACTGTACAACGGAACGAACGTTATATCTGAAATAATGGTAGAACCTCACGAACCTTTGAACTGAACGAATTATAGGACATTCGCATTTTAGAACATTGTACTTAGGATATTGAACTTTAAATGTATTTTTTACGAATGTGAAATATACCTTTTTTACTGTTTTTAAACTAGAGCGTTAATTGCATGGAACCAGCGGCAATATTGAATGGAACAACGCTCGAAATATTGATTATTCTACGGAATTTGGCACGGTGCTTCTTGTGAGCTGGTAGAACCACCGATGTGATTTCAACTTTTACATACTTTATGTTTACCGATTTGTGTTTGTGTGTTAAGTTCGTAACCGTCGGTATATTATCCAGGTATATGAATATTCTATTGTTGGATATTCTTGATAGGAATTTAATGACTTTTGGTCCAATTATGTTCCCAATCGCCCGAGCGTACTGTTTGATTGTAATGCCGTCGACTTACTGTAGGATTATGGCTTGGTCCTGGGTCGGGATGTATTCCTGTTTCGTGACGTTTGCATATGAGTTTTTGGGTTCGGTGGAATTATTTGGTGTGTTATGGTTTTTATCCGTTGGGATGTATGAATTTAGGTTTAACTGCGTTTTGGAGAACTCTTTTTTTCAAGTTTTTTTTACACAATCTTATAGATTTCGACGAGAAGACACCGAAAATGAAAATCTTAATGCGCGGAATTCATTAGTTAAAAAGTTATACGCATATAAAGTTGAACACTTTTAAGCCTTTTTGACAGGTTACAGTGCCGCCGTATTGATATATTTTCTAGGTAATACACACAAAATAGGCTAAATACTTCCGAACAAATTCATTAGATGGAGGCACAAACACGTGCGTAATACACAATAACACATTTACTAAATCAAAATGCGAAACATTATACCATGGTCGGGCCGGCCTTCTCCGCTCCCACGACGACCTAACCCCAAACCATCTTGGTCTGTACCTTCGTTTTGAAATCCTGCATGTGATTCCGCATATTTTAATTACTGGAGACCGAGAACGACCGATTCCATGATTATTCTTATAAATTTTCATTTCGCACCGATGAGTATGACATTTTTTAAGTTTCCGCAACAATCCACAATCCTGAGCCCAAGTAATTGCTTCTTCTTTACTACTTGGCATGTCTCTAAAGTTAAAATTTCTAATACTTGAACAAGCCATTTCAAAATCAACAATAAACTTATTAATAATTAATTTGTGAAAAACACTTGAAATTGCTTATGTTTACAAAGTATGTGTAACCACTGAATTGCTATCTAGCGCATACGCTCAGTACTACTTAGCCGATCCCGCAAATACACCATACTATTTAACACATGCGCTGAACACTCACGATCTATCCAGCGCATGCGCCGAACAGACCAACCTACCTCTGCCACTCAACGAATATCCCAAATGACGACGCTCTAACCTATCAAAAACGCTTAAAACTGCTCATCTTTACACGCGTATAACTTATAAACCAGTGAATTCCTAACACACACATTTTCGGAATGTTTTCATCGATATCTACAGGATCACGTAAAAAAAAGTTCAAAAAAGTTAAGAACACGGAGTTCTCCAAAACGCAGTCGAGCCTGAATTTATATTCCTTTGTAGGTGGTTCATGTAGGTGACGGTTTCTTCGTTGTTTTGGATCTTATTTAGCGACATGGTGACACACGCACACACGCGCACACGCACCGCGAACGTGTACCCAGCTTATGGATTCTCACAGCTGTGTTGGTGAACACGTCCGATCGCTTCAGTTGCCGGAACGAGACTGGTCAAACTTTCTTGTTTAAAATTCGGCTGTAAACTTTCGTCTAATTCTTTTTTCTGCAGTATATAATGCGGGCTGTAGCAGACGGCGAATAAATGTTCAAAAAATTCACGAAAATTTCAACGGCTATCTCGTGTCAGCGAGAATCAAAGTATGTATTTCATAGTCGCACGCAAATGGCAGCAATAAAAGCAACGAGAGAGAGAACATCCTGGAATTTGTTACACGGCCGTATTTATTAACAGCGTAGCAGGGATTCCGTAACGCGGCCGACTACCTGCAAAATTTAATGTCGACGCGTTTGACGCAGTTATTGTTTAATATGCCGCCAAAGTGCTCGTTTATTCTATTATAACATTTTACAAATACCGTGTCGTTGGCAAATGTTTGTGTTAACAACGTTCCGCGACCCAAACAATATTGGATTGTATATAAATAATACGGAACTGGAGAAATCAGTATCGTATCGAGAGAATCAATTTATTGAATTCGACTTTCTTCTATTCAAATCTCTGCATGGTCGAATTGTGTTTCAATTAGAGTTTCATCGGTGTTATATTTCTCTGCAAGGATTACATTTATTGTATTTGTTGAAACGGTTCATTGTAGAATTTCTTTTGGCAATACTCAACAGCGTTATTTTACATATATACATTTCAGTGTTTATATCTTTTTATATTCAATGTTTAATTTTGTATTATACTATGAGATTATGTTACACGAAATATTTAATATTCTTTTGTATATCATCAAGTTTATCAGAAATAAATCTATTACAAGAAAGAAGCTGACGATGTATTTTAGAAGTAGTTTATAAAGCTGGACTTTTTGAGACCATCACTTTTAAAAAATTATGACTTATTGTACAACTAGTTTATGAAGCTAGACTTTTATTTATTATTTATTGGTCCATTATTAAAAATAATGGTGATGTATTTTACAATTAGTTTACAAAGAACTCCTTTTTAAATCTTAAAATTAAAACAAATTGTTCATTATCAAATTTTATAATTAAACGGTTCACTCAGTCTTTTACAATATATAAGTGCTTTAGCATTTGGCTTATCAATAACTAATTTGCATCCAAGATATTCATGATTTAGTTTAAATTGGAACTTTTTTTTGTCCTTTTCGTAGTTTAAGAATGGGGAAAAGTATACGAAAATGATAAGGAATTCTAATTTAAACAAATTTCCAATAAACAATAACGTCAAATTAAGTAAAACTTTCAATCAATAAGTTTTATTCATTTCAGCAAACTTAAGTATATTAATTAATGTTGCTATCACTAAACTCCCTGTAGGCTATGTATAGCAGAGTTAATTAATTAAAATTGCTTTTGGGTGACTAAACTTTCTTGAAGACCATGTAGAAAAACGTGAATTAATTAAAATTACTTTTAACTAACCAAACTTCCTTGAAGGATTTGTGTGTACGTAATTTTATCTGAACCAGCTTCGATAATTTGGTTTCAATCCCCATCCGTCGTTTCTGTCAATTTGCCACATTTTTCACAGCAATATGAAAATACGCACATGCTTCCACAAGAAATTACGAATTTTACTAACAATAAGAAAAAATCACTTTTGCAGTAAACTAGTTTTTAAGGCTAGTAAATTATTTGAAAAATCATAGTTAAGATAATATATTATCTTATCTGACTATATACCATTTTAAATAATCATGTATCAATTTATTCGAACAGGCAAATAACGTTCCTGAAATTATATTATTGTTACAAACAATACTCAAACTATTTTTATCTACTGTACATAATTCTACTTATTTTGTATTCACAAATTCAACTGCGTCAGAAATCCAAATTACCATATTTAAATTCGATAACTAATTTAGTTACTTCAATAACCAGTGTTTCAGATGAATATATATTTATCATTTTATTTTATTACCAACTTAATGAAATAAAATATTATTTGAAAATTATTTAGTTAATTTAAACGCCACGTGGAAACAAATTGTTTATGTTATTTGTAAAATAAAAAATTTAATTGTTTATCTTGTTATCTTATTTCTGCATTGACGAGGGTCAGTCAAACATTAATCGGATCTTGTATTGTCAAACAGCATAATTGTTGTTATCTAAATAAAGCCAAATGGAAGATCAAGTAGACACGCGTCTTGCACTCAATCTGCATCATAGGCTATTTTACTCAATCGTTTTCTCGAGAGCTAGAACGATGGAAGATGAAATAGTACCGACTTCCATTGCATAACGTTTTATTATTACGTGTTTCGCTATTGAAGCTGCAACATACATCGAAATCTTGCATACATCACGCTACCAATTTAAGGATGAAAGGGTTTGCTCGTCGCCACTAAAGCGCCATCTCGTCTGTCGAAGGTTATGAGGCTCTCACGGGCCGGTCGTTCTGTTCTTCAGCGCACGGTTATACCAGTAACATGTACTCGTAGATATTATCGTGTATTTTAAGTTCATAAGCCAATTGGCTCTGCATATATGGAATATATACTAATCTAAATATATATATATATATATATATATATATATTATGTGTGTCACAAAGTGGTTGTGTCAGTTTATTATCCCGAACAAAGGATTACACGTTTCTGAAGACACAAGATGATCCTTGGTATAAATCAGGATTAAGCACATTTAATTTGAAATAAGATAGCAAATAATCGTTTCAAGTAATGAATTATTTGTATTTCACAAATAGTATAAAAAATTAATTTCCATTTGACGTTTAAATCAAATAAATTGTTTTCAAATAATGTTTTATTTCATTACCATTGTTCAAATAAAATAATAAACAATTTCACCTCACGAAGAAGTTATTGAAGTTTCTAAATTAATTATTAAATTTAGATATACTAATTTGTGTAGTTTAATGATTAAAGATTAGCTGCAGTAACATTCAAAATTGTTCATTAGTACACGAAATAAATAGAATTTTGGAGACTACGGATTATTTGACCAAATCGAAGATGAAATGAAAAATTATTTGAATTTTGTACGAAATATAAATGAAATATTGTTAAAATATTGTTTGATTATTCAAATGAACAAACAAACGATTATTTCAAATGACATGTAGCCATATAGGGTATTACATTATCTTAACGATTACTTTTCAAATAATTTATTTTTAAAACACAACGCGTCAAGTCAAGCGACACAAGAAACTATTTGATTCAGTTCGGAGCTGATCGAGCATACGTTTGAACACAAGAAAAAATTGAAAAACCACATTGGAATATTCTTGAACAATCCCATTACTGTCTAAGTGTACCGCATTGTGATTATCATTTATTTGGACCACTTAAAGTGACATTAGGATGATATCGTTTCAATAATAACGAAGAAGTGGAGCACTTTGTTCGCAAATAGCTTTAGACCTGACCCTCTATTTGCTATGATACGAGAATTAAATAATTACCTATCCAGTGGTAAAAGTGTGTAGATTGTAGCAGAATGTTGATACATAGAAAAATAAATCGCTGGTATTTTTTACAAAATCCGCTGAAGTAGAAAATTAGAGAAAACATCTCGTTCATAAGTGACTCAAGTAATACATCTCTTATGTAATCATCGCAACCAGTGAAGAGCATTTGGCAGAATTGTGCGTAGAGGGAGATTCGCTGAGTAAATTATGATTAAGTAATTGGAACTGAAACTCTAGACCATCCCGATTTACAGGTGGACGAGACGCCGAGTACAAAGCCTTCGTCTGTTTAAGGCTCGGCTGAGAGGAAATCGATCGTCTATAGAGTTCCCTGGATGGAAGATACCCTGAGGATCTCCCAGGTTAGCACCCACCGCTGTAACAGTGCTTAACAATGAAATATCATTGTCTAAAACGAGCTTGCTATTCCCGACAGGAGAAATGGGAGTAAATGGATGTTCAACCCGCGCTCGACTGAGCCGCTCGGGCCAACAATTTCCTTCTAGAAACCAGGTACATTGTAACGTCTGCGACAGTGTGATTTTGATAATTGTTGGCCAGGTTAATTAATTTCTGGATCATTAGTACGCATCCTGAGAGAGGTCAATGGATTTCCGAGAGCTAACGTTAACGCGGAAACAAATGACTTCTGATGTTCGCGTTGCTGTCGAATCGGGTTCTGAATGGAGTTTGTCTATCCGAGAGTAATGTATACGTAACTGAACTTTGATTAGGAGGATGAATAGTAAAAAAAAATTCTTCGAACAATCGGATAAATACATTCTTCTTCCCATAGTAAGAACCTATATTTAAAAATATTTTTAAATTGCAAATATCGAAGTATTTGTAGAATAACTATTTACAAATGAAAATTTTAAAAACTGTTTATGTGCCATTCTTGATTCTCTCCATGCTGTATAATAGGCATAGGCACGGGTGGAGCCAGTGATGGGAACTCCGTGGGCGCTGGGCGAAAATACTACCACCACTCTAACGTACCGTCTTCCCCTACGTTGCTTCTATCGCGCACGCGCTACACACAAGCGTACCTTTACTCTGTCTGAGTAGAGTAGAGCTACGCTTGTGTGTATAGAAGCAAAGTAGGGGAAGACGGTACGTCAGAGTGGTGGTAGTATTTTCGCCCAGCGCCCACGGAGTTCCCATTACTGGGTGGAGCCCCTCAAACGCCTGCTTCTCCCACCAACCTCTCTTTCATGCGCGAGGCTTTCACACTTTTCGCGACGGGCGAAGCACTTCTTTCCTCTGTGGTAGCGGCGGGTGCTGGTGGGGGACAGTGGGCGCTATGGTGGGGACGGTTTTGTCTCAATTCAGACAAAAATGCCCATCCCTGCTGTATAATACCGAATCAAACTCGGGATGGACAATTTAAACAAAAAACTACTAAATATGAATGATACGCCTTTTATAAAAGACGCAATAGAATATAATTCTATTCAATATTAATTCTATATTCTAATCAATATTTCAGCATTAATGTAAATGTAGGTGCACATACGATAAATAGAATTTTTCTTTTCCCTTCTACGAAATTATTATTATACACAGTGGGGCAATGACTATGTCCATCTTGAATATTTCCGTTACTTGTAATAATATGAGAAAATGACACATACAGAAACTGCACGGTATAGAGGGAGAAATATTGTAATGTAAACATTTTTTATGTGCTTGAAGGCATTTCAGAGATTTCAAGGTCTCTTTGATTTCTATAAATGAAAAGACCTACGTTTTGTATTATGAATCGATAGAGTATCAAATTCTGTATATGACCTCACCATATACAAGTTGAGGGTCATCAATTCGATAAGCTTCCTTCTTTGTTGACTATTACATTAGGACATATAGAGGTCAAATACATTTTTACGCAGCATTTGATAATTCTATCGTCTCATGATAGAAGAAGGTCTTTTTATTTAAAGAAATAAAGGAGACCACGAAATCTCCGAAATGCCTTCACGCACATAAAAAATATTTACATCACAATACCGTGATGTAAATATACCCCTCATATACCGTGCAGCTTTTGTATATATCATTTTCTCATATTAAGACAAGTAACAGAAATATTCAAGGTGAACAAAGTTATTGCCCTACCCTGTATATATGTCTAATTGTATGTCAAACGGTTGATGATTGGTTCAAAGTGATTACAGATAAAATGAGTGCTGATTTTATTATTTCCTTCAAATTTCTCATTACTGCATTGTGTAAGTTCATGAAACAGTAATAACGTTTTTACTCCACGTGAACGTGTCATTAAAAACATAATAAATGTCAAAAAGGGACGGCCCAAGGTTATGGCGTAATTATAAAAACGTAGCGAACGAATGCAAATTAAAAGTAGAATTAATATAAAACTCAATTCTGTAAAAATGAAAATACAGTGCAAAGGTGAGTTTCAACGGATATGAAGCGCTGCGGTTGAGTCTAAGCAAATATAAATGTAATAACGAGATCGCTACAGGATATTCAAGTTTAGATTTTTACACAGAATTCAAAGAAACTGGTATTAGATGAAATCCTTTTCTTGGAATTAATATCGGGTTCAAAATTAAATCCATATACTCTTTTACTGTACCACGTACTACAGCAAAGTGTGCACAGAGGAATATAATTGAATATCACTGAATATAATTTCCATTGTTGCTGTAAATAAATACAAAATTATGCGGGTTGGACAGAAGTGATTAGATAATATACAAAACAGTGCAAACGTCAAAAGCATTTCAGAATACTGTTATGTACGTTTCTATTTATTAAAATTATTAAGCTAAGAAATTAATGTCTATTTAACACTCGTATCTTGCCATTGGTACACAAAATTTTTACTTTCCGCACATATTATATATTTGCCTCAGATTTATTTTTAAAATATTTCATTAAACACTTCATTGTTTCTGTCAGCTAAAATTCTTCAGTTTTATATCATTTTAACTACAGCATTTATATAGAGTCTGAGACAATGTTAAATGGACATCCTTTAAAAACTAATAACGTTTTTAAAATTGCATCTAACGACTACAGTTTTTTTGATATGTTAGCGGAATTAGTTTACGAGGTAATATACAAAAAATTTATTAAAAGTTAGCACAAGGTGAAATCGCCAAGAAATAAGTAAAGTTCACGACATTTAATTTCTCTATCCGTGCCAGTAATGACAATTAAAAATATACCTTCTCTAGCTTTAACAAGGGAAGGACCCCAAGTGTCCGACTTCGATTTTGATAATTTTTTGCGAGACGATGGTATATGGATACCTAATTATGTCTGCAAAATATTAGGTGTAGTTACTCAATAGTTTTTAAGATATAAACAATTATACTTTTAAACCTTGTTGATATACCATGATTTGCAGCTCAAGTTTTCGAAGCTCCATTAGCGGTGTAAACAGGTTGTGTGATTCCCTACGCATTTTGTACGGACTTCGAAGACTTTGATAGTATAAACACTTAATATAAACATTTCGATGCAGCATTGAACCGCTTGCGATGCGTGAAATTCGGACCGTCTACGAATGACTTCAACTAAACAAGAGGTCTGTTATCTTTATTTCGATGGACGCTTCTTCGGAATGTATTATTAACAAAACGAAAAAAATCTGACAAATTGCACTAGATTGTTAACATAAATAAAAATTCAGAAGATTGTAGGTATTTTTGAAGTGAAACTTCTTTAGGCGCATTAGGCGCAAAATCTTATCGCGGTAGGCGTAAAACCTCGACGCGGTAGGAGTAAAAACCTCGACGCTGTAGGAGTAAAACCGATCTGGCGATGAAACGATGAAACGATTTAGTAAAACCTGGACGTGGTAGGAGTAAAACCGATATGCCGATGAAACAATGAAACAATGAAACAATGGAACAATGATACGATGAAACGATTTAGTAAAAAGAAGTTTCTCTTCAGCCATATGGTCTAAGCACACACCAATTTTTTAAATATTGTGTAAGATTTAAAACAATAATATTATCGCGAGAAGTAATTTTAACCCTCCATCGGGCGCGGCCGATCTGAGCGGCACAGGGTAAACATTTTCCGGTGCGCTTCTGAAGCTCTTTCACTAATTTTCGCTACGTCTAATAATTTTGGTTTAGGATCTGAAATACACACTAAACGGATTTTTTATAAAAAACGTTTTTGTAATTTTTCCTTCAAGTACATCCCTACAATTGTGACCCATATTTTCGTTTTGCTTAAAATGAATTAAGTAGTATGGATTCTATGACCATTTGTCTGAGGTGAGCCGATTAGGCACACCGCGCAAGATGCCAGGAGGATCCGGGGCGCGCCCGATGGGGTGTTACACGTCAATCAAGTTGCCTTCCCTGAAGAAATAAAAGATGCCAGTGCAATAAATAAGCATTTATAATGTGTTTATGGTGACGAGATTGTTTATGTTTTGATTGCATGGATTGCGTATCCTCCCGCACCATGTACATTAGTACCAAAATAAAATTGCAATAGACGTAAAAGAAAATACAAATTAAAAGGAAGTGAAAAAAAAGTTTCATCGATGGGGCTCGAACCTGGGACGTTTGCGTGTAAATCATGCAACCTGCTTACACCGCTAATAGATTAGTTGCAAATCAGGGTATATCAACAAGTTTAATTGTTCATATCTTAAAAACTATTGAGTAACTATACCTAATATTTTGCAGACATAATTAGGGATCCATATATCAAGGTCTCACAAAAAATTATCAAAATCGAAGTCCGAACACTTGGGATCCTTCCCTCGAAAGTAAGTTTTATACAGGGTGTTTCGTCTAAAACAGGACACCTAAATATCTCCTCTACCTCTGAAAATACAAAAAATGTTTCTAACGTAATCTAAATGGTTTCAAAAGACGAATCAGATGTAAGAATCGTTTTTTATAAATTGTAATTTTTTAATCGTTTTTTCAAGGTCACTCGTGTTTTTTTACATATATATACACATTTTTTGTTGTTGTATGTTATAGCAAACATTATTGTGCATTCATCCATGTTTAATAGCACGACCTTGAAATTACCGTGAACTCTAAAATTTGCTAATTCATGCAGAACTTACTTTCAGCGACATTTCAGATTTCAACGGTAACAGAAATTCGACCATGAACTTGAACTTGTAAGTAATCACATTTATTACTGCAATAAAGGTTCTAAATGATGTCCTTCCGTTGTGATATATTTCGTGAGGCACAGATAAAAAAGTTATAAATCGTCACTTTCACTTGTTACTTTCTAATTCCCAGCAAATTTTATTTGCACATTATCTGGTAAACTAATCCTTCTAACATCTCACAAAAATTCAAGACATTTGGTCCAATTTTAAAAATGTTATTAGTTTTAAAAGGGTGTCAACTTAATTTATCCCTCCACTATATGTGATACTTTGTATCATTAGGATGACTGCTTATACTTTTGTAGAAAGCGTAAGAGAGTTTCCCTGACCTCCGGCGGCACCTAATGCTGTACAGGAGCAATATTTTTAAAACATTTAAAACATTACCGAGCTATTGTATCGTGCATGTTGTAGATGAACAAAAACAAACAGTAATCTCAATTTATCACCACCCTGTCGTATGTGCACAGTTAAGATGAGTTAATTGTTGCGGCTGACAAGAATCCCCTGCATCATTCAAATTATAAACTATAATATCTATTTTAGTGGTCGGGCGACGTGTCAGTTGTGTTATTATGTCTATCGATAAGTACTTTTTAAAGAATGTTTCTACATTGCGCATAAAGTTTATGGGTTTTAATAACAAAATTTTTCTTTGATGCTTCGATGAGTGTTTCCTTTTGTGCTATTTATTATTTCAGTTTCAGTGATTAACAAATACACCCAAGCAACACGATTAGTAAGAAAAACGTTTGAAGGAATATATGCAAATAAACTACAGACTGCTAGGACACTAGAACCGAGAAACACGAATCAATGTTCAGGTTGCCCACGAGGCTTATTACGATATCCCAAAATGTTTTGACCATTACATTTGCAGTGATTGCAAATTATTATTAATAATTTTAATGTTTTTGATATTCATCTTTACTGTGTCCGGTTCGAGGGACACTTAATGATTTCTTAATCATAGAACCAAAGTAATGTTAATCTAAGGTAATTGCGGAAATGTTGATTATTTTTCACTTCATTTCGGTTTGTAATATTGTTAATTTATAAATAACGCGGAACGGCATATATATTTTTTCATTTCCAGTGGCGTGCAGAAGTATCCGGATACCCTTTAAAAACGAATAACTTTTTCAAAATTTCAAAAGTTCAAACGGCTTGAGTTTTTTTGAGATGTTAGACGCATTAGTTTACTAGGTAGCGTGTAAATAATTTTTTCTAAAAATTGCTATTGGTCGGAATTGCGACGAAAATAGTAAAGGTCACGATTTTTAACTTTTTAATCTGTGCCTGTAACAAAAATTTAAAAGACGCGTTTTATAGGTCTAAGTAAGTTATGTACATGTACAAAGTTTCATCGAAATCGGTTAACGTCGTTATGAGTTACAAACATTTAAAGGTGATTACACAAGGACAAAATTCCCTGGAAAGACCGAAAATCTGCGACTTTCCCCTTAAGTTCCCATCTTGCAATGTTCGTAGCTCATAGCAACATTAACCGACTTCGATGAAACTTTGCGCATGTATATAACATATGGAGATCTACAAAAGGTATATTTTAAATTTTTATTACAGGCACTGATAAAAAAGTTAAAAATCATGACTTACTTTTTTCTTCACAATTTCGACCATTAGCAATTTGTATAAATAATTATTTACACGCTATCCAGTAAACTAATCCTTCTAACATCTCAAAAAGCTCAAGCCGTTTGAACCAATTTTGAAAAAGTTATTCGTTTTTAAAGGGTGTCCGGATACTTTTGCACGCCACTGTATTTAGGGAAAACGCTGTGTCCGGTGATAGGGGAGCTATAACGGCAATGCAAAAGCCAAATGAAGCCGAGCACCGACATCTCCTTCACCGCTCGTCTCCACGGCTGAGTCCAAACACAAGGCGCTCACCAGCGAAGCGCGACGTCACCGTGACGTCACACGCGCAACCATCACCGGCGTTCGCTAGCTCGGTAATCAGCCGTTTTTCAAAATACAGTCTTTCGACAGCATTGAACCATCACAGGCGATTTTCAAAGCATACCGAGATACCGCGGTTGTTTCAAACAAAGTCGTCCGCGTTCTTTGTGTTCACGTGTGCGTTCTGTTAAACATTGTGTCGTTATTTGTGAATTATACGTTTCATTGTTAACGCGAGTGGATTTCTCCCCTCGAGGCCTCCGCATTCCCGCTTACCGCGCGTACAGGAGCTGTTCCGGCGCAAGGGTCTTTTCTTCAGATTTGTTTATGACGTCTACGTGACTCTGAGGCCACTTTCAAGGATTAGGCGCTCGATGCACATTTGATGGCCACTCGAGCCATCGCCTAACTTTCGTATTTGTTTCGCCTCCTTAAGAGTTACGCGTCATAAATCTATCACTGACGAAGGATATTCCCGACCTAGAAGTACGGTTCTCGGGTTACCGAGCTTCGCCCTCGGAGAGAGTCGGGTACGGTTCCACGCTTTCCTCGGGACAGGCTCGCTTAGGGCCGATCTAAGAGTCATCAAGAATGCACTGATTGGGGCATGCAGAGCTCGGCAAGAACCAATCAGTGCACTTCTTCGGCATGGCAATGGGTGTCACCGTCTTGACACCCCGAAATGGAGGACCGCCTTCACGATACAACGAAGGGTCCTCCCGAAACCGCGACAGTCAGTCAGTCGCGATCGAACAGTTGAACGTATAGATCTACGAAAACGATTGAGGACACTTTCGAGCGAGATCAGCGAGTCTCTCGAAGTCGACGTCTAATTCAATCAAGATCTAATACAATCATTTCAACTTCAGAGAATTCGAGTGGAGTCATCGTCGTGAACTCCCGCGCGTATAAGGCAGGGCCTGCTAGATTAGCCTTACTGACGAATCCTCTAGCAGGCCTGGGACGAAACGCTAAATCTCTCAAATTCTTAAATCGATATAATCATTGAATCGGCTGTGGCGGCCCGTGCACGAGCACGCCGCGCCAGACCGTCGCCACTTAATATATACAGGACGCAGCAACGAAACTCGTGGCGGACGCGTCAATCGTCGCCTGCGATACGCTACGCCCTAAAAGCCACGACTGTTCTCGGAAATCGAGAGAGACTCTCAGAGATCGGTTCCGAGGGCAGTCGTCCTGATGCACGAAAGTCAGTCGAAACCGAAACCTTGCACGAGCAAGTCGACGTTGTAGTTTCGACCCGACCGATACGACCGAGCGACGCGATCATCGCGATTTATTAATAAAGAGTGTCGACCACGAATGAGTCTACTTTCATTCTCCTGTATACCCACATCGGCTATCTAATATTAATTTGGCGGGTAGTAAATCGGTGATTTCGGGATCGACGCGTCCATACGATCGGGCTTGAGATTTACAACCTCAAGCGCGCACGAGTCAACCGCGCGTCGAGCTCGAGATTCGCACCGTATGGACAGGAGCTTTCCCTTAAATATATATAGAGGTTTACTTTGGTGTTCGATTGGTGCAAATGATGCACGAAGATAAAGAGATAAATCGATGATGGACGTAGGGAAAGAATGAATGCTATTATTTTGATATATTTTTGATGATATACAAGGTGTCCTGCGACTCATGGTCAACCGATTAGAAGGAAAGAATAAAATTCTTTCGAAACGAAACTGCAATTGAAAATATGTTATTCATTCTTTTCGACTTATTTTAGCATGTAGAATCACCTCCTAATCGGTTGACCATGAGTCGCAGGACACCCTGTAAATTAAGTCGGTACCGAGGTTTTTTTGCAGCCGATCAATGCTTTGTTAAGTCATTTTATATTGTTATTAGGATCGCGGACGGTTGAAAGTCGCTAGACACTGTGAAGAGATCGATATTCCCATCTTCCATCAGGATTCGAAAGGAAGTCCGGGATCGCGTCGACCGAGTAGAACACGGTTCTACCCGCAATAGCTCCGTAGGTCGAAACATTCCCGAAGGAGTCCTAACGCAGTATATTCATAGAAACGTATAGGAGGGCCATATGTATGCCAGCACGCAAACGCGTGAACACTTAGATACCTCGAAACCGATGCACCCGGACACGTAATCCGCCAGGACACGTCGGGCATACAGGCTCACGCAAAAATGATGTTCTTATCGCAACACATTTGAGCTAGACCAAAATTATTCACACTTTTATTTCATTCTGACTTAATCCTACATACTTTCACTGTAAAAAGCATTCGTAAAACCTTTAAAAACAAATAACATTTTTAAAATTGGACCAAACGGATTGAGTTTTTTTGAGATATTAGAAGTTTCAATTTATTAGATAATCCGTAAACATATATTGTTTTAAATTGCTATTGTGGTATAATGTTAGTTTATTTAAAATATAAAATGGAAGGTATTGAATAGATAATATTAACGTCGGAAACAACTAGGTGATACAACTCTCGATCAACGCACACGTCCTTCACTCGCCGTAGTCAACGGAAAACTCTCTCTTCCCTTCAAGAATGTCCGTTTTAAGTCCTCGTTCACACCCACACTTGCACTCATCCCTTAATCCTATCTGTGTCTCAAAAAATCCCAGCCTACCCTTGGGCCTTGTTTTCGTCAGGGACACTTCCTCTCTTATGACCCTCTTCCTTTGAGTCTGGCTTTCGTCAGGGCCTGGATGTTTTATGGCCCTCTTCCTGCCATCGAAGACCCATCGATATTCTGGCTAAATTTATGATACTACACTATTAATCGTAATTGTGAAGAAAATAATAAAGACAATTTTTAAGTTTTTCATCTGTGTCCGTAATTAAAACTTAGATGAGGCTTTTTGTAGATCTAAGTAAGTTATTATTAGACAGCGGATTTTATGCATTTATGGCAAATGTGAGTACGTGTAGTTTAAAACAGTAAAATCCTTAGAAGAATTTAAAAATACTGTTATATTGTTTTCCACATATTAAACATATTTTGAAAGAAAATAAATTTCTATTTCACTCCACTTTGCTATAATGCAGGTAGAATATTTTTATTTTGCATAAAGATCCGTTGTCTAGTTATTATACACGCACAATGTTTCGTCGAAATCGATCAGGGTTCCTTTGAAACATACTTGATTGAAAATAGCAAAAACTTTAAGTAACTGCGATTTAAATGAATCATAAACCTTAAATTCAAATATGTCTACATACAACAATGCCTATAAGTCTAATGCCTAAGTCGTTATATACTATCTAAAAATATTAAGATAACTTTGGTTTATTATCGACAAAAAATGTTTGGAGAGAGGTAACTGATTAACTTTTGTTCGAAACATTTTGTTGTAGGTGTTACAACCTATATATTACATGCCGTACTGTTAGTACAGCCTACCAACACAAAACTTAACCCCGTCTACTTACGGACTACGTAATTTATAAAATGTTTTAACACGTTCACGCCGACGTGTACCACCGGTGGTACACGTGGTGGTTTTTGTATCGATAAAATAAATAATTAAAATAAAAGCATATTGAATAAAAGCAATATTATACTAACTAATATCATGCCCTAATAAATGCATAGTAAGAGTAAATTGTCCTGCTGATCCTGAAGTTTTGTTTAAAATTTTGAGTACGGCGCCACATAATGGAGCAAAATTTAAAAAAAAAGTGCCGCCGTGAACGTGTTATTCGATCTTAGTATTTATTTAGTATTGTAAAAACAAACATTGTTTACTTCATCTGATCCTGAGATTTTCTATAATGTACCTACATATGTCCCAATAACGGTCTTGTTAAACTACGTTCTGAAAACAGAGATAAAGTACAAGTTTCTTTGAAAACGATTAGTTCGATTCATCAATGTCTTATTCTGTATTTGACTCGACAGTTTGATTGAATGAAAATAAATTGAACTCGCACTTAATGAATCTCCATCCTGGGAAACACAAGAGGTTTTAATGAAGCAGAAAATGATTTATAAATTGGACCAAACTGAACGAAAAATGAAACATGTTGGCAATTTTGCACTATATGGAAATCACTGAAAATTTTCGCTGGACTAATAAAGTATTGGACGCAGGAACAGGTGGAATAGAGACAACTGAACAATTTGCTATTCCGAAGACAGCACATTTGTACGGTGCTGTATACGAAATCTCTAGAGGAGGTGGTATCCTGCCTAGAGATATATCTTACGCGGCTACTTGCATAATTCACCAGACGACGCGTAAAAGATATCGAGGTTGGGTCTCATGCTTGGCCAGAAACGAGAGTTTCTCAGGAATCCTGGGCATTTTTATGGGGTTTCTCCTTGAAGGAGGTTGGGGAAAGGACATAGAAAGTATGTACTTTGAAGGGACGGATGCGGAAAAAGGTGAGAAAACCCAGAAGATTCCTTGAAACTGTGTCATTGCCAGCTTACTCCATTCTGTAGTGTATAATACATTCTACAAATAAAGATTGCAACAAAAGTTGAGAAACTGAATAGACTACAGGGTGTTTCGTCTAAAACAGGACACCTAAATATCTCCTCTGCCTCTGCAAATACAAAAAATGTTTCTAACGTGATCTAAATGGTTTCAAAGAACGAATCAGATGGAAAAATCGTTTTTTATAATTTGTAATTTTTTAATCGTTTTTCCAAGGACACTCGTGTTTTTTTACATATATACACACATTTTTTGTTGTTGTATGTTATAACAAATATTATTGTGCATTCTTCCATGTTTAATACCACGACCTTGAAATGACCGTGAACTCTAAAATTGGCTAATTAATGCAGAACTTACTTTCAGCGACATTTCAGATTTCAACGGTAACAGAAATTCGACCATGAACTTGAACTTGTAAGTAATCACATTTATTACTGCAATAAATGTTCGAAATTATGTCCTTCCGTTGTGATACATGTCGTGAGGCGAAAAACGACAGGTTGTACAGCTCTTTCGAAAACCCCATTGCGAAAAGTGTACGCGGTTTTCAAAGACTCTTCCATGGAGCTCTTAGTGAAGAGATAAATGGAAAGGATGAAATTTTTGTGAATGCTGAATCCGGAATATGCTTGTCACACTAATACCGGTTTCACGTCCAAGTTGCTCTATACTAACATGCGTGTTTTGATTAACTTTAGCGATGATATTGTTCACATTTGCGTTACGAGTAACAGTCTTACGTCTCACACGAATGTTTCTGCTGACACTACCAGTCTCACAAAATGTTTAACAATACTTGAGTATGCACAACGTGATGGACAAGAACGTTCTGGAAATCTGTCTTTGTAAATTCGTATTGCTTCTCTTAGACACTCTCTAGCTTCACCGTAAATTAAAACCATTTGAATTTTCTCCTGTTCTGAATAACGCGTTAAGAATCTCTTGTCGATACACTGAGAAATCTAGCAGTGAGCAAACTCTTAAATACATATCTCTCTCACTCTATGTACACAGGAGAATGATACAATGTATTTATTTACATGTTCAAGTTCATGGTCGAATTTCTGTTACCGTTGAAATCTGAAATGTCGCTGAAAGTATGTTCTGCATTCATTAGCAAATTTTAGAGTTCACGGTCATTTCAAGGTCGTGCTATTAAACATGGATGAATGCACAATAATGTTTGCTATATCATAGAACAACAAAAAATGTGTGCATTCCATGTAAAAATAACACGAGTGACCTTGAAAAAACGATTAAAAAATTACAATTTATAAAAAACGATTCTTCCATGTAATTCGTCTTTTGAAACCATTTAGATTACGTTACAAACATTTTTTATATTTTCAGAGGTAGAGGAGATGTTTAGATGTGCTGTTTTAGACGAAACACCCTGTATATCGATTGGATTTCGTTATAGAGCAGTCTGTGGCAGCAATTACAGTAGGGGGTCAATTATTGAACACCCATTGTCTTAATTGTTATCATAGTTATTTATTTAATATCTATAGTGGGTGTAGAAAGTATTCGTACAGCCAATAAAAACGAATAACTTTTTAAAATTGGTCAAAACAGCTTGAGTTCTTTTGAGATGTTAGAAAGTTTAATTTATTAGGTAATATGTAAGTCATTGTTTAAACATATTGGTCGAAATTGAAAATAAAAATCTGAAGATTAAGATTTTTAACTTTTTCATCTGTGCCTGTAATGGAAATGTCAGAGGTGTCTTTTGTAGATATAACAAAGTTACATTACATGTACAAAGTTTCATCGAAATCGATCTAAGTTGCTATGTAATATAATTAATTGATAATAGCAAACATTGTAAGAAACTGCGATTTAAATGAATCGTAAACGCTAAATTCATTTTATTTTCAAATGTCATCGTTTCAAATTATATTGTACAGCACGATATTCGTAAAATCTATAGCTTCTTTATGACAATATTTGTTTGTATACTCCACAAGAGGATATATTGCACTTAATAGAATAATATGACTATATAGTCTGTTGCTGAAATAATTGTTAATTTAATTGTTCCGGAGTACTCATTATAAGCATGGATTTGAGCACGAGTACATTTATTATTATTATTTCTGGTTTAAAGCTTTAACGCACCTAATCAAGGAAGTTGGGACCCAAAAATTACTTTATTTCAGCACTTCTGGGAAGCACATGATGCACTGACTTCTAAATCTCTCGTATACAGCACAGCGAGCGACATAACCGCTCAGTCCCTTGCAAGGGGTCCGAGCGAGCACCCTTCAACCTGTCATCACATCTGGCATAGGCAATGTGGCGTCTTGCCACCCGCAACGTGTCCGTTAGGTGGGCTATGCAACGGCTAACGCCTTAGCTACAGCCTAGTACCATTTCCTACACCAAAAATTGTATGATTTGTCAAAGTTGTCACCGTCCCAATAGTTGCGTTTAGTGTAAGTACACGCAGTGCTGGATTAAACCTTGTGTGGGCAACCAGAATTTCATTGTTATTGGGTAACCGCGGGGTACCCGGGCGTTCTATTCTGATATATTAGATATGTAGCAACAAATTTTATTGGTATTCATTATTGATACTCTTAATAATCCCTTCCTATAATATACCAAACATTGTTTTAAAAGATTGTGGCGAAAAATTATTTGAAATTACAATATAATTCCATGATGAAACGAATAACTCTCATTCGTGTGTTCAACTTTCATTCTCTACGTCGCGTGTCGACGACTGTTTTTGAGGCGGCAATGAAGGGTCTCTTATCTCGTTTATATAAACAAGTATAGGAACAGGATCCTCTAAAAATTATTATCCATTATCTTGCCAAATTTATACAGGCAAACCTTCGTCAGGCCGCGAAATAAATCAGGGTGAACGAGTTGTAAAAGATTTGGTTGTTGCGTATAAAGGGTCGGGTAGAAATATTACGATGGATAACTTTTTTATAACTGTTCCCTTAGCGAAAGCTTTGCTATCATGGAAGTTGACGACCGTAGACACACTAAGATAAAGTAGAAAGTACAGTATTTCATCGGTAATCGTCAAAAATGTCTCCGACATAATTGTCCCTGAGATATCCCCACTAGTGCGGGGTGTACCCCCTTGAGGGGCCATGGAACTCGAGAGGCCTTGGTAGCCGAGAAATATGACACCATGCGGCTCGGGTATATCGGTGAGACCACACCAATCCGAATTTCCAACTTCTTTATTAATCATTATTTTTTTATGGGACTTCGATGACCATATTTGTGGCATTTTTCTAATAAAAATGATACCAAATATTAATAAAGTTCCGGGCGCGAGGAAGGATAGCGTATAGGAAAGAAAGAGACGCGGAGAGTCGCAGTCGGCGGCACAGTTCAAAGGCTCGCGCGTCCCCACAATGAATTACCAAGGAATAACTTTTTTATTATTACTTATTTTTTTATCAGACTTTTTCTAATAGATTTGTGACATTGTTCTGATTAAAATTATACCAACCACGATATAATTCGGATCATATACAGGTGTATGGTCATTATGTATAGGTCAGGTACATAACATCGGTGAGGCAACAGTAATGCAATGACGACACTTTTTCATTTTTAATTAATCTTTTAGGAGACTTTTACCATCATATTTGTAATATTTCTCTGATCAAAATTTTTCTGATTATACATACATATCTATTTTTTTAATTGACGATGGAGTAAGTTTTGGTAACAGACAAAGAGATTAAATGATAAAGACATTAAAGACACACTCTCTTGACTGGGACATTTCGCGACTTTGAAAACGGGCAGAACCTCAGCTATAGCTACATTAACCGTCTTGTCTTCTGTGAATTGGTCGATCATACATAGTAAGAATGCAGAGAAGAGAAAACCTAAGAAAATCCGGAAAAACCAATGTCGAGGTTTTACGGTCACGGATTTACATTTTGAATTTAAGCACGTAGATGCAATTTGCAACGGAGGGCCGAGAAGTGTTGTACGGTGAATTTATGGGACCGGACATATTTTGCAATTGTTCGTATTATTCAATATATTTTCAACGAGGCGATGCGACTTGCAGTGTCCCTTTCTTTACTATTTACTCTTTTTGTCTGTCATCAAAACTTACTCCATCGTCAATTAAAAAAATAGATATGTATGTATAATCAGAAAAATTTTGATGAGAGAAATATTACAAATATGATGGTAAAGGTCTCCTAAAAGATTAATTAAAAATGAAAAAGTGTCGTCATTGCATTACTGTTGCCTCACCGATGTTATGTACCTGACCTATACATAATGACCATACACCTGTATATGATCCGAATTATATCGTGTTTGATATCATTTTAATCAGAACAATGTCCCAAATCTATTAGAAAAAATCTGATAAAAAAATAAGTAATAATAAAAAAGTTATTCCTTGGTAATACATTGCGAGGACGCGCGAGCCTTCGAACTGTGCCGCCGACTGCGACTCTCCGCGTCTCTTTCTTTCCCACACGCTATCCTTCCTCGCGCCCGAAACTTTAATCTTCAATTACACAAGTAAATATCATCGGAATTATATCATATTTGGTATCATTTTTATTAGAAAAATGCCACAAATATGGTCATCGAAGTCACATAAAAAAATAATGATTAATAAAGAAGTTGGAAATTCGGATTAGGTATGTTTACATTTCTCGGTGACTGAGGCCTCTCGAGCTCGGTTGTCCTTCTCTACGTTCGGCAAACCTGAAACAATGATATCCCTGGCGCATAATTGTCCCTCCGCAGACCCGTGTTGTGAACAATTATCGATGAAATACTGTATATCCCTAAAGACATGGCACCATCCAAATCACGTCAACAGTACTCTTTATTTGGGTACTATGAAAATATTACACTTTGTTCCTGTGTACCGAAGAAGGATAAAAGCGTCGTATTATTGTCAAAAATGCATACTGGCAATTCTGTTTTTGGACCAAAAAGAATACCCGATATTTTTAATTGCTATAATCAAACAAAATCTGGTATTGACACAATGGATCGAATGCTGAGAAGATATACAACAAACAGAAGAACTACCAGATGGCCACTATCATTTTTTTGTAACGTAATTGATATTACCGCTCTTGCCTCCTATCTTATATACATCTTAAACAATAGCATGTTGCGTAAAAGGACGAATAAGCGCCGAATATTTTTACGTCTATTAGGAAAAGAACTATGTATTCTAACAATTCAAAATCGAGCATCAAATATTCGAATAATGCGACATTTGTCAACAAAATTAGCTATAGACAGTATGCTACTGACATCACACTCAAGAAACACTGCATCGACTAGTTTTGCACAACCAGTGCCATTGTTGTCAGACGCAAGTGGTAGAAGAAAAGTTATAGAAGCATGCCATATGTGCTACGCAGAACCTAATAAAACACGCAGAAAAACAAGAAAAAGTTGCCAAAAGTACATGAAACCAGTTTGCGATGAACACGCAGACACAAATACAGTATGTCAAAATTGTCATATTATTCATTAATTACTATAATCTAATATTTTATGTTAATAAACAAGTAGCATTAAGAATTTTGTATTCTGTATAATTTCTATCCAAAATTTACGTTCGAAATGCGACCAAGTAAGACTTTTCGTATATGGGTACCCGGGTATCCCGGTTATACAACAAGCGTATATACAAGTGTGAGGCTTAATTACTCAAAATATTTTACCCAAATTTTTTTTCACGAAACGTTAATCGACTTAAAATTGTACAAAGAAAGAGGGTCCAGAACGGTTTTGCAATATTTTTTCTGGAACATTACAAATTATTGAAGGAAACATAGAAATGGGTAACCGAGTACCCGGTTGCCCACACAACGGTTAACGAATAAGTAATGTAAACACCTGCTTAGGGCATCAGAAGAAGGGAGGCACCATACAAATTTTCTGAATTTTACACATTGTACATACTAATAATATTGCTAAGTGTTTATGTGCATATGCAAAAAGCGAGAAAAATTCTAACTTTTGCTAAAAACACATTTTAGTGAAACTATCGAAAATGCTTGAGGAATCGTACAGTTCCACCCTACATTGCGTCCAAGTGATCCTATATAGGGGGCCCCAAAATATTTTAATAGCTTGGGGACACTGAAGGTCTTGATCCAGTACTAAGTACACGACAGCGGAAGAAGAACAAGAACTTTTTGTATCGATACACCCTTGCGTACACATTATATAGTCAAATAATTCTTGTATCAGTCACAGTTTCATAGCTAAAGTTCAGCAGTAAAATAGTCCGCTAAATCGCCAGAAAAAAGTTTATATTAGCTTCGATGACTATTTACGTGCATCGAGTTAATTCGGCGTTTGTATGTGTTACATGACGATCTGCCATAGCATCAGATCGTGGCAAATTTACTAGTAAATTCAACAAATATAATACTCTAACGTCTGCAGAGGACCTGAAAAAATTGATATTTTCAGAAACACTCTCACCGTACTTGCTAACACTTTATAGCGGGGGTTATCGAGTCGCGAATATCGTTTACCACCACTGAGAGTATTTGAGCAAACAATCAAAAGTGTTTTATGCTTTAAGAAATCCTGTACGGATAATCTGCTCGCAAAGGACTCCTAATAAAGAAGCTCCCGGAAGCGTAGCTCTGTCTATATTCGAAGAAAAATTGGTACGATCTACTTTGCCCGGTTTCCGCCGAAAAAGTGCTTTGAGAATACTCGGTCTAAAAGTAGCGGGAGCCTTAAAGTTTATACGGTCTATCAGTCAACTGGCAACTAACAGTTCTCACAGGTAATCCCCACGATCTCTACAAGGCTCTACCCACGATTCCGCCAGATAGATAACAAGCCGGAAGAAAATGTCTGGTTCGCGCAGCGCTGTCTGCAGCTCCCAGACAATTTCGCGTGCTCCGCAAGATTTATTCAGCGGACCAGGTACGCCCCTAGATGGCCCAGGTGAGACCGTGAACATAGAGAATAAGGGGAGGAAAGAAAACTGTTTAAATAAGGATCGCGCCGACTCCCTTATGGACATCCACCGATTCCATTGTAGCCCCGGACAGCTTTGACCAGTAGAAAACGGTTCCTATATTATTTCCTCACGCTTCATACCCTTCCTGCGGATTCTGCCGTCCGCGTCTGCAAACTTTCTGAAGTCATTTTCCTATCTGCTCGAAGCTGGCCCGGATTGAATTTTATGTGAAAACTTCGCCGCGAGATTTCCCTCTGACCGTCCGCGAAAAAATGCACGGTTGAATGTACTTCGATAAGAGGCGAGAAACGTTCTGTCGAGTAGAATTTTCGTATTTTATTTAACGCATGCATGACCATCTACCTTCCCGAGACGGCTTTGCATTACATTTCCGGCCGCTTGCAATGTCTGATTGATCGTAAGAAGATTGCAATATCTTGCGAATCTACCAACTCAACGTTGAATAGATAGAATGATGAATATTGTCAGAATTGCTCATTTATTATTGATAACTAGACTTCAGATTTTTATGCAAAATAAAAATGGTCCAATTCAATTGTAAGAGACCGAAGTTAAATAAAAATGTATTTTCTCTTTTATTCGTCTTAGAAATTAGTAATGTTTCCTTATTCTTGTGTTTGGCTTATTCATGTTTATTATAAATGTATAAAACCCGCAGTCTATTGATAACACACAAAGAAAAAGAAAAAGATTGTGTTATTTCCTAAGGAACAATAGAAGAAGTGCGTAATGAGAAAAATAAACAAAAATCAAGCAAGTTCTTTTCAATTAGTCCTAATAAATACTAATTCATTTGTTATGAACACGAAAGGCTCTTATAAAACTTCCCCAATATTTTAGGTCACGAGAATAGGAGACAGTTACGTACAGGGTGTATAAAAAGTAATGGTCATCCGTCTTAGGGGTGAATTTACACCACTGGATCGGTGGAAATCTGTAAGAGAAACTCGCCGCAAAATTATTTATAAAAAAGAAAATTGTTGTTACAGTTTCTTACATCAACGCCCTCTACTCATCGAGAAGAGTAGAAGTTTGAAAGGAGCCATATGTCGCAAACAAATAGTTATTGAGATATAAGCCGTTAAAATTTTTGCAATATTTGATTGTGTGGAGTTATACGTATAGACAAAAGCCTACTACTACAGTCCACCCGATGGTATCGATGGGACGGAACATGATCGCGTGCATTCCTCGAGCAAACGAAATTTAAAGAGACATTCGTCGCTAGGCCCGCACCACGTCAACGTCTCCCTACCCATGGAGATTATACATTTGAATTTGCAAACTATGAAATAAAACCGTATACATATACATTGTTAATTATAAGAATAGTAATCCTACATGACAAAATACTAATGTAAAGTAAGATACAAATGTTTTATAATCTTCTATTCCTTCGACGGATCCACAGGACACTACCATTTTGACGAATACGTCTTAATAATTGTGTCTGTCTTGCAGCTTCAATATTGGCACCACCTGTGTCTTTTATATCGTCTATTTAAGATTGTAAACACTATTTTGAACAAAACACCACACTTTTACACAATCACTAAACACTACACAACACACTTTTAGAAATGGTGATAGCGAACTAGGAATCACTCCGACCACGATCAAAAAAGTTATACGTTCTTTGTGATTCTCGCGCGAAAACTCCGCTCCGATTGAAAAAGAAGAAATCGTTTCCAAGGAGATATTGATTTTTCGAGAATCATCTGGAAATATCGAATTTTGTGAGTGCAGGCATTTGATTCCTTCAAGTTTACGTTCTTAAATAGACGATATAAAAGACACTGGTGGTGCCAATATTGAAGCTGCAAGACAGGTACAATTATTAAGACGGATTCGCCAAAATGAAAGTAATAAAAGATTATGAAATATTTGTATTTTACTTTACATTAGTATTTTATCATGTAGGATTAATATTCTTATCATTAAAAATGTATATGTATAGGTTTTATTTCATAGTTTGCAAATTCAAATGTATAATCTTTATAGGCAGGGAGACGTTGACGTGGTACGGGCCTAGTAACGAATGTCTCTTCCGTTTGGCTTGAGGCACGCAGACGATCATGTTCTGTCTCATCGATACCGTCGGATGGACTGTAGTAGTAGGCTTTTGTCTATACGCATAACTCTACACAATAAAATTTTGCAAAAACTTTAACAGCTCATATATCAATAACTATTTGTTTGCGACATATGACTCCTTTTAAACTTTTTCTCTCCTCGACGAGTAGAAGGCGTTGACCTAAAAAAAATTTTAACAACAATTTTCTTTGTTATACACACTTTTGCGGCAAGGTTCTCGTACAAATGTCCACCGATCCAGAGGTGTAAATTTACTCCTAGGACGGATGACCATTACTTTTTATACACCCTGTACAATAGCTAAATCTTTTGAACCAAATGATAAAAACTAATTTTCGTTGATGAAAAAAATACAAATTATGTAATGATAAGGAATGTTCTGAATTATTTCTTTTCGTGTGAAATGTTTGCCATTAACGTTCTGTAACAGGAATTATAGTGAAATAAATATGAAGGTCAGTTTATGAACAATGAATTCTGATTTGATATAGCCCTTCTCACACTAACGAAAAGTATGCGATAATAAAGCTTGTAACAGTAGTTAATAATTGTTTTCGTTGTACACAGTGTTTATGTTACTATCAAGAAACCATAAGAGGAAATAGATTGAAGAAAAATTACGGCACTTGAAACACTATAATGAAAAACTTATTTTCGAAGCTATAATCATAAAAATAATGGATGTAAGTCCAAGTCGATTGAAGTTAATATGTTATTATAATGGTAGCTATAGAATAGACAGGACGCCAGACCTGCTCGAAACACTTTTACGTTGCGAACTCAGCTGTAATTGCAAGGAGAAAAGTTTTATCGATAAACGTTCGAGGTTTGAGCCCTTTGAAAAGTTTATTTTCTCATAAAAGTTAATTACAGCCTGAAACGGTTCATGGCCAGTTGGTCTCAAACATTTCGGTGCCAAATTTATTTTCATCTGTTTCGAAAGTACTAGTCACTTCTGCTAGTTTGTTCGCATTAGGGGACAGGAAACATTAAACTCCTATCGAAACGAAATTCTGGCAACGGCAATCTAATATACTCTATTAAAATAAATTCTTTCTGTTTCTTGTGTCTTCGTAAATAGTAATTAACAGTTAACTCTGATTTGAAAATTTCACCAGATGAAACCAGTTTTCTGTTCGTTTTTTCAAATATATTAGTTTGAATTAAAGTACATCCCTAATTCTGTATATCAAAATTATTACTAGATTACTAGCAAATTATTACTAGCAACAAAAATATATATTTTAAACACTGTAACAGAATGTTAAAGTAATTGAAATAAAATGAAGGAATTCTGGTTTTATAAAACTGCATATTCCTATTCTTACAAGGAAATTTAAAGAGCATATATATTTTGATGAACATCCACAATTTACAATCAAATATTGTATACTAAGTCTATCTCTTAAGTTAAAACAATTAATATTTGATGTAGTAATAAAAAGAAACGTTACCTTCATTAAAGATACTATGCATTACACAACAATACATATGAATTTCTCTTTTCTTTTCAACAATTCGAAGGCATGCAACCACTTAAGAAGTTAGACCACGTTAGAAAGAATCGAATTTTTTCAGTTTTCTGAAAATGTCGTATTAAAGCGATTCTTCAAAATTTAAAACTTTTATGTGATTAAAACGCCCTGATAGCCCTGATGTAACATAAAAAATATTGATAAGTTGACACTTATAGTCATAAATGATTATAGTTGATTTTGCAATGAAAAAACGATTTATTTGCAAATTCTTCTTCAAATGAGTGAATTGCTGAAGAATTCAACGTTATATTTTAGATAATACCTTCTAGTTGGGGAATAAAAAAATTATTCATTTCAGAAGTTTCAATTTTTGTTAGCAATGACGGCCGTCCAATGAAGTTGCCTCCACCTGCGATATTCTGATATCGCAAAGATTTGAATTGGAACCATTCGATCAAGAGATCTCGACTTCCGAATTCAGATTGTGGTTTCCGGTCAATAGGGTAGCTGTTGATGAGAAGGAGATTGGCAGATCGATCAGAGACATCATGCGTCAGAGAGAGTTGTTGATTATTATTGTAAATAAACAGTTGTGTTCATGGTTCACCTCTATTATTAAATAAAATGCGCACACCGGCAAGGAGGGGTAGAAGTTTCCGCAACGATACTATTGAAAAAATGCAACTAGTTTCAAGGTAGATTTAACAGAATTAATTTCATTTCAGTTCTGAATCAGCCGAATTCGATGTCCCGTAGAAATCCCCCCTTAGAAATATCACCGATCGAGCGACTGCATCGCGAGCTTCTGAGGGACTCGAGAAGAATATCTCTACAAGCGACGAAATCTTTATAAGGGCGCCGGCGAGCGTTCGAAATGGTTCTCCGATATCCGCTGTCAAGCGAGCGTGTGTGCCTGGCCAAATTCATCCCTGGGGATTCCCGCGTCCCCCGGCGGGGTAATTTTCACGGGGCCATTCTTCGGCTGAGGCTGAACTGGAACACGATGTGTCGGCGCGAACCAAAGAAGAGTGAGCAAAAAAAGATAGGAGATAAATCGGGGGGTGTGAGGGCGAGACTACCGGCGATTTAAGAGAATCGGAAGCGCGAGTGACCCTTTCGCGACGAAGGGACGTGCTTTCCTTCGTTCGAATGACAGAGCGGAGTACCAATAAAAGTCGGTGAGATCGAGTAATCGAGAAATTCACCCCTGCAATCCGACCTCGCGTTTCACTGCCTCCCCCGTGCGGTATTATTGACATTTGAGGTGTTTGTGCTGCCTCGTGGCTGTGAAACAACTGCTCGATGAAAAAGGGTTTGTTTCATTCCACCTACTCTCTGTTTTTGTTTCCTCCAGGAGACTTCCAACGTGTTCGACTATCTGTCCCCGTTCTTGCCATTCCGCGGGGACGGCCGTTCGAGTTGTTCAATTGTTTATTTACAATGCTCCACCTCTCTTGAAAACGTCGGTATTTAACCCTTTGCCGATGAATGCCGTTCTTATAGTAGCAAAACATTATTGTTCTCATGCAGTATTAGTTAAATAAAGAAAATGATCTCGAATTTATTGTTAGTTGTAAAATTGAATTTATTTGATAGTTATTTTTAAATTTAGGATTATCGTCGCATCAACCCGTAGGTTAATTTATTAATCTAATATTTTGTTAATTAATTTCGTTTCTTTGATGAATTTCATCAAGTCGGAGGTTTTGTTGTCATTAACATTTTAAGAAGGAATTTTTGTTTGTACTCGATGCAGAGTGTACTATATTTCAGACAGATTAGGATGAAGTGGTTTATTATAAAGTCAAGTCTTAATAAAATGTCATCTAACTCTTATACTTAGGTCTTTGTACCACTCTTACTTTATCAATAAAATAAGTGTACTCGACCCATCGAAAATACAATCGGAATAGTTTTTGTCGGAAAAGATGTAATACTTTTAGATCAGTGTGTACAGAAATCTATACACTATCGTAAGGCGAGGATGACTTGATTAATAATACTCCGGGTTCAACGACAAAACAACATTTATTATAGGTTACGATTCTAACAATAATCGCGGCTGTTCTTTCTTTTGCAGGACCAGATGTTTTAACTTTCTTGAACTCTTTTTTAACTTTTTTTCTGCAATCCTGTAGATATCGATGAGAACATTACGAAAATGTAAGTATTATTGTTAGGAATTCACTCGTTTATAAGTTATACGCGTGTAAACATAGGCAATATTAAGCGTTTTGACAGGTTAGAGCGTCGCCATATTGGATTTTCGTTGGGTGGTAGAGGTAGGATTGTTGAGCGCATGCCCTGGATATATGGTGGGTGTTCAGTGCATCAGCTAAGTTGTCCTGAGTGAATGCGCTACATGGCAATTCACAGGTTTAGAAGTTAAACGCGTGTAAACGTTAAAGTGTAGTCACATTAGTATATTCGCTGGGTGGTAGGATCTCAAAAAGAAGGTATAGTCCAAGTTGGTTTGGGGTTAGGTCATCGTGGAGCGGAGAGGACCGGCCTAATGGCTCGGCCATGCTTGCAATGTTCCGCATTTTGATTTCGTACATGTGTTATTCTTATTACGTTGTAGGGGCCACACGAGTTTCCCCGTGCTGCCGTGGCGCTGTCATCGCCCGACAGCAGCAACATAAGTGAGTCGCCTCTCTAGCTACCGGGATAGTCTAGAGCCGAAGGCGAACCGCTCTCACTTCCGCTAGAACGAGTATCCGATACGCACGTATCGCGCAACGTCTCGTACCGTCTTCCGACACCACGTGTCGTGTACAAGACCGAATAAAGTAGTATTCACAAGTACGCGGTGTATAATCATTTGGCGGATTTCCGTAGCGGAGTAGGCCGCTGTATTCCTCCGACGATACAACATATAACCCCTACATAGTGGTGACCCCGACGTGATCAGTCGCGCTGGAAATCAAGAAGCCAAACCTACACCACGTCTCTGCACTAGCCCGGAGGCTCGTGCACGTCCGGAAGTAGCTGCAACCGTACGAGAAGAAGTTTACGGGCGTCGAGCATTCCGCCCACCGCACCCCGCTGCATCTTGCTGCCGCCATTGCTGCCGCCCGTGCGTGAAGCCAACGGCCACCGGCGTTTTGGGCGCCACGTGGGACACGCCGCCGACGCCATGGCTGCCGCCGCACGATTTCTACGGCCGTTGGACCGACATGCAGCGGTGATATATATGTATAAATACTTTTAAGTAATCGTCTTCCGTATCCGTGCCGTCACACGCGATAATCATGTCCGTACCCACGCCGGAAGACCGTATCGCGCGCTTAGAGGCGGACCTCAATGCCGCGCGCGAACTCATCGAAACGCGCCTTCGTGACGACGAAGCTAACCGTTCGCGAAGCGATCCTCGTGTAGATAGCTATCGAGTGCCCAAACTACCGACCTTTTTCAAAAATGACCCGACCTTGTGGTTCGGGCAGGTCGAAGCCTCCTTCCGTAATGCCCGAGTCACGAGCCAGACTACCATGGCCGACACGGTGATCGCCGGTCTCGACGCGGAAACGGCGGCCGTCATAGCCGACCTCATAGTAACGCCGGACCCCGTCGCGCCTTATACGCGTATTAAGGAGCGGATTATCTCGACCTTCTCGACGTCGGCAGAGTCCAAGCTCCGGCAGCTCCTCAAGGGTCGAATAGCATCACACGGCAAACCCTCGCATATTTTGTCCCAAATGCGTAATTTAAACAACGGCGCGTGTACGGACGCCGTACTCAAGTCCATTTTCCTCGACGCGCTGCCTGAGCAGTGCCGCGCAATTCTCGTAGCGACAAAGCACGACGACCTACAGGAAATGGCGCTTCTCGCCGACAAAATCGTCGAAACGATTCAACCGGCCGACGCATCCGTCCTCGCCGTAGCTGCCGGTGCCGCGAATCCCGGCTCCATGCAACGCCAAATTGACAGGCTGAGCCGCGAAGTAGCCCGTCTGACCGCGCTAGTCGACCGCAGTCCTCGCGCGCGCAGACGCAGCATAGGGAACAACGACTCAGCGCGTACGCGTAACCGTTCGCCCAGTCGCAACCCCTCCGGTTTATGCCGTATCCATGCGAAGTACGGCGAGCGCGCGATTAGATGCATCAAGCCGTGCTCATGGGCCGTCTCTCCGCGAGCGACGGAAAACTGAGGACACCCTCCTCCTCGGAGACTGCAGGAGTGTGTCACGCGTCCTCGAAACGTCTCCACGTGCGCGACCGTAAGTCTGGCCGCACCTTCCTGGTGGACACAGGCTCTGACTTGTCCCTGTTGCCGGTCCCAGGAAACTCGCGCACCCCTCCCAGCTCGTTTAAGCTGTTTGCCGCGAACGACACCCGTATAAACACGTACGGCGAACATCGCGTGATCCTCGATCTCGGTCTGCGCCGCCCGATCGAGTGGAATTTCTGTGTAGCAGCAGTCCCGTATCCCATAATAGGAGCCGACCTGCTGACTCACTATGGTCTCATCGTTGACCTAAAAAATCGTCGCGTGACCGACTCCGTCACCGGCCTGTCGCTAGCTGCCGGTATCGCGAAATCTCCAGCCCAGTCTGTGAACGTCCTTGGACCGTCGTCCAAGTACTCAAAAATTCTAGCTCGTTTCCCTCGAGTCATCGGACTCGAGCAGCCTACACCTCTCGAGTCGCGCGGTGTGTATCATCACATTTCCACCACCGGCCCCCCCGTTGCCGAACGCGCTCGACGTCTTTCTCCTGACAAACTCAGAGCCGCCAAGGCCGAGTTTAAGTACCTTTGCGAAGCCGGAATTTGCAGGCCTTCTAGCAGCCCTTGGGCCAGCCCGATCCATATGGTAAGAAAGAAGTCCGGTGAGTGGCGCGTCTGCGGAGATTACCGCCGCCTAAACAGCGTAACTGTACCCGATCGGTACCCTGTTCCTCACCTGCACGACTTCCCAGCCAATCTACACGGCAAAACCATTTTCACGGCGCTAGACCTACACAAGGCGTATCACCAGATACCCGTGGCCCCGGAAGATATCCAAAAAACAGCCGTTATCACACCTTTCGGCCTTTTTGAATATCGCGCAATGACTTTCGGACTTCGAAATGCCGGCCAGACCTTCCAAAGGTACATCAATCGCGCCCTAGGTGATTTAGATTTCGTGTTTACATTTCTCGACGATATCCTCATCGCCTCTCCCTCGGAGGAAGAGCACGAGACTCACCTAGCTGCCGTTTTGCAGCGTCTCCGCGATTTTCACCTGCGCGTGAACCTCGACAAGTGCCAATTCGGCGTCTCCGAATTGATCTTCCTTGGGCATCTCGTCAACTCAAAAGGGTTTAAACCCACCCCTGGCAAAGTTCAGGCGATCGTTAACTTTCCCAAGCCGCGCACGATCGACGACCTACGTCGTTTCCTGGGGATGGTAAACTTCTACAGGCGTTGCATTCCGCATGCTGCCGCCACTCAAGCTCCGCTGAACGCATTTATGCACGACGCGCGTAAAAAAGATAAACGGCCCATCGTATGGTCGCCCGAGGCCGAAGCGGCATTCGCGAAATGCAAGGACGACCTTGCAAACGCCGCGCTCATCACGCACCCCAGCGAAAAGGCCACCGTGCGTCTTATTGCCGATGCATCCGACGTGGCCATGGGCGCAGTTCTCGAACAACATTGTGGCGCGACCTGGAGACCTCTCGCATTTTTCTCGCGAAAATTCTCCCCGGCCCAGTGCAAATACAGCACATATGATCGCGAACTTACCGCGATATATGAGGCCGTGCGCCATTTCCGCCACTTTTTAGAAGGTCGCGAATTTAATATATACACCGACCACAAACCGCTCATCTACGCCTTCGCGCAGAAATCTGAGCGCGCTTCTCCACGCCAGACGAGACAACTGTGCTACATAGCACAATTCACGTCTAGCATTTTCTACCTGCCGGGCAGCGATAACATAGTAGCCGATTCTCTCTCGCGTTCCGAGGCGATACGGCTGCCGACACAGTTCGACCTAGACGAACTATCTCGCGAACAGGAAAACGACCCAGAGCTCAGGGAAATTCTTGCTTCGCCAGACCACCCTCTCGCCCTTAAGAGGCTTACGTGGGGTCCGAACCATTCTCCTGTGTATTGCAGCGTCTCCGAAGAATGTATTCGTCCGTATATACCCACCTCCATGCGCGAGCGAGTGTTTACACTCTTCCATTCTGCCGCTCACCCGAGCGCGAAAGTCACCGATCGACTTATCCGACAGCGATATGTCTGGCCCGACATGCACCGCGACATCGCTCGCCAGTGTAAGTCGTGTGTAGATTGCCAGCAATCGAAAGTCTCCCGTCATGTAAAGATGACACCGTCGCAGTTCGTCGCGCCCGACGGACGTTTCATGCACGTGCACATCGACCTCGTCGGCCCGCTGCCGGCGAGCGAAGGCTTTCAGTATTGCCTTACCATGATCGACAGATTTTCTCGCTGGGCCGAAGCCGTTCCGCTTCGCGAAACTTCTGCGCAGACCGTCTGTCGCGCTTTCTTTGAAAACTGGGTGTCACGTTTTGGCGCGCCAGCTTTCCTAACGAGCGATCAGGGTACCCAATTCGAGTCGCAGCTCTTCACAGCCCTCCTCGCACTCGTTGGCTGCCGGAGACAACGCACTACCGCGTACCACCCCGCGTCTAACGGTATGGTTGAACGTTGGCACCGCGTCTTGAAGGCAGCGATCATGTGCCACGCCAATCAGCAATGGCCGCGCGTTTTACCCGTGGTATTGTTAGGTCTGCGTACGCACGTCCGTCTGGACACTAACGCGTCTCCTGCCGACTACGTATACGGAACATCGCTGCGTTTGCCCGGCGAATTCTTCCTGCTGGACGAATTCAAACCCGACCCGCAGCCGTTCCTGGAAGAGTTTCGACAATACATGCGTGCCGTCAAGCCCGTGCCCGTGGCACACAAGCGTAGCATCAAGACTTTTGTATACAAGGATCTGGAATCGTGCTCGCATGTGTTCATGCTGATCAAATCCGTGCGTAGACCGTTGGAACGGCCTTACACGGGACCGCACCGAGTACTCCAGCGTGTATCCGAGCGCGTATACACGATCGAAGTCAACGGCTCACCGCGTAACGTTTCCGTCGAACTCTTAAAACCCGCGCATATTGTTAGCGAAAGACTCGAAGCTCCCCCACCGAGCGCCGCGCTGCCGAGTCCGAACGATCCGCCGCCGATCCCTAACGATTTGCCGCCGAATCCAAGTGCGCCGTTACGCACCTACTCGCGCCGCAGAGTCACCTTCGCAGACTCCGTACCATAAGTTAAGCTTCCGTAAGCGCCGCGTGTAGTATGTAAGTACTTTTAAGTAGCATGTAAGCACCTTCTGTAAAGCGAACCTTTTTCTGTAAAAAGCGAAAGCATTGTATGCTTCCACTCCTCCTGGGGGGGAGTGTGTAGGGGCCACACGAGTTTCCCCGTGCTGCCGTGGCGCTGTCATCGCCCGACAGCAGCAACATAAGTGAGTCGCCTCTCTAGCTACCGGGATAGTCTAGAGCCGAAGGCGAACCGCTCTCACTTCCGCTAGAACGAGTATCCGATACGCACGTATCGCGCAACGTCTCGTACCGTCTTCCGACACCACGTGTCGTGTACAAGACCGAATAAAGTAGTATTCACAAGTACGCGGTGTATAATCATTTGGCGGATTTCCGTAGCGGAGTAGGCCGCTGTATTCCTCCGACGATACAACATATAACCCCTACAACGTACGTGCTTGTGCTGCCATCTCACGGATCTGCTCGGTACGAATTAGCCGATCCTATGTGTACCACCTAGCAAGTATACCAATATGACGGCGCTTTAACCTGTCAAAATGGATTAAAAGTGCCCAACTTTACACGCGTATAACTTCTGAACCAGTGAACTCCTGGCAATAAGACTTTCATTTTCGATGTTTTCTCGTCGAAATCTATAGGACTGCACAAAAAAGTTAAAAAAAATTGGTCCTCCAAAAAAAGGTTTAACCACAATCGCTGCACAAGAGACGTGGTGCCATAACGTAATGCGTCTGCCTCATTTGTTTTTCCCTAGCTACCAACGCGCGTCTCGTTTGGTGTCACGATCTGGCGTCCCGTGACGTCACGAATCGCTCACACTATACATTTTATGCATTTATAGGAAAATGGACAGGTTAAACACCAATGGAAAGACATTAAAGGGATTGCAGCACATTGCTATATTACAATCAGCTCGTTAAAATTAATGAAAAACAAAGCAACGTTCTGTTATACATATTCCCATCTCTTGTAATTCATGTAAGAAAAATTTGTTTAGCCTAGAAATCTACACATATTACGAGGTATGCTGTGTAAGTAGGGTCTATTTCGAAATTGAAATAAAAAAGGATGGACATTTTTATTACAGGCAAGTGAAAACAGGATATTTAATTTAATTGATTAAACACCCTTTAAAATAATATAACTTGTTTAAATGCTTTACTATATAATGAGTACCAAATGTTCGAATACGTTGCAATTATATACCAATATGTTTATTGTTGGGCTTGTATCAAATTTGAGATTTAAGGTGTTGAGGAGATAGCTCACTGAAAATTTAAATAGTTCTTGTTTACATTAACAATAATTAATGCAGTCTACAATGAAAATGCATGATAGCAGAAGATGAAATAAAAATCCGCAAAATTAAATGAAATACACGAATAATATATGAATATATGAAATGCGAAATGTGAGTGTCTTTGTTACTAGATTGCAAAATATCACGCGAATTCACGTTATTTTCAAATAAATTTAAGTAAGTGAAAAATACAATGACGCGATAAAAAATTCTATTCTCATTTTACAAATTCTAGATGATTTTGAAACATTTTACTTGTATAAAGTCCTGCAGTTTACTTGTTACTATGTTCGCATAAATTGTATTAGTGAAAGAAGTAATCAAATATTGATGCCACTAACATGTTGGAGAATGTGCAACGTTGATTTGACAAAATATGAGTTTCAAACATATGTCCGTATTCACCTCCACATTTTGCTTCATATTAAATGGAATTGGAAGACTGTGTTGCATCCACTGGACAATATACTCATTAAGCAATAGCAAATGGTTTTAGTAGGTATACATTCTTTATGTAAAACATGTATTGATGAAGTAAAATGTTATGTAATAAATGACAAAATATTAAACGCTGCATTAGGAATATTAAATAACACTCAATATTTACAACAATAATTTACTAACAGATTATCCAACGATTTCAGTTACCGATGTTGTATGTTCATTAGATTGGTAAAATTAAAATTCTTACTGTTGTCCTATTCTCTCTATTCATTTACTCTTATTAAAGTTTGATTTCTGGAAAATTGTGTAATACGTCTCGAATAATGTAAAATTAAATAAATAAAGCGATTGAAAAGCACGAAGAATAACTTAAAATATTTCATCAGATAATGTCAATCTTTAATATCATAAATACTGATCATGTCACATTAGAAAACATGCATACAAGCTAATGAAAATTGTCTTAAATTATTTCATATTTTGTTTTCTATCTAGAACTGATCACTAAACTATCAAGAAGCTAAAGAGGCTGAATTGTTTAAGAATATTTAATACTATTGAAGTATAATGTCTCAGAACAAATCGGGCAGAAATCAATTTTCGCGGTTACCATTTGTCCAAACACTGAAAGTTAATTAATCTCAGTTTCACTAAAACCATGCAGCACATTCGTAGCTGTTTTCAAGTTCCGTTGCCAGGTGTAATCAAAACGTAAACGTCTCACAGCTCTGCCCACGTGGGAATGGCGGAATCGTATTTCCTCCGTAGGGTGACACCGGCGTAACAAACGAAGGAATGAAATTGTTCTCACGGATTCGCCAATTTAGCTGCAAAAAGATTCGGCGTGTACACGCGCGACGAAAAACGTTATACACGGCCTTAGGAGCACTGTTGACGTATAATATCTTCCTGCAGAGGTCGTGCCCGCCCCGGGGAGTACTGCATCCTGCAGGATAATAAATAATTTAGTTCGGGAAATGTTGTAAGTTATTACGGCCCGCGCCACTGTTACGTATCCACTTACTTGGCGGACAGAGAAAAGCTCGTATCACGAAGGATTTATTTAAGATATTTTACGAACCGCTATGCGACCATTGACATTTTTTATTCTTCTAGTTTTTGCTTGTAGAATTGCACGCAAGGTTCTGTTCTTTCGCATCCAGTGTTTAGAAAATACGATATTAATGCAAGAATTATCACACAGTAATATTATAATACAACCTCCGGATTCTTTGTTCGATATTTATTAAAGTAATATGTGATATTCTAAAAATGATATTCTTGTCATTTTTATAACGTATGAAACATCAACTGCCCTATATCTTTCGATTTAATAGCCCAATGTCCCCTAGAGCATTCTCTTTTAGCGAACAAGACATATTATATAGAAGATGAATATTTATGCAAATTGCCATTTTTACAGAGTGTTTTGTAAAAATTAGAATGAGGGCAAATTTCTTTTATGAATGTACACGTTTTCTTATGTGTATATTAAAATTTTGTAGAAATTACGAAAGAAACAAAATATGCAATTTAGAATTCAGTTTCGTAAAATTAATGATACGTGTCACCATTTATAATTAAATCTATTAGTGTTTTGGTCACACTGGTGCTTTACTTTTAAATATAACAGTACAATAACATAAAACACTCTTAAATGCATGTATAGCAAAAATAAATTTTGTAATATTCATATATGATTTTCATCTGAAAAAAAGAAACCCTTAAAAACTACTGAAACTGTTGAAATTCTAAAATGCTACATAAAATCAGCATAATGAATGTAATAATCTTGAGAAATATTAATGCGAGAAAATAGATCTTACATAATAAATGATGCAAGGAAATACATCTTAAATAATAGATAATGCAAGCAAATGAACTTTCAAGAGACATTATCATATTACAAGTTATTTACGTATTGACACGAATCGTTCATACCGCACGTGGGAATGCATACAGTAAATTGCACATGCTGCGAGGGAGGCTTTCCTGTATCGATATAATGGAACTGGAATGTAGAATACGTGTTAAAAATATCTTAAATAATCATACGGTACTTCGAATATTTTCAAAAATAATAATTTCAAAGAATAATTATATTATTTATATTAATCATTATTATTATAGAAAATATCCAATTTCTTTAAGAATTATGAATCCCAATTTGTATTCCATAACTTTGTACTTTGCGATTATATAGTTTACTGACTAAATAATGAAAGACAATCTGTTAAAGTATTAACATCTTCACAACATCTTAACAACTTCAATTGACGTAGCGCGATAATGATGCAGTCGTTCATAATTTATTGAAAATGTCATTGCTAGTAATTCCCCCTAACATTATTGTCGGACATCCATTTACTCTGCTTCTGTTGAGTATACTCATCATCGCTTGAAAATAATTAAGTTCACAGATACACATTATAAGAATTAAATAAAACACTTAAAATGTCAAATTGTTTCTACCGAAAACAGGCTTATTGTATGTAGCGTCATCCGTTAATCACACAGAGAAAATGACCACCTATTCATTTTAATACGGTATACATAAAATCGAAATCAATTTATATCACAATTATTTAAACATTGTCAAATATTTATTAATAATGTTTGAAAAATATTTTTATTCTTTTACAAAATTTAGAATATTGTGGCATGAATATTTCTTAGCAATCGATAAACTAAACACTTAACGTAAAAACTTAACAAGATCATGATATGTTGAACTAATTTCATTTTTAATGAAAATAAAATGAATGTTTGGCGTTATAAATAAATGTTGCTTGTACGATAACAATGGACTTGAATAGCCATCTAGTGGCGAAACGATTAACCTCCGATTGGTTGATGTAGTTACTGTGAATGGTAGAAAGATGGCATACAACGAAAGTGAAAACAGTCATCCATTAGTCAGACTGGAGGCTGAATATTATCTCGATCACTGAATATTCCACTGCAAAAGAAATGGAAATAACTAAACCGTTTAGAAACTATGAAAAAAATTTCAGAAATGAAAATAATCCAAAATACGCTCTGCAGAAGATATAATAAATTCTCTTGATCAATTTTTAACATGAATAATTTATAAATTTTAGAACAATTTAAATGAACGCTGTTGTAATTGCTTGTTCTCAACTCATATTGCAATTATATTCTTTCATAAACACACAAATGAATGAAAATTTTGATTGTTTAACTGGTCAATACTGAAATCAAAATCCAGGTATAATATACTGTCAACTCTCCGATGTTTGTGCTTCCAGATTTATAAATTTATCTGAATAAACATTAACAGAGTTAATAAACATTAACATTAATTAAAAACCTCAACAGAGTTGAACACAGATTTACTCTTCTCTTTTATCTCGCAAGCACGTCCATTGAAGTAATGTAAGCTTCCATTTTGTATTTTTCTTTTATTAATTGCTCATTAAAAACTGCAGAATGCATATTTTTCAATCTGGCTTACCATCTCACTGCAATTATAGTATTGTTACGGCGGCGATAATATTGAGAAGTCGCCGTAATGCCATGATGAACAACCCCTAAGGGAATAGTTGAAGAGAGGGGTTGTCATCGAACGGTTGGCCGTGGAACAGAAGGAGAGAGAGATTCGATCGCCGAGCAGATCAGACAGATATTCTAAAACTGATACATTTGTGAAAAGTTATGAGTTGTAGATACATTTTTAAATAAAGCTTATTAACAAATATTTAACGATGCCGCGGCGGACGACGCGAAGTGGCGAAAGTCGCAACAGTATACTAATCGTGACACACGTAGATAAACATATATGTATATGTAGAAGTATCAAATATACAGGGTGTTTCGTAAATGGTGGACAAAACTTTTGGAATAGATTCCTAATGCATAGATAAGACAAAAGATATATTAAAATAGGTCCGTAAATGATAACTTTCCGAGTTATTAAAGATTTTGAGCCACAATTCTCGTCACATCGTCTTAGAGGAAATGTTCAATATGTCCACCTCCTGTGTCAATTAGAGATCACGATTTTGGACATGTATTGAGAATACACGTGTTCACGTGTTCACGTGTACCAATATACAGGGTGTTTCGTCGAAAACAGGACACCTAAATATCTCCTCTACCTCTGAAAATACAAAAAATGTTGCTAACATAATCTAAATGGTTTCAAAAGACAAATCAGATGGAAGAATGGGTTTTTATAAATTGTAATATTGTAATTTTGTAATCGTTTCTTCAAGGTCACTCGTGTTTTTTTACATACATACACACATTTTTGTTGTTGTATGTTATAGCAAACATTATTGTGCATTCATCCATGTTTAATAGCACGACCTTGAAATGACCGTGAACTCTAAAATTTGCTAATTAATGCAGAACTTATTTTCAGCGACATTTCAGATTTCAACGGTAACAGAAATTCGACCATAAACTTGAACTTGTAAATAATCACATTTATTACTGCAATAAATGTTCGAAATAATGTCCTTCCGTTGTGATACATTTCGCGAGGCGAAAAACGACAGATTGTACGGCTCTTTTGATGATTTTAGGTTTCATATCAGCACATGCAGCAATTATTCGTTCTTTCATATTTTCTGGCGTCGTGGGCTACTCTTGATAAACCGTAACCCTTTAATGTCCCCCATAAGAAAAAATCAAGTGGGATGAGATCGGGTGAACGAGCCAGCCATGATACAGGTCCATGATGCGTCCAATCCAACGATTTGGGAATTTTTCGTTGAGGACACGTGTTGCAATATGGGAAAGTGTGCTGGACACCCATCGTGTTGATACCATAATACTAGACGGTCCCCAAATGGTACATCTTATAATAAACCTGGTAGAATATATTCTAAAAATTCAGCATACTTCTGCACAGTTTACGTACCGCTGATAAAGTACGGCCCAATTATCCTATTATTTAGAATACCACACCAGACATTTATGGTCTATAGTCTCTGCTTATCGAGTTGTCTAAACCATCGTGGATTTTCAACCGACCAATAATGCATGTTCTTGAGGTTCACCTGCCCATGATTTGTAAAGGATGCTTCATCCGTAAACAATACTGTTTGGAAAAACATTTCATCACTTTCATATTTCCGTATACCCCATTGAGAAAAGTGTACGCGGTTTTCAAAGACTCTTCTATGAAGCTCTTGGTGAAGAGATAAATGGAAAGGATAAAATTTTTGTGAATGAAGAATCCGGAATATGCTTGTCATACTAATACCGATTTCACGACCAAGTTGCCTTATACTATCATGCGAGTTTTGATTAACTTTAGCGATGATATTGTTCACATTTGCTTCACGAGTAACAGTCTTACGTCTCACACGAATGTTTATGTTGACACTACCAGTCTCACAAAATGTTGTTACAGTACTTGAGTATGCAGAACGTGATGGACAAGAACGTTCTGGAAATCTGTCGTTGTAAATTCGTATTGCTTCTGTTAGACACTCTCTAGCTTCACTGTAAATTAAAACCATTTGAATTTTTTCCTGTTCTGAATAACGCATTATGGATCGCTTGTCGATACATTGAGAAATCTAGCAGTGAGCAAACTCTTAAATACATATCTCTCTCACTCTCTATGTACACAGAGGAATGATACAATGTGTTTATTTACAAGTTCAAGTTCATGGTCGAATTTCTGTTACCTTTGAAATCTGAAATGTCGCTGAAACTAAGTTCTGCATTAATTAGCAAATTTTAGAGTTCAAGGTCATTTCAAGGTCGTGCTATTAAACATGGATGAATGCACAATACTGTTTGCTATAACATACAATAACAAAAAATGTGTTTATACATGTAAAAAAATACGAGTGACATGAAAAAAAAACGATTCTTCCACCTAATTCGTCTTTTGAAACCATTTAGATTACGTTAGAAATATTTTTTGTATTTTCAGAGGTAGAGGAGATATTTAGGTGTCCTGTTTTAGACGAAACACATTGTATATCCGTATTTTAATCCGTGTACTTCTTTATACGCGGATACACGGGTGGTGAAGTAAACGTGTACACATGTATCGAAATACACAGATAAGACACGGGTACACGTGCATCGAAATTCATAGATAATACACGTGTACCCATATAATCAGGTTCACAGTTGTACGCTTATTATCCGTATATTTTGATACACGTCAGCATGTGTATTTCAGTACACGTGTATCCGTGACTTCTACACGGATATATTAATTACACGTGTACACACGTATTTTCAATACACGTGAAATGGGTATCTCCAGTGTCAATACAAGTCTCAGCTCGGCGTCTCATTGAGCTCTGAACAATGTACATGAAATACAGTATATGGTGCACAGTAAACATGAATACTACACCTCGATAACGTAAACATATACCGGCGATTACTTCAAAAACATTGTTGATGCCTTTAAACGAGCCTTTGAGACGATGTGGCGAGAATTCTGGCACAAAAACTTTAATAACTCAGAAAGTAACGCCTCCTAGAAGTTAGCCCCCCACTTGTTGAAATAAATAATTTCAACAGTTGCGCTGAGTTGTGATAAGTTTGTCCTACATTGTTCTCGAATATTATAACAAAAATGTAAACAATAAGCCTAAAAATTGAGAAAAAAAATTGTGCTAGGCTAGCACAAGTTAGCACAACTTTCCTTTTCGCCAGCACAACGATATAAAGGGCACTTTACTTTTGCTCGCGGCTAGCACAACTCAGATGTGCAATATTATGTTTGTCGGATGACCAGAAAGTCAAGTTAATAATATAGGTTCGATGCGAATGGCCGCGAGCAAGAGTAAAGTGCCCTTTATATCGTTGTGCTGTCGAAAAGGAAAGTTGTGCTGACTTGTGCTAGGCTAGCACAATTCAGATATATGATTATATGCTGTTTGGATAACTGTTACTATCTTAAACGTTAATTGCATGTCCAAAACGATTATTTACCATAACTTCTTTATTTATTATTTTTATAAAGTAATACTTTAGCACATTCTCAGCACAACCTAGCACAACTTAGCACAATTGAGAAAATTGAAAAAATCGAAAAGTGGGGGGCTACTAAAAAATCGTTTTTCTCAATTTTTGGTCTTATTTTTTTATATTATTGTTATAATATTCGAGCACAATCTTAGCACAACCTAGCACAACTTAGCACAATTGAGAAAATTGAAAAAAAAAACGAAAAATGGGGGGCTACTAAAAAAAATCGTTTTTCTCAATTTTTAAGATTATTGTTTATATTATTGTTATAATATTCGAGAACAATTTAGCACAAACGTAGCACAACTCAGCACAACTGTTGAAATTATTTATTTCAACAAGTGGTGGGCTAACTTCTAGGAGGCGAAACTAATCTTTTCTGGACCTATGTTGATATAAGTTTTTTTCTTCTCTAAGCATTAGCGATCTATTCCTAAAGTTTTGCTCACCATTTACGAAACACCCTGTATTTATGGAGAAATTGGCCTTACCCACCGCGCCCCTTTCGTGTACGGGTATCTGTATCACGGAGTTGATTTACATTTACGATCACTCATCTCGTCCTCGACCCTGTTCTCGTGCTACAGCTTATTAACTCATTCGTCTCGGCTATGAATAATTTAACATCTTGACACACCATTGAACTTCTGCTGTTGACACCGTCTCTGTTTACCTGTTCACGAAATGACACTCAGGTTCTCCACTACAACTAGCACCGAAGAGAAATTGTAACTCTCGAAACGTTTATCGAGAATATTGAATCCATCTATCTTCTATTCGAGACATAAAGTATACAGATCTGTTCACTTTTCAGGAATGGCACGACGTCTGATGATTCTTGGTTTGTTTTTGAACGACCGAAGTTATGTAGTATTAAAGATGTAAACACAATATGTTTATCAATTAGTCTTTTCCATATTTTTCATTAGTAGACTGCGAATATTTCTTCATATATGGCACAATTAAATTGTTTAAGTTTATGAACCTACGTATATCGATAAAAATTAGTAATTTTTCTATTTCATTCTTCTAAATATTTTTTAAAAATTAAGGACGAAAATTTGAATTTGTGTAAAGTTCCGCAGTCTATTCATAACTGTCTTCAAATTCTAGAAAGTATTAAATAATGAATGGAAATGTATCGTATGCTCGTTAAAGTTAGAGTGACGCACAGATATCATCTTTGAAGGATTAATCGTTTTTAATTCTTGTGTTCTACACTCTGCTGAGGTCCCTGACTATCAAGATAGATAACAGAATCCTTGAATCGTCCACTTCTTTTGTTCCTCATCAAGGGCTCACGAACATGTATGAACGCCCTTTAAAACAGTATTACTTTTATAAATCGGTTATAACGACCTGATTCATTTTTAGCAATTAGAAGCATTGGTTACTAAATGATGTAGAAAAAAGATTTAGGGAAAATTGAAATCCGTAGGAATTACATGAGAAAATGAAAAACAATTTTTAAAACTTTTTTATTTGTGCCCGTAAAGAAAATTTAATATACGTTTTTTAATGCTATTTTAATTATACACGTGCTGAAAATTCCATCGTAATCAGTTACATACTCGGAAGCTACAACCGGTTAGAAGTGATGAAAATCGTAGTTTTTCAAGACTGTAGACAGTTTCTGTTTAAAATCCACAGGTTCTTATATTTTTCGACGCGTGTCGCTTTTCCTGCATCAACCGATTTTTATGAAATTTTCAGCATGTATATAACTAACATAGATCTGCAAAACGCATATTTTAAATTTTCATTTCGTAGATTTAGTGTTGTGCAAAAATGATCCATTTACGCGCGTTTGTTCGTAGTACATACGTCGACCATTTTGAATATGCCTTTTTTTTATTTCTTTTTTCATGTAATAATCCACAATTAAGTCTGTTTCAGATACTTTGCTTGTTTCAGAGTGAAAACCACGAGAGGAAACTCAAGGTGGTTTCACGCCCCTTCAACTTCTTATCCGTTTGTTATTGTCTCATACAAATTGTACTGGTTATGGAAATTATTATCTGTGAGTGGGCTGCATGTTTGTGTCGTTTATGTTATGTGTTGCATGTTCTATTTAATTCACTGTACATATTGTCATATCGGCATGTTTAAATATAAGTGGAGAATGGGTTAGCTATCCCTTACGTACAGTGTCTACGATAACTATACCGACACTAGTCAAAAGACGATATTTCTTCGAATATCTGTCCGCACTGTCAGTTTATTACATGACGTGCAACAGAAATTTTTTGAAAACATTTCAATTGGTCGGACTTGCCGAGAAAAAGTGTGTTTTTACATTGTTTATGTACAGTTATAATTTTCTCAAAAACTTTTCTCCACATCATGTAATCAACTACCTAACTCTAGCTTCTCAGAAGAATCCAAGTCTATGGGTCCAATATTTAAAAAGTTCTCATCGGTTTCAGAGCGTCCGAATATTACCTGCACGTGGTGAGACCTGGATAATCGGTGTGATTCTTAATTTATAATATTCTGATGGGCGCACATATGAAACACCAATAGCTGTACAAAATATTTAAAATCGACAATCATATCGAGCTAATAGCTGTGAAACTAAAAGTAGTGATTAAATGAAACAATTACGCACCGATCTATCACGATCGTTCACGTCAAATAATTTTCATGTCGGCAATTTTAAAATATCCGCATTTAAAGAAAAAACGGGTTCCGGAGAGATATTTTCGACTGTACTCTAATTTTTTTCTTTCAAATTTCTCAATTATCCGCTGCTGTGAAAACATTTTCAGCAGAGGCTCGTGTATTTTGTTAGCTCAACCGTTATAATGGACATTGTTTGACATTTTATTATCCACATCTGTGGAATAAACATTTTCAAAATTTCGAAAAATTGTTTGTAACACGATCATACGATTTATTCGTTTAAAATGTGTAAACTATTGCAATATACTTTCATTAATGACACGTATTAATGTTAGGCTGTGAACAATAAAGCAACTTCAATGTATTCAAGGAATGCTTATACATATATTCATACCTCTTTAGGTACAAAAGAAAAATAAACTGTTAGTTGTAATATTAAACAAAACTTAACCATCTTAACACATATGTGTTCTATGTGTTGATACATTAATCTCTAATAACCATCTTCCACTATACTCGGTACAACTCCCTACAACTCTGCTGCATCGAGCCCGCTCTTAACGCTAAACACATGCGCGCCATCTATCGGTCATACATACATATATATTCAACAACACGAGTAATAAAAATAATGGTACGTACAGAAACCAAATTAATTTTACTATAATTCGTATTTTTGTAATACATTCTTCAATAATACTATTTTCACCCTGCAAATACACGCGCCATATGCATTTGTAGCCTCTAAATCATATTAAACCACCCGCAGTAAAAATATAGTGTACAGAATATTCAGTTCTTGCTAATACGCCTAAATTCGTGAACTATCGGTAATATTGGGTGCGACACCGAAATGTTGTCTCTGGTCTGTAATCTGTAGGTATCTTCAGTCTATGTCTGTGCTCTCGACGTCACTAACCAGAACGTCGCCTGTGCCAGAAACACATCAGCAATTGATAGTATTATTAATCGTAGGTAAACGTAGCATTTCTACATGATTGTCTTACGATTATAGCAGACTTACCACACATTATGCATTATCGTGGGCCGATTTTGGAGAGTCCTAAAGTGCCATTACAATTCTCGTGTCATGCACAACGTTACCGATAATTCATGACTTTAGACTTGTTAGTACGAATTGAGTATTTTATATACTTCATTTCGACTAGGGATATTTAATATAAGTGGAGATAGTCAATTCACGTGTCACATATATTGAAACGATGCAGATAATGTTCACGAATTCAAAAATTAAGAAAATTAGAGATCACGTCGAAAAATCGATAAATATTGTCCGATTGCGCGGGAAAAAAATGAGGTCACTTAAGAATCGATACACACTATCGTTTTGCTCCCCGTCATTCCTTTCACAGTCCAATCGAATATAATTTGCATGGTTATAAATGCGCGTGTTTACACTGTCGATACCACTCCGCGTTCTTGATCTGGGACAAGATTCCTTGAAAAGAATACATATGTGACCAGAGCGAGAGCGGAAAACTGAATACCACGTCTTCATTATATTATTTTTTACTATACTATACACTGGCGTGCAAAAACGAATAACTTTTTTAAAAATGGTTCCGGCGGCTTGAATTTTTTCGAAACGTTTGAAGAATTAGTGCTCTAAGTATTTTATACCGAACTAATTAAAAATGACTATTGCTAAAAAATCTAAAGAAAAAAGTAATGGTTATGATTTTTAACTTTTTCATCTGTTATAATGAAAACATAAAAACTGCTTTTTGTGGATCTAAGTAAGTTCTGTACATGTAAAAAGTTTCATTAAAATCGATTAAGGTTGCTGTGAGCTACAAGTAATTGACAGTGATAAAAATTGTGAGAAAATGCGATTTAAATGAATCGTAAGCCCAAAATTCAATTATTCTTACGTCTTCCAATGCCTATAGAAAATAGGCAGAGTCAGAAGGAATCCCGACTGTGTGCTAACTCTCTTTCCGGTCTCTTGTGCAGCAACCTCCGCGTGGTGAGACCTGGGAATCGGTATTATTCACAATTTGCAAGATACTATAATTACAAATTCTAGTACCTTGCATGTAATGGATAATATCGAGCTAATAGTTGCATATTAAGAATTTGCGTTAATATGTATTTTATAGTAGAATGTAAGACTTCAAGGCTTTCTTCGTTTACATTACAGTTTTTGTTTCAGAATACGTGTCCGTTCAACGAACATCTTCAATATTTATTTTTAGATTTCCAATTTGAGTCTGCTCCTGAACTTTCAAAGATCCACTTTCTTAACCCCTTGCCGTATTTTAACGAGTCTGACCCGTGATGAAGATTTTCAACAAAGTCAAACAAATATGAATTTTATGCCTTCCTTTTTAGACGAAATAAAATTGTATTTATTATACTCAATATTTAAACATTAAAGCAAATGAAGCCATACGAAAAATATCAATTTTATTTCATCATCTGTGAAATTTTTGGGGAGAAAAATGTTCTAATAATTGTAGCTGTAAATAAAATGGTACGGTAAGGGGTTAAATTGATATTCATGTCTTGATATTGATATTCCTCCGATCGGAACTCCCTCAGGGGCTCACTCACGGGATGCCAAATACGTAGTTGCGTCAACGAATCATCAGATTTGAGTTTGATTTGGATTCGATTTTGTTTCGATTTGGTATGCAGAACAATTAAACAGCACATTCTGATCAAGGCCAAAGATGATGTAGGTTCTGAGGAGTACGATGCATATTGCATATTGATTCGTTATTGAAACATTATTTTATATTCTAATTAAATAATTGGTTCAAGCTCGTTCTGATTCATGCCCCAGAGGGGGTAAATGATAAAGTAGGTTCTGATCCAGGCTAAAAGTTACATCTGATTCATGCCGTAGAGGGGGTAAAAAGATAAGATAGAATCTGATCCAGACTAAAATTTAAAAAGTCTGACCTCTCCTGCGATCTTAAGTCCGTGGTAGGGATTTTCTAGAATAGCAGTGAATGTTAATGAGTCGGTAACCATCAACTGAAAAAGATGCATTCTGCATATCACTATTTACTGCTTCTTTAAATTTAGATAAATAAAATTTACATTTTTTCCGGAGAGGAATAGAAATGATAACAATTATTTATTTATCAAGTTCAGCGTTTTTGTAAAATTGTATGGAAGGGACAAATGCATCCCTCTGTGAACTTTGCTTTCAAATGCATGAAAGCTGTACTAATCGATACGTTTTTCTGCCGATAACAGGTACACTCATTTTCATCTATTCAAGACTCTACTCTTGTCTAATTATATTGATTTATTACTACTTACTTTGCTGAACTAGTGATTTCAAAATATATTTTCTCAAATTTATGAACATACGATACATTTTGTATTGTTTCTACTTTTTAATGATATGTCAATGAAAAATAATGAAAAATAATTTAAATGTAGTATAATTTCTAATACGGTATTCTCCGATACCCCACTTAATATCAGTGTTGTTCACAGTTGATTAAACAAATTATCAATAAAAAAGGTCTTTTACTTTGAGTATTCGAGACGACTCGAATGAAAGACTTGCCTTGAAATTATTTATTTCAACAAGTGAGGGTCTAACTTCTAGAAGGTTAATATAGGGCCAATTCATTTTGCAACGTTATTAGATTCCTTAGTATTATACATCCTATAGAACCATCCTCGTTGACTGCAGAATTCGGATATATCATTAAATCAGGAATATTTTCGTTACATATGACGTTTTTCATTTTGTCCATATGAAAGCGACTGTAATTACTTACATCGCGCTTGAACGTTTAGCAATTTATTAAATATAAAGACATTTAGTAATGTAAGAATTTGTTTTGAATTATAGTATAGCATTTTTTAGTGGTGCCTCACTTGGGGTAATGGAGTACAAAGGGTTGAATTATCCGACATATTATGGAATATCTTATATTCTTGTTCCAGCTCTAGCATCTTAACCTTCATTCCTTACTAGTGTGAATTTGAAGCATTTCGTAATGCTTTTGAAAAAGTAGTAATATAGTATCACAACCATTTATTATTTCTGACCGATACGAATAATCGTATTCCAATTTTTTATTATCTTACTACAGTGGGTATTTTTCACAAATTTAGAAATTTTATTGTTTATGCTGCCATCACATTAGGGTGAACATTTAGTTATTTATAGTTTTTACATATTGTAGAACGATTGATTTCTTCCAGTCTGTCTTGTAATGTATTTATTTAAAATGTTATATTACAAATGAATCATTTTGTTGATTTACAATATGAAGCAATATTGGATGAGATATTATTCTAGGATATTTTATACAATTATTTCTGAGAAGCGTATTGCGGTTAATCTTTTTTTTAAATTTTTATTTGCTTGATATTTACATTATTTACAACAGGCGCAAATAAAAATACTAAAAACTACCTTAGCATATCTATCTTATATAAAGTAGGAACATATTTTTGGTTCATCGCTTTATAACTATATTAATAAGGGTAACACAGTAGGGGCTGAATCGACGCTTATATATAAGTCAAACTTGTCTCTCGTTATATTTGGTACAGGTAAAAAAGGATGTAAAAAGCCCGTTTTAGTAACTAAAGTGGTGGTGTGTATGTGTGTGAGTGTGTGTACGTGTGTATGCGTGTGAGTGGGCGTGTGTACGGTGAGAGATATTTAACGTTATTTATATTGCACTAATTCTAACGGTGGGATAATGAGGTACGTAGACATGAATTAAGTAGTATGCTTATGAATCATTACGTCAATGTGACACCAAGGGAGAAATTAAGTTGAAAAGATAAGCGACGAACGAGGGTCATGCTAGTATTAAAGAATAGAGAAAAATGATCCATCAGCAGGCATCTCAGTATCCTCCATAAGCTCTTCCTCGTAATCCTGCTCTTTTAGCCAGTAGACTAGCAGGGACTGTATGAACCTAGAACCAGCAATACCTCAGAAGTGCAATTACCAAAGAAAGAGAAAATCAAATCAAGAGTAAAGGGGTACAGATGAGCCGCGGAAAGTATACGCTAACGTAAAACGAACTATCTCGCCTAAACTTCGGGGACCCCTTATAAATATTTAAACACACCGCTACCTTAAAGTCGGCACGCTCGCCGGGATCTCACCCCTACTACAGGTATTCAGCCCCTTGTTTTCCTGTCAATAGAGTGTGCGCGTGTGCTTCCTCCACGCACGTTGGTTGGTAACACAGATAGCATCGTAATGTCCTATTTTAACCAGAAACCTGCTGCAGGAAAATCCGAACGTTTCCGGAATAATCCCCGGGTCCTACGCAACCCCCAATCGATTGTCTCTGTCTCACGTTCTTCGACTACCATGCGGATGTCCTGTTGGCTTTTTCTCTGTTATTTTCTTCCTTTCGTCGCGTCTTCCTTTCCCATGTAGCACACGTCTCTGTTTGGACCACTCGCGCATCCACCTCCTGGGGAAGTATCGCGCAACCCTCTTGAAAAATCACGTTCGGCCATCGAGCTCGGGGATGAAATTTTTAAACGGAGGGTTTGTAGTGTTAATAAAGGATGGTCATGCTACAATTCGGCTGCACGGCTTCCCGTTCTATTTACTGATCGCTGTATTATACGCGGGCGCGACCATGCCAAGGTTCCTAAATCTTTTGCGTAGCGAGGGATGAATAAATCGGATGCTACTTTGTCGAGGAAATATTCCGAATGCGCGGCGACTGCGAACGAATCGTTTGGAAAGTAAATGGTAATATGAAATATTGACGCGATAGCAGCGTGTTTTATATATTCACGATGCATTCGTTAATGTTACCCCTGGCAAAAAATATCAGATCAAACAAATCGACCGTGTACCGTTAAGTACTCATATATTTGACGGGGAAAATATTTTCATTAACGGGGAAAGTAAGTGTAATCATAAAACTCGGCATGTATGAAAAAGAATATTAATATTAAAATAAATATAAGTTTGACTACTGAATTTTTCTAATAATTTTACCTGACACGGGGCAGTGAATTTATTTATTTATATTTCATAAAATAGCATTTACCATCTGATTAATATTTTCATGAAACCTGAACTTTTCTATCAAATTTTATTAATATTCAAAATTTCGTTCTAGCATTATCTGGTAGTGGTAGTAGGATTTTCAATGACAGTATTATACCAAAAAGGAGCCTAAAAGTATTCGTCTCAGTTTTGTGTAGAATTGAATATTCACCCAAATTAAATTATTAAATTATGTTTCTAAGTGTGACTTCCTTTTTACGATTTCAGTGGTTATTGAAAAATTGGTTGAAAAATCGTTACTCATGTATCACAAATCACTGAATAATAATATTTGGCCATGCGTACTTAATATCTTGAATGCATAATTAATATAATAGAATATAAATAATCTGTTTACTGATTTATATGCGTTTCGAGCTTGTACATTTTTTTTTAATGCAATTGGTTTCAACCCTGAAGAATTCATAAAGTGTGAATGCTGAATATTAAAAAAACGAACAACGTTGTTAGTATATTTTGGGAATTATACAGAAGAGGCGAAGTTGCACGATCATATAACAAAATATTTTTATTTTTCCGTGGCGCGTTTTCTGTCGGATATCATTTGATACGATACGCCGTGTTGTAGTACGATCCACCGAATAAAATCACTCCATTCGGTCGTACAATAAAACTACGCAATTTGCAAAACTCTAACGTTTCGATGCACTACAGGTCACAAATTTCAGTCTGTAAAGAATTATTGTATTTTCCAGGACACGAGTGTAAAATGTACGGGAGGGAGGGGGGTCGTGCACCGTGTGAAATATGTGCAAAAGAGTTTCAATTTATTGCGTGGCACTGCTCTCTGGGTTACATTACATTATTTTTGCGTGCTGCGATCGTAACTGAAAACATGTTTATAATAGGCATCCCAGTATACTACTCTCCAACTTTATGGTACTTCTGTTCATTAATATTTTACAATTGTTTACTAAATTCTGTACAATGAGTAGAAATACGATATCCATAATTTGCGATTCAGACTCCTTCATTAATCGTGATATCTAATCTTGTACTTTTTGCAGATATATGCGCATAAAATTATACGTTATAAGTAGCACAATTCGTAATGCAGGAGTACGTCAAGTCTAATTTTCAAAGCTCTCTTTTAATGCTCACTCAATCTTTCAAGCAAGGTTTATGCGGCAGTATATAGTTCAATTAATTCTAATATACACCTTGGATAACATTTAAAATTACATAATCGCTACATTATTTTACAAGTATACTTACAAGGGTACATATTAAAGTTATAAAAATATTCTACACATATCTTTTGATTGGCCATCATTCACATTGATGAGGTGAAAACAACGTTAAAAATTGGAGTTCAAAACTCGTATCTGCAATGTCCTAGAAACTATAAGGTGTAGAACAGTATATTACTTTTTGAATTGTGTGTTCTTGAGAGAGATATTTAGCAGCATACAAAATTTTTAGAAAAGGTCAAAGTATGACCTTACATATTATTTTAAATATTACCTTGAAATTAAAATTTCTGCAATTGTTCTTATTAATTATTAATTTCTTGCCATGTAAACTCGTATATGCGATTTATGAGCAGCAAGAAGCAATACGAGGTTTTAGATTTCTTTGATTATGCAATTTAACAATAATTATTAAATTCATAATTTTGTATCATTTCATGCGAAAGGAAATATTGGTCGTTTTATACATTATAATTTCTAAAATTTTCCTGTGATTCTACACTTAGCATTTAAGGACACAAAAATATAGCCAATTGACAAAAAGAGCAAAGCAAAATAATATTCGGGGTTAGGTCTGGGTTAGGTCTAGATCTTCTTTGACTATTAGACAGATAACCCCGCCAGTACAAAATCAAATAACCCCATTCGACATTTTCAATATTTTGTTAACAACGTTCACGTATCGCACGAAGTAAATACCATAAATTATGGTCAATGTCATCCTTCTACGAAATATTTGTAAAAGAAAATATCAAGTACTACTTAATGGACAAAAATTCATAAATAGGCAGAAGAAAAATATTTAGTTACAGTTGATGTTTGTAGATTTTTGTTCACTCTGGTATAATATTTTGAATGAAGATGCCATAAATTGTATAATATAGAAATTAAAAGCAATCGGGCAAGTATTTAGTCAACTAGGCCCGGTCTCTCCTAGGTATGTTGCTTCTTTTAAATATCTGTCCAGCGAGTTTCAACGTTTTGCATATTCATTCCATGCCAACTCGATCACTTTTTGCAGGCACCATCGTCGATTTTGTTCTAAATGAAATATGTTGTAATCCATGTGAAATTAGGGGGGGGGGGGCGCTTAAGTCATCATTTTGCCGGTTTCGAATTTTTTTAGAAATGGCAGGCCTTCAAAGTTTTCAATTTTTGGCCATTTTGGCGAAAACGGGCCTCACTTACGAATTTTTATCTCAGGAATTGTTTGTCTGATTGAGCAACATTTTTTTTGTTTCATTTGGAAAGGTTTGGACCCAGAGGATGTTTCCCTAGTGGTTCCGTTTAAAAAAGGGGGTAATTATTTAGAAAGTACTACTCATCTTCGATATTTATGAAATTTAAATATGTTATGCAGCTGCACATTTTGAACAACGTTTTCATTTTCCAATATAGGGGTGGTTGCTTTTAGTTTTCGAGATATTCGCAAAAAACTATTGCTAATACTGTATAGAATTTTCTCTCTTGGATTTTCCTGACGGCCGGCCCTCCCCGCCCCCTCCAAGACTTAACCACAACTCATTCTGTTCACATGATTTTTCAATTACTAGATCAAATTCTGGATGACAACTACAATGCAAAGATTATGCGAATAGAATAAGTTGTGGTCAAGTCGTGGAGGCATGCGTCGCGACCATGCATACGAAAATTCAGGAGTAGTCTTTCAAAATTGAAAGCTCACCCTATATAGAGTGAAATCCTGTTTTTTCTCATCCCCACAACGTGTTTACAAAAAAAAAAAGCAAACAGACGCTGCACCGGAGCAGCCTTACGTTGCCACGGAGCGTACAACAATACGGAAAATTCAATACAGTATTAGCAATAGTTTTTTGCGAATATCTCGAAAACCAAAAGCGACCTCCCTATATTGGAGAAGGAAAAAGTTGTTCAAAATGTCGAAATCTATAACACATTTAAATTTCATCAAAATCGGAGATGAGTGGTACTTTCTAAATACTTACAAAAAATACCTAAGATTTGGTCATTGCTATTTTCACATTATACTTCATGACAAACTACCCCTTTATCAATAATGCTTACAATTATATGCCATTTTCTGAAATAACAGTATAAACTACGTGCAGCTAAAGTAACCATGGAAAACGCACTAAACTAAAGGTTATACGATCTCATTGAGGTACCCCCTTATTTATAAAGCTCCAGAGCCTCGATACAGAGGTAAAATTTTAATTAACGTTCCATGGAGCACCGAAACTTTTTAAAATTGTAAATTTCTATGAACACCCACCTCGCAGGCTCGGCTCTCCCAATCCCTGTATCCCGATCAACTTTCTATATTAAAGGCACGAAATTAATTTTGTCAAACCTCCCGATCGTTGCATTAATCTCTCGGCAAGGGCAAAAACTACTCCACGGGCATCGAGTCGGCACAATCCCCGATTCACAATTAATCAATCTGCGGCGGCTAAACAACCCCCGGTGGCGCGTGACTTCAAAGACTGCTGACACCGATCACGATAAATCATCGTCGGCTAGCCGTGGCCGGGTCCCGGGCGTTTTACGATCGAGCAGATGCCGAAATATCGCGGCCGGCATAATAACAGGCTCTCGCGTTTATTTGCCGGCCTCGTATAAACAGCGTGCCGCAGATTCGGTATCGTTTTCGACCGTTGTATCGGTTAATTGCCGGCATTACATTTATTCCTGTGAAAATATTCGAGCGACAGCATCGGACCGCCGCGCCGCTGCGATCCGAAATGCGCTTATATCAGTATGTGTTTATACATACGTGTTTATGCGCGCATGTGTGTATCTGCCAGCCGCGCTCGCTCTACCACCCGGTCATTAACAACCCCCCGCCGAATGCTCATCTGAATGCCGTCAGTTATGCCCTCGTTTAATGATACTTACATTAACGGATGCGTGTTTATGATGTTGGAAGCCGGTATGCTGACGCTACTGACGTGTGCCACGTGTGCATGATTGACTAACGTGTTAATTCCTATGCGAGACCGCGCTGTCGAGGGGCCCCGATGGACTCGAATTTGTAAGTCTCCGGTCCGTCGAGATTCACCGCGTTTTTGCGTATGCGAAACCATTGTGCGAATACAGATTGTCGTAACGGACTATGTGCGTTTGCAAAATTTTAACTATTTACCTGCAAAATCAAAATAGCGCTAAATTTTTGAGATCACGAAAAACCGTTGATATTTACAACTTTATATGCTACAACTTTGTGATAAAAACTTATAGATCGATAATTCTGAACTGGTTTTCAAGCGTAGGGCTTGGAATGATAAACTTCCGAAAAGACCATACCTCCGATTTTTTTTATAATCTGGATTCTTACGTATTTTGACGTACCGATTACGAATATAATAGTTAAAATTAGCACAAATGTTATTTTCATAGCGGAAACCACGAAAAAACCATGAAAATCACAGTTTTTTCCATTTATTTCCGTAAATAATGGTAATTTTGAAAAATACTTCAAATAAAAGTTGTAGGTCTCAGCGAACTACACATTTTATGGATTTTTGTCATAAAGACAATAGTTTTTGAGAAAAACGATATTAAATGTTCAAAACTCGATATAACTCGTCCAACACAAATAAAGTTTTATTGTTAATTTCATTAGTTCATACTGGAAAGGGATACAGCAAAGCTCCTCCCTCGCCCACGTGTTTTCTGTATCATTGGATTTTTAACTTTCCACACATAGCGAGATCCACCCTCTGTGGGAAGCTTCATCCCCAAAAGGAATAACCTAACCATACCTAACCTAAACTTAAACATTAAGTTAAACGGCCGTTCGTTATAGAAGAAATGGAACAACCTCATATCAATTAAAAAATAAACCTGTTTGTAGACCCCCCACTTGCCCCCCCCCCGGTGTGTTTTATTGTACATGGATATTTTTCATACCTCGATAACATATGTAAAAGACATTGAAATCGAGAATGGCTCCGTATAAGTCAATAATTACCTATCATTTTTCTCAGAAAGTATTATCTTTATGACAAAAATCAATACGACATAAAATGTGTATTTTGATAAGGACTACAACTTTTACTTGAAGTATTTTTCAAAATTCCCATTATTTACGGAAATAAATGGAAACACTATGATTTTTATGGTTTTTTCATGGACTCCGATATGAAAATAACATTTGCGCCAATTTTCACTATCTTATTCGTAATCAGCACGTCAAAGTACGTAAGTATCTAGAGTATAAAAAAGATCGGAGGTATGCTCTTTTCGGAACTAAACTCGCTTCAAATTCCAGAGAGGCCTTAGTTCGTTTTTCAAAGACATCATCACATGAAAAACTGCATCAGACTGCATTATACGGAACGGAGGAAAAGCAAAAATACTTTCTTCTTTCTAACATTGTTAAAAAACGATTCTGCTGACATTAAACAATTCTTTGGAGTACTGTAATTACCATGGATTCGAAAATTGGAGTTTCCCTTTACGACAATCTCTGAAAATTTCATTTACGATTTATTATCGTCGTTCTATTAAACGTTGAATGAAACTTCTGCCGCTGTCAAAAAGTGTTCGAAAGGAGAACGCGTCTTTGATTTCTCCTCTATTGTACATGATAATTAAACATCTCTTATAGTAGAGGCTTTATGCTTTATAACGAGACCAGAACGATTTTCAGATGATTCTTTATTACGAAGTTATAAACACAGGTTTACATATCACAGACGGACATTTACGACAAAAATTGAATGCTATGATATTGCAAGCCATTGGATTTAGGAAAAGGCATTCACTTGTCAATTAACATTTTAAAAAATGAGAACAGAATTACTCACTTACCTTTTATAAATTAATGTGATTATGTGCATAATAGCTATCCAAGGAAGTGTGAAATGAACGAGAAACGAGAAACACAATTGAGTTGATAGGTACTGGAAGAACGTAGCAGTGTTAATGTACTTATATTAATCTTGAGACTTTCTTAGACTAGTGAGGATTAGTTAAAAGATCTTTTGGAAAAAAATGCAGATACTATCATTAAATCGAACAACATGTTGATACGAAAATATTTTATTTAGTGAAGCACTGTTTTAGTGTTTTATATTCTAAGAGATGAGCTGATTCAATGATCAGAAAGGTTAATTGGATAGACCGATAATTTCTTTTCTTGTTGTCGGTAATGGTACGTAAATAAGTTTATATTTAGCTAAAAATTGAAGGAATGGTTTTGAATGAGTTTTCAAAGAGATTATGAACAGATTTTACGTTAATGGAGCTCCTAGTGATTCTTAAAACATACTAATATTAGTTTTTCTTCCCCTATTTATTTGTTAATGAAAGAAAGAAGTTTTGTTATTTCATTAAATTAATCCAGAGAGGTATTAGTTGAAACTCCAATTTCCTGTTATTAAAGACTACATCACGATGAATGGCTCTCATGTACATATTCACGTATTTAATATGTAATGATAAACTTGACATAATCTACAAATAATAAATGGCTTCAGCTCTATGGTATAGAACAAAGGGATGCTTGCACAATATGATAATACGTTGTCCTTTGTAATTATCTACAAAGTCTGGATTAATTACGTGTAGCAATCAATACTAGCAATTATTCAAAGTTAGATACTTTGAAATTCTTCTGAGATAGAAACTAGTCAATGCAAAGTATGGGCTGGATTGTACGTGATTATGTTGAACAGGATCAATTCCATCATATTTATCGATCGTGTGCCAATTAAGGTACTTGTAACTTATCACCATACCAAATACCTATTCATATTATACATATACAATAAAGTGTACCAACTAGACCACAGAAAATTCCATTACTATCTATATTTAATTATATGTTTTCCTAAGTAAAGAAATCAATTTCTTGAAGAATTGATATGCTGAATAGACATATCCGGTTTACGCATTTTATAGTATGCTTTCATAAAACCATCTAGTATATTATAGAATAGTGCACCTTGTAATAATATTATCAACTGTAAATAATGCATTTTGATTGACATATTAAGTTACTTTCCAAGGAAACCAATGGATCGTAATTGTAACTTTACTTTTAGTTACAATTATTTAAAGATTGATTCAATATAATACATACAAGCATGATTTCAATGAATCGTTTATATGATTACTGAAAGAATGTTAATTTAATTTATTTTTCATTCGTAGACTGATATTTCAAGTGTAGGTGTCAGGCAGTAAACCAAGTCGTTTTAAATAATTTCTATTATTCTGCATTTACCTACTGAGATTGTGATTCCTTCCTGAAAAAATTAATGGATAGGTGCTTTAGTCTGCAAATGATTTAGTCTTCCGAGGACGATCTTGAATTCTCGGTTTCTTTCTGTACCACTGATATTGTGGAATGTTACAATGATATATTTATTATAATATATATAATATATATAATTATATATATATATATATTAGGTGCAAAAATTAATTCAAAATTCTCACGATGAATCAATTGTAACTTTATTTTGAATTCAAATCTTTCAGCGAAGGCATTAAATGTGAATTAACTACTTGCAAGATGGAGTAAACGTATTTGTAGAAATTGATTCAAGAAGGAAAGCCTACGAATTAATATTTACACGAAATATGTAATATAACAAACCAAAGTATTTATATTAAATACTATGTACAGAAGACTTCTCACGACATGTAATATGTATTAACATTTCCTGTTTAGATTTACAACTAAGAAGGGAAAATGTGACGCATATCCTATCATATTATCCCACTTGAGAACTGCAATGTTTATGTCTTTCTTCATAATATTTCTTAGAAACAGATACAACGCATAATTTTTCGTACAGATGTTTGTCGTGGCGTGATTGTATACCCTCGGTTTGGTGGATATTAATATAAGAAAGATGCAGGAAAATTAACCTTGCCCTTGAATTTCAAGGGCAAAAGGTCATCAATTTTTTATATTGCATACTATTCTACTCGTTACAACTACTCGTTAAATAATTATGGCAAAGCTTTTTCATTATCAAACTGAATTTATTTATATATTATATTTTCGATATATTTGACGCGCTGAGAAATAATTCCCAATGGCTTCATCAATAGCACGCTGCATAAACTCTCTCTGACTGTGGAATGAACCAATGATATAAATAAAATTTGTTTATATTATATTTTCCATATATTGTATTTCACGTGCCTAGAAATAATTCCTGACGGCTTCATCAGTAGCACGTTGTATAAACTCTATCGCACTGAGGAATATAAAATAATATAAATAAAATTTGTTTGATAATGAAAAACCCTTGCTATATTTTTTTACTTGTGGCGAATGGGATACGATGCAATAAAAAAAATTGTAGACTGAAAAATTGAAAAGTCGCGACATATAATTTTTTTACACCTTGTACAATATAATTGATGTACTAATATGTACATTTTCTGCCGATATCATATGGAATCACAAAGATTGGTTATGGTGTCCCATTTTTTTGTCCCTGGCAGTACTCGATACTCTGGCCTCGTGTTGTACATTTTGAAAAATTCGTCGAAGTCAGTACAGTGTACAAACGTCGTGCACGTTAATCCTGAATGGTTATTGAAAAGTCTCACGAACAAAGCACGATGGCGTCACCAAGAAACGCAATTTTATGCTTGAGTGTCGAAAATTAGTCTTGTTATCCGAATCCCGTGGGATTTCGATTCATTTAGTTGCATTATCGTCGTCGATTGCTACAAAGGCAACGTTCTCTGGGCTAGGCCGCGGAGCATGCGTTTGACAGTATGTCAGCTAATCGCTTTCCTCGAATCGCGCCTTTAGTCTGCAACGCCACTCACCTGTCTCTTCCGCGATCCTGCGTGTTTCGCGCGTGAACGGGCTTCACCCCCTGCCCCCTCGCAAAAGAGCGATGGGAACGCACGATGAACAGAGTTTCAGGAGTCAAAATTCTCGGGGGCAACCGGTTATCTCGGCTCAGATGCGTTGATATTCTGTAAACAGTCGCTGGAACCCGAAATGCTCTGTATAGCGTAGCTGTACAGTACCTGTAAAAAGTGCAGAGGTGGGAAACTGGCCACCATATTTCTATTTCCCAGGCATGAGTAACAATTTTACGTTCAAATTATTCCCAGGCACCTCGTTTGCACCTCAGGTGAAAATTCACCAACTTCTGTTTTGGATATGCCGTGGGATTCTGTAACTATGGAACACAGGAAGTTCTTTTAACGCTAAACCTATCGAACAGAAAAAGTGACTCACACGTGTTGCTTCATAAGTAGACTGCGGATTGTATGTATTCATTACAAAATTTAATCGGTGAAACACAGAACCGAGAAGATATTATAAGAAAAAAAAATTTAAGGACACTGTTATATTATTTTCTACTGTTTAAGATGATTAAAAGTGAAAATATATCTTCATTCAACTTTAGATTCTTACAATTGAACAATTTTTATTTTTCATAGATATCCGCAGTCTATTCAAGAAAAATTTCAAAAATGACAAGATTGAATTTATCTAAACGTTTCGCCATCTATAATATTGTATATGGCTGCATTAAGTAATTTATTCAACCATTTCCTATAAAATTAAACAAATGAATGAATAATCTTACTTTAGTGTTGCCATGACAGCTCGAAATTTTCTATTTTCATCGAAAGCTATTTAACCTCCTAAAATTCAATTTTTTTCAAGACTGAAAAAGATGAGACGTGGAAAGAGCTTTAAAAATATTAGATGTACAACTAAATTCGTGGCTGTCACATTTAGTCAATCGTAACACTATCTTGAATTCAAATCTTTTACCATATTGGTAATATTGGAGATTAAGTACTTACAAGATGGAGAAAGTGCGTAGAAAGTGATGGAGACTATTTTGGACACTCAAATCTCTTCCGGTTGTATATAAATAAACAAACTCACAAAGAAAAGTATTATTGGATTACAAGGAGGTAGTGGAATAACACAATGCAGTAGTAAACTGTAGCGATAAAATGAAGCAAAGTTTGCAAAATGTAAATAACAAATGTCTGATTTTAAAGTTACAGGATTAGAGAGAGTTCAAAAAGTATACCCCTATTTAAAAAAGAAACTAGTTCACAATTCCCAATAATTCCGACTTAAACTGTGAAACATTGAAGCCATAAGAGCAAGCTCAAAGTTGCAAGAAAGCCAGGCAGCAGGCGAGCCCAGAAATTGCAATGTTCAAAGGAAGTGGAAAAAGGACTAAAAGACGTCTTCCTCCACTTCGCCAAGGAATTTCCTACATATTTGTTAATAAGTGTGAACCGAGAACGTAAAGGGGTTGGAACCGCAGAGACAGCGCACAAGGTGGCAAACGAATGAGACAGCCGAGCCATAGAGGAACCAAGGGCTACGGCGGATCAAGGAAAAGGCACCAATTGTTCCACCGGTAACAATTGATTAAACATGCTCCCGGGTCCGGCGTGTTAACGCTCTCCCTCCCCCTATCTGACCCCCAGCCCCCTCCCAACGACCTCCGAATGATCGAATTTCCTACTGGACACCAAATTGAAAGTGGCCCTCGTAGCGGCATCCACCACCGGCACGCTGGTACAAACGTGTCTCAGCGGATCTGGTTAGCTGGGATCGGATGGTCCGGATGGTCCGATCGCTGCTGGAACACGGGTCGAGGGGGTGAGCCAAAAGGCGCAGCAGAAATTCAATACCCCTAATGGAAGGGTCAGGTATCGACATGGCTGATTCTGGAATCCGAAGGATTCGTCAAAAGTGTTCATTCCTGGCCGGAATTAATTAAACTGATGAAGATGCATTTGCGTGCCCTCTTAATCCGACAACCTTCGGCTATACAGAAATTTCATTAGCAATTACACGAACTGCATTTTCACATCGGTTCTGACAGAAACAGTTATGGAGAACCGAAAAAGTCTCATAAAGTACGTATATCGGTTACGGTTACTCTTCTATAACTGTCATTTTTCAGTTCTGGAGTAGGTCTGTCAGTCAGAACCGATATACAAGGTGAAAATTAGAAAGCGTTACAGACGAATATCTCCAAAAATATTGATTATACGAAAAAATGTTTCAGATGAAAGTTGTTCAGTACCGAGGGGGACATTATGTGGTGGGACTTTTATTTTTCCCGGTGGACACTCCAAGGTAGGGTGAAGGTTAACTTGCTTTTTCTAAATGGAATGATATGTTTTTTATCCACCATCAAATAGTGCGTTTTAAGACAAGTTCAATTATCTATGAGTCAAGGTCATTCAAGGTCAAGCTTGCAGAGAAATGCAGAAAAGATGTGATCGTTTTATTTGTATATTACCTTCTCATGTTTTGGGGGTGTAAACAGAATGTAGTCCTTGAAGTACAGGTGTTATTTTTTATTTAAATTGTTCGTATTATTTATTGTATAATACGCATGTTTCTCAAAACTATGTTTTCTAAAATGACGTGCATGGTAACTAAAAAACTAGTAAAGTAAACAACTTCGGACGAAGCTCATTCTCTCTTTATGGATTCAACCTAAAATTTATATGATTTTATATATTTTATGATTTTTTCCTTCTGATATTATGTTGAACAATATAAATCTAACGAATCAGCCGAAAAAATGTACTTTTCTTACGATCTCAGGAGCTTTCCCGACTTTTCATAAGTTTCTATCAAAATAGGTTGAACCAATTATAATGATTGTAATAATAGTGGGTGCAATTTAAAACTGGAGAAATATTACGGAAACTTTGGAGCATCATTAAAAATTATTAAGCAAAGAAATAATATTTTATTTGGCTCCTATTTTACGAAATAGATGTGGAATATTTTCATTTTGCATAGAGATCCACAGTCTAGTAATAACAACGATAAATTTTAAATTTTCAGCTGTCATTTTATTGTGGAATATATACTTTGATGCGTGGAGATTTTTATGGAGGTTAATTTGCATGTCAAAATGTTAATAAAACTTTTCCTTAGATTAGTAAAGTTTATGTACTACTATATTAAGAAATTGTTTGCTTGAGTTTGTGTCGCCAATTTCTTGAATAATAGATTGTCTCGTTAAAATCTTAAATGATGATGGTTTCCATATCGCGCAGAATTTGTAGTTGAAAGTATTCCTCCGTTGGAGACCACAAGCTCGACACAGGAGGAGGAGATAGCGACTTCATCATTCTCTCCTGCCAGCAGTTTGCTTTCTTACACTTTGCCTAATTATTTCGCGCGAAGGAAATGTTCCATTTCTTGTGCGGCGTCGTAGGCAACGCGACTTGGCTGGCCGAACGCATTTAACCATCTGCTTAGTATGATGCTTAAGTAGCGCCGTAGTCGTGTGCCACGGGAAACGTGACATCCGTTCGCTGGGATGATCTCGGTTTTTCCCCATGATAACTTTACGCTTTAACTGTCATGTCACTCACACATGGCTGACATAATTTCTTGTCCAAACTTAATACTTTAACTGCTGGAAAACTTTTCAATTCTTGTACGCGTCTATAAAATGCAGTGATGTTTCGATGTATGTGTTAACTTCGGGACCAAAATGTCACTTATATTGTGAACACACACTGTTCCTTGATCTCTTATTGCTAATGTAGAAAGTAGAAAAAGATAACAAGTAAACATAACAGACGAGACAATACTAATCTAATTATAAAACTTTTCTTTTTTAATTGTGACACTTTTCTGAATAAAATAACGTTTCTACAATAAATGGTGTTGTATACGGATCTCTTCATATTAAATTATTCACATATGGAACACGCATTAGAATAATGGAAAATTTACATTTCATCTTGAAATCTAATGATTCTCTTGAAAAGTGAATAAACAAAAGAGATTGAATTTTGCTAAAACGTACATTAATAAAGATAGCGCGTTTTGGAAACGTATTATATTTTCAGATGAGAGTAAATTTGACATATTTAGGTGTGATGGCTACTGTAGAATTTGGAGAGAAATGTATAAAAAGCAGTGCTGGGTACAATTCAAATAAAAAGTATTGGAAGTAGTAGTTGCAATATTTTTATTCAAATAAAGTAGTATTTCAGCATTTACTTTATTTCTTTGTTCTACATAGAAGAACAATTGAAAATAGCTATTTATTACACATACAAGCTAATCATTGAAGTAATATTTGCTGTGCGATGTTTTAGAAATAATTATTCGAAATAATAGTTTTCCTCGAATGTATTAGGAATAAATATTTGAAATGATATAGTTTTAAGGATATATGAAAATTAATTATTTCAACTGTTATTTCATAGTATTTTACTTGCAATAGTCATCTGAAATATTAATTTTTTTTATAATTATTAATGGAAGAAAGTAATTAACAAAATATGTAAGAAACAGGATTATTAATGCCTTATATTTTCAAACGGTAACAGTTCTGTTGTGGATTTTGACTGCTTACTTACTCTCTAATGTATAAGCATAATCATGAATGTCCAGATATATGTATACATAATGGCAGATAATGGCAGAAATATTTATTTCATGTACCTATGTTAAGTTCGTGTTGAGAAACACATAATTGAAATACATATTTCATATACTTGGGAAAATAAATAAATATTTCAAATAGTACTTCCGCTAATATAAAAATAAATAGATATTTCAAATTATTCCAAATAACAGTTTTGGAAATAATCTCTGAAAATATTTTTATTTTATATTTTATATTTATTTATAATACTATTTTACACAGTCCTGATAATGAGGTGAATCCTAAGAATCTTCGTCCAACAGTGAAGCACGGAGGCTGTTCGATAATGGTGCGGAGGTGTATGGAAAATAATGGCGTAGGGAACATTGTTATTATTGATGAGATTTTAGATAAATATCAACAGTTACATATATGAAAGGAAAATTTAGTAGACAATTTTTATTTTCAACGGGACAATGATCCAAAACATACTGCACATATTGTAAAAAATTGGATTTTATTATATATAATGTAACTCACATATTAGAGACATCTCCCCAAAGTGGAGACCTCAATCCCATTGAGAATTTATGAGCAGAAATTGGAAAAGGATTATCCAAATACATAACAAACTCAAAAGAAGCGTTAAAAAAGCAAATTATGGAGATTTGGAATAGTGTCGAAAAAAATATCACTGACGGTTTGGTGAATAGTATGCAACAGCGTCTGAAAGGTGTAATCAATGCTCATGGTAGAAAAACTAAGTATTAGTTAATAAGAAGTCGTTCGAATACTTTTGTGGCCTTTATATCATCGATGTTTCCAAGAAATATTTGATAACTATTCTTAACATTAGTGTATCGTCTTCAAAGTGTACATGTATAATCACGACACTTACAAATTACTATTGGAATAAAAAAATTATGGAATTCGCAATGTAAGTACATTTTGTAAAGCATCAAATAGTATTTGTAGTATTGTACATTTCCAAAATCGTCTGATTCAACTGCTAGTTTCACTCTTCCCTTCAAGCGATTAATTATTTTACATTAGTTTGTTTCACGGAGAAAAATATAGAGGGTATTTCGTCTAAAACAGGACACCTAAATATCTCCTCCAGCTCTGAAAATACAAAAAATGTTTCTGGCGTAATCTAAATGGTTTGAAAAGACGAATCAGATGGAAGAATGATTTTCTATAAATTGTAATTTTTTAATTGTTTTTCAATGCCACTCGTGTTTTTTACATATATACAAACATTTTTTGTTGTTGTATGTTATAGCAAACATTATTGTGCATTCATCCATGTTTAATAGCACAACCTTGAAATGACCGAAAACTCTAAATTTTGCTAATTAATGCATTCGACCTAATGAAATTCGACCATGAACTTGAACTTGTAACTAATCACATTTATTACTGCAATTGTTCTAAATGATATCCTTCCGTTGTGATACATTTCGTGAGGCGAAAAACGACAGATTGTACAGCTCTTTCGAAAATCCCATTGGGAAAAGTGTACGCGGTTTTCAAAGTCTCTTCCATAGAGCTCTTGGTGAAGAGATAGATGGAAAGGATGAAATTTTTGTGAATGAAGAATCTGGAATATGCTTGTCACACTAAGACCGGTTTCACGTCCAAGTTGCCTTATACTAACATGCGAGTTTTGATTGACTTTAGCGATGATATTGTTCACATTTGCTTCATGAGTAACAGTCTTAAGTCTCACACGAATGTTTCTGTTTACACTACCAGTCTCACAAAATTTTTTAACAATACTTGAGTATGCAGAACGTGATGGACAAGAACGTTCTGGAAATCTGCTTTGTAAATTCGTATTGCTTCTCTTAGACACTCTCGAGCTTCACCGTAAATTAAAACCATTTGAATTTTCTCCTGTTCTGAATAACGCATTATGGATCGCTTGTCGATACGCTGAGAAATCTAGCAGCGAACAAACATTTAAATACATATCTCTCTCACTCTCTATGTATACAGAGGAATGATACAATGTGTTTATTTACAAGTTCAAGTTCATGGTCGAATTTCTGTTACCGTTGAAATCTGAAATGTCGCTGAAAGTAAATTCTGCATTAATTAGCAAATTTTAAAGTTCACGGTCATTTCAAGGTCGTGCTATTGAACATGGATGAATGCACAATAATGTTTGCTACAACATACAACAACAAAAAATGTGTGTATATATGTAAAAAAAACACGAATGACCTTGAAAAAACGATTACAAAATTACGATTTATAAAAAACGATTCTTCCATCTGATTCGTCTTTTGAAACCATTTAGATTACGTTAGAAACATTTGTTGTATTTTCAGAGGTAGAGGATATATTTAGGTGTCCTGTTTTAGACGAAACACCCTGTATAGATGTATTTCAAATATCGGGAATCGGTTTGAGAAAGCTGCCTCGTGCAATTTTCTAAATAGTTTTGTATCTAAAAAGTTCTCGATAACCGCACTAGCTTCATTCCCAAACAAAAGTAACTATTTAACAGCAATCTGTTTGAGAATGTAGTCGAGCGAATTTTGATCGTTAACACCGTTCAATCTGCTCTCTTTTCTTTTTGCTAAACATTACCTTCGATCTACAAATTCTCCTACAAAATCGGTTCTTGTGAAATGAAAAAACAGACGGTGAAATCCAGCAGACAAAAATTTTAATTAAATTCGAGAGAAACGGAGTTGCGAAAATTTCTCGTCTCTGTGGCCTGCTCGGAATTACATTGTTCCCTCTTCGCCCCTCTGCAGTCTTCCAATTTATATCACTGTGTTATGAAAAAATATTTTTGGACGAGTTCAGGGTCTTCTCGCGGTAGAATGCTTCATATTTCTTTAGTTTGTAGCGAGAGATATGTAAATTCAATCTAGCACAAGTTTTAATACCCAGGCAATTGTAATTATTATGCAGAAATGAACATATTATTTGAAATTGTACATACGAGTATGGCACCATTACTCTATCTCCAAAAATTATGAATTAGCTATGAATACCCAGATTGTTTAAACATTTGATTTTGTTACTTATTCTGTTTTCATGTATACATACATTTAACGTGTAATTACAATTATTACAATGGTCATTTATGAAATAGGTATACACTAGTGTTCAGAAAATTAGAATCATTGATATTTTGTAAATTTTCAGAAAGAGAACGAAGTACAACTTCTTATTTTGTAAATATCGTTGTAAATCTCTTTTTGTAAATATCCTTGAAATAAGAATTAAATATTGTTAAAACTGAATAACGGGCTAACATTGGATTTTAACATAAGTTTGTCTGATTCCAAATATGAATATATTCCAATTTTAACGATTTAGTTTTAACTCATTGCAAATGCAGATAACTATGATTAAATGTAAACTGCTCATAGTAAACAATACCATGATTGATTTATAGTAATTCTCTACCGTGTTAATAAATGAAAAGAAAATATTGAAGATAACCGAACGAATTCATATTTATATAATGATATAGACCAATAGTACAATGTAAAGTATGGATAATACCTTACACCTCCATCAGCTTTTGAAAGTAATTTGTATAGAATATCGCACTACTACTTTTTCCGATTTAAACAGCAAAGTTCCCTACTAGATGTACAAGTAACCCTAAACTTTGAAACAGCTCTGTGCTGATATTTTGCAGGGAATAACTTCGCGTGCATTCCTGCAAACACAATCTCACTGTAATACGGTTGGCGAGTTGGAGAAACCGCCTGCACAACACGAAATTTTCACTGAACGAAGTATAAGATCAAGGGAGAACTTCATGGAAATGAATTGTGCCAATTTACAAAATTTATCAAGATCTTTCAAGATAGCGTACACAAGGAAAAGGACCATTCTCCTTGAAAAAACACCACACAAATAAAAACTCTGCAGAAGGTAGCTGTAAATATACCTTCGCAACGATGCAAGCGCTCTTGTCATTAATCTATTCTCTATTGATAAAAAAAAGAAAGACAGAATGCATTGTCTAACATAATTTTTAACAAATGTACTTTTCTAAAATGCCTCTTATATTTATCCATATTTGCATTTAGTAACTCTGCAGATTGACTCTGTTTCGACGCGCTACATATCTTCATTTCGCTGATTGGAGTAATCCGTGGTTTTAAAATTGACACAATTCCTTAAATGGAGTAGAAAAACAATACAAAATTTTATTTTAAATGGGATGACGTATCACAGAATCATTACCAATGATTTAATCATCGGATCACCGAATTACTAGTTCCAGAATCCGCTGTCTTTTTCCTATTATTCAAACTCCAATTAGCTGTAATACTGATTTTACTGATTTCATCATGTAGAATTGGAGATCTTTATGCTAAAACCAGGTCGTCGATTAATCCAGAACAATGTAACAGCCTCAACATGATTTGGGAGAAGCAGCATCCCCATACCTTTCAAAGGTTGGACGAACCTTGTACCGAGACAAAATATAATTAATGTATAGATCTCGATTTTACTTTGCATTAACTCTATATATGTTATTTGCATTTTTCAAGGCACGTTTCATTATACAGGTTGGGGCACTATAAACAGGTCACCTGAACAACTCGCTTGCTTTTGAAGATAGAAAAAAATGCATCAGACCAAACTTACTTGATATGGAGGCGCTCGTAATCTGATGTCATTAATTTTTATAGGTGGAGACGTCAAGGGGATATGAAGGTCAACTCTGTTTTTTTAAATGGAACGGTATGGTTTTTTATTTACATTCTGATAGTGTGTTTCAAGAGGAATACAATGACTTATTATGAAGGTCATTCAAGGTCACGCAAGGTCAACTGCAATAGAAAATAAAGTGTCTCAAAGCACTCTTCGAACACTACGACAATTCATAATAGGTCCTTCATAATAGGTCATTGTATTCCTCTTGAAACACACTATCAGAATGTAAATAAAAAACCATACCGTTCCATTTAAAAAAACAGAGTTGACCTTCATATCTCCTTGACGTCTCTACCTATAAAAATTAATGACATCAGATTAAGAGCGCTTCGATATCAATTAAGTTTGGTCTGATGCATTTTCTTCTATCTTCAAAAGCAAGCGAGTTGTTCAGGTGACCTGCTTATAGTTCCCCACCCTGTATAGTTATAACACTTTATTGTTCCGCTTCACAATTTTATAGGTCTCTACATTGTGTCACGTTATATACACATTACACAGGCTCACGAAAGTATTCGAACGCTCTTTAAATCAGAATAACTTTTTTGAAATTTGACCAAACAACTTCACTCTTGTTTAGCTATTAGAAGCATTAATTTATTAATTGACGTGTTGGGATTTTATTTAAGAACGCGTAATAATAAATGCACAAGTTTAATACAAATGTAAACCACGAACAACGATATTACATAACCAAAGACCCAAAATCAATATTAAACGAAAACGAGATTATCATGTAACTGTATTCATGAAAAACACACTTCGATACATCGATTCCACCATTTCTAACATGACGTGCAAACAACATTTTTAAAAAATTGCTATTGGTAGGAATTACATGAAAATATAAAAATGGCACTTTTTTAAAACCATTTTATTTCAGTCCGTACTGAAAATTTAAAATATGCGTTTTGTAGATCTATGTTATTTATGCACATTCTGAAAATTTCATCCAAATCGATTTTAAGCAGAAACTGACGAAAAGTCGTGCAAATCTTCGATTTTCACCACTTTCAACCACGTGTAGCTCGTGTGTACGTTAATCGATTTCGATGAAATCTTTAGCATGTGCATAACTAACATAGGTCTGCATGGCGCATATTTTAAATTTTCAATACGGGCTGAAATAAAAAGTTTTAGAAAGTGCCTTTTTTTATTACATTACATTTATTACATTTTTATTACATTTTATTACATTTCATTACATTTTATTACATTTTTATTACATTTTCTAATTACATTTTCTCATGTAATTCTTAACAATTGGAATTCTTTACTTAGCAAACCAGTACTTCTAATTGGTCAAATAAAAGTGAAGTCGTTGGATGCAATTTTAAACAAATTATTTTGATTTAAAGAGCGTTCGAATACTTTCGTGAGCCTGTGTATATTCTATACAATCTTGAAGAAAATAAGTTATGCAGGATTAATCTTTCAGAAAACACTGTATATGTATGTATATATATATATATATATATATATATATATATATATATATATATATATATATATAAACACCGTATATGAGCCAAATTAATTCAACATTTTACTTTTTTTAATGTCTTTGCATTTATAATCGTTTTTAGCTTTCTAACATAATTATTTTCTAGAACATACAGTTTACCTTCTTACACGGCGATATTTCTGTGCGAAATTATCTGGATCGTGAGACTAGCGTCTGCAATACAAGTCCGAGGGCTTCTTTTATCCTTATACTAATTTATCCAGGATTTCGCGACTGCGAAGAGGGAGATAAAAAAGGAAACAGATTTAACTCTCCGGTTAGCGATCTTAACCGGTTAGAGGACATTGCCAGAAAAACGACTGGCTGGCCCACTTAATATTTCATCGCATTAGCCAACGCCAGCACATTACTCATGGGGCCTCTCATGTTGGTGGGAGAATGCCGAGCTTCGCCTCGAGAGTGGCAATCGTCGATAAAACGGAATTACCGACGTTAATAATCGAGGCGACCTCTCGCGCGTTTACTCGCGGGGCACTCGGTTATCCAGCGACGCGTGCACTTGAATTATGCACACGACGCCGCCAGTCCTTAAATCCGTCCGCAAACTTCCTGATGACGTTTCTCGCTTCTGCACTTGATCAGGGAACACTGTAGAACGTTTTTAAGCAGCCACGTGTATGTACCTTTGATATGAGAAGCAAAAAGACTTTTCAAAAATGGTACAGGGGTAGACAATTGTTTTGTATTTACACATCCTTTACAACACACTAACTTCATTAAAATTACAACTAAGGAATTGAATTTTTTACGAGGTAATGTATTAAACAATTTTTTAAAAATTGCTAATCGTCGAAATTTCGACGAAAAAAATGAAGACCTCGTTTTTGAACCGTTTTATCTTAACCTATCATTAAGATTCAACCCGTAGACTGGTATACTGGTGTCTCTCATGACTAGACAGCGAATATTTGTGATAAATTGAAATTTTCTACCTGAATTACAACAAACTAGAGTGAAATTGAAATTTATCATCTTTCTTAACAGATTGAAAATAATATAACAGTATTTCTTAATTCTTCTTTTGTGTTTACTGTTTTGAATTACACCTACTCATTTTTATCATAAGTGCATAAAATCCGCTATCTATTCATGACCCCGACAAAATTTCTATATTGCTACTGTATTGTACGATAATTGAAAGTTTCTCCAAATTCTATAGAACATTTGGAATATTTAATCTTAAATTATGTACTTAAAGCTACCTGAGAAAATTTATACAGTATTTTAGAAAGGTCCTAGTATGATACTTCGTAATCTGAGTAAACCACGTAGCACTTAAAGGTTTAAAGATATGTTTTATAAATCTAAGAGGTAAGTTACACATGTACAAGCTTTTGCTGAAATCGTTTAACACTTAAAAAACTACGGGTATTGGAAAATGTAAATATCTTTAAATTCGGGCTACGTGATTTATTTAAATAGCAATTTCTCATAATTTCTGCTATTGTTAATCATGTATAACTCGTAGCCATGTTAATTGACAACGTTAACCGTATTTCACGAAAATGGTTGCCACGTTCTTCTATTTTAAGGTATCTGGCTGAATTTTTTTTTGTAAATACTACATAAAGATCATATAATAACATCTATATTGTATATTGATTTTTCGAAGAAAGATAATTTTATATATTAAAAAATTGTTAAATTTCTTTCATTTTTCAGACATTCAAAGGTTGTAATCCCTTAAGAGGGTACAATAGTATTGAAACATTAAAGACTTGATACTTTTTTTAAATCTTCTTTCTTAGTGAACATATAAAAATTCTTGAAAATATTCGCATACTTATGGAATTTGTAGAACTTAACGTAACTAAGTCACAGGACACAAGAATCATCATTTTAAACTTTGAAGTCGTTTATCTTCAACGTATATTTCTAAGGACGGCGAACATCATAACTCTCAAACGGATGAATATTTTTACTTCAAATTTTACCTAATGACATAGAACACAATCCTGTGTTGAATGCCAGTCGGACATAAATATCGGATCATTGTAAAATGATTTCAAAATTAATAAAACCACTTTTTCGATAGAAATACGAAAGAAAAGTTTTGTTTCCACTCTCTAGTTTTGAGTTTAAAGATTACTTGCTCGAAAACACTTTTACTTTATCTTTGTTGCATCATAACTGCAACAATTTTCAAGTTTTTGGAAATTATTCTTTCGTAAATGACTTGTAAATGTATAAAAAAGTATTCAACCGCCGTTGATTCAACAACAAACCATTGATTCAACAATCCAATACTGCTATACCCCTTTAATGATTTAACCTTTTTTATTTAAATACTGTAACCTTACATATTTTATTAATTTTACAAATAATTACACTGGGGATATTAATGTATTCTTGCATTATAAGTATTTTCAAAATACAATGTATAAGACATGTTAGTCATTAAACAATAAATGTTTATGTATTTTCAGAATTTTTTACACTTAAGTTGTATTAAATTACAAATTTTAATGAAGTTTATAACTACGTATATATGATTATTTTTAGAGTAGTATGCATACTTATCTTTTCTATCAAGTATTGCCCAACATTTTGAATTTGCATAAAAATTTGCTGTCCAATAACATTGAATGCTATGTTATTTTATCATCACTCTACCAAAACCACAAGGGAAATTCATTTTACTTAATCGAAATTTCCCTTGTTGAAATGAATCTATATTTCACCAAACCCCTGCAATTTATTAACGCATTAAATTTTGTCTGTCATGCGACAAATGCGTTTAAATAGAGAACAGTATCCTATTTCAAGAGTTATTATATTAATCAAATAATAATATGAGTAAATCAATTAATAATTATCCGCTATTGATGTCGCATCTTATTGAGATGCGAAACCGTCATTCTTGAGCCAGACTGTATATACTTATGTATGTACTATACACGAATTCTCTAGTTCTGTTTCTCTCTCCGCCAGAACATGATTCGAGGCCGAGTATAGGTACAACTCATGCTCGAGTGCTAAGTACGAAATTGTGTATCGAACGTTGTGTTCTCAGAAAATTCCTCTTGAATAAACTAAACATATCTCAACAGTTGCCAATTTAACGGATAATAATTAGTCCTCTCCATATTGGTCAATTCATTGATTCGTCGTTACTATGTTACTTAAAATATTCCTGGAAATTAGGATCGTCTAGTAATCTTAGGTATTAAGAGAACAGTTTCCGCGTATTACACGGTGGTTAGGCATATCAATTTCACAATAGTTGCCGAAATACACAATGAATTGCCCAAATACCAGCTACAGAATCCTTCATTGTAATGTTAATACATTCTCTTCGTATTCATATGAGACTCCATCTTTCGATAATCCGAGCATTCAAAACTTAGTCTCCACATCTTACATAGCAATTTGATGGATCAAACTCACAATAACTAGCAAAATAAATAATAGAATGTGCAAAGAATAGAATTGAAATTTATTATGATGATTCGACTGCGGATTTCATGAATTGGTGACAAAAACAAGTTAGTACAGTTTAAACTAGTTGAAAGTCTGATATAATGAAGCTACAGTATACTCTGCCGATACTCAGACTGTGGACCTTTATACAACTATATAAATACGTGTTTCTTCAATTTACAATTTCATGCAGTTAATGTTAATACAGGGTGAGGCACTAACTATTGCTACCTACAATTACTCCGAAACTATGATAGTAGTAGAAAAGTTTTCGAAATAAAACCTGCATAGGACAACTGGGGTCGTAGTGTGGCGTTAATGTTTTGTTGCTAGTTGGAGTCGCTTCAGAGATGCGAAGGTCTCTTCTATTTTTTTAAATAGAATGTTTTGCTACCTGTTTTCTGATAGCGGCTATTAAGACAAATCCAACGAGGTGCAACATTAAGGTATTTGAAGGTCAACAAAGGTCATTATGACCAAAAAGCGAAATGAACTTGCATTTACAGAAGGTGTTCAAGTTTGAGTCTTGAGTGTCTGGATTGAGTAGTATTTCCTATCACTTCAAAGACCTTGATGTTGTGGGGATATCTGTGGTGAGAATGAGAGAGAAACATTTATGAATGAAACAAAAGTATATCAAGTGAATTGGGTTGTATGTTAAAATGAAATGAATGAACATGAAGGAGCGATTTTGTTATTAAAAGTATGGCTGTGATTTAGAATGGTTGTAATTTAATATGTTGTGTTAAATATATAGTTATTTGTTAATAATACATGATAATTCCATTCACTGCCTAAGCCGATGTTGCAGCTCGTTGGATTCGTCTCAATAGCCGCTATCAGAAAACAGGTACCAAAACGTAGCATTCTATTTAAAGAAACAAAAATGACCTTCACATCTCTGAAGCAACTCCACCTAGCAACAAAAGATTAACACCACACTGCGGCCCCTGTTGTCCGATGAAACTTTTATTTCGAAAACTTTTCTACTACTATCATACTTTCGAAGTTATTATAGATGATCATAGTTAGTGCCTCACCCTGTGTATTGTTACTCTTAAATTCTTTGAATCTTTCTACTGTTTTATATTTCACCTACTCATGTTTGTCATAAGTGCACAAAATCCACAGACTAATGATAATATATTGCCTAGTTATTCATGAAGCATAACATGAAAAGCAATCTTCACATTCTGAACAAGTAATTTGTCACTACTAGAGACGTACAAGCGTGCATGAGGTGATTCTATTTGCAAAAATAAGAAAACAAGACGAATAATATTTTTTCGATTGATCTCGAGACAATTGTGTTTGAAAATTCAGGGGTTCGCGTGCTATTGAATAGGAATCAGCTGACGCGTCTTACCATGACCAAGCAATTCTACATCTTATGAATACTAAGACACCCTAATCCGTCGAACTTCCAAACTCAGTTCTGTCGAAAACAAAGCATCAACCAAAAAGATGTTGTTAAATATATAGAAAAGGGGATCCAGCTCCGATCGCGTTGCCCTTGAAATATGTTGTCAAGGTCAACATTCCGAACAACTTTTCCTGTACATATACCCGTCGCTCGGCCTTAGTTTCCGAGATATTTGAAAAAAATTTTATGTAAATCAATATTACGTTTTTTTATATTACGAAATATATATATATTTTTTATTAACATATTAAAAATCTATGACCTCGCCAATTTAAAGTTCGTTAGTATTAGTTCTGGGTTAGTTCTGGGTTTGGTTTGGGCTAATTCTGGATTAGATCTGGGCCGTTAGATCGGCCGGATAATATATACAGAAATCCATGTGAAATGCGAAACATTGTAAGCGTCTGCGTTAGGTGAAGCCTCCCCCCGCCCCTCCCAACCTAACCTCCATCCAACTTGGACTATACCCTCTCTTTGAGATCTTGTATATGATTCTGTACATTTTAATTACCGTTCAGTGACAGCTTGTAGGAGAATAACGTGTACATGTAATCTAAATTTAACGAATGTTTTTTACAATTATCTCCGAAACTAAGTCCGAGCGACGGGTACATGTATAGGAAAAATTTGTTCGGAATGTTGACATTGACAACATATATGAAGATGAAGGTCATCGGAGCTGGGTCCCCTTTTCTATATATTTACCAAAATGTTACTCCTTCTTTTACTTACTTTTGCACATAGCATCACTTCATATGCGGTTGTACCATTCGTCCTGAACCATCCTGTATATTTCAGCATTTAAGTATGAAAAATTTCAACTTTTATATTGCTCATATTATTAACACTAATATATCGTATCCTGAATTAAATACGTAGATATTCATATTGTATCCTTAATTAAATATGTCGATATCAATATTGTATCCTTAATTTGTTTAATGTGATCAATACATTGTGAAAGAAGTTAAGTTGCAGCAATTTTATAAAAATTGGAATTCCAACAATCAAAGGTTCATAACATTAACTACAATTTCGTTATTGAGATATACGATAATTTAATCAATTTCTTCATGTTTTTAATAATAGCAAAAATATTAATTGAAGCATCTATTTATAGTAACAAAATACTGTATATATTATATGTCCTGCAAATACTAATTTAATTGATACTCAGGGTTAAACAAATTCTGAAAAAAATGACGGTGTTTCCTACATTTATTAACCAATAAGCATAAATAAAGCATGAACTCAAAGTCACGAACTTGTCGATAACTGGCTGAAGGATAATCAAAATATAGGCAAAACTTTTTTTTTTGTTAGTGTTTAAAATCGCTTGAACTACCAAGGTTATTAGCGACTATACCTATTGTCAGTGGAGAGACTGGTTTACTGTGTACCAGATATTTTGATGTACTTACAGAAGTTGAATATGCTTCGTTGAATTGCGGCTGATGTAAGAATATTATTCATGTTTCCGTATAGACCGTGTTTTTCTCTCTCTTCGTTGTAGTGTAGACATTCTGTGATTATATGGCTTATTGATAATCTTGTGTTACAAAAGACACATATAGGAGGAGAAATGTTTTCCAGTAGGTGTACATGCGTTAACTTTGTATGTCCTGATCTAATTCTGGTAATTATAATTTGCTCGGTGCGTGTGAAGTCTGGGTTGATACTCAAATCGTAAAAATTTGGTATTGTCTTGTGGCGAGTACTGCTATTGAAGGTTTTCCATACTGTGTTCCAGTTTTCCTTGAGTAATTGTTGGCTGTGTTTGTTTACATCAGATGGTGTGTTACATATGGGTTGGTTTTCCGGTTTTTCTGTAGTTGCAACTTTTGCAGCGAGGTCGGCTATTTCATTTCCGTAGATTGTTATTAGTATTATTATAATTACTCTATTAAAAATTTCGTTCAGTTTAATATACCGTTCATATATGTTTATACTTTGCTATCCCCAATCGAGTTTTCTTATAACTGTAAACATTTCACTCTTCCAAATTCACAATACCTATAAAAACAAATGTCAAATCGTACAAAGTACAGACAAAGAACAAAGAAACTAGATCCTGCACCAGAAAAAGACCTCTTTATCGAAGTAGCAATATAAAAATCCTCCAAAGCAGCATCTTTCGGTAATCCAGGAACTCGGAAAGTGGACTTCGCATCTCGCGTACCAATTAGATATATCATACTCAGAATGGCCACCGGAAACAAATAGCAGAATACCCGGAGGGCAATCTGCGGCTACACGTAGCTATCGTTCACTCCTTTGCTCGAACTCCGGGGGCAGTACGCCAAGAAACTTGGCTTTGCAAAAACTTTCCTGGAGAACCATTACGCGGTAATTATCGAGGGTTGGAATAGGGGTGGAGGTGTCTCTTCCGCAGCGAGATTATCCGAAAAAAATAACGGGGCGAATTATCGCGGACACCGCTACGCATAGTGTACGCGAATTATGGCCCGGCCGTGATAAGCTTTATCGAGGCCGTATGAAATTTTTATTTTCAATGTTATAAAGGAGTCGGCGAGGGGAACGCGGGGTTGGACGGTAGCCGCGTGACCGCGAAACGCGCAATATCTGCTGGCCGCCGTCACGTTTCGGGGATTTATCAGTGCCGGGTTGACAGGGAAAATAATGAAGTCGGTGTCGCGAAACTCGACCAGCGCCGTATGTTCACTGGCCGCGGGAAAGTGGCCATTTTTGCGCCCCCAACGTCCTGCATCTACATATTTAAATCGGACACGTATCGACGTCTGCAATTCGGGCCCCGAAAACATCCATTACGCCGCGATACAGACGACAGACGCTTAACACATAAATTTCTTTCCGGAAACAATAGAGGGTCATGCTAATTCGCTATGAAATGGATTTTCGCTGATGTTGAGAAATTTCAGAACAGGGATTTATGATGTTACGCGCTCTGCTTTGCTCATGCGACTGACAATTCGTGATATCGTATTGAATCGATTTCTACTATCACTATTCATTTATGACTCATAGCAATGTTAACGAATAACGTTAACCGTATTTTGTGAAAATGACTGCCACGTTTTTTTCTATTTTAACATAATTAGCTGAATAGTTTAGTAAATAATACTTAATGTAATTATTTACATTACGACCGACTCACCCATTTTGACGAAATTTACACGATATCCAGAACATTGCTGTGTAGCTCTTTTAAAGTTGATTCGAAACGCTTGAATATTTTTGAGCTCTTAGAAGGATTAGTTTGCCATATGTCTGAGTATAAACGAAATTTTGTTTACCACATTATTTGTTTAAATATCGCGTTAGTTTGAAACGTGCTTGAATTTCGCGATTATCGCGATCTATATTCGTTGGTGACCTCCTCGATATTATTCTTCCGAGGAGCCAAATAACCAACAATAGTTCAAGTAAAAACAGCGTGACTTTCTGGCTACCAGCTAATGTCAGCTGATAAACGGCGATCGGTAGATCAACGTGCAAAACGTTCAAATCAAACTCGTGTCGCAAAGGTATGAAGGGACAAAGAGGACAACATACAAACATACGTTGAACAGAGACAGGCGAATGAGAGAGAGACAGCGCCGCGTAGCGGATCAGCTGAGACTCTCTCGCGACGTTCGTCGCCGCTGGCCAGTTCGCGTAGTCACTTGCTCACGAGACGTGCGAGGAGTAACTCGCTCACGAATCGTGCTAGCGAGCACTTGCTATTGAAGCGCGCTAGCGATCACTTGCCTTACAAGTCTTTGCAGCGGAAAAAGTTCTCCAGTCGAGCTGTTGGATATTTGTATCAAGTATTTGACGGCGAGCTTTGGCACGACTGTGCGACCTGAACTTAGCTCGTTACGAGATCGTTCTCCTCGCTATCGAAGAACCAAGCCCACCCAAGAGTTATTAAACTCTGGATTTACTGAGTTTTTACAACAACTAATTCGTAATCCACTCTCCAGCCGAGCTGTCGAATCCTTGTATCAAGTATTTGACGGCGAGCTTTGGCACGACTGTGCGAACGGAACCGATCTCGTTCACGAGATCGTTCCACACGCTGTAAGAGAGCCATAAAACAATAGCGACATAAATAAATCGATCTCTGGAATTTCCGAGATTCGTACAAACATAATCGTGCACAGTTGCGATAGCTGCTTAGACATATCTAACGTGGCTATTGCTCCAACGCACAACAAGTGTATTTCGGTGTGGTTGACGCGAGATTCGTGTTCGTTCCCTGAATTCACTGATCGCCGGGAATCGTGTTTTCCGATTCCGTACGGCCACCCGTGTAACACGGAGGACACTCTTTCCGAGTTCTGTTCTTGCAATACGTCCTGGCATACGCTTTGACGTCCCAGCGGAGCAGATACCGAGACTCGGATTGTGACCGTCAATTTCCCTTACGCCATTGCCTTTTCTACGGAATTCGCATATTATACGGTGTCGGAATTGACTGGTCCAGCCACAGGTCATGCAGGTAAGGCCTAGCGCGTCCCCCCCCCCCCCCCCCTCCTCTGAGTGAGCGAGCGCGGCACAGCTAGGCAGGCTTGACCCGGTTTAACCGATATAGTCGCACCTGCCATACCCGCCGTCGTCAATACGACGGAGATAGTATTCCGAGTGGGGATAGTGACTGGTTGAACACGCTTTAAATATACGCCGCTTCTATTGTGCGCAGATAGTCGATCTTGTGCGTGTAAGTGGTGAGTTGGACCACGTCTTCCACCGAGATTTCTATAGCCGCGTAACGTATTGAGTCACTCGCGAGCTTTGAATCAAGGTTGTTGAAGCACGGGTTAATTCGGCTGGATTATCGAACTTGGAGCCTTACAACCTCCTTGTGAGATTAACCGCCACCTTTACGCTGACGCCCACGCAGTAGAACATACAGTCCACTAACTCTGCGTTTTGAGCAGATTGGCTGTATTCCCCCTCCTTCGATAGCGATTATCGCAGTCAGGAGCGTACGGGAAACAGCGTCTCGAACGGATACGTACCGTATCGAATAGGTGTTTTCACATCTTCCTACGCCAACGTCGCTAGGCGTACCAGGGACGACCCGGAGGAGAACGGAGGGCCTGCAGACCGCAATCATCCACGGGGATTATTTGATTGAAATAAACGGCCCACCATTAGGTGGGTCACTATCAATATAACCTCGCTGTACAAAAAATTTACTTTCCCTCACACTCCTATCTCCTCATATTAGAGCCACCGTTGAAAAGTCGTTGAATTGTATTATACAGTCCACCTTTTTAACATTATTATTGCGTAAATTTATTCTTTTCGTTGCCTTCAACGTTTGTTTTTAATGTTCTACAAAATTCGTAGTCTTATATAATTTAAATTGTTATAATTACAGATTCTTTCACTTATATGTTTACAATCTCTATTTTTATCTTTTTTTAAAGTGCTTTCTGATGTATCATGCTACCTGCAAACATGTAAATATAAATGTTGAACGAGAAGATCGTAAATCAGGGATGGGCATTTTTGTCTCAATTGAGACAAAACCGTCCCTACCATAGCGCCCACTGTCCCCCACCAGCATCAATCGTTACCATAGAGGAAAGAAGTGCTTCGCCCGTCGCGAACAGTGCGCAGGCCTCGCGCATGAAAGAGAGGTGGGTGGGAGAAGCAGGCGTTTGAAGGGCTCCACCCGTGCCCATGCCTGTCGTAAATCATGTGATGTAAATTCATCTTATCTATTCTTATCTAAAAATTTTATAATTGTTGTCTTATGCAGTTTACATCTCGTGGAAAACTTTGAAATAATATAATAATGACTTGTCACCTAATCCTTGTAGCTCTAATTGTAAGTATAGAAACAGAACTTTAAAAGATAAATTTCCGGTAGACTTAATATTTCTAATTGTGTACCCACAGGTAGGTCAGCGAATCATGTGAAACAGTGTTCTTCATTACAGAAAAATTCCTTTGAGCATATTTATGAAATTAAAGAAACATGTTTTTAACATTTAATTAAATTCCTTCAATGTTTCATCCACTGTTCAGCTGAAATTGTCTTCAACACTTTCTTTACGCTTTCTGATTTGGATGAAACTTTCACAGAATGTCGATCTCTACAAAATATTCGACAGATCTTTTTTGCGGTGACTGTCATTCATTTTCAGGAAATAAAAATAGTTTTTATTTATGAATTCATTTGCTTGAAGAATATATTAAAGCACTAGATCTTTTAGCAATATCGTATACACCAGGGATGTGCATTTTTTTCTCACTTAAGACAGAACCGTCCCCACCATAACACCCACTGTCCCCCACCAGCATCCGCCGTTACCATAGAGGAAGGAAGTGCTTCGCCCGTTGCGAACAGTGCGCAGGCCTCGCGCATGAAAGAGAGGTTGGTGGGAGAAGCAGGCGTTTGAAGGGTCCCTGCCGTGCCCATCACTGGTGTACACTGTTAGTTCATCCTTTGTTCAGCAATGTTTATTGTATAATAGTAAGAAATGTATGTACTACATACATCCTCTGTGAAGATTAATTAAAACTATACATGGAAAAATGTTATACAAGAAATTACAAAAAGATCTCTTTAATAATACGACTATTTCAGAGGCAAATTCGATTGAAGGCACGAAAATAATTTTGTTTAAAATGTAAAAGTAAAGAAAGCAGTTTCAGCTAAAGTGAATATGATACAATTACGAACAATGTATTTGGAAATTGAAACAATAAGTGATCGAGATAAAGTACAGAGTTATAAAAAATCTTGCGATGAGGAGAACCCTATAAAATTGAATACATTCGTTCTACCGACTATAAAGATGGAGGATCTTTAATTGCGCGTTCGCAATGTGCTATTGATGAGTTTGTTCGACATGAAACTCTCTAATGAACAACGATTCAGTAACGAAAGAGCTCGGGCGATATAGACAAAGTCATGAAATAATTTACACGGACCACAACTCGGTACGTTATTTTACATTAACGTTGTGCGCGAAAATATGCTAGACGTCACCCTTCTAGTATTAGCCGCACGTCATTGAGTGCATAGTCACTTTCGGCGAAAGTAGGCAACTAATTTATACGTTTTCTGGTATCAAAAGTTTGCTATAAATTAGGAGCGAAATACGCGCTTCGTGTAATAAACAGATAATTAATAAATATTGTATATTCAACAGGAAGGCAAACATTATCAGCAACGAATATAATTCGCAGAATAATGATGCAAACATTCATCGGTTATAATTAATTCGTTAATAATTTAGTTTACCACCGCGTTATGCTCTTCAATCATTTAATACTATTCCAATTATAATGCTGTACATTGTTTTTTATTTTAAACATCTTTGAAAAGTAGTATCTGGAGGAAGAAGAATTTACTACAATCACTAAAGGTTTGAAAAATGAAAATGCAAGCAGTATTTCTCATGTACATATATTATAAATAAAATATGGATGATCATACTCGAAAGAAGCTATAATTGAGTTTATAGCTACCGAAAATACAGAAAGTTTCAGTTTCTTCGTCAAAGATTTCAGTAAAATGAAATTGAAAAATTACTATTATACATCAAGTTTTATTACAGGTTCCATATAATTATCAAAAATTCCATAGTTTTATTATCAACTTATTATAGAAAAACAAGTACAAAAAGACCAAGAATTTATCAGTAATAATATTAATCGAAAATTCTAAGACTGCAGAAACAAGACATAGGAACTAAATAAAAATGGATTATATCTCAGGACCATTTTAATAAATTGAATATAATGTAATGGTATCCTTAAATTCTTCTAATATTTTTACTGTTTTGTATTTCACCTACCTGTTTTGTCATAAATATACAAAATGTATTTTATGTATTTATTAATATAGTGGTATTTTGTCATAATTTATGATGTCGTAGAACACACTGTTAAAGACACTGTATTGTATAACACTGATCCTAAAAGTAGTTGAACAGTGAACTTCCAATTCTCGAGAAATTGTCAATATTTGTACAATAATAACTTCGTCAAAACAAATAGTACAATAATACAGTTAGACTTGTTTTAAAGCTCTAAGCCACTACATACGCTGACCATCATTCATTTTTTTCTAGGATATTTTTGCACGATATAGCAGGTGGAAAACTAAGGACAAGTGTTTGGTAAAAAATACTATAAATTGAGTCATCTGTAAAAGCAATCAAAAACTTTTTTCTGGATGAATCTATTACAGATTTGAAGATTGAGTGTTCTTCTTTATAACGACTGCTTAAAACTTCATCTACAATTTTTTAGGGCTGTTTTGTAGAACAAAAATAACGAACAACATTGGTCATATGTAAGGCCTTCAGGGTGTACTTTATATTATTGCAAATATGATAGAACACCTTGCATTCAAACCTCAATAAATCGATTAGAAACAATCGTGGATCAAGTTTCAAGCATTCGTTTTAAAGCGTCAGCTTTAATCTTTAATTCTACTCTGGTTTTAGTCACGACAACAATTTTTCAATGATTTTACAGATGCTTGAATATGTAGTATTTTGGGCCACAAAGCGTCTTCAGTTTCTCAGTCGCTGTATCATGAAAAAAGTCTTAGACAAAAATGAACGATGGATTACGATAGCAAAGCTTTAAAATGAGTCCAGGTATATCGTTGAACTATTTTTTTTAACGAAATTATCACAGTTTATATTGTGGTTATAATAAAGTTTATTATATTAACAGTGTGGAAAATAGTAATGTGATAAAAGGGATAGCGGTATGAAAGATTGATGTAACGATAAACAACAGAACAGAGGAATTGGAACAAATCGATATAACACGAACATTGGATGAAGAACACAGAATAAACCATCAAAGATTGGTTTTGGCAAGGAGCATCAACCACCTGACATTCGTAATCTTTAACAGTTTAAATATCGAAAAATTCTCGACAACGGGACATTTAGTATTTAAATACTTTTTGAATCTACACACAATATTTTTAATTGTATCTTTCACATAAAGTACCTAGTGTTTATTAATTATTGACACGATGCAAGAAGGAAGTGTACAATATCACTAGACAACATCAATTTAGCCACAAAGAACATGTATATACAGGGTGTTTCGTCTAAAACAGGACACCTAAATACTTCTTCTACCTCTGAAAATACAAAAAATGTTTCTAACGTAATCTAAATGGTTTCAAAAGACGAATCAGATGGAAGAATCGCTTTTTATAAATTGTAATGTTTTAATCTTTTTTTTCAAGGTCACTCGTGCTTTTTTACATATATATATATATATATATATATATATATACATTTTTTGTTGTTGTATGTTATAGCAAACATTACTGTGCATTCATCCATGTTTAATAGCACGATCTTGAAATGACCGTGAACACTAAAATTTGCTAAATAATTTAGAACTTACTTTCAGCGACATCTCAGATTTCAACGGTAACAGAAATTCGACCATGAACTTGAACTTGTAAATAAACACATTTTATCATTCCTCTGTGTACATAGCGAGTGAGAGGGATATGAATTTAAGAGTTTGTTCACTGCTAGATTTCTCAGTGTATCGACAAGCGATCCATAATGCGTTATTCAGAACAGGAGAAAATTCAAATGGTTTTAATTTACGGTGAAGCTAGAGAGTGTCTAAGAGAAGCAATACGAATTTACAAAGACAGATTTCCAGAACGTTCTTGTCCATCACGTTGTGCATACTTAAGTATTGTTAAAACATTTTGTGAGACTGGTAGTATCAACAGAAGCATTCGTGTGAGACGTAAGACTGTTACTCGTGAAACAAATGTGAACAATATCATCGCTAAAGTTAATCAAAACTCGCATGTTAGTACAAGGCAACTTGGTCGTGAAATCGGTATTAGTATGACAAGCATATTCCGGATTCAGCATTCACAAAAATTTCATCCTTTCCATTTATCTCTTCACTAAGAGCTCCATGGAAGAGTCTTTGAAAACCGCGTACACTTTTCGCAATGGGGTTTTCGAAAGAGCTGTACAATCTGTCGTTTTTCACCTCACGAAATGTATCACAACGGAAGGACATCATTTCGAACATTTATTGCAGTAATAAATGTGATTATTTACAAGTTCAAGTTCATGGTCGAATTTCTGTTACCGTTGAAATCTGAAATGTCGCTGAAAATAAGTTTTGCATTAATTAGCAAATGTTAGTGTTCACGGTCATTTCAAGATCGTGCTATTAAACATGTATGAATGCACAATAAAAAAATGTGTGTATATATATTGTGCATATATGTGTGTGTATTAGTAACTTAGTAAGTGTGTATATATTAGAAACATTTTTTGCATTTTCAGAGGTACAGAAGATATTTAGGTGTCCTGTTTTAGACGAAACAGCCTGTATATGTATGTCCTCATAGACTTTCGTGTGCAGAACACGAATCCAAAAGCCGTTTGTCGCCATCAAACATTCAACTTTCATAGTTTTTTCTGATTCAACCGAGAAAGCTAGACGAATAATTCTTACGTAGACAAATTTTGTAGGCTCTCCCAAATATGACTGTATTCTTTATAATATTATAAAGTTTAAACATGTGTAAAAAATGTTTGATGCCGAAGAGACAACCAATTCGCACGATTTTATGGGATCATTTGTCAATGTCACACAAAAAATAAGGGTCTACCCTGGAATCAAATAACATCGCGGGATAGCTAGAGCTTCCACCTTTTAGAATCGGCCTTTAGAGTTTGAAAAACATTTTTCATTTTCGAGATACAATTCAAAATAGGTCCGCATGTAACGAAGTTTGGTCAATAGTACTCATTGACGGTGAGGCCGCCGTGCGGTGCGATGCCCGAGCGCCACTGACCCAACGGTATTAAACATTTTTTACACATGTTGAAATGTTTATAATATTATATAAAAATACAATCATATTTGGGAGAGTCTACAGAATTTTTCCACGTAAGGATCATTCGTCTAGCTTTTTCGGTTGACGAATAAAAAATTCTAAAAGATGAATTTTTGACTTTTTCCCAAAATAAAATTTCTCAAAAACTGAGGTTGGTGGTGACAAACGGCTTTCGGATTCGTGTTCTGCACACGAAAGTCTATAAGGTCGTATTCCACGCAACTGGAACAGGCTGTACCTCCTGAACGGTTGGGAATAGAAGAAGATATTGTAAGTCAAAGTTAAATGGTATCAGACGATGCATTTATATGATTCATATGTATGTAACTATGTGCACTTTTGTGCATCGGTACATCAGCAAAATGCCTCTGTCACTCTTTTTTAAGTAGAAACCTATATTTTTGACTGCACCAATTAATGCAGTCCCTTGTACTCTATATAAAAGTATTAATGACCTAAACTTATTCATTAGGACGTTATCGTAAATAAAAGCATCACGTGATACTCCAGAAAACTTGCCGACAGACCGAAATCATTCACAAATCTACAACAATCTTAGCTTCAATAACGTCCTAACAAATAAGTTTAGGAAGTAAGTATGTTAGTACTTTTATGTAGAGCACAAAAAGTGCATCGAATTTTGCAGTCAAAAACATAGGTTTGTATTTTTCCGATGCACGGATGCACAAAAGTGCATAAAATTAGTTGCATATTATGCACCGTCTGTTTAGGCGGTACAGTATGTTTCAGTTGCGTAGGACACCCTGTATAAATGTTTTCTGTGACAAAAAAAAGAGTTTAATGTCGTTCACCAGTCTAATTGAACAGAATATAAGGAGTTAGGGCGCCACACGGCGAAGATCATGAATGCGCAGTTTACTTGGATTACTCGACCCAATAAATCACATTCATCCACCATTTTATTACTCCCGAGAACGTTTGTTCTTTCTTGCTCGGCGGTGCAGTAAATTTTGTCATTTCTCCTTCGTTCGCGTGTTTCCCAAGAAAACGTAGAAAAGAGGAAGAATGTGGAAGGAATTATACTCGTTGATAGCGCGAACATGGTTCTCGCGTGCGTTTTTCGTGCCGCAATAAAATTTCGTTCCCGCGGCATCCATTTTCTCGGGAGCCGACGAATTTATCGAATTCATTCTATCGATGACTCGCAGACCTGGCGCGAAATTACCGAGGGAAAATTCATCGTCCAAATAAATCAACCCGTCGAAAACGTAAATTTAATTCAACGCACCGGGTCCGGAGTTAACGCTGCTTTTATTAAATTTGGAACAACAACCTCGCCACGCGAAGTTAATGCCGCAACAGACGAAAGTTCCGTTTCATTTACAGGAAGTTTTCCTGTTTCGTTTCGACGTTGACAATACGGTGCACGTAAAGACGTGGTTTGTGTTCATGTTTCCACATTTTTGTTACAGTTCGCGTAAAAAACGGCCATTTAGAAACGGTTATGCCAAACTTTCGGCACATTCGCCGTAAAATAAAGGAAACACATCTCGTAAACGAGAGCCTAACGATCGTCTGTTCGCCACTTTCTGAATTTAGAACGTAATTTCGGTACTTCATTTGTTTTACTTATATGGGCTACTTAACATTCTCTCGGCTGGAACAGCGGCCGCAAAAGTATCGTAATGTTGCAGCCATTTTTTACCAAAACTGGAAACGAAAAATCGTTAATATAAATAATGTAGTAGATATAAATGTTCAAATCAGGACCGATACTGAAATATAAATATAATATGAACTACAAATTTTTATTCATATTATACAGGATGATCGGTAACTGATGGTACAACCATAGAGAGGGTAATTCTAGATTAAACAATAATTCGAAAATATGCAATAACATTTTCTCATACGCGGCTTTGTTTTCGAGAAAATAGAGCTTTAAAAATAGACGAACATGCGTGCTATTGAACAGCAATCGTCTGACACGTGTTTGTCCATGATCTGTCGGTTCTAGTAAGAAATGCAAAGTACACGAACTTGACTTGATTTTTAAAATCGATTTTCTCAAAAACGAATGCTCGTATGAAAAAATTTTATTCTGCAGTTTTGACTTAATTTTTTATGAAAAATCACCCGATTTTCGTTTGTACCACCAGTTACCAATCACGCTGTATATTCATGGATAAATACACAGAAACAGGTATTGGATAAGAAAATTCGTAATAATTTGAAGTTTGATCAAATATAAAAAATAAAACTAAAAGAATGATGATGTAAAGAATCAATAAAATGTTTGATACATAATTTTTGTACAACAAATATCGTATATACCGGAAACGTAGTTACAGAACACCAGTTCATAGACAAAGATTTGAAAAGCAATTATCCGAAAGCTGTGCACCTTCAGTTTCTGCAACTGCCGGCTCCACAGGTGCCATTAAATGGTCGTAAAATAATGTTTCGTCCTATCATTAATTGTGGAACTTGGCTCCGTAATTTTCATCGACAGCGTGCGCGTAACTCGGATACAAGCGGCGTTTTACCGTTCGGAATCAAGTTTACGAAGCGTCTATTAAAGTCGCCAATAAATCCGCGCGAATTTCTGGATTTTTCACGTGGAAGTACCGCCATATTTTCGCGGGTACGCGCGGAAAAACAAGTTTTACGGTGCAATATATTTAGAACCGATACCGAAACGCGTGTCACGGTATTTTCATTTTACACGCGCTGGCTGCGCGTCGTAAAAGGATAAACTCGCAGCTCGAGGGACGTCCAGCAAATGAATGTAAGAAACCGCCACCCCCGGTTCGCCGTCCCCTGGCCTCTCCCATCTCGCGGTTACTGCCAGCGCAACGGTTTTTACGGCCACGGTTATTACAAACAGAAACTCCTGTTAACCTTTTTTATTTAAAAAAATCTCCGGAAAGTTTCACGCGAACGTGCGCTATCTTGCGGCGCCCTGAGCACACTTTAGAACCCCTACTTGCGGAGGGGAAAAAATATCGAGGGTGCGGGGGTAGACCACCGAGTTTGCTACCCGGTACGCACGCAGTCACCCGGCCTAGGCCAATAAAATGCCTCGGGGGCATCTTTTTTACGAGCCTTCCCTGGAGTGACATGTGCGACGACCAACGAGATTTTTCCTCCCTTATTACCGACAACCCCCGCTGCGACCGCGTTTTAAGGCCGTCACGGTAAATCGCGATATTGAATATACTCGCAAACACCGATGATGCGTTCTTGTCCTCTCTTTCATATTTTTTTCTTTTTACGAGAGCCAGGAAGGCCAGCATGCGCGGCGCACTGCGATGGTTTTTTATTTTAGACTTTTGCATGGAGTTTTTAGGGACACTTTTTAACAGGTGTTCTAAAAAATTCTCGACCTTTTATCATCCAGTTTTCAGCAATTCGGGTTGATGAACCTGGGCTAGCCAGTTCGGATCTATGTTTTTAATTCCCGGGAATTTTAGGGTAAGTACGAGTATTATCGAGGTATGACTGTGCAATGCCGTGTTCTCGCTGAATTAATTATTTATTTATAAAAGATGTTAATTTTTGAGAATCAATTGAATTTCCCATTTACATTTAATCATTTTAAGTTTATGATATTCTGTATTTTGAAATATTATTGTAAAGTATGTATTGAAAAGTAAAGTCTTCTCGTACTAAATATTAATGTCATTCATTTCTTTCACACCAAATTATAATATAGATTCATGTCATCAATATGCAGCCACTGTATAATAAATATAAATAAACAAATATAAATTTTCCTTTTCATGGAGAACATTATTGACAACAAACTACTTCTAATTGTAAAAGTTAAGAAATAAATCATAAGGCAAGTGGTTAATAATATACACACTGTTTTTATGTTAAGTATTCTAGTGACAGTTATTCCATTCTATGGTTTGATTAATAAATCAGTTCATTGTTTAGATAATGTCTGAATCATACAAATGCATGCGCATGATTAAATGTATGTTAATGTTATATATTATAATTTACTGTGTAATAAATAGACTACAGGTCTTTATGCAAATTTCAACTTCGATGGATTATTTTATTGAAACCAGAATGAACTGGAATATTCTTTATGGTAAGAATAGAGTTGATATGTCGTCAATATTTGTTACTCCATATGTTATTTTGTATTTTAAATATTATAAATGCATAAACATCCGCGGTATAGTAGTAATCATAAAGAAGATGAAACGTTTTCTACTGGAAATATAATAAATTAATTATAGATGAAAGTGTGATAAATAAATATTTCCATAACCTCTTGTACTACGATTTATTTTAAGGTTACGAAGATTAAAACCATTTTGTCGCTCATAGTTCGTTAGAAGAAAAAGAAAATTTATATGTCTCGTGTGTCAATATATTCTGCAATGTCTACACATCGACAGCAACAATATAAAATTTCATTTCAATTTAATGGAAATTAATAAAGGCCATATTTATTAAATTCTTTTCGAAATCCTCAGCTCGAGCTAGACTCAATATTATAGTACAACGGGTTAAAATTATTTTAAAAAATAATTTATTTATTTTTTACTTATATTTCTTTAGGGACATTCCTGCCATTTAATTTAAGGTACGTTTAATTTATGTTGTTTATTTAATTATATGTTGTTTGTGTGAAGTTCATTTTAAGCATATGTGCGCTGCTGTATATTTTTACTCTCTGAATAACTCTCGAACCCGTAAATTCTACTCGTAAAGTTTGATTGAAAAGAATATTAGGTAGACGAATTGATTCTGGATCCAGTTAGCATATTCATGAACGCGCACTGTCGCACACATTACCATCAACCCCGGCTGTCTATCAAAACTGTTTGCATTGCTGTTCAATGACTCTTTAAATCCGCTTTTAAAGATGCTTTAAATCCAATTGAAATAATTGTACCTATTCGTAGAGAGAAAATTAAAATGCAGTCGATCAATTTCTGCCACCTTGCTGACGGTTGGGAAAATTGGTATTTTTAAAGGAAACTGAATTCGTTATGTTGCAAGTATTAACTTATCTTTTAGTCGGATAAATGACCATTAATTTCACTCAGCTGTTTGATCAGGCAGAGGATTGAACTTGTGAATTTCTCTCGAATGTAAATAAATAAATAACCGTATATTTAAGATAATATGATACATTAAATTGTTTACTGGTATAACACGAAATCAGTATCAATATTAACCATATTTTTCACATATTCATATTCATATTTGTCACATAGATCTGTTACATTTCGATTAACAAAATCAAGCAAACAAAAATTTTAAATATTTTCTGAATAACGATTCATTTATTAGTTAATATTGGATCGATTCTAAAGGGAGGAACGATTTTAAATATATTTACTAGAAAATATGAATAAAAATGTATTCGATCGTACGAAAATCTACAAAGAGGCATATTGAATAATATCATTAATGATATCATGATTGAATTTTAAAAGCCTTCCCTCGATGTCGTAATAAATTCATTCGATTTTGTATTTCTAAATTATTTGTGATAAATGTATAAATATAATATAATCCAATATAATTTTAATACAAGCAATAAAAACGTAACATTATTATGATAAATATATAAATTTATTTATGATATTTATGATGAATGAATGTAAGACACGTCATTGTTTTTCAGAATCCGACCAATTCCATTTAACAAATTATTCAACGTGTGTATGTAATCTTTTTGCTTTTTCTTGAACATTTGAAATTTGTTAGATGTGTATTAGACTTTTCTCAATCGAGTGAAGATGTTATTAAAACGAACTCGGAAAAGCTTCCAAACCATTTATAAATTCCAAATTTATTTACTCGCTGATTTCGTTCATTGTCTCCGAAAATTCAGCGAAACCAGATTCGCGGGATAGGTATATTTACTCTAAATTGATTACCTACAACGCCGCCCTCCGTAACGTCCTAGAAAACGATTAAATCAACGTTAATCGAGTCACGATACGGGCTTGATTGTAGGTCGCCCTCGTCAGAATCGAATATCCCGATAACGCAACGTGATTTCCATCGATCGATCTTCAGACTCGCGGTTCCATTTCCTGCCGACGCATCCTGCGGAAGACGGCGTGGACGAAAAATCGGCGGACTAATTAAGCGGCGAGTAATAACGATCCCGATGCCTGGTCGATTGCACGCGGCTGCTTTGTCAGTCTGGGGATTGGAGCGTCAGTGGCCGGGAATAAAGGGGATGGCAATCGGGGAGGACCAACGAATGGCAGCGGGAGGGAACGGCGAGTACGCGAATGATAATTAACCGCTTCGCAAATACGCTCAGCTTTGGCGCATTTCATAAGCCAAAAACCTGGATACTGAATTCGATGGTTCAAAGTAAAGCAAACAGCGCGACGCGGCCGCGGTACCGGAACTCGCGTAATGAACGTTTCGGACTCATTGCTGCATATGCCGACTACTAAATTGCAGCGATTAATACACAACAGCGACAATCATCGATTTTGACACATACATTTGTCGACGACATTACTTCCGGCTATCCTTGCCACTATTTTGTTTTCTACGGTGCACTTAGCAAGTGGTGAGGAAATGTCATAATTTGACATACAGTGACTCACACGAGTATTCGTACACTTTTTAACCCTTTGCGGACGAGAATTATGGTAACGTACTTATCGACGGTTCGAATGTACAATTTTCCTTGGGAAATGAAATGGTGTACTGAAAGTTACGCATAAGAATTAAATGAAGGAGCAAGTGTTGTGTTTGGTGTTTTTTGAGAGTAATAATTTTTTAAAAAGTAATTTTTAGTCACGGAGTAGCAATTTTACTTGGGCGACTGTCTGCAGACGCGCGTCCGCAAAGAGTTAATCACTTCGTTCCCTGGGACGTGTTATGTCGCGACGATTATTATGTTTGCATAAGGTCACAGACGTATCATCTCGCTACGCAATGCCGCTTGTGTGATGCCACGGACGTGTTATCCCGCGACGCGATACCATTTGTGCAATGCCACAGACGAGTAAAAGCGCGGCTTCTGATTTTATTTTGAGTTTTTGAATTATACATACAATTTTTTGAATTATATCACACAGAAGAATAATAAAGTCCAGTTATCCTGGAAACAATATGTTTTTCTTTTCCTATACCATTTCCGGAATTAACACTCTTTGGAATTAAAGATCTTAATTCAGTAATGAAGCACGCGAGTTGTGTCGTCTGTGAATTCGAACGAACAATATCGCGTCGCGGGATAACGCGTCCTTAGGATCGCACAAGCGGCATTGCGTCGCGAGATGACTCGCCTGTGACCTTATACAAACAGTATCGGCGTCATGACATAACACGTCCTACAGAAGGAAGTGGTTGAGCGAGGATACCATTCTTTCAAAGTGGATGAAACGACTGGAGTTGAATGTTTTCGAAATTAGGCAATTAATTAACTAAATAACGTAGAAAAGAAAACTTTTGTGTAAGACGTCGCGTAGCCTGCAGGGACGAAACGCATGCAGCGGGACCGTAGCCCGAGGAATGGACCCTTAGCACGAGACGAGCGGCGGCTATTGCCCGCGCAACGAGTAGTGTTGGGATATGGTGCAACATTTCTCGCTCATGCGCGGCCAAGACAGTAACGTAACTATATCTTGATGACGAGGTAGTGGATCCCTGAGACAGTTATATTGGCGGGAATGTATCGAAACAATCTGTTCCGGATAAAAAGACTTCAGGACGTGTCCTCCGAGTTACAAAATATACACAAATACATATGTTATACATTCATTTTTCAGAATCAAATCATACCAATTTTTTAAAACTCTGCTGGGTGCTCAAGGTACCCCATTTTATCGAGAATCTTACTTTACTGAGGCCAAAATCGCCGCGCATGCGCGAGAAATGTTGCACCATATCCCAACACTGGCAACGAGAGTTGGCACAGAGAAACTTGTGGGTACCACGTGATGCTCCCACTACACGCTACACGTCTTCCGCGATTGGCCGAATCGCTTGACGAAGACAGCAAACGAGCGTATTGAGTGTGACTGTAACAGAGAGATGTGGTGACCATGAAGTAAGATGGTGGTGACGCTGAGCGCCTACGTCGACCGTTCCCGCCAATATGTAAGCGTAAGAGTGGGATCCACTGATCAGTGGTGGGATACGCAGCCTTGCGTCAAGAGTGGAGACTCGCCGTTCCCCTTCAACCCAGCTGACGATATTGTGTGCCAACTCTCGTTGCGCGGACAATACCTGCGCTTCGACCCCCCCCCCCCTTCTCGCCAAACCTCGGCCCTGGGACCCTTGACTGCGACGAACAAGGGATGACTCCGAGCAGTCATTCCTGACGGAACTATTGAACTCTCGACTGTAGACCATAGTCTTGTTTACACTATTCGCTGCATTTTCAAACTCAATTTCCTCAAAATAACGAGGCATTAATTTTAAAAAATGTTCTTCTTTTGTTTCAACTTGTTTCTACGTGTAGAATCACTAATCGTCCACTTTTAACATGATTTCGGAAACACCCTATTCGTAAATATTACGAGTTCCATTCGTAATTTCCTTTTTACGTCATCTATTAAAGTAATTATAATAACATCTTAAAAATATCCAAGTCGTTTAACCCACTTTTAAAAAATATCACACGAGTACTAACTTCAATTTCTAAAGTTGTGATTATGATAGTTCGGAAAGATGCGATATGTAACACTGTGTCATGCGAATATGAAAATATAACTTACCTTCGGCTGAGCTCTACAAATTCAACGACAAGAAATATAAATATTAGGATGTTGCATATGAAATGTTCGATTCGTAACAGTAATTTTAAACAAACATAATTTTTCTCTAAACCTATTGATCAAGGTAAGCACGTCCTTCATTTATGAGATTATTTATCATCTCTATTTTTGAGATTCTTCTATCATTGACTGAGAGTGCGTTCATTTGCTATCACATAATGTTGTCAATGTGTTTATCACATCGACTGATATTGAAATGAAATTTATTTAAAAGTAAAGTAATCTGCAAATGATAAACAGTGTGTGTAAAAAGTATTCGTGTATCCTCAAAAATCGATTAATTTTTTTTAAATTGGATCAAAAGGCTTCAGCTTTTTGAGATATTAGAATGATTACGTTTTTATCTGTGTCTCTATTGAAAATTTAAAAGACGCCTTTTGCAGGTTTAAGTAAGTAAATGTTGGTAGTTCATAGCATCTTCATTATAGGCATAGATAACAAAGTTAATAATCGCGACCATTACATTTTTTCTTCACAATTTCGACCAATAGCAATATTTAGAAAAAATTATTTTCACGCTACCTAGTAAACTAATGCTTCTAACATCTGAAAAAAAACTAAAGTAGTTTGGTCCAATTTTAAAGACGTTATACGAGTTTTGAAGTTGTATGAATACTTTTTACAAAGACTGTATGTATCATAAACCTGTAGACCACGGATGGGCAAATTGCCTCAATTGAGGCAAAACCGTCCGCACCGTAGCGCCCTCTGCCCCCTTCCAGCAATCGCGGTACAATGGAGCAACGAAGATACGAGACATCAGCGTCGCAACGAACGTGCGCGCTGCATGAAAGAGAGGTTGGTGGGAGAAACAGGTGTTTGAGGGGCTCCACCCGTGCCCACCACTCCTGTAGACTATACCAATATTTCTTGACACAACATTTGCATTCTGAAATCGGATATTTCATATGCAACGAACTAATACGTAGGTGAGTATACGTAAAATTATAGCACGCTTAGAACGTATAAACGTACAATTTATTTTAAGAATAAACAAAATAATGTTATAAATATTTCTGATTGCGTGTAGAACTGCCCTTATGTTTTAATACCTGTACCATTTTTTGTATGTAATGTTTCGTACAAGTTTCCAAGTGTTGATAGTACACTTTTTTGCTCATGTGTGAACAATTTTCTATTATTGTATACTTCTAATGATAATATGGTATAAACTGTTCCAGATGTTAAGAAAAACTCTAGCATATACAGGGTATTAATCTCATTCACCTAAAGAGATTAGTCAGAATCCAGTTCCATTGTTGACGGGTTCTCCTTTAGTGTCCGTGAACGATATATCTCGCGAAATGTTTGCAACCCACCCGACAAAACAATTCTCTCGAATCTCGCCATTGTTCATTTGCCGCTTTAACTATCTCTAGGTAATGTTTTGCGACTGTGCAATTCAATTTTTTATTCGTAGGACATTTATTGCTGCAGCATAGGACGTCACGTGAAAGCTAAAGTTATAGATGCAACATGAACGTGAAACATCGTGACTGAAATATCACATTGGTGAAAGTTAATTTCAGAAAAATGTCGTCCTTGGTTGCGAAAAACTGATATAGCATCCCAGTTGCTATTAATTATGTAATGTAATATAATCATTGATATAGTGATAAAATACATGGAGAAGTATGAAAGTTGTTATTCATGATTGATTGTAGATTTTATGGAATTTTGACAAAAACGATTAGGTAAAATTTAGTAAATTAGCAAAAGAGTAAACGCATCAAAGGAATTAGAAGCTACCGTGGTAATTAGTTACTAAGCGGCCCTCACCTACTTTTGAACAACTTTTTTCTATACATGTAATAGGGGGTCTCTTCTAGTTTTTGAAATATTTGCAAGCAACTGTTGCCACTACTGCATATGTTTTGCTTGATTTTCGCAAATCCACGCTTTCATCTATATTTCATTATTGATTCTAAAAGGTTTGCTCGTTACAGCTTCTCCCCAGTCCCTACAAGGTGTTTATAAAAATTGTAAACAGATAGCCGGACCAGATTGATACACACGATGTCACGGATCGTACACGCATACGGACAATTCAGTGGAATAGTAGCAACATTTTTTTGCGAATATCTCAGAAACTAAAAGAGACCCTCTACTATATGTTTAGGAAAAAGTTGTTCAAAATGTCTAGCTGCATAAGGTATTTCAGTTTTATCCAAATTGGAGGTCAGGACCGCTTTGTAAATAATTACCGCTAGCGTTACATGATATTGATGTAGACGAATATTAAAGTACACTATTAGGTTGACAATAAATATTGTTAGATTTAAGAATTTGATTGATATTCTAGGAAATTCAATTACAAAAATTACTAAATCTATACAAAGCTTGGTATTATCTCATAAGCATTACTTCAGGTTTCTAAATGATAGTATTAAATCAAGGACCACAACTATATACAAACATAATTTTTGAATGTTTCGAAGGCAAATAGAATATGGAACATTATTATTATTATTTTTGCAGCGAGTTACTAAAATGGCTTCAGTAACCAGTCAACATGATTCGGAAATGGCCAACACAGCGCGTAACGAAATTGACAAAGGATAAAAATAGTAAAGTGCGTCGATGGAGCGTTTGCAAATCATTTTTAAACATCGCGGAGAACGCGTGGACCAGAAAACAGGAACACGTCTGAACTTCTAACACAGCGTGAGCGAACCGAAAGCCCGTCTGGCTCGAAAAAATCACCGGAAACGGTTCGTCCGTTTTGCCAAGCGAGGAAAAAAATTCTACGCATAGTTCTGCCCATTGTCCCGGCTCATAACGAAATTTTTCGCAATGGCGGGAACCAATCGGACGACCGGCTGGCGAAGCACAATTTCGCGTATTTGCCGATTCCTTCGGGCGAAAGCGAAACAAACGTATTCCCCGTGTTTAATCATCTGCCCCGTTATCTCCCTCTTTCCGAGGTCGACCGTGACGCCGCTCGCCGTGCCGGCTGGCGACCATCGAGTTGCTTTGCCCGTTGCATCGTTACAAATCCCCGGAGATAAAAAAAAATGCAAATCAGGCTACTTTTCGGGCCAGACCACACGACCGATTTTTAACGGGCGCCCTTCCAATTTTTATGCGCGCGGCTCGGACCTTGAAATGTTTGTTTGCCACGGATTTCAGAGGGGCGGGAACTTATTCAGATTGGAGAAGAATGGATTTTGATAATGGAAAACGAATAAGACGATAAATATTTTACACCGACGATGAATTTCTACAAATTAAGGGTGCTTTAAAGTGTACATTTAATAAAAAAAACTTTTTGTCCATAGTTTGTACACTCTTTTAGTGTACAACAAAAAATTTTTGTTGCAAATCCTGTTGTGGTGTCATTTATAGAAGTCAGTCATTGCACTGCTTACAAAATGGTGGCCACCATAACTCATTGTAAGATCTTCTGAAATGAGAAAGCGATAGAAATTCTTGAACTTTGTATCAGTGGCTATGCTATGAACCATTGCAGTGTGAGACATAAAATAAAAATGTCAATGTTTGATGCGAGTTTAATAAAAACGTATAAACAAAACGGTCAATTTTACATATAATAGTATGAATACCAAAAACATTGGGGTTCCAAAATTCATCGTATTGGTACATACGATAACCAATAGAACAACGAAGATAATGCCTCAAGAATATTTCGAATCGATTGACAATTTCTTTGTGAACATGGCTAAAGTTTTCAGTCCATATTTGATAGGCAGTGCAGTGACTGCCATTCATAAATAACACCACAATAGGAACCGCAACAACATTTTTGGTATACTAAAAGAGTGTACAAATTAAGGACAAGAAGCTTTTTATAAAATGCATATTTTAAGAAAAAAAACTTCTAGATATCATCTTTATTTTAAATGATTTGATGAGAAAGTTAACTTTAATAGAAAATATATATGCGCATGGATAAACCCGTGGTGTTCACATGGCAATTTCTCCAGAGATTTCATAGTCACTATAAATTGTGTAAGATCAGAACCTTATTATTCAGCTTCCCTTTTTACTCGTATCAATATCGTAAGCGATCGTAAATGCAAATGTACTGACGGAAACGAACACATTAATCATATATTACAGTAATGCAAATTTTACGGTGCTCAAAGGACTAATGAAAAATTTCCACTGGATAATATCACAACTACCCTTCAACACAGAAATGATAATCGCTAAACCTAACATTGTAGCCCGCTCGTATATTTTTCCTTTCATAAAAAAATGTAATTTGAAAACCTAGAGACTTGTATCATAGTAAACTGAAACACTATTTTTATAAATGTATTGTAATCCAACGCACACGTGTAAACATGAATATGTATGCAATCTCTATCGAGAATTTCTAGATAAAAATATGACACGTGTTCGTACCTCTTCGAAGTACATATTTATTACCAATTTTTTGTAAAACTCAAATATTTATTAGCCACATTAATTTTCTAAAACGTGTAAATTTCTCAAATTCAAAACTGCTTAAATTATCAATACTTAAAGTAACAGAAATTATTCAAATATTATTTTTTAGTTAAACACTAAATATTAATATTTTATCATTTTGTACCGTTTTTACAACCAATAGAAGTCTCATGATAAATTATACGAACAAAGTACAGTAAAAAGCGATAAAATGAATGGACAAGCATCATTAATACGTTGAGTGTATTTAATAATCCATAAATAGAAAAACCAATGTTTGTCATAACAATGAATTTTGTAAAATTTTCACATCTCTTAGATCAGAATACAGCTTTATTTATATACATAATATATTGTTGAAAAATTCGATTTTTAAATCTGCTAAAAAATTATATCGGAAAATATTTCTGAGACAAAGGAAAATCTTGAAACGATTTTTCGACGTTTAATATATTATGCCATAATAATATTGTATGTAATACTTAATATGTTAATTAAGGTAATCGATTCGTGAATGCATATCAACATTAATAATGCCGTATTATTTGTATTTCAAAGATGAAAATAATTGTTCTCCATGGAATTGATAATTAAAGTTATCTGGCATGAACACATAAAATGTATACACAATGAATGTGTAACATTAATATTTGAATATATGTATATCTTTGACAAATACACAGACGACAAACACCTACATACGTACTAAATAATTGTTTCTAATGCCGATTTATATGCAAAATAAAAATTGTCTCTATTAATTTCAAGTTACCCAAGCTACAGAGACGTTTATTTCTTTTCTTCATAATTATAATAAAATATGAATAAAACAATAACAAAATAAGATTATTTAGACGTTTTTACCATTTTGTAATGTGATATCTCGATGCACTCGGTTTGTGCAATGAATTTTAACAATTCAAGGCGTGTTATCTAGGAATTTAGGGCATTGACACCCATCTCGCTTCAAATTTTTCTTGTAATAAGTTAAATTGCACTCTCTTAACAGTTTCGTCGCGTAACTGATCTTCGTCTATTAACCTTAACCAAACAATATTGCGTAGATAAACTACCTACCTGCTGAAGGTGCGATCTCACCTGCGATATTGCTGTCTTCGAGGGATAAGCAATGGCTTCCTTCTTTCGTGATTGGAAAGCAGAATGGTACGATAAGGTATCATGTCCCGTTCAATAATGTCGCCTATATCTCGTACGAAAGCTCCCTACCGATAAACCGAAGCTACGTTGCAAAAAAAAGAAGAAGAATCACGGTTTTATTAAACTTATTTCCCGAAAATTAGAACTTTCGAAACATGACTGTTTAATGTTTAATTATTTCCCATATGTATTAATAACTGGATTTAATGGCTATAATTCAATCGTTAATGAAATTCTTGATTACAGTTTGATATAATTAGGAGTAATGTGATTCTGTTCCTAAAATTAGATCCAATAGTACGCACGAATTATATATAAGATTGCCAATAAACTATTCTAAAAATATACTGTACACTCTATTTTGTCACTGTCAAAATATTATTCTCTAAGCAGTAGGCTACTATACATTATTTTAAAATAAAAACATGGTTTGATTAATGTTCAATGAAAATCTGAAAAAATGTGGCGGGTTAACAATTAAATGAATATTGGTCCAACGGACATGCACAAAAAACGGTAATATAATAACAATAATAATATATATAACGTATATGCATGTATACATGGTTCTTATTACAACAATTTCATCATTTCGTTTTCCCTAAACTACCCAAAAAAGTAACCGAAAACGGTAGTCGAATCTGTCTCGTCCGCGCGACGAAAAGTTCCCAGTGAACATGATTTTCGCTTAGGGAAACGCATCGTTGCGTTCGACTCCGTTTCCGGTACGCTTACCGATATAATATGTTTATTTATAATATATTAACATCTTCTTCTCTGGACTCGCGTGCACGCGCAATCGCTTATCTAACGCAATTACAAAAGAAGTTGCCCTAAACCTTTTTTTCCATAACTATTTATGTGTTTCCTTCTCAAGCTATGTAATTTACATCCGGAATCTCCAAAACGAGCACTTCAACGTTACATTCTAAACAAACCTTGTAAAATCTCGAAAAAGAAGAGTGAACGTGCGAAGTATGGGAATCTATTAATCCTACTGGGTTCGCAACATTATTCAAAAGTTATTAATTATGGTTGTTGGTATTTAATATGTAAAACACGAGAATTAATATCCTTAGATATTGATCGAGAACATTTTACCTGGTGACTGAATAATTTACTACAATAAATAAATTACTCGCATTCAGAAGTACGGACACATATTTTCACGTTTCAAATTGTACAGAGCCATCTTTATCAATCAAAGTGAGACACACAAATAACTACAAAATATTCAGTAAATTCCATTGTTCAACAAAAAGCCGACATTTTTCAAAAAGCATTGAGTATTGACGCTTGGTAAATCATTTTTCACACACACAGTATCACCAAGTGATACATACCTACATCCTTACAATAGCACGTGGTAAACTTGTTAACCACTTTAAGAAATATGTTTCCCTTAATGTAACCCTCGTAGTTCAATCTTTAACCACATTTTCCGTCAATCTTTAACCATATTTCCGATAATTAATTATCAAATTTTATGCGCAAAAGATCTTCACAAAAAAAATTAAGAATTTGAACATAACCTATAGACAAAATTCTCAAAGTTATTGAATCTCAATATTCTCATCGATTCCATGTTCTAGAAATTATTGATTTATGTTCCAATAACCCTGTACTCTCAATTGCATAATCACATTTACCTATACATATAATCAGACAAATAGATAAACATGGCAACGATCGCATTCAAATGGCCTTGTATTCGCCACACGAGAGTTAACGGAGCAGATTTCTCAAAGTATGAAGCTTATACAATTTATAATATACAGTGGATCCAAGAAGTATTTGAACAGAAAATAACCATTTCTCGAAAAATTTCCTATATTTACACAATGACAATTTCTTAAAAAATCATTGCACGGCAATAAAGGACTTATTTTAAATTCATAATTCATTATTGATTTTAATCTATAATCTTTTTCATGATGTAGCGAGCAATTCATGACGCATTTTTTTCTCGAAAATGCTGTATCTTCAAACATTTGCGAAAATTTTGAAATTTTCTTTTCACGACTGAAACTACCATAGATTTACAGAATAAAAGTTCCTCGTTCCAACGACACCTTAGAAATTTATGTACGATTTTTTTCAATATCCAGCTATGAATGAGAGCTGTGTCAGCTTCACAGTAATATAAGTTACACCACAAGAAAGGATCCACAAGAAAAAGAATCGTATACAGGAGGCTTTAATCTGCAGGTCTATGGCTGTATCATTTACGAGAAAATTGTTTGAAAGTTTTTGTAGATGATAGCATTTGCGACATTTTCAAAGATAACTGGACCTTCAGTTTCCCATCTGCTACATCATATAAGAATATCTTAGAGCAGAATGATCACTGCTATGCGAAAGTACAGGCTTCCAACTTGAAAACGAGTCTCGTGAGATATGGTTGTGCTATTCGTTTTGATGAAGTTATCAGAATTTAAATATCGACAATTTTTTGGAGACTGGGTAATCTAGAGTTCAAATACTTTTTGGATCCACTGTACCTATATGTACAGGTAGAAATTCGAAAATTAACTCGTACGATATTTCAACCATATTTTGTTTTTAAAGTACATTAGTCTCTTAATCCGTAAAAAATTGTAAAAACGCTACGCAGATTTGCTAAGGTGGAATAAAACTTGTTTTTTTTCGTATGGTATATAATCTTTAGAGGCTCCTTTGGAGATCCCTGGCCTACGTGTACATGTCAGTATCCACGTGTTACTGCGTAATAATACGTGTCGCAGTGGAAGAACGGTAATACGTGTGTACAAGAAGGTGTGGATTAATATTTACAATTGCGTAACCCGAATTTAGGGCGCCTAGGAATGATCGGGAGGGGGGGGGGGTTGATTCTCGCTCGGGTTTTCCCATTGCAGGAGCGTCGATGGATCTAGACTGCTTTCGGGATTGATGATCGATGTTTTACGACTATCGTAGTTCGTTGATGAAAGCTCTTCGATTCGTCCAAAGCATTACGGGAATCGAGAAGCTCTGGAATGCTTGGCAGTATTAGTGGAAACGTTCGGCAATAAAAATTCTTTTTACCCTACAGGATACGATCATTGGATCCCTGAGTCGCCAGTGATAACGACGACCTTTTATTGCACTTATCGGGATGACTTCGCCTTCATTTCGGAAGGAAAAAATCTTTCAGCGACTCAACGGCGAGACAATTCACTGGATAAGTAAGAAATTCACGAGATTTCTTTTAATCTTCATACGACCATCAGAAATAGTCTCGTAAAAGTTCCTAGTTTAATAATTCACCCATTTTTGCTTACACTTTAAATCAATAAATTATACTTCATACATAACGTGACATTTTTAATAAATATATAAGCCGTTTAATGAAAAGATGGTGTAAATCCAAACATTTTATCATAAGATGATGAGGAATTAAGTAAAAGTTAAATAAAACGCAATGATATCGAAGGATGTTACGTTTGTCGTATACAAGCCACTGTTAAAATTCTATTTCAGTTATTTTATGTAATGACGATTAAACCCTTAACTTACACCATTCTTACATTAAAATTCTCATATCTCACAAAGCAGACAGAAAAAGATTAATCATTTTACAGTGTGTAAAGGAATTAAAATGGCGGACTTTCATTCGGGGGGAACGTATGATGGTTATCGAATCGAAAAAAAAACTTTTAAAATGAGACTATCTTGCCGACCTAAGGATCGGGGTCTTAAAACTTTGAAACGCAAAGGTCTTTCATTAGAAAAATTCGTCGAAAAATCTACTGATAAAATTCTCGAAAATTCGAACTCCGTTAAATAGTAACGTGGCAGTACGGTTTCACATTGAGCGCTAAAGTAATTTTCGTTTCCGTAAGTATACAACGCGTTGGCTACGACGAACGAGCAATGATGTTCTGAACACGGGATCGAAGGAACGAACAACAGCCACGAAAACGGGAACATGGGATTAAAATTTTCCTTCGTACTTTTAACTCGAACTGCGAAACTAAGAACTACGAAGTTTCCTCGTTACCAGAGAATTCTTTTAACGATTTATATTTTCCGATGCTTATCGTTTTCTTGGCAAGCTGCTCGATTACTCGGATATAGTTGCGTTTTTATTTACAGAGAAATAAAAATAATATAATTCAACGAGGAATGTGCACCTGCTTGTTGTACAAATATGGCGACGCTGTGAGAGAGATAAAAAATCCCGTCGATCGAGTACCTGTTAACCCTTCTGCAGTATAATAAACTGGTAGAGAAATTTGCATTCTTGTATGGTTTTATATTCTTAACCCTTAAGTGAACCATTGGTGTTGGTGCAGTCCCACTCAAATTTATGCTAATAGTTATTTAATGTATAACTATTAATAATATAATTATTTGTGGATTTAAATGAAATTTCACTGTTTCATTAAGCTTCTATTTACCATCTCGATTTTGAAAGTATATTTTGAAGGTCCACTTAAGGATTAACAAAAGGTAGAATTATCATATGTATTTTTCTGACATTATACAATTATATGTACCAAATTATATTACTTCGATAATTATTTGAGTCGATGTTGCACAATTCGCAGGATTAATATAGTCAGAGATGATTTTTCGTTTTAGTAATTAACATATTGATTAATTCTATTTGATATAATGAAGGGATGTAGGGATTACAGATATTGTTCTTCTGCATTAATATTAATATTATTGATATTATCAATTGTCCTCTCCTTTTATGAAATTCTAAAATATAAAAAAGTTTTAATTACTGTAAGATCGAAGAAAATTATACGATAAGAATTCTGAAAATTAATATGAATACGAATTCTGAAAATTTTTTACATACAACAGGTTCATGAAAATGCACAGTCTCGTCACTTTTGAGAAAGTAACCGAGTTCGTTCGGCTTCGAAACGCATACACGACCAAATAATTCGTCTCATAGCCGGTCCTAAGATGCAAAAGGGTTAACAAAGGTCAGGGAGACAAAAGGGAAGGTTTCCCACGGGAAGGGGTCGCACGATCCGCGGTTTTTTCGCGAGGAAGGAATAAGAGTCTATGCCGGCCCTCTCATAGGGCTTCATTTTCACGGGCGAACAAGCTGAAAAAGAACCGCCGACGACGATGATGGGGAAAAAGCTACGCGACGCTCGATGAGAGAGGAAAAAATGAGAAGTGAAATTTTACGAGCCTTAAACAGCGAGCAGGAACGTAAAGTTGCTTTACGACGTCTCGAGTGAAAGTATCATTATGTGACGGCATGACACGACGACGGTCGTCGAAGGAGAGGAAAAGGCGTCGCGAATTAACTTGCCCGGAAATAAACTGCCGTTACAGGCGCGAGTCTATCGAAAGCTCGGTAAAAACAACGAGTTGTTATGTTAACGAGTTGTATGCGAATCATACGACGGCCATCGACCAACGGGGGGAGACGCAGAAATCGCAACGCGGAAATGCAAACGGCAAATCGAACTCGCGAAATCAACTCGAGGTGTTTCGGTAAACAAGGGAATAAAACGTTGTGCAGTGGAAATGTGGGTCGTTCGATCAACTTTGATCCGAAATTAGTGGCTGGAATCGTTGGATATGGAGTTGTTGCTGAGAACGAATTTGATGCTTGAGAACAATAAAATAATTTTTCTAAATATAGGTACTCTGTATAATATTACTGAACAATTGATAATAATAGATTGAGAGTTGAAACGAAAAAATAATGTACTGTTTACTTAGTAATTACTAGACTGCAGATATTTATGCAATTTAGACATTGCGAACGTCAGTTGAAAATGTCAGAATTTGAACCACTAACACTGTACCAGCGAGTCAGACTCGTGATGAAGATTCTGAACAGAGCATAATAAATGTATGTTATTAGTTTCTTATAAATCGAAATAAAATTGTATTCTGTCATTGTTATTGTACAGTCATTAAAAAAGCATACAGATATACAATACCAAGTCATTAGAGAACATACAGTTATACAATCGATGTACATTTCCTTCGTCTTCTAGGGAATAATAAACTACAAAGAAATTCCGATCAATGCAACCGTAACATAAATCGTAGTACTGATGTCAGATCGGTTAAATCGAGGGGAATACAGTTTACCACCTCCCTGATGACCAGAGTAATATGTAACACGTTGCGCGGCACGTCACGTGACCAGTCTACGGTCTTAGTGGGGAACGTTGGAGTGTGGTCATGGTAGTAGAATGGGATAGTGGAAGGGGAAAAGGAGGAGAGGGTGGGGAAACACCCAACCTAGTTTTGCGTGTTTCACATCACTGAATCGTAGTGCAAGCGGTTAATGTGTGACAAATGCATAAAATCCGCAGTCTAGTAATTGCTTCTCAATAGTATTTCATCTCTTTTAGACTGCAGACTTTCATTGTAGAATATGAATTTCCAGATGTTATTTCAGTATAAACTTATTTTATTCTTGTTAAGTATCAAATTCGTGTCCGACTCAGATTCTGTATATACCGCAAATGGATTAGCAGAAAATTGTTTAACTTATTTAACAATATAACTTATATGTATATCTTAGACGGTATTAAACCGAAAAATCATTTGAAAGATCTACTTTATCAAGAACGTAATGAACAATCATCTCGAAAGATAGTTATTACAAACAGAAGCTGGAATGTAATTAAATTACCCACTATTGTACAGGTGTAAAACAATAATGGTTGAGAAAGTACGTACGTAAAAGAAATGTGCCTTTCATTACTTGTTAGCAACATTGCCATAAAACGCAGAAGAGATGTTTGACGAATGTCTTACCTGGACGACGCAGACACTTTTATAGCCCTTCGATTCAAGGACGATCCTCCAACCCTCTATGACGGATAAAATATGTTCGAAAACCGCAAGAGAAGGTCTCGTAAAACTTCGCGTATAAAAGCGTATCGTTGATCGCAAAATGGTCCCTAAAGATTCCATACTTATCAGTCCGCGTTAAATTCGCCGATGAATTGACAAATGGCTGGGGAAAATCGAATTCTCTTCGACAATACAGTTCGGGGGTCATGAAATTACCATTTTCAATCACTCTAAAATAGGCTAGGTCTTTGTCAATATATACAGTCTGTTCCACTAAATCTGGCCATTTTTTAAAAAGCTATATGATACTAAAAATAAAAAGAATCAATTACAAATTTAATCTTCGCCACTTGCCTTACAATTCAATTCTAAGATTTCAGATTAAAACATATTATACTAGAACCTCGATAGTTCTAGCCTCGTTTATTGCACTGAATTCTCATTCGCTGTCGATCAGCGACTCCCACCACGAGGTGCTCAAGGATCTGGCACACGTGGCGGGGATTGTGGTAGCTACGTAGAAACAAAGGAAGATCGGCACTACGAATCATTAAGATTGGTTTGCCTCTTTCTCTGTACAACCTTGATTTTTGCACGCATTTTCAGTCCCGTTTGGTGCAAGCAGCGAGGTTCCATCGTATTTCATTTCGTCTGACGCTCAAAAATAAAATAACTTGCATTGCATTAAAAGCAGTGTAAAACAGTCAAGTTGCTAGAACATATGTTAGATTATGATGAGACGTTCAAAATAATCGAGTTTGGCGTACGATACCCTCGACATCTCTGAAACTTTATTTTAACCCCTTGCCCTACAACATCGTGTGACGCACGTGATGAAGATTCTGAACAGAATCTAATAAAAATGTATGTAACTAATTTCCTTTAAACTGTAATAAAATTTTATTTTGCTGTTGTCAAGGTACAGCCATTGGCGAACATGCAGACATACAATAGATATACATTTTCTCTTTCTTCTAGGAAATTATGAACTGCAAAGAAGTTCTAATCACTGAAGCCATGAAATACATCGTAAGGCAAGGTACTAACACTAACCGTACCACGACTGGTCAAATCACCGATTACACATGTTTTATTCCATAATTATTGAAATTACAAAGATGCTTCCAGTAGATATTGTTAAATAAATGTCTTCATACAAGTGTATACACAAGTGTATACTGTGTAATTTTGATAAAACAACGTATACCGGGCACATTTTGTCCTCGGTACGGTTAGTGTTAATGAAGAAACGAAATCTCCAATTTTATTATCTCTACTAATTTGCATCGTACTTTGATTCGTAAAATTATTTCTTAAAATGGCAGCCGTATGTAGTTGAACACCCTGTATGCTAAATAATAATTACTTAACGCGTAACAAGCAGTATGTGCAGCAGTATATTCTATTCGGTTCGTAGTATATTATTCTGAATTGTACAAGATGTCAGTTTTGTAGACTTCTCCTACGAACAACAAAAGTCTCGCGACCCATCGTGGCAATTTCTTTGTCCCGGTCTGTGTACCTGTCGAAGAGCTGTCGCAGAAGAAGCTGACAAAAGGTGTCGCCCGGTGCCGTGCCGACGGCTGGACGAATCGTTGTCTATGCTCTTTAAAAAGAATAGTCATAGAGGATTGAAGTGAGAACACGTACTCGTTGGACGGACATCCACGCCGTGTGAAGAAGATCCCCGAAGCGCGCTTCGCTTCAGAAGCCTTTGCATGAAAGGAACTGTTGTCTCTCGCACGGGGAGACCGCCCCCTCTTTGTCGGTACCCGTTTAACATCTCACGAGAAAAGTAATCTAGATGAAGAGCTTATCTCATGACAACGCCGGCGCCGAGCGATCGTTCGTCTTCGTTTTGCGCAGCTTTACGGTTGCGAATATGTTCGTCCTAGAAGAACGGAACGTTGAACGGCTGAGTTTAATAAAATGTGAACGCCGTTGTCGTCTGCGATACCGATCGATCCACCGATTGAATCATTGCCGAAAACCTCTTCGGACAACGCAATAACTCAAGCGGTTGATAGCCGATCGGTCCCCGTTTGTTTCGTGCAACCGGGAATTCGATCGCGAACGGATATTGGAGTCTTTTGGGTGCTGAAAGGATGTCACGCATCTGAATCGTACTAGGCAGGGTGGAATTCATGGTACAATCAGAGAAAAGTACAATATTTGCGGATAAATAAATAACGAGAGCACAATGTTTTTCTGGTTGAACACTTTCGATTAAAAGCAGTTGGATTATTCTGCATTTATGCCTAAAGTTATTTGTGTTTCGTATACTGCTGATGTTAATGCTAGTTTATACTTTAGATGAGTAGGTGATATCTAAATCCATTATATTATTGATTTTAGAAATTTGTTACTAAATGTAAATGAAAAATTATCAACAATCTATTGATTATATTAATATTACATTATATTATAGATATTGACGACAATATGATGTTATTTATCCTAGACTGTAACTTGACATGCATTTATGTGATGAAATATAATAACGTATTAATCAATTGTGTATGAATTTTTCATTTATATTTTCTAAAATAATGTTGTTAGAATCATTTGTTTGATTGTATGTGAAATTGAACCCCACCCTGTACATAGAGTGAGTCGGCTTAGATTGAGACCTGATTGAGTCTGAGACATCTATGGTTATTGCAGAAAATTATTTATACAACAACTACGAATATTATTACGAAATTGTACTCGATGAAAGGAAAACAATAAAGAAATATACACGTGTTCGATCATTGTTGTTTAGAAGTTCACCAGAAAGTCCACATTCATGAAAATTGTCGTCTCTTCGAAACAAAATACCTTAGTTTTATCTTACACACTTATCAAAATATGGAAACGGCACTCAAGTTCTAATCAGAGACGACTCGCTCATTGAAATGAATAAAAATAAAGTGATACTAAGGTTTTGAATAATCACGAAACAAGCAGAGACTTTGTTCTTAGAAACAGAAAATGACTGTGGCTTTACAAAATTCGCAAACGAAAACAAACGAACAGTCGTAAAAAGCTACGGCCGTGCAGTTACGAGCTAACACCGCAGCATCTTCAGAACGCAAATAGCAACGTACTGCTAACATTTCGTACACTCGCAGGCGCACATGCAAACTGAATGGCAGGTTGCGGCGTGCAGCTACCGGAAACAAAATATTCGTTTGCGGTCGAATTTGCTGAAACGTCGACGAAAGAATTTATATGAAACTATTCTTCCATCGGTCTCGGTGATAAACCGGGAAATGAACAACGGTGGCAATTTAATAAAAATGTTTCAGCATCCGGACGACAGAGCGTGCACAGCGAAATGCGACAAAGCAACGAGCGTAACTTTGCGAACAGAAAATCTACAATGAAAGGTTAAATAAATGTCGGTAAATACGGCGCGTGCTTCAGCGCAAAAATGGGAGCGTGGGAACGCGGCGAAATTTTTCGCTGTCGTCGCCTGCGATATTTAAACATATAAGTCCGTACTATCAATGAACGGCGCTGGAAATCAATTTGCGAAACTAGTCACGGAATGCTCGGCCATTAGAGCTTAAGTTGCTCTGGTTCTTACGCCACGCGCACACGCACGAAACTGGCATCGCTCGATTTACGAGCCCGGCCGATATATAATTATATTTATGCAATTTGGTGGTCACTGACAGTCACCGATCGCAGGATACTTTCATTGGAATCATTCGTGCGTGTTATACCATTCCCGACGGTTTTCTTTCCGCGTGTGATATTGCTGAACCATGGAAAAACGAACATTAGCAACCTGTTCGATACCGTGTCGACTTCCGCTATTAATTATGTAGTATGAAATTTCAAATTAACATTGTCACTTCGAGGCTGTTGATTGATACACGCGGAATGTCACTTTTTCTAGGCCTCCTTTCATGGACACTGCTTTCCGATCAGTTTATTGCTCTCAAATGCAACAGACCTTGTAATTGCTCAATTTCTCTATTTACTTTTATCCTGGTTAGGAGAGGATTTATAATGTTGTTTCTGAATTTCGTCTTTAAAAAAAGATGCTTGTGCCGTCTACAGTGTCTTAATTTGGAACATTCATGCTTATTCAGTTTCCATAGCTGTGTTCTTTATGTATGACGTCACGGTGCAACAAGACGTTCTTTCAGTTAATTAATTACGGCTCTTGCTTTAGAAGAAGAAGAATGATAATTTTGTATTTCATAAACTATTTTAGCAAGAGTAGAAACAAAGAAAAATGTATTGATTAAGAGATGCCTTATATAGTTTGTTTTATACTGTACGAAACAATTTTCTTACATGCATAAGGATTCTAATAATGAAGTTTAACAGAATGGTCTTTTTGGAACACTATGAACGTAACTGTTTGTTTAAATCATTTTCATAAAGTGGTCCATGAAAATATGAGTACCGAGTAATCGTTAGACTGTTGATACATAAAAATTTTCACAGATAGGGAAATACACATGTGTCCTTACATCGACGAAATGGAGAGCGACGTTTCGCGTACAGTACTTCAGTACCAACAGCCAACTCTGATTAAAAACACAAACAAACTGCGCCGAGTCTCTGCGATGCGACATGCAAGGGAACACTCGATGGACCGGCGGCCTTTCAGTGTGTCATGCGGAAACAAACATATCAAGGAAACGGCTACGCTATTCTATCAAGGATTATTGTACGTGCCACTTTACAGGAGCAATCCAAGCATCAACGAATTACAACGCTATCCTGTAACGACAGATCGAACAAGAGTTATGATTGAATCACCATCCATAACATTGTTTTTCCGTCGTGATACTAAAACCACTCGTCACGTGGACGCGTATCAGTACGCTCCGCGAGGCTCGATTTACGTCAACAGGTCGATTTGATCGTGAACGAGCTCCGACGTGAGCGGGAAACATACTTTCAAACAACAGCTACGCTTGCAGGTGTAAGACAGGTGTGCGGACGTTTCGAAAGCAATGGGAAGGTGAACGGTCGGCGAGAAGTCGAAGTGATAACGATAACACAAAAAAAAACAAATCATATCTTAATAGACGAAATTATAAAAAGCAGACCACGCGTTGAGTGTCTATTAGCATTCTCTTCAGGCTTTCCCGACCCAAAATCGCCTGTCTCTCCTTCTAGACGATTAACAACTACTCTTGAGGATGCAGCAAGAGCCAACCGACGATACCGTCACGGCCAGGGGATTTTCTAGGTTTACTGTTGCTTTTTCTTCTTCTTGTTCACCGAAGCGTCCACTCCCCAGAGATCGTACCAAGGACCGCACGTATTTTTATCCCTCTCCCGATCGGAATCCCTACGCAGCTTGGTCCTGGGCAACAGAGTCTTCTCGGCGACTGTTTGGTCCTTGACTACGATGCAGCTGTATGTGGACTCCTCATCGGACGCCTCTGTTTCGCTGAAGTTCTGCGTCATGCCGTCCTCGTCGTCGGTGTACTTTTTCCTCCTCTCGTTCCTCTTCGCCTCATTGTTCTCCTTAAGCTCGGCCACAATCATGTTTCGCTTGGCCTCCATGCTACGCTTCCGTTCCTTCTCGATGATGGCTTTCCGGGAGACATTGCCCATGAAATAGGATCTCTCCTCCTGGTGCATCCGGTACTCGGACCTTTCGACGGCCTTGGGTCTCTCGGCCGGCGTGGGGAAGTCTTCGAAATAATCTGACTTCTCCGGAACGTGGCTCCTCTCTGCAGGCTTTAAATCGTCCGGACGGGTCTCGTTGGTGATCGTCGCGTCGCTGTTCCTCGTCTCTATACTGCGACGGGAACTAGGGCTGCCATCTGGGGTCGGCTTCTTCATCTCCTCCGAATGCCCACTGTTATCTTTCGACTCTTTTTTAATCATCTTCGGAATGTCTACCAGAGACCTGTGCTGCCAGAGCGCCATGCCTTCTAGGACATCCGAGTCCCTTCTGAACCTCCAAAAAGACTTGGTCCTCTTCACCAATTTAGGACTGTTGGAGTCATCGAAAGCTCTGCCGGTCTGAATCAAGTGTCCCACTGCGGTCGCTTGTCTCGGTAGCAGCGGCTTCCTGTTATCATCCTTCAAGGTGTTATTATTGGTATCATTCTTCTCCATGCTTCTTGGTCCATTCCTCGGGAACTTCTGCAGATTGCCTTGACCCAGCGAGTTCTGATAGCCGTGTCTCTCGATCACCTTAGTCCTCTCCAGCTTGGTCTCGAAGTTCGATTCGTAACCGCGTTCCTTGTCTACGGTAACCTCTCGAACAAATCTCGTCTCGCCGTAAATGGCTTCCTCTTTGTCAGAGAACCTGCGCTCTCTGTACACGCTTCGAGGTTCGGTTGGTCTCTCCGGTGCTTCCTCGGACGGTGGCCTGGGTCTCTCGAATCGGCGACCGGAAGCTCGCTCGATGTTCCTATTCCTGTCGGGATTTTTCTCGAAGGTCCTGTCCCGCTCGTAAGTGGAGGTTTTCTGCGGCACCGTCGGCGATTTGTCGAAGTAACGATCCCTTTCCCGCTCGAATCTCTGCGGGCCGCGGCCCCTTTCACCTTCGTTGTATCTCTCGTAGGGCGGCGGAGCTTGCTTCTCCTCCCTGCGATCGTAGCTGCGATAGTCGTTCCTCCGCTCGATGAACTTCGGCGGACTATGCTCCCTGGCATACTTCTGCGCGGTTTGCTCGAGCTTCTGAGCGATGTGCTCCACTTTCCGACCAGTCTCCGGGATGGTGATTGTGCTCTCGTCATCCGTGCCCGAGGACGAGCCCGACGACGACTTCTCGTTCTCGTACTTCGGCTCTTCCTGTTCTACGGGACGATAGGTACCGCCGCCGCCACCTCCTCCGCGTCGAGAATTGCGCTCCTGACCATCAGCTCTGTCCCCATAATACTTTTTTCCGTCGTACTTCTGGTAATCGATCCTGCCGCTGTAGCTGTCCTCCTCCTCCTCCTCCTCCTCCAGTTCGATCTCGTCCTCCTCCGTCTCCACCTGTTCCTTCCCCCGCTTGGCCTCGCGACGATTGTGCTCGGCTTCCTCGTTGTTCCTTCTGGACGAACTTCTCAACTGCTCCTCATTGTTCATCATCTTGTTCTTGTGATTAGCGTTGCTGTGCCCACGGTTCTCGTACTCGTTCTTCTGTGACTTCTCCTGCAACTTCTTACCTGACTTCCGACTCGGACCATTCTCTATGGTTCCACGATCAGAATAGTCCCTGCCGTTCTTGCGATCCTGGCTGTCGTAGTGCCGGCTCGAGGTGTACCTGGTCTCGCCGTTCTCATTGCTTTGATTCACGTTCGACTCCGCCCAGAGGTCCATCGCGGTTCTGTACAGCTGCCAGCTCTTCTCGTCCCTTGGTATCGTCTTCCAGGAGTCGTTCTCCCAGTCCTTGCCACCGGACTTCTCCTCCTTCTGCTGTTGTTGCAGCTGCTGTTGTGGTTGCTGTTTCTGATGCGGTTGCTCGTGCTGTTGCTGGTGCGGGTGTTGGTTCTGCTTAGCTGCTTCGGCTATTCTATCAGCTCGTGGCTTTCTTCTTCGTCGTCTGCGTTTTCGTTTGGGCTCGGGATAAGTAAGAGAGAAAGAGAGAAGAAAAAGAAGAAGAAAGAAAAAAGAAATAGAAGAGAGCGGAAGAGTGCAGAAAGTATTCGGAGAGAAAACCAAGAGCCAAGTACTTGGGTAGGATTAGTTATGCGGCTGTCGAGCATTGTAGTCGCGATATGCGAGGATGGGAGATATGGCTGCTGGCATCGCAGGAGCCCGGAGAGGTGAATGAGCCACCACCACGTCGTATTTTATTTCCATCGACCGCGATAACGCATGCGGAATCTACAAATCAGGAGAGAAACAACATCGTGACTCCGGCATACATGACTACTTGGTCTGGGTGGATCGTTGGATATGGCGGCCATGACCGAGTCGTTTCGAGATGGGATCAATCAAATGCCGGCTGGGATGCTGCTGATCTAGATCTAGATTCTCTTCGGTGAGTTTCAACGAGAACATCAGGCCCTGATGTTCCTTTGAACCTCGCGTTGCTAATGCACATTAGCGATACATTGGGCAGTGGAATATGCGCTGTCTGACGTGTTGCTTGGAATTACAGTGGTCAAACTGTTACGATAACGTAAAGAGATTATACGTGATGTACACTTGATCGCTTTCGTGGTACTATGATGTAGATGGTATTGAAATGTATCTGTTATTACTGTTACGGTATTGTTAGGAATTTACTTATTTTTGTGTTCGGACGACACTACCATTGTGTTAGTGCACAGTAATACGTAAAATCTATGACATTTTGTGTCGCTCCAACAATATAGTCAAGTAAGAAAGTCTACATACATTCACTAAATTTTGATTGTTTGATAGAAAAAACATGAATGGACATTAGTATATTTATTACTAGACAGCGGATCTCTATACAAAATAAAAAGTTTCAACGTCAAGTAGAAGAAGCAAAATGTTGAATACTAATGTATTTCTTTGTTTAACAACTTTAACAATTCTAAAATAATGTAGTTGAATTTTTAAATTCATCTAATGTTTTTACAAATTTATATTTCACCCACACATTTCTGTTGTAAATGCATAAAATCCGCATTTATTACTTAAAATTAAATACATTCTGAAATGTGAGTAAAGGACAAATTCTTCAAAATATCTATAAAACTGTTACATTTTTACTGTGTTGTTATAGTAACAATTATAATCATAATAATAGATTTTGTAAATATATAACGTTAATTGTGAATGCAATATATTATTATAAATTTTATAATTTTACATCTCTGATTTATTTATGCCTCCAGGCAAATAAATCGAAGAAACATTGAGATATATTTAGAGTCTCCGTGATTTTAACATAAAATATGCAAAATCTCTGTTCGTCCTTTTAATATTTTAAATTCTTTCGTGTATGTAGACTTTTGTAATTGACTGTATATTTTTTTTAGTTTGTATATGTTCACTTGTATTGTTCTTGATAATTAAATGTTACAATATTATGAAATAGTATTACGTGCACTTATATACTTTGATTATATGAAAAAAAATATATATATATATATTTTTTCAATCTCTAATCTCATTCAACGAGTGGCATATTGTTCATACTATGATTAAGGTACTATTTAAGGATATCTACGTTAAATTTGTCTTTAAAATTATGTGTATGCTTCTGTTGACAAATAGAAAAATTGCTGTATATGTCCACTTTCTTAGACATTTATAACTTGATTTACATATGAAGCATAAAAATATGCATAAACCCACACAGTCTGAAGACTACAATGTTATCGATCGTCATATAAAATTTTTAGTATTGACGTGATGGTTAATAAAAATATTTTTTGGAGGCTAAAAGTACTAAGACCAAATGTAAAAGTCATTATTACCATATACATCATCGATCTCTGTAAAAATCACGTGAGACAATCAAGACATTCAACAGATAATTTCGAAGTAATCATAGTAATTCAACCACCGACTATAAACAATTCTTCATATTCTATAAAAATACATAAAGAATCGACTGTCAAGAATCGATCTCCCAATTTATCGCAACAATGTGCATACAAACTACGCGCATGCAAATAATTTAAATAAACTCCGTGGAAATGAAAATTAAAAGAGAATTGTTTAATGGAAACATTCGTTAGGTCCAAAAGATACCAACTACGGTTCTGCGTTATAATTCTAGATACCGAGAACCAGGGTAGCAAATATTATTCGGGTGTGGGGTGTGTGTTACCAAGCTCGGTAAGAGAGAGGGTTTGCGTTTTCATGATTCATACAGGCACAAGCGTTTCTACTGGTTTTGCCAATGATCGTCGACTACCCTCCGTCGAGATTCAATTATAGAGATTCCAAAGTACCTTCGATGAAACGTCGTGGGCGTATATCGCTTACCTCATCGCCTCGTCGTCGCTATAGTCGATGTCAGGCTGTGCCGGTGGCTCGTTCGAGAAGCCGCTGTCGTTGCTGCTGTGAAGCGACGTGACTACCTGCGGCGGCGGAACTGGCGGAGCAGGTGGCTGTATCCTGCGGCCGCCGGCCAAAACGGTGGGCAACGTGCCCGACGGACGGATCTAAGGATCACACAGCGTCAAGGTTTATGCGACTTGTGTTTCACCGTTTTTGGCAGTCCTCGGACTGTTCACATTTATTGCTCGTGACTCACGGAGATTGAACTTTCTCCTCTTAACCCTAGAACGACTACGAGTATGGGAGCCCTTTCCAACTCACTGTATTGTGGGCCAGAATCGCAAAAGGCTGGACAAAATTCTCGTTTCTATTAATTATAGGGTAAGTCCAGGAGAGTTCGACCACCGAGAGAGACCGGCCAATGTTATTATCTTAAAAACAAAAGAAGAACGGCCTATGTGTCGCGTTGAAACGGGACAAACAAACCAGCTTGTTGTTGATTTCGCACTGAGAATTGTCGCAGAAGCGTATTTGAAAATATAAATTACACTTAAACCTTTGTGAAAGATTTTTGACAGAGTGATACTGTTAATGGTATTTGAAAGATGGGAAAGTTATTTACACTATTCTGATATTAGGTGATGTATGTTACGAATGTGGATGACGTTACCCAAACAACGATCTAACAAGGACAAACGATGGAGTCGCTTGACAGATGTCGAACTCCTCGAATAAAGGGAATACGCTTTTCTACAAGTCTTCTGTTATTGTAATCGGTAATGCTTGAGTTTGGCGGTTGCCCGCGTAACAATATATAAAACTACAATATAACGTTAATAATATGCATATATTCGTTTTGCTTTTATGTTGAGAAGATTGCTCCCGTAATTCTGGTGTAGTTCTGTATCAGTATCAATATTTATAATACTGTTGCAGATTGATAAGAATGCCTACATACCATAAAAGAAAATGTGATAGGAGAGCTAAATGGAGTGCTAACTCCTTAAAAAAATGCCATTTAATGGCTATAAAATGGTTTAGTGGGTGTTGATAGAGCCGCTCGTAGTTTTGGAATTCCTGAAAGATAAGATCGGAAACTCTAATGCCGGGATGGGCACGGTAGGGGCGCCTCCAACGCCTGCTTCTCCCACCAACCTCTCTATCGTGTGCGAGGCCTGCGCACTGTTCGCGACGGGCGAAGCACTTCCTTTCTGTATGCTAACGGCGGATGCTGGTGGGGAGCAGTGGGCGATATGGTGGGGATGGTTTAGTCTCAATTGAGACGAATATGAAAATCCCTGGTCTAATGCAAGAAAACAAAACAGACTTGGACTGTCATCGTGACGAGATGGCAGATCTGAAATTGGTACGACACATAAAAAAAATTGCAAAAATTTGGATTCGAAGTAACGCATTTCTTCTTTATCATATTTTATATGTTTTTTGTTGAAAGTGGAAATTAATATTTTTATTTGTCACAAATTTTAATTTATCTGTACTCTAAGTTACATGTACAATGCTATCATTTACTGAAAACAACAAAGATATGAAAAATAACAATGCTACAGTGTTTTTTACAGAAAGTGGTCGAACTCTCCCGGACTTACCCTACATTATTAATTGCAAACAAATCGGTTTGAGTCGTTCTTTGCTTGCTGATTTTAAGCAATTTAATAATGTCTTATAGGCATACCCTCGGAAGTCAATAATTGAAGAGTTAAAGCTAACGTTTTACGATTTTTACTGATTGTGAGTTTGACACGCATAAACTAATTTTACATGAAAGAGACTTAAAATGAAAGAACGTAATTCGAACAAAAGTTAACATTGAAATTGTAATTAAATTATGATTTCTTGCATCAGACCCTCTTCACTCAACTTGTTAAACAACTCTCTTCTACTTATTACACAATTATTTCCAAAAATGAAAAATTGTCTCACGATTACAGTTGCAAATTGCTGCAGCTAAATTTTGGATGCAGTTCAACACTAGTATTTCCTAAACGTAATAATGGAAAAATGTTGATATACCTATACGTTACACATGCAAAAAACTTACAACATACCTCTTCCAGTCCAATATAAATAATACCGAATATTATTTTATGTGATGACGTAATAGTGAATTACGATTATAATAGGAGATTAAAATATAAAAGTTTTCAGTAAAAAAAGATAAATGCCTGTGATATAAATATCCATTCGTAATTGGCAAGAAAATACTCGCTTAGAAACAGAACGTGAATGATACATTGCTTGAACACACTTGAACTTGACTATTATTTATTTAACAAATAAGTTAATATACAGGGGGTTTCGTCTAAAACAGGACACATAAATATCTCCTCTACCTCTGAAAATACAAAAAATGTTTCTAACGTAATCTAAATGGTTTCAAAAGACGAATCAGATGGAAGAATCGTTTTTCATAAATTGTGATTTTTTTAATCGTTTTTTTCAAGATCACACGTGTTTTTTTTACATATATACACACATTTTTTGTTGTTGTATGTTATAGAAAACAGTATATATATATATATATATATATATATATATATATATATATAATAGCACGACCTTGAAATGACCGTGAACTCTAAAATTTGCTAATTAATGCAGAACTTACTTTCAGCGACATTTCAGATCTCAACGGTAACAGAAATTTGACCGTGAACTTGAACTTGTAAATAATCACATTTATTACTGCAATAAATGTTCGAAATGACGTCCTTCCGTTGTGATGCACTTCATGGGGCGAAAAACGACAGATTGAACAGCTCTTTCGACAACCCCATTGAGAAAAGTATACGCGCTTTTCAAAGTCTCTTCCATGGAGCTCTTGGTAAAGAGATAAATGGAAAGGATGAAATTTTTGTGAATGAAGAATCCGGAATATGCTTGTCACACTAATACCGGTTTCACGTCCAAGTTGCCTTATACTAACATGCGAGTTTTGATTAACTTTAGCGATGATATTGTTCACATTTGCTTCATGAGTAACAGTCTTACGTCTCACACGAATGTTACTGTTGACACTACCAGTCTCACAAAATGTTTTAACAATACTTGAGTATGCAGAACGTGATGGACAAGAACGTTCTGGAAATCTGTTTTTGTAAATTCGTATTGCTTCTCTTAGACACTCTCGAGCTTCATCGTAAATTAAAAACATTTGAATTTTCTCCTGTTCTGAATAACGCATTATGGATCGCTTGTCGATACACTGAGACATCTAGCAGTGAGCAAACTCTTAAATACATATCTTTCTCACTCTCTATGTACACAGAGGAATGATACAATGTATTTATTTACAAGTTCAAGTTCATGGTCGAATTTCTGTTACCGTTGAAATCTGAAATGTCGCTAAAAGTAAGTTCTGCATTAATTAACAAATTTTAGAATTCACGGTCATTTCAAGCCCGTGCTATTAAACAGGGATGAATGCACAATAATGTTTGTTATAACATACAACAACAAAAAATGTGTGTATATATGTAAAAAACACGAGTGACCTCAAAAAAACGATTAAAAAATTACAATTTATAAAAAACGATTCTTCCATCTGATTCGTCTTTTGAAACCATTTAGATTACGTTACAAATATTTTTTGTATTTTCAGAGGTAGAGGAGATATTTAGTGTCCTGTTTTAGACGAAACACCCTGTATAGTTCTGTATCCTTTCCAAGCTACCTCAATCAAGTATTAGCTTACGAAAAGAACTAGTTGTAATCTCTTTCACGACATGAAATTTGTTTAATTAGTTCCAACTATTTTATAGGAACGGCCCACTGTGTGCCGCATGAAAAATGTCACAAAACTAACGTTTCAATTGTCTATAAAAATTTCTCAAAAGTATTTATTGCTGCTTTTGTATTGAAGACTACTACTTGATGGCCGATTTTGTTTTTATAAAGATATTATTAACCTCTTAATTACGGTGCGACTAAATGCGGACAACATCTCTGTACCATGTGATCTGTTAGTACTAAAGTCGGTGTTTGATGCTTTTCACATTATAAAATCAGTGATCAATAAGGTTTAGTATTTTAATATACAGCAGGACCTCGATTATCCGAAATAAATAGCTCAATTTAAGGCGATCCATACGTAACACTATTTTATTGTACAGATTAATAAAAATTGAACCAAGCATTATAATTAGACTGTGAATCTTTATGCAAAATGAAATCTGTCACCACCAATTACTAAAAATAGAAGCCAAGTAAAAAGTTCTTTCATTCTTTGAATAAATAAAATAAACATAAAATCTAATTTTAAGCATGCATATTATAATCGAGATTCAACTGTGTTTTTATAAAACAGAATTTCAAGAATAAAAAATGAATAAATATTTTCATAGATAAAGACGAGAGAAACAACTGAGTCACTATCATAGGCGTACCGTTCAAAGCAATAACATCGTAGAAATCCGTTGTAGTGGCGTATCGTAGCTAAGAGGTTAAATATACAGGGTGTCTCAGGATGGGTGGTACAAGCAAACACGAGGTGACCTTATTTGCGGAAGTAAGTAAAAAAGAGAATTAACATTTTCTCGGTTGACGCTTCGTTTTCGAGAAAATCAAGGATAAATATTCGGCGGCTACGCGTGTCCCAGCATTCATGAGAATGTTGCATATGAAATGTCCCATTTACAAGACGGTCACAACCAGTTTTGAGATGTGTTTACCATCGAAGAATAGTGTCTTCATTTACCAGCATAATTTGATCAAGCATCATACACTGCTTTAATCAATATGTTCATTTCTCCACACATATAAAAAGAATACATGACGATCACATTCAGTAACTTTAATATAAACTTTATCTAAGAGTAAACTTAGATATCTACGTAAGAACTGAAGATAGGACTTTGAAGATCAGCTTTGTACATTCAGATGGTAAACTATTAGGTTGTTACATATGAAATGTCCGATATTTAACAGTAACGTTAAACAATCGTAACTTTTTTCTAACTAAACTTATTGAACAAAGTGAGCAACATTTGTAGTTAACGACTGTCCATGAATTGTACGTTTCTGATAGTATTGCTATATTAACTTAGATAGTTAATTAGTCACCAAATATCACATAAGGCCATCGTTAATATGTTGTTCTTCCACTCATATAAAAAGTGGACTTACACATATAAAAGTGATCTTATAAATATACATTAAAATTCAAGACAGGGCCTTAAGGATTAGCTTCGTACCTAAAATGTATTGTACTTTCTGATCAAAACGCTCTATAACATTTCTGCAATCTAAAATCGGATATTTCATGTGTAACAACCTAATAATAAATTTGCAGACTATAATAGTATTTCTAGATCAAAATGCTTCCTGACATTTGCATTCTAAAATCCGACATTTTATATGCAACAACCTCGTAGAATTGGTTAGTCATGGTCAGACGCATCAGACGATTTATAATCAAAAGCACGCGTACACCCGATTTACTCGAAAACGTGGTGTCGACACGATAAAATGTAATTTCATCTGTTCGACTTGTTTCCGCATGTAGAATCACAACCTGGCTATTTGAATCACGATTTCAGAAACCCCCTGTACCCGACACGAATAGCTGATAATTTAAACTGGCTGATAAAAAGTTAGAATTCAAAAGGGAAAGGAAGGCTCAGAAGCCAATCAGTACAAATCCCTGGACATGAAAACTGTGACAATTAAGTGTTTCACAACGCAATTACCAAAAAGAAACAGTGTATATGAATATTTAGAAGAACACACACATTTATTAACAGAAAACACACAAATAAACTTAATTACAAAAAAATAGAACTAAACCGCTACCGTTTAAATAAATTGTTATAAGAAATTTCGACTTACATTGATTGGCTTCTGAGTTGTCCATGTATAACTTTGCGTCAAACTGGACATCTGGGAGTTAAGTATTGAACCCAATATCTAATGTATAAATGTTAATGGATAGATAGAAAATGTTGTTAGTTAAATGTTTAAATGTTTTTATGCGTATGTTAGAGATGCTTTGAACAAGTAGACGTATGGCAATTCTCACCGGTTTTGACTGGCGTGCAGTGGGTGTAGCCAGATTGTGAGAACTGTTGCTGTTTGGTACGTTTGTTGGAGTGCCGCTGCTGTTATTGTTGTTGCTGTTGTTGGCGTTGTTGTTCCCTACTCCGTGGAAACCACTCGACACTTCATCCATGCTACTCGGTGTCACTGGTGGCCGAGAGGATGGAGGCTTGCAGGGTGGGACTGCCTGTGGCTCCGAAGCACGGCCATTGTTTGTTCCATGACTTGGCGATCTTCGGGCATTACGGGTACGATTGATTTTGGGGGGAACAATAACCATATTGATATTGATTGAATCCGAATCGCTGCAAGTGTCAAAGGGGAGAAACTGCTTGTCCGGCTATTGTTTCGCAAACATTGTTCGTTGCAAACGTTTCGTAACCCTTCATCAGAAGATATGTATTTCTGTCTGAATGGAAAACTTCATCCCAACATTTAATCATTGGGTGTAGAAACAAATTCTTTTCGATTTTGGGATAAATGTTATTGAATAATAATTACAAGAGCTTATAATTGAGAGTGTTGCCTTACAAAAAATGACAAAATTGAATTTATTTAGATTTCCTGCTATTTTTATTATAATACGTGCTTGAATAATGTTTATTTGTGTTAATTACTTTACTCTATTCTTTGGTAACTTGTGCACAATTTACAATAAAACCCGACAACATTGAAATAATGAATTTACTAAGGTATTTTCGAGCATCGACTGATTTAAAATATATGTCTGCAAAATGATACTGTAGTCATTTATAGAAATGGTAATTATTATTATTAGACTCTAGATGTTTATACAAATGAATGTTTTTATAGAGATCAGATAAACCTATGGGATCAAGGGACCATATGCATTATATTAGTTTATATGTTATTTGTCCTAATTGTGCATACTTCATGGTCACGTTGAATACCTATGTTAAAATAATATAATGTATTAGATCCTACCATAAGTTGGTACCGGGGATTGAAAAGTATTTTAATGAAAAAACACAGAAATTTTATAGTGACGGCATAATGTCTTTACCAAAAAGATGGGAAAAGGTTGTAGAACGAGAGGGTGGTTAAATTTGTTCGTAAACTGGAATTGGAAAGAATTTATTTCTACACCCAATATTTATGTGGGGTTTCAATCGAAACACTTCTGAGTTTATTAAAATTAAAATGGAATATTTACATTTTAATGACAGAGAAAGTATTTACAGAAGTTGCAGTCCGAGACTTCTTAGCTAGGAAAAACTTCTAAAATATTCTTTTCAGTGAAATGAGTTTTCAGTATTTAATTTGAAATATATGAACAGAAGCGTTCAAAGACATGTGAGCTAATTTGTTTTTGTTATTCAGTTATTTAATTTTTTACGAAGCTTCCTTTGACAACTTTCAACGTCAGATATGAAGTAGAAGTATATTAACATTCATTCTAAAATGTTTTCTCATTTCATTTATGCATTATTCATCTTTGCTTCTTGTTATCGATTTATTCATGATTCACTCGATGTATACTTTATTCTTACTTCTACAGCCTTAATATACCAATATATACGCAAACAAAAGAATAATTAAGAGTGTTCACACCTTCATGAATTCGCTATTAACTCGTTAATAGCCACCCCAATTTTGCGCAAATATACTAATAATATACAAACAAGTGATAATTAAATCTACCATAAATATTTTATATTTTCATGACTGTCAATTTACTTTGTAGGGCATTTTACATTGTAATGATCAGGTCAACCCTCTACAGCTCCGTGTAACTTTGACGTGACATACAGATATATTAATATTTTTGAATCTGATTTTAGTTTTAGCCACAATGGGTCAAAAATATCTTGTTCCGTTGTGTCCCATCTTTAACCGAGGAGCATAGCTCAATGTCTATCGCTATTGTCAATACTTATATCACATATCAGAGAAACTTAAATTTTTTTTAAAATTAACATAAGTTCAAGTGATTCTTTCAAGGTTCAATATTGCATGACAAAACTCGCCCATACATGTCATCTCCTAAAAGTCTACTCACCTAAATGCGACCGTTGCCAAGATATAATGATACACTGTCACAAAATTACCGAAAAAAAGGAAAGTTTTCAATATAGGCACAACGCTAAAAGAAACTATTGGTAATTGAAATGATTTATAAATAGACTGCGGATCATTATAATGCGAAATAAATTCTCTGCATGAATTGTGAGAAATACAGACAAAATAGAAAGTTCCTTTTGCTTCCAATAATTTTAATAGATTGGGAATAATGTATTGGTAATTTTAGATTCATTTAAAGTTGCTACTATTTTAAATTTCCTCTACTCAATTGTTTAATAAATGCGTAAAATCCGCAGTCTATTTATAAAATACTATTAAATTTTTGAATGATATTAAATTGTACCATAATATACTTTAAGAATTGTTATTAAACACGGAATAGAAAATATATAATGTACAACTAAAATGAATTTATAATAGTATAAGCAAGGAATTCTGGAAATCAATATTAATGTAATATTATTTACTAAAATACTTTTCAGTGGCCAAAGACTTAGATGTTGATGTGACAATAAATAAACGTAATTAACCCCCCGTGGACAATCAGGGTCGTTTATGATTACGACTAATTTTTTTACTGTTCTAGGTTTTCAGTTAGAAAGTCCATATTTTAACCAGTTAACTGCGGAATTTAATTTTACGTAAAAATCCCCCATGGGATCCAGAATTAAAATCAAGCAATGATGCGTACACACGTCGAACGTAGGACAATGCTCCGATTATAAATTCTACATCTTATTGAAATATCCAGTTTTCATAGCGAATGGAAATTTTTTAATTTACACGACGAATATACACGTCAACCGCAGCGCAATAGAGCTTTAGATTGACGTGTATACACAACGAACGCAGTTAACTGGTTAATATACAGGGTGTCTCACCAGATTTTGACATCTTGATTTTCTCGCTATTGTTACTCGTAGCAAAAAATTGAAGAAACAACATCATTCAGAATTTAATGCCGCTAAGTGATCGAAATGTCACACTGTGCGTCGTTTAGAATTCTGTGAATGGGCTCTTCGTCAAAGTGCTGATTTAAAAAAAAAGTTATGTTTACAGACGAAACGACGTTCACAAAAAATGGAAATTTTAATTTAAAAAATACACATTTCTGGTCGGAACAGAATCCACACTGTTTCAAACAAATTAACCATCAACGTCGATGGAGTTTGAACGTGTGGGTTGGCATAACCGACATTCATATTATTGGCCATATTTTATCGATGGACCACTGACTGGACCGAAGTACAAACACTTCGTAATGGAAATTTTATCCACATTATTGGAAGATGTGCTGCTACATGTTCGTTTAGAAATGTGGATGCAGCAAGACGGATGCCCTGCACATTGTTTTTTAATAGCAAGAAATACTTTAAATCGACAATTTCCGAATCGTTGGATTGGAAGAGACGTGAACCAGTCATTACTTGATCGATTTTAAAAATGCCGTGATGCAACTGGTCGTTATGTTGAACCATTCCTGTAAATAAACGCTAACGTCTTAGTACGACAGTAATGGTGTTTTAGAATTATTTAAATTTAAATATCTTCTGAACTATTAACTTTTCGACATACATAGGTTAGTATTTTTTATACTGAATGTCCAGCTGCATCGATTGATTTATAAAAAAATACCTCATTCCATTTAAAAAAACAAAGTTGACCTTTACATGGCCTTCACGCGTCCACTCGCAAAAGAACAAATACCATTCAAGCCTCCGCTAAAACATTTTTTGCTACGAGTAATAATAGCGAGAAAATCAAGATGTCTAAATCCGGTGAGACACCCTATAATCATTGGAACGTTAAATAATAAAAAGCATTAATAGGAAACGATAAATATTGGAAAGAAAGAAATTCATGAGTGGTAATTTCGCCCTGGACATAAACGATGTAAGTTGCCCACGAATGTTAAAAAAAAGGAAGTTACTGTTAATTTGTATCTCATTTGTATAACAACAATTCGGGTTATAGAGGGTTAACTTTTCATGATGGGGTTACTGCGATAAATTATGAGCGGGTCGTTCTTCGGAACAGGTTCGATCTAAGACACCGTATGAATGATTCAGGGACGTATTAACATTTTTATACGCGCATAATTTCGTATTGACAATTGACAGAGTAATTCACCGTTGCGCGTTGGAAGTGGCCCGTACGTAGAATTTCTATCGCAGCGCCGTACATCGTCCATCGAAATAAGAGGATTTAGGAGAGCAGATGCAACAATAACACCAAGATGAGTACGGTTTAATGGGAATAGCTGCATCGATGCGATCCCGTTGGCCCGTTATCGTTCTAGATTAACGTAATTGCATTCGACCCGAGCAATTGTTAGCAACGAACGCCGTAACAAGATCTGCTATGATATCGTTTCAGCGCGGCGCGATGCGGCGACCGAAGGGGCCGGACCTTCCAGTCTCTCTGTTAACTTACCCAAGAGTATCGTCGATAATAATTTCTGTGTACGCCAGTGGGAACCATCCGGAGCTGTGCGTGCGCAGGTTCTCCCCAAATTGCCATCCCTTCTGACGATCTCCTAATAACGTAGTTTCGTGAAACAGATATTACGTTTATGGCGTTTGTTCGCCGGCAGAACGAATATAACAGCTCGATAAGAACTCCAGTCCACGGGATAACAAAGTATTCCCCGGGAACTGATTTCTTCCGAGCATTCTCGATAAGCGATGCCTGATGCCGAGGGAAAAATAAGCTAGGTGTTGTTCATCGAAAGATCGTTAGACCACTTTCAGATGATAAAGGAAACATTCTGATTTGTTTTACTCTCCTTCGAATATACACTTCCAGTCAGCAAGATAACACGTAATCATAAATTTTGTGTTTCCAACAAATAAGACGGTGAAAGTACGAGCTCAGGACCACTCTATACAAGAACAATGTCTCGAAGTTTTGTATAAAACGAAACAAAACTGTTTTCTACCAAGCACAAAATGATTTATTTAATCTATCGTCGGCTTATACATATGTATCCAGTAATACTTGCCTAGTCATGAATAGACTACGGTTTTTACACAAAATAAAAATACAAATGTTTTTCTGCTCATAATAATTTTAATACACGGAACGCAATATATTCATATTCTTCAATCCTTTTATTTTCATAACTATCTCAAATTTTAACTACTCAATTTTGCCATGAATGAACCTTTTACACACTTTTATTTTGTATTATTTATACCATTTGATTTTATAATGGGTAGACTGCAGATCATTATGTAAAAAAAACATTACCTGCTAGCATTACAAGAAATAGTAGCTGTATAGAATAAGCATTCTTAGGTTCCTTTAGTCTTTGTACTATGTTAAATTGCACCATCTCGTTTTTGACATAAATGCACCAAATCCGCAGTCTAATAATGAGTAATATAGTTTGCAATATATTTTTAACTGAAATAGCTTATTTTCCTTCTTCAAAGCTTCTATATTGTTTCTTATATGCATTCGTAAACTACTGCAACGAGTTGACCGTAAAAATTTTTGAGAGAATTCATCGAATTTAACGGAACGACATTAACCGTGAAAATATGTCTGTTTTATGATAACCTACGCTCGTCGAAATTAATTTGCCATTATTTTGACTGGAAGTGTAGGATGAGACAAAACAATAGACAAATATCATTTTTATTCATTTCTGGAATTGTGTTCAAGGAAATGTAAGTGTGGATTTTGTTATCCTATACACTGCTCATTCTATTACACTGTACATTCTATTATCAGAATTATTGATAGAAATGTAAATATAGGAGCTTTCCTCGGTGGGATAAAAGGCAAAGCATATCTTAGTAACAAAATATATTAAAGATACTCAAGAATCGTGAACTGTTATGTAGTTCAATTTTGTCAATTTAACCCTTTGCTCTCGGGTGGCTACTCTGAGGCGCCGCTAAATGTATACAGGGTGTTTCAGGGCGGGTGTTTCAGGGCGGGTGGTCCAGCAGGCAATAGGTGATCCTATTTGCAGAGATGTGAAAAAAAATTGAGCAAATTGAATTTGGAACTTCGACGGATTCGCGTATCCTGACATTACGAGAAGTAGAATCGGTTCGTTATGATCAGACGCATAGTACTCGCGTAATCGTCGAAGTTACAAACTCAATTCTCTCGAAACCGAAGCGTCAACCAGCAAAATGTTATTTGTTTTTTATTTTTAATTCATACTTGCTTGTACCACTTGTCCTGCGACACCCTGTATATCATATTTCCATTGCTAGGTATATCATTATGAAAAAAATGTGTTATATAATTAAATTGCTAATCATTTATGTATTTCATGAGTAAAACAGATCAGTTTCATATCAATAAACTAAAAAAAAAATCATACAGAATAGCAATATTCTACGAGGGTGGATCAATAAGTACCCGTGTTTGAAGACAAGTGGCTGAGTGAAGTTTTCACTACTATAGTATTCTACCATCTATTCAGTATCAGTACCTTCAGACTGATTCATAGGTTAGTTTAGATTTGACAGCCATTTGTATTAAATGGATTTGGTATTTTTCAATACAATGGAAAAAGTATAGACTTATAGAGATGGACTGCGCGGCTTGAGAGAGAGAGCAATAGCAAGAGTCATGCTCTCTCTTTCTAATTGAAGAGTTAGTGGGGAGAGATTCTGCTTCTACTACTTCCTTCTATATGGCACAGAGTACTAGAGACTCGGTAGTCTCCCTCAATGCTCTTTTCACCTGAGCGAGGGCGAAACTATGAGTGTGCGAGTGTGATAGCATAACTCCGCGCCGCCATTGTTGACTTCAACTCGCCCGTAAGACGGCTCAGTGAATCTGTATAAGTCTATGGGAAAAAGACGATATCGATCCGTAATTCACTTTTTATTTTTGGATGGGAAGACATGCAAAGAAATAAAAGCGAAGTTGAATTCTGCCTATAGGGACTCTTCACCATCTATGACAACTGTCAGATATTGGTTGAACAAATTTAAACGTGACCGCACATCTGTCTTTGATGAGGAGGTCGCCCAGCAGACGTAGTTACTGAGGAAATCTTTGGAAAGGTCAATGTCATGATTCTTGCTGATCGCCGAACGAAAGTGCGTGAAGTAGCAGATACCGTATGTGTGTCGTGGGGAACGGCAATAAACATTTTACATGATAAGTTAAAAATGAGAATTCTGTCGGCCCGATGAGTGTCGCGATTCGTGATATAAACACCGTATTCGCCCGATTTGGTTCCCTGTGAGTTCTTAATGTTCCCCAACATGAAAACGTAGCTCGGGGAAAAAAAATTCGGCTCAAACGAAGAAGTCATCGTTCGGACAGAAGCCTATTTTGAAGAGTTTGACAAATCGTATTTATTAGAGGGTTTAAAAAATGGCAGGGACGTTGGGAAAAGAGTATCCTCCTAAAAGGATATTACTAGAGATTGCAATACCGGTACACCGGTATAGCGAATACCGGTATATCGTCCTATTTTTCAATTTCGTGAAACCGGTATTTGCTAAGGTAAAATACCGGTATTTTCGGTATTAGCTATAACTAATAAATATTTTTTGGGGGGCATCTATTCTTATTTGAAATTTACAAATTAATTTTTCCGATAGTGAATTCGATTTAATATCAAAAACTGTATCAGCTCTGCTTCCAATAAAGCTGGCTGTGGAAGTATTATGTCGAAAGGATTCCAACTTATTAACAGCGAATGCAACAATAAATTTTATGTTGCAATCACTTAAAGATCAGGACACGCCACTGTCTGAGGAATTATACAGTGCATAGAAAATTCGTATGCAGAAAAGCAAGTGAACTAGAAAATGTTTTAAGGTATTTACATAATTATAACGACTTTAAAAAAGAAAACTAAAAGGAAGAAAAGAAGCTAACAAGGTCAAATTTAATTAAGTTCGTCGTCAATTTCCACAAAAACATTTATGAAAAGCAAACACAAACCTATCCAGAGGAATTCGTTGAAGATGATGTTGATGTTTATATCGAAAAAGAATTGTCCCTCGAGAAGAAATTACAATTAGCTATAAAAAAAAAATTTCCACGAACAATAATACAAAAATAATACAAAAAATAGGTTTATTCAAAACCGTCAGACGAGAGACCGAGTTGTTAGAAGATGAAGGACGACGAGGCAAATATTTACAGAAAGTATATCGCTCATTATTAACAGTAACCAGCGTGGATGCGCAAAGAGCATTTTCAACTGCAAGTAATTTTTGCAGAAAAATACGTTCCAGGCTTAAGGACAGTTCAATAGATGCATTACGTTTTTTACAATCACATTTCAAAAATATGTAGTTAATAAATCAGTTAATGTTTTCTTGTATTAAACAACTGTGTTTTTGTGCTTTCTTGAACATTCCTAATACCGGTATTAATACCAGTACAACGTACAGGCACAAAGTTTAAAGAAATACCGAATACCGGTATTGCATTTTTGGTCCGGTATTGCAAACCCTAGATATTACGTTGAAAAATAAAAAAAAATTTCTGAAAAACTTGCGTTTTCATCCTTAAAACGGGTACTTATTGATCCAGCCTCGTAGGTCGCAAGAAATGTATGGCTTTGAAGTTAAGAGAACTCCGAGTTCAATGGGTTAAATCATATTTCTTCACGATTAATAATGACAAAATAACAAAATATTCGTCAGTAAATTGCTAATTTTATAAAAGCAAATATATGTAGACGTTATACAGGCAGTAAAATAAAATGTTTCGTAAATGAAATAAGATTTTGTCCACGATAAAAATTGTTAGAGCAAATTCTCCTTCTTCTCTTCATAGTATCTTGTTCACGGTCTAATTAAAATTATATTATTCAAGTATTAGCTACTTGGTACGACGAGACAAAAGAAACAAAAGTACAGACATCGAACACTCACCCATTAATGCGATGAGATCATCCTCGAGGAAGCTCAGCTGATTTTCCCCGGAGCTCAAATACGCATAGACAGCCCTCGCAAGGGGTGCATCACCCCAACCACTGGAACTCACCCCTGTACCACTGCCACCGCCGACTCCGCTGCCGCTGTTGCGTGATGCTGGAGGCGCCATGGACCTCGGCCTCGGTGGGATATCCGGAACCTCTGCGAAAACGAGGAGGAATACGATTAATTGGGCTCGTTTGTGCCCTAATGTGCCGCTGCAGCGTATTTGGACCTTTGAGCGGAATGATTTTAGCGTCCGGATTCCGTGCGTACACCAGCTCTTTTTATTTATGGATGAGCACGCCCGCTGAAACTTAAATCCTAGTCCAAAAACATATAAAATTCCATAACAAAAATTGAATCACGTCCAATTGAATGAACCAATCCGTGAAATTCATCAAATTTTCATACCAATAGTGTACTGCTTTCAAAGTAATTCAACAATTACAAAAATTGTTTCATTTAAAAGAATTGCAGCAATGTATTTGCATATGTGCATTTTAAAGTGATAATAATTACATATTCACACGTATCCGACCAGAATTTTTCCTATGTTCATCTGTTTGTTCTTTCGTTTGTTTTCTTAGAAATTATGATTTTATTTTTCGTTAATGTTCATGGATTATTTTAATTGGTGATCGGTACTGAAATGTTTAATTATAATCATGCTGTTGGACTTGTCACAAAACAAGTCACAAACAGAAAGTAAATATCTCTGTTACGAGCCTGGGCCGAGCGGCAGCGCGCGTGGCCGGGGAGCGGTTTATGGTTTAAAGAGGAATATGGTTTTAATTGTTAGTAAGGTGCACGGACGAACCTGATGCGAAATCAGGGAGCCGCTAGGATGTTTGAGAGACTTCGTGGACGAACCCGATGCGAAATCGGGGAGCCACTAGGAGATACACGCGCAGACGAACCCGATGCGAAATCGGGGAGCTGCTGGGAGGTTGGAAGACGCGCAGACGAACCCGATGCGAAATCGGGGAGCTGCTAGGATACGGACGAACCCGTTGCGAAATCAGGGAGCCGCATAGGTTGGATAACAGTTTGGGTTCCTGATACAAGATCAGGTAGCTCCTAGGATATGTTAGTAACGGCCTCGTAACTTTAATATTATAAATTAATTGATACAACCCGAGCGGTAAGATTGTATCATGTGGGAAACGGTCAACTAAGAATTACTGGATCTGAATGATGGGTTAAAATCAATTGTTACTCAAAATTACCTTGAACTAAATTGTATATTACAGAAAACTGGCTCTGTTACAACTGTTAGTGTCGCGATAAGAATCGAGTGTGTAAGAAAATGTTATGTAGTTACCTAAGTACTACTGCCTGTTGGATGACGCACTGGCGATGCGGGGAACACAGAGAGGTTGAATAATTATGCCAAAATAGATTAATACCGTACTCGCGGAATCTATAAGGTTACTTGATTCGAGAGGGTGACTAGGCCCGATCTCACTAAATACAACCAACTCCAAGACGAGATTCAGCGTAACGACGTGTATAGCCCGTTTGTACTTTAAGCACTGCCCCCGAGGGTTAAAATTCGAGGGTTTATATACTGTAAAATCTAAGTGGGGATGCTCTCAAGATTTCCATATTAGGGAATCTTGTGCAACTGTCCCTGTACTGAATCATGCTTTGTGCCGGCTGCATCCAGCTGGAGCATAGTCATAGTTCCTATAAGCAAAGGGTGGAATAGGGCATTTTCCGTTCTCAGGAAAGCGGTTAGAAAACTCTGGTTGAAATAAAGCAGAGATAATTCTCTGTACGTAACATCCCTAAAATGTCTCTTAAAAATTCATACAATCAATAAAGTTATGGCCGGCAAAAGTCATCTATTCCAGCAACCTATTTATTAAAGCTCATTAATGAATTACAATCATCTTACTACAATTAGAATATTATCTTACTACTTTTGGTGAAAGATTTGTCATCAAACTTAATCCTTTGCAAATGAAATGCAAGAATTTGTGTGTGCAATTTCCGGAAACGATTTACTTCATGAGAGTCTCTGCTGAATCTATACTTTTATCAAGTTTCCAACGTCACTTACAAGATAATATAGATAACAATACCTAGTTTAAAATGTGTCATAATGAGTTTTTGATACGATTTTAATAATAAATATCCTTCGTAAAAATTCATTAAAAAAACGAAATTGAATCCACATGGTTTTAAAAGGATTAGAAGTCTGGCCGGTGATTTAAAAATTGAAATCATAGTTAATGAAGAGACATGAAACTTCTCAGGAACATATTTGCAAGACAACAGCGATTCAGGGCATGATACAGCACGGAACGTACAAACAGTTTGTTTCGCGCAAATTGTTTCGTTGATCCCAGTTCCCGCATTTCCATTTTCTCGGCCATGCCAGTTCCACGAGTTCGCTGCACCTGCCGCAGGTTCTGCAGTTCTCGTACCAGTGTTTCTGTTTTACAGCACCCCGTTTCGACCAGAAGAATGGCATTCAGCCAAAAACAGCGGCGTTTCGAACGGGCCGCGCTTACTTGAATATTTCTACCAAGTTTACGTTCCATTCTCTACGTCCCTTTCTCTTTTTTTATCCTTTTCATTTCTTCCCCGCATCGGCCGCCGATCCATTTTGCCCTCGCGTTATTACAGGCGAATTTATACACTTGGCCGGCGTGCAAAAACGGCCCCCTCAAGAAACTTCGCGAAATGGAAAGTTTTGCGTTATTTAGAGACTTCCCCGGAAAATGAACAGCGCGCACGGGAGTGTAACAAAAACTTTGGTGCATCTTACCGTAAAGTTAACATTAACGCGACGTGCCTAGACGAGCTTTCCCCAGAGAAATGAACGAACGAACAAACACTTCTGAAATTTTTCTGAATATTCACTCAACTTACGACCCTTATATCTTTCTCTTTGAAAATCTTTAGACGGATCATCTAAATCAACCCATCCAAACTGGGTAAAATCAAGCCCCAAAAATATTACCAATTCAAAGTATTTAATTAATGAAACTGAAACTTGAAAGTTATAATTGACAAAAAATCGATGATTATCTTCTGAAACTATGAATTCACGTGTATCTATTTTTAAAATCATATTTTCTGATTCTCGATATCAATTAAATTTACAATTGCGGCGGCTACTTCCTATGTTTGTCAACAGAGGGACAGTACGACAATACCTTTCCCGTTACTACCTGAATCTTCCTCTGTTTGAATATACAGGGTGTCCCACATAAATGGGAACACCTAAATATCTGTCGTATTTACAGTCCTAACAGAAAACTTCAGAGGACAAAGTGACACTATTGCAGGGAGCAAGTATAATAGTAAAGAAAAAAATTTTTTATGTCGTGTTTTTTAATGAAATTTCAAGGTCACCGATATTTTTTTAAATGGAATAGTATATTTTTTTTACGATAGCATGGTAGACAATAAAAAACTGAATTTAGTGGGTACTACTAAATGTGGAAGTTTAAAACTTACGTATTTCAGCAAAGATTACGCGTTGTTTACGGCGGGTTGACCTTTACATATCATAATAAATGTTCGAAATGTTGACCATCCTCATTTATGCAATATTGCAATCTTCCATTAAATGATATGTAGGCATTGTCGATTTCCTGAGACGTAATTGAAGCACACGCTGCAGTAATCCTTTGCCGCATATCCTCTGGCGTTGTGGGTTTATCTTTGTACACAATACATTTTATCTTACCCGACAGATAAAAGTCAGATGGTGTCAGATCCGGAGAACGGGCTGGCCATGGAATTGTTCCTCGTCGCCCAATCCAGCGTCCAGGATATTTCGTATTTAGCACCGTTCTAGCAACTTTAGAATAATGCGCTGAACAACCATCATGTTGAAACCACATGCGCTCCCGACCGAATAACGTAATTTCTTCTAAAAGGCCCGACAAATAATGGCGTAAAAATACAGCATACTTTATACCAGTAAGAGTTCCTTGTATAAAGTACTGGCCTATTATTTTACTGCATAAAATTCCGCACCATACGTTAACGGTTCACGATTTTCGCTTTTATACACCTCTTAACCATCGTGGATTCTCAGCTGAGCAGAAGTGAATATTGTGCAAATTTACTTGCCCATGATTGGTAAATATTTCAAACATTTATTGTGTTTTTCAAAGGTCAACCCGTCGTAAACAACCCGTAATCTTTGCTGAAACACGTAAATTTTAAACTTCCACATTTTATCCGCTCTAACAGGATTATTCTTGCTCAAGGTCATTTCAAGGTCAAAAAGGTGGTATCCATTAAATTCAGTTTTTTATTGTCTATCATGCTATCGTAAAAAAGATATACTATTCCATTTAAAAAAACATCGGTGACCTTGAAATTTCATTAAAAAAACACGACATAAAAAATTGTTTTCTTTACCATTATATTTGCCCTCTGTAATAGTGTCACTTTGTCCTCTGAAGTTTTCGGATAGGACTGTAAATACGACAGATATTTAGGTGTTCCCATTTATGTGGGACACCCTGTATATCGTCCTAAACTGTCCTTACGACATCCTGCGTCTAAAGCACGGGTCCGCTAGATAGCCTTACTGATGAGTCCTCTAGCGGGCCTAGGACTAAACGCTTCCTTCTCCTTTTCCATCTTTTCATAATTCAGAGCCGCCTTAGAATGTTCTCAGATTTTTCACAAATATGAGCCGTAACTCCCAAACTTACCCTATGAGTATATTAAATTTTTTCCCTCCGTAGTATCGGATACGAATATGCAAAAAGCAACGTTTCATAGTCTGAAAGCTGAAATTTTCTCTAAAATAGTGTTGCGTCATTTGTCCAACGGTGGTTTAACCACCAAAAAACCAAAAACTTCGAGTCGTTCTCATATACGCTATACGCTATATGCTATCTCGCTATATGCTCGTCGGAGACAGAGAAAGTGGGGACACGACACCAGGATCGTTTTTATTGTAGCGAAACCGAATGGTCGAGTACGCTTCGAGCGAGTCGACATTGGGGTTGAACACGTAACAAACGTTTGCAACGCGACCGGCTGCACAAGTGCTTGCAAAACAGTTGGAGAGCGCCGAGAGTTCGCTGCATCGAATATCGAATTCCACTTGTCGACAACCCCCGCGCAGTTGAGAATTTTGCAATTTTTCCATTATCTACGTAGCAACGAATCGCATTAATCGAGATCACTATTGATCCGTCGCGTGACACTTGGAATTAACCGTACGAGGATCTTCATGGCAGGTGAAGTCTCTTCACTAGAAGGATTTTCCACTTCTAGATGCAAGGAGTCACTTAACTTTAATAGGAGCAAAGAATCCAATAAAATTAAAGGAGTCCCAAGAAATAAAAATAATAAAAACTATTAAAAACCATTTTAAATTAAACCATTCTATCAGATGTTGCTATGGTTGGGTTATCTAAATTCCTGATTTGTTACTTTTGTAGCTTGAGGTTCATTCAATTTGAGGTCTTCTTCTTTAATACTTTTTATTTTTCCAATGTTCTCAACGGATGTTAAAATTATAGCAGTGCAGTGTGTATTTCAGCGAAAACTAATTTGTTCGAATTGGTAAAATGAAAGTTTTCCTCTGCGTAATCTTCAGCATGTACCTGCCTTGGAAAATTACTAATTTTTTTCTGTTTATTAAACTTCATGAATGGCCGAATGAAAAATCTCAACGAAAGCGCAGTAAAAATTTAATATAACGTGGGAAGCTTAATGAGTGTATCGTACTCGGTAATATTAGAGACAGAGAACCGTGAAAAATACGAGGGATCGGTATCAACGGTGAATTCGCTAGTTCTCTCGCGTGTTTAAGTTTTAGCGTATCAGATTGCATTTCAGCGCGCAAGTCAGCTTCCGCATTCATAACTCCAATGCTGAAAACTGGCGCACGAGGTGTCCATCCGGACACAAAAATTTAATTGTATGATCGAATTTCGCGCGCGGCTACGTGTTACAAATAGTAGAAAATAGTTATCGCTTCAAACAATGCGAGTGAAACTAATGGACCAGCGGTAACATTTTACAGTAATCCTGTAAAGTCAAGTTTAATTACAATTGCAAGGGAAAGAAGAATTTTAAATCTAGCAGGAAACTAAAACGCAGTAATATAAAATTCCTCTGAATAAAAGACTATGCTATCCTGGGAAGGTGCATGGAAATTTATGTTGTTACAAAATTATTTACTGAAACGTGAACTGAATACAAAATTTATCACACGCTCCGCTACGAAAAACATAAAATTAACTATAGCTGACACGAAATAAGAAGGAACCTGTTTCGCGCATATGATTGCTCGGTTGCCTTCTTGTAATTTCTCTGCCTTACCACTCGATCATCTAAACGCACAGTGATCCCAAATCGCCAAAACAAGGTCAAATCCTCAGAACGTGTTAAAAAATTATTAGACCTGCTTGAAAAATGGTTTTAAGGCGTTTTTGGGGTCGCTGAACACGAATCTGAACTTCAAATTATTAAAAAAACAAATTGGCGGATCCAATATGGTGGCACAAAATTATTCGTTCTGCTAAAAAAATTTTTATCAGGACCTTATACAATATTTTTAACTTCATAGTATTGTACCTGATGTCAAGACTCAATAATGTGATACACTATGACCTTCAAATGACCTTGAATTATAAAATGTATGATAAAGCAGAAATTAAATTTCCGCTGATCAATCAGAGTAGTCAAACTATACCTATTTATAAGTACAAGGTCATTTGATGGTCATACTGTACCACATCATTGAACTCGTCTTGATATCAGCTACAACACTATGAAATTAAAAATATATGTGCCATTAAAATAAACAACGATGACCTTCAAAAGGGCTTGAAAACGACAACAATCAGACCACTTTTTTATATCACCATATTTGCCTCCTTTAACAGTACAACTTTTTTCTCTAACATTTTGTTCCGTCTTCAAGCCTAACGGAGCAATTTGGGTGGTCTGTTTCTCGTGAATCACCCGGTATATTATACATAATAAATTAGATTTTATATAGTATAAATTCAAATTTTTTTTATTTCAGTATAAAATTGACCTGAATACGTCTGCTGCTGTCTATTTCTTGTTGAGCTGTAGCGAATTAATCTGTCAGTTTGTGACAATTGAAGTTTTGACTATGTTATAAATTTTGTTAGGATTGGGGTTCGTATATTATTTATGACTTATTTAATTACGCAAATCAAATTTCTCAAAAACTGTGCGTCTAGGATAAAAATTAAAAACAGATTCGGAATCCGGACAGTGTAATTAGAACTTACCTAACTGAAAGATCATTTTTGGTTTTGGCCACGTTTTCGGGTTTTGGGACCACTGTGAAAGTATTGTCTTAAGCGCGAGTAAGGGATTAGCCAATGAACGATTTCTGATGTGTTTTGTGCGCAGATGAAGCCTTAAACTCGTTATCTGTCAGGCACCTTCCTTATTTGGTGCCAGGTTTAGGATGACCTGTTTGGTGAATGAACATAATTCGTATTAAACGAAAAAGTAACATCTATGATCCTTTCTTCGTGTTGAAAATTGTACAGTAGTTCTTTTGTATGTTCACTGATGTTTCGCTAAAAAGATCTAATTTTTTTTATAACCTTTTCGTCACTACATTCATTTATTTAAAATTTGTTTGAACGACACCCCACGTATTCAACGTAATTTCTGTCGTGAGATTAGTAATTTGTATTTTGAGGTGGTTCAATGGTCCTGTGATAAATTTGTTTGGATAATTATCGTTCGCTAGGGTACCTTTGTTCATTCGCTACAAATTGATGTTCATTCATTGGTCATTTGGACCATTTTTCATTTAGTCCTATGCCAGATTGCGAATACAAACTACAAGCTACGACCATAACATATGGTTAGAATTGTGTTCTGGAATGTAAGAACTTAAGAGTGGCACAGCCTTATTATAGAAATAACACTGAGGGAATGTCATAACGATTTGCGAATACTAATTGCAATAGACATTCAACTCAAGTGTCCGTTCATTGAACAGGTCACCCGACTTGTGAATTTCTTTCATTTTTCACGTTTGTTCTGCTTACTTTTATGCCTTATAATGTAAGCACGGTATGAATAAGTAACATTCGTAGTCTAATCATGGTACTAAACAGTTGAAATAAAAAAAATAATAAATATAACAAATTAATCCTTTTCCCGAAATAATGTGCTTCAATGGTACCTAAACTTTTAATCAGTAACTGTCACAGTTAGAAATATTATAATATATGAATATCCAATTAATATAATTAAAATTTGAATTAGATATATTCGTAAAAACTCATAATTTTCAGGTAGCAACTTTTACGCATATACAATAAACGGATTTCGTGCGAGTTTGAAGTTTTAATGTCAAAATAGAATCTGAAGTCAGGTAGGACATGTTTCTCTTTTTTAAATGTTTCAGTAGTTCGAGAACGATATGAAATGTAGAAGTTTGTGTTTTACAAACCATTGTAAAACATACTTTGTTTATGAAAAATTATATGATAGATGTTGACTTACCTGGGTCCAAAGATAACGTAGAAGCATGGAGGTTGGCTTCCGACCTTGCTCTAGACAGAGCTGTAGGTAGGTGCGATGATGGGCCTTGATAAGTGGTGCTCGACACGTTTCCGGAAGGCAGTCCAGGTCGAAGTTCCAAGCAAGAGCTGTCCATGCTTCTGGTCTTCCTCAATTGCGAGCTCATCGTAAGCTCTGAACCGCCATTTTCTTCGTCCTCGGGCCAAAATGAAACTTGCTAAACAACAATACAAACAGAAGAGTTCAATGAAATCGTGGTACTCTAGAAGGTTGCAACAATGTTATATGTTAACGCTAAACCTACTATCACACGATAAATAATCAGTTCGAGATTTTTTATTTTACAATTATACAAATCATAAAGGTACTTCAAAAGAAATAATTATAACCAATTTCTTCAATTTCTCACTGATATGACACCAGTCACTTTTACAGCTCGATAGGCTCATTGGTAATTATAATTAAGTCGTGGATTTTTATGCAAAATATAAGTCTTTTGTTTACTAAATAAAAATTTGTTTGTGTCTTCAATCATCTTAATATGTTATAAGCAATATATTCATATTTTTTAATTCTTTTAATTTTTCTACCGTTTCAAATTGCAGCTATTAATTTTTGTCATAATTATCTACTTGACATTATGTACCTAAAACTTTTCATACAGTGCTCCAGTTTAAAGCTAACACAATATGTAATGGTACTCGACATCTTTATGAAAGTAACTTAATATTTGAAAACATACTGCTATAACACTTTCATGCACTGAGTTAACGTATCAAATAATAATTGGTACTACAACTACGAATAATTATATAAATTCAATATTCCACAAAATGATGTATTAATGTACTACCCAGGATTCATTAGAATACCTTTTTTATTTAATTTAATAATTTCTTTTTAATAAGAGGGAACGGATTTTCTGAAAAAAATTCAACAGTATTGTATTCAAAATGTATGACAACGTGTTACATTTATTATCTTGTTTCAGGATAAAGTTTTAGAAATACAAAATTGGGACAAACACATTCGCCAAGCTAATACTTGAAAATTTGTTTATTCTAATTATTAATGTCTGTCTAACACTAATTCTAAAGAACATGTAATGTTAGCTACAAGGTTCGATTTTGATACATGATTATATTGTACGAGTTAGTAGTATTTATCACTTTGAGCACTATGTCTTTTAGGAGTTCAGGATTTCGTTACTTTCTTTTGTACGTGTAGATTCGCTATAAGCACTATTTACTACTTTGCAAAGCTACATATAAATTTCGAAGAACACCCGGGATAACAGTGAGATACAAGCAGCATCACTCACCCTAAGTCTGGAGGCGAACATATCTTCCACGGATTGGGGTAAATATTCCCTGGTAGCAGCTACCTCGCGCCACTTATCAACCGAGGGATGAAGAGCAGCTAACGCGACCTCATGAAAACTCGCATAATGTTTCGCCAAGGAGCATTGTCGTTCGAGAACAAAGCCGTACCTTCTTCGTTCCTGTGTCATCGCCTAAAAAAAGGGTTAAAAGGCTCGAATCCAAGTCATGCACTGTTGTTAACCTGCTTTTTTAGGCCAATTCATTATTCAATCACCACCAGGGCGGGATACTGTGTAACTTACACCAAAATTCATGACAAAGACTAATTGATAGCGTATCATTATAACATATACAGTATTCTAACACAATCTCATCAAACAGAAGATAAATTTCATTTCCTGTCTTAATGGATTTGAAGGGCTGGAAGTAATAAAACATTATTTTGATATTTTTATGTAACGTAACGTTATATTGATGTTTGATATTCTTCCGATGTTTTCACTATTTCAATCACTTACGCGTATTTGTCATGAACACATAAATTCTACTGTCTACTCATTATATAGGATCCAAAAGTAAAAACATAAAATCTAGTTTCAATAACTACGAAAATTTTCTTTAGTTCCGACCAAAAAATATGTATATTCATAATGCAGGAATCGTTTCTTCGTTACGTCATTTCATAACTAAGGTGAAATAAAGAAATATAATCACAACCATTAATCTTTTCTCACATTATCGACGACCTATAGAGTGAAATATGTGCAAACAACTAGTTGCGAATATATTTTAGTATTGCTCCTTCGAAAAATATGGAAGGTAATTTGTATTATTTATGGAATGATTTAGTACATTCGTTGATGAACAAATCTATTAATTTTTTAATAATAGATAATGGCGAATATTATTTATTGCATTGTGTAATAATATAAACGAACTTTATCTAGACTGATTAATTATCTATCCTTGTTCATTGTTCCGGAATTTATAAAATTAATATTTGCTAATTAAATTACATAAAGGTCCACATACAATATATAGAAGAAAGTATTTTGCTGGATATTGGGATGAAAAATAAAAGAAATAGATAAAATTTTAATGTTTTATCTCAATCGGGAGAGCAGTCATGGGGTTAAATAGAAAAACCAGTTTTGGTCTACATTCTCCGTTCAATGGCAAGCAAAACTTCTGGAAAAAATTGGTAACTAACCGTATCCTAGATACACTCTGCAATTTATTTGTGCCTCTTATAAAACGAACTTAGGAAACGACCAAAGACCAATTTTGCTATTTTATCCCATAACTACCCTCCAGATCGAGATATATGGTTAAAATTTGACATGATACCTCTTTTTTCTATGTCTTAACAAATGATTAATTTAGTTTAAGGATACTATTGACTGCCTCGTCCAATTATACCCGTTCTGTGCGAAACAATTGCAGTATGTAAGGTGTTTCCAAAATCATAGTACAGTATTTCATCGTTAATTGTCGTCAAATTCTGAACAAGAATCGTCGCAAACAATCCCTCCTTCCGCGGGGTATACCCCGTGAGGGGCCGTGAAGCTCGAGAGGCCTCGGTTTCTGAGACGTGTAAGTTAACACGGGTCGAGTATATCGGTGAAACCACTACTAATCCAATGGCACAACTACTTTATTTTTTATTATTTTTTTATGGAACTTTCACCAACATATTCGTGGCATTTTTCTAATGAAAATGATACCAAATAAGATATAATTGCGACGACATTTACTTGTGTAATGGACGATGAAAGTTTCGGGAGCAAGGAAGGACAGCGTATTGGAAAGAAAGAGACGCGGAGAGTCGCGGTCGCCGGTGTAGTTCAAAGGCCCACATGTTCACAGTATAATGCCAATAAAAAACTTTTTTATTCTTACTTAATTTTTTTATGAGACTTTCTCCAATATATTTGTGGCATTTTTCTGATTAAAATAATACCAAATACGATGTAATTCTGATCATCTAGTTCCATTAAAAAATAATAAAAAATAAGGAAGTTTTGTCACTGGGTTAATTGTTTTCACATCGACATACTCGACCCGTATTATGTCACACTTCTCGGCGACCGTGGCCTCTCGAGCTTCGCTGTCCTTTTTTACGTTTGGCACAAGTCAAAGAATAGTATCATCTGAACATTAAACGTCGCCGGCCGGACCCGTGGTGGCGACGATTATCGATGAAATACTGTACAAGCAGATGATTCTACATTATAGTGGTTTTTAACTATAGGGGTCAAACATTTTTTTGAATTCTTTCTGGTCTAACCCTCCTAAATTGCGAGACTTGGTCAGAAAATGATGTGTACAATACTTGGAAACAATCGGACAACGGCGCAACCATGCTGCATTTGCGTTAAAATTTTAATATTTTAATGATTTCGTGCAATTTTCAAACATACCCGTATTTCTTTGTTTTGGAAATATCATTAAATGTTCTTGAATAATAGACAATGCCTCAAATGTATAATGACAAGATTTATGTGTAACTTTAATACAAAATCTTTAAATTTGATTTACTATTAAATTCAGTGTATGAAGAAGGATATGGCAAAGGGAGATATATCAAATCTGGACACACAGTCTGTGTTCAAATTTTAGTGAGAGTAAGTTTTCGGGAAAATATTTAATACGTATTGTTTTCGCCCATCAGTCATATTGGAAAGATGAAAACGACTCGCAAAGTGGTTGATTTACGCTGATTTTGTCCAACTTCAAGGACTGTTTTTGCTCTTTCAACATGGATGATGGAAAAACCATACGAGTCAAATATTTTTCCGGAAACTACTCCTGAATAATATTTCATCGAAATCGGTGTTACCAAATCTTACATATATCCCCCTTTTTCAGATTTTACATCATACACTGAATTTAATAGTAAATCAAATTTAAAGATTTTGTACTTTTTTAAATGTAACTCTCATCATTAGACTGCGGATCTTTATGTAATATCTTTATGTATTATTTCAAATCAAGTTTGAAAATGCAGCGAATACGCGTTCTATTAGATAGATCTGACGCGTCTGATTATGACCGACCAATTCTACTTCCTCTAAATCACGCGAACCCGGTTGATCTTCAAACTCGACTTACGAGACGCTGAACAAAAAACTATTATTGCCTTCTTTTTACATTTTCTTACACGTTAAATCACTGCCTGATAGCATATACCATGATTTCGGGAACATCTTGTGTAGTAAATGAGTTGATACATTTTTGACAAGATGAGAAAGAGAGGTGTAGGCGATTGGGGTACCTGTGTTTCGCAGAATGACCAGGTGCACATGGCACCATATACTCACGTTCTTCAAGCTCTGCTCACAAAAGGCGTCTAGTTTGGACTTCTCTTCCTCGAGAATCTGCATGTTCTTCAACTCTTTGTCCATAGCGAGTCCACTCTTGCTGGCGCCCCTCGACTTTTTCCTCTGCTTCTTCATCGTCGCGGCGGCCTTGCTGTACGTTTCGGACCTGGTCTTGTGCTGTTGGAGGAACTTCTTCTGTTCGCTCTGCGAAACGTATTATTTCATTATTCATCGGTCCGTTGGGCGACTGATAGGAGCCGCCACGGGTCGGATTCGGAGACTCGAGCTTACCTGGACCACCTTCGTGTCTTTCTCTAGGTTCGTCTCGAGGGGAACCAGCAGGTCTACGTAGAACGCCTTCAGCTGAAAGCAAGCAAAACGGCCAGGTTACAGCGAGGGGCTCAAGACACTGGAAGATTTTAATGCTGCGGAAGCGCGGAAAGTGAATTCGAAACGAGCTTAGGTAATGAGGGACTTTCAACGTCTGCCCCCGACAAGGATGGCAGAGGGCCACCACCAGCCACTTTCGTTCGCAATGTTGCCGACCATGTTTACGAGATGTTGTCTGACCTGTTTTTAAGCCGAGCCCTGCAGCTGGGAAAAACGTTCTGATTATTCGAACCAAGAGACTCGTAAAACTTAACGCCGTCGCGACCCCGAGGAAACGCTTCTTTCACAGGTGTTCTAGCTGTGGTTTAGCCGGGTAAATTAGTAGATGGCCTGGACATTTAGCGTGTTAAATGCTAGTCTTTTGCTGACGACCGATTTTGTAACTATATCTTTTTTTTAGTTAAGAGTTCATAGTCTTGTCTGTTACATATATTATTAACAACTGCCTGGTGGCTTCTGTCTTTAAGGTACACCTATTCATTTTCACGCCAGATCTACCGGATGGGTTACAATGAACTTTCCTCTGTTCTTCTCTGCTATAATTGAATGGAAACATTAAACAAGGGTATACGCTGCATGTACACTCATTATACATAGAAATCATAGAAATGTTTTCATGACACATTTTTTAATAGATTTTTTAATAAATTCAATAGCCTTATTCAGTAATATATGAAAGTGTGTCTCAACAACTGAGACATAGGATTGCATTTCAGATTAGCAGAAATCGATCATATTAGTATTTGTTATAGGAAAAAAGGTTAAACAGAGTAGAATAATTTTATTTGAATAATAAATTAACTGAAATTATACGGATAATTTGCTTAACCTTGGATATTGTTCACTGAAGAAGTGATAAACTTGAATCTGTTAGCTCGGTTTCAACAAACCCACTGTTGTGTGAAATTCATCGAAACAGTTGTTAATTATATGGGCCGACTGAAATTTCATTGTGCGCTGGGTTCATGTACGATTGCCTATAAATTAACGAGGATTTATGTACCTACGAATTAGCGGCGGTTATTTATGTTTAATAACTACTTCCATCGAATGGACTTTGAAAACTTCCGTTGATCATTCAGGCAAATATTCAGATATGTATGCGTTTCGTATTCGGGATTCCGAATACAGTTAATATATTATACTGTTTAACGTATGAACTCGATCCGTATTATTAAACAAATTTGTGAGAGTAATATTATTCATATTTAACATAATGGGTATAAAACATTCTCAGCATAATGAAAATTACGAAAAACCTTGTTCAATCAAGAATATCGCGACAAGCGTTTTAAAAAAGTTGATTGATTTTCATGTGCCCATTTTACCTTTACAGTGAGTAACTTTAATATTTGGACACCACGGAATTTTGATTTTGCGGCATCATAATTTCTTTCAGAATGAGAAAATAGCACACGTGGCCAGGTATAGTGTTGTACTACTGTCTCTAGAAAATTTACAAAAGGCATACTTAAATTTTTCATTACATGACCTTCACTTTTTTTCTTCACAATTTCGACCAATTTTTAGAAACAATTATTTACACGTTACCTAGTAAACTAATCCTTCTAACATCTAAAAAAAAATTGCAGTGGTTTGGTCAAATTTAAAAAAGATTATATACTTTTACAACTAGATACTTTTTACACCCACTGTATTTAGTTGTTCAGATGTACTCGTCAGAACGGTAAATGTTCACAAACCGCAGCTTCAATTAGAGCTGATAAATAATCTATAGATCGTCGTGTACCCGAATCTGACCCGCCGAAGGTTCATTAGAAGAAGAAACAGAAGTTTGATCAGGGAAAAGGGGGTGGTCCGCAATGATAAGAGGCACGGTCGGCCGAGCAAAATGCATCGAGAATGCAGCCGGGCTCTTTTCAGAGAATCAACAGTACCACTTCAACTCGTATTTCTCTTCCCTTTCAGCGGCTGCTTTTCACGGGCAGCGATCGACTGCCGGTAGAAGGTTGCCCACTCGTGGAAACGTATTTCTGATCGAAATGCTGCCTCTAATCAATGTCCATTAAGCTGCGGAGGGAATGGAAAAAAATTCCGATCAACCCGTGTCCCGCCGCGTCAGCCAGTCCGCGACTAACGCCACGCCGCGGATTTCGTTTCGGCGACAGGATTCTACCGGATGGAATTTCTGATTTTTATTTCGACATGCGTCCTGACAAATTTCCCGTGTCGCATCGCGCGATATTTCAGTACCACATTTCTCGATTGTTCAGAGGAACGATGCTGTCCTTACGTTCTGTAATTTGCAATGTCATATTGACATCTTCGACTGTGTAAACAATTGCTTCGACCGTTCCGAGCAAATGATACTTTGCAATACTTAGCACTGTTTTTAATATTTCTCCTCTCTTCATCTTTCTGTTCTTTCTTATATTTTGTTAATAAATTATGATTGCATGTTTTGTTAATGTTCGTGAATTGTATTAATTCATTTCGATTAAAAGAAATTAGAGTCATGTAGTTAGAGTAAGGTTGCTCAAGTCGTACCACTGCATAAGTCGTACCTTTTAAATATTATTATATGTATATTGGACGTAATATCGCGGCAACTGCGGCAAAAAGATTGACTATTTAGTCAAGCATATTGATTCACATATTGTTCGTCTGTCACTGATACCGCGGCAACGTAACCTCTCAACAAGTAAGCTTATCATCATTGTCTTATAATTTTCTGTACATGTTTATGAGTTTATCGAGAAAGTAAATTACTGATAAAATCATGCTCCTTATTTTTGATGTCATTTAAAGTCATGTATCATTTAAAGAGTTGCTTACTGCAAATAAAATCGGGCTGGACTGCATTTTGGAGAACTCCGTGATCTTAACTTTTTTGAACTTTTTTTTATGTTATCCTGTAGATATCGATGAAGACATTCCGAAAATGTGTGTTTGGATGTTAGGAATTCACTGGTTTATAAGTTATACGCGTGTAAAGATGAGCAGTTTTAAGCGTTTTTGACAGGTTAGAGCGTCGCCATATTGAATATTCGTAGAGTGGTGAGATAGGTAGGTCTGTTCAGCGCATGCGCTGGATAGGCCGTGAGTTTTCAGCGCATGTGTTAGATAGTATGGTATATTTGCGGGATCGGCTAAATAGTAATGAGCGTATGCTCTAGATGACAATTCAGTGGTTACACATACTTTGTGAACATAAGCAATTCCAAGTGTTTTTCACAAATTAATTATTAATAAGTTTATTGTTGATTTTGAAATGGCTAGATCAAATATTACAAATTTTAACTTACAGACATGCCAATTAGAAAAAGAGGAGCAAATACTTGGGCTCGGGATTGTGGATTGTTTCGGAAATTTAAAAAATGTCGTACTCATCGGTGAAAAATGAAAATTTATAACAATAATCATGGAATCAGTCGTTTTCGGTGTCCAGTAATTAAAATATACAGAATCACATACAGGATTTCAAAGAGAAGGTACAGTCCAAGATGGTTTGGGGTTAGGTCGTCGTGGGAGCGGAGAAGGCCAGCCCGACCATGGTATAATGTTTCACATTTTGATTTAGTAAATGTGTTATGATGTATTACGTACATGTTTGTGCTGTCATCTAATAAATTTGTTCGGAAGTATTTAGCCTATTTTGTGTGTATTACCTAGCAAATATATCAATATGGCGGCGCTGTAACCTGTCAAAAAGGCTTAAAAGTGTTCAACTTTATATGCGTATAACTTTTTAACTAATGAATTCCGCGCATTAAGATTTTCATTTTCGGTGTTTTCTCGTCGAATTCTATAAGATTGTATTAAAAAAACTGGAAAAGAAAGCGTTCTAAAAAACGCAGTTAAACCCAAAATCGTATTAGCTTTATTCAGTGTTTCGTTATGTTCATTGGAAATCTGAATTGTGCCGTGTCTTAAGTCGTACCTACATGAAATTCCAAAATCGTGTCATAAAAACAAAGAAGCAGTTAAAAGAGACACAAACAATAGAACTTAAAAAGAAAAAATTCCAAAAACTAAAAACGATTGGTGTGTAACATTTGTGCAAAGAAGTTCCACCAAGACGTGGGTTCATGATTTATGTGCTGGTGTTGACAAAAAAATAAAGAAATATGTCTGTGATGTTTGTACTAACTGATAATTTAAAAAAGTTATTCAAGAAACTGAAAGTTTTGTTACGTTTGTTTAATTTTATACATAGGTACGACTTCAGCTATAGGTGGTACCACTTAGGACACTGGTTTCCTTAGTCGTACTGAATTTGCTTTTAAAACTTTTGTTAATTAAATCTGAATAGAATGTGAGTAGACTGTTTCGAATTTTATCGTAATAAATATCAACAATGTTCACACAAGTTTTGAGTGGTACATAGAATTTTTATTTATTTGATAAATCCTAAAATTTATACCTACTTTTTATTATGAGGTACGACTTGAGCAACCTTACCCTACTGTAAGACACAAATGACTAATACAATTTAATATAAGTAATATGACATAATTTATATCTATATCATAATAGTATTACTAATATTAGAAATTTCTTTAGATATGTATAAAGTGCTTCATTATCAAGATTTAATACTCATCTTATTACGTTGACATTGTATATTAATTGTTGTGGTTTGGAGCACATTATACTTCCAAACTGAGTAGACCACGACCTCGAAATTTTTTACATTTATCTTAGCACTTTAGTTTCTTTCCAAAATTGTATGCCCATCTTATTCAGTTAATATTATACTATTGATTTGTTATTCTACGATTTTTAACCCTTTCGTCACTAACAGAATGCGTGTGTTCCATATAATTCTTAAAACTATTTTATGCCTTTAATTCTGATAGCTGTTCCTGCCTGGCACACTATTCCACAAAATTAAATGATCACTGAATGATCAAAAAATTGTCGATTTTTGAATTCGTGTAACTTCATGTACCAATACCTTAGAACATTGTGTTTTAAAGGGTAAAGTCCCCGTGTTCATGTTCTTGAACTCTTTTTAAAGAGCCATCGGATTTTCCTAACTGTCACACAATTTTATCTTGTTGTAAATGACTTTTGACCTGCCGGTATTATTAATAAAATAAAACTCTTTTTTCCTGAGCTTTATGATTCTTACCTATACGGATTAAATCTCCCATAAAATTCCACAGTTAAAGTATGAGTTAAACTATTGGCCGACTAAATATGAATTTTCATTTGTGCAAAAAAGGTTTCTTACGCTGCGGTTAGTTATAGTAGCATTTATCTTGAGTAATTCTATAGGAAAACAACCAAATTGACTTTAGTTCCTCGGGATCAATACCCATATTAACTTTGCTGACCGTTATGGACTTATTACAGGTGCTTTGCACAATGATGGTGATGGATTAGAGCGGCCGTAGAATCTTCGAAAGTGAAGTGGACTAGCTGACTGGCCTGCATTCTAGATCTTCTCTTTTTTGGAATGTTTGAACAGTTAATGGAATTGGCTAGAAGCGGCGAAAGAACAAGCGAAAGAAATTAGAGAAAATTTTCAAGATTTAATGTTCTCACTCTCGGTGGCTCATATCAACTGAAGAATTCAATATGAATAGAATTTCATCATTCGGCCCTTCCAATCAGTTTTTTATTTTATTCATTACAAGCATATTCAAAATAGCTACAGCAATCCATATTCATATGAAATCTACCTTAACGTCTACATATTGCATTTATTGCATTCCGTATAATGAAATTCGAAAAATTCCAATAAAGCGGATTGGAGGAATTCTAAGCGTAACAAAATATCGAACGAATCGAGAATTAACACTTTGACTGCCAAGTTGGTCATACATTGGAGATATTATACAATTCTTTAATTAGGTTTTATAAATTAATTTTGATAAATATCACGTTTAGGGGATTTATCTCCAATGACCTTGAACCTGACATATGTTGTCAAAGTCAACATTTTAAACAACCTTTCCCTGTACATGTACTCGTCGCTCGGTCTTAGTTTCCGAGATATTCGCAAAAAACTTTAGTTCAACTCAGGTTACAAGTGCACATTATTCTGGGACAAGCTGTCACCAAACGGTAATTAAAATATACAGGATCATACACAAGATCTCAAAGAGAAGGTGTAGTTGAAGTTGGTTGGGATTAGTGCGGGGTGGGGGCGGAGAGAACCGGCCGCGGCCGTTAGGCCGGCCCGACTACGCTTGCACTGGTCCGCATTTTACATGGATTTTTGCATGTATGGTTGGGCTTGATTCAAGGACGGCGAAGTCGTAGCGTTTTAACAAGCCCACCTTGTATGACACGTATATACCACGTACTAGCTTTTTAAATGTGTACGCAGTGTTGATAAAGTACGTTCCATCTATCACAATTATTTTATTAATAACTCTTTAAGGAACAATAAGTGACGGCTAAAATTGCAGAGAGCGTCATTGATAACATATAACAAAATCAGGATTATATATACATACAGGGTGGAGATTATAAAGCGTTACAGGCGAATATCTCCAAAAATATTGATTACACGTAAAATTCATCATGTGGTGGGACTTTCATTTTTCCCGGTGGAAACTCCAAGGTAAAATGAAGGTCAACTTCCTTTTTTTAAATGCAATGATATGTTTTTTTATCCACCATCAAATAGTGCGTTTTAAGACAAGTTCAATTACCTATGACCCAAATTCATTCAAGGTCAAACTTGCAGAGAAATGCAGAATAGATGTGATCGTTTTATTTGTAATTCAGTTTAGTATATGTTCAAAATGATTACCTCTTACTTCAATGCACTAAACAATTCTTGGTTTAAATGATTCTCTAACTTTGCACAACATTTCAACATTTATCTTAGCACAAACATATTCTGACTATCTTGCATTCACGCGTTGTAGGCTTAATGGACATTACGCAGTTTTTAAGCATACAACCTGAACGAAGAAAACGCTGTTCTATGCCATATGCGATTTTGATGGTCGATCTGGTAGCGTTGTGCATAGAAATTAGCAGCCATTCTGTAATTTCTCCCTCATTCTCCTAGTACCAGAAACATATCAAATCAATTTTGATACATTTCCACTTTTACCACTTATTCCAGTACTATCGTTCAGCGAAGAATACCTTGGCACGAATAGTAATGAAAGTAAACTGACTATCTAGCAGAAGAGTACAGTTATACATGAATACGTTTGTTTTCATTTCATTGATAATGACTTTGATGTTGTCCTGAGTAATGCTGATATTGAACACATGTTATTTGGTGTGAAAGTTCGAAAGCACGAACTAAAGTACAAATAAAACGATCACACCTTCTCTGCATTTCCCTGCAAGATTGACCTTGAATGGCCTTGAGTCATAGGTAATTGAGCTCATCTGAAAACGCACTATTTGATGGTGGATCAAAAAACATATCATTCCATTTAAAAAAAGAAAGTTGATCTTCATCTCACTATATAATCAATATTTTTGGAGATATTCGTCTGTAACTTTTTATAATTGCCACCCTGTACATATGTATGTACGAGCAAATTGCAATGTAGTGGCATTGATATATTATTGTTAACAATTTTTTAATAAAAACGAGCGACAGCTAAATCCTTTTAAAGGTCACTCAGAAGGGTACCCTTGATAACACATGTCAAGGTCAAGGTCGTTGGAAGTTGGTCCGCTAAAAGTAATGTTCATCTCAATTTTAAAAATTGTAAGATACAGAAGTGTATTCAAGTAAAAATCACTAGACTGCGGATTATAAGCATTTGTGACAAAAATTGTCTTGCGTATGTATATTTTATTTTACAGAGTATACAGTAATTTGAGTTCAAAATGCTGCTATTTTGTAGATTATCAAGATTTTTTATCTCTTATGGTTTTAACTGTAGCCATATCCGTACTAATTAATATACTTTCTCTTTTTTTTTGTTTTCAATTAGCAGGAAAACCAAAATATGGCAACAGTCAACACGTGTTTCTCAAAACATATTCTGTAATAAGTTATGTAACTCGTGCCATTTTGAATATGTTTGCTAAATAAATACAACTTATTCACTTCAAATATCCATAAATATTTGTGCAAAATTCTAATAAAAATAGTTTAATAGGTCTTCTGAAAAAATGTCCGAAACGGCCTTGGAAACCAGAATAATGCCTTAAGGGGAGGAAAAGAAGAAAACCGCTGATTGGTTGTGGAAATCTCAGTTGTGTATGAAACACGGAAGAATGGCGGGTAATTATTTAGATTAGGGGCTTCCTCACCGATTTTGATGACGTTGAAATATGTTGTCAAGGTCATCATTCTGAACAACTTTTTCCTATACATGTTACCGCCGCTCAGCTTTAGTTTCCGAGATATTCGCAAAAAAGTTTCAACATCTCGAAAAGTGATTGGAGTAGGTCTGGGTTAGATTTGAAATTGTGGCCGCCGATAACGCGGCCACGGTCACAACTTAAAACGACTTCAATCAGTTGAGACCCACTGTCTTTTCTGTGTTAGCATACAGAGTATTAAGCATAAAACTATACGAATTCTTGGATATCTGCAATGTATCGATGAATTGTATCAAGTGCAACGAAAATATGCTACTTGATCGCGAAAACTTAATTTTTAGATGCCATAATACTAGTTACATTAGAAATCGAAACAAAAAACGTATAAAAGCACAATGTGTTCAGCCGACAAGAACCGACTGAATTGTTTAGATAGTTAAGCCTCACTCTCTTTTCATCCGTCACGTACGATAGCCAGTCCATTCACCAACAACTCCTTGCAGTAAAACAGTTACCTTAAAACGTTATAACAGCTAATAAATCCAAGAAGCCATATTGCCATTAAGACCTTAAGTTTATGAATATTGTCGCATCTGCCCAGCAGATTAACTTCCAATACCGAATTCTTTAGTTTCCGCTTGCCATTGTTAAAAGTCAAGGGGCTTCTTAGGTTTATTACCTGTTACGGTCAAGCCCTCGAGACTCGAGACCCGCGAACGCAAGGCGACGCGAAGGCTAACCGTAGCGCACCCGAAGATGCTACCCCTACCTGTGACCGATCAACGAGGGCGGTCTTCGGGGGCGGCCACTTTCACCATTTCCATAGATTTCACATAACCAATTAGAAAACTACTTCATTTCCCATTACCATCTTCATTGAAAATATCATCCACCAATCAGTACACTTTCAACATAGCACACGTCCACGCCGACACTTTAAAAACACACGACACACAGCTCTCAGCGTCATTTCGCAAACAACAGCCTCTTTTAACACAGTCTCATCGTTCCATTTTAACACCATTTATTTTGGTTAACTATTGTTAAAATATATTAAAGTTTTACTCGTGTTACAAAATCAGTGTTTACTACTTTACTATCCCTATAACTAGACCAGGTCGTCAAATACGCTTTGTCAGAAAAACCTGAGTCGAGGATTTACGATCTTCGGCGACGTCGAGTCTTGAACGGCATCATAGCGCGATACAAACGAACACAATGTAATTTCAAAATTAGTGTTTATAAGGACACTTGGTTTGATAATATACCTTTTTGCAATGCAAACTGCTTGCCGTTTCATTGCATATCATATAATGCTGAGACCACCTCGACAAGAATTTATTATGAACGAACTATGCATTTCCTCGAAAACATGTGTCGATTGGGCTAGCTTTTGTCGAGAACTGTGTATATTGTGGATTGAAAAACATTCAACACAAATATGTGGTGAAAATGAAATTGTTGAAATCGATGAAGCAAAGATAGGAAAAGGAAAATTTAACAAAGACCGCTTTGTCACTGGGCAATGGATTTTTGGTGGAATTCAACGATCAAGCAAGGAGGTATTTATTGTACCAGTTCCCGACCGAAGTTCTACCACTTTGCTTAATATTGTTAAGGAATGGATCAAACCAGGTACTACAATTATGTCTGACTGTTGGAAATCGTACCAGTGTTTAAATGAGGAAAGATACAGACATTTAGCAGTAAATCATAAAATGAACTTTGTTGATCCTGACAGCAGTGAACATACACAAAATATAGAGCGTATTTGGCGAGAAACAAGGGCTAATATTCCCCGTTACGGAACACGGAAACAACATTATGTTGGATACATTGCAGAATTTTTATTTCGTCGATGCCATAGTTTTGACAATAGAATAACAACATTTTTTGAAATGATGGCCGAAATATTTCCTGTTATATAAGATTAATAATAAAATATACACCACTTCAAATGGAAACGTCTATTGTATAGTCCCTCCCCCAAATCCCGTCCCTGCTAAGAAATCTAACCCAGACCTACTCCGATCACTTTTCGAGATGTTGAAACTTTTTTGCGAATATCTCGGACACTAAAGCTGAGCGGCGGTAACATGTGTAGGAAAAAGTTGTTCAGAATGATGACCTTGACAACACATTTCAACGTCATCAAAATCGTTGAGGAAGCCCCTAATGTAAATATTGGTCGAATGGCGTTACTTTAGCATGAAGGGGCTACCTAGAAAACAAATTACCAAATTTTCCGAGAGCTCTATAACTCTCAAATTCCGATGCAACATTTCTTCAAGCTGCGTCGGGGCACGCACGGCTGATTTTATTTAGCCATTTGACAGTTTTATGTTCGGCTTTCTCGTCGGCTGTACTAAAGTACATTATTCATTTGTCGGGGCGTTTCTTTTTCCGTTCACATGCGCGTGTTTCTCTCTCTTTCTCTCTCCGTTCAGTTTACAAGCCGATAGAAAACGAATATTGCCATCTCGCGAAAACAACGCTCCCGACAAAACGTTGTAAATGACGTTCTCGTAAACGTGTTTTGATTCGAAAACTCGCGGAATTAATTAAGCAGTTCGGTAACGGGGGTCCGTTGGGTAGAGACAAAAAAAGAACGGACGAAAGGTCGGTGAAATTTTAATGCCGCGTACCTACAAAACTTTTACAACCAAGTTTACGATCTGTTTCCGGGTTTACCGCCGAGTTGCTTATTTCATTGTTCGCCCCCTTTTAGCAGTTCCGAGGCCGGGCGAAAGAAGAATCCGGCGTTACGCCTTTGTTCTTTCCGATCCCGGACCCGGTGCCCGCCGATTTCCGCTGGAAAACAGAAACCCGTGGAATTCTTTTCGAAGTTTCGGCAGTTCGCGCTCATCCTATACAACCAACGGATACCAAAGACAACGATACAGAACCATCTCTGCCCCGAATGCAAAGCTTTTCCACTTTACCGTTGTCGATTGTATACCATCAAAGATACTTCGTAATTAATTCTTTGTTTCGCTGATCGAATCAATTTATTTACTGCATCGGAAATTATTTGGAACCATTTTGTGTACTTTAAACATTTTTAAACCAACTTTATGTATTTACGGATAACTTATGTTGATTATTATGTATGAAGATGAACCGTTTCCTGCTTATTGAAAATACAGAAACAATTTCTTCCCAACAATTTTCAAGTTTGTAAAACAATATGCTAAAATGAACGAATAATATGGGAATATATTTAAAGTATTTTCAAATGTTATGAAGGCAACGATTCAAAGCGTAAGGCGGCAATAGCTTCATTCAAATCCTTATGAATCAATTCTATTCACATATTTTTAAACGTACCTTTTGAATATCAACGTTGAACTTCTTATTGTACACAATACAAACAGCCAATGATATGAACTGGCTGCTAGAAAATTAGAATTTCGATAGAATATTCGTAACGTGTCGAAATTTCAATTTGACGTGGAAATGTGATAACGTTTTGTTTAAAATATATTGTGCAATTAAATGTTATTGCCAAGAAGCAATTGTTTATGTAATTTCAATCTAAATTGAATGACTTATCTTTTTGTACAATTAGCAATATAATATCTAAATAATACTCTTTTGTACACAGCAATAATCATAGAGATAGTAGAGTGCCCGAATAGGTATCAGTGTGACTAACTGCAATTCGTGCACAGATAGACGGTGTATAATGATGCATTTCAATGTTCTTTTTTTACAATTAGTCAAGCCATAAAGACGCTTATGTAGGAAGGCACGATGTAGGAAGTAGACAAATTCATTCGTTCGTGTGTTTATCTAGAATAAGAATAATACTAAATCTCGTCTAATATGACTTATGTAGTTTTCATAGAAAATTAATGCCTAGCTTTAAATACTCGGTAGTTCTCGTATTGAATAAGTTTTAATATAACCACAAGTCAGAGAATGTCGATATCTCGTCTAATATGACTTTTGTAGTTTTCATAGAAAATTAATGTCTAGCTTTAAATACTCGGTAGTTCTCGTATTGAAGAAGTTTTAATATAACCATAAGTCAGAGAATATCGATATAACAAGAATTTAAATAGTGCATGATGTTTCTAAAATACGGACGTTATTGTCAAATCTTGTTGATTCATTGTCATACAGCTACTATAAACAAATAAAGATGTATTTCATCAATTAAGGAGAACAAAATATATTTCAATGATTAAGAATATTAAACTTAAAATTTTCTTAATCGAGGAGACTATTGAATATTACTTTGTATCTCTCATGAACGTTTTCTATTGAATACTCAATTTCTTTACCTTCTAAACAAAACGCAGTTATTTTCATGAACTTCAAAAGTTTTAATCTATTATTTGACTATCGAAGCTGCACTTAATGATAGTTATTTGAGATTAATGATTCTTGGAAATAAAATAAGACTAAATAGTGTCATCACCTTACCTTTCAGAAGTCTATTAATTGTTTTTTCAGTGACCATGTTATATCAGAATGAGACCTATACAAAAAAACAAGTGAAATAATTCTCGTAGTTTTCAAGGAAATGTAAATTGGATTGACCCTTTGTACTCGAAGGTGCTATAACTTCAAAACCAACACATTTCTTCTGATCTAGAATATTTTCATTGTACAGGGTGTAAAAAAATGCTTGGTTTTGGCTGCCATAAGCGTATTCTACATCTTCGGATCGATGAAGATCTGTAAAGGAAAGTTGCCGCAGGATTGTCCTTGACCTTGATTTTTAAGGCCAACTCTTTTTATCGCATTGTATTATACGCGTCATGGGAATAAAAAGTGGCAAAACTCAATAGTTCTCATAAAAAATAACAGCAAACTCTCGTTATTAGTACTACTTATTTTCTTAAAAATTGTTTACATTTCTAATGCAGCAAGTATTTAGTGTTGTTGTTTATATGCTGTTTATCAGAAGTCTAACATAATCAATCATAATCAATATTCCCTTCTAAGTAATTCTAACATAATCAATCATAATCAATATTACCTTCTAAGTAATTCTAACATAATCAATCAAAATCAACATTACCTTCTAAGTAATTCTAATAATGTAATGAGACTTTGCTATTCCCCATGACGCGTATAATACAATGCGATAAAAAGAGTTGACCTTGAATATCAAGGTCAAGGACTATTTTGCGGCAACTTTGTTTTACAGATCTTCATCGATCCGAAGATGTAGAACTGTAGATGTTCGTCCTCGCTGTCTATAATCCTAGCGGCTCCCCAATTTCGCATTGGGTTCGTCCGCGTACCTTAACTAACAATTTGAGACCATATCCTCGATATAACAATCCTTCGCCGGCCACTCGTGCTGCTCGCGGCCATGGCTGGTAACATATTTGACGTTTATTACTGTTACTCGCACTTACGACATTTAAATTTGTTAGATACAAACATAGCGATGGAAACATTGTTTTAAATAATAGTGTGGCAATTTCTAGTGGCACCTTAGGGTCGCCATTCGAGTACTAAGAGTTAATATCTTTCTAGGACTGTAGACACATTAAAAAGTCACTTTTGCTTCCTGATATACCAAATCTGTGCAAATTAATCAGACTAAATTTTGTCTATTCTCATCAACTTTCCTCGACACACCTTTAGTTAATTTTTCATCAAAAGGTAAAATCGTATATAACTTTATAACTGTAAGTATTAATTTCCTCGTAAGATCCATTCAATCTCGTTTCATATTTTACATCATATTTTTAAAGTTCCTCATTACATTCACGTATACACATAAAATCTTCTATTAAGTCTTCTTTGTATATAGAGTGGCTCAAAGCGTGTTGTACAAGCGAGCAGAGTGATTCAATTTGCAAAAATAAATGTAATTAAACAAATCATATTTTTTCCGCCCATGCTTTGTTCCTGAGGAAAACGAATTTGAAAAGGCAGCTACGCGTACTGTAGAACAGGAGCTGGCTGCCGCGTCTGAATATGGTCAGCTAATTCTACTTTGTGTAAACGTAAGGACTAACTGTGGGGATATCTGTGGTGAGATTGAGAGAGAAACATGTATGAATGAAACAAAAGTGTATGAAGTGAATTTGGTTGTATATTAATATGAAATGAATGAACATGAAGAAGCGATTTTTGTTATTAAAAGTATGGCTGTGATTTAGAATGGTTATCATTAATATGTTGTGTTAAATACATAATTATTTGTTGATATACAGGATAATTGCATTTACTGCCTGAACACTAACAAGCCTGGAAAATTTTCAAACTCGTTTTTCTATCTAATGTATTAATACATTACTTACTAGAAGGCTGTTAGTATAATTCCCGATGACCACGTTCTATTATGAAATCTACTTTTAAAAATTATGCTAGAAGAAACGATTGGATTAAATAGCTGTCGGTAAGTAATGTGTTCATAACTGAGAAACTATTTTCAAAGTAAATATTCTATTTTCTCTAAACAAACGTCTTCGAATAACTTTAACACGTCAACTGCCAAGTCAGTCATATATGACTCACACAATGTTTTGACTAGATTTCAATATTAATTCGTACGGTGGTAGGCAGAGTGAACCAAAATGTCGTTAGCACCTACAAAGTGTAGGAAAGTTGAAATAGCAGTGACTGTAATAATTCATGACTTTGTAGTAACAAAGAGTAGAACAAGTGAAAGTTCGATGGAGTTAGATTTGGTGAATACGGTGGATGTGGCAAAATTTCCTAGTTCAACGGCTCAAGAATATCTTTAGTCGTGTATGCCGTGTATGCGAGGCTTAGCAATATCTCGCAGCTTTATAAACCGCCTACGTCATGCGGAACTAAGCGATTTTCTTCTTGAATTTTACCTAGCTTTTGCAACCGGATAATAATGGTTTGTTGGGTGATTCATAATGCTGTAACAAGTTTTTAATGGGGCTTGGTATGGATTAATGGCCAACAGATGCTCTACATCTTCGTCTTCCGATTTTTTCGCATTTACAAGACGTTCATTACCCTTAGGATTGAAATTTTCATTTTGGAATCTGTGAAACCATTTTTAGCATGTGCTATAGTGTTGTAATGCTGTAAAAATAATTTCGTAAGCCTACTTAATACAATTTTTAATTACAATGTAAAAAGCAACCAGCGCTTAATATACATTCGGGTACAGAAGTAAGTGGACAGGTAGTAAAACTGAGTATTAATAATGTTTAATGAAGATAATCGTATTGTTATATAACTAAATTTTATTGACTACGTATTTTCATTGCATATACATTATTTAAGCAACAATTGAAAGCAATATTTACAGTTCTCTATAAATAAATAATGTTTAACGTGTAAGGCAACCAAATGCGTGGGGACAAAGTAAGTGGACATTGTGATGGTGTGGGGGTGTTCTTGGAATCATGGGATTGGAACATTAGTGCTCATTGATGGTATAATGACTGCGTACAAGTATATTAATATAATAAACGAAAATTTAGAGTCATCAATGTTAAAAATAGGCTTAGATGAAGATTTTATATTCCAACAAGATAATTCAAGAAAGCTCAACAATTTTTTCAAGATTCAAGCATTAAGTTACTCGAATGGCCTGCACAGAGCCCGGATTTAAATCCAATTGAAAAATTGTGGAGTGCACTAGATTCGATAGTACCATTAGATAGTCGTAATGGTAAAAAAAAGTGTTCTAACTCCTTGACTACAGCGTTCGCACAAATTGATAAAAATTATATAGGAAACTTAGTAAATAGTATGCCGCGTCGTTCAGAGACAGTTATAAAAACAAAGGGCAATAATTCTGGTTTAACTGCGTTTTGGAGAACTCTTTTTTTCAAGTTTTTTTATACAATCTTATAGATTTCGACGAGAAAATACCGAAAATGAAAATCTTAATGCACAGAATTCATTAGCTAAAAAGTTATACGCATATAAAGTTAAACACTTTTAAGCCTTTTTGACAGGTTACAGCGCCGCCATATTGATATATTTGCTAGGTAATACACACAAAATAGGCTAAATACTTCCGAACAAATTCATTAGATGGCAGCACAAACATGTACGTAATACATAATAACACATTTACTAAATCAAAATGTGAAACATTATACCATGGTCGGGCTGGCCTTCTCCGCTCCCACGACGACCTAACCCCAAACCATCTTGGACTGTACCTTCTCTTTGAAATCCTGTATGTGATTCTGTATATTTTAATTACTGGACACCGAAAACGACTGATTCCATGATTATTGTTATAAATTTTCATTTTTCACCGATGAGTACGACATTTTTTAAATTTCCGAAACAATCCACAATCCCGAGCCCAAGTATTTGCTCCTCTTTTTCTAATTGGCATGTCTGTAAGTTAAAATTTGTAATATTTGATCTAGCCATTTCAAAATCAACAATAAACTTATTAATAATTAATTTGTGAAAAACACTTGGAATTGCTTATGTTTACAAGGTATGTGTAACCACTGAATTGCTCTGTAGCGCATACGCTCAGTACTATTTAGCCGATCCCGCGAATATACTATACTATGCATGCGCCGGACAGACCTACCTACCTCTACCACTCAACGAATATCCAATATGGCGACGCTCTAACCTGTCAAAAACGCTTAAAACTACTCATCTTTACACGCGTATAACTTATAAACCAGTGAATTCCTAACAACCATACACATATTTTCGGAATGTCTTCATCGATATCTACAGGATCACATAAAAAAAGTTCAAAAAAGTTAAGAACACGGAGTTCTCCAAAACGCAGTCGAGCCAAATTCTAAATATTAATTATTAATTAGTTAAGATATCAATAGTAGTTTATAATTACTGCGTTATGAGTCCACTTACTTTTGTCCCCACGCATTTGATTGCCTTACAAATTAAACATTATTTATTTATAGAGAACTGTAAATATTACTTTCAATTTTTGCTTAAATAATGTATATACAATGAATATATATGTAGTCAATAAAATTTAGTTGTGTAACAATACAATTATCTTCATTAAACATCATTAATACTCAGTTTTACTACTTGTCCACTTACTTCTGTCCCCGACTGTATGTTTTATCAGTCGACATTGTATTTCCCAAATACACGGTAAATTCTCTAAGTCTCTATATAACTTGAACTTCAAATTCTATTGTTCTAATCAGCTCGTAATATGGAGCTCCAGACTTTGCAGGAAAAAGTTGCCAATTAAATAATCGTGGCAGCTAATTTCGTGTTAGAACCGAGAATTAATTATAACTCCTAATATGTTAAATAGCTCGAACGATATAGTTCGAAAGAAAAGGAAAATCATAAATCGATCGTAAATACAAACAACTTCGGCACACAGTCCAGCAGAAACAATCACGCTACGGATTATAGATTCACCGTATCACCATCCCCTACCAAACAGCAGCATCCCTTACTCTAAACGTTTCGCCGTGGCATTTCAGATGCCAAGATTCCTCTCAGTCTCGTCTCTCCTTCCACCATCAGCCTTCCTCTCGCGTGAAACGCTTGCTAGAGGATGGATGCAGGAATGCGGACTTTTCAAGACGGATGTGAAAATCAAGCATAAAAAGCCAGCAAAGTCACGGACCTTCGAAACCGGCGAAACGCTCGGGCAAACATCTCCTAGGTATCTCCTCACTTTCTCCCTCAGTCTGTCCGTCCCTTTTGCCTTAGTCCGCGCTGGTTCACTTCCTCTCTCTCCATCTGTGCAAATTTGAACGGCTGAAAATTCGCGTTAGCGCCCTCTGGAGAAACCCATTTCCAGTATCCACCAACGCTCGTCATCTACCTGGCCAGAACCGGATGGTTCGCTTTCATCGAGTCGAATCCCGGCCAGTTCCGGAGCACCGTTTACGTCAATGGAACGTCTAACGTTTCGCGTACGCGTTTCAATAGTCATCAGACGGATCTACAGATATTTTCGACCGCGTTTCACCACCGACCTTTCTGTTCCAGCGACCGGCCAAGTGCCGGCGGAGTTGATTTAATCCTTCGCTTGTAACTGAAGAGAATCGACAAGTACACAGCACAGTTTTCAGCAGCTCTAGAACAGCTAAGCTCCGAGATTTCATTTTTTCCCCTCTCGTTCCGAAGTAAGTTCGAGGCTGATTCATTGGCGCAAGCAACGCGGATGTATCCAGTTGCGGGAACTATGGGAAGTCAGTAGGCTGGGAAGTAGGCCAGGAAACAATAAAGTTTCGAGGGTTATTGTTAGTCGCCGACCCGCCAAACGTGGCTCCTCTCTCGGTTTTTCTCATTATAAAATTTTCGTTGGTAGCTCGTTACTGGCGCTTATAATATTGTTACGGATGTTGGATAATGTTTACCGATATCGATACCTTGAGTGGTCCTCATTGCGGCGTCGTTTGGGTAATGACGGTGTAACGAAGACTAGAACGAGTCGGTTGATAGACATTGAGCTGAATGGACCTGCCGAAGATGAGTGCCTCTTTTATTATAGTTAGAGATGCTTAGATTACGCGGTCGCTCACGTAACAATATATTTTGTATGTAGATTAAGTTTTCTGTGTAAATTTTCGTCCTATAAATAAAGATTTGAATATAGAGTGTGCTCCGACGGGTGATAAAACCGGACAGGAGATGATTCTGCATGTTATGATAAGTCGAATCGAAGGAATAAAATTTTTTCGATTGACGCATCGTTTTCGAGAAAATCAAGTTTGGAAATACTACGAATACGCGTGCAATTAGAAATCGCCTCATGCGTCAGATCGTGATCAGCTAATTCTACCGTTTGCATATAATGGTGCTTTTAGACCAAACGAACAAATGCTCGTTAGCCTACCACTTCAACAAATTCGTGCTCATTTAAATGATGATTGCGAATGAATGTTCGTCGTGAACGAAGCGAATGTATTAATATAATACTATTATAATATTATAATAAACGCATCGCCTTATGTCAAAATTATGTATTCAGCTGATCATTCAACGAACGTAGAATTTGTTAGAAAATATAAAATTATCCCCTGCCGGTTGTACCACCAGTAGGTATCGTCTAAAATATTTTTAGAAAGTTAGTAAATGAAACAGTGAATGGTCTTAAATATCATCAATTATATTGGGTGTTTGCGGTAAATTGAACCAACGTTATTCTCATAAACAGTAAGTACCTAAGAAAATGGGACAGGGAGAATTTACAGTATACGAGTAGCTTACTGATAACACGATAGCCTATGTCATTTTTTACAATTGCATTATTTTTCGAGAAACGAATGTGACATTCAGTTTCTTAAAATGGAATGCTTATGTTTTTTAATGTCATATAAAAGCATAGGTCAAGAGGAATTCATTCATATGTAACACAATGACTTCCAAGGTATACAAGGTCGGAGATAAGAGAAATGTATAGATCGAAACATTTCGTAACATTGATTTATTGCTTTACTATACATAAAGCTACATAAATTATGTATTGTACGACTGCCGTTGACTGTTTCAATACCATAGTACATACTTACAGATTCTTTAGTCTGTTGCGTTATAACTTCACGAAGTATTGTTTTATTGAATTGAAAGTATTTAAGTAGATATTATGCTTAAGCACCTCAAACAGGTAGTGGGTTTCTTAAATTAATATGTTCAACAATAAATTGATGGGGTAATAGTTTTGGTGTTGATCAAAAGGGCCATGTAAGCGATAAAATTAAGGAATATTTAGATAAAAATCTACGTAATAATAACAGAAATTTTATAGAATCGAGGTCTAAGGCATCTGATAAAATTATTACGTGTCAAAAGTATAATGTAAAATATTTTAATAGTAAGCGAAAAAAACCTTTGAAATATAAAATAGGTGATTACGTAATGCTGCGTAATTTCGATAATACACCTGATATTTCTAGAAAGTTAATTCCGAAAATTAAGGGTCCTTATATTGCTGTAAGAGAACTTCGTAACAATCGATATGTAATAGGTGACATAGATGGTTTCCAACAAACGCAAAAGGAATGTCAAGGTGTTTGGTAACCAAAAAATATGCGGCCCTGGATAATACTAAACAAAAAAGGAAATTCTGTGGAATAAGCCTAGTACATATTATAATTACAATAACGTGTGTGTTTATTTTGGTAATAATTGTTCTATAATTATTGTTATATATATATTATATTTGTAATTGTTTGAATTAATTGTATGCCGTTAATATTAGTTGTAAGTGTTTGTTACTAGTTATAATTGTTTGTCGTAACGTAAGATCGAGGACGATCTTTTGTCAGGCTGGCCGAACTGTAATAGTTTATGTTATATGGTGGTTGCCAGTGGCACCCAAGGCAGGTGAGAGCAAACAAAATGCGGACAGTACCTCACAGACTGTAAACCGAGCAACATATACTCAAATTTAATAAATCATATTATTATAAAGCCCTACAATGGGAACGTATGTACCTATAAAATGGCCTCCTCGTTCTCCCGATTCGCTCACAGATTTTTTTTACGGGATCATATTAAAGACATTGTTTATACTACGCCGCCAAGACACAACTTATAAACTAAGGTAGAAAACGCATGTGCATCCATTTCCAGTGCAACATTAGCACAAAGTACCAGAAAAGCAACCTATAGTGCTCAGAAATGCATTCTTGCTAATGTAAATCATATTGAACACGATATGTAGTCTTATTAATTTGTGGTCGCAACAGATTAGTAAATACAATGTTACGAAACGTTCGATCTACACATTTCTCTTATCTCTGACCTTGTATGAGCTAGGAAGTCATTGTGTTACATATGAATGAGTTCGTCTTGACCCACGCATTCGTCACCGTTTCACGTCATCGTTTCTCGAAAAATGATGTAAATATAAAAAATTGACATAGGCAGTTGACGTTGACAGTAAGATATAGTGTAAATTCTTCCATTCCATTTGATTAAATACTTTCTGTTCACACGAAAAACGCTGGTCTAATTCATGTCACATTTTATGATTCGTCGTCTGAGTTATGATTCTACCTAACCCCTTGCCCTATAACATCTTGTGAGACTCGTGATGAAGATACTAAACAGAGTCTAATAAATATGTATGTCGTTAATTTACTTTAAACCGAAATAAAATTCTATTTTGTTGTTGTCAATGTACAGCCGTTGGAGAAAATGTTGGCATACAATAGGTATAAATTTTCTCCTTCTTCTTGAAATTTAAGAACTAAAAAGCAAATCTGATCTATAAAACCGTAAAATAAAACATAGGGCAAGAGGTTAACAATGACACAGCTTTCTTATAGAAATAGCACCCAGGAAATTAAATAACGATTTGTGAATACTAATTTCAACAGACATGCAGCTTAAGTGTTTATTCACAGGCCAAGTCACTCTATGAATCGCGATCTTCGATTCCAATTTATTTTATTCGATTTCCATGTGCATGGGGAGAAGTTTTTTAAGAGCGGTGTTCCCGTCAACACTTTCGATTGGATTGCCGTGGCCCGGGACGCTGCGCTGCGTCGTTGCCGTTCGCGGTGATAGAAAAAAGGGAAAACAGAGCTCGGCAGATTGGCTTCCTTCCAGCAAGAGCGATCCTTCGGCAACCAAGCCGACGGCGGTACAAAAAGCCTGCAGTATCATACCTTTCGCTCGACAAAAAGGCCTCGAGACTCCCTAATATATTGACTCACTGTTTTTCGCTGATTCATACTCCGCCGTTGCAGGAAACGATTAACGAAACTCTGGAAATTCATCGCAGCCGCTTCCTCCTCGCTCGCTCGAAGAAAAATAGTGTAACGTCGGCGATTAGATCGCTAAAGCGAACCCGACAAACGTGCGATGTGTATAATGAACTTCCTCTGTACTTTGTAAACTTTTCCGTCACGTAAAATTCATAGACTCACGAAACTTTACAGGCAGTCGCGACAGAGCGCCAGAGAAGGGACGCGCTTCGAAACCTTTTAGAACCGTGATCATTAAATTGGTTACTTGTTGCTGAGAGGGTTGCACATCTCTTTGGTGTTTCCTTCTCCCGTCGATCATTCAGAAACTAGCCCGACCTCGAGTTCTGTTCCTCTTGTTAACGAAATGAATTTTGTGTTGGATATACTAGTTGTTTTATTTTTAAAATGTTTTATTATTCTTTTAAGCAGATATATATATTTTTTCCTGTGCCACTTTTATAGTATGTTAGTAAAATCTATAGAAAAAGGGCAGTGTACAATATTTTAAAAAATCGGGCGACTGTTCTTCCCTACGGTTCTAGGGTAAGTCCTGAGAGGTTCATCACAGTGCTCTTACCAGAAGGCTTACCCGCCTTCCTCACTCCGTGGCCAGATCCTTCGAGAACACGGTCCCAATCCTTGTGCAACGCACTCGTCACTCTCTCTCTCTCTCTTTCTCTCTCTGTATTTCTCACGGAGTCATTCCAAACTTTCACTCCATCTGTTTCTCATAAACATCTCCGTGACGGCCGATAGCCGGAAGACCCACCGTGGTAGCCTGCCATCGTCCATTTACGGCTCTGTTTATTCTCAAACATCCCTTTTGCCTCACACAGGCCAAAGTCCTAGCATAAATCTTTCCAGCCTAAGAGTTGCATCGACACGAGCCCTTGACCTGGCTTAAAACACGTTGACGCTAACAAGTAAATACGTTACCCTTAGGAATTTCAAAAAGTGTTCTAATAGAATAATCATTTTAGAATATGTATTATTACATACAGAGAATTATCTCTGCTTTATTTCAACCAGAGTTTTCTAACCGCTTTCCTGAGATCAGAAATCGCCCTATTCCACCCTTTGCTTATAGAAACGATGACTATGCTCCAGCTGGATGCAGCCGGCACAAAGCATGATTCATTACAGGGACAGTATGAGATTTCTAATAAATAAAAAGAAAAGAAAAAACTGTAGACAGGCACTGAATGTAAATTTTCATTTTCTAATACAAAACGATTAAGAACAAAGAAGTTAATATTGTTTGCTTAAGATGACAGTATGACCATCACAATCTTATACATCACCCTTGAGCGTTGAAGGTAGCCAGAGAACCTCTACAATAAATTTCTTGAAAACCAAGTAGCAATCAGCCTCCCGTGTTCAACCCTGCTTAACACACGTTGAACTTTTTAACAAACCCGATTGTGGTAATGTTACCATTCTCTCGTTTTCCATGCTTTGTACGAGTGCATCTCTGAACGAGCTTGCTTCCCTGTCATTGGTACATTCGGCAACAGGCCGCTTAAATATAACATATTTGTAATAACAAATAAACATGCTGTCAAGGTTCGTAGCTCAAGAATGATTCGATTGAATAATTTGCGTAGGGTCGCGATGAATAAGCAGCATTGAACGCCATAGAAGACGTATCCACGTCGCGACCTTTCACCATGGCCCATTGGATTCTCCTCTAATCTGTGCGAAAGGGTCCATCTGCCCTTCTCCGCTCTTTGCGGGCGATCGTTTCACTGGAACGCAACGGGTTTAAAAGGTTCAAAAGGTAATGCAGGCTGCTCGAATTTGAGCCAGACCACTCGAAGGATTCATCTTCGCTTCCTACCCCTTTCGCCATTCTCCGAAAACCCTTCCCTCGCCGCCCCCTCGGCAATCCACTTAAGAACATAAAGCTGTTCGCCGGCTGGCTGCTTTCTTTCCAACCGTGAGGATTCTAGAATCGAAAATGGCCAGGCCATGCACTTCTACCGGACGAAATGCTTTGGTGTTGTCATTAGTCGCGAACAAGAATCTTCCTCATCTGGGCAAGACCACATTTCACATCATCGAGCTCATCGACTTATCTACAATCATATTTCAGATGGTTTAGGGCGTTGACAACCGATTCAACAAACACAAACACAGTTAATATCAAAATGATCTATCTCTCAGTGATGAAATGAATTTTCAATATGAATTTTAAATATGATAACACGGCAGTTGACTTGTTAAAAGATGCAGTCACCATTGGCATCGATAACTTTTTTCCGGAGTTCGAAAAACGTATGCATGCCTTTATTGTAAAAATTTAAAGTTTCACTCGCACAAATGTGAATTAATTGCCTTATTTTCTTGGCTCCGATATCATCCTTAACATTGCTATTCATAAGGAAATTTGACATGAACAAAAATTAGTGGTGATCTATTTAGTAAACGTTTCGTTGCTGTTATGTTTGTCCCGTTTCTCAGAAAAGGATATCTTTACGAAGATATATTACTTTATTTCAGTACGACTATCCGCATTTGTGAACCGTAAGCAAGGCGATTGGGCTCTTTCGATGCCCCATCTGCCCTGCACGTTTCCCAAAATAACAGATACTAATAACACCGAATTACCCGTAGTAGCAATATTCCCGAGAAGCCGTTATTCTTCGTCACAACATTTAGCATTTTATTGACCCATTGTCCACATTTGATAACCAGAAGTCGAGCCATCGTCGACTCCTTTCTTTCCGCTTTCTTTGTTCGAGTCAAGGCGCTTTTCTGGTTTATGGCCTACTACGGTACTGCTTGTCACTCGAGGGTACAAACGTACCTATGAGTGACTCCCGGTTTGGGGGTGGTCATTTACTCTTTCCATTCCATTTTTTTGACCAATTATCTAAAACGACCGTGCCACTTACCAATTCCCGGAAAATAGCAGTCAACGAATCCGCTTGCCCCACAGTAAAACTCACGCCCACACTGAGTTTACATTTTTTACGCCATCCATCACCAACTTCACATCTTCATCAAACACAGTCCGGGAAACTTTGTCGACAGTATCTAATCAGTGTAGTAACAATCATGTAACCAATGCTATTTTATTTTTAAAATATAGTTTTAATTGTTCGTTAAATAGTGCATCATTTTATTACATCCATACCAGCTTTGTCACATTAAGTGGTCATAGGGCATCGCGTACTACATTGTCGTATTCGAATCGCGGATTTACAACCCTCATAGACTAATCCGGTCTCAACGCGAGTTCGTGATAAAACAATGTTTCCAAGATTACACTCGTAAATCAAGAAAGTATGATTTCTTCATTATTCGCTATGCATCTTTAAGCTCACATAAATAACGGATTATTGAAACATTTAAAAGATGATATCTCATGTATATCAACGACAAAAATATAATTTTATGTTGATATGTAGATACTTGTAGGCATAGCATGGAGCAAGATTGTATGAAATCGAGAGAACCTTAAAGATTCCAGAAACTGAATGTATGTGTGTGTGTGTTGCGACTGGTATGCATCGAAGGTTCTAGAAACTGAATGTGCGTGTGTGTATGTGTTGCAACTGGTATTCATCGAAGGGTCTAGAAACTGAATGTGCGTGTGCAATAAACGGAAAAAAAAGACAGCGGTCGGCAGTTTCGAGTAACCCACGGACGGAGACATACGTATTCTGATCGATATAGCCTATTACATACTATTGCTAAGAAGATTGATTGATTGACCCTATACTAACAATAAGAGCCCCCGCAGACTGCAGATTTTCTATCGGCCGATAGTTTGGTCGGGTTGTCCTGTTACCGCGCTCACTGGGCCAACTAAATAGTCGGGTTGGTAGTGAGTGCGCAGACCAGCCTACAGTCGGCCGATTGCTCTCGAACAATTTGCTAGTTGACGGCTCTTGAAGAGAGCGGTCGCATAATGAAAGTTAATAGAATATTGTCCAGAAATGTTATTATCGCTTTTATACAACGGAGGAGAAGAATCAAGAAGAGAAACCGAGAGTATTGGGTGCATCCCATCCACTGTGATAGATTATCGGTATTATATTATAGAACTATCGGCCGAGTCGACAAAAAAACAATCGGCAAGTGTGCGCGCGCGGCTCGAGCGCCATACTGGTTAGTAGTTGGCCGATAGTTCGCCGATAGTTTAGTTTGAATGCAATCGTGTAGCCCATCAAACTTATTTATCGGCAGGTACCGAATCATTATAATATGCGCACTTGCATCCATCTTCATACTGATTAAGAACCCGACCAAACTATCGGCCGATAGAAAGTCTGCAGTTTGCGGGTGCTCTAAGAACGACACTAGCTAGTATGGAGAGGGGAAATGCTAGCTAGGAAAGTAAGCTAGCTTAGTACACAGGCTTTATCGATTTAAAAGTTAATATTTTGGTGTAGACGAATAAACGTGCACGTAGATATAGATGACACAGTAGCAAACGTGTTCGGAGCACCTGACAGCAACGTTTAAACTTTGAAACTTTATTCGTGAATAAAATTCACTTGGACTACTCAACTTTGGACGTCGAGGACTTCTTGCCCTATAAAATGCAAACCGATAGCATCAATAAATTCACATCGTAATTCACTGATATTACAAGTTTGTATCGCACAAGCGGTCCCAGTGGAGTCAAAATGCTAAGCAGATAGATTCTCCGAACCAAACTAGTAATATATGAAAATTGTTTTCCAAGACTCTGAACGATGAAAATTGCTTGAACCCTTAAGGAACTACCAGGTCATCCCTATAATATACTTAACCCTTAGCACTCGAATGGCGACTCTGAGTCGCCGCTACAAATTGTAACACCATTATTCAGAATATTGTTTACATGATTAAATTTGTTTATATATAATAAATTACTAAACATTTAAATATTGTATGAGGTACTATATCAGTTTCGTACGCATATAATGAAAAAAAATTATGTACAATGGAAATATTCTAGGTTAGAAAAAATGTTTGATTTTTTAGTTGAAATAGCTCCGAGTGAAAAGGGTTAATATAAAAAATTTGTGTGTTCTTTTAAAGATATAAAATCGCTATGAAAGTGAAAGTGTATATAAATGATTTTAAACACCGAAGCTTTAATATTATTTATACGTTTTGGTTGCTTCTATAAATATTGAGTAAGACAGTAAAAACCAGAATTTCTCTTGCTTAACCCATTAAGACTCAACGCGGCGTAAACGCATTTCATTTGCAATTCTTTGCAATGAATTTACAATATTGAATTCTGTTGTTCATGTTGCAGTTATGAAAGAGAATTTTAAAAATATGCTTAAATATTTTTCATTATTATTAATTCTCTCATATGATTATTAGAGCATTTTGAAATTCACAGTAATCTAAGTGTTTATAGCACTAGAATAAACAAATTTTGTCTTAACTCCTCGATAGAAGACTCCTCGACGGATCTTGAAACTCGATTTTCTGGAAAACGATGTATCAAACGAAAAAATATTCCATTTTGTTGATTGGCACCTGAAAGTATTCAAGAGCCCTTCAAATCAGGATAACTTTTTAAAAATTGGATCGAAAGATAAACTTTTTTCAGCAATTCGAACCATTGATTTGTTAAATGACTTGCAAGGAAGAGTATTGAAATCGATTAACGTACACACGAGCAACAAACGGTTGCGAATGGCGAAAATAGGAGTAAATTTTAATTACGGGCTCAAATAAGAAAGTTATAGAAAGTACGTCTTCTATTTGTTCATGCAATTCCAACCAATTGAAATTATTTCCAAATTTTTTTTACATTTCATGAAGTAAATCAATGCTTCCAATGGCTCAAAAAGTATATTTTTTGAAGACTTTCGTGGGCCACTGTGCAATAGGAAGTCGCTGGTTGCACGAAACGGGACCGAAAGAAGAAACCAAACACGTGATCTGTTTTTCCACTTCCCCATTGCCCAAACTGCTCAGGATATTAAGTAGCCACCAAAATCCCCACTACGAGTACCAATACAGCTAACAGCTCGTGGTGGGGATCACTAGTGTGCAACAAACGAGGATTCCGTGCAATAAATGAGGTTAGAACGAGCGAAGTTCTACTGTACAGGAAAAAATGGTTCCAAATGACCTTGACAATACACGTTAAGGTTATCGAAATCGACAAGGTCACCGCTGTTTTGAAAAGTCCCTGGTCAATGCAAACGAAAGCTTCATTGGCAGGCCGGAAGAAGGACGAGACCGGGTCCTGCAGGGAAACCAGTCGTGAACCACGCTTCATTAGTCGTCACTGTTGGAAATGAAATAAATCCACAACAGCGTTTCCACGTATTCTGTATTTAATGTATAATTTATAATGTAACAAAACTACGAATATAGTTCGACTGTTTAACCGTATGTGAAAACACTACTACTTTGCAAGATGCGCTCATGCTAGCTGCTATGACGGGACTGACGACGGTCCTAACTTTACGCCCTCGCCTGGGCCCTTCTGTCTCTGGGAAAAACCTCCCCTGAAGCCTACGCACTTATACTAAGACGCATGGTATCGTTGTATTCCAACAGTCACCGATGCCTTCCAAATAATCCACTAACTTCTCTCATCGTTCCACGGTGGAACTATGTCGACAGCGCGCGGCTGAAAAAGGTTCGGCGTGGCTTTCTGAAAGTTTTCATCACGGGGCGACTTTTCCCTAGGGTAGTCGGTTGCCAGTTCTGACAGTACCTACGTATCGAGTCAGGTTTTCGGTCTTTCTTTAACCTTTGTCCCATCCCTCTGTCCCCGTCTTCTCGTTCGCTGCTTCGCCAGCGATCGCGGCTACGAATTACACGTCACAAGGACCATATCTCAAAAGTTTCTCCCTCGCGATGCTCCCCAGAGAAACAAACGGAGCCATCCGACCCGGCAATACCCGATCAATCGATGACAGGTACTCTTTTGTAACAATGAGGGGGCGCGGGATACGGAACGTGTAGAATTTCATGGAATTTTCATCAATTTTTTTCGCCCGTTCTTGCTCGCCTCGGCTGCACGCCACGCTGATGACATTAATGAAAACGGACACGGTGATAGAAACTGTAAACTTTCTTATGTTATGTTCCACGTGGCACAACGTCTTGGAACGTCGTGGAACCATTTATTTGATAAATCGATTAACCCCACAAAACAAGCATTATAGAAAATATGATAAAATAATATACTGTCCATCCAGAATTTGTACATTACATTACCGATTCTCGAGAAATTAACGATATTTAACTTAATGCAATGTAGTAAACAACACTCGTACAGCAATAAACTTGGTACTCATTTTAATGTTTGAAGATTTTACTTTCGCAAACGATTAACCATTTTCCTCCAAGATATTTTTCCATAACGTAGTAGATGAGAAACTAAAAACCAGTTTCCTATTAATTGATACCTCTGTAGAAGCATTCAAACCATTTTTTCGTGAATGAATTTTCCATGAATTTGCAGATTGAAGCCTGGCCTTTATAACGACATCTTAAAAATTAATGTAGAACTTATGTTTATTGTCTTATGGAACAAAAATAAGGATATAATTCTGTGGTGTAAAGTCCTTCAGATGTACCTTATGTAACGGTAGAGTTGATATGATACTTTTAATTTAAGTCTTAATAAACTGACTGGATGGAATCGTACATCGTGTTTTTTTGTGTCGTTCTGCGGGAGGGGGGGGGGAGTGAAATCTTCAAGCATACGGAAGATTCATTCAGAAAAAATTTTTTTCAATGATTTTAGAGATGCTTGAAGTAATAGCAGTTTCCAGAGAAAACATGTATTCAGTTTTCCACTTGTCACATCCTACAAGATTGTCTTAGGCCAAAATGAATGACGTATAGTAATCTTTAAAATGAGATTTATTGTTGTACTATTGTTCTTAACGAAATTACCGAAGGTTAAATATCAACGATGTCTCCATAATTCGAAATTTAGTGTTGAAATACTTTCTGAATCCACTTTATGTCGGCAATTTAAAAATATCTGTATCATTTAGTATTGATATATGTATATGTATATACAGAAATTAATACTGTTCAGGTAATATTATATATTTATGTGCGTATGTATACGATCTGATGCCATATCTACGAGACCGTAACATTGTATTTCGCGGTACCTTTAAGTTCGGAATCAAAGATAGAGCCGCGGTCCTTTGAGTCCACATGCCGACATGGGCAACGCGATCCAACGGTTCCGGTGAGCTTCCGAGCAGTGTTGGGATATGGTGCAAGATTTCACGCGCATACGCGGCGATTTCAATCTCAGTAAAGTAAGATTCTTGATAAAATGGGGTACCTTGAGCACCCAGTAGAATTTTAAAAATTGGTGTGATTTGATTCTGAAAAATAAATGTATAACATGTGTATTTGTATATATTTTGTAACTCGTAGGACACGTCTTGAAGTCTTTTTGTCCGGAACAGATTGTTTCGATACATTCCCGCCAATATAACTGCCTCAGGGCTCCACTACTTATGTCATCATGATATAGATACATTACTGTTTTGGCCGCACATGCGCGTGAAATTTTGCACCATATCCCAACACTGCTTCTGAGCTCTGTTAGTCGAGGTATAGCTTCTGAAGAGAGAGCATCAATATAAAGACATCTGTGTCATTATTATAAAATAACCTAGCTTCTAAAAACCAGCATTTAGTGATAGGGAAAAAACCGTGAGGAAAGTCTAATTATTAACGGAATTTATTTAAAATATTTAATTTAACATGGCTGCCACGAAATCGTAAAAAGCGGTGCCTCGCAAGTATTGAAAGAGAGTACATCATTTCCTTAGCCCCAGAAGCATCTTCTGTAATTAAAACACGAAAATAATCTAAGCATCCTCCAGTTACATGATGTTCCCTCCAGTTTGAATATTAGCACAGAAAAATTTAAATTTACAATACAATTGTTTTCGCGTGAACACCAATTTCATTTCTTTCCGTGAAAATTTAAAATAGAAAAATATTATATAAATATCGTTCCATCAGTCCAGATCTAAATAAAATATTATTTTTCTAATAGAAATATCTTCATTTTCAAAATACAATTGGTACATGATCTTTCTACAACACGGAAGTATAAAAATCCGACGACTTTCCTGAGAAATTGAAATATTTCAATAAATTTTTACAAAATTTTTAAACATACATCAGAAACTTGTAGTTGCATTCTGTGCTACTCAAATTACTAGACGATATATTTTAATATGAAAATATTACAAGATTAAATGATATAATTTGAATATAATTTAATAACTGAAATACGAATTTTAATATTGTTGCTTCATTATGTAGTCATATCATTGGTGAAACGATTTTTTATAAAGATTATTTTCACCTCCCATATTTCTTGTATTTTATTCGCTCGTAATTATCCGGGATCATTCATCTGCCAATGGCGCCCGTTCCGCGTAGATGTCGGAAGCGATATAAACGCTAACGAAGTTTTCATAGTCGAAACTCAGTTCGGCCGTCATTGTTTCGAATCTGCTCTAACTCTTTTAACGAGTCATGTGCTTCGCAAAGTTTAATAAAATACTTTATTCCGCATCGGGTTGAACCGTTCAATCGAGTCGGGGAACATGATTAATCGGTGAAAATGAATTTTGCAGATGAATGAAGGACAAGCACTTTATGTCGTCCGCATAATACTTTGAAGTACCTGTTCAGTCTCTGGACAACGTGTATTCTCCGGCACTCCTTCATACTTTCGACAATATTTAACTTTCGCCAAACACACACCATGCGACCGAAGATGCAGCGACCACTCGCGACCCCCAGCAAACTACCTGCGACCAAAAAGGTATGAATACCGCATATTTCTCACACCGAACCTCACTTGGAAAAGTCACCTCAAATAGTCCACTTGAAAGGGTCACTTGAAACAACGCGCTTGAAACAAAACACAGCTCGACAACACACCTGTACAATAGGAGTTAAAACGAAGCGCAGCAAGACAATACTATACAACTATCACGCTCGCGGACTTTACGCAACAGTACTCAAATGTTAATGTTCTCCCGCGAAGATCAGTTTTATTCCATCATAACTTAATCAATACGCTCTAGAAAAAATTTCCCGTGAAGAATATTAACTATAAACAGACTGCGTCGACGATAAGGATAAAGTCACGACGTAAAACATTTTCTAATTTCGCCGGGGGTTAAGCAACTAGAGAACCGGCGGAATAGTAAACAAATTACTATGGTAAATATTCAAGAGAATCTCCTCCCGTTATAACAAGATTTTCTGTCCGTTCACGGCCTTGAAGATTGAGAGCCAATTGGACCTCCTTCCATTTTCAACCCTCTGCTGTTCTCATTGCAGTCTCCATCGCTCACTCGACGGCGTCTTACACCGCAGTCGATTTTCAGTCGCGAAGAAAAATGCGATAATGCGTCCGTTGCTTTCCAGGTTGCGTTCCTTCCAAATTGAATTAGTCCTTTCGATCAGGGGAGAAGAAATTGGCGCCGTTTATCTTGTTTGGCGAATGGTCAAATGCAATTTCGGAAGATATTGACGTCGAAAAAAATTGTGAACGTCAATGATAAACGGCAAGTCAAACACCGATTAACTAATTACTCATTTTCTAGCGATTAACTTCGATGCACGGCTGTTACATTGCAGAAAACGGAAAACGAATGTGTTTACACGAAACACTTCCAAAAATATGTTTTCAAAAGTTGATAGATAAAGCGGTGAATAGTCATTGTTCAGCCGACAAGAGCCGACTGAATTGTTATTAGATAGTTAAGCCTCACTTTCTTTTCATCCGTCACGCACGATAGCCAGTTCATTCAACAAAAACTCCTTGCAGTAAAACAGTTACCTTAAAACGTTATAACAGCTAATAAATCCAAGAAGCGATATTGCCATTGAGGCCTTAAGTTTATGAATACTGTCGCATCCGCCCAGCAGATTAACTTCCAGTACCGAATTCTTTAGTTTCCGCTTGCCATTTTTAAAAGTCAAGGAGCTTCTTAGGTTTATTACCTGTTACGGTCAAGCCCTCGAGACTCGAGACCCGCGAACGCAAGGCGACGCGAAGGCCAACCGTAGCGCACCCGAAGATGCTACCCCTAACTGTGACCGATCAACGAGGGCGGTCTTCGAAGGCGGCCACTTTCACCATTTCCATAGATTTCACATAACCAATTAGAAAACTACTCCCATCACCATCTTCATTGAAAATATCATCCACCAATCAGTACACTTTCAACATAGCACACGCCCACGCCGACACTTTAAAAACACACGACACACAGCTCTCATCGGCATTCGCAAAAAACAGTCTCTTTTAACACAGTCTCATCGTTCCATTTTAACGCCGTCTATTTTGATTAATTATTGTTGAAATATATTGAAGTTTTACTTGTGTTACCAAATCAGTGTTTACTTACAAATTTACTATCCCTATAACTAGACCAGGTCGTAGGGAATTCGTTTTAAAATACGCGTTGTCAGGGAAACCTGAGTCGAGGATTTACGACCTTTGGCGACGTCGAGTCTTGAACGAAATCACAGCGCGATACAAACGAACAGTCATAAATATCATAAATTATATAAAGCCGGCCCCAAAAATAATTGACCACCTTTTAAAAACTAATAACTTTTAAAATTGGACCAAACGACTTGAGTTTTTACTAGATAATATGTAAACCAAAGATGAAGATAAAGATAAAGATAAAGTTATTACTAGATAATATGTGAACCAAATTTTTTGGAAATTGCTGTTACTCGGAATTTGGACGGAAAAATGAAAGTCACAATTTTTAACTTTTTCATCTGTGCGTATAATAAAAATTTCAAATATGTCTTTTGTAGGTCTATGCACGGCAGGCATGGGCATTTTTGTCTCAATTGAGACAAGACCGTCCCCAGCGTAGCGCCCACTGTCTCCCACCAGTATCCACCGTTACCATGGAGAAAGAACGCGCTTCGCTCGTCGTGAGCAGTGCGCATGTCTCGCGCAGGCCTAGCGAAACCCTGGGATTAAATACGAAGATACGTATGGTGGGGGCAACGAAGGCGCGAGACATGCGCGATTGCGAAGAAGGTGCGCGCTGCATGAAAAAGAGGTTGGTGGGAGAAGCAGGCGTTTGAAGGGCTCCACCCGTGCCCATGCCTGATGTACGGTATACACATGCACGAAGTTTTATCGAAATCGGTTAATGTTTTATGAGCTTAAAACATCACAAGATTAAAGCTTAAAGGTAAAAGTCGCAGTTTTCGGCCTTTGCAAGGAATTTTGCCCTTCTGTAATCACTAGACTGCGGATCTATATGCATTTATGGCTTCTGAAAATTTTCAAAAAACTCTAGAGCTACTGTCACTGAATATAAGATTTTATTTGATTCCACTTTCTTAAATTTCGTCTAAAATATTGCAGAAAAATCGGCAATCTTGTAATTACCTTTATATGTTTGTAACGCAACAAAGTTAACTGATTTCGATGAAACTTTGTGCACGTATATAATTAACTTAGGTCTGGAAAAGCATATTTTAAATTCTCATTATGAGCACAGATAAAAAAATTAGAAATCGTCACCTTCGCCACAATTTCCAAAATATTTGGTTTACATATTACCTGGTAAACCAATCCTTCAGACAATGCAAAAAACTCAAGTAGGTTTGTCCAATTTTAAAAAAGTTGTGAGTGTTTAAAAATCACCATCCATCGATAAATTAAACTCTTTACCACAGGAGTCATGATTTTCTAGATTTTTAAAGTAGACTGTCTTTTTATGACATTCGTTGTTATTTAACCTTCTCACAGCTGAACCAGGGCCTATTTGACTCATAATTACTCATTTTTTTGTAATTAAATTAAATGAAAGGTTGGTACATTAGAAAAAAAGGAAGACGTGACGTGTCTCCAAGAAATATCTTCGAAAATTTACTTCTAAAAATTGATAAATAAAGCAGTGAATAGCCGTAATCATAAACATAAAGTAACATAAATATGTTCGTGCATATGTTCTGATTTTAAAAATGTTGCTGCATGCATTGCAAATATGTAAGTATTTGTTTCTTATTAACACGTTCATAAAAACCGTTGCAGATACGTTACGTTTGTAATCTTGGGGATCACGCAAAGGCAGTTAAATTAATTTCATACACTACGTTGTCTGAAATCTTAACAGACGTTAGTCTACATTACAATCTTTGGCTAAGTTGTTTGAATATTTTAACAGCAAAAGAGTGCAACGAAACAATTGCTGGTCACGAACGTGTTAAGCAATTTTACCATACATAATGAAAATATTTTATACCACAATATTCTTTACATGAAATATAAAACAAAAAAGCATTACATTATTGTTTTCTTATATAATTAGTTGTTTCCCTACAGTCTCGTACTAATACGTATATTTTCTTATATGGTTAGCTTATAAATTAAAAAAATACAAGTACATGTATAAGTTTACATAACTGTGCAGTAGGTCCAAAACGCAATACAAAGTAATGTAAGAGAAAAATTCATTTTCTGTAGATGTTTTATAAATTTTAATCTTTACTCATTAAATACAGGACGTAAAATGCCATAAAATATGGTATATATCCTGTATATCATGTTTGCGTTGTCGTTTAATTACTACAAGAATTACTTCAAAGGAAAATATGAGCTTGAATAAGGAAAATGTATTCATTTTCTATGAAAACATTTTTGTATTATCACTGCTTGAAAAGTAGTGGTTTAAATGTTAATAATATTATAGATGTTTTTGATAACAATAAAAGCTTTGGAGATTGTAAATAGAAAGGAAATAATAATAGAAGGATTAGGATGATTTCTGAAATAAAGGAACAAACTGACCATGTCAGTTTGAGTTGAATTATTTCACAGCCAGCAAATTAAAAAAATACAAGCTCCACAGCGAAAAATCAAAACGCATTGAATTAAATGAGACAGTATCGCTTTCGAGTTGTACTTCCATTTCAAATAACTCAGTGCTGCAATCGGATATCGAGCACAATCCCTGTATTGTCATTCCGAGTCGCGATGCAACAATTTTAAACCAAATTTCTGTTGCGCTGCGAAATTTCTACAAATTCTGCCAATTAAAGTTTGTTCTATGCAACGTCTCGTCAATAAGCGGACAGATTAATTACGATAATGTTCGTTGCTCCCCAGAGACTATGAATTATATGTAGCTGCTCTCGAAAAACGGACAAATTAAAAACGAGCGTACCGGTGAAAACGCGTAAATTTAAAACGTTCGATGGCAATACTGCATTTTTCGCCCCGTTTTCTCTCATATATTAAATTTCACCGAGCCAATGAAGCGTTTTCCAAACTGACGAACCGGAAAATTGTCTGAAAAATGTTCGACTCGAATCTAACAGTCAACATGGAAAAACATGCAATTGCAAAGAATATTTCCGAATTTAATATTTATTCGCCTGAAACAGTCGTTTAGCCAAGTGAAATTTAGCTTAAAATGCTTGCAGATGTACTGTGACTTCGCAATATGAATTCATCTCAAAATCAATGATAATTAATTCGGTTATTAATGGAAATGTCTTGTAGATTCATTCACTCCATAAAATAGGATAAGAGAGCTAATAATTAAATCTCCTGTGACTCTGAGGAACTACTAGTATTTACATTAAACTACAGTACTTGTAAAGAAGCTAGTATGTAATATTTATTATTTTACAATAATCATTGCTTATATTGTTACGACGTGAAGTCGTCACGATCGATAATGCAGTGTTACGACGTGAAGTCGTAATGAAGACGCCACGATCGATATTGCAGTTACCGGCCAACGGAGTTGTTGACAAAAAAATACAGAAGACAGATTGAAGCGAGACGCCAAATCATTAAGACGTGTCACGAAATCGATTGTATAACTAGTAATAAATAAATAATAAGAGTTTTGTTAGAAGTTACGTGTTATTACCGGATTAATTATAAATAATGGACACAGCGCCGCACAGTGTTGCGGTCAATGCTATTTGGTGGACAAATCACATAACGTAATTTCGTAAAAAATAGATGCTAGTCATGTGAAGTAATGTCTAGACAATAAGAATATTAACATTTCTCTGTTTGTATTACTCCCAACGTTCCATTTATCAACAGAAATGCGTAAGCATTTTATATTCATATATTCCTACGTTTTGTAAGGAGATCCATACAAACTTTTATATCTAATTAATGTCAATCGATATTTTTAAAATAAGTTTTTTATTTACTTTTCTATATTCCAAAGTAAATTTTTATAATGGGATCTAACGGCGACGGTACGTTGTATTGTTTTAATTAATTCCGTCAATTGTTTGTATCCTTATAGTTATGTATGCAATATTGAAAAAGCTGAAAGTAGGTAATAAACGCTGAAAGACGAAAAATTTTTGGATGGTAGCGTTAAAGCAGACTTTAAGCTTTCTGTTCATGTAAATTTTATTATGCGGAAATGTGCGGAAATGAACAATATTTATATTTTTAGTGACAGTGATCGCTATTTCACGATCTGAATTTTTTGACGTTTGGAAGAATTTTCAAATAGACAATCGTCTTAATCGATTGTATAAACATGTTTTGCAAAAATCATGCATAGAAATGTCGTGTGACGAAGCAGAACAATCTATAGAGGTTAATATTTCCAATCTCTGCAAACGCAAATACGAAAGGTGGGAGAAAAGTGAAAGAAGGTTTTGTCCAGCTACCATCTCGAATCGCAACACTGTGCGTCGTGACGCACCCTGCGGAACGGTCGCAACAATATCATTCACGAATAACATCAAGATTATAGGACAAGGTATACGTAAGGTATCCGGATACTTATGAATGGGAGTAAAAAGTGTATCCAAAGCATAATTCCATGCAAAAAATAATAAAAAAAATCGCAGGTAAGTTCTAAGAAGCTTTGAACAAGTATATTTCGATTTTGAATAAATTCAAATCGATCAGAACAATAGTTTCATTAAAAGAATCGACCAAGAGTTTGGAGGTAAGATCCGACGTTTCAGAGGAACGATTTCGTCGTACCATAAGCATCCGTACTAAAGCTATAATGTTTCAGCGAGTAGGATCCCAAGATCCGACCTCTTACAGTCCTCGTGGGACAACAAGATTGCTACTCAACCCGCAGAAATGCTGATAATAATATCCAAGAAGGGGTTAACGATACGGAAACAATACAAATCATTAGTAAATGTTCTCAGAAGGCCAATTACACTGGCAGTATCAGCTATTGTCAATGAGACTAGCGTGCAGAAAACCCTTCTACAATTTAATATTCAATTATGGCCCACGAGTCAACGATATCATGGATTCAGTCACTGCAGAATGGAATAAATGGGCATTCTAGGAGGAAAGGAACTTATGGATCAATTTATTTTGATCATAATAAATTTAAATATCATTGTAGTTTATATAAACGTGGGCCTTTATAAAACCACCAAAAAGTTATTATAAGAAACATCGCTCACAAAATTGATATATGTTGCCTAAATTTTTACTCGCACTATTGCCATCCTTGAGAAGTAGAAGTTAAACACAAAAATATTAATAACAGTATACTTAAATTTGTTAATACAAATAAAAGCAAAATATTCATCTTGGACAATTTAGAGTTTCTATGCACTCGCGTCTAAAGTTAATTGTTAAACCCTGTCTGTTTGAATGTTTCAATGAACATTTCAGAACATGAAATATGTCAGTTTTTAACCTAAAATGCATGAGTTCGTTAGTTTCAATACGTTCGCTATCACTATTTGCACTATTGTCTGTATTTATGTTGAAATATTTTATTGAATTCTATATACTCGCTTTATGAACTATTCAAACAATTTATCAAACGAATATTTGTTATACAGTTGTCCTAAAAATTTACATCTATCTCCACAATCTTCGGACTTCAATCCCATAAAACACCAATTCAACTATTTCTTCAGAATATTTAGAAAAAACTATTTTGTATATGCCCAAATGATTACTGCTTTTCTATACATTTTATACAGGGTGCCACAGGGCAGGTGATACAAACGTTTGTTTGGGTTAACGCTTTGTATTCGAGAAAATCGAATTTGTATATTCTGCCGCCACGCTTGCAGTTCAATAGGATTCGGCAGACGCGTCTGACCATGACCAACCAATTCTACTTCTCGTGAAAGCTGGGACATGCAAATCCATTGAACCTCCAAACTCGTATTTTTTAAAAACATAACGTCGACCCAAAAAATTTTATTCGTTCTTTTTACTTATTTTTTCAAGTGGAATTACATCGTGCCCATTTATACCACCCATCCTGAGACCCTTTGTATGTAAAATATTTGCTTATCATAAAGCGTATAAATATTAGTATGACATGAAAATGTGGCACCTTTTGGTTTGAAGTATTTTGTATAATTAAATGATATATTCAATATTAAATCGTTTTGATTAAGCAACATGATACTTATAGTGTCTGATAAATAATTGGACGCTTAAAAATACGATACCTTTTTTAATATTGGATCTTACGACTTCAACTTTTTGAGCAGTTAGAACAATTAGTTCTCTACATGATGTAGAAACAGTTTTTGAAAAAAATTGCAATTGGTCGGAATTTCAGAGAAAATAATAAAAGTTACATTATACAATTTTATTTACGCGGGCCTGTATTGACATTTTAAAAAATGTTTTACAGATCTGCGTCAATTATACATATTTTGAAAATTTCATCAAACTCGGTTGATGCGGAAAATATATCAGACATTGAAATATGTAAGTATCCTTAAATTAATGACAGTTGGAAGCCGTAAATCGCGAAAAACTGCGAGTTTTACTATCTTTTAAGATCTGTAGTATTTTTTTTACAATTGCAATTTTCTCAAAAAATAATTTTTCCCTTCATGTGGTAAACTAATTGTTCTAATTTCTAAAAACGGTCCAAATCGTAAGGCTCAATATATAACAAATTATCGTCTTTTTAAGAGTATCCGAATATTTATCAAAGTCATTGTAAATCATACCTGCTTATACAACAAATTCAAAATGGGTCTTGTTTTTTAATATTAAAGCAAGTAACTGTATTTCATGTTTACTATCCTTTCGTTACAGGGTGTTTCTGTACGCAAACTGCGAGAATGTGCATATAGCATGCGTGTAAGAGTGGTAGCGAGCACGTTGACTCGTCGTTCGCGTTTAAACCCATAAAACTGATTCAACGGAGCAAATTGTTCTTTCACTGTATATTTCTGTGCGATTAGGCTTGGCAAAGACGCCTGAAGAAGGGTAAGGTGCGAGTCAGGACGGCGCGAGAGGACATCTTTACGAATGCTGCCAGTCTAGACTGAGCTATGACGTAATCTCCGGGAACGGTGACTGAAGGGGGATGGCAAAGAAAGCTGGGGAAAAGGGGATGGAGGAATGCTGCATGCGCGTTGGCCTGAGACAACGACCTTTCGTGCGTGAATGGCTTCGGATATGCGTTTCCTATAATACACATGGCGCAGTGGCGTAGTTGAAACGGTTCCGGGCTCGAGGGCCCGTCGAGGATTCAGAGAAAAAGGGAACGAGAGTCGCGAAACGTTAGGCACCGTACGTGTGGAGAAACTATGATCCGGAGAAAGTGTGCCAGACGTGTGTACAGGCTGTCCCAGGTGCACCGTCAAGTGTGTTAAGGGTTGATAGGGGAGTTGAAAACAGCGCATTATATCGTCAGCGGTATCCGTACATTTTGCGGAAATATGTCCATACATTTTTAAAACGTCCTTCGGTGACTAGGCATTCGGCAATGCAGTCTCTACACTGGGCAGACTACACAAAGAACTCAATTTTTTAATACATCATTTTCTTTTTGAATTCCTTATATTACTAGAATTCCTTATATTACTTTCATTTAAATTCGCATAATGTAATTTCGCTTCTTGAAATATAGACAAGAATATGTTAGGTGTACAAATTATATCGTAGCCCTCACAATTGATCATATGAAGTTCCACTAATTTACTTGTACATCTATTAATAACTTATTACTAATCAAAATTATTAGCACATGCTGCATCTTCCAGTTTATCTATTTCAACATTTTTGCATAATGTGATTATACTAAAATCGAAGCCAATGATACTTTGTGCTATTTCATATTGAATTTCTAATTTGAGGAATTGGTTTCACCCCTACCATATGAATAAGCAACAATAAAAAGTAGAGTATTAGAGAAGTAAAACAACTAATGAATGAAATATATGTACATCTATGTATATAGGTATGTATGTATCTATGTATCTACATATAGTAGATAATATATAATATACAATACGTATATACATAATATATTATATATAATACGTATATATAATATATATATATATATATTGTATATATACATATATATTCGTATTATATATTATTTATATATATTGTATATATATATATATATATATATAGCAGTAAATCAAAATTGAGAATTAATTTCTAATTTTATTTCAAGTAGATTTTGATAAACAACAATGTTTTCTTACGTAATGAAAAAGTAGTGTAACAAGATTTTTACATTTTCTTCAGGTCGCAGTATAGAACCAAGCATTTCTTGCATAATAAAATAAGAAGTACCGTTGAATTGTTATTTGCATTAAATCCAGAAAAATTATTATTCCTTTAAAATGTTCCATTGTGTCGTCGACAGTAAACAGAGACGTAATATCCAGAGACATTTTTCTGTGCTTCGCGCAACTTAGTATTTTCAAGACTCGCTAAAATGAATGCAGAAATGAGTTCAAGATGCAAACAGAGCATAACCCAAAAGATTACACCGCTCTTGGTCATAAACCTCTCGAAAAGGAAATAAAGTCAGCCTATCTGCCTTTATGGAGCCATGTTTCGCACTGCAGGATAAGTCACTTGTCATCGGCTGATTTTCCGGGCAATCTCAATGGAAACCTTATCTGTTCACCACAGTTATAGTTGCACTGTCTGTGAGTACTTTAGGGCGCCACATGGCACACACCACTTTCCCAAACAGCTGAAATGTCTAGGCCAACGACCTACTTGAATGTGCTTGTCTCGCCGATATGCATGAGCTGCTCTCCGTCCTTCAAATTCATAGTCTAACTTCAAGGCGTTATTACCGCAAAATGGAGACAGAACGGACATGATGTCGTAGAGCATTTTTGACCCATTTCGACTCTCTTGTCACCCCTTAAATTATATATATTTGAAACATTCTGAATAACATGGAACATTTATTACACACATTTCTTCAGTGGAGTACGAGTCAGGGTATATGTTAATTAGTACTCTTCTAATTAATGACACAGAAAGTTACAACTTTCATTTCAACCTAAATTAACTTTCTCCAGACTATAACCTAGTTACTCTTCCAATCTATGTAATTAAATTTATCTTTCAAGTTTAATGGCGCGTTAACATACACAATAAAGTCTCTTCAATAAGTACCGCTCTTTTCACTGATTAATGTTGCATATATTTAAAATTTATCTTTATAAGACTCTATTTTCTCTATTCTCAATGATAGAGGATTAATGAAATAAAAACTGAATTACTTGTTATTTGGCCAGCATGGTTTCTACATTATTGCTTTATGCAGCTATAGTTTATGCTCTACTAGAAAATAAAGCCTATGAAATTCTGTGACCAAATTCCTTCAAGCTTTTTAACATCTGCCATGCATAAGAATTTAGAAATACGAATGCCTAATTGGGATTATGAGAAATTGAAAATTACATTAGGCGCTGCGACGTCACAGTGCTCCAAAATCTTAAAACCTGAGACTAAATTTGCTGAAAAGTATGTGGACACCTATCATGTTTATGAAATTTGTGAAGTATAATTTATTTTATTATTGTTCCGCGATATTGACTGTTAAATCTTGTAACAAGCATATATGTAATTTATTCTAATAGTGTAAATAAAAGTTCATCTAGTAAATTTAATGCTGAATTATATTCTGATGCACACAGACGGTTTATAAGGATTTCTTCTTGTAATATATTTAACGATGAATTCATAGCTTTAACGTGATCTGCTGTACTCTTAAGGCTGCAATAATCATTTAGACTGAAGTAGTGTAAAAATTAATATTCAAGATGCCACAACATGGAAAAGTGATTTTAAGTGCGCGTGGCGGATATTTAGATGATATGAAAGTATAATCTTATTTATTATTATTGGTGAGATATACTGTCGGCAAAAGTTTGAGACCAACCTCTAAAAACGAATATCTTTTTAAAATTGTCCAAACGACTTGAATTTTTTGAAATGTTAAAAGCAATAGTTTACTAGATTCTGTGTAAACAAATTGTTTTTAAAATTTCTATTGGTCGGACTTATGAAGGAAAAAAATAAGATAACAAATTTTATCTTTTTCATGTGAGCATACAATGAAATTTTGAAATATATCTTTCGTAGATGTAAGTATAATATGCATATACAGGGTGTCCTGGACCACCCATCCACCCCTATTAAATTGGTGGAAAGTGATTTTAATTGAAGACTAAAAAATTTTAATAACCAATTCGAGTACGCTCTATCGAATCGTGGTAGTTGCAATTTCCGGTACTAACTGGATATAGGATTTTCTGACCGGAAGTCTTTTTTTTATGGGAACTGAAATTTTTTATTGCACATTCGGAGTGTACACAAAAAAATGTAAATATTTTGCCTCAAACATTTTTCTGGAAAATGACTCCTTTAGACCAAAAATAATCTGCAATGTATGAATTCACATATTCCAAATTATAGATATAATTTTTAATAATCTATTTGCACAAGTAACAAGACGAACATTAAAGGACAATACTATCTCTTAAACAATTTAATAAACAAATTGATAGAAATAAACTATGGAAATAAACAAAAGAATTACATGGATTAATTTTGCAAATATACAGGATATAAATAAATAACTTACATAAATGAGTGTAAATGGAAAAGTGTTTGCATTTTCGATTAAAATGTTTGAAACAAAACTTTTATACTTTTTTGCGTACGGCAAATCCGCATAGGCAATAAAAAATACAATATCCTATCAAAAATAACGACTTCCGGTTTAGAAAACCTATTTCCCGTTAGTGCCGGAAATTGCAACTACCACCATTCGATAGAGCGTGCTGGAATTAGTTGCTAAAATTTTTATGGTTTTCAATAAAAATTACTCTCCATCATTATAATAGGGGTGGACGGGTGGTCTAGGACACCCTGTATGTGCGATTTAAATCCAAAATTCATAGAAATTTTCATGTTTTAATGCTTACGGCTTTTTTATGCGTCACTCCACATATGCAAACTTTGTCCATCTATATAACTCACTTAGATTTACAAAAGACATGTTTTAAATTTTCATTACAGGAACAGATAAAAAGGTTAAAAATCATGACCTTCACTTTTTTCTTCTCAACTCCGACCAATAGCAAAGTTTAAAAAAGTGTTGTATACATCATCTAGTAAACTAATCCTTTTAACATCTCAAAAAAAAGTCAAGTCATGAGGACCAATTTTTAAGAAATTATTCGTTCGTAATGATGGTCTAACTTTTGGTTGGCAGTATCTACCGAGTTACTATTAAACAATGTTTTCTAACACTGTACGAACTAGATCGCATAAGATTTCATTAAATCCATCGAAGATTCCATATTTTTTTCAGGCAGATATAAGAATTATCCAAGTGTCCACATACTTTTGAGCAGGAGTGTAGGTGCGCGCGTATGAAGTAACCGAACCCTAGATCATTCAATAACCTTTATGCTCGGGAGCAGAGGTTTCGGGCGGCTATAAGACGCGAAGGAATCGAAGTCTGAAACTGGCGAAGCAAACAATTACTTTCCGGATGCCGGTAGCGGAAGTTATCGACTACGGTCACGTAAGAAACAATTAGTTCGGCTGAATCCGAGAATGGTCCGCGTTCCCAGTCGGGTGGTTTCGACGTCTGCGTGTGGCATGCGGCACGAGGTATGGGCTTACACGATGCTGCGCGATGCGATGGCCGCAATACCGTGAGAACTTTCGCGCAATAACGGCTCCTCCTTATTGCCGGAAACATTGTTCTTCGTTCGGCCCGAAAGACGGTGCAACGGCTCGCTGCAAACTGCCGGGCTACCTGGGGGATCAAAGGGGCTCAATCTTCGAGACTTTAACGTTCCACCCGGAAAACGATTCCGGCGACGACTGCCTCCCGCCCTCACCGAAAGGATTGCTCATAATGGCCTGGGATCATTGTTGGGAATATTCTCCATAAAGGAGAACAGGATCACGCGACGGGCATATATTCTACCCGGTGCACAGCGCGCCGGTGGGACGGGCGGAATCTGAACGACGCATGAGGATGAACAGGTTGATGGCACGACCTCTTCGCTCGCCATTGTTCCGATTCCGCTTTGAGTTGTTAAGCGGAAAATGGAAGCCCTTAGGATTTGATAGATACCCAGATACTGTTAGTGGCAGGTGGTACTGACTACTCTGAACTTAATGTCATGGTTTCGTGTGCAACATTTTGTATTTTATGACACGAATGTGTTACAATTTATGAGAAAAATTCAAATCAACGAATTGAGCAGTACATATCAATATATCACTTTCGATCTACCCAAGTTATTAAGAGAAGAAAGACTCGTAGTGACTCTACCTTGCAAGAGTAGCTGGAAATTTTTATCTTTCATGTAGAATCCCAGTCTACATATTATGAATAAGGTAATTCGTGGGAAGATGTCGTATAACTACATCTCCGAATTAAATCAGTAGATGTTAACATAGTCGTATCTATGTGTCTGCAAACTATGTACAGTAACCCCGCAAATAGTGCGACAATACACATTGGGCGTGGAGCGAAAATAATTCTCCTCCTACTGTGGGGCGTATCTCTCACAAAACTGTTTTGTTTATAATTATGTTTTCGTGAAACTTTTACCAACACATTTGTTACAATTTTCTGACTAAAATGATATCAAAGACGATATAATTTAGATCACATTTACATGTTTAATTGGATACAATAAGTTTCAAGCGCAACGAAGACAGCGAATGAAAAAGATAGAGATACTAGAAGTTGAGTAGTCGGCAAACAAAAGCATCGATCGCTGAAACAGATAAATATAATTGTAAAGCTTTTTTTATGTATGTAAATTTGTACTTTACACACTTAGTACCGACATGTATTTACATATATCGAATTATGTCATATTTGGTCTCATTTTAATCAGAACAATGTTACGAATGTGTTTTGCCATGGCATTAATACTGGATCATCGACACACTGGCGCCGGTTGGGATTAGGTCGCTCGTTTTGGACCCGGAGGCGTCGCAGTATTCGCGGGATTACTGTATCTACTTTAGTATGTTAACAATGGACTTGGATCTACTTTGACCCAGAGTTAAAAACGTGCCATGTAAATTCTAATTTTCTACTAGTTAATTCAAATCATTTGCTATTTATATTATATCCAATAAGAAGAGCAACGTTGATCTCAAAGAAAGAGATTAAAAAACATGTAAAAAAATTAATGCATAAGAATTTGAATAAATCTAACCATAACTTGTCAGCATTTATCGAAAAGACTGAATATCATGAATAGACTATGGATTTTTAAACGAAATAAAAGTTTGCTGTATTAATTACAAGAAACAGGAGGGAAATAAAAATTTTTGTTTTTCTTTAATAATTTGCATAAGTTGAAAATCATATACATATAATAATTAGACTGCGGATCTTTATGGTAGATAAAAATTGATGGAATCAATTGCAAGACACAGTAACCATATAGATAATATATTGACATTCTTAAATTTGTTTAATGTTTCTACTGTTTTAAGTAGCACCAACTTATTTTTGCCATAAATGCATAAAATCCGCAGTCTAACATTACAATAATAATAAAGTTTTCTATTATTGTGAATTGTACCATAATAATTTGTTTCCAGAATATCATCATCTTTTCAATGGTGATTACTTTACACTGTTACTGGTGGAATAATATTTGAAAGTTGAAATTCAATATTGGGACTTCGAAGTAAAATATCCGGAAATGCACGAATACTACCAGTGGAAAATGATACTGACCATTTGGAATTTTAAATAGTAATCGACATTGTTTTACTTCACCAATTTAATAGCCTCTGTGATGAAGACATTACAAATTCTATTGATGAGTTTTAATCGATAGCTGCAGAATTGGAAGTTACACGAATACTATTAATGAATGAGAATACATTACCAATTGGAAAGTAAAATTTGAAACTAAAATTGAACAAAATATTACGAATTCTAAATATTACACATTATTTAAATTAGTATTGCAGATCGACTGATCCATGACAATTGCCAAGAGAACAACAATCTCCAATAAATTGCAGTCCATATACAAATTGGATATTATCACTTGCAAATTGCATTTACTGTCACAGAATAGGTACGTCAATAAATTTCAGCTATATTAATGAAATGCACACATCGCTTCAAATACGGACCATACTTAACACTTACACCAATTTGTATGAAAAATATCAGTACAGACTCTGGATCCTTACGCAACTTACGGATATGAATCACAAAATCTAAAGAAATATTTTTATGCAACCACATTATTATAATATTCCAATTTTTAAACTTTCTGAGTACAAATAAAGATTATAATTCTATTTGGGTTTCGCAAAACTAGATTACGGATCTATGTAGAAAATAAAAATATTCTATTTTAATCGTAATAAATACCTATTTCTTCTTTCACGAATTTTAATAAATTGACAATAATGTAAAAATGGTCTTAATTTCTTCTAATATCTTTTCGGTTTTGCCAAATATGTATAAAATTCACAATTTCCTTGTAACATTTATCGAAGAGAGAAATTGTATTTCAATTGCTTGTAATAGCGTAAAGTGTTTTGTATTGGACAAAATCGATTCTCCGCATACACAGTAAAAACACTGTTCCGTCAGTGATAAAACATGAATTCAAAAGCCGATAATTCGGTTGGTCGAACGCAACAGAAACAGTATGTTTGTCATCAATAACTATAATATTTGTGATCGAAATACAATTTTTCTCGTGGGTAACTGTTACGAGCAACCGAAATAAACTTTCATTGATAATGGTTATCGGCAATGAAAAAAACGTTTCGAACACTTGTAATTATCATTTATTATCAAAAATATTGTATTCGAAAAAATAATAATCTTCTGTCATTTTGGTTATAACCAAGGATCGAGGGAAGAGTTATAAAATTTTTTAACGGGTTCTATTTAAAACATAGCCCGTAGAAATTATAGCTGTAATATTTTCTATGAATAAACATCGTTTAACTCTTTGCACTCGGAAAGTTTTCTTAAGTTACCTATCCAATAGTCTTTAGCACGGTACTGTATTGATACAGATTTTATGAAACAAATATTTTAGATCTTGTAGGTGATGGAACTGCCAGTGACCATTTTATACCCTCAAAAAAGGCACACTCGAGTAGCTGAATGTTATGATGTCCCTGTAAAAAGAACAATCGGGTGCAAATGGTTAAAAAAGTTTTCGATTATTCTGACCAAAAATGAATACTATTTGATGAATAGTACCATGGTAATATTAAAAAATTATTATAGCTAAATGGACATTCTAAATATATTGTTTATCAGTTAGTTATGAGGCCTCGCAAGGCTTCAACAGATGATCGGCTGGTGCGGTCAGTCGAACCGTTTACAACCTTCTGAAACGTCGACCCTTCGTGCCTTCCCACTCCTTCAGGCATACCTGTAAACCACCACTCAAACTCATACACGACCAATCATGACCAATCCCAGTTGATAGCATACCGAAGACAACCATAATCGACAAATCTCGAAATATCGCGACTTATAAAACACGTTAAATCCATAGACTTATAGAGGTAGACAGCGCGGCCTGTAGGAAGTGCTCAAGCCGGGACAGGTCAGAGAGTGAGAGAGAGCAATAGCAAGAGTCGTGCTCTCTCTTTCTAATTGACGAGTTGGTGGGGAGAGATTCTGCCTCCAGATATATACATATATATTACATTTCCCCTCAATGCTCTTTTCGCCGGAGCCCCCACCAACTATCATTCAACTCGCCCGTAAGACGGCTCAGTCCATCTCCATAAGTCTATGGTTAAATTAAGTTACAGAAAACACGATTAAGAACATGAAATATTACGAATATGTACGAACATCGCGAAACAGTATGCACGAATTTACGTCAACGCGAACATGTATTAATCAGTGTGTTACGTTTGAAATATACGGTCTGTCACAGAAATATTGAGACACTTTTAAAAAGATGATTACTTTTTTACTACTGGAAAATATTACTTGAATTAATTTTTTTAGAAAATACAACAATTAAAATTAAAAATTTGCAAGTGGTTAGAAAGCAGAGAAATTACTAAAAGTTGTGTTTTACAACTTTTTTTATGTGGAAAAATTTAAACAATACGTCATGCACATCTGAATGAATTATACAGGGTGTTCGGTAACTGATGGTACAAGCGACAAAGGGGTGATTCTACATGAAAAAATAAGTGGAAAATGTAGAATGAAATTTTTTCATGCGAGACTTTGTTTTCGCGAAAATCGAATTTAAAGATTCGTCGGGATCACGTGCCTTAGTATATGCACAGAGTAGAATTGGTTCGTCATGGTCAGACGCGACAGTCGATTTCTATGTAATGGTAAACGTATACGCTGAATTTTCAAACTCGATTTTCTCGAAAAGAAAGCCTCACATGAAAAAATTTTATTCTATATTTTCGACTTATTTTTGCAAGTAGAATCACTTTCTTTTCGCTTGTACCACCAGTTACCGAACACCCTGTATATGCAGGGTGGAAATTATAAAGTGTTACAGACGAATATCTTCAAAAATATTGATTATACGCAAAAATGTATCAGACGAAAGTTGTTCAGTACCGAGGGGGACATGATGTGGTGGAACTTTTATTTTTCCCGGTGGACACTCCAAGGTGAGGTGAACGTCAACTTTCTTTTTTTAAATGGAATGATTGTTTTTTTATCCACCATCAAATAGTGCATTTTAAGATGAGTTCAATTACTTATGACTCAAGGTCATTCAAGGTGAAACTTGCAGGGAAATGCAGAAAAGATGTGACCTCTCTCTCTCTCTCTCTCTCTCTCTCTCTCTCTCTCTCTCTCTATATATATATATATATATATATATATATATATATATATATATCTGAAAATTGCATCGAAATCGCTTGATGTGAAAAAAATGACAGGCATCGGAAGATGTATGTAAGAACTTTTCATATTCAAAATATTCAAAAAGTTATCGTATTTTTAAAAGAGTTCCAATATTACTGTGGCAAATTGTATATCGCTTGTTACCTCAAGCAATCGCCCAATTGATTTCATCAACTTCCTCAATGACCTCAAGGTGCGCGTCCACTAGCAAGTAACTTGCGACACTTCTTGCGAGAGCGACTCTCAAGAATTGTATGTACATATAGACACGTTCGAGATAGTGGCCGACAATCTGTGCGTGCTTGCAATAGTTGCTCTCGGAGACTGATACAATGTATAATGTAGACGCTCTCTGAATATAGCTCTGACATTAATCTCTAGTTTCGAACAGCGTCCGAAATATTTTGCGAGAGTTTGTGGGAAATAATGACGGCCAAGTATTGCCGGTCCAAAGAAAAAACTTTTGTGTTAATTTCTGGGTGGGAGTGCTTACCCGAACTCTGGGAGGTAAAAAGTGAATATTATCGTAACAAAATAAAAAAACAAATCGCATTAAAAAGTCTGTCGATTGAATTAAATGCTACTGAGAATGAAATTACTCGTAAATTACTCAATTTACGCACGCATTTCCATCAAGAACAGCGAAAAAGTGAAACGAAACGCAATGGTGGTAGAAGAAAGAAAATATGCATCGCAGCAGCTTCATATCCAATTTCTCACCCACACTATCTTATTATTCCAGTTTCTTCTTAAAATTATAGATACACGGACAGCAGCAGCACATTTAACTGGTTTTGCTAACATTTTAATCGACGGCCAGAGAAAATCGAATTTTCATGTATTTTTGTTAGAATAATCATACAGAAGAAAGAGTGCTTTGCAGGCTGGAAGATATGGTTGTCTTCATGCATTTTACAAACTTGCACGAGTCATAAATGCACAAAGATCCGCAGTCCATTCATCGACGCCAAATTGCAATAAACATATAAAAATGTTCCGGGCAATGACACAGCTATTCAAATTTCTGTTAAAAACCCAGAGGGCTCCGAGGTTAAACCCTGTCGGCAGTGGTGTGGCTCAAAGGAACAGCCGTCGGAATGAAATTCCCGAATTAACTGGGGTCTTTACATCGCGGCAGGGCAGGTGGTCTCTTAAATTCCGCGGCGAGTGACCGGAACACTGTCGTCGCAGACATTTCCTCGCGGCATACGATTTCGAAAACATACGGGTCCGTGTCGCGGCTATCCGCGGGGCGGGATCGTAATAACATGTCGTTACTGCCGGGAACGAATTTTCCCCCTCAAAAGAGAAACACGGAGTCTACAAGTGTGTAGTCTCACCCCTGCAGCAACCGTGGGTCGCGCGGGAATCAAAGAGATGTTCCGTGTGTTTCTAGACGACGATGGATGGATAGAAAAAGAGAAAGGAGCACCGGTAGCGAGGAGAATGCGTCGAAGAGCTGTACCGGGGCCAGAAACGAAGCCAGAAGCGAAATGAGATTGGGTACGGAACGGAGAAGGAAGCCGGCCGATTAGAGAAAAGGGGACGACACACAGCGAACCCGACGGAGGCGAGCTAAATGACCAAAACTCTCTTTTAACTTTCCAATTAATATTCCGCCAGGGTCGGCAAACGGGCTCCGTGCCGAATTCACCGCCCCGTGCATTTCGGTTTCTCGCGCGTCCCGCATAAATCTTCCCTACTTTTAATTGCGTCAGCGCGCTCGTTTATTTAAATAATAATTCGAACGCGAACCGGCGACGAGGCCCGCCGCCGGACGATTTATTCCCCGTACCCTCCTTGACACCCGTCTTGGTATCCTAAGCTCGTTACGAATGTCTACCCTCCTGTGGATCGTTCTTATGAACTATTCAGGTTTGATTTTCCGGGCCGACACGGCCCGCTGCGAGATACTCGATGCAATTTATCGAGGGAAATCTACATGGACGAAGATACTGCGGAATGTGGAAGCAGCCCGAGAATTTATAGAGCTCCGTGCGGCTTGAACGCCGCCAAGTAGAAAGTATCAGGTTGTTGCATACCGAATGACCGATTTTCCATGACCTTGTGTCTCGGTGTAGGCTTGCGAACGAAAAGTATTAAAAGCTTTTGCTCTTTTATTAATAAGTTCGCTATCAGCATTTGTTTTACTGCTTAAGTTACTTTTCAAAATATTTCATCAAATACAACGCACTTCCTTTATGAAATATTAAAACAATTTAGCTAATGCATTTAAGTTGTTGCATTCCGAATGGCCAATTTTCCACGATTGTGTCTCAGTGTGGGCTTGCAAACAAAAAGTATTTACTACTGTTGAAAGCTTTCGTCTCATATGTGATTTAGTACCCTTTCTATTAACTCTCGTATGTTTCATGTAAATTTAAACATTTTCTGTTTTAGATATTGTGAAACCTTTCGTTCCTTTATGTTTGTGTGGTAGTGTGCTTCTATAACACGAAACCAAAGCTGGATAAAATGATATTTCAAATATTAAATAGTAAATAGTATATTTTATTTGAAATCATACGTGCACTCTTAAAAATAAAATATTTAATTTGTTAGGAAAAATTTTGAAAACAGTATTTTATTTAAGGGAATCTCAAAATAGTTAGAATTTTATTTGAGAGGACAATTCTAAATGAGAAAATAAATCAAAAATATGAAATAAATTTTTTTCATTTGACTTCTAATTGTCGAGAAAATTGAGTTTGAAAATTTTATGATATTTTGCATTTTAATATCATTAGTTTCCTCAATCTGTTATCATCATCAAGAAATACTTTAAATACTATTTAACGCAAAATTCAAATACTTTATTTTACGTTTTATATCAGGGAGTTCCAACGTATTCCCCTCCGAGAACTGCAAGGTCCCCACCATCGAACCTCTTCTAATTACTACGTATGGCCGTAGAGTTAGTGAGTGCTGCGCGCGCCGCGCGTTTCTCGTGGTGGGAGCTTCCCACTACTATACATTATGACGATGAGGTCTAAGAGTGGGGGAAGAACCCAAGCGGGGAAGCTGCCTCTAATAACTCCGGAGCTACTGGTTGGAACTGCCTGCTTTAGATTAATAAATATATTTTATTTTATGTTTTAGATTATCGAATAAAAAATATTCTATTTTATGTTTTAGATTATCGAAATAAAAATATTTTATTTTATGTTTTTTTTAAATTACTAAAATAAACATATTTTATCTTAAGTCTTTGATTATCGAAATAAAAATATTTCATTTGCGGAAATTTTACTGTGTATTTAAATCAGTATTCTATTTAAACTGTAGAACGACTAATTAAATTATCAAATATGTTTCTTCCAAAATTTTGCCCAGCTTTGTGCAAAACCTATCAAGCATTAAATGTAACTAGCACGTGTTGCGTTGAAAAAATAACAAGACTGAATTTATTCAGATTCAATTATACTTTTACTATAATACGTGATTGGATAAAGTAAATTCAATCAATTCTCATAGGAAGATGTCCATAGTTTCAATAATTCTAAAATAAAATATATAAAATCGGTTATTTGTCCGGTGGTCGCAGGTTTACTGTAAAATTGTGGAATTATACAGTTGGTGATTATATGGTCGGAACCACTTGTATAATTAGACAAGTATACATTATACTAATTCAGCTTTATATGAAGGTCTGCACTCTCTTCTTGTTATTTTTATAACGGATTTTTCAGAGTATTAGAATGCAAACATACATTTTAAAACGCTATATTCAACATTGAGTAATAGATAAATGTTTGATATGCTCCAATAATTTGATCATATATTGTAAATGAAACAAAGTTTGTTGATTTAAAGCAGGATTTAAAAACAGTTAAAATATCGATTTCAATTCTTGAAATGGTTATGACGAACCCTTATTCAGATCAACTGTTATGGAGAACAGAAATTTCCAACTGTTATCTATTTCGATTATGGGCCTATTCTGGTTATCATAACGATACCTTAACCGTTATTCTTCCAATTTTACATCGGTTCTAAAATGATCCACAATTGATTTTTGTATCGATTTATCTGTAATTGATATCATTAAATGTTCCAGCTGTGCTTTTTGGATATTTTAACGAATCAATGGAATACCAATTACGGTAGCTGACTTTATTGACAGGCGGTGAGAGTTCAGAATAATGTTAATGCAGAAAATAAACGAGAATCGATACTGAAGCCGTTGCCGAACCGACATGGAAACCAAAATGTAAAATCAAACATATGATAATTGGAAATTTTGGTATGTCGTAACGGTTATTCAGAATAAAGATTTTTTCTATATATAATAGTTTGAAATAATAATTTTCGGAATTTTTGAAGCTCTGACTTAACGTGTAGGGCATAATTTGTGAACTATAATTTTAGTTTATGTTGTTTGTGGAACCATTTCTGAAATGCCCATGCATGAAGGGTCGCTTTAAATTCGTTTGCGTACGCCACATGTTGTCTGTAAATTATGAATCCTTCATTAATATGCAAGTATCTCATATTTAGGTACTACGTCAATTTTACTATTTTAGTTATCAATATACTATAATGATGCATTATGTTATTACTATTCATAAATTATGAAGGATTTAATGCTTTAAAAGGGAAAGTACAATATTGTCAGTAATTTGCATAATGTTATTACTAAATAAAGTTCCATTCGCGAATTTGAATGATAATATATGTATACGCCTTATGTGTCAAAATATCAGATGAAAGTTTGATGCAATAACATATTTTATAAAAATTCCTATTTCGTCGTTCACTAATCAAGTTATATTTCCAAGTGTCTTAATTTTCAAATAATAATGAAGATTGGATCTTGTGCAACGTTCAAATCAATTTGATCTAAAATAAAAATTTAGCTTCTTATAAATTTTCTAGATTCAGAAAAATTGAAAATTAAATTTTATATGATTTCTATACAGTTTAACATATAATTGTTAATTATTATATTTTGTTATTCTCGTTGAAATCCTATTATAATTGTATAGACAAATGTACGAACGTAATTGCTACATAACCAGAACGCACAGGAAAAATTCCAGAAGCCTTGCAGACTTAAAATCTGATACTTTTCTTTCAAAGCAGATGAGTGCAGTTTCCGTACTTAATAATTACTTACCCGATAAAATACAGTTTATCTAATAAAATTATAAGTATAAATATTCATAGTGACAGGACACCTGCAACGCAATATCATTGTAATATAAATATAATCATATGTACATATCTTCAACTTTTATTACGATTTGCTTGAAAATTATTCCATTCGCAATCTCGTAGCCAGGCCGTAGATTAAAGATTAAATATAGGGTGTTCGATGAATTAATCGCGACAATATTCAAACTGTTTCTAAAAGTTAACGCAAGCGAGTGATTTAAATAACAGTGCATCGGTTTTACGTAAAGAATTTACAGGCTCAAAAAAGAGTTTAGGAAATGTAATTTTTTAATATCAATCATAGTAGCCTATTCGATCATTGCATTAAGTAAATGACTTTAGTTTCTTTAATTCGAAATGAAATGAAATGATCTATGAACATTAACACGTTGACTGTTACGGTCACCAGTGACCGCTATGGCGTTCAACGTGTTAACGAAAGACAATATCATAATTTATTAAAAAACCTAGGAAAGAACAGACGAATGAACAAGGAAAAAAGTGCCGGTCAGATATATGTTACTATCAATCCCTTTTTCTTTGTAACATACAAACGGTATTTGTTGACATTTTCATTCCCTCACCAACTATTTGATTTTCTGTCTGTGTCTGTTAAAACGTAAAAACCTGTAAATGTAGCTTCGTCAAATATTCTTGAAAATAAGCCGTTAGATATTGTTATGTACATTCATTTTGTAATTGTAATTTCCCAATTCCGATGAATAAATTAACGAATTGTGAGTATTATCATCATTTTTATGAGGCTAACAGTGTGCGTATACACTTTTACTCGGCACTGTATTTTCCAAACTATTAGAAACAGCTTGAGCACTACGATAGCAAAATGAAGAATAATTAGGAAAGTACACAGTCGGTGGTACTCACGATATTCATTTCCTGCTCTTGGATCTCCTTGTAGACCTCGACGATTCTCATCAGCGCGAAGCCTGCAACACAAAGCGAATTTCGATCGTTTTCAAACAGTGTCTGGTAGCGGTGTGCGCGGCAGGGATTCGCGTCGAACCTCGTCGAGCTTTCGCGGTTAAAACTTTCGTCCTGAATTATTCAGACGTGGCTGGTGTCGTCGATACTTTAATCCACGCGGCCGAGGGCGCGCGAGAGGGTGTGGGTGGCACAGAGAGAAAGAGAACGAGAGGAAGATAGACGCGGACAGAGAGGGAGCGGACGATAGATAGACGAGAGATGAGAGGGTGTGTGGGTGGATGGCGAGAAACCGAGGCGACCGCAGGAGTTGGTAGCGGCGCGTTCCGGCGGTTGCGGCTGATTTTCGAGTGACTTTCCACGAAAAGCTCCCGAAAGCCTACGAAAGCGGACGACAGGGCGGCCAGAGGGGGCCAGGGGGTAGCAGGAGGGCTGGGGGAGGCAACAAAAAAATGCACAGAAACCACGATCGCGAAGCTTTCAGGGGGAGAAAGTCGTAGGGGAGTTCGACGAAAGTTTTCGTGCTCCTGGCCAGTCTCGCGGAAACTTTTCTGCCGTTTCCTGGCCGCTTCTTTCCGCAATACTTCTGCCCAGCGGAGAGCTACCCCGGCCCCGCGAGAAACATTCCGACGCCATGTTTGCGTCCCAACGGTTGCGTATGTATGCGTCGCGGATGGAACGCGATTAAGACTTTAACGGGGTGGGTGAGAATAATTTCCGAGACAATTTCGAACGAGAGCAGCTGCAGGGGGCGGGGAGAGCTAGAAATTGCTGGGAATGAGTTACTCAGGAAGCTGAACACTTAAGGAAAAAGACAATTATATCGTTGCACTTAGATCAATGTCGTGGTTTCGGATTGCATGCGCATGATGGCGTACTACGTATACACACGCTCGTGAAAACACTGTGGTACACGTCAAGGCATGGCATTTTCTTCAAATATGAATTTCAGAACTGAATTATTCTGCTGTTCTCAATTTTTGTATACACGTGACATTTGTCGAAAGAATTAATTAGCTACTTTATGAATGTAGAAACTGTTAGGAAGTTCCATTTAGTTTTAGAAAATAAGGGAGAGTTTCCTGAATATGGTATTGTAGGTATACAATTATTACATTGCGTGTTTTAAAATTGTTGTTCGAGTTTATAACTGTTTTAGTTCCCAAGTAAAACATTTGTTTGTTTAGAAAATAACGCATATTAGAATTTAATATTTGTTGTACATGGTGTAATAATAGCTTTATAGAATAGTGATAAACTGAATTTGAAAGCAACACTTGCAAGTCGAAAAGTAAAAAATATGTAGTTGCTTTCATCAATAATCAATACTTCTGACAATTTACTCTACTTTTTATTTTGTGGAATGTATCTATTTAGCAACAGATTGTTTCCAATCTGGCATTCTACTACTTCTACAACGATTTTTACACAAAATGTGCATATATACAATAAGTCAATACAAGAATACACCTTGAAATCATTTCAAAACCGAAATAGATCCGAAAATATCACAATTATGGGACCAATGTGAAAATTGAAATCGAAACCACAACTAAAGCAAATAATAACAGAAAAATTTGATTTTTCGTATCTGTATGTTGAGAAATTATGGAATGCTATAAGACAATGTTACTGCCTTTATGATAGATTTTACATTATTATTGTGATAAAATCAATAAACATTCAAACAAAATATTTTCAAAATCAATTCAATTTATATTCAAATAAAACAACGATTACTTAATGTTGTGTATATGAGAAACGAAAATATGTTTTAAATATAAGTGCAATGCTTCTTAAAAATTATTTAGCGCTCTCGTCTCGTTGGGTAGTCATTATTATATTGTATTATGAAAAAATAGATTGCAATAATTATATGTAAACAAATAGAAAAACCACTTCGTGCACGTCGAAATCATAAAACCATGAATTTGTAATGTCTATTAAATAAATCAAATATTTTGCGGTCCTTTATCAACCTTGACACTAAACCTACCACTAGATGTTCAATTTTTTGAGAATTTTTATTTCACAATTATTAAAGTTATCAAGATGCTTCCACTGGAAATGATTATGCACGCTGCTTTATTAAAGTATACATTGTAATAAAAATCACACAAAATCTAAATAAATTAAATCGTGCCATTTTTATAGGGCAACACATACTAGTCAGCTTTAATGGTCGGTAGGTTTACTGTTGACACTTAATTTGACTCGTGTAGCTAGTTAGTATTTACACTACTTACAACAATATTTAAGTCTAATCTTACGTGTACAACGTATGTATATATGTATGTATCCGTATAAATACAATTTGCATATTTCATGAATATTATAAACGCACCGTTCATTTTGAACAGTCACGTAAAATTTAACCAATTGGTTGGCGATGCGCTGATGCTAAAAGAAAAATTATAGAGAAACAAATTTCGTGTATAACTTTTCATCCAAACGGCGTATAAACTGTGTATCATCGTCGCCAATTAATTCCGTCATTGATCACTGACTAACCGTGACACCGTGCTCAGCAACGATAACTTGACCCGATAGACTAGATAGTCGGGGAGTCATTAATCACAGCTTGCTCGGCGCACAGTCAGTGTGACAAATTCCCATGTCGATATGCTAACGCGAGATACTCACGTCGCATTGGCGTAGAACCGAAAAATATCTGGTCTTCGAACAGAGCAGAGAGGAAGAAAAATGAAAAGATGCGAAATACCCTTAAGTTTAAGCGACTAATTAAAGTTTTAACGGAGTTAGACCAACGCCAATCAACTCTAAGTTTAAATTAGTTTGTTAGGGTATCTCTAATAAAATTCAAGACGCTTCTCCAGTCGTAGAACCAGCTTTGAAAATACGGGGCACACGAATCAACCTGTAAAATTTTAGTTCCTTCTAACTCCAATCAAATCTAAGTTTAAATTAGTTTATTAAGCTATCTGTAATGAAATTCAAGGAGGGTTTCAGTCGTAGAATCAAATCTCAAAATACGGGACATACGGTTCAACCTGAATAATTGTATTTCCGACATTTTACTTCCTCATTTCCTTTTAACCACAATCAACTGTAAGTTCAAATTAGTTAATTAAGGTATCTTTAATGCAATTCGAGAAGATTCTTCAGTAGAGTCAACTCTCAAAATACAGAACATTCGACCTCAAAAATTTTATTTCCTTTCCCCAATGAAATTGATTTTCCAAAAATCTTCTATTACTTTGACTAACATCGTGGTAAAGGAAATTCCATCGGAAATGAAAAACCACGTAGCAGACAAGTTCTCAACGAACCTTCCTCCGGTTCTTTCATTTTCTTTTCTTCAAACTTTAATTAACTCGAGTAACATTAAATTTCCGTGTTTTACTTGCAGCTCGCTTCCGGAAGACACGTTGTCCGCTAACGTCAGCGACTATTTTGCAGCACTTTTTGCAAACTATTTAGCCCTCTGTTTGTACATCAGTGTCAGCTCTAATGCACGACCAAGATATATTCCATTCATAATTTTTCTTTGCGTCGTCTGCTGTATAAATACTGCAACGTGACTCAACGAAATCCATAGAGTAGTTAATATTTCAGTAACCGCTCGTTTTATCACAGCCCGTATTAAATATACCGGCGGTCATAAAGCCATAGTTCCGGTTTCTATGAAATTGCTGACAGATGCTGGCGGATCGATCAGCTGATGGCGCTAAAGGATGTGGTACTAATGAACGCCACATTAACAGTGTACCATGCATTAACTGATACTGTATTTTGAATTTACGATTAGGTATCAAATGCTGTTATACTAACATTACTGCTATTACGGTGGCTTTCAATATTAACGAAAATATTTTAGTAAATGCAGGCTTCGTACCCGTCTTACAATTTAATATAATCCATTTATTATACAGTGTCCCATTTATGTTGAGATTGTAAATAATCTCGAAGACTTATGATTTAAAAAAAAACAATCTCATACATGTCCTTTAGTGTTTCGAGTGGGGAGTCAAATGGCGCTACTAGTTTTCTAATTCGTGGGAGTTTTCATGGTTATTTCAAGGTTATTTTGTCTTTTTTTATCATAAACCCATATTTTTTATTTCGGAATCATATTCTACGTAAAAAATGCACAAATTTTGTTTGAAACATTTTTCTATAAGTTTGTAAGGACTTTATTATGTGTTCATGAGTCTTTTATTAAACGAATTACTAAGTGTCTAGAAGTTGAGGGTAAAAATTTCGAGCATTTATTATGATGTTCTTAAATGTAATAAAAAATCTTCCAGAAGGAAGTAAGGTCATTTTAATAGAAGAACAAAATTATCCTTGACATAAACACGAAAAATCAGCTGAATATCTTAAGAAATATTGAACTTACAAAATGATGTTTCAAACAAAAGTTGTGCATTTTTTAACGTAGAATATGATTCCGAAATAAAAAATATGGGTTTATGATATAAAGAAGACAAATGACCTTGAAATAACCTTGAAAACGCACACGCATTAGAAAACTAGTGGTGCCATTTGACTCCCCACTCGGAACACTAAAGGACATGCGTCAGTTTTTTTGTTTTAAATCACATGTCTTCGCGATTTTTTACAATCTCAACATAAATGGGACACCCTGTATATAAGTTGCAGAATTGTTTAACCATTTGCAGTCGATGCTATTTAAATTAAAAACCAAACATTTCTACCGACATAGAATATTTCTATTCTATATGATTTTTTTCATTATATGCAAATGAAACTGATATAATACCTCATGCAATTCGTAAATGTTTAGCAATGTATTAAATACGAACAAACTTAATAATATAAGCAATATTTTGAATAATGATATAGAAATTTTTAGTAGCTCCTCAATTGCGACTTAACAGATTGTGTCCGACTCGATATTAGAAAGGCTGAGGTTATGTTGCCAATAAATCGTCAAGCATCACCGATGAATCGACATTTCATCGACAGCTCATCGACAGCAGTAATTTCTTAGTCACACCTCCAGCTCGACGATCTCGATCATTCTCGCAACTACGTCGTTAGGTGGATGACTCAATTCTCTATTACCGTTTAACAGAATTTCAGCAGCAAAAACCAGAATTCCGTCCGAGTTAACGAGTGAATCATTGACTCGAATATCATTGCTCCTCCAAGTCGCCATTGGAGTGCTAAGGGTTAATATCAAGTTGAGTTAAACTAAAACGTCTCATTACTCTTTATAAAAATTACTTTCTTTATAAAAATGCAGGTTTTATGAATTTTTACACGAATTGTAACGAATTAAAATTTTATTTATTGTACCAATTGTTTTTACAGTGACTGTACTACTTTACAGTGGACTTCAACATTAAAAAACAGATTTGGTATATGCAGGGTTCGTACTCATCGCAAAATTAGTTATAAATATACTTTTATTACATATGTGTGACAAGATTTTTTAATGTCAAGTTGAGTTACACTAAAACGTTTCCTTGCATTACTTAATTTCTTTAAAGGATTCAGGTTTATTAATAAGTATGGCTTGTAGCAATGGAAAGTATTAAAGCATTAAAATTTTATAAAATGTCTTGCTGAAATATATTCAGCTTTGCTTTGTATAGGTATGAAAACAAAATGCAATATGTAAATACATGTGCGATCTTATACAAGTTTTGTTCTACAATACATCGATTTTGTTAAGAATATTTAGTACTGTGAAATTGGTAGAAGAATGCAATTGGAGAATAAAATTTATGGTTATTCAAAGAATAAAGGGGTCACGAAAAAATTTGTTTCAGACTGTGAGAAAATTGTCAATTGTACAGGGTTAATAATTTTATTTATATAAGTTTTATCGATTGTAGCGTTTAATACAGTGAATAGATGTGAGACATGACAGAAGATAACGGAAATAAATTGAGGTTGGAGGGATCATGAAAGTAGAATAGAAGGGCTCAAGAATATCAAAATCTTGTCAAGGAGTTGTCTCTTCAAGTCCCCTTCAATTCGCGGGTTAATATATGTGAATCGGAGGCAACGACGTGGGACTTCCTGTCATATGGGATTTCTTTACTCGCCCCGTAATTCTTCATGCAGAAGGCTTCTCGAAAGAAATTCGTGGATATCCTGTGACGTATGCTGTATAGTATTTCCCATTTATTTTCTCTGACACAATCATTGCCAGAGGACGGAGCAAAAGTGAAATTATGTAAAATATACAAAAAAAGCTATTGGTTAAAATTGACCTAAACTTTTATTTCCGTTTAATTTAAAAAAAAAATTTTAAAACAAAATAAGTTTTGAGTAATTATTGATTTTATAAAACGATATACAAATAAGATTTATTACAATGGTATGCAATATAGTTGCCTCGAATCTTGGTCAACTTACGACCGAACAGGATGATTGAAATAATATTATCCTTGTTTACGAAACCATTCAAATTGTATACAGAATAAAGTAAAGTAATATTTGATATCGCGCGCGCGGAAATAAGCAACATCAACAACTGATTGACTGGTTTTAAAACTAAATTTTTGAGAAACGAAGAATTAGATGAAAAAATATTATTCTTCCTTTTCTACTACGATTTTTAATACATCCTTTATAATGAAATGAAAAAGCATATAAGGTTAATCTAGTTATTAGGCCGAATTATGCATAACTCGGTTATTATTGAAGATAGGAAACAGTTTTGATTAAAAGTTTTGAATAGTTTATCGAGCTTTATCATTTTATAATGCGCGTTTTAAGAAAGTGCATCGTAACGGTTGTATAATGCAGTTGCGTTAATTTTTTCAAATGCTAACATATTATTTATTCCGAATAAAAAAATGTTAGGGTACACTCGTGAAATATTTAATATTTTTTGAAAATGGTCAAATGTTCTATCATTTTGGTAATGAATATTTTCAGCTTGCAAAACATTCTCTATCATCTTTTGATAGGAGGTACTGTAGGGCTCCGTAACTCTCGAGATGCGCGCCTGCGCGTAGAGGGGTAGAAAACGAATGGAACACGTGCAAAGACGGATAAGAAAAAAGGTCTCGAAGGAGACTGTATTATAGTGTATCGAGTGATGTAGCATACAGTATATAATAAACATTAGGTTAAGCAAAATACGTTTAATCATTTATTATAATCCACGCCCAATATCTTTTTCTATCTTTGATAACAACCGAATTATAATTCGGCCCAGTTACTAGATACACTCTGTATATTATATATTTCCATATCTCAAAAAATAGAAGACTCGGTTTATTTTCATAATCACCCGTCCAAATGTATCCACCTAGCATATTCCTTTGACATCCTCCATCCGAAACGCCATGAATAAAAGCAAAGTCCCCGTGGCGAGGTTAGACGCGAGGAGTATCCTTGTAACGAGGAGAGCGCATCGACTCCTGTTGGATCACCTGTAGCGAGTGGAAAATTCATGAGTGGCTCCTCGAGGACTAAATCGTCGGTGCACTCCGTCGCGCCGTTGACGTCGGCAGCGCGCGGCTCGTCGTCGGCAGCAAACCGCCAGACACAGACTGCCGCAAAGCCGCAATATCTTTGTACTTCCGTATTAACATACACGTCGACTCGGCGACAGCTACTTACCATTCCCGGTTTCGTCATCACCCTCACTGAATTACGCGACACGAATTAACCCTCGGCCCTAAAGATCCGAGAGGCAGTCAGCCTGCCAACCAACCAGGAAGAGAGAAAGGAAGGAAGGAAGGAAGGAAGGAAGGAAGGATGTAGGATCCATGGAACCAAATTGCGGAGGTCGAAGGTGAGAAGAAGAGCCAAAAGTCGGTTGAGCTGTCGCGTTGCGCGGCAAGGTGCCGAAATCGAGAGGGTTGAAAGAAAGGGCCACGACACAAAAGCGGAAGGGAGCCGCGCCGAGCCAGACAAAGGGAAAGGCAAGCTATCTAAGCGTTCCAAGCATCGTATCTCAGCTATACAATATCGTAATCCCGCGCCATACGTAAAGCTCCGCATGGCGAATCTCGTTTACATGCACATCTGCATATATATTTCACCGAGCCTCTGTGTGCGCCTGTACCCGCTGCCGCTCCTACGCGTAGATTTGTGGGGAAAGGGACTGAACCCAACGGATTGCAGACTACCGACGTATACCGTCCGATAGACCAGGTTTGCGAGGTATGTTGATTCCTATAAGAGATGGATTCCCGTTTGTTTGTCCAATTGTGCCTCGAAAAGGAAAACGAATTTTTGATCATGCACCTAATTGTCAATGGGGACACAGGACGATCATCTATGGCGGTTCTAGAGCCCTTCAGGTTGTTAAGATTTGTATTGTGTTATGTCATTCCGTAAATCGTGTCGTTTCTTATCGTACTCGATGTGAAGGAACATTCGAATTTTGTGTGGCTGATAAACAATCACTCCCATTAATATTCGGACACTCCTAAAAATACGATCATTTTTTTAATATTGGTCCATATAATTTAGATTTATTTAAGAAGGCAGAAGAATTAGATTACTACATGACGCAATAATTAAAATTTTGAAAAATTGTAATAGGTCGGAATTGCAATGAAAATATTAAAAGTTGTGTTATACAACTGTTTTATGTGAGTCTATATTAAAAGTTTAACAAATACGTTTTGTAGATCTGTGTCAACTGTATACACTCCGAAAATTTCACAAAATTCGATAAACGCTGCAATATGCCACAACCGTTTAAAGATGGTGAAAATTGCAGTTTATCACAATTTTCCACCTTAAGCTGTAATAAATCGAAGGATTCTTGCGTCTTTCGATGCCTGCAGCAATTTTCCACGTCGTTCAATTCTGGTAAAATTTTTAGAATATATAATTGACACAGATCTACAAAACGTATTTTATAAATTTTCAATATAGGCCCACATAAAATGTAAAAAACGACTTTTAGTATTTTCTCTGTAATACCGACCAATTGCACTTGTTCCAAAATATCTTCTTCACATCATGTAGTAAACTAATTGTTCTAACTTCTCAAAAAAGTCCAAGTGACCGTATGTTTTTATAGAAGGATCTCCTTATAGCCTTAAGAAGTATCTATCTATCTATCAATGGATCCCACAAATGCTATCATTAGACTGCGGAGTTTATACATTTATGAGAAAAATGGGTACTTGTAACGTAAAACAGTAAAAGCATTAGAAGAATTTAAGAACATTGTTATATTCTTTTAAAACTATTTAACATATTAAGAGAGAAAATAAATGTCTATTTCACTCCATTTTTTATTTTGCGTAAAGACACGCTGCCTGGCCATCAACTATGATTTTTCTTGCAAAAGTATTAGACACATATTTTTTTAATGGCCATAATTCATATTGAAGGGGTTAAAACAGATATCCAAGTTTGTGTGTCTCTCAATTAAATAAATGTCCTACGGGGGGACGCGCAAGGCACCCACGCAAGCGTCAGTAATTTTGACAGCACGGGGTTGGGAGGATGTAACGCGGCGTAACAATGCTTATGGGGCTTTAGTTGCCGATGTGCGGCTTCGGCCGGGTTGGGTTTAACGCTCGGCCCGAGGAGGGGTTTAACCCGTAACGTAAACAGCAACAGCGGATCTATGGCAGCCCAAGTAGAAAGCCGACGCGACGGTGCTTGCGAAAAGCACACGCCGACGCCGGCCGCTGCTACGTCGACCGCACTTCCGATCTCGTGCCATCGACACAAAGAAGTACCCGCGCCGCTCTGGGACACTTGCTCGGAAAATACGACGGCGTTTCCGTCGGGACACGGTTCATTGGATTAACTGCACCGTTTCGTTGTTACTCGTACAGGGCCCTGCCGTGCCGGTGCAATCGGAATTCCGATGTGCATCACCGACAACGATGCGTACCGTGAACACAATTTCGCATTAAAAAAATTGTGAATCAACCCAGTATTACACGGTTAACCAAAAGATGTACGGTTCAATTTACACAGTCTACTCTTCTGCCATTATTCAGATCCTTGAGCTGAGCGAAGCCATCTCAGTCGATGAGAATACAGAATTCATGCAATGAAACAAATAAGGGGACAGATATCTCCATCAATAGGATGCCGCGACTAAAGAAAGTAAGTGAAGGAGTAGATACCTCATCTACACTTTTACTTCATTCATGACCTTGAGTTAGATTTGAAACTGTCTTTATGGACCTAACACAGGTCTCGATATTATTGTGAATTCACTCCTTTTATGTTTGTCTGGGTTAGATTTAGACGAAATAGTCCATGATAATCAAACGTCTTGCTATTTTCATTGGACTAATATAAATTATGTAAGTTTGTCTAAATTTACTTCGGATGTAAGTTTTTTTATAACTGTTGTAGTTAAAACCTTCATATAACAGTTTTAAACAGTTATTTTCGGAGTCTTTTCAAATCCTGATTAATATTGAGGGTTTGTATTTCTGTCTGGATATATGTTTCATGTGTGCGATCCGCGGTATCAATAATTAGTGTAGTGTGATCAGAGCGGTTATGTACTTTCGTAAGTCAGTGTTACGTCTTTTGTCTTCTCCATCCGTGTCGTCTTCTTAATTGTAATCTTATGCAATAAATTTTATTATATCCCAAAATATTACCTAAATAATATCTATTTAATGAATCCTTTTATATGAATACTATTCCTCTTCTACATTATTCCTACATGCTTTTCGTTATTAATTTTATTAACTAATTTGATTTGAACATTTCACGAAGTCGTTATTAAATGTATTTGTCGTACAAAAACAATAGGCTTTCTTATAAATATGAAATTTTTATCTGTACAGATTTGGTCACTCAATTTCAAGATCTTGTAACATCAACGTTAAACGAGTAAGCTTTTTTACTTACAGTACAAACTCTATATGAAAAGTATCCTGTTACAATTTTGAAAATACAGGCTGTTACTTAACGCTTGAACCTCAAATATCTTTGTTGTTTTTAAAGATACACTGGATGTTCAGATTCTTATTCTCCCTCAATTTTTCAAAATGGATCTACCTTTTCCTAAACACCCACGATGATAATTCCTTCTATCTGGAATTCAGTGACTATATTTACTCAAGGTCATTCAAGGTCACGAACAGACAAAACGTATATTTAAAACACGTAAAAACAATCATTTTTAGGGCATTGTATGAGCCCCATTAAACCATTTAATTTTGTCTTCAAAACATTTACTGTGTCTTTAAAAACAACAAAGATATTTGAAATGCAAACGTTAGGTGTCGCACCCTGTTATAACGAGTATTCTCCACCAAATTGCTTGGATACGTTTAATGATCAAGAAAGTACAACAAGAAAGTTATACCTTGAACGTTATGTGTAATTTGAAACAGACATTTAACAGAAATAATTATTTATGTAACACCTTATATACCCATGCTTTATACATTATATTTGTTTAAGTAATTAGTTCTTCTTTGAATTATTTTCCACCGTCATCCTGTACGAGATTTCCATTTATCTAGAGAAAGAATGATACAAATCCGAGGATTTACGAGTACATAGACGTTTCACTATTGTGGAGCTTACTGATTTCCCCATTAAAGTTGAAGAGACCCAGCAGGGTTCTCAAATTAAAGATTTTGTCACTTGTAGCTCTCTCTCCGGTAGCCCTTCAATTAATCGCTTGGTTGGGTCTCCTAGTGGAAAGTCGGCTGGTAAATTCGTCGAGCGTTCTCCGTCGTTTTTTGCCAAATGGCAACCCCTAAAAGCCGCTGTCCGACGCGAGAGAATAAATACGAAAGAGCAACGAGTGGAGGGTAAGGAGCCTTGTTTTGTTAGAGCGACGGGTTCCACAGAGCTTCCGGTGTTCCGCGAGCCAAGATCATAAACATATTCATCCAGCAGCCAACATTTAATCCCCTCTCCCTCGTCGATCCCGGGTCGGTGCTCGTTCCCCGCGACTTTACGGAATGGGCACGTAAAACATAGCGTTGAACGTGACTTGGCGTCTCGTGAAAAAAATGCGGAAAAGGAATTTAAGACGTCGTAAAAGAGGGGACGGGGGTTGGCCTATAAAAGGAAGGAGCGCGGCTGAATATTTGATGTCCCCGGAGCGTCCATGTCGATCCACACTCGGACAACCGGATGTCCTCGGATAGCCGGACCCGAACTTCCGTTGCTCGAGCAATCCCCGGAGAAAGTTCGTCGGACGCCAAGCTTTCTACCTTTTGAGGCTTAAGTTTTCTTCTTCTCCTCCTTCTCTATCTTCGCCGGAACCTGCCCTGTGTACTCTTGGGTTAACTGGTATTTACAATAGGACGCGAGATAGCTTAACAGCTGTCCAAGAACATGTATACAAATATTGGATCTTCCAATAAATAATCCACCACGTTCCACCACAAAGTGGGATGATTGAAGCATTGAAATATTCTCTTGACTGCGGACTCCTTAAAGGAGGTCTTCTGGTCTAGAACCATGAAAGAATCGATTTTTTATACATTTTTTAAAGCACGTGTCTTTAAAAATTATGTGCAAAAAGAATTTGTTTGAATTCGTCAGAATAACTAAACACGTATTGATGATGAATAAAATAATTCATATTTCTTTAAAATCAATGTAAGTTAGGTAAGTTGCCATTACATGTGACAGTGTATGGTGGAAAGAAAAGTAATCACACACACACACACACACACACACACACACACACATAGTTTGGTGCCCGGAACCCATAATGTCTTAGTAACGTCATTTCAACACAACTGATTAACAAAAGTCCACGTCTACTTTGTTTTTGTCATAAGAAATTGTCTAGATGGCAAGGTAAATTTTTTCCTCATTCCGGATTTTATAAAATAATTACAGAAACAGAAATTAGCATGGAGAGACGCAGTCTTCCAATACTGGAAGACTTTCTTTAACTAGCAACCACTTAGTCTTCTACATTTGGTGTTGGATTCGATCCAGAACTGAATCAATGACCGTAAAACTGTGAATACTCGGTTCATAGCTCGATACACTCGAGCTCATAACGGATATCAATGGAACGGTGATTACACCAATTTTGGAGAAGATATTTCTGTTAAATTGTTTAGTAGAAATGAGGTCTTACTTGATGTCTTGGCTGTTCTGCGTTTTACCGGATGAGACAACTAGATGTCGCTGAATGCGCGGCATAAATTATTGCGTTCAAGGACCCATGAAAGTATTCGAGTGGCCATCAATTCTTTTTCCCGGCGCGCTGTCCCGTCGAATTTCCCCCATGTCGCGCGCGATTTGTCACGAGATACCGTCGCAATGTTGTTCCCTTCGTGCAACTTTCCACCGGCAATTTGACTTTTTCAAGAATCAAAATAGCCCGACAATTTTTCAAAATTACTCCATGTTACGGTGCATTCGACAGACCCATTTTCAGTCGACGCATCGCGTCGTTTGGATTAAGCAAACCTGTCGGTAAGCAGAATCTTTTCCAAAAATAATTGCGGCTTCTGTTCTTGAATATGTTGCATATGTTGCTCTAATTCCCAATTTGAGCTGAAAGTCGAATGATTGTTGTATGATCATATGCAATAAATTTATATTATTATTTATTATTTAAATTATGATTTATTATTATTCATTATTTGAACAATTATAATTTTTTTTTATAATCATTACAAATTTATTTGTATATTCATTATTTAAATATGTATTATTTGGACAATATTTATATTTCTTACATTGCAAATTTGTATAATGTAACTTTATAATGTACACAAATTCGTTTATTGTATATACTTATTTTGTTTAAGTAGTTATTTATTATTATTTAAACAATTTTTAAATAAATAAATTTTTACTTCTATGCATTACAAAAATTTATCTATTTAAAAATTGTTTATATAATAAATAATAATAAATAACTATTTAAACAATATAAGCATATAAACGAATTTGCGTATAATATAAAAATTTACATTATACAAATTTGCAACATAAAAAATTTAAATTGTTTAAATAATAAATACGTATTTAAATAATGAATATACAAATAGAGTTGTAATGATTATAAAAAAAATGTTAATTGTTCAAATAATGAATAATAGTAAATAATTTAAATAATTCAAAATACAAATTTTTGTGATTATTGAAGGAAATAATATAATTCAATAATTTTCTAAAACTATTTTCAGGAGAGTTTTTTTTTACTAATGTCGACATTCCGATTTGTATGCTTATTATTTATAACTTTATCGTTGGCTTCAGGATAAAGAATTATACATCTCAAATTTCTTAAAACCTGTAGAAACATATGCAGTAAAAAATGTCGTTACCAGACAGAAAAAATTGGCCAGTTTTTACCATTGCCCGTTCCAGCAGCTATGATTGTTACAACATTTTCTAGCTTCACAGTTTTTAATCCGTTCTATTATTATATATATATATATATATATATATATATATATATATATATATATATATATATATGTACATAGGACGTGGCAATGTCGCGTCGAATCAAGATGTCAGATTTATTCGAAGCCAGAAGATAAAAATTACGAATAAGGATAACATGTGATTTTATGCCTTCCGAATAACTCGTCACGAATAAAAGCATCGGATAAATCATCTGGCTAGATCGAGCTTCGAATAACGCATAAAAGATACCGGAAAAATCTTGCGCGACATCTGGGTTCGAATAAGCAACGAGGTTACGAACGATCTTCTTCCAATTATACCTGACGGAGAATTTATGCGACCAAGTTCCGAAAGATACTGTTCGGATAAATGGTGGCGCTGTATTCGACTGTCGAATAAAAGTTGAAGATACAGAGTATCTTCTCGGAGAGACAGAACGAATAAACTCTACAAACCAATCCCTTGAGGGATAAAGATACGGATAAAACTCGCGCTAAATCCGTCTTCGAATAACGAACCAAAGATACAATTTATTTTATCTAAAAGTTATTTTAATAATTTTTTATTTAGATAATGCTCATCTCTGCTGGATACCTCAATCCGCTCTCGAGGTATAAGCGATAGAAGCATTCACATAAGTTGAATAGAGCGGTAGGAGCCCATTCATAAATAATTTTCTAGAAATGCCTATGCCCTAACAGTAGTATTAAAAACTGAAGGTAATTATTTACATTAGGGGCTTCCTCACCGATTTTGATGACGTTAAAATATGTTGTCAAGGTCATCATTCTGAACAAATTTTTCCTATACATGTTACCGCCGCTCAGCTTTAATTTCCGAGATATTCGCAAAAAGTTTCAACATCTCTAAAAGTGGTCGGAGTAGGTCTGGGTTAGGTCTGGGTTATTTATATATTATTTATATATTATTTATATATTTATATACTGGGTTATTATATATTTTCTTGATTGTTGCAGATATCCAAGAATTCGTATAGTTTCATGCTTAATACTCTGTATGCTAACACAGCTGACAATGAAATGAGTTCGCGTTCGACACGATTCATTTCACGTTTCAGTTCGTAAACATAAACAGACAAGACAGTGGGTCTGAAATGATTAAAGTCGTTTTAAGTTGTGACCGTGGCCGCGTAATCGGCGGCCACAATTTCAAATCTAACCCAGACCTACTCCGATCACTTTTCGAGATGTTGAAACTTTTTTGCGAATATCTCGGAAACTAAAGCTGAGGGGCGGTAACATGTATACGAAACAGTTGTTCAGAATGATGATCTTGACAACATATTTCAACGTCATCAAAATCGGCGAGGAAGCCCCTAATGTAAATATTTACCAAACTGAACTGTCTCAACGTATGGCGTGTAGGGGTGGGTTAGTAATGGGAACGAGAGGGAGAAAAAGACATAATGTATATATTTTTTACTTTTCTTGAATGAGATTTTACAAAATATTGAATACTGATATTCGTCACTAAGCGTTCAATATATTTACATTAATTTTGCCTGGTCGTTACCCTAAAGCTTTAATAGAAACCACTTTCATCTGATTATGCATGGAAATTATTTCGATAAACGTATGATATTAGTAATAAACTAGATGCAGATAAAGTTTTACGTAAGAAAACGTTTCATACAAACTATTACTAATAATACAGGGTTATCCAAAAGTACCTTTAGGATGTTGAATGAGAATATCTGTCAAACGTCATGTTTGTTTCTTGTCACTTTCTTGTATTTCTAACTTACAATGATGGACAATTGTAACAATGGAGTCGTACACGATTGAAGAACGTGTTAAAGTTATTCAAATTTATTTTGCAAGTCAGTGTTCGATAAAAAATTCCCATCGTAAATTACGTGATTTTTTCGGCATACATAATTGTCCATCTGAGCAAACAATTCAAAATTTGGTTTCATGATAAACCGAAGTCAGGTAGACCAAAAACAGCTCATTCGAATGAAATCATTGCTGCTGTTCGTGAAAGTGTTGCTAATGACCCATCAACATCAGTTCCACGTCGTTCTCAAGAATTGAGCATTTTTTATGACTTTTTGTGGCGAATTTTGCATAAATTTTGATTATTTATGGCTGAAATTCAATGGAATCGACATAAGCAATGTTTATTTTGAACAAGACGGAGCTACGCCACACACAACGCGTGAAAACATCACTTTATTGCGATCAAAATTCCATAGCCGATTAATTTCAAGGAATGGTAATGTGAATAGGCCACCTCGTTCGTGTGATTTGACCCCATTGGACCTTTTTCTTTGGGATTATTTGAAAAGCAAAGTTTATGCCAACAAACCAGCAACAATTCATGATCTGAAAAACAACATTAGAAATGAAATTGGTGAATTAAACGAGCAAATATGCCAAAATGTCATCGAAAATCTTGATGTTCGAATTGATGTCTGTAAACGTGGTTGTGGTGGTCATTTGACAGATATCGTCTTTCACACATAATTGTCATAGATGATCATTAAATAAAAAAACCAATAAAATTAAAAATAGTATGTTTTTTACTTAAAAAGAACTTTCTATAGTCTATATTTTGGATAACCTTATATTTCTTATACTGCCAGAATCATAACCACTAAGGTCAGTACTCCGACGACTTTACCATTTTCATTAAAAGTTCTGTTTACCGCATGCGTAATCTTCAAAATTGCTAACAAATTAAGATCTGCAACTTCACGTGGAATAACCAGCAGCATCATACCGTTCTAGGATTCAAGGCCAAGGAAACCAGCAAGCAGTATCTTAGCCGTTTTAGATTCTATTGGCCAGGAATCCCGTTCCACTGTATTACATGCTCTTCGTTTACCGAGAAACCGGCGGATCTAAAACGACAATTTCGAGTACAAATTCCGCTTATCCACTGTGGTTCAATATTGGTTTCCGTCGGCCGCCTTCAGCCCTGCACCCTTTTGTACTGCCCTCCGTGATCCGAAATCATCTATTCCATTTGACTGCCAGTCTACCGTATCGTCTGTTCTACCCCCGCCACTTTGTCACAAATCAAACGGTTTTGTGTTCCTCGCCGAAAGAAACACCGATCCTCTTGAGACAGAATCCATTATCTTGAAAACGCATTCTGTGGAACGGACTCTTAAAGTCTTCTCTGTCAGATATCTCCACCGAATTTTACCAAAAATATTTATTGCGAAAGATATTCAATCTCCAGGGTTTCTTGAATTCAATCGTGCTCGTTTGTCTAATCAATTTTATATTGTCTTTACCGAAATGAAGAAAGTACATGTTGCATCCACATCGTGTTTCTGAAATACTAACTTGGTCATTTGCGTGGTGATCACTAGTCTGTAAATGTTTACACGAGTTGAACATCTTAAAAGTTTTACTTTACAATAAATGTACGTATTATATATTTCGTTTATTTTAACACTGGATGTTGAATTTTCTTAAATATTTATATTTTTAAATAATAAAAATCGTATAATGCAATGATTATAATATAAAACAGTATTTGCACTTATAAAATACGCAAATGATTGAATTTCTTAATGAATTATACACGTTCTAAATATTATAATAAGTTTACTGATTAATATACCAACGAAATCAGCAAATATTAACTAATACACAATGAATTATACAACTAGAAGATTCAGATTACAGGTTTTCTATGCAATGTACTCACAACACACTGTTTCTGAATGTGTATGTGAATATAATTTTACTTCTTTTGAAACTGGTCTGTATTTAATGTTTTAATATTACACACAATTTTCTTCGACTTGATTCGAGAATTTTTAAACATGGCATGACATTTAGACTATTTTGACTGGAAAAACTATGTTACTGAGCATCTTCGAAGCAACTTTACAAAGAAAGACGAATATTATTTGCGTCACAACATAATATATCAAAGTTCGATGGCGAAATTCCCAACTATTGCCAAGAGATCCCAATTAAAGCAGATGTCTCTGCAACTCTTGACTGTAAGGAGCATGATTTACACACACGCGTGTAATAATCAATGCACTCAACTATGGGCGGGCATAGTTCCGGAACTGTTTAAGCGGATTTATCATTAATCTCGAAAGGAGGCCTCCTTCGGCATCCTCTTAGCATCTTCGAATTTAATTAACAGAGACCTGACTAAATTGGATCGTTGATAAGTGGGACGAAACTATTGCAGGGAAGCGAAACGACTGATTATGGAAAGGTCAAACTGTGAACGACGCAATTTGAAATTCATCGTCTATTTGTAAAGATAGCGATCAAAGGAAGCGCGATAAAGAGATTCAGAAGATTAGCGGAGGGGAGAGTCGCAAGGTGACGAGACCGAGATTTGCATTAACCGGTTCTTCACTAACGCTGAACTGGGTCGCGCAACTGCGCAGCATTTGAAGGGATTTTGAGGGAATGGATGACACGAGAATTGTAGGATTTCATCTGAAAGTGTAATTTAGATTAGAATAAAACGGATGGCTCAGTGAAAGTCTCGTAGGATGCTTGCTTCTACTGACATAAGGAAATGACGAGTCGGTTTATATGTTCAAAGATAAGTACAAGTGTCGTAAGAAAGATTAAGAAGTAATAGAAATTAGAAACAATATGTATCGTCTCAAAACAAACGATAAATTAAACTCTGTACCATGGGAAACATGATTTCCTAAACTTTTAATGCAGACTATCTTTATACGACTTTTTTTGTTATTTAACCCATCGATCAATTAAGTTCTGGGTTAAACCTTTTCTTGGAGGACCAATTTTTTAAACTTTTTTAATGCAGTCCTATAGATTTCGACGAGAAAACACCGAAAATGAAAGTCTTATTGCCAGGAGTTCACTGATTCAGAAGTTATACGCGTGTAAAGTTGAGCATTTTGTAAGCATAATTGTAACGTTTTTCTCCAGTTTGTTGTACATTTTATTATTGATTTCAAAATGGCTAGTTCGAGTATTACAAAGTTTAACTTTTTAAAGTGCAGAAAAATATTAAAATCAGCTTCATTTATCCACGTGTCCCTATTTAGTAAACATATCGTTACATTTTGCGCATGCGCTCAGTACTACTTAGCCGATCCACGAATATACCATAATATCTAGCGCATGCGCTCGACACTCCTAAGTCTACTACCCAGCGAATATACTAATGTGACAAAACTTCAATTTGTGAAAAACACTTGAAATTGCTTATTTTTACACGCGTATAACCATCTAACCAGCGCACGCGCTCAACAGTCCTACCTCTACCACCCAACGAATATCCAATATGGCGATGCCCTAACCTGTCAAAAACTCTTAAAATTGCACATGTTTACACACGTATAACTTATAAACCAATGAATTCCTAACAATAATACTTACATTTTCGTAATGTTCTCATCGATATATACAGGATTGCATAAAAAAAAGTTAAAAAAAGTTCAAGAAAGTTAAAAACTGGTCCTCCAAAAAAAAGAAGAGCTAAGCTCGGTATCATTGGAGATACGATTTTATAAATATTTATTGCAGATAATCTTTATATGATTTTCTTTGTTATTTAACCCTACAAAAGCAGAACCTGGGTCTATTTGAACCAAAGTATCAAAGTCGAAATTCAATTAGTCATTTTCTGGCGATTAAGTTAAATGAACAGCTGTTAGGTTAGAAGAAAAAAAGGAAAAATAACGTGTCCACAAGAAATACGTTCAAAAGTACGTTCCCAAAAATTGATAAATCCGCAGTCCGCTGTCCAAGGCTTAATCCGTCGATAAATTAAACCCTGTACTATAGTTGAGCGATTTTAAATCGATTTTTTCGAAGCGATTTTCAAATTTTTTTAAATCGATTCTTTGTCAATCAATCTTCGATTTAAGGGAAGGCATAAGTTAATTTATCCATCACTGAGTGTTGTGGCTGGCCAATATATTCTCGTTGCAGGAACGTCTGTTCCATCAGAGAGATTAATCTGAAAAGCCGGGAACATTATGGTGGAGGAACTGAATCGTATATCACCGTACCATTTACAACATTTACTCTTCCTAAATTTATTGCCTTTAATAACGATGAATGAATACTTAATTGTTGATTCGTCCTTTTTCCAAGTCCTAAATAAATAATTATATACTGATTGATAATCCTTTCTTTTAATATTTTGGAGCTGCAGGAAGATGAAGTTGTTAGAACAATATATTTAACGTATTTTCATACGTGCGCAATAATTATTTGTACAAATTTAGAAAATTACTTTTAAATTAATTATAAGATCTTGTTGGATGCAAAAAGGTTAAAAGAATTTTTGCTTGATTTAATAAATAATATTGATTTTGTAGGATCTGTATATAGTTACTGATTTGGCCATATGCATAAAAACAGGTCAAATATTATCAGAAATACAGTAGCCTTCACTAAATTTTACTAACTAAGAACTTAGTGCGACTTAAGTTGATGAGTTAAGTTTGAGTTCACTTGAAGATGGTAATAAAATTTCAGCAAAGACTTACTAATTATGCAAAATAACTAAATTAAAAACAATAAAAATCATGGCGCCATTGATGTAATCACACAAAAGTAGAAACAGTTCCACATAACAATTAAGAAATATGAAATTACGCTACGGTTTAATTGAAAAAATATTCTGTACGGTTTAGAGTTTAGGCTATCAATCGCTGCGTTCTCCGAGCGATTCCAGGCGAGCAATGGAAAAGATGTCTCCCGTTAACTTCAAAAGTCAAACAGTTCCGGCGGCGTTCGGGCAATTCGGAAGCCTATTCCTTTTGATGTGGTGCCCGGTGCTACTAATTAAGATCGAATTCGTAAGTGCCCTCGCTCGAAAACTAAAGATCAAGATAAACAAAATTAAGCGACCGTCTGATGACGGGTGCAGATGAGACAAGCAAAACATGGGTACAAAATGCGAGGGACTGGAGCGGCGCGTAAACACGAAACGTCTCCGGAACATTTAATTAATGAATCAGTCGGAGTATGAATCTTCGCCGAGAAGACGCGCGCGCGGCTGCGAAGTGGCGATAGAAGGAAACGTTTTAATTGACTTCAGGAACGATGAGAGCGTATCGCGATACTCCAATCCGCGGCATTGAGAACGAATACCTGACTGAACGCTGTACTCGAATCAATTGTGACTTTGATGGAATAAATAGCCATAACGTAACGGAATATATAATTATTTATTACGGTAATGTCTCGGTATATGTTAAAGAGATGAACACGATATATGTGAAAACCTTAAAAGCCCTCTTCTGTGCTTAATTATTTATTGATAAAACTTTTACCAACATATTAGTGATATATTTTTTACTAAAATGAGACCAGAATGACATATTTCGCAGCATATTTGCTTGTTCAATCGACGATTGAGTAGAACCTTGATTATTCGAACAGAACCACATGCGTGTTTTAAATTAAATTTTTCAATCCAAAGATATAATTATAATAGGTAACTGTTTCATTATACCAACTATATCCGAATTATATTTTCTAATTTACTAAATATTGTAGACTATAATGATGTTTATCCTCGTAAACTTTTATGACATTTAATTAAATAAAATTTGCGAAGTTGTACATTTTAAATGTATAAGACCATTTCTGGTTTTAAACCGTGTAACAATGATGGAAGCTACATGTTGCTTTACAATTTAATTACATATTGTGCTGAGACCTTCTCATGATACGCATGTACATTTTTCCATCGCAAACAACAATTGAAACACGTGCAACATGCAGTAATAAAAACATTAGTGAAATTTGTTTTAATGCAGTTGTCAATAGTTTTATTTCTCACGAGTGTAACTGTGAAAAACATTTCCATTACTGGTACCAACATTTTGTTTAATTGAATTGCTTGTTAGCGGGAGCAGTGGGAAAACAACATTTGACACAAAAACTCCGCTGATGTACAAACAACGCAAGCGATCGATGCGAAAGGTAAATGTTAAACGGAAACAATCATCCCGTAGATGTATATAATTAGATTTCAAAACCAACGGGAAAATGAAATGAAGGATTTAAAGCTTTTGCTACGCTGCGGCCACAGATGCGTATCAAACAAGTTTAAACAATATTGTGTAAACTGCGTAGAGGTGTTCATCGTTCGGAATTTATTAACTATCCTTGGCAAAATTCAACGGTGCACGGATGTAATTCGGCAAACTTTAAGAAGGTTTACATAGTATATTTCATTAAATCTAATACGAGCGAATTTGAGCGGGTAATAACCAAAATTTTCTTGCTTTGAAATCCTATGCAAAATGGAATTGTGTTTTATATAAAATAACATTTTGTTTGTCCTATTTTAACAATTCGGTTCATTTACATTGATTTGTAGAATGCCGATTTTTATGTAAAATAAAAATTGTCTACATTAATTGCAAGATACAGGAGCTGCTTAAACATTTACTTATTTTCTGAATAATTTTAATCAGTTGAAAATGACGCAACAGCGTTTTTAAAGCGTTTAAATTTTTTTACTGTTTTGCGTTTAATCTACTCTCGGCAGTCTATTGATTTGTAGCTGGTATTCATAAAGAATCGAGAGCAATTATTGCCCTAAAAATAAAATTTGAAATTCGATTTTGTTAAAGTCTTTATAAAACTTTCAAGTTTTAGAGAACATTTTAAAATGTTCTTTTTCATTAGCTCTAGACAGTCATGGATCCGATAATTAGTTGTGGTACTGCATTTGCCGTTGATTTACAGATAAATAGAATTGACACTTGGGTTAACTTATGAAAGGTACAGGGATTTCCGGATCCCTTCATTATACCATCAAGGGAAGAAATTACCAGGCTCATGGTATTCCAGCGCCGTAATTGGATTTCCCAAAGATTCGAAATGACTTCCGATCCGTGTGTACACAGCTTGTAATTAGCTGTAACGACCTGAGTTTGTAACTTTGAGGCAAAAGCCTCTTTGTAACTTTGAGGCAGACTCCACAGTAACTTTCATGAAAAGGAGTAAAAATATGAATTTTTACACGAGGACCAAATTTTCACGCGGAACCTTGTACGATCTTTCAGAAATATCAAGAACGAATATCACAATAAATAATGATTTACACAAAAATTGGATGTTTGAAAAGCATCCACTTTTATATACAGGGTGTTTGCGAAATCGTGGTACAACTGGCAAGGGGATGATTTCTCACATAAAATCTAGTCGAAAATAAAGAACATAGTTTTTTCATACGGGGCTTCATTTTTGAGAAAATCGAGTTTAAAGATTCCTCGGGTTCGCGTGCACTACTATACGCACAGAGTAGAATTGGTTGGTCATAATCAGACGCGGTAGCCGATTTCTGTCTAATGGTACGCGTATTTGCTGAATTTACAAATTCGATTTTCTCGAAAATGAAGCACCGTATGAAAAAAACTATATTCCTTATTTTCGACTAGATTTTATGTGACGAATCATCCCCTTGTACAATCGGCAAGGGGATGGAAAGAGGAACATATCGTTCCACTTAAAAAAAGGAATGTGTTGGGACTTTTATTTTTCCCGGTGGACACTCCAAGGTGAGGTGAAGGTCAACTTTCCTTTTTTAAATGGAATGATAACCCAATTTCTTTTTCCACCATCAAATAGTGCGTTTTAACATGAGTTCAATTACCTATGACTCAAGCTCATTCGGGTTAAACTTGCAGGGAAATCCAGAAAAAGACTGATCGTTTTATTTGTACTTCAGTTTAGTATGTGTTCAAAATGATTACTAGTAATGAAAGTAAACTGACTATCTTGCAGAGGAGAGAAAGTGTGTGTGTAGATATTGCAATGTAACATTCGAATAACGTCGAGTATATACAAACGTTTAAGTAACAAATATTCTATTTCTGATTGGATCTTGGAAGATTATACAAACTCCAATTTGTAGAGTTGAATATCAAGCAATTTACGTCAAATAAAACTTTATTGTTTAAATTACAAAGTACTTCTAACTATATTTTCTTGTACATTGCACTTTAGGAATTTAGAAAATCTTTTATAAGTTGGAAAAAGTAACTTAAAAATGTATTAATGTTTTCGTGAACCTTATATTGTAATAGTTTATGTTTTATGATTGTTTCCAGGGCAACCAAGGCATGTTAGAAAAAAGAACATGCGGTCAGTACCTCGCAGACTGTGAACCGAACAACACGTAACTCAGATTTAATAAATAATATTTTTCTAAAGCCCTACAATATTTCATTAATTTCGAGAATCTTTTGTAAAGTTTTTTTAAATACTCATAAAAATCATTTGTTTATAACTTGCTGTTCCGAATAACATAGTGTGACTGCATAGTAATTTTATGTAATTGAACGTTGCAGTATCGTTTAAAATAAATTTTTAAACGAATGTTTTTTCGTCATCAATTTAAAGGATAAGTTTTGCTTTACATTTTTTCTCTAATAGTTTAATTTTATGCTATTAATGTACTTCCATTGAAGTTAATAAATTAATGATTGAGAATTTTAAGCTAGTTCAAATTTGATCGCTATTATTTCTTGAATCCAGGTGAAACATCACGGCAGAAAATATTGTCAACAAATCGATAAAAAATGCATAAAAAGTTACGACTTCTTGATGCAACACTGGTCAATCGATAAAGTCCCATTTTGTTGCACGACAATGTGCGACCACAAGTTTCGCAAATAGTGCTCAGAAAGTTGAATGAGTTGAGCTATGAAATTCTACCTCGTCCACAATACTCGACGAACCTTTCACCAGCCGACTTCTACTTTTTTCAAACATTTCGAAAACTTTCTGCAAACGAAAATCCTCAAGAATAGAGACGATGCTCGAAACGCTTTCAAAGAATTCATGGCCTCCACAACTTCAGAATTTTAAGCTATCAGAATGAATACACCTGTAGCTCACTTTGACTTTTACTTTGATTTACACTTCTTACACAACTTCCAAAATTTCCGTAAAATAAAAGTAATTTAAATACCACATTACATGCTAGCTCTTTTGGGCCAACTTAATAGAAGAATTTCAAATTATCACTATAATTATTGGTACTCTCGATCGTTTTGAATTACTCACTACGAACTTTAGTTCCTCACTATGTTATTATATAAAGCCGAATGTTATAAAATAGTATCTTATGCGAAGACAGATCCGCATTTCAACGGACAACATACGCATAACGTATTCCTACGTGCCGCGCATACAATGTGTACATAAAACCGAAACCAGAAAACTTTTGCATTCTAAAATTCCGTGTTTAATTTAATTTATTCGAATGCAGGGTGTTTCAGCTAAAGGAGGCCACCTAAAATCTCCTTTATTTTTGCAACATTATTATTAATATTATTACTACGTATTATTATTACACTACAATTTTATCACATTTTTCGGTACTCAAGGTCACCCGAAGGTAATGACTTAAGCTTTTTCAAATGTATTTTTTCAGCCGCTACAAGATGGAATAAAGAAAAAATAAGTTTTCCCGATAAAAAATAACGATGACCTTGGAAAAACTGGAAATATTACTAGACAAAAAATTATGCTTCTATGATATTCCTCCTTCGATAAGGTTTAAATCATGCCATACATATTTGTTGTGTCATTAAAAATAAAGGATACATTTAGGTGGCCTCCTTTAGCTGAGACACCCTGTACATCACAATAAAAACGAATTTCTAAACTGAGCCAAAGATTAATATCACGTATATGTGACCGACATAGTAGTTAACGTGTAAATAAAGTTAAACCTACACTATTTTTTTACCAACCTATAAAGAGGAGTCGCCTAATGACGAATAACACTTAATGCAGGACACTAGCATCTTATTAAATAATTTAAACACTACAAAAAGATTTAGCCTATGAAGAGCATGACGAAAAATTAATAAAGCATCTTGATAAAGAATCTATCAAATCCAATGAATTCTACTAAATAGAGAACATGAAAACCATGAAGTGAACACAAACCTTAAAGATTAAATCAAACCACACTATTCTATGAGATGCATGTATGCAATCGTATATATGAAATTGTATGTATAACTGTACAGATAATTAGATATGCTGGTAACAGATCTAACGTATTTTGAAAGTGCTCAACATCAGGTGCCACTATACTGTGACTCCGAAAGTATTCGAACGCCCTATTAATCAGAATAAATTTTTTAAAATTAGACCAAACGACTTGTCTTTTCTGGAGAAATTAGAAGCATTAATTTACAAAATGATGTGCATACAAAAATTTTGAAACAATTGCAATTAGTAGGAATTACATAGAAAAATAAAAAAAGCAGTTTACAGAACTATCATATTTGAGCTCATAATGATAGTTTAAAAGATGTGTTTTGTAGATCTAGTGACGAAATAAGCAGGTTTTAACGACTTTTGGTCAGTTTGTGCTTCAACGAATTTCGATGAAATTTTCAGCATGTGTATAACTAACATAGATCTACAAGACACATATTTTACATTTTCATTACGGGCACAAATAAAATAGTTTAAAAAACAGCCATTCTTATTTTTCTATGTAATTCGTACCAATTGCAATCTTGTCAAAATCTTTTCTGCACGTCATATTGTAAATCAATGCTTCTAATTTCTCCAGAAAAGTCAAGACGCTTGGTCTAATTTAAAAAAAGTTATTCTGATTAATAGGTCGTTTGAATACATTCGGGGTCATTGTATATTTCTTCAAAATCGTAAGTCAGAGTTTGAAGTAGATTCACATTCAGTAAACAGGTATCTCTAATTCTTTCGTTTATTTAACCGTATATCAAACACTTTTAATGCAATTTGACGCAAAGAAAAAATCTAGAAGACACGCATTCTTTGATATACATGTTAACAATTTGACAAGACTCGTTCCCTTCAGAGGTTCTGGGGTAAGTGCTGAACGGTTTAACACAGTCCTCTTACCAGAAGGCACACGCGTGTCTTCCCCACTCCGTGGCCAGCTCCTTCAGGGCAGAGTCCCAATCTTTATGCAACGCACTTGTTGCTATCTCTCTCTCTCTCTCTCTCTCTCTCTCTCTCTCTCTCATGAAGTCATTCCAAACTTTCACTCAGCTGTTTTTCATAAACATCCCCGTGACGGCCGATAGCCGGAAGACTCAGCGCGGTCGCCTGCCATCGTCCATCGACGGTTCTGTTTAGTCTCAAGCATCCCTCTTTAAGACCTCACGCAGGCCAAGACCCTGCCATAAATCCTTCCAGGCCCAAGAGTCGCCTCGATACGAGCCCTTGACCTGGCTTAAACACGTTGACGCTAACATACATATATCAACAGAGTCTTATACGTCGGTACCTATAAAACATCGCCAACTAGTAATTGATACGAACGAAACAGCCGTTCCGACCAGGAATAAAGTCAACCGAATCAGATTCTTGACCATCGACAAGCATCAATCCCCAAGGCGAGCCGAAGAGCGACATCAATTTACCCGACAGCTATTTGATTCCAGCTCAAGTCACCGTGATATCCCTGTTCATCCCTCGATTAGAAAGGGATAGGCGACCGGCAACCCTTTCCCTTCGAGTAGGATAGGGAGATGGAATGACCGGTTCTCGGGTATCAGGAGCCCCCGAAACTTGCCATCCACGAAACGGGCGGATAGTTTTCCGCATCTGTGGCCAGGATCCACATAGGAGCCCATCGACATCCCCTCGCCGCTAACTGTTTCTCTCCACCGAACTGGCTTCCCCGAAAGCCAGATCGCGAAAACAGGGAAACGAGAAGAGGAACGATGAAACAACACTCCTGCGCGAGAGTTATCCCCGTCAGCTATCTAATCCTACGCGCAGGAAGAAGGGTTAGGCAAACAGTTTTCACCCGGCCCGACCGTCTCGAACTAATTAACGTGGGATAGGAAACACAGAACTGCACGTGGTCGAATAAAAGCTGTGCGCTGCGAAAACTGAGAGATTACCCCCCTTGTACAGGCTGCCCCCGATCGACTGGGGAAACCACCCCCTTTCAAATGAAACGAGTGGATCATTTAATCTTGGTAATGGAATTGGTTGATAAGGCCGTTGCCCGTTGAATATGTCGTGTTTCCTTTCTTTCCTGCTTATTATCCTATCGTGACACACCACGTGGTTAACGAACTTTCCGAGTATATCAAGTTTTGGACTCTATGGTTGTTGCACCGTTTCGGGTAGAAAGTTTGTTTCGTTACTTTCGCTCATTGAACATTCTGGCACAGTTTGCCGGGAAAACCTGGAACACCCTGTATATGAATATGCATAAGACAACACTTGCGCGGATCACACCGCCTTCATACATATACATTCTACGCAGCGCTATCCGAATGTTTCCTACAAATTTCGGGTCAAACAGGCTTTCTTGTTCCGATCTCAATATGGTAGAGTTTTAGGGTTGAAACCCGCAAGAACAATAAAATTATTTAATGAAAATTGATCTTTTAATGTTATACGATTAATAAACTTTGTTTTATTACCTTCATTCACATTTGATTACTAGACTTTGATTACTAGATCTCTATGCAGAATACAAAGTATGTGTATTAATTGTAGGAAACTGGAGTTATTCGAAGATTTATTCCTTCTCTGAATTATTTTAATAAATTGAGAATAATGTGATAGTATTCCGAATTTCTTCTTTGAACTGCACTTACTCGTCTTTCTTATAAAATACACAAAATCGAGTTCTCCTACGTGTTTCACTATCGTGGTACAAGTGCAGCATGGGTATAAATAATGAGGCGTAAAAAGGAAATCAAAAGTGTAGAACAAAATATTGTTGTCCGAGATGCTGTTTTTGACTAAATCGAATTCGGAAATTGGTAGACTATTTTTTTTAATTCAACATTTCTCAGTCAAATCGGTTGACGCGTCTGCTCATAACTTACTTATTCTACTTCTTGCAACTAGTAGGTAATATGTGTGAACCTAACTTTATAAGGAAGTTATTTACAGATTCCTGTATATAGATAAATCTTTAAAATAAACTTCTATTTTTATTTAAATAAGAATTTTAATTTAATTTTATAGGAATTACTTATTATATTTGGTATAGAACACAACATTTATAAATATAATATTGCAATATAATGAAAAGTAAATTAGAATTTTCTACAGAGTTATTAAAGTGTTTATAATGCTCCTCCTACACTACACAATTGTTCGGTTTGAATAAAAGAGTGATTGTGTACAAGACAGCTATACAAATTGGTTTGTTAAGGTTGTACTGGGTAAGGAAAACGTATGTAGCCACTTTGAGGTAAAACAACTGACTGCAACCATATAATTATACATCGAACGAACCATTAGAATAATTATGAAATTTTGTTTACCCTAAATCATGTTTTTATCACCGCTACATCATATATTTTTAAAATATCTTTGTCTTTCATTTTACAGCATCAGATGAACCTTTCAATAAAATCAAACCATCGATTGTATTAGTAGCTTTTTACTAGAAATAGCCTAATCTTTTTAACAAAAAAACGACGCAATGCATTGATTGATTGACTAGGAAAACATACTACCTCATTGGAAAATGCATTAACGAAACATTTTAAATGAATTTTTCCATAAGTTCGTTTTGACGAATTTTGTTGTACATTCATAATTAGTAATGCAACTGCACCTGGATCTCTTTTTACAGTATGAAGAACTTAATAAAAACCGTGTAAAAGCAAATAAAACGTGTACAAAAATTTCTTTGTAGAAAAAGCCCAGGAATATTTAACACTCTGGCTGCTTTGTTAGTCGCATACGGTTGACACTAATTCGATGATTAATTTTTATTAAATACGATTAAGTACATCAATGTTTGTTACGATCTACGAGGTGTAAAAAGCTTGCAAAAGTTATTCAGGTTGGTTTGACTTAGGTGACTTAACCTGTATGCGTCCTGACAGAAGTATTGAGAAATTTTTTTATCAGTAACCGCATTAATCCGTTTATTAAACTAAACTGTCCGAGTTCTTCTAAAAGATCTAGTCTAAAGTATTTTAGAATTTAAGCTTGCCACAATCATTGCCATGCGAATATCGCGTAACAAACCGCTTATGGTTAGACTGCAGATCTTTATGCAAATTCTAATTTTCATTTTTTTATAAAAACCAGGATGACGAACAAGTTTAATTTATCAACTGGAAAATTCCTCATGGTAAGTAAAGATGTCATTAATGTTTGCCACCATACATGTTTTCTTGTATTTTAAAAATGTGTACATGCTATAAATGCAGAACAATCCGCAGTCTACTTATGGATTTAAGCTCAAGAACGTCGCAGTCAAAGGGTTTTAAATTGTTCTGGTTTTGTATGATTGTTATGACCACTAACAAACTCCCACTGTGTAAGTAACGTGTTAAGTATTTTGATTTATGTATTCCAGCCTGCACAAACAAAATGATAGAAAATATCTTAAAAGTAAAGGCGAGTTCCAAGAATAATTCTGACGTCTCAAAACATTTCTATTCGTTAGAAAACTCCAACGGACTTTACTCCGTGCATCAAGTCGACGTGTAACGAAACATCTACTAACTCGGCATCCTCACTGACAGGCATCAAAAGCAAAATCCCAGGCTGCAGCGCGGAACAATTTGAAAAAGTGAATGAGAGTCTCAACACGACTCCGCACCGCCGCGATACAAATAAAATCCCCGAGGGACAGCCCTTAATCAGCTCGGCTGCCACTAGAGGGGTGATGGAGGGGCAGAAAACTGTCTCGTCTGTTCAGCGCGTCCGAATCCGCCGCGTTTCCTCGGCGCTAAAACATTTCATTACGTCGAATTGCATTTCCTTCCGTTGCATCGTTGCCCGAATGAGCCAACGAAAGGGAAACGTCAGACGGGCGGGCGACGGCGGGGATGGTTGTATCGGGCCTAGGGAACCCGAGATTCTCCTCGGGCTCTCGCGCGAGTAAATAGTAACACGAGTGGGTGTTCCGTCGCCCCCCCCCCCCCCGTATCAGCGCATTTGAAATGGAAATGCACCCTAAGATTCTGTCGACGACGAGGTCGGGAACGGTCGGCGACGCAACGCAACGGTTCTCTCTGTGTATCTCGAAGGGGAGCAGCAGCAGCACCAGGCCTGATTCTCGAAACGAGTCGCGCCACCCTTTTGTTTCATAACTCGCTGCGACACGTCTCGATGGCGCCATCTTGGGTTTCACCTTCTCTCTACCTTCCCTTCCGCGCCAACCCCCTCATTCCTCCGCCCGTATACGTTTCTCTCTCGCCAAGAGACCAGGAACACGTGCACGTCCTCTCGGATCCCCTTTGTTACGGAATCCCAGCGAAGGAGCGACTTCACGAACGCCAGAAGTATCGCATTACCTGCCTGCCAACGTGTCACGGAATACGAAAATGGAAAAGGGGGTGGAGACCACCCTGGCTGAAAAAGTGGCTGTCCAGGCAGCTGGGACGGGATCCAGGTATTCGGGCCTGGCTCCCATTACGACGAATAATTGACCTGGAGGGCTATTAAGGGTCGATACCACATCGAGTAGCCACGTTGTGGGCTCAGTGGAGGGTTGCTTGAACTGCTTCTGAAGGACTACTCGAAGCTACGCTCAAATTGGAGCGAGCGCGGGACTTCGGGAAGACTTGTGGTCCTCTTCTTGTGATCGAGGACATTGATTACCTAATTGCCGTCATCCGTCATCGCAAAGCTCAACTGCGTTCCTAATCGAATCAGGAACGATTTCTTTTTTAATTCACCTCTATCGAGACTTTAGCCAATAAGAGATTTTTAATTGGAAGTTTTATTTCTGCATTTGGAAATACATGTAGATAATGCTGTATAGAATTACATTCTTTTTGTACCTCAAACCATCGAAGTTCTACTTCAAGTGCCCCAATACTTTCAGTTGCAATTTCAACTTATGAAATACAATTTATTTGTGTGATATACTAGGATCTGATAATGAGAAATCTACATTTCTTTTTATTTATTTATTTTACGTCGCTCTAACTATTTGCTAAGGTTATTTCGCGACGGAACCTACAGTTTATTGAGGTGGGTTCCGAAACACCTTGGGCACCTTAGTATTTGATGAGAAATCTACGTACTGCATATCATTTTCAATATGATGGTTTGGTTTTTAATGTCTGTGATTGTAGACTTTCCGACACCATACAATCTTGCCGAGTTTGTTGCACTTTCATCACTTTGGAGCTGTTCAATTACTTCATATTTTGTTTAAATAGTTAGAATCGCGGGTCTTCGTTTCGTTGCTATTATGACACTGTACGCAGCCTGCCTCGTACTAAATTGTTATTGTTAAGATACGTTCGATCAAATACTGGAAACTATAACATACATTATGTAGAAACATCGCTGTCAAACGGTGTACGAATAACAAAACGTTTCTGTTATGACACGTTTTGTGAACGTTAACAAACATTTGCTTGTCTAATTCATGATACCGTAGAACCTTGATAATCCGAACTAATGAGTGAAACACGAGTGTTCAGATAATAGAATAGTTACCTAGCTACAGTGTTAGGTTAAAACTTTACCGATTTGTGCTATAAATCCTACTGTTTACATATGAAAGATTTATTTGATACGTAATTGAGATTCTCCTGAATTGTTAATTAAACAAGTGAACGTGCTCCGAATTATTATCATGTTTGGTCTTCCTTTAATTATCAAAATGTCACAAATTTCTTGGTAGTAGTTTTATGAAAAAATAATTCATTTTATAATTTTAAATATGATTTATTCCTATTTATTGATTTATTCCTATTCCTATTTATTGATTTATTCCTATTCCTATTTATTGATTTATTCCTATTCCTAACATTGAAGTACGAAATTTCACGGCTTAATAAAAGTTTCTCAAATATGCTAACATCACTTGACGAATCAACGTAAAAGTATGGCCTGTATAGTCTACTTCCAGCATCAGAGAACATCCTATGTATCAAATTACTTAAGTCAAATTCCACGGTGTACGGGAATGCAATTTTGTGATACACAATCACACTGACGAGCCTCTTATCATGCTTATTGGATCGATGAGAAGACTGTCGCGATTCAAAAGCGCCCATACCTTCCCTGTTTTATTGCGCGGAGGGAAGATTCCAGCGATAAGCCAAAGACACTGGGAAAGTTACAGTTCCTAATTGGAGAATGCCTGCCAGCGAAAGCGTTCAAAAGATAAAATAACCCGATGATTACACCTTAAGTAAAGCCACGTTCCAGTCGTCCCATGATAAGCCCGAGTCTTGGAAGATAACAGGCTGAGCGTGATGCCCTGAAATTGATATAGACTGCCGAACACAGCAGCAGACAAAAACAATAAGGATATTAATTCGTTAAAAACTAAATTTCGTATATAATTTGAAAAATTAAGGGGTGTACTTCCGAAAAGAACATTCCTCCGATTTTTTTATACTCTGGATTCTTACATATTTTGACGTGCTGATTACGAATATGTTAGTGAAAATTTGCGCAAATGTTATTTTCATAGCGGAAACCATGAAAAAAACCATAAAAATCATAGTTTTTTCCATTTATTTTCGTAAATAATCGGAATTTTGAAAAATGCTTCAGATAAAAGTTGTAGACCTCATCAAAATACACATTTTATGTCGTATTGATTTTTGTCATAAAGATAATACTTTCCGAGAAAAATGATAGGTAATTATTGACTTATACGGAGCCACACTCAATTTCAATGTCCTTTACATATGTTATCGATGTATGAAAAATATCCATGTAGAATAGAACACACACATACGGGGGTGCAAGTGGGGGGTCCGCTTTGTCTTCGTTTTTTAGAACAAACAGGTTTATTTTTTAGTTTATATAAGGTTGTTTCATTTCTTCTATAACGGACAGTCGTTTAATTTAATGTTTAAGTTTAGATTTAGGTTTAGGTTAGGTAAGGTTAGGTTATTCCTTTTGGAGATGAAGCTTCCCGCAATGGGTGGATCTCGCTATGCGTGGAAAGTTAAAATTCCAATGATACAGAAAACACGTGGGCGAAGGAGGAGCTTTGTTGTATCCCTTTCTAGTATTAACTAATGAAATTAACAATAAAACTTGATTTATGTTGGATTTTATATCGTTTTTCTCAAAATCTATTGTGTTTATGACAAAAATCAATAGGACATAAAATGTGTATTTCGATAAGACCTACAACCTTTATTTGAAGTATTTTTCAAAATTACCATTATTTACGGAAATAAATGGAAAAAACTATGATTTTTATGGTTTTTTCGTGGTTTCCGCTATGAAAATAACATTTGCCCCAATTTTCACTATCATATTCGTAATCAGTACGTCAAAATACGTAAGAATCCAAAGTAAAAAAAGTCGCAGGAATGGTCTTTTCGGAAGTTTATCCGAATTAAGAATCTTGTTCATTGCCACAACTAAGATTGTTCTATTGTGAAAACATACTTTACTGTGGTCTATTAACAGTATAAATTACATGTACACACTCTCGGAAGTGTGTTCTTATGGCTGTTACGTGGAATGAATTTACATAGATATTCGATGTGAGCATGAGGACAGAGTATTAGTATATTGCATATGTCTTTAAACATAAATATGCAAAGCATAAGCATTATGCAAAAAATGCAATTTTAGAATCTCCTAATCACGAAAAACATTTGTGGCCCATGGTCCCATTGTTGCATCTGTTTTGTATAAAAATATGCATTTGCAGAAACATGTGCAGCCTACTAATAAGGCTAGATAGTCGAAAATGAAACGAAATAAGAATAAAGCATTTTTTTTAGAAGTACTTCTTTTGTGAATATCGTCAATATTATTTATTCAAGAACGAAAACGCGTAATCTTTCTGTTGAAGTCTCTATGTAACTTACATCTCGACTATGAAATTTCCGTTTCCCACGTAGCAAATGTTTTCGCACGACCAAGATGACATCGCTATGCACTCAGCTGCAACTGTTGGGTGCACTAGGCTTTACATATTATGACGACGAATATAAATAACAACCAAGTTTCTCTTGCGAGTCAATATGCTTATTAAACAACTTGACAATTTATGTGTTCAATAAATCATAAAAGTTTTAACACACGATCCTTTCCTCAATCATAACACTCCATTCTTGTATCATTCTTCAATATCTGTTCAGTGACATCGCAATCACATTGCCTTTATATCTAAAAAGAAGTGGAAGATCTTTCGTTCTCATTATTTACTACCTTTCATTTCTATTTTTGGTAAACGCTTTGAGATACGATTAGTTAAGGAATTTCACCATAGATCCTTTTATGACGAAGATGCACTTTAATAACGAAGAACATTCAACAGTAGGTACACAAATATTCAAAGGCGCATAAAGTAAAGTAAAAGGAACGATGAAAATCTACTTATTCATAGTAGCACACGCTTTTTACACAATAGAACATATTACGATCCCTTTTTCTTGTTTCCTTTCAGTTCTATTTTACTAGTTTCTATCAACATTATTAATAAATGCATGCTAAAGATTTACTTTTCTTTTCAATTTTCTCTTATTTATACACAACATGCGAGGTATGGTACTAAATCGACAATTAAGTTGGTTATTTAGGCACATTAATGGCTACTAAACAATTGCATAAAGTAGCAGCAGTTTATAACCATTATAATTATAAGTGGATTGTGGACCTTTATGCAAAACAACAAAATTTGTTGTATCGCCTGTGAGAAACAGAGAATAAATACAAATTAACTTTTACCTTTAACACGTGGGAAATAGCAGGACAATGGTGTTTCTGATGTTTTTATGCTTTAAATTTGATTTACTAATAATTCTTGTAAATGCATAAACTGCCCAGTTAAATTATAAGTGATTATATATGAACGATTGGAAAAAGCTAAAACGTTTTCATAAATCTAACACAATGCAATAAATAAATCAATATATGCAACCAACCTCTAAAAAAGAAAGAATAACAGATCGCTATCAAATATTTTCTGGAATAATTCATCGATTTATCAAGACAAATTCACGGATCGACTTGATCGTGGTTTTAGTCACGTTCGCGCTCCCCATCACGCATGCAAGCAATCAAGAATGCAGGTGGCCGGAATTTTTCTTCGCGAGAGAATACGGACGAGCTGTTCGCCGAAAATCGAGTCCGCAAAAGATTTCGGTATTCCGCGAGAGTAATGGCTCATAAGACGAGAGATCGGGATGATGCATCCCCATGGAAGACGGGAGGTGGATTCACTGGATAAACGCAAGATAGAGCTGTCGGGAAGAAGGATGGAGCACGCACGTGCCGCTTCCATCGTGTGTTTCGTTATTCAACGCCGTGTAACGCGTTCGCTGTTCCTCCTTGGCTGTGTATCCATTCGTCCCAGAACTTCCGGGTCACCGTTTGCGTCCTCCAGCGTGTTTGCTTTGCGCGTCGATGCGTATACCGTCGACTATTCTCCTGCTGTGCTCTTCTTTGTGGGGAAAAATATCGTCATTTTCAGCGATGTTGAGCAATATACTCGATTTATTGTTAGATTTATTTCGACACATGGCGAATTTATTATTTCGATCTTTAAACCGTTGTCGTGTCGTTTAAAATCTTTAATAAATTCTACGATATTATTTAATGAACATTTTCTTAGATTAACTTAGGGGCGTATTCCCATTTAGAGCCGTCAATTTTAGACAATTTATGAAATCAAAAATGATCAGGTTATTATATATTATTATAAGTCAAGTGTTTTAAAATTTTGAAACACGTGTTCGGATATATTTGAAGATAACACAGTGTAATTTTTATTATCATTTAAATTATTGTCTGATTGCAATAGCATATTACTTTTGCCATGATATCACAATAATGGATTCATGAATCCTATTCAAATTTTACACACATATAAAGCAGTGATCCCTTTATCTGGAGAACTAAAATGATGTCAACATTAACAATACTTCTTTTTAATGATTGAAAATGTTTCAATCAAAATAAATTTCTGCTTTATACGATTGCCATTTTGTAAAACAATTTTTTCTGTATCATTTCGGTTCACGAGATAAAGAGATATCTACTTTGCATGTGTGTAAAATTTGAAGAGTATTGACCGATTCATTATTGCGACATCATGGCAGCTATGAAAAATGATATGCTGCTGGAAATGCGACGATAGGACAGTTCTCGGTTACTTAGATCTCTAGTTTGTACATGAAGGGGTTAATTATGGGGGTATTCTGGTCTTGAATGTCATTTCCGACCAATATTTAGGAACTTTTTTCAGAAGAAAAATTTTTGAAAAAACTTTTTGCTTTAGAATTCTGTACACATATTTATGAGTGTTTCGAGTACATAAATCATTATTCTTAAGTAGAAATAATAAAAATTTCATGAGTTATACATTTTTGTATAGAGTACATTCTTAAAAAACTTTGTTGACTATTTCAGTGATTCCGATCCTTTTGCTGACGGAAAACCAAAATGAGGAAGCACCGTAAACAGCATGATTGTGCCTATAGTCTGATTCAAAATAAATTAAATTATTGTATGATTAATGATACACCTGTAGCTAAACTAATTTTATGGAATCAAACATATCCTTTTGCACACGATTTAAGAAAACTTTTACTTAAAGAAAATACCGAAAAAAATTGATCTATTGAAAATTCCAAAGCAGAATACCCTTTCACGAAAACGACTTTAGATGTATATATTGTAAACACACATTATCCATAATTTATTTTATGAACATCTTTGCATTCGACAGCATCAAATTTGAGTATCCGATATACTGAACATCCTAATGTATCATCTGTCTATTATTGACTGATTCCATTTACAACGAACCTGATTTTCATTGGTCATATTATTTTCTAATTCGTGATTGCAATTGAAACAAGTCCTTTTGTAAATATCTTTAATTTAAGAACAAATACACTCCAAGAAATTGCAAAACAAATAGATTTTCTAAATGTTCAATACCAGGATAGCCCCTGAACCCTCTGAAAGCAGTTCCTGGGTCCATTTGACTTACAATGTAAGAATTGACATTTAATTACTCATTTTCGAGTCATTGAATTAATTAACAGCTATTACATGAGAAAAAAAAGGAAGATTAACATGTCTACAAGTAATAACTTTAAAAATGTGTATCCAAAATTTAAAAATAAAGCGGTGAGTAGTCATTAATATCATCAATTATATGTGAGAGCGCTCCGCTGTCTGAGTAATAATGAGGGGATAAAAAGGAGGAAATAAATCCTGCAACGATAACAACCTCTTGTCAAATATTCAGTGCTTGCATGAAGAGCGACAGTAAGGTGTATGTAGATTAAAAGAGTAATTTCTGTTGTCCTCATCATGGCAGGTTCATTCCGGAGCTCGAAGTTCTTCAATGTCAAGGCACCGCGATTGTACCGGTGGCATCGTGAAACTGGCGTGACATAACTGTTCTGTTAAGTGCATCGCCGACGAGAGCCTGCGTGTGTGTGCACGGCCATGGTAGCGAATGCTACTGCTACTTGCAGCAGCTGGATATTATACAGAGGAGCTACCATTCCGGGCACGCAAAAAGGTGTAAAGCGAAATAAAATAAAGTGTAAGCGAGCTTTTCCCGGGGGAGTGTGATTCTACTTTAGATTAAATTCCGAACCAACCGTCCCCCCCAACCTTCTCGCGTACAACCCCCGTAACATCCACCCCCGCCGTGGCGTCTATCTCGTTTCGGAAAGTAAGGTTTTCTCGCCTCTCTAGACAATCCCCTCCCTCCCTGCTCCCTGCTCCCGGCACCGGGAACCGTTTTTCTCGATGGAGCAGGTGGTTTTGCTGTAATTATCGGTCTACCGGTGCCACCATCCCCGTTGTTTTTCCATCGCGCAAGATTTTTGTACGATTGCATCCTGTGCGCGGTCGCCGAGAGAGCAGTCCGCCGATAATATCTCAGAAATACGTATATCTATCCACTGCGCTTCGGCCCCGGGATAAACCCCGGATTTCAGGCAGTAATTGTTCGCCCTACATACGCGTGTTTGTTACACAGGGCCTATCTTGATGAGAGGGATAAGCTCGGCCTGGATTTCATACGGACTAATAGGAACCAATTTGCGTTCTTTCGGAACTAATGTTGCTTTCACGTTTTAATAGCTTTGGAGGTTGTCCAATGAATCCTGCTACTGGTTGTTGGTCGGACAGGTGAGCTATGGGCTTGCGATGGTCATGGATGGGACCACTCGATCGCTTTAAATCCCTCTTGGTCGCCATTGTTAATGTTAGGACACACGATTTTAACGATACCGAGAATTATTGTGCGTGGAGTACAAATTAGTTGAGATTATTCGATATAATTCAGTCACAATACAGCTCAAATATGAGACCGTGTTAAATATAAATTGTGCATTTAATTATTTCAGGTTACATTTACCTTTTTGTTGGTCAATAGTTACCACATATGTTAGCCAGCAAATTAATTTCAACTTTAACATAATCATGACTACTTATTGTATCAAAATAAAACATAAATGATATTAATAATAATTAATTTAATAATATAATGTCAATGAACTTTAAGATTTTTATATCGCACGTAGATAGCTGAAAACTGAGTTATACTTGGTGTTGTGTCTGCACTGAGTAGCTGATTGGATTTCAATGAAATGAAATGCATTGCAGCATAAAATATAGTATATTACGGACTACAGTATTGCACGTGTTGATCGTGCACGTAACGTTTTACAAAAAGCGCGGTGAGTACTTTACGCATCACCACTAGATGGCGTCGATACATCACACTTAGCATTCTAGTGTCCTTCACAATAAAAACGTAGTGGACGAAGCTTAATTTATTCACGAGCAAACGTGGAGAGGTATGGAATACCGTCTGAATCATTTTATTTATATTCGGCAAATGTGCTAAACTGCTTCAAAGTTAATATGGTTTAGCTTAGAATCAAATTGAGATGATTATGCGCACTTTGCAGTTAATACATCAATAGCAATATCAACATTTCTTCAACCATTCACAATTTTCTAAAACTTGATGCAGTACAATGTTTAATGTAGCTTTCTTCTAATTTGAATAGCATAAACTACCTAGTAGGGTTGTTGTATATGAAATGTACGATAAATTAGGTTGTTGTATGGGAAATGTACGATTTTTATTAACGTTTACCAAGTATCAAATTTTTAAGCACTATTGTAAACAACATATTCTGTCGATGAACTACAAGGTTCTGGACTGTATTCATTGAAACCATTGGTTGTACACGTTCTTCATTACACGATTATCATCTCCATGTTTTAGTTTTTTTTTCATCGACGAATAGTGTTCTGCTTGATCAGTGATTAATCACCATATTTTGACTAAACATCACTCAATGCGTTCCGCTCATATTGACGTTGAAATACAATTGATTTAAAAGTAAGATTAGATATCTCAATAATAGCTGAAGTTGGAAAATTAAACATCAACTTCGTACCTTAAAATGATATATAGACTGGGGATTTTATGCATTTAAAAGAAAAATGGCTACGCACAATTTAAAGCAGCGGAGATATTAAAAAGATTTAAGGGTATCTGTGTATTAGTTTTAGCTTAATAAGATAATTAAAAAAGAAAAGAAATTTTTATTTGGTTCCTGTATCTTGCAATCGATGCAAACATTTTGGATTTTGCATAATGATCCGCAGTATAATTATATATTGTTGCGCGGACGGCTACGTAACTTAGGCATACTCAATAAATAGACCGATATATAAAGGCAACTACTAATCTCTTTATTCAGCGAAAGAGGGAATTGCACGTCCGACCGGTACGACGTTCGTGAAGCGACTCGTCCTTTGTCCTTGTTTAGGCAACGACGATATAACGGGAGTACCTATTGAGCCGTATTCGTAACAATATTATACTTGAAGATTGTAATAGTATTTCTTGATCAAAACGTTTCATAACGTTTGTATTCTAAAATCGAATGTTTCGAATGCAAAAACCTAATATTTCATTAGAATTTATCAGAACTACTCCAATGACTTTCAAATAATTTTTGTACTAATTTTAATTATTGAATTATTTAGAAGAACAGAAATGTATTTTGTAAACCTTAGCCGCCTGACATGCTTGCCAGGAGAATATACAGGCACAATAAAGTTTGAGAAGGGCGCGTTCATACAATTAACAGAACTTTTGAGACATAAATTAAGATTTATGTACATCGTAGAATTCTCCAGCCGTTTTCTCAAATCATACTGTTTCATTTTCCCCGTCACGATCAACGCCTTAGTTAAGCGGATTAATAACAGACGCGACAACTACGATAATCCGTGCAAATTGAATAAGCCACTTATAAATCTGCAAATCACTGCGTATCTCCCAATTTGCCCGGAGAGCTGCACCTCAACGCCCGCGGCAACCTCAACAGGGACCTTCTTAATTAGAAGGATTATATTTCCGGACATCCTCCGGCAACCTCTTTTTCGCAGTATTTCGCAAACTGTGTTTCCCTCTAATTTCCGAATACGCAACGGACGCATAAATTCTCTTGCGATCGTATCTGAAAACTCCGCCGTGCATAAATATACGATAAATTTTATATTTCGGAGACGCGTTCGGATTTGTTGCAAAACAACGGGGGAAGGGTAGACGGGGTGTCGATTATTTAGATCAGTTTCATGATGTTGGCACGGCGTGGATCGAGTCCGGGCCTCGTCAATCGCAATATGTTAAAATACGCTGATGAAACGTGTAGCGAGCGGATTATTTCACGCAATTTTTATCACGGTTCACCTCCCCACGCAGCGTTATGGGGCGTTTTCGGCCGAATGGAACAGTGGAGGGGGAGCGGATGATGATAATTCATTTCGCGATATAATGGTGTCATTAAACCAATTAAAACGCGTACACGGGCCGGCGGTCGCCGCAAGCCCGCTCTCGCGAATGCACACACGTGTTCCAGACACGTAAGCCAGACATTTCGACTGAACGATGAGTAAACGAAATACGTATCCATCCTAGTGACGCGAAGCCCCATCAAGAGCTTGCCACAGGTGCACGGGATCTTACAATGTTACATGGTCTCGAGTGGCTCGTAAGTCTCGAGTAGACGGCATTTGCGAGACGAGTGGGAGAATAATAGGCGTTAATTTTGATAGAGGACAAAGTCAGGCAAAAATATTATGCTTTCGAATATCGTGTCCTGACACGTCGAATTGTGTTACTCAATATTTTTCTGTATCGATTAACACGATGAATGCTGGAAAATCACATCCGAAAAATTTTAAAAAGTCTAAAAAATATATTTTGTAAAGCTAATCTTATAAGGATTAGGTATGTTACATAAGATGAATACAATTTAACACGTTTACTATCAGCATGACGTATGTAAAAACCACGATTTTGTACAGGGTGTATAAAAAATTAGTGTAAAACCGGTCGTAGAATGATTCTATACCTCCGGAGCGGTGGGTATTTGTACAAAAAAGGCTGTGCAGAAATGTCGACCTTCATTTTCATGGTAAAAAGTTTTTTTATTGTATTAGGTACTTTGTAATTTTGCACACGTCGTAAATGCATAACGATTTGTACTCTATTTACAGCATTTACCTATTTTGATATTCTATCATCACGATCGTTGTACAACAGGAATTGAAATTTTTAAATCCGTTATATGAAAACAAGAAAATTTAACGTTTTATAGTATGATATTTTACAATAGCGTGATTATAACTTCTTTTTGTATTAGTTTCATCTGCATACATGTTCAACAATCAATTTTTACGTTTCTTTCAATGGATCAAATATTTTTGAGCGACAATTTCTCCGCAGACTCCATTATATTGAAAGGATACTCGACATAAATAAATAATAACAATGACTTGAATATCTAGTATAAATATCATCCCCTAAGAGCAAACATCCATCTTCGCTTGAAACACGATGACAACAGGCAAAGTGTCACATAGACACTTTATTTCACCCCGTGGTGGCATCGAACATCATTTTATGTAAAGTAAAGTCGAGACACTCTAGAATGTAAACATATTCTCGTACCTTCAAACAATGGACTTGTTTAACAAATTGCATATATTGTAATTTGTAAATTGCAAGAAAAATGTACAATTTTAAATTTTAGCCTTGCATTAAATATTATTACATGCTAATAAATATTTATGTAATAAATATATTTAAGATATATATTTTAATATTGTATACATATAATAATAATATGAATAAATATATCTATAAATAATATAATATTTAATCATATTCTATGTAATATATTTATTATATTATATTATGTAATTATATATATATTATATAATTACTACTACATTTCTATTACAATTATTATTACAACTATATTGCTGTTACAATCGACAGATGTCGCTCTAAATATTATTATATACATATATGTACATACGTATTATTAATGCTATTACATTATTATTACAATTACATTACCATTACAATCGACACACGTGATATCCACCCGACTCTCTTCCTTACCATTAAGTAATTAAACGTCTTCCACCAAAATAAACGAGACGTAATCGGAACGGGAATTATTTCGCCGTTTCGTAACACAAACGTTCCCCTCGAATATTGACTCATCCAACAGATCCCACTGATCCTCGAAGCTATCAGAACGCAGTTTCACCGTGAAACAAAAGGATTCATAGTGGCATAATTAACTTCCCCGCATCTACGTCGCTGGCTACCGATTCCCAGTCAAATTAACTCCCCCCTGTGCCACTATTACATTCGGCCGTGTCCGCAAAAAGCAAAAGAACAAAGGTTGGGATACGCGAAGATGAGACACGCCTCGCTCGAGGAATGGACGCGGCCGGGGGTATGGGAAAGACGGCCGCATTTACGATGTCCCGACTTGAGCATAATTAATCCGGAATAATTTCTTTCTTTCCCGTGCTTCCCTTTTTCATCGCGAGCTGCCGCCTTTGATCCCACCGCGCCGAATGAGTCCGGCGTGTTCGGAGGGTTGTTGCCCGGGACGACATCGAGACAATCCGGAGAACGGCGAAGACTGCTCCGGATCGAACAATATAATGGCATGTTCTCTAAAAGTCGACAATTTGAAGTCGATATCTATTTATTAAGTGTAGAAATTAATTATCGTCCCGTGTTGGAAATCAGTCGTAGTGGGCATGCGACACGAGCTAACTTTGAGGATAAACTCAGTTAAAAGAAACGACTCTTGCCTTCATTATGAGTTTCTTCTGTTACTTCTGTTGTGTTATATATGACTTGCTCTTGAATAAACTGTGGTGAATAAACGAGTGGAAACACATGTTTGTTTACTTATATACTTTAATCATATAGCACTTATAACGATATATAATACTTTAGCTCTCACACGTGCTCGCCATGTATCGTGCATATATCAATTGATAAAACCCTAACCTCTAACAGTCTCTCTTCTTCTCATTCCGGACTCTCACTCACTCTTGCGCTCACTCTTCCATCTATACCATTCATTCTCAACTCTTACATATAATATAAACAATCACCATTCACATCAACGTGTCCTAACTCGTGTGTGATTAATCCATTTTTATCTTGCCAGTTGACATTGCAAATATCCAGTATCATTGAACCTTTTACCCCGAAGTGTGGGCCTGCATATTACAAATTTATTAAAACTATAGAATTTGAAATTCAAGTTATATAACCTCAGAAACTGTGTGTTTGGTGAAAATAATGTCGACTGATAAAACGCATATTAGGCGCTGTTTGCTTTTCGTATTCTTATTAAACAAAGGCGCTAGTGAGCACAGTTGGGCAGTAATTAATTTTTTTGCAGCCCATTTCTGTAATCGATTATTTAATGTAATCATAGTAACTGTAATTATTAATTAGCTAATCATCGTTGAGATAAATCAGTAATCGTGATTACCTTCTGTAATTTAAAATCAGTAATTTTTGAATCATTCAATGATTAATTATATTGTATCTCCATAACCACAAATTTATTTACTTCCAAGGCAGAATTGGAAATATTACATTTCATGCGTGAACAACAACGAAATTTAAGTATTTTAGACAAATAACTTTTAATAAAATACGTTTTTACCTTATATAATACACCATTGCCATCTTCGGCTCCTGTCGAGAGATTACATTCATATGTTATATTAAAAGCAAATTACACTAAAAATAAATAAGTAACTTGTTCTAAGAATTTTCTACGTAAAACTATATAAAATATATATATATATATATATATATATATATACTGTATTTCTAAAAAAATGTTCATAATGTTGTTATTACAGTACAAGTACAGATTAAATCATAATAAAAAATATAATCATTTCGTGATTAATAATTAATAACGCAATTACGAATATCTTTTATTCGTTAATCAAGAATTTCTGATTATTTCGTAATCAGTAGTTACGATTAATAGTTGGATTTTATCTTAGTCGTAATTTTTGATCATTAATCGAATTACGTTTTGCCCAACTCTGCTGGCAAGACTGAAGAAATTATCTGAAGGCATTAAGACAAGATGCTATGTCGTGTAGCAAATGCTAAAATTGGTTTCAGAGATTCAAAAATGAAAGTTTCAATCTTGAGGATGATGAACGTCTTGAAAATCTGAATGAAAGCGGAAAACGAAGATGTAGAGCAGCTGTTGGCCGATAATCCATGCCAAACCGAATTAAAAACTTGTGACAATATTATAAATTACCCACCAAAAACCTTATTGTCCGGTTGCAAAAGCTGGGTAAAATTCAATTCCGCATGATGTAGGCCGATTATAAAGTTACACGAAATTGCCAAGCCTCGCACGGCATACGCGGCTAAAGATACTCTTGATTCGTTGAACTAGGAAATTTTGCCACAACCAGCACGGCGTATTCATCAAACCTAACTCCATCGGACTTTTACTTGTTCCGATCCCTTCAACACCATTAACTGAATTCCTACTTCAAAACGTCTGAGGTCGAAAACTGTATCACTAACTTCATTAACTCAAAACTGCCATCATTTTATAGAAACGAAATTCGCCACTTGTCCGCGAGATAGAAAACATGTGTAGACGCTGCTGGAGTTTACATTTATTATTGAATTGTTAATTAACTCTGAATAAATAGTCATCATTTTTCCTGTGGAAAGGTTGACAATTAAAGAAAGGAAGGAAGGAATCGAAAAGGAAGAAACCTAAACCTTTGTGCCCTCGAAGATATTTTATCTTAGAAACCAAACATTTCTTCCGACCTAAAATATTTTAATTCTATATCGTATCTTCAATGCAGAAGTAACAACTCGTAACAGTATGTTTTTCAGGAAAAACAAAAACCATTATTCATAGGTAACCATAATTAGGTGATAATACTTATCACACATTAGGTACAAATAATAAATAGGTAATAATAATAATCGTATAAGAATCATTTCCCAACATATCCAACTTTCAAAGTTATTGCACCTTAAAGCCACCAACGTTATATCGTTTTTGTCATAAATGCATAAAATTCTATTAATCTCGTAGCTACGATACGCTATTATAGTAGCTTTTTTCGATATCATCTTTTTGAAAGGTATACCACTATAGTGGCTTACTTTTTTATGTCGTATTTGAACTATTAACTACTAAAATAGTTACTCATATCATATTATTGAAATAGTTTATATGAAAATATATTATATTATCAAAACTCATATATAACTGTAATTTTATATTAGTATGAGTGTGCTGAAATACAATCGGGGACAAATTTAAGTGGATAGCCTTTAAAAACCACTTACGTTTTTTTCAGATGTCGGGAGGACTAGTTTAGTTGGTAATAAATAAAAAAAATTAACTAAAAATTACCATTGATCGAAATTGTGAAGCACAAAGTAAAGGTCGCAATTTTTAACTTTCTTATCTGTGCCTATAATGATATATTATATATGCCATTTGTAGATCTAAGTAAGTTATATATACAGGGTCTTCATTTGAAAACATTCCAGTCGAATATCTCGAAAGGTATGAAAGATATTAAAAAAGTGTAAAACACGTGTTCAAGGATTTTGAGGGTTTAAAGAAGGGGGCAGTATCAGTTTTTTATTTAGGTGGCGTTTTCAAGGTCATTTGAAGGTCAGCTTTGTTTTTTTCAAATGAAAACCTATATTTTTAATTATGGGATCTTATTGTACGTCAAACGACCAGCAATTTTCGTACCACACTTTTTTTTATCTGTTCACTAGTTTAGGAGATATTTAAAGAGAAGTAGAGCGAGGCATATTATTGTGTAAAATTCTTTGACACAAATCGTTGATGTTTTCCCGTTGTACTAGCACATACCGTTTGAAACCAAAATTGTCCTCCATTGATCTGTTGTTTATGTTGTCTGTTTTTCAATATAAGATTGTACTATTTAGTCAAGTGTAAATCATCGTAATAAGAGATACTATATCGTAGTACAATTAATTGTATAAAATGGTGTATTCGCAGTGCGCAGATAAAAGAAAAGTACCCTACGGAAATTGCTGGTCTTTTGACGTACAGTAGGATCCCATAATAAAAAATATAGGTTTCCATTTGAAAAAATAAAGTTGACCTTGAAAACGCAACCCAAATAAAAAAACTGATACTACCCTCCTCTCTCCCCCTCGAAATCCTTGGACACGCGTTTTACACTTTTTTAATATCTGTCATACTTTTCGAGATATTCGGCTGAAAGTTTTCGAATGAACACACTGTATATGTTCAAAGTTTCATCAAAATTTATCAGGGTTGCTATGAGCTACAAATAATTCAAAATGGCAAAAATTGTGAGAAACTGCGATTTACACAAATCGCAGGTACAAAATAGAAAGATTCCAATATTTTTCAACGCCTATAAATTGTTTATGCGTTAACCGATTTCGATCGAACTTTGCACATGTATATAACTCACATAGATCCGCCAAAGCTATATCTTAAATTTTCATTATACGCACAGATAAAGCAGTTAAAACTCGAAATTTTCATTTTTTTCTTCGAAACTCCGAGCAATAAATATTTCAAAACATTTTTTTTCACTAGTAAACTAGTTCTACTAATGTTGCAGAAAAACTCCAGTCGTTTGGTCACATTTTGAAAAGGTTATTAATTTTTAAAGAGTGTCCACTTAATTTTGTCTCCGACTGTATATGTATAGGGAAAAGCATCAAATATCAATTTTGGTAGCAATATCGTTTTTGCACACTCCGCGTTTAGTCTCGCTGTAGCTGAGAAGTTCATTACAAAGAAGGTTTAATATTATTTTAGGGTAATAAATTGGAAATAATTAAGAAAATAGTAGTCAGAATGCAGATGTATTTCCCCTCATATTTTTTAGCGAGAATTTCATTTCGATATTCGCGATAGTTCAAAAGTTACTCAATCCTGTCGTCGGTGTTCGAAGATTCCACACAAAGTTTCATCGACGCGTGTGTGCCCCCGAAAACCCTCGGATCGCTTATCGCGGCCGCATAAATTCCGCGGGTCAAAAGCTACCCGCGTCTCCGGTTTTTCTATTCCCCTGCGGTTCCAAGGTTAAACGTCTCTTGATCTTTATCGTTTCTTGCCGCCAGAAAAAAGTGTCATCTCTCGAGGATTCGGAACCAAATAGGACTGGTTATAGTGTTAGTTTCCACTTTATGAAAGTATCTCGCGAACGTGATAGTTCCGCAACCATTGATGAGCTTCTTTAAGGGTTGTGAACCATATTGACTGTACGCGAGTTTCGAACCATAGTTCAGAACGTAAATGAAGTTGTTGCAATTTCTAGAACATATCCAAGGGTATTCGGTGCATTCTATGGTGAATGGGGTAACTACTTTGCATTGTAAATTGCAGACTGCGTTAGAATATCATTCAAAACTATGGCGCTTTAAAATTGACGCAGAGTTTGGGATGCAAATAGTGGCAGAAACATTGCAGGTTTAAATGAATTGGTAGTATGTGGTAGTTGCGTTATGGATCATTTGAAACTTTTGCGGAGTATAAACTGTTCCGAATCCTATTAACTGGAGATACTGATATTTTTTAATCGCAGAAGTTCACGTATATTTTGCTGACGCGTTGAATGGTCTGAATTATTAGTTTGTTCATATGAAATGTCCGAGTTATAACAGTAACTTTAAACAAACATAACTTATCTCTCAATAAAACTTACTGGTTAAAATAAACATCATCGTAATCATTATATTCTGTCAACAAACAACAAGTTTTGCGACATACATTACGTAATACAATAAGCATCTTTATAAACATTCGTATGCTAGTTACGAAAATAGTTTAAACTCTTTTCTTAAATCTTTAGTTCACAATCATGGAGAAACGAGTAGGTCAATTTACATATATCCAACGTAGGTCTGGAGAGTAGGACGTTACATGAGAGCGGAAGAAAAAGATGTAGTTTTTGCAAGAGTTTGATAAATTTTTATCTCTGTTCTTCTAATGTGGGACATTGCCATAGTACATGGTCAATATCCTGAGTTTCATACCTGCATTGACACTGTGGATCGTTTATTATGCCAATCCGAGCGAGAGAGCTGGCAAGATTATAGTGTCCTGATCTGCATCTGTTTATCGTCGATATAATTGCACGTTGGACATTTTTGTTACTATACCACGGTTTTGATTTTCGATTGTGGTAATGTGTGAAGTAATTTACTCCTTTAATTAAGCCTTCTTTTTCTATGATGTTATTTGTGTTTAGTGACGCTGTTGATTTAGCCGATTCCCTTAAATCCGTGAAGGGAATTTTGAGCGAGTCTGTAGATTTTGAGTTTGCCGCTGTTTTCGCTAATTTGTCTGCCTTCTCGTTGCCTAAAATACCCATGTGAGCCGGAACCCAGTAGAATTTAATTTTACTATTTTTTGTGGTTTCGGAGGCGAATTTAAAAACTTTTTTTCTTATTTCGAGAATATAGGGATTTGTTTTTATATTTATGTTATTATTTTCCAAGGTAAGTAGTGCGCTGAGAGAATTAGTAAAAATGAGAAAGTTCTGATTGGGATGATTTAAAGCTACCTTTACAGCGTCGTTCAGGGCTATAGATTCTGCAGTGAAGATTGATGCGTTTGTATTTATACTTCTTACTACGGTCTCGTCTAAGTCACTACAGACACACACGCACTTCCTACGGAGGCTGAGTTTTTTGACTTGCTACCGTCCGTGTACAGAGCATACGATTTTTCCTCTTTAATTAAATTTTCCATTAATAAATTGGGATTGTCTACATACTTTAATAGCGTGCCAAATTCTGTGTTAATATAAATATTTCCAATGAAAGAGTAGTATTCTTGAACATCGTTATTGTGGTTATTGGTGGAGTAAATATGGTTAATCGAATTTTTTGTGTTTTTTACGCATTGGTATAGAAGCCTGTTACTGATTTTGCGTTTGTTGTACCTGTTATCCATAATTTTTTGGAGGCGCGAGACAGTTGCGTAAACTACCGAGTTTTGGTTTGAATAGACCTTACTTAGATAATTCGTGCATAGGAATCTCGAACGTTCTTGTATAAGCTGCAGTTTGGATTCGGATAGAAGAATATTGGTAGGTGTCCTTATTCTGTATCCAAGAGCAAGTCTTATTGCCGTGTATTGAATTTTCTCTAGTTTTTCTATTTGGTTTTGTTGAGTATTAAAATATACAAAACATTCGTAGTCCAGTATCAAGCGAACGAAACTTTTGTAAAGTACCATTAAAGTTTCTGGGTCTGACCCCCACCACGTACCTGGAAGAAATTTTACTATGTTAATAGCTTTTGCGCATTTTTTTTGTATTTGGTCAATTTGATTTTTAAATGACAATCTATAGTCAAAGATTATCCCTAAGAAGCGTACATATTCGCTCGATTTAATTGTTGTATTCTTAACCTTTATTTCTGTTTGTCCTGGCTGGATATTAAGCCTGTTGAAATGTAGAAACACAGTTTTATGAGGAGAGAGTTCTAAGCCTGAGTTACATAGGTTGTTATCAATTACCGAGATCGCTTTTTCTAATAACCTTTTATTATAGTTGACTGTGGATCTGTTACAATAGAACGCGATATCGTCTGCATTTGAGAGATTGCGACGCTACTAGGTAATTTATCAGTTACATTAGAGACGTATATATTGTATAAAAGTGGGCTGAGGACTCCGCCTTGGGGAATTCCCTTGAACACTTTTCTAGCTTGGTCGCCTGTGAGATCTGTACATACTACCCTCTCGAAGGTTATGAATTTAATAAATTTAATCATATTTGTTGGACAACCAATCGTTGCCAATTTTTACAAAAGAATATTTATATTGACATTATCGAATGCGCTACTGACATCTAAAAATGCAGCTAAAAAATTCTTTTTATTGTTAACGGATGCTTAGGGTAATGTTAGTCAGATTGTCTACAGTGGATTGTCCTTGGCGAAACCCCGTTTGAGATTTAGGAAGAATGTTATTTCGCTCCACCCACCAATCCAATTTGTGCTTTACCATTGATTCAAAAAGTTTGCATAGGCAGGATGATAATGATATAGGTCTCACACTTTTGCCGTCCGATTTCCCTATAAAGTGGATATATGATTCCTTCCATTGTGTTGGAAAGCTGGCTGTTGTATACATTTCATTATATATATCTAGAAGAATTAATTTGTATTTGACTGGTAACTTTTAAAGGATTTCGCAATCTAAGCCATCTATGCCCGGAGCTGAGCGAGTGTTTCTTTTCTTGAGAGCGATGTTAAATTCGGCAAAGTCATAAAGTGAGTTAAGAAATTGGTTGTCTTTACAAGTAGGTAGCCAATCTGGGTCATCAGAGACCCATGATGGGCTAGTTTTGTCTAGAGTTTCCATAATTTTGATTTCGGACTGGTGATTTTCGGAGGTGTGGCAAGGCGTTATTTTGATCCATTTGTTCTTTAAGATTTTGCTGTGGCAAAGTCTCTAAAATTGTCTCTTCTTTTTTTTTAAAGTTTTTCTAGCCAAAGCCGAATTTTTCTTATATTCGATGTAGTCATTACAGTTTTTTGTAAATTTCCATTTTTTAAAAGCTGCTTTTCTAAACCTCTTGACCTTATCGCATTCCAAATCCCACCATGGTACCGGATTTCGATGGAGTTTGTCATTAAAAATTCTTTTTTTTTGGTGTGTTTGCTATTAAAGCATTTGTTAGTATGCTAGTAAAAGTGGAATATTTATCACTGGCGGTTAGAAGGTCATACTCTGTCTCCAAAAATCGATCATAATTTTCTTCTAAGTAGATAATTACTCCTTCCCAATTCGTTCTTAATGATTTTAATTTAAAAGATTTCCTGTGACATATACTTTTTTTGTGGATGCAGTTATAAATATAGGGTAATGATCGGAGACCCAAGTTTCATCGTTAACTTGTGCATTGACTTTGTAAGCTATATTTCCTGATGAAAATATAAGATCTAAATTGGATCTAATATCGTAATGATATTGTACATAAGTAAAGCATCACGATGATGTCGTGAGTACGTTTATTTTCCCATTCATATACAATAAAGATTACGTGATGAGTACATTGAGTGATATTGGATAAATATTATTCAAAAACACAGTTGGGTATATAAATAGAAACTGAAAATAGGACTTAAAAGATGAGTTTTTTACATTCAAATGATATACAGGGTGTTTCGTCTAAAACAGGACACCTAAATATCTCCTCTACCTCTGAAAATACAAAAAATTTTTCTAACGTAATCTAAATGGTTTCAAAAGACGAATCAGATGGAAGAATCGTTTTTTATAAATTGCAATTTTTTAATCGTTTTTTCTATATCACTTGTGTTTTTTTAGATATATACACACATTTTTTGTTGTTGTATGTTATAGCAAACATTATTGTGCATTCATCCATGTTCAATAGCACGACCTTGAAACGACCGTGAACTCTAAAATTTGCTAATTAATGCAGAACTTACATTCACCGACGTTTCAGATTTCGACGGTAACAGAAATTCGACCATGAACTTGAACTTGTAAATAAATACATTGTATCATTCCTCTCTGTGCATAGACAGTGAGAGAGATATGTATTTAAGAGTTTGCTCACTGCTAGATTTCTCAGTGTATCGACAAGCGATCCATAATACGTTATTCAGAATAGGAGAAAATTCAAATGGTTTTAATTTACGGTGAAGCTCAAGAGTGTCTAAGAAAAGCAATACGAATTTACAAAGACAGATTTCCAGAACGTTCTTGTCCATCGCGTTCTGCATACTCAAGTGTTGTTAAAACATTTTGTGAGACTGGTAGTGTCAACAAAAACATTCGTGTGAGACGTAAGACTGTTACTCATGAAGCAAATGTGAACAATATCATGGCTAAAGTTAATCAAAACTCGCATGTTAGTATAAGGCAACTTGGACGTGAAACCGGTATTAGAGTGACACGCATATTCCGGATTCTTCATTCACAAAAATTTCATCCTTTCCATTTATCTCTTTACCAATAGCTCCATGGACGAGACTTTGAAAACCGCGTACACTTTTCTCAATGGGGTTTTCGAAAGAGCTGTACAATCTGTCGTTTTTCGCCTCACGAAATGTATCACAACGGAAGGATATCATTTCCAACATTTATTGCAGTAATAAATGTTGTAAATAATAATTACAATTATTTACAAGTTCAAGATCATGGTCGAATTCCTGTTACCCTTTAAATCTGAAATGTCGCTGAAAGTGAGTTCTGCATTAACCACTTCATTCCGTTTATATAAGGTCACAGACGCGTTATCACGTGACGCAATGCCGTTTCCGCGTTGCCACGGACGTGTAAACAGGCGGGCTTGTCTTTGCTCCCTCTAAGGACACCGCTTATTTCTATGTCGTTTCAATTAGTTAACAGGAACTAATTGAAACTACATAGAAATAAGCGGTGTCCTCAGACGGAGCAAAGACAAGCCCGCGTGTTTACACGTCCGTGGCACCGCGAAAGCGGCATTGCGTCGCGTGATAACGCGTTCAGTGATCTGTACAAACAGTATCGGCGTCGCGTCATAACGCGTCTGTGACCTTATACTTATAATTATCAAATTTTCACGAGTTCACGGTCATATCAAGGTCGTGCTATTAAACATGGATGAATGAACAATAATGTTTGCTATAACATACAACAACAAAAAATGTGTGTATATTGTAAAAAAACACGAGTGACATAGAAAAAACGATTAAAAAATTACAATTTATAAAAAACGATTCTTCCATCTGATTCGTCTTTTGAAACCATTTAGATTACGGTAGAAACATTTTTTGTATTTTCAGAGGTAGAAGAGATATTTAGGTATCCTGTTTTAGACGAAACACCCTATATAATAAACCTGTAGATTATAGTAGAATTTCTTAATTAAAACGCTTCGTAACATTTGCTTTCTGAAATCGGACATTTCACCCCGGTAATTGCTTTATTATATTCAGATGGCGAAAACCGTACGCGTTGAAGCTCGCCTCTCGGACTACCTGCGCCCATAGCTCCGACCGGGAATACCCGCTTGTACCATTTCCACCTTCTAGATATAAACAATAGACCAAACCAACGAATACCATTAGCCAAACATGGCCACGAAATTAGTGTATAATACCAAAGAAATGTACCCACGAGAGACCATATCAAACATTCAGACAAGCACGTCACTCTGACTCTCAGTTCATTAAAGCAACAAAATATCAATCAGCCTATCGATTATTTAAACCCGCTTCCAGACATTAACTTGTACTAGAAGAAAGCACATCCTTACAAGCTGCACTTCAGATCAGTTGAACGTCGATTGCTCAACAGTTACTGTTAGAAATCGGACATTTTGTATTCAACGGATTTCAAAGACGGATAAAAAAAACTTAAAAATCCCGGCATTTATTTTTTCCTTGCAATTACGAATAATAGCAATTTTTGAAAGAAATTATTTAGACATTACTTTGTAAATTGATCTTTCTAACATCTCAAAAAAAATCAAGTCATTCGGTGTAATATTAAAAAAGTTATTCGTTTTTAAAGACTTTATGAACAATTTCTACACTCACTGTATATATCTTTAAAATGTGACATCATAAGTGTAACATAGTCTCAAAAAGTGATCGGAGTAGGTCTGGGTTAGGTCTGTGTTAGGTCTGGGTTATTTATATATTATTTATATATTTATATACTGGGTCATTATATATATTCTTGATTGTTGCAGATATCCAAGAATTCGTATAGTTTCATGCTTAATACTCTGTACGCTAACACAGCTGACAATGAACTGAGTTCGCGTTCGACACGATTTATTTCACGTTTCAGTTCGTAAACATAAAACAGACAAGACAGTGGGTCTCAACTGTGTTACGTACAGAGAATTATCTCTGCTTTATTTCAACCAGAGTTTTCTAACCGCTTTCCTGAGAACGGAAAATGCCCTATTCCACCCTTTGCTTATAGAAACGATGACTATGCTCCAGCTGGATGCAGCCGGCACAAAGCATGATTCAGTACAGGGACAGTTGCACAAGATACCCTAATATGGAAATCTTGAGAGCACCCCCACTTAGATTTTACAGTATATAAACCCTCGAATTTTAACCCTCGGGGGCAGTGCTTAAAGTACAAACGGGCTATACACGTTGTTACGCTGAATCTCGTTTTGGAGTTGGTTGTATTTAGTGAGATCGGGCCTAGTCACCCTTTCGAATCAAGTAACCTTATAGATTCCGCGAGTACGGTATTAATCTATCTTGGCATAATTATTCAACCTCTCTGTGTTCCCCGCATCGCCAGTGCGTCATCCAACAGGCAGTAGTACTTAGGTAACTACACAACATTTTCTTACACACTCAATTCTTATCGCGACACTAACAGTTGTAACAGAGCCAGTTTTCTGTAATATACAATTTAGTTCAAGGTAATTTTGAGTAACAATTGATTTTAACCCACCATTCAGATCCAGTAATTCTTAGTTGACCATTCCCACATGATACAATCTTACCGCTCGGGTTGTATCAATTAATTTATAATATTAAAGTTACGAGGCCGTTACTAACATATCCTAGGAGCTACCTGATCTTGTATCAGGAACCCAAACTGTTATCCAACCTATGCGGCTCCCTGATTTCGCATCAGGTTCGTCCGTATCCTAGCAGCTCCCCGATTTCGCATCGGGTTCGTCTGTGCGTCTTCCAACCTCCCAGCAGCTCCCCGATTTCGCATCGGGTTCGTCCACGAAGTCTCTCAAACATCCTAGCGGCTCCCTGATTTCGCATCAGGCTCGTCCGTGCACCTTACTAACAATTAAAACCATATTCCTCTTTAAACCATAAACCACTCGCCGGCCACGCGCGCTACCGCTCGGCCCAGGCTCGTAACAACTGATTGAAGTCGTTTTAAGTTGTGACCGTTGCCGCGTTATCGGCGGCCACAATTTCAAATCTAACCCAGACCACCTCGATCAATTTTCAAGATGTTGAAACTTTTTTGCGTATATCTCGGAAACTAAAGCTGAGCAGCGGTAACATGTATAGAAAAAAGTTGTTCAGAATGATGACCTTGACAACATATTTCAACGTCATCAAAATTGGTGAGGAAGCCCCTACTGTAAATATTTACCGAAGTAACATATTCGGTGACCAAACGCGCAACAACAGAACAGTTACAAACAATACCATAGAGTTCGTAACATGATTAAAAACTGGCAGCGTGAAGTCGACAATATCGGGTATCGCCGAATCCATGCGGGAAACCAGTTCGATGCCAATCAACGCGCTTATAAAACAAGGTTAAAACAATTTTCGAGACAGCGAACCGTGCATGGCTCGATTTTATAATTAAATAAACCGTGCTCAACAATAGCCGGGGACGGACCGGACGAGTGTTGTACTTCTTCCTCCCCTCTGAATAACACCGATACACAGTTTTCCGACATAACCGGATTGCATCGACACGGGTACGCGCGCGCCCGCTCACGGACAAATGTCCTGTGCAATAATTCCGAATCAATTACGCTTCCGGCTGAACGGTCTCGCTGCGCCCAGCTTGAATGACGTACCGCGCGCATTTCGCCGTAATGGACGCGGTTTCGAAGACACCGTGATGAATACGTCCTCGGTTTATTTGCACGGTCGCGGTCCAAGTGTTCAATTCGAGTCAATTAACCCTTACGGCATTGGCAAGGGAATATGGAAAAAACCACAAAACCACGACCGAAAACGAATTCAGTTGAAATGAAACGGATGAAATTTGTTTCCACTTATCATCTTTTAATTCTAATAATTGGCAAAATTTTACACGGAATTCTTTTTGTGATTTAAGGGCTCATTCTCCGAAATTTCTTTAAAAATTACAGGGTGTCTCTGGACGAGTAGTTTGGTATACGCGGACATGAGGTGATCCAGTATGAAAAAATAAGTAAAAAAGAAAGGGTAACATTGTTTGGTAATTATATACAAGTTGGTCCTCCTCACTGATTTTGATGACCTTGAAATATGTTATCAAGGTCATAATTCTGAACAATTTTTCCCTATACATGTTACCGCCGCTCGGTTTTAGTTGTCGAGATATTCGCAAAAAACTATTGCTAATACTGTATTCAATTTTCCGTATTCTTGCACGCTCCGTGGCAAAGTAAGGCTGTTCCGGCGCAGCGTCCGTTTACTTTTTTTTTGTAAACACGCTGTGGAGATGAGAGAGAAAACAGGGTCTCACTGTGGTCATACATACATTGGCCCACAAAAGTGTTCGTACGCCCTTTAAATCAGAATAACTTTCTTAAAATTTGACCAAACCACGGCTTTTTTTAGCAATTTGAAGCATTGATTTTATTAAATTATGTGCAAAAAAGATTTTGAAAAAATTGCAATTAGTAGGAATTACATGAAGAAATAAAAATGGCATTATTTAAAACTTCTTTATTTTAGTCCATAATGAAAATTCAAAATATACTTTTTGTAGATCTATGTTAGTTATACATATGCTGAAAATATAATCGAAGTTGGTTGACACAGAAAACAAACGACACGCATCGAAAGATGTAAGAAATTATGGATTTTAACAGAAATTGACCAAAAGTCGAGAAAAACTGCGATTATCACCGCTTTCAACCGCTTGTAGCTCATGTGTTTGTTAACTGATTTCGATGAAATTTTCAGCATACGTGTAAATAACATAGATCTACAAACCGCATATTTTGAATTTTCATTAGAGGCTGAAATAATAAAGTTTCAAAAAGCGCCATTTTTTATTTTTTCATGTAATTCCTACTAATTGCAATTTCTTCAAAATCTTTTTTGCACATTTTAAAAGTAAATCAATGCTTCTAATTGCTCAAAAAATGTCAAGTGGTTTGGTCAAGTTTTAAGAAAGTTATTCTGATTTAAAGGGCGTACGAACAGTTTTGTGTGTCACTGTATATGAGGTGAGCTTTCAATTTTGAAAGACTACTCTTCGATTTTCGTATGCGTGGTCGGGCCGGCCTAATAGCCGGCCCGCTCTGCCCCCTCCACGACCTGACCACAACTCATTCTATTCGCATAATCTTTGCATTGTAGCTGTCAACCAGAATTTGATCTAATAATGGAAAAATCATGTGAATAGAATGAGTTGTGGTAGGTCGTGGAGGGGCGGAAATAGCAGGCGTCAACATAACATTTGTAAGAAGCAGAATACGTTACGAACGCCGTTAAGCGATCGCCTATAGTAACATGTATAGGGAAAAGTTGTTCACAATGATGACCTTGACAACATACTTCAAGGTCATCAAAATCGGTGAGGAGGACCAACTTGTATATAATTACCCACTTTTTTAGCTGACATTTCGTTTTCGAAAAGATTGAGGTTGAAAGTTCGATGGATTTGCCTAGTATCCATAAGAAGTAGAATTGGTTGGCCATGATCAAATGCGTCAGCCGATTCTCAGTCAATAACATATATATATAAGTAACTTCTCGAAAATGAAAAATCAATTGAAAACAATGTTATTGGTTTTTTTTTACTTATTTTTGCACATGGAATTTCATGTAGAGACGTGATTGATCACACAAACTTTAAGTCAGAATACCTTTAATATAAATGGACCAAACGATTTCAATTTTTCTATAACGCTAAAAGGATTAGTTTAGCCGATGACGTGTAATGAAAATTGTAGTTTATATTACACATTTTGTTAATTATAATCCTCGCGGGCTAAATTTTTAGATAAGTCATCTTTGACCGTTTCACATCATTAAAGGCAAGCCTACGTTTTATGAACAGAATTATTCGTACCTTCAAATAGACAGTGTTCTGCACTCGGATTCGCCATTCCAAATGATTAATAAATGATTGATTGATAAACCAGACGGTGCTTTAAATTTTTCAACGGATTATATAAATTCAGTGTTCATAGACATGTCACGGTATCAGATAGTGATTAATCATCTCTGTATTCTGTTCCGTAGTTCACAAATGATGTATAAATTCTTTCTATAATACAAGAAACCGCAATATGCAATAACTCTTTATTTAATACCATTTCATATCATTACAAAGTTAATATTGATTATGTCTTCACCAGGTTTATGTAGTCCAATTAACATGTTTTAGATTGTTATACGAGAAAGTATACATATTCAGATACGATAAGTTATAAGTTTCTAGTCAAGAAGCAAAGAGTTTATAAATGAATTATCAAGTTTGTGTACTACGTAATTCTGGATGCAATACTTTTTGAAAATAAATTGTATCGAAAGAAATAAATTACGTTGCATAATGAAATTCATAAATTCGTTACTTTGCGTCGGAGAATTATATGAATATGAAATCAGAATTATGAAATATATGTATATGTATATGTATATGTATGAAATATATGCATATGTACATGAAATCAGAAGAATAATTACAATTTCAACACCCGATGGTAGTAATAATTCAGCTGATTAATGGAACGTCAAAACTAAACGTTTAAGCAAAGTAGTTCATCGAATATCAAATTTGAATTCGTTTGAAGCGGTGAAAGCGACAGTGAAATTCGCAGAGCATTTCACCGAAATTACAATGATACTCTTTCAATTTCAACGACATCGGTTCAACCAAAATCCCATAGCCATGCACCGTTTACATCTCGACCATATTCTATTGCACCAGCCATTAAATACTAGCTAATCTACGTTTCAGGCATCACGCGATCCTGTGGTTTACGCACTAACACCTATTTTGCGACGACAAATACCTGAACTGTGTATTCGGTACACAACACCATTAAAACAACACGATGTATATATAGTATATAAAGAAACGAAAGAACTGTTAAAAAATTGATGTACCTTAACTTCCCGATAGAAAGACGATTACTTTTTTCATACTGGACCATACGACTTCAATTGTTTTTTAGAAGTTAGAACAATTACTATACTACATGTTTTGGCCCGTGGTCGATTATGCAATCATTCAGGCTTTGATGAATTTGCACGTGGTGTGCCGACTAAGTTTATGTACTATACACTGTCTCGAAGGACCACCTTCACGTACGTGAAGGACTAAAACCACACAAGTTAAAAACAACAACAATTTATTAAAAGTATAATAACGAGTTGTTAACAGGCGCGGTGGTGTCGAAAATGAAACTGTACGCAGCAACGAGTTTATCGGAGTCTAACCAAAGTGTGACCGCTGTCTGACTGGAATCTGTCTAAAACTGTGAGCAATTGCGTCTTGGAGGGCCGAGAGTTGTCGCCCTTAAAGCCTCGGTCCTCCCTTCCCTTTTCCAATTTTCTCCCTACTCCTGTAAGTAAGCGTGGGAGAGATGACTCCGAAAACGGGCCCGAGACCGACAAGGGTGGTTGCAATCATGCGGCCGGGTGACGAAGGGGGTGGCTCGTAGCGAGGTCGAAGTCCAACCGTGCCGTCAGATTCGGGGACTTCCGGTCATCTGGCAAGTGCTGCGGCCTCGTCTTCGGCACGTGCAAGGGGAAGTGCGCTAGTAGAAAAAATCCTAAACCGCTTCTGGCGAAGCACCCTTGACGCGGTGAAAGTTTTCCCCGAAGTTACAGAAAGTGGGCTTTGTCTCCGGGACGGGCGGAAATGCCGCTCGTTTGACCGCCGGTGACAGGCCCATACCGTAGCCAAAAGACAAAGAGGCCCGTCCCGTGCCCAGGGCAAAAGGAAGACTGTCTCTACCGTGGGAGTATTTACAAGCAGCCGCTACACTACACGAAGTGAACAAAAATTTTAGAAGATTGCAATTGATCCGAATTGCGTAGAAAATACTAAAACTTGTTTTTTTGCATCTGTTTTATGTGTGCCTAATTTGAAACTTATAAATGGCTAAACATCCACTACAGACAAATTGAATTTTATTGTGGTTTATAGCAAATTAATAATGTAGTACATATTTAGTAGACTCTGTTCGAATTTTTCGAAAAAGTTTGTAAAATCTTTAGAATATGAATAATTAGAACAGATCTATAAAACGGGTTTTTTTAAATTTTCAATATATCAGAACATACAAAAGTTGTAAAATTCAAGCTGTAGGGTCCCATATTAAAAAAGTTATCGTCTTCTTAAGAGTGTCAAAATATTCACGTGAGTCGCTGTACACCTATGTATACCAAGCTGCAAGGAAACGTGTGGCTAAAGATAGATCCTGCATTACTAACAGTTTGAATATCATTATGTATAATAATCTTATTTTGTCGATTAAAAATCTCAATAGAAAATTGAATTTATTAATTTTACACATTCCTTGTAAGTACATATTTCTTAACCGAGTAACGAAGAGTTAAATTTCTGGTTTCATTTAATCCCCGTACTTTTCTCAGGCTGAAAATGCACCAATTTACCATTTCTACATACTGTAAAATGATTAATTTCTTTCTGTTCATGTTATGAGGTGTAAGTATTTCTTTAAAATATGATGTTATAGATGAAACGGTAATTATTACGTTTAGCGGAGGCAGCTCCGGTGACCTTCACCTTGACATATGTTGTGAAGAACAACATTCTGAATAACTTTTGTCATTACATCTACCTGGTGTTCGGACTTGGTTTCCGAGATAATTGCAAAAAACTATTGGTAGTACTAAATTGAATTTTCCGTATTCGTACACGCTCCGTGGCAACGTATGCCTGCTCCTGCGTGGCGTGGCGTCTGTTTACTGTTTTCGTAAACACGTTGTGGAGATCAGAAAGAAAACAGGAGCTCACTCTGGTCATACATATACAAGGGTGTCCCGATTTCAAATGGCAAAACTTCAGGAGCGTATAGGGGGCCGAAAAACTAAGACAATAAGTCTTTTAGAGATTTGCTCGTTTTTTATTCGTTTTGGAGAAAATCGCAAAAATTCAATATCTCGTTGTCAGTTGCTCTCTTGAGTTGTTGTATACACTTGTATTTGTGATTGTTTTGACATTGTTGTGTGAGTTGTGACACTGAAATATGTAAACACTTGATGTTATCCTTTACATTCTTTGGTTTGTTTACATTCTTGTTTGAAGCAGGAAGTTTATTCGGTGCCAATCAATTCAAGAGAGCAATTAAGAGATCGAATCATAGATGCAGTGCACCAAATATCACCAGAACAATGTTTAGCTGCAATTTATCAAGTCAGTGCTAGATGTAATGCTTGCATTGCTACAAGAGGGCAGCATTTTAAACAATATCTAAATTAAATAGATGATAACGTAAGTAAAATGAAAATAAATAAGTATAAAAATGAAAACTTGTTTTGTTTCTTTTTTGCAATATTCTCCAAAACGAAGCAAAAACGAGCAAATCTCTAAAAGACTTTTGTCTTAATTTTACGGTCCCTTACACGCTCCTGAAATTTTGCCATTTAAATTCGGGACACCCTGTATAAGATAATCTTTCAATTTTAAGAGACTACTTCTGGATTTTCCGCTGCGTGGTCGGGCCGGACCTCTACGCCCCCTCGCACCGCCTAATCCAAACTAATTCTGATCGCATAATCTTTGACTTCTATATAGCCGTCATACAGAATTTGTACTAGTAATGGAAAAATCACGCGATCAGAATTAGTTTGGATTAGATGGCGGAGGGAGGCGTAGAGGAATTGCGAATATCTCGAAAACTAAAAGCGACCTCCTTATATTGGAAAAGGAAAAAGTTGTTCAAAATGTCGAAATCTATAACATATTTAAATTTGTTAAACATCTAAATTTCAAAATTGAAAGCTCATCTTGTACTATATAACCAGAGTCACTCAGTCACCAATGGAAATAAAATACTGCAATATTTTTAATCAATTTTAACAATCTCAAAATGAGAATTTTAATCAGTATTTAAATGATCTAATGGGTACATAGATTTCATTATTTCCAAAAAAGCATCAATGCGTTCATCAAAATTGTACATTCTTTTATTTTTGCAAATATCTCGAAAACCAAGACCGAGCACTGGGTAGATGTAATAAAAAAGTTGTTCAGAATATGTAAAGGTGTAGGTCATCGGAGTTGCCTCCCCTAAACGTAATAATCACCGCTGAAACATCTAAAGTGTAAAGCAAAAATAGTTGAAATGTTATACTACGATCTTTTATGCAAATATTTCTGAGGAGCGTATGAGGGTTGGAAAAAAATCTTTAGCTATTTCGATAGTGAAACGTAACTAACACCTTTCATATCGAAAATGCAACGTCCACGGAATGCACTGAAATTTTGTAGACAACTCGTGAAGGGTCATTCACGAGTCATTGGTCGTCTACGCCCGTTTGAAGCCCGGCCTTTGATCAAATATCACAAAAATCCTATTATTATCGGTCGATACGAATGCGCATGCAACCGCTGGCTGATGTAACAAATACGCGGTAACAAATTTTTGCGATATTTGATCAAAGGGACGCCGGTGGTCACCGGAGGGGAAATTTACAACGCGACACGGCGCTGAGAGGATTATCATGCAGTGCTACGAATTGCGAGAGAATGCATTCATTGAGCGGGAATATTCCTTTGTCGATGCCCGGCGTGAGAAATAGAAAAAGTCAGCATTGCAACGGTAATTAAAAGACACCAATAAAATACATGTATGATAAATTGAAAGAGGGAAATTCGTTGACAGAGACTGCGCGATACGACAAATCGTGATTCGAAGAGATCCCATTTCAACGGAGTCCCGGTGCTGCGAGAGATTTTATGATTTGCCACTGAAACATTTTAAAATGCTGAACAGAATTTCATATATTTCATTTGAAAGTTGTAGAAGACATGATTTCTGCGATAGTGTATTAAACAACTAAACGTTTTACCCGTGTAATATCGGAAATAACTGTAGAAATATTAAATTGAATAAAATTAGTCTCCATGTAAAATTTTTAAGCACTACTCGATGCGAGCAGACGAATCACAGAAGCCAACTATTTTCATAAACGTATGATTCAAGTAAACAAAATTATTGTGTTACCACTTATTATTATTTATTGTGTTCAACATTTGTTACAGAAGCTTATTATTTTTATATACGTTTAATTCAAGTCAAAGAAAATATTGTATTCGAATTTTAAATTTTTATTTTGCATAACTTTAGAAGTAATGTGTGCTACAAATACATTAAGGTCTGAAGTCTGTAATTAATGAATGATTCTAAATTAACAAATTACGAGATGATTTCTAAAATAAATCAATTCAAATAGACATCTTTTAAATAAAATCTTAGAATTTTTGAGAGAAATATTTCCAAGATCCACTTGTATCAGTCTCTTGACACAGATTTATATTAATCACGTGATTGAAGGAAATGCAGAGAAATGAAAGAATGAACGTTTAAAGATACATTTATAATCAACACAAAATCGTTTCTCCAACTAGACAATTATAAACAATAAGGTAACCGTCGCTGATTTAGAAATCAATCATGGAGAAGGGGGTTACCTTAACACTGCCACTGTTACATTGGCACATTTGCGTGACAGGTGCGCCACCGCCGCTCCGCGCCGGTCTCCATTATTATTCGGTGGTAGTGTTAAAATGACGCAAGTGTAATGCCGGACTTATGTGAACAATTAGATCGGACCATCAAACTTTTCCGTTCAGCAAAATGCATTGTGCGAAGGTGCGACCGGTTACTGTGCGAAGTTCCAAAAATGCATTTGCTGCGGCGTGAACGTTACAAAGTTCCCGGAATTCATTCAACAAAGTTCTGCAGCCGCGAAACCCCACAAAATTGCAGTCTCACGATAATTGACCGGCGATGTGTATACGAGATGTCGGAAATTTTCGGGACCCCTTGCCGCAAAGACAAACAGAGGAATCTGTCAGGCTGACTCGGCAGTAAACCATCTCACGGATCCTCCATTCGTCCGTGGCTCGCAAGAAGCAAATTACTCGAGAATAGCAATTAATAAAGCTTGTAATAGCGTCCGCGGCGGCGCGGCTATATGCCCGCGCGTTAATCACATTAACGAGAGCTTTTGTAAATGCCACCCTATCGCTATTCCAGCTTTCTCTAATGGATACGCAGACCTGCTTCGAATCAAATCAAATCATGGTGAAAGGACGCAAATTACAATAGTTACAGAACCACATTTTATTTGTTAGGTAGAGATTAATTCGGTATTCTTTTCACCTCTCAGCCCATTCGCCGTGATTGCCTCGGATTACTCGTTCGCGTTAGTAAAATGTGTTGGACTGGTTTTGGAAACAAGTAACTGTGTTTGTTAAGGCAAGGACCTTAGGAATGACTTTATGGTACGGTCTACCATCTGCGAGTTTGTCAGCAATTTCTTTCTAGCAACCAACTATTGTAATTTCTTTAACAGACTGGTCTGCAGTCAACATGCGGGGGAGAGTACGATTTCCGTGGCCCCTCGTTTTGAGGTTATATTCGTGCTCTTCGGGTTATTTCAAGAGAAAAATGTATATATAACATGGTGTCAAATTGGACTGATTTAATCGATAAAGTAACTATGCGAAATAGGGCAAAATATCAAGAGACCCTTTTTGTAGAAAATAAAGTTTTATTCGCATAATCTTTGTATTGTAGCTGTCATCCAGAGTTTGAACTAGTAATGGAAAAATCATGTGAGTAGAATGAGTTGTGGTTAGGTCGTGGAGGGGGCGGAAATCGTACGAGGGTCCACGGAAATCGTACTCGTGCCAACATGCGGCACATAGAAATAAGGATATTCAGCAAGTTATAAAGTTCATGTTTTCGCGTTAGTCCCCCAGGTCCAAGAAACCGTATCGTAAAGACCCAAGGCTGAAGTCGACCCTCAGGTATCGGCACCAGCGAGCCGGGCCAGCCGGAATTTCCCACCGTTGCCGAACACCCGTCCACCCGCGAGAGCGAGCGCGAGCGGCCCGATCAACCCCGCCAAAGAACAGTGCGCTTCGGGCGCACTGGAGGGGGCAGTCATCCTTCTGACTCTTCGGAAAGTCGGGAACCGCCCTGTAAGGCCCCACTCTGAGTATACGGGAAAAATGGGGAAAAAGGGGCGGCCCCCGTAGGTGACAACGACCGAAAAACTGCGAACAACAGTTAGAAATAGACAACACATTAGTCAAGCACCAAGCGCAATACTCAGAGGATTTCAATTAACCATTAAACGAGTCCTTAACAGTATTTTATGAGTTGTATACAGGGTGTCCCACGCAACTGGAACAGGCTGTACCTCCTAAACGGTTGGGAATAGAGGAAAATGTTATTAGAAAAAGTTGAATGGCATCAGACGGTGCACAATACGCAACTAATTTTATGCTCTTTTGTGCATCGGTGCATCAGAAAAATGCAACTGCACTTTTTTTAAAAATGTAAACCTACATTTTTGACTGCGCCAATCGATGCAGTTTTTTGTGTTCTACATCAAAGTAGTAACATACTTATGCCCTAAACTTATTCGCTAGGACGTTATTGTAACTAAAAGTTACAAACATTATAATAGAGCACTACGTGATACTCCTGAACCCTTGCCGACAGAGCGAAATCATTCACAAATCTACAACAATCTTAGCTACGATAACTTCCGAACGAATAAGTTTAGGACATAAGTATGTTACTACTTTTATGTAGAGCACAACAAACTGCATGGATTGGTGCAGTCAAAAATGCAGGTTTTCATTTAAATAAAAGTGCAGTTGCATTTTTCTGATTCACCGATGCACAAAAGTGCATAAAATTAGTTGCGCATTATGCACCGTCTGATGCTATTCAACTTTTTCATATAACACTTTCCTCTATTCCCAACCGTTTAGGAGGTACAACCTGTTCCAGTTGCGTGGGACACCCTGTAGTATTGTCGTGCTGCGCTTCGTTTTAACTGCTATTATACAGGTGTGTTGTCGAGCTGCGTACCGTTTCAAGCGCATTGTTTCAAGTGTCCCTTTCAAGTCGACTGTTTGAGGTGACTTTCCCAAGTAAGGTTCGGTGTGAGAAAAATCCGGTATTTATACCTTTGTGGTGTTCGCGTAGCGCACCAATCAGGTGTGACTTCGTTTGGTCGCAGGTAGTTTGCTGGGGCTCACAAGCGGTCGCTGCATCGTCGGTCGCGGGGTGTGTGTTTGACAAAAGTTAAATATGAAGTGCTGGAAAATATATGTTGTTCAGAGACTGAACACGCTACAGTATTAATTATTTCGTTCCTGTTTTTAGGTAACTGATCAACCCCTTTTCGAAAAAGATTAGAAGAAAATGATATAGTTTATGCTCCCCGAAATCAATCTTGCCTTGTGTTAGTACTGTCTGATACATACAGGTCTGATCAAAAAGTTCCAGGACTTTTTAAATTGCGAACCAACGAAAGGTCGTAGATTGGTGCAATTGCTTTAAATGCTTAGCCCTAACCTTCCCGAGGACGACCGAATTTGCAAAAATTCGACAACCTTCTTGGTTGCAAATCTACAGCTGTTTCAGTGCAACAAGATATTTGCGTTCAGCGATTTCATGATGAATGAAGAAGAAGAACAACGCATTTGTGTGAAATTTTGTGTGAAATTGAAAAAAACATTCACGGAAACATTTCAAATGTTACGGGAAGCTTTCGGAGATAAAAGTTTGAGTCGTTCACAGTGTCATGAGTAGTATGGGATGTTTAAGGAAGGTCGAACATCATCTGCAGACAATCCTCGTACGGGAAGAATGTGAAAGCCATGCTCGCAGTTTTGTTTGACCCGGAAGGGTGTTGTCTATCACGAATTTCTTCAGCAAGGCGAGACTATTAATCGTTTTCGTTACCGCGAATCTCTGAGAAACTTGCGCGAGGCAGTGAGGAGAAAAAGACGTGAACTCTGGCAAAGCGGGGAGTGGCTTTTGCATCACGACAATGCATCCGCTCATTCGGCCCTGCTCATTTATGACTTTTGCACAAAAAACGGCATGGCAGTCTTACCCCAGCCCCTTACGCACACGATCTGGCCTCTGCAGACTTTTTCCTGTTTCCAAAGCTTAAGTACGAGAAAGAAAAAGAGATTTCATACGATTGACGAAATACAAGAAAAATCGCAGATGGAACTAAACAGCATTTCAGAAGAGGCGTTTTTCCGATGCTTCCAACAATGGAAACAACGGTGGAAAAAATGTATAGCTTGCCATGGGATGTACTTTGAAGGGGACAATGTTGAAAAACTTGTACGAATGTTAAATAAATTTATAAAAAATAAGTCTTGGAATTTTTTGATCAGACTATGTATGTCACAACTGTAAGAACAATGAACGTATCATCACTAATACGCGCAGAAGATAGTAGATCCGGTGCTCTTTCCAATGCATTTTGTCCCATCTGAATATCTCAATCTGGTCTCGAAACATGAGGTACCAAGTTTTAACAGAAGATGAATGGGGGTGTTAATATAGTACAGTTAAAGGAAAATTATTTCCTTTGTATATAGATTATTCGAATTTAAAAAAACATTTTACCCGCAAGAACAATAAATCTTTAATTTATCTAGGGTTGGGACTGAGTAACGGTCTAACTCGTCTTTTAACAGTATAAAAATGAATTTAATAAGGAAGATTGAATACAAGCGTAGAATGCAATCGAACCATTCCGTTCAATCGTCAGCCGAAGGCTCCCTGTTCTTCGTCGCGATGCGCTCGCTCTCGTGTCCTCGCATTTGTTTCGTCTCGCGTTTGTTCGCTTGGCCCTTTCAGGGCGCGTTCACGCGCTGCCCAGAGGCGCCTCGATTCCTACATTTATAATTATTACTATAGTAAGTGATGTTGTAAATTTATAAATTAATTCTTTCTTTTGCAATCATCACTGATATACAGAAAATAGTAATTTCTTAAAACAGAAAATGAAGTTATGTTTGTGGGTTTGTAAAAAATTATGGTGACTGCATCTGACCCACGTTAAATCACAACTATAAGGACGAGGAAATCATTATTGCTAATACATGCAAAGTTGTGTATAATTAAAATTGCATTACTTCATGAATTATAATCGTACAGTAATTCAATTACATTGTATTAATTTATTTTTTAATTCGTCATTCATCTTTTTCATTCAATTAAATTAAAATGTAATTGGTCTTTACAATTGAAATACAATTACGATGTACAATGTAATTTCGAATTAAGGGGAGTTTATCATTTATACGTGTCAAAAAATTGATTTTTTTAAACACATTTTTTAAAAGTGCAGAACCTTAAAAATTCTTTTCTAAAATGTTATGCTTAAATTCACTAAAATGAGAAATTTATGACGATTCCAGTGGAACGATGTTTCTGAGAAGCGGTGTCAATACAAAATTTTAATGATAAAAACTAAAACCTACAAGCCATTTGTTCTAAAATATTAACAAGCTATTCCGAAACCGAGATCATAACAGTTTTCTAACTTTGACTCCGAACCATCGTATTACATCGAATTCCAATTATATTGCATGTCAAATACATTGAAGTTTAATTACAATGTAATCTAATTACACTAATGATTAGCGTAATTAGCAATTCAGTTAATTGAATGGTTGGAATTATGTAATGCTACTACAATATAATTCAATTACTATATAATTAAAATACAATATAATTCAATTACGTCATTCCATTATGACGTATTTCAATTAGTACCACTGTGGTATATACCGATCTCGACTTACGGAGAGGACCATTGTCATGATTCAATATAATTCCACTAAGTACTTTACTCTTTAATGCGGTTCAATTCTTCCGTATAAGTATTTGATTACCGAATTCCTTGAAAACCATGAAAAAGGATCGTTCCCATCACTAGCAGTCCCACTTCCAGCGGCGTCAGTGGAGTGCCAAAGGTTAAAACAGAATCACTTCAACATCTTTCCAAAATAGTATATGCGGTAGACCATGAAGCGTGATGTTGAAGGAGAGCTTTAGGATGATTGAACCAAATTTTGTTGTCTACCCATTTTTTCCAGAGTTATCAAGGTTACCTTCAATTTATTATAGGTAAACCTACAATTTTTTACACCCATCTTTTATGGGATACCGAGACGAATTCGGCAAGCATCGTAACAAATATTTTTTTCTGAATTTAAAAAGACTGAAGTGAACTCTGAGTTGGAAGAATTTTGCAAGATTCTATTAAAGACAAATAGCAAGACTCACTGTCGTCCACTTTCCAGAGCTGTTGATACATTAGTATTAATCATTATTGACTCTCAGGTGCTGTTTGTAAAGATTTTGTTCTGTACCGTGGAACACATTTATGATATCTGGCGTGAACTGTGGGAGTCTTTTGCGATCTGCTTATACGTGTACTGCGTTCCAGAATGATTTACAGTACCGACGAAAAGATTGAGATGCTCTCGGTCTACGGAGAGTGTGAGCGTAATTCCGTGTTGGCTCAGCAATTAAATGCTGCACGATTTCCTAATTTTGCGTAGGATATATTTTTAATGTTTCTTTGGCTTAGATGAAGAAGAAATACTTTTTATGGTGCTATCTCAATTCGTCTCAGTAGCTCATAAAAGATGGGTGTAAAAAAAACTGTAGGTTTCACCTATAAAAAACTGATTGTGACCTAGCTAACTCTGAAAATCATTTCAAATCTCCGTGGTCTAACATGTAGATATAACAAATTTATTATTTCTAATTACCTCATAAATTTACTCGATTACATTCTTTTACATTGACTAAGGATCACCACAAAGAACACTCTGCGCATAAACCAAGGTGTAATAAAACGGCCACCAATAAATTACATTACAACTATTAAAAAGAGATTTCGCAAGATATTTATTAACCCTTTCGTACCGACCATGATTATTTTCGTCTCGATAGTAAAGCATGATTCCACTGTGGTGAATAGTGGACAGTGAATGAACAGGACCCTATGGACCGGGTCGGTGTGTAACAAATCAAAAACCGCGGAAAGAAAAATTTTGAAAAACGTCCAAATACGTCCGACCGCGATTTCCTCGCATCAGGAGGTCGATAAATAACGGAGATCAAACAGCGATCCGCGATGGTTACGCGGCAAACAGTGTGCGCGAGGCCACGCGCGCAACCATTCATCTGTTTGAGCTGGTAACTGCGTCTCATAAAATAGGCACGAGTCATGGTCGCGCGTTACTTTGCCTCTGAAACTTTCATCTGGTGTCCATGCAGCGGCAACCAAAATTGAGAAAAAGCAGGGAAAAATATGGAGGTTAAAAATTGTTAAATCGAGGAGACCTGCCACGTGAAACCGTTCCTTTTTTCAAGGTAACGCGCACGAATGAACAGAGAAGTGGTAAATCGAGGCTTTAAACAACGTTCGCGGCAGTGGGATAGGCCAGTCATTTACGTGGATTAAAAGCGGCCGCGAGGGAGCCGTCCAACACCCTCGGGGATGCGGGAGAGGGATGGTTTTGGGGCTTTGGCCACAATCCGGTCACACGCCTGACCAATTCCTACGCCCTCTTCTCTCGCGGACTTGTTCGCAGAAAACGGGATAGGGCCCACCATACAGATTACTCGTTGCTTCGATCCGCGTTGTAACGCAGCTGACAGAAGTCAATGGGATCGCGCGAAAATTCCTTATCGTGATGTGAAAATCGTGGATTTGTAGATGAAAGATGGAGATTGTTACGTAGAGATAACCATAATAAACCAGACTGGCTAGTGAAGGATTTTTCAGCCCATGCGCAACAGCAGCGCTGATAGATACATGAAAATTGGACATAAGCTTTACTTTCTTTTGCTGTCATCTGCAAGTTCCCGCGCTTATGTGCGTTACCTTCGCCGCGTGTAGATGCGCTTAACGATGGGCATAGTTATATAACATTTATACTTTAATTATACAGTTCTAGTGTGTAGCTTACTGTTAAACAGAAATTATACAAATGGGTGGTATTCTTGTTTCAAGACTCTAACAAACAGTTATGGTATAACAATTAATATATTTAAGTAACAAATTTTGGTTATGAATAGATAGCGAATTTTGTGCATTTACGATACAGATGAATAAATGTAATTTAAAACAATAAAAACTGGAAAAATTTCTGAATGGAATAGGTCGATTATCCGAACTGTCGTACACGATGTAGGTGGTCCTTGTTAAATAGACACAAGGATATCGGAACAAAAATAAAGTTACAGTTATTTGTGCTTCCTGAGCAAGGGAAAGTGGTCCTTTGAGTAGTTGGTGAATAATAAATTAGTTGGCACACCACATGCAAACTGGCCAATGTCCGGAGGATTGAAAAATTCATCACAGACCGCAACTATTATGGATGACTAAAATTACTTTGACTCCCAGTAACCATTGAAAATGATCAAAATTTTTTTGGTTACCAGTAACCATTATCGATGACCGACATTTTTTCTGGTCGCCAGAAACTGCTAGAGATGTTGAAAGTAATATTTAGTAAAATTACACGCATTTCGAAAGAGGAAAACTACGTTATCGACCTAGAAAGAAACTACCCAGAATTATTGATCTGATTGATTGATGGATGGCGCTTATTATCACTGTCTCAGTGTAAATCGATCGGCTACATTGTAAAAAGTATTTCTCTGTTCAACCGGTCATCGATAATGGTTTCTGGTACCCGAAAAAGATTTTAATGAATTATATTGGTTAGTAGTAACCAAAACACTATTCATCATTTAAAACGGTTATGCGTAATCGCAATATTAGAAATTTATATTTTTTAGTCATTTTATTGTTTGAAAAATTTCTTCGCGATTTATTGATAACTGGCGTTCATTTAAATAAATATTCTCAATTTATTATTTTGTCCAAAAACGTTTCAAAATAACTGTTACTTAAGACTTCTGTAATAATGAGTTATATGTAGTGATAGACAAAATACACACACGTACAGAGTGGAAATTATAAAGCGTTACAGACGAATATCTACAAAAATATTGATTATACGCAAAAATGTTTCAGATGAAAGTTGTTCAATACCTAGGGGGACATCATGTGGTGGAACTTTCATTTTTCTCGGTGGACACTACAAGGTGAGGAGAAGGTTAACTTTCTTTTTACCAGGTTTCTGATCTTTATGGGAAATAAAAATTGTCTATCTGAATTACAACTAACTGCAGTGAAACAGAAAGTGATTTTTTTAAAATATGTTTAACAAGCTGAGAATTACACAACAGCATTTTAAATGATTTTAATGTCTTTGCAGTTTCAAATTACATTTACTCACTTTTCTCATAAATGCAAAAAAATCCGAGGAGTACTCATTACTTTTCTAAACTAACGAGCTTTCCTAAATCCTCTTATGTGACTGATTCAGTATGCAAGGTATCTGGAAACTGTATTTTTAATTCCCCATTGTACGAGTTGTTTTTACCCCTTCAATGCGGTCGATAACCCATTAAAGAAAATATGTACCGAGTAACTCGTTAAAAATAATGTCTAACATATGTTTTATCAACATCGTCTTGTATGTACAACCCTTGCAGCAACCCTTGCTATGTACCAATAATCTCAGCTACACTATATCAGCCCAATAGCATTCAATACCTAAATGGATGTACCATTAAATAGAAGTTCATGAACCACTATTCAGCTCTGAATATATCCGAAGAGAGAATGGGGGAAGAGAAAGAGAGTGTATAGAAAAGACATGAGCCGGCTGTCGGAAAAGAAGGGATGAGTAGTTGCTGCCGAGGCGAGGGAACAATAGCGGAAGAGTTGAAAGTCAGCAGAACAGTGGGCCAGCTTTCAGGTAGGCTAACTAGTATTCACGTGGAGCGTCCGACTCGCAGGAACAGGGACGAGGACAACGTTGGACCGAACGAACGAACGAACTAAGCAACGAAGGAACGAAGCTGCTCCCATCCTCCCGCCTACGCTGGCCATTCTGGCAGCCTTATCTGCCAAGGCACCCGAGCATCCCACCGTGCCGTTGCCCTATTATACGTGCAATGCCGGCCAGACGCAATTAAGTGGGTCTCGCACTACCACCAGATAGCATTCTCGTCGTGTTCCACGGGAAGGATCTCCGCTGGCTTCTAGAGGAACGTGCCAGGAGCAAGGACACGGCCGATATCCTTTACGGTTCGCCTACGTTTCTCCTATGCCCGTACTGCGCGGCCAGCTTCTCTGTTCCTGACGTGTGAAGCGGATCCTGCTGTCTGGCCGAATGCGGCTACCGGGACCATCGTTACTACTCCCTGACCGGCGACTCTGGTCAGATTGATGCCACTGTAAATTCCTTGATTAGTTTGTCCACGCTTTGCATCCAATGTTGTTGTTTACTTTGCGTGCCATTCCTGTCTACCGACAAGATGTTTTGGGGGATCGTTTTTGGGGGAGCCGAGCTCCGATTGCTTGGGGTTTCAGTATACGCTGGTACGGTACGCTAGCTTAGGGGAACTTTCCTGGTATTAAGCACATGAGACTTTTTCAACTCTTCACGGATTACATCTGTGTGATGAACTAACTCATGAATATTTCATAATTTACCGTACAAGGTTTACATTTGATGCGATACGATAACCTGCATTATGATTCGTTTTCTAGAATTTCAAAATAGTTATTACTAGACTGCGGATCTGTATGCAAAATAAGAATGTTCTACTTCGATTGCAACAAATTGGAGTAAAATAGAAATTCATTCCTTTTCTCAATAGGTTGCACGGGTTGAAAAAAAGTATAAAGATGTTCTAAAATCCTTCTAACATTTCGCTGTTTTGTGTTCCTCCTACTCATTTTTTCCACAACATTTATAAATTTCGCAGTCCAGTTATTACAAATATACAGGCTGTCCCGTAACTGGTGGTACAACCGAGCAGGGAATGATTCTACATGAAAAACTGAGTCGAAAATATAGAATAAAATTTTTTGATACAATGCTTTGTTTTCGAGAAAAATGAGTTTGACAAATTGTCTAGTGCGCGTGCACTCGGATTAGTTGCGGCTCAACGGACTTTATTTTGAGTTACCTCAACCTTTTTTCGCAAAGGTTTTCGAGGTTTGTACACATCGAATAAATAGAAAGTCGAGGTTACAATGTTAGAATTACCTTTGAAGCACCACCGCACTACAGTTGCGAAGTAATACGTTTTTTAAGTGAAAATTATCTGTGCTGAATCGGTCGCGGTGGCAGAGTACCTTGGCCGCCACGATCTCCGGATTTGTTACCGTAGATTTTTATTTGTGAGGTCAGGTGAAATCGATTTTGTATCGTGGTGACATAACGAGCATCGAACAATTACAACAAAAAATTGTGATAGCGTTTGAACACTTAAAGCAACATAATAATTGCACATTACAAGAGGTTCGAAGGAATTTAATACGAAGAGCACAACTATGTCTATAACAACGTGGACAGCACTTCCAGCAATTTATGAATTAAACGAATACCTCAAAGGTAATTCTAACATTGTAACCTCGACCTTCGATTTATTCGATGTATACAAACCTCGAAAACCTTTGCGAAAAAAGGTTGAGGTAACTCAGAATAAAGTCCGTTGAGCCGCAAGTAAGCCGAGTGCACGCGCACTAGACAAATTTTCAAACTCATTTTTCTCGGAAACAAAGCCTTGTATCAAAAAATTTTATTCTATATTTTCGACTCAGTTTTTCATGTAAAATCATCCCCTGCTCGGTTGTACCACCAGTTACGGGACACCCTGTATAACCCACGTAAGTCCCTCGTGTCAATTTAACACATTATTCATGTAAAGGATGATGCTTCTCTGCCATTTGTGGCACAATTGATTCGAAACTTTGCGACTTTTATTTTTTTCAACATGAAATATATGTATTTAGTATTGTTTATACCAAAAAATGTGACAACATTTATTAAAAAAAAACCTTATGTGTCAATCTGACACACATAATTTCACGTTTTTCAAGTTCTTTGGCGGCTATCCATGGGTAGCTTTGAATATTAAAATTTAGCGTGAATTTGTGGAAGAGAATTAGAGGCGTGACTAATTCATTTCGTTCTTCTCTTCGACACGAGAAAGACAATCCTAAGAATGATAAGATCGAAATAAAGCGAGGTGGAACATGTACGAATAAAATCGAGAAATATGAATATGCTCAATGAAATAATTAGCGGACATAATCAATTATCGTTTTAATCCATTTGGTATTTTACCATCGTGTCGGTTTGACACAGGAGGGACACATTAAGTTGCGAAAATGACGGACGGATGAGCGTTAAGATGTCTAAATATGCAACATGGTAATAACTATAACGCAACATTATATATCATAGGTCGTTTAGAAAGAAAGCAACATTTGAACAACGTCCCTGAGCGGTAGAAGTAAGTGGACATGCCTAATACGAAAGTACCATATATTTTGAGGAATTAAAATATTTGCAGTGTTATTAATGGTATTAATTTAATAAGAATTATGCGGTGGGTATCGCTCAGTTACAGCCAATCAGAAGAGTCTCTGTGCATCCTTTAAAGCAGAATAACTTTTTTAAATGAGTTCAAATGATACGGGTTTTTTGAGATAGTTGAAGGATTAGTTCACTAGCTAATGTATACAATAATTTTACAAATAGTTGCATCTGGCCGAAATCGCGAATACAATACTGAAAATAGTTCATTACAATGTTTGTATCTGAGCTTTTAATGTCAGTTATATATTCGCTGAAAATTTCAATTTTTATTACAAAGTAAGATGAAAGAACTATAAAATCAATGTTAATTCGGTTGTTCCAAAAGTTTCGTTCGCAATGTGTATGTTTAATATTGTTAAATAATAAAAGCATACACAAACATATCATTAATTCGTTAACGTTTGATTATTTACTAAGCTTCACATAGCTACGAAATCTGCTCTCTTAAAAAACTAGGCTCAATTTGCATTCTGCACATGCATCTAAAACGAAACAAACTTATGGGATAACCTAATATTATTTCTCCACGATTCTTGCCAATTACAATTTTCTTAAAATTTCATTTTCACGTCACGCAGTAAACTAATCCTTCTGTTTTTGAAGAAACTGAAATCGTTTAGTTTACTTTTAAGAGAATTATTTTATGTCTATGTTCTCGAGAGAAAATAAGAAACGAAATACGAACTTTGATATCCGCGTGACCGACCACCGAGAGAGCTCAACAAGGACTGCCCCCGGAGACACGGGCCATTCACAGGCCCGCGCGACATAACTTGCGCCGATCGGTAAACCTCGATCGTGACCCTTTCAACCTTTACCGCTTTTGTGCCCCTAGGTTGTCACAGCTTTCCGCGCTGACTGACAAATCTCGGTCACGACCGTGCTTTCTTGAGGCACAATATCTTTGGCTACGTCTACTCATTTATCACTCACATTCTCTCTTTGCAGTCACACCCGCGTTCACAAGAAATCCATAACACAATTTATAGTATTGCAGATATACATTATACACATATAATATATAACACAACATGACGTGATATAATTACAGAACATAATTTACAATCAACGCAGAGAACTGTTGTAACGCGTAACTAATGTATCTACTATTGTTCGATGCGAATTTCGGGAGCGACGCGCGGATGACTGGTGTCCACTTAAAGTTGTAAATTTTAAGCCCGGTTGTAACGGACGCGTCAACTCCGAATTCACCGATTTACTACCCGCCAAATTAATTTTAGGTAGCCGATTCAATGATTACTTCGATGTATGAATTTTGTGAGATTTAGCGTTTCGTCCAGGCCTGTTAGAGGATTCGTCAGTAAGGCTAATCTAGCAGGCTCTGCCTTATATGCGTGGGAGTCCGAGACGATCAACTCCACTTGAAATCTATGAATCTCGATAAATTCGATTGTATGAGATTGTTGAATGAACTTGACTTCGACTTCGAGAGACTCGTTTGTCTCGCTCGAATGTGTCTTCTTTCGTTTTCGTTGATCTATACTTAGCGAAGGTTCGACTTCGACTGTCTGAGAGTCGCGTTCTTCGGGGGGACTCTTCGTTGTATCGTGAAGGCGATCCTCCATTTTTGGGCGTCAATACGATGACACCCATTGCCATGCAGAAGAGTGGTCATGTACTGATTGGTCCCTGCCGAAGTCTGCGTTCCCCAATCAGCGCATTCTTGATGACTTGTTGATTTGCCCTAAGCGAGCCTGCCCTGGAGAAAGCGTGGGACCGTGTCCGACACCCTCCGAGGACGACGCTAGGTAACTTGAGAACCGTACTTCTCGGTCGGGAATATCCTTCGTCAGTACTAGATTAATGACGCGTAACACTTAAGGAGGCGAAACAAATACGAAAGTCAGGCGATGGCTCGACTGGTCACCAAATGTGCATCGAGCGCCTAATCCTCGAAAGTGGCCTCAGAGCACGTAGGCGCCATAAATAAAGTCGAAAGAAAAGGCCCGTTGTACGGTTCCCTTGCGACGGAACAACTATAACTACGTCTAGGTTGCAGCGGGAACAGTCTACTTTCAAAAGAATTGTTTCATGATAAAGAGTGTACCTATGGAGACTTTTTGACCAAGTGTATGTATTTTAGAGAAGAAAACAATTAATTGTCAATTTTTCTTACAAAATGTCTGCTAACTAATGATACAGTCCACAAAGTATTGAATGTATTAGGTATGTAGATTAATTCCGAATATTTTTTTAAAGAATGAGCTTCTACTTACGAAAAAGGAATGAAAGAGATACTGTTCAAAGTATTCTCCAACGCGTTCTATAGCTTTGCGTCATTGGTCGGGTAGTTAATGGATTTCTGTTCATTAAAAATATTATGAAATAAAAATACCGTGAGAATCCACTCCGTAACTTTTAAAACCATTTTTTTCGGATTTTATGCATCTGCTTTCGAGCACTTTATTTGAATACTTTTTTTCAGCTGGGAAATAAAAAGTATGTAATGCCTGATGCTGTTTTGATAGCTTATTAAGTTACGGATAATTATGTTACAATTAGATAACGATACGGAAAACAAAACAATGAATAGACTTTTTCACTTGCTTCATCAAATTATGCTCGTTGAAGCTATAAGTAAATACGTTTAGTAGTTCAAGTATTTTTTCTTCAATTTAACGTTACAATTGTTTTTTACATTTTATGAAAATGGCGAATGCCACAGATATTGTTAAAGTGACACAGTTCGCCGTGAACGTTGAATTCTTGATTCGCAACGAGGAGGGTAATCATTCGACCGCGTCCGTGACTCAAGTAGTTGGAGGCTGACTATGCACGGGTCTGCACTACTTCAGCCCGTAACTGGAACACCAAACTATCTCGAGAGCCTGTTCAAGGATGTAGTAACTGCACAGCCCTTTAGCTTAGCACCAAGCAAAATATGAGATTCCTGCAAACTACTAGACTCATATTTACAGTTGATGAGCACATAATAATTCGAATAAACACTTCAAAACTTCCCTCATTATACCGCTAATTATGCGCAGTTATAACCAGTATCGCCGGCAAGCCAATTTAAATAAAATTAATATGTTATGTACTTTTTAGGGAAAACTAATGTGACCAACAGAACAATTTTTTAAAAATCAACATGTGAAGTAGTGTTTAAAAAAATTATAAAAACGTACAGGAAAATGACCGGATATTTGATTTAAAAAATTTATAAATAAATGGATTGTGATATTTCTCACAAGCGAACGAAATATTAATAACCTTGGGTCAATTTCATCTTCTACCTTCAATCCATCGGAATATAACAAATATTTCTCCATGTAATTTCAATTTAATTTTACACAGACATAAAAACTTGGTCATTTTCTTTTTACTTCAGCTTTCTATAATTTTCATCGAAAGAAACTGTTGTTAGACCCACGGTTCACTGAATGAGCGTTAAAAATTTTACATAAACGTCCATAGTATGCGTAATAGTTAAACGAACTTAGGCAAACTAATTAACCGGGCGAAGTCGCTGACCAGGTTAGTGAAATATTTTCTAATTAAATCGTAACTTCGTAGACAACAAGTTGTTCTTTTCCTCGGTCATTGAAGAGATTCATCAAGGAAACCTAATCGTTTTAGAAAATCTGGTTTTAACATTGTTTTTTTATTTATTGACATAGTACAGTGCCGGAAATAATGGGTTGGGGAAAAAGAAATCCATTATTTTTTCGCTGGATGGATGTAGGGATATATATCTCTTAAAGTATTGTTCAAACAAATTCAGACTTGTGCTCGTTGGAAAAGTGATATTCCGTACTAAACGAAATTCTTTTACCGTTTTTTGATTGGTCGATTCAGTTGTGAGTTATAGGGTGCAAAATATGGAAGTTAACAAAGAGAAAATTGGGTATATTTTACAATTTTGCTTTGATAAAGGTGAAAATGCAAGCCAGGCGGCTGAAATTGTAAATGGTGTTTATGGTCCCCTTATTGTCACAGCCAATTACCCGCAATTTTGGTTTCGTCGATACCGTTCCGATATTTTCGATGTTAAAGATGCACCTCACGCAGGTAGGCCTGTCGTCGAAAATGTCGATAAAATCATGGAAATGATCCAGTTAGACCGGCATGTTAGCAGTCGTAACATCGTCCAAGAGCTAAAGATCGACCACAAAACAGTTTTAAACCATCTACATAAAGTAGCGATTGACCAGAAGCCGCCAGAATTGACCAATAGGAGAGGTGTTGCGTTCCATCAGGACAACGCCAGGCCACACACGTCTATAGTGACTCGCTAGGAACTCCGGGAGCTTGGTTGGGAAGTTTTGATGCATCCACCTTATAGTCCGGATATGGCACCAAGCGATTACCATCTTTTTTTTATCTTTGAAAACTTCTTTAGTGATAAGAAATTGGCATCAAGGGAAGATTGTGAAAATCGCTTAGTCGAGTTTTTCGCCAATAGGGACCAGGGCTTCTATGAGAGAGGCATAATGAAGTTACCTTTAAAATGGCAACAAATTATAAAACAAAACGGTGCCTATTTGACCCAAATTGGACAATCCGGACAATGTTAAATAAAGTCTTGAAATAAACGTAAAAATAATGGATTTCTTTTTCCCCAACCTAATATATGTTGTTAGCGACCGCACGGTAGCGAACAGGATTTTTACCGGAATTCTGTCGCCGCTGGTTAATGTCGATATTGAAGTTCCTTGAAAACTGACGAACCGTAAAATACCAATTATCGACTATCAAATTTTACGACCGGGATAATATAATATTCCGGCGAGTACATTGCGCATTCGGTAGCAATAAACCTTGCCACTGGAAATTCGTCATTCGTCGACCGTTTAATGAGCTTATATTAATAAAATATTGCTACTGGAGGGTTCCGCTTGCTAACAATTTAGACAGCTATTACGTAAACGATGTTAATAACGATGCAACATCGGGGTGCATTATTAAGTTTGATATCCGCGTATTATCATATTATGTCACTAATCTCGACTTCCAATTATATTTAAACTCGTATCGTGCGCTGCAAATTGTTAAACTGTCAAACTTGTAAAACTGTTCAAATTTGCGAACTTATTCCTGTCCCCCAAAAATAAATTCAACTTCAGGAATGTACGCTAACAAGAAAAATATTATTTGTCAAAAATAACTGTTTATATAGGTTGTATTACGTTTAAATTCATTGACTTCGTAATGAGAACATGCTCGCTACCATGTCAGCCATATATGGGTGACAAAGTTATTTATCCAGATTTAAAAATAAATTTTTACGTCAATATTGTAGGATTTGATGGACGAATGAGTGCGTGTATGCGTGTATATGCGTGAATGCTATAGAATTCTACGAGCGAGACAGCGTGATTGAGAGACCATAAGCGAGAGAAAAACGGAGAGCGTGAGTGAGAAAGCATGAGCGAGAGAAAGACGGAGAGCGAAGAAACAAATGAAGCGGACGACCGCGGTGTAGATGCGTGCGAGAATGAGGAGCGTTAGTGGAATTATGAACGGATAAAGAACCACGCGAAACTATATTTTTAAAATATACTTTTTCTTTTGGTTTTCTTTTTATTATATCAGAAGTTTCTTATTTCACCCGATTCTAATCTCACAATATATTCATTGTACCAAATTTGATTAATATCACGAAAATGCAAGAAATTTGAAAGTCTACTCAGAATCATACATTCCACTTGTTCATCTTTCATTTCAATAAATAAATCACATTGATTTTATGAAATTTGTGAGGTTACTGAATTGGCAGTGAAAGTGTCAAAGAAGTTAAATATTGAATTAGACTGTCAAAATTTATATTTAACAACGTAAACTAAGGTTTAACTGCGTTTTGGAGAACTCTTTTTTTCAAGTTTTTTTATACAATCTTATAAATTTCGACGAGAAAACACAGAAAATGAAAATCTTAATGCGCGGAATTCATTAATTAAAAAGTTATATGCGTATAAGCCTTTTTGACAGGTTACAGCGCCGCCATATTGATATATTTGTTAGGTAATACACACAAAATAGACTAAATACTTCCGAACAAATCCATTAGATGCAGCACAATCACGTACGTAATACATAATAACACATTTACTAAATCAAAATGCGAAACATTATACCATGGTCGGGCCGGCCTTCTCCGCTCCCACAACGACCTAACCCCAAACCATCTTGGACTGTACCTTCTTTTTGAAATCCTGTATGTGATTTTGTATATTTTAATTACTGGACACCGAAAACGAATGATTCCATGACTATTGTAATGAATTTTCATTTCGCACCGATGAGTACGACATTATTTAAGTTTCCGCAACAATTCACAATCCTGACCCCAAGTAATTGCGTCTTCTTTACTACGTGGCATGTCTCTAAAGTTAAAATTTTTAATACTTGAACTAGCCATTTTAAAATCAACAATAAACTTATTAATAATTAATTTGTGAAAAACACTTGAAATTGCTTATGTTTACAAAGTATGTGTAACCACTGAATTGCTATCTAGCGCATACGCTCAGTACTGTTTAGCCGATCCCGCAAATATACCATAACACATGCGCTGAACACTCACGATCTATCCAGCGCATGCGCTGAACAGACCTACCTACCTCACCACTCTACGAATATTCAATATGGCGACGCTCTAACCTGTCAAAAACGCTTAAAACTGCTCATTTTTACACGCGTATAACTTATAAACCAGTGATTCCTAACAACCATACACACATTTTCGGAATGTCTTCATCGATATTTACAGGATCACATAAAAAAAAGTTCAAAAAAGTTAAGAACACTGAGTTCTCCAAAACGCAGTCGAGCCTAAACTAAAAATATATTTAAATTTACCAATAAAGACATCGGGTACACAGGTAATTTCATTGAGAGTGAATCTTTGTAAAGGGATTAAAGTCATTCTTCTAACATTCCAGCAATAGTTATATAAATAATGTAAACTTATCTTTGTCATGGTATGAAACATCTATAGAAAGATCCGAACAATAAGGCCCAAAGGTTCTCGTTTATATGTATAGCCGACAGGAAGCTTCTCAGTCGATTCCTTTGAAACGATATTATTATTAAACGTTCCGCCAGCGTTTATCGAGAACAACGGAGCAGAGCAGCGTTGAAATTAAGTCGAAAAAGAGAGACCGTTGTTTGAGTTACTGATCGTACTGCGTAATTGCGAATTCTTCCGTGAATATTAGCTACCGTCGAAACAATAAAAGTACATTGATACGCCAATTGGAAAAGGCAAGGCAAAAGTAGACGGAACAATGGAATTGAATTTCTGTAAATTCTATATCTTCTTTGCTCGGAGAAGTAATTTCGATGGCGAAAGTAACAAACGTTCAACTGAGAGAAATAACGAGAAGCTCGCGTTATTAAGTTTAAAAATATGCTGTACTATGAATCCAGGTTATTTCAGTGTACTTGGTGCATATGAAGTGCACTCTACATCAGATTTCCGTGTTAAGCTACTCGAGATCTCAGTATTTCTATCTCGGCTCGATGGACGACAATGAAATCATCGCATCGTGGTTAGTCATCGTCGTCCATATCGACGAATAATTTGATGCTTGCCTGAATGGTATTACGTTTCCTGCGGTCCTTGCGAACGGAGAGTACTTGTCACTTGTCACAATAGAGCGATGGAACATTTTGTAATTGATACTTAGATGAAAAGGTATTTACATTGAATAAACTCTTTTATTATTACTTAGAATCGCAAAATTATTGGTAGTCATCTGTTGCCCTCAACTCTTTAAAAATAGATTTCATAAACAAAACATACATGAACTATATGAAGATACTAAACAATGTAAAAGTTTTTCCTTAAATTCGTACTTCATGTCAAATTTAATAGAGCCTTTGATATTGTGAACAAATTTTTATTTTATTCTTGTCTTCACAAATTGACCTATAAAACAAGTAAGTAAGACTTAGCTTATCAAAGGTTGCGTTACAAAAAAAATTCCAGAGAGTTCTGTGAATAAATCTACTATGTTAGCTTTGAAACTAAAAATGGAAAATATGTTAAGGAAAAAACACTTCTATCTGGTTTTAACACCTAGAATGGTATAGTTAATAAACTTCAAATAAGAATCATAATAATTTGATGCTTTCAAACAATGTTGATTATAAAGTAATTCTAAATCACACCGTTTTATTATATTCACTTATAAATGGTTAATTTATCCACAATTGTTAAAATGCGGATATTTATGCAATATATTACTAGCTTATACATTTCTTCAATAGTCCAGTAGTCTAAACGTTAAACTACATTTAAAAAGGTTTTAATAAAATTTTGACATACCAAATTTCTTTAAGGAATAAAAGAATAAAAGCAAGAGATAAAATAAATCACGGAATACTTTCCTTTCCGAAAAAGTAATAATATGAAATTTCATTTTAGTTAAGAGGCTATTTAGTAGAATAAAAATTTAAGTATTTAGTTTCTGTAATACATTAATATATTCACTTCATTATACACCTCATTTATTCGAACATATTTCATCATTAGTCTGCAGATTTTATGCATTTATAACAAAACTTTACTGGTGCAATTTTAAACAGTAAAAAGATTAAAAGAATTTAAAAACATTTATATGTTATTGTTACGACGATATGGAATAGTGACATTAATGAAGTTGCTTCCCACCTGCGGTGTGCTGAAGATATCACAAAGAAGCCGTTCGATCGGTGGAAGTCGACCGCCGCACAGTGGGTATTTGGCCGAAAAACGGGAATAAATTATTGTAGCGTTATTTATGGGTTTGGGGTCATAAAATAGTAGGTTGTTGGGTTCATCTTGACGTCAGCTATGACATTATGAAATAAAAAATGTATTTTAACATTTAAAAAATCAAAATGATTTTCATTTTTTGTCGAAAAGAAATTTTTTTCAAAATTTTAAATATATAATTCTGTACATGTTTAAATACTGTTCAACTTTTATTCGAAACATTTTGTCATCAGATTATCCAAAACTCTTGAAAAATCGTAATAATGGGGTGCTTCCACTGGTAAGATGAAAAAAATTATTTTTGCGTTGAAATGGTGTAATTTATTATTTTAATACTAAATATGTAGATCGCGTAACATTTTAATATGTAAATATATATTTCAAGAAATTTTTAAATCCTTACTATTAATTTTCTTCAAGAAACACATCCGAAGTTTCTTTTTCAGACGATGATTTCTCCTATTCAGTTTCATCTGCTTGAGGTGTATGCTCAATAGGAAGAAGTAAATCCTGAGATTCTTTTAAGAATGGAAGTGTTTTTTTTCTTCGACTTGGTCGCATGCTTGATAAGAGAGGGTCAGAAGTAAAATGAAATCTGATGACGTCCGTATTACAAACTGTTCTTGAGCATTTTCTTGTGTACCCATCCCGGTACAATCGAAAATGCTTATTGCGTGCTTCTGCGGCTTCTTCGGATAGTAGTCCAATCAGCAAAATAGCATTTTAAATGACTTCTGGTCCATGAATTAATATTTTATGGACTGTAGGCGTCATAGGATGCCATGAATATACGCTGCGGCTTTCGATGCTCATTTCTGCTTAAATTAGTCATAACTCTTCAATCCGGGAAAATCCGGAAACAATTCTTTTTGGACTATGATCACAAACCTGTACCCAATGTAATGGTACAAGAAATAGTGCTCAATTTAGCTCAATAGTATAACAAAATCGTCAATAAAGTTTTGTAATCGTAAAAAGACTTACAGAATAATTGGTAATGTTCAAATATTAATAACTATGCTAATTTAGATGATAAAAAAATGAAATCTGTGCGAAAGTGCTCTGTACACCTACCTGAAAAACTTTTGTGATACTAGAATTTACACAATTTTCCTTAAGACACTTGAAAATCGCCAATGAACGGACGCTGTTTTAGAGCCTGTTTAAGAACGCCAAGCGCGCCTTACAATCTCTTGACTTTCGATAAAGTTTACTACTTTACGGGTGTACAAAAAACAATATTGAAGCCTTATTCTTCAGACCTTTAACTACGACAGACAACAAAAATTTTACGGCATACGCAAAAATTTAGAAATACCCGACTGTGCGCTGCTTCGATGTTGTGATCCTCGGTCAACAGATAGTTGGTCACGAGAAGATGGCAGACAGATCAATTCGAGATGTCAGAGACAGAGGACGTAAAACGATCTGCATACATTGTTTTTTGTGTACATTAATGTGTACAGAAAGGATGAAGTAGACTTATAATAACAAGAACGACAATTACATTGGGAGAGAGAAAAAAAAATCTGCCATAAATCAAAGACTGTTAATTGATCGCTATTGTGAATAAATAGTAGTGTACAGTGTTTTTTATTTATTAATAAAATTATGTTCACCAGCGAGGCGGAGTCGGAGCCTCCGCAACATTATATTCATCTTACTAAAATTACTGAACAAAAAATAACCTCTTATATAGTTCCAGTCTTGTGCAATTAATAAAGAAAATTTTTATTTTACATAAAGATTCGAAGTCTATTTATCATTGTATGGAACATATAATATGCAGAATAGAAAGAAAACTTGCAAACAGGAGAAAATATGATGCTTTTCTTATAAATATGAAACATACTTTTCTTCTAACGTTATAATAAAATCAATTAATATTGATATTGGTGGATAAATATGCTTGTTCTGAATAATTTCTTTTTATTTGGTGTAAATGGTAAGATGTGGCCACAAAGACTCTCAGGACCATATTAAATGCGGCTCACATGAGGGTTAAAATGTACCGATTCATTTGTGCACCTAATAATGTATCCTTATACGAAGCTCTAGTAAAATTATAATAATTCGAAAGATCTAAAATCTTTTTCCAGAAGAACATACATAATCGTCGAAATTTTGCTGCAGGGAAGGGTAAACTTTAGTTTAGCGAATTTGCGGATTCGCCGAATGCATGGACGCGTAAAATCCGTCAACTTATTAGCACTGGCTTCCTCACTGGCCCCACGAAGCCCTGCTTCGTAAACACCAGCCATCCGGCCCGGCCGCATTGACTACCAAATAGGAAGAACAGAATCGGCGCGCTAACAACGCCGAATTCCGTGCAACGTGCGACTGCACATCGATTTCGCGGCCTGAGAGCCAATATTCAATCCAAGTGCAGGTATCCCAGAGCGTTCGATAAACACAGGCATGTCTGTAGCTTGACTGCAGCCAGTAGATCCTTTCATCGGCTCAGGTTACGGGCACAATTGAGACGACGCGTATAATGTGGGGCTTGCAACATCAAAGTGTTGAATACGAGTTAATTGCGCCGTGACTATTCAGCGTAGCGTGAGGGACTGAACAGTGACACTGAGAATGCGTGCACCATGCGCTCCGCCAGTTTCCCCCATATGCCGTGCCGTGTTGCCGGAACTTTGTTCATGTGGATCGTCGATTTTCAGCTTTGATTTTAATGCGAGTAGTTTCACCTTTTTACGTGCTCGTGCATAACAACCCCGTCACAGTCGGTGAAAGTATGCTTCAAATGGAGGACGAGTCAAAATAGGCGTTTCCATTTTAAACGTAATAATTACGCACGGGAACTAGGGTGGTTCTCACCTACATTGTGAGACTTGGTGAGAAAATGATGTGTGCAATAGAAAGCAATCGGATAACGAGAACCCGTGCCGCGTTAAAGTTTTAAAATTTTAATGCTTTCATGCAATTCTCAATCATAATTGTATTTCGGTATTTTGGAAAGATCACTAAACGTTTTTGGCTAAAAGACAACGCCTTACATGAATAATGACGAGATTTGTGTACTATATTCAAATTACATAAAAAATCTTTATATTTGATATTTCCCCCTTTGCCAGATTCTGCATTATACACTGAATTTAATGGTAAATCAAATTTAAAGATTTTGTATGTTTTTTGCAAGTAAATCTCTCAGTTGATGACAACAATTATGTAGTTTACTTATTATGTAGTTTCTTAAACCCTACAACTTCTGTACGCAAAATTTTCTCGTATTGTTTTAAATAACCAAGATAGTGGACAGAGTTTGTGAGAAACACTGTACATATAGTGCCATTTTATAGGTTAAGTTCTGTGATATTTTAACAGATGGTATTATCTGTTTTTATTAATAAAGCATGTGCATATATAATTCCCTTAGTTTTGTTTGCAAAAAAACACGTACGTACAGCTATCCTCGAGGAATATAAAAATAACCTGTTGGGTGCGAAGTTAAAATGGTGCAAAGCGCCTGTGAGCGCATTTTCTGCAAATCCGCTTTAGAGATAAAAAACGTGAAAAACTTTAGTGTTTCCATCTACGATGATAAATACGTGTAATAATATAAATATTGTTAAACTTAAAAAATCGGATTATCGTATTAGAACAATCATTACCGCCATGTAAACTTATGAATAAAAAACGAATTATTTCCAGAGATTTACAGATTTCAAACTTTATAAGAATTATATAATATTCTTATACTCTAAATGACACAAAAACAGTTTCAAACTTCAAGAGTCAATATTATACTGTGGCTCTTCATCCAATTTCCAATTTCCAAAGCAGATGACAAATCAAAATTTCAGTCTGTCTTTAATTATTATAATCAGCTGAAACTAACACGTTGATATTTTTAAATGCTTTCAATCTGTTCACTGCTTTAAATTGCACTTATTCATCTTTCTCATAAATGCATAAAATCCACAGTCTAGTTTTAATATTCGAATATTTCATTATCAAAAAGTTCGGCAATCAGAACAGCCGTTTCGTAGCAATATTTATACAGAATGTGAAAATTCATAAATATACTTTTCCTCGAATTTTTCATATCCTAACTATAACAATTTAGTATGAAGCATTAGCATTCGAGCCACAAAGACAATTAAATGAAAACATATAGTTCTAGCTATTAAAATTAATATACAACGATAGAAGGCATGCTATACGTAACATTTTTTACGGAAAAGTTTCGTTCGTCGCCATGGACGAGCTATCCCGCGATACAATATCGTTCGTACAACGCCACGGACTAGATATCCCGCGTATTTGATTATTGGGTTGTTTTAAGGGCTTTTCAATTCCTAGAATCCGAATCTGGTATTACTCTTTTGTAAATATAAAAAACTATCCCTATAAATCTACCATTAAAAGGTGGTTTACTCTTTAAAATCGAAAATTGTCTAATTGATTTAAAACATAATTTTAAGCAAATAATGCTGCATAACCATAACCACGAAGATGTATAATTAAATAGTTATTGTTAATGAAAGCAATGAAAGTTTATGTTTTAGAATTCTTGGTGAGAGTAATTATAGACAATGGAGCTCTAAAAGATCATCATACAAAATTTTGTTTATTTTTATGTATTTTTACACATTCACATAGTTTATTAACAATTGTTTAATTATTAAATAAAAAACCTTCTGATTACAGGTTTTATGATATGTACAAATAAATGTTTTTAACAAAAAGATTTAGTTTGTTACTTAATAATTATAGTTTACAAAGCTTAGTTGAAAAACAAATTAAAACAACTTATAAACAATATTTATGCAGAAAGTATTCATAAATATTTGCAAAATGAAAACAATAGAATCCACTATTAAACATTCACTTAGTTCCTATTGTCCTCCTCGTAATTTCATGTACTTACTATGAAACATTTTTATTAAACAAAAAAATGTCTCACGGTTATAGACGCGGGCTGAGGAAGCTAAATTTTAATTTAATCGTAACAGTAGTGTTTACAGAAATCGACATAGAAAGAAATTGGATGTACCAATTTGTTCTAAAATGGTTGTAGCATTTTTTCAAGTAAGCTCAATTTAAGAGATATTCTCATAAAAAAAACGGACAAATACCAGTGTTAGACGAATTCATTATTCATTTAAGATGAAACTTGCTTAGAAAAAAATATACGGTATTCTCACTCGTGTCGTAACATGGACCTATGTATGTCACGTGATCAAGGACCCCGACCTTTTGATTAGGTTTCTTTTTTTGGTTAGATGTTTGATTAGATTGAGGAGCGGTTAATTATACGAAATATTCAAATATATCAAACGTCTTATAATTTTGTCCGATACTGTCACTTTGGTAAACATAAACGGTTCCTAATATTTGAAAAAGTTGTTCGTACCAAAACCGCATAAAACTATAAAGCCCAATAATTGCGGTCAAAAAATTAAAAGCACACTTCCAAAATACACACCAACATCAAGTTCTCAAAACAAATTTGTCGGCAAGATCGCGAACCAGTATATTGTATCCCGGCGAACCAAACTTCCCCGCAAACTGGAATCTCGACCCCAAACACAGTCAATCAGCAGGGCCAAAAGCGTCCGAGAGCAGCGTCAAAGAATTCGCCGGCGAGCGGAGAAAATTCAACACGTTTGAAAAAAAGAAGCCATGGAATCGGAGCTCGCGGTGCTCTCGAGCAGAAAAAGAGAACTGACGCGGGGGTAGAACGAGGGCTGGCTGTAACTGCAGCCGAACCAGAATAAAATTCCAACCCCGGAGACCTTTAATCCCATCCACGGCAGCTGGGTCGAAGATAGTCGGAGAGATAGAAATAGCGCTCTCGCTCGCTCGGATGCGCATCACTCCGCCCCGGGAAATTAAAATTCCACGATGCGCTCGCGCCAACGGCCGTGTAAATGTGCTTTAATAATAATGTAAACGCGTAACGAATGGGAGTTAACGCGCGGTCACTTTACCGTGAAACGAGGCGACGCGGCATTTCCAACGTCGGGGCGACGGTGGTCGTCAGAGCAGCGGTACACGGGAATAGCAGGATGAAAACGGCGGTTGTCGGCTGGTGCGTGGGCGAAAAGGGAGTTCCAGGTGGGGGCGGTAAGCGAGGGCCGAGGAACGAGGGTAGAAGGTAGTCGCGGACACGTGGACACTGAAAATCTGCCCCACCCACAGAATTCCAGCTGCGTTTCACCCTTCGCGTCTGTCCACGTACAAACGTACAAACCCGCGTCGGCCAGGGTAATACGCATAATTGCATAAAATTACAGGGGAGGGGAGCCAAATTATCGGCCCGGGCTGGTTTAAACGAGGGCCGATTACGTCGCGACCTTCCTCACCTCGTGAAGTACGCTCGAATCGTTCCGAGGGCCGAGCCACCGAATAACGCGGCGAGGAGTTCTTGTTTGCTGCGCACGTACCTCCGACGTATCATCGGACCGATCGGGCTGTCGAGGGCTGGCAGACCGTGTATGGGGCGATTGATACGAGCCGAAGAGTTTTTGGAGGTCGTTAGGGAACGATTATGTGAACGAGAGCGGCAGCTGGGGTTCTTCGGTACGCCGCGCCGGCTGGCTTGGGTTGGTTTGGGTCTGGATTGCTTCGCGAAGGAAATGAGGACACCTTATTTATGTGGTGCGAGCTTGAATAATCTAAAGAATCTAACTAGCTGCAAGCTGAATCTTCCTTATCATTTCCACTGCGAATCTGTTTCAATTTTGTTCCCCTCTCTATTATTTTATAAATGGATCGTTTTAGAAGGGAACTTCAGTGAATATGATCATATTTCTTTCAAAATTTATATCACTCTAGCCCATCATCGAAAAAATACAAAAAAAGAATTTGTTTACATTTTTTGAACTTATAAAGTTAATCATCGAGGTTGAAAAAATTATTTCATAATAGTCTGGTTCTTCGGAGGCCGGTAATTTCTAAACAATTTCCAAACCAGCAAAATGATGACTTAGATATACCCCCTTTAATTTCAACGACGCCAAAAACTGATCGATTTGGCATGGAATGACCCGAAAGTAACTACATAGATTCAGTTAGACGGTGGTTCCATTTGATCAAGAAGTAGATTAAAGTCTCTGTTTTTTTTCATCTACCGCAGAAGAAGAGATTGACAGATAGCTAACTAGATTTACTATGTTGCTACTACTTTTATACAGGTTATCTTTTTCGATCAAGAAGTATATTAGAGATTTTTTAGATTGCCGCTCAAGCTTTTTCTATTCGCAACTTTAGGGTATGGTTAGCTATGCCTTGCTAAGAATGTGAGGTTGCGGATGCAAGGTTAACGTGTTTGATTATGAGTTTACTTGGGTTATCCGAATAGCTACTTTGCAGAACACACCTAAGTGTACAGTCTCGTATACAGGTACTACCACATTTATTATTGGGTATATGTCAGGTCTGGGTATGGTAGTCCCCTAACTCTACCCACCTGAACTATCTTTGCTATTTTAGGGGACTGGAAAGGATTGCAGTCACAGCGTTCCGTGGTTTCAAGGGGTAATTCTCTGACAATAGTTTAGTCGCGAAGCAAAGCGTATTAAGCCGCCTTTGTGTCAACAGGGTTTATTCATTTATGTAATAGTGGATTGTAACATGTGTTACGCGAGTTTCAAATACGTCTCAAATCCTGTTTCTCCGTGCGGAAAGCGTTCGATAGGATTGTTCTGGCTATGCTTCAATTTGCCCCATTAAGACTAGCGCATTCGCTGCCGATTCTTGCAGCTATCAATACATATCAGTATATGTTTCCTGACTCTCTGTGACGAGATTAAGGCTGTCTAGGATTACTCTGGATTTACACGCTAATCTGTTTACGATCGCTTTCTGGGAAAATGAACCCCGAGACTGAAGCTGTATAAAGAACTACAAACACAGGTGTTGCTGCGATCATCTACAAAAGATACAGTGGCGTGCCAAAGTATCCGGACACCTTTTAAAAACGAATAACTTTTTCAAAATTAGTTCAAACGGCTTGAGTTTTTTTGAGATGTTAGACGCATTAGTTTACACATGCGTGTAAATAATTTTTTCTGAAAATTTTTATCGGTCGGAATTGCGACGAAAATAGTAAAGGTCGCGATTTTTAACTTTTTAATCTGTGCTTGTAACAAAAATTTAAAAGGCGCGTTTTATAGGTCTAAGTAAGTTATGTACATGTACAAAGTTTCATCGAAATCGGTTAACGTCGTTATGAGTTACAAACATTTAAAGGTGATTACACAAGAACAAAATTCCCTGGAAAGACCGAAAATCTACGACTTTCACCCTTAAGCTCCCATCTTGCAATGTTCGTAGCTCATAGCAACATTAACCGACTTCGATGAAACTTTGCGCATGTATATACCCTATGGAGATCTACAAAAGGTATATTTTAAATTTTCATTACAGGCACTGATAAAAAAGTTAAAAATCATGACTTACTTTTTTCTTCACAATTTCAACCATTAGCAATTTGTATAAATAATTATTTACACGCTACCGAGTAAACTAATTTTTCTAACATCTTAAAAAAACTCAAGCCGTTTGAAGTAATTTTGAAAAAGTTATTCGTTTTTAAACGGTGTCCGGATACTTTTGCACGCCACTGTATATGATAAACGAATAGTGTACACGTATGTATAATCAATCATTTATGTTTTAATTTTGATTAAAATCTACCATTTATTATTGAAGTTTAGGAATCTCTCCAGAATGTTTATCAGTAGATTCCGAACTTTATGTATTTATGACAAAAATGAGCAGATGCAATTTAAAACAGTAGACTGATTAAAAGACTCTGAGGGTATTAATATATTATTTTCAATATATTGTTACGATCCGTAACATAATCTTTATATTTCGGCTTAGATCAAGGTGACGCTGTGGACGACAACGCGTAGTCGTTTTGGAAATCCTAATCGACCACAGCCGAGCCTGAGACATTCAAAATTATTTGCTGTTCCGTCGGCATGCTGCTGTTCGACAACGCGTAGCCGTTTCGGATTTATCCTAATCGAACACAGCATTGCCTTTGACGAAGTTAGAGTCCTTATTTTATCGCGAGAATGTAATTAAAAGTAACAAATACCCTTCTTGAAACCAACGCCGTCCCACACGACATTGCATATGTGTGTATATATATATATATATATATATATATATATATATATATATATATAGAGAGAGAGAGAGAGAGAGAGAGAGAGAGAGAGAGATATGCTTGGCAACGCGAAGTCGTTTCGGAAATCCTAGCCAGCATATCGAACGTTCTCGATAGTTCGAGAGAGCGAGTGTATACCTGCGACGTCCTTTGTATACACGGTATGAGAGCGAGAGAGTGAGCGAATGGATGAAAAGAGAAAACACGCCTAACCGTCCGAATGACACATATTCGAATCTAATTGGTTAAGACGCTAAGTGGGGAGCGAGACCAGGAACCGTGTCTGCTGAAACGAGCGCGAAGACGCGTCACTTATCGACGAATAATCGTGAGGTACGAGTCGTTAGGTCCGTGGAGCGTATAAAGCAGAGTTTCGTTCAAGTCGTTAGAATAGGTTTACCTTTCTCTCGGACGGGCGAAAAAGTCTTTGTTCTACGTTAAACATTTTAAACGCATTAAACTAAATTTGCCAATCAAGCTTAGCTTGGTTGTAGGTTAAGTTCAATTCAAGTCAACTGAATAAGTGAACCTCTTACTGATTAGTTAGATCTTATAGATTTTATTAGCATAGGCGCGAACAAGGTTCGGGAGCGAGTGTATTAATCACATTTTCCTATTCCTATAGAACCAGCCAGCATTTCAACATTAATATAAATTAAGGTGTGATTGAATTAAAGACTACACGTTGGGTGAGTTATCTCCCGTTACCATTTTAAGACCGTGATACTATTCGTATTCATATTTTATAATTGTGACGTGATACTGGTGATCGCCTCGGAACGCATGTATAATAACATGGCGGATCGCGTACCACGAGGCGACCGGTAACGCGTAGTCGTTTCGGAAAACCTCGCCGGCTTCGTCCTCGTGGCGACGCTCGCCTATCGATATCACACTGTCGGTTAAATTCATTGCTCATAATCATCAGAGCGTATTTGCGATCCGGATCGATCAGGTTGTTTCTCGTAGCGCTATTTCGTTTGAATGTATCTGTTGTACGACGTATGATATTTATGTGCGCTGGCCTCTATACAGCCGTGCGACGTTCTCTTAGAATCAAACTATTAATCGTTATTATTGCCGGATATCTAAATAGTAGTATTCAATACACGTATTATTTTTATTGTTGAGTTACATAGTTGAACGCCGACATTGTTTAATCGCGATAATAGTATTTCATTTGATAACGTCTGAAAACTTGTTATACGAATACTTCGACCATAGCATCTTAAATGTATCTGTGCCGCATACAAAGCGTTTGAAGAATAAATGTTAGTTATGGTCATAAATCAAGATAGCTCTCCACCCGTTAATAATTTCCATTCTAGTCCATAGTCATAATACTTAGACCTAATACTGGCCATCCATCGAACCCATAGATTTAGCAAATCCCGTCCGATCTTTCAACACCTTGCCCATCCGGAAGGTAGCAGATCGGAAGGGTTATATTTTTGGACCCTAATAAGATCCCGCGATCTCGGCTTTGAAGTTGCCTTTCATCCGAGAACACGCGTGGGCGTCACAATATTAAAATTAATAATGAAAGATATACGTTTTTATTTAGCGTCTCTATCCTAAAATTATTTCACGAACTTTTTGTTTTTCATAAAGATCTACAGTCTATTCATCAAACTGGTTTATATGTAGATTGTAGATTTTTATGTAGAATAAACATTTGTTGTCAATCGTAAACAATAAAATCTAGATGCAAATGTATTTCTCCTTTTAATAATACTAATAAGTCTTCTAATATATTTACAGTTCTATTTTTCACTCATCCATATTTGCTATGAATCTCTCAAATCCGCAATCTGAATTATTCGTAAATATCTATTTATTTTTTCGTACCGATAGACTATAGAATATATGTACATTTGTAAATGCCTTTTCTTTGTGAATATTGCTATGCAAATTTTTACTCAACTAGTACGTGTGATTTAAGGTTCACAAGTACCGTCGTTAAAATTTTTTATGTAATAATTGACTAGTCCCATCTGCTCGTCAATTACGACATTATTAAAATAATGACAGAATGTTAACTCTGGTTCAATTTTAATATCGCAGGTGGTATCATCAACGAGTCGCGAGGGCGCCAGATTTTTAGTGAAATTCTGGGAGCTCGTTAAGCGTATCGCGACGGGCAAATTTACAATAATTTCCTATTAATGAAATTACTCTACGTGCGCCGATTGTTTGTCCCCCTTGTTACGCAGAAATCCGCGTTCGAGTAATTGCAGAGAAAAGCAAGCAAACGAGACCAGCGTGAACTTTCAAATAACCATCGACCGTTCGCTAACCGGTCTTCCTGTTTGTTGCAAATAAATATTAACCATACGTATCGGACAATGGCGGTTTGGCCATGAAGTAAGTGGAAACGTCTCGTTAAACAACACATCACTGTACCTAACGCCGAACTAATTAATATTAATATTAAATTGACATTTTCCTGAATATATATTGGTTTTTTATGATCTTCTCAAATATATGGTTTTTCAAATAAACAAACCTGGAAATATTGTACTCATCGTTTGGAAAATATGTATATAGATTATTAATAGATAATCCATTTTTCATGATAATTGATTCTACCTAATATAAAATACATTTTGTAAGTTTATACATTATACACTTCTAATGTTTATACTGTTTTTTGTTTCACCTACTCATTTGTGACATCAATGTATAAAATTCGCATATATTAAATTATACTGTATGTATAATACAGTACCTCTATTTCATTGACATGTAAATTATAGATAAATATTTTTAATATCCATAAATACCCAGCACCTATCAATGGGCACGAATACATTTTAAAATAAATGACATAATGATAAGCCATGCATGAAGATATTGTCAATGAAATTTTTGCCCCACTATCGCATTATGAAATAGTTATTCACGTTCTAAGCAATTATGCATTCATCTTTGAAGGTCGTAGACAAGAAGTTTCGCTCCCTCGAGCACCGAATAACAATTTGCCTGCCGATGTCAGAGGATTTCCTCTAGTTTTAAGAATTAATATCGAATCTCTGACGACAATCTCGTTATGTTCTCGTAGGGTGGAGGACGGATTTTCAACGGAAGGAAATTCTCCATCGTTGAAAAGGTGGGGAAACACGATCGATTCTAAGGAGGAGAAAGAGAGAGAGTGACAGGAAGAGAGACGGAGACGAAAGGAAAGGGTGGAATAGGAGGGAAAAGTCGCGATATTGCCAATTTCGCTATCACGCTTTCATTTCGGCACCACGCCGCGCTAACATCGTGAGCATCGAATTTTCGCTTCACGCCCGCCACCCGGCCGGAAGGGGAAGGAAAAACGAATTTTCCCCGCTATCATCGTCTCTGCTTGCTGTACGCGTTCTCAAATGCGTTATGTTATGGTAACCGCGCGTAAGACGTTCCGCTGGATTTCCGGGCCGACGTATGCTCTACTCGCGTGATTTATGGAAAAACCCTGACCCGCTGGATAACGGATTTTCACGTGCTTGGGGAAACGTGGCTGCGAGGTACCGCCACGATCGACTATCCAGAGACTAACGTGATCTGTAAACCAGTCTGTAATATTGTTCGAAGTATTGCGTTTCAATAATTGACGTCGCTCGTGATAGTTCCTTTTGATCATATCATTCTTTTTATTTCATTTTCGTATTGTTATATGGACCGCTTGTTTGCTAAAGCGATTAACTTCACAATACAAAAACTCTGAACAATCGATGAAATAGTGAGTGTTCACCTTCAAGTTTACCATTCTATGGTGATACCTAATAATTATAGAAATTTATTTCAAAAGCGAATTGATTTGGCCTGTGAACGTCTTATACATAAGAGTTGGAGTTGGAGTAGGGGTTGTTTTAACCCCTTGTCGTACCCGCTAACTCCCGATTGCTCGGGCCATAATAAACAAGAAGGTCGGTTACGCGTCGAGCCATTTAGCTGTTTAGCCGTGTACTCGAACTTGGACAAAATGTATGTATATTTCGGCGCAAAGAAAGGAATTGTGAAATAATAAACACGTTTGGGCACAACTAATACTTTTAAGATGTCTGGGAAGTAATTATGATCAATTCATCGGTGCACAAAAATGATTTATAATTTGAAAGTGAATAATGTATCAGTAACAATTTGTAAATTAATACTTAATATAAATTAATAATGTTTTGAGAAAACTCGTAGAAAATTAGTAATCTTCGTGTTAGTGTTGTTTACGTTTGTCACGAATGAAGTACCACGAGCCAGGCTCGCGTTGTTCACGTTTGGTCTGAACGAAGTACCACGAGCCAGACTCGTGTTGTTTACGTTTGGTCTGAACGAAGTACCACGAGTCAGGTTCGTCCTTATTGTTTTTAGCCCAAATTTCTTACCACGAATCTCACTCGTTGTTGGGGGCCAGGAGGATAAGGATAAATGAACATTTTTTATAAAACCGAAGAAGGATTCTATTTCTAATTTATGATATTTCTGTATAGATCTTGATACATCTTATCATACCAATTTTTGTATTCTTAGGGATATCAATTCCTAAATGTAATAGTCTACATTTAATATACATATTATAAATATCTATAGGTATACTGTAACATACTTTAATATATTTAAGTTGATACAAATTCTATGTAGTACTTCGAAGGCACCTGCTGTAGGAGAGAGGCATAAAATATTTATTTAATTTGCTAAAAATTCTATTAAAATTAAAGCAATAAGGTATACATGATACTTACTCGGTTGCCTAAAATTCAAAGTACGTTATATCATATTTATAATTATTTGCATAAACTACTATATTACATGTGCTTTTAGTAATTAGTAAGTATCTTTATTTAAACAGAACTGTAAAGTTCTGTTATTTATTTCAAATTTTATGAATACTCTTTTATTAACAATTTTTTAATCTAAAACTTTGGAAGAGTAGCGTATTATGTTTTTAGTTATGTAAAGGATTAATCATGGACGTTTTGTAAATAGTAGGTAAATAGTGGTCATCCTCGAATAGAAATTCTTCCTTGCAGTCATAAATTTGCCCAGTGATTTAAACTTCGGAACATACCACAGAAGATAGTATCTTTCTCAGTACAAGCAGTTTGTGCTGCGAAGTTTGAAGTTTCTTCGTCAAACCGTTTATCATTGAAATAACGGGAACTTTGGCGAATTAATGAAAAATTCTGGTCGTATTACGTTAAAATTACAACGCACGATTCGAAAGCAAACAGAACAACCGAGAGGTGGGCACACACGTTGCGCGCAAATAATACATGGAATAATAAATATTTACGTGGCAAATAATTCGACGGTGTTGGGGCTATAATTAAGTAAAATTGGGACAAACGCAGGGAAGAGTATATTTTGCAAGCAAATGAGCAAACTGGAATATCCCGAACAAATGCGCTGTAGCATAATTTATAAGATAAACAGGCCTGTGTAAATTGCAAAATTGGAGACGCGTTCGTGTAAGTCTTAATATAATAAATAAACGGACGAACGGGCAAGCAGCCTGCAATTTTCAATGAACCTGCAAATACCTCGTACGCAACGAATACACGAATTAACGTTTCTCTGCAACTTTGTAACTCACATAACTTTTTGTACCTTGACTGATAAATAACTAACGCTCGGGCGGCGGTTAATTGAACTCTTGCTCCTTGGAAAATACAATTTTCTGCTAGACTAAATGAATTTAGTGTATCCTACATTACTCTTGCTTGCAAAAAAGTTTCTGCAGAGACAAGTTATTGTTCAATAGACGCCAATTTATTCCGGAAAGCTGTATTTAATGAACAATTCTCCGTGTTCGTAATTAAGTATAAACAAGGAAATGGAGAACACTAAAATCTATTTGTCTTCAATGTAAGAACCCATAATGCAACAATTAAGTGAAAAATAGATCAATGGGACTGTTGAGCAAAGTCCATTGGAACAAAAAAAGGAAAGGGTTTGGTTTCTCAGAAATTATAAGAAAAAAAGCAAATAGTAAGACAATTTCATGGAAATCATTAGAAAATAAAATAAAAGGAATGAATATTGCGAAATCTAATTAAAAAATAAACTAAAGGAGTTGCAGGTAATATTGAAAAGAAGTAGAGTGCTGAGATGATTTGACAATAATCACTAAAAAGAATTAACTGAAGGGGATGATTTTTTAGAAACTATTAGAACAGTTAGCTGAGAAAGTGATAACTAGGCAACAGATCTTTACGTAAGATAAAAATTTTCTACCTGAAGTGCAAATAAACTGGAGTCAAATAGAAGGTAACTTTTTTTTAATCCGTTTAATAGGTTGAAAATAATATAACTACATTTTTTTAAATTCTTCTAATATTTTTACAATCTTAGATTGCATGTATTCATTTTTGTAATAACCGCTGTCTAGTGTCAATACAAAATATTCAACAGAATTTGAATACTAAAATGGTAGTACAATAACTATTAGAAATAACAAAGTATAGGGGTGTTTTTACAAAATCTTTAGAGAAAATAAATTAAAATGGTAGTAGCACACAAGCTGTCACAAAAAGGACAGTAATAGGGTGGTTTTATAGGAGCGATCAGTAACACTCAAGTAAAGAGGTTCTTGAAGCCTTAAGAAAAAATAAACTAAAATGATGGTGCCACTGAAATTATTACAAAAAGAAAAATGAGAGGGTGGTCTTATAAGGACCATGAGTAAAACTAACGTAAACGCATAAACTATAATGATAGTATCTTAGAAATGATTACAAATAGAAGAATAATAGAAAGATTTCATAGAAACCAGTGTCAAAAGTTAACTGAAGCGATGATATTATAGAAACTAGTAGAAGAAAATAAAGTAAAAGAGACAATGCATCGTGAAAACGAATGAATAAATTATTTGAAACGAAACAGTAAAGGCCACGCTTTTCTTTTTCGAATAAAAATTTGAACACGGCCAGCGTTTTTTATTTTCCTGTCGAAGTTAAATGATTATTCTGCTAGGGCTCGTATAAAACAAGAGTCAAGGACATTACTAACTGATGAACCACCCCTAGTCAAGATAGAAGTCGCTCAAAGTAAGTTGTTCTTTAAAAAGCTCAATAAAAGGCTAGATCCAGTGAAAATCCATCCTCTATAATCGGGGTCGAAAGGAGAGTATTCAAAGAAGGGTGAACTCTCGATCGACGTCTTACCGATCAATCTGTCGGACATGACTTTCCAATCTCCTCGGCGCACCAGGGTTGCAAACGACAACGCAGATCGAGTGAAAACTCCGAAGAGGTGACCGTTGCCAGCGAAACCGAGGGCTCGGACCGAAATTAAAATTTGAAAGGATTATCAGATCAAACGTCAGATGCTGATTGTAGAACGCCTCGATGAGTCCGACGGATCGCGTGTTGATTGAATCCAGTAACTCATTAAGGGAGGCTAATTAATACGTGAAATCGTTTTGTTCGTGCTGCGAGTTTCTAGGTTATCCAATGATTGCACTGTCTCCAGCAGGTAATTCGATCTGTGCTACTTTTCAGAGGAATATTGGCTAATTATTAATTAGTTATATCGGAGACAGAATCTGATCTAATGTTATCATAAGATTGCGGGTCTTTATGCATTTATAATATTGACATATTTTAAAAATATAAGGAAACATTTATAGTAACAGCTATTAATAACATCTCTATTTTATTCTTAACATGAACTGCAAAATATGCATAAAGATCCGCGGTCTAGTAATCATAATCTATAAACTTCAAAATGTGACACTAACATTTTTAGACACAAAAGAAGGTCTCTAGGAATGACTTTCAAAGAGTTAATATCCACGATACATGTAAATCAATCTTTGTCGAAACTAATGTTACAGGAAATATCTTCCGTGTATTTCATTAAAACATTGATCTTATTCTTGTTAACATTTGCAACGGAATGAAACTGGATTATGTACCAACTCTTATAGCTGTATGCAAGATTTGTAAGATACATTTTTACGAAATTTTAATTAGAACAACACCCTGAAAACGAGTCTGTAGGTTTCTATATTTGGTGTAGAATGGCTGTTGATGGTAAAAGTTTAAGATATACTGACAATATACAGAGCGAGTCATCTAATGTTGCCACCTCAAATATCTTTGTTGTTTTTAAAGACACATCAAATGTCTGAAGGACAAAGTTGAATGATTCAGTGGGGCTCACATGATACCAAAAATATTTTTGTTTTTATGTTATTTTTTTTAGAGAAATCAAGGTCACCTTCATTTTTTTTAAATGGAACTGCCCTTTTTTAAATAGCTACAATGATAGTCTCTTTCATTCCGAATTCAGTGACTATAATTACTAAAGGTCATTCAAGGTCGCGGACAGAGATAACGTATAAGATTTAAAATATGAAAGCGGAATATGTTTATAACCAGTGACACTTGTAGTAAAAATGCTAAGGTCCTTCAATGCTATTGCCGATTGATCTGAGATTTATTTACTAATAGTATGTTTGCAAACACGATTCTGCTATGTCTTACTATGTCTTACGTCTTCACTTTCAGTACTCTCAATACCTTGTAGATATTCGTAAAAGTCAGCTTAGAAGGAGTGTTTCGCTTAGGATACCTTTGTTCATAAAGCAGTCGGGCTTGCACTGCATTTTGTCTACATTCACAGTAAACCGTTATCATGTCGCATCTTTCAATCATTGAGTAAGACATAGCGGAATCGCGTTTGAAAATATACTGTTAGTAAATAAGTCGCAGTGTAATCGGTTAGAGGATGTTTGAAAACAGTCAACAGCATTGAAGGACCTTGGTATGTTTACTACAAGTCTCACTGGTGATAAACATATTCTGCTTCCATATTTTAGTTTTATACGTTTTCTCTGTCCGCGACCTTGAATGACCTTGAGTAATTATAGTCACTGAATTTGTAATGAAAGGGACTATCATTGTAGGCGTTTAAAAAAGGGTAGTAACGATGTAAAAACTGAAGGTGACCTTGATATCTCTAAAAAAATCACATAAAAGCAAAAATATTTTTGGTATCATTTGAGTCCCACTGAACGATTCAACTTTGTCCTTCAGGTATTTGATGTATCTTTAAATACAACAAAGATATTTGAGGTGGCAACGTAAAGTGACTCACCCTATATATGCTCTTGCTTAACAATGACTAAATACTGTTGAGTATGTCAAATCTTTTTCTTGTAAAAACGTATATTAAAATACTACAATAGATATCTTGAAAATATTAAAAGGATATTATATGAAATATTTTGTTACAGAACATTGAAATGCATAAAATGAAATAAAAAATAAATGTTTTAAGCGACTACAATTTTAAAATAAATATAGAAAAGTGTACAACATAATCTATGCTATTGTAATAAATATTTGTAGCAAATAGTTGCTAACGGAGAGAGTGGCAAAATTATGTGGCTCAGCATGCGAGTAATTCTGTAGCAGGCATTAAGTTGCTCGGTCGTGTGTTAACACGGGCGATAGGTGATAAAGCCACAACGTTATTAAAATATGCGAAGTTCTGGAGCTCTGAACGAGCCGCGTCAGCCAAATTACAGATTCGAGTGATCGATATCGACTACAAGCCGCAGCGCGGTCGTCGATACTCGGCTACGAACTCTCGCCGTATCGAACCGCGTATTACAGTAACTCGATTTACCGAAAAGCTCAGTCAGAGTCTCTAGTCTGCATTTAACCTTCCATTGTGGGGCATTTGGCAAACGAAGTCAAGACGGGAAGCTGCCTCGAAATCCGTGATATTTGAATTTGTCGATTTACTTATGGAAATTGCGGCTCGGGTCTCAAGTGTAAAAGACTTTCGGAAATATTTACTATTAGATTCCAATCTCTGATCTAGATCAAAAGGATACTGCTTGACCGAGAGTAAACTCCGTAAAGGCTTTCGACTGGTGAGCTTCTTGAACTTATTAACCGAATAGTCTCGAAAGTGACAACAAACAAATTAATAAACTAATGACATTACAGTCTTTCTCAAGTAGAATTTCTGATCAAATTGTATGAAACGAATTTTCTACTTTTGGAGATCAATACCCCTGATAGTATCTCCATCGCTATCCATTCAATATAAACAATTATTTCGCATTTAGTGGAGTTATAAATTTTATTGCTTTGACAATGGCTTATGTTTTAATCTGTAAGTTTTTGAGAAATATTTCAGCGGAACAAAGAATTACTTCTTGCAATTAGTTCTGACTTTAATGTACTATTAAGAATGTTTAATATTGTATAAGTTTAACATTTTTCAGCATATAATGCATACGGGCTCGTAGCTGGATCCATTCGAACATGTTCCATCCATCCATCCATTTTTACATGTTTTTGAACGCAGTTCATTGAGATCAACTTTAATGTTCTTATTGGAGTTAATATAAATAACTTAAACTGGCTTCTAAAAAATGAGAATTTCTGTATCATATCATATCAACTCTGGGTCAAAATAGACCCAATTCTTACCATTCAAGAATTAAATGGAAAATACTGGACCAATCAACTTGAAATGTTAACCATACCTTAAAAAAGGGTAGGTTGTATAGATTTTCTTAATGTCAAAATATATCATTAAATAATAAAAATAATGTTTAGAACACATGATTTATTACGTCGATATAACTAATTGGAAATTCATTTGTTTTCGTATTATAAAACACAGATTGTAGAAAAGGTATTTTTAATAGTAGAATTAAAGTTCAATCTGACATAACTCTTCTGCGTTAATTAGCGTCAAGGTAAAACTTATTGCTAATTTTCTAAAACCCTTTAAAGTACATATCCAACCAGGTTTAAGCTTTAGAAACCTGCGGCTTTGGCACTGAAACCACTTTTCTCTAACTATAACCAATATTTGGAATGTCTGACTTTTATTTAAGGTCAATGGTATTTTCTTAAGGACAGTTTATACAGAGTGTCCCACGCAACTGAACCAGGCTGTACCTCCTAAATGGTTGGGAATAGAAGAATATGTTATAAGTAAAAGTTGAATGGTATCAGACGGTGCATAACATTCAACTAATTTTATGCACTTTTGTGCATCGGTTCATCAGAAAAATGCAACTGCACTTTTTTAAAAATGGAAACCTATGTTTTTTACTGCACCAATCGATGCAGTTTCTTATGCCCTACATAAAAGTACTAACATACTTATGCCCTAAACTTATTCGTTAGGAAGTTATCGTAGCTAAAAGTTACAAACATTGTAAATGAGCATCACGTGGCTGCTTCAGAAACACTTCCTGATAGACTGAAATATGTAATTCACAAATCTACAACAATGTTAGCTATAATAACGTCCTAACGAATAAGTTTAGGGCATAAGTATGTTAGTACATCTATGTAGAGCACGAGAAACTGCATCGACTGATGCAGCCAAAAATATAGGTTTCCATTTAAAAAGAAAGTGCAGTTGCACTTTTCTGATGCACCGATGCACAAAAGTACATGAAAATAGTTGCAAATTATACACCGTGTGATACCATTCAACTTTTACTTATAACATCTTCTTCTATTCCCAACCGTTTAGGAGGTACAGCCTGTTCCAGTTGCGTGGGACACCCTGTATATTTTTTAACGCATTATTTGATTGAGTCGAGTAGTTTTATTGCTATAGTACTCACAGCCTCCCCTAGAGATTGCAGGCCACGGAGTAAGACCGGCCATGCCAAAAGGGCAATGTATGCTTACATAACTGACAATACTTATGGGGACCCTTAACCCTTCCACTACGACAGAGTTTGACGTGAATCGCTCGTACCATACGACAGGAGTTGAATCGCGACATGCACTGAGAACGACAAATTTTTTTCTCAGCGTCCATTACTCAAAAAGTATACGGGATGTCTAAAATATGTTGTAAACCCTTGAAATGTGCGGTTCCTATGGTTATTTAAAGTTACCTTTTCATTTGCCAAAAATGGCTGCCTCGACTTTGTTAAGAAGTTGTTAACGAAAAACACGGACCAATGAGAGCGCGGCTACAGCATACCGATTCTGGCTCGGCCAATGGCAACGCCACGCTCAGCGGGACCTGTCGCCGTGCCGGAATCCGTTCGCTATAGTCGCGCTTTAATTGGTCCGTGTTTTTCGTTAATAACTCCTTAACAAAGTCGAGGTGAACATTTTTGCTAAGGAAAAAGTTACTTTAAATAACCTCAGGAACCGCCCATTTCAAGGATTTACAACATTTTTGATACAGTCTGCATTGAAATAATCAAAACACTGAAGTGCATTGCATTAAAGTGAGGTTTGCTGTAATTATTGTCGTTAATATTTGCCGGTCGCCTGTGGCGGTCTGTGATGGATTTTTCAATCTTGCAGACTTTGGCGCGTTTGCACGTGGTGTGCCGAATAACTTATTTGTCACTCTGATGACTAACTACTAGCGTGCTATAGGTCTGACTAGCAAAAGATGAAAAAGAGTGTCAAGAGTTCAAAATGTGTCTCTATATACACCCTGTGCCTCCCTTCTCCTTGTCGACTACAAGGGAAGGTTCGCTAAGGTGTACGTTTGGCAACGTACGTTGTCAATCTGTTAGCCAGCAACGGTATCCTTTGGAAAATTCTAGGCTTATGGAATATCTGTTTGCTATCAAATAACAACTACGGTCAAAAACATCCTTAACCCTTTCACACTAGACCTGTGTGTACGAGCGTCGCCTATAGACGACATCCGCGCGATGAACTGTGTGCACGTTCCGTTCAGCTCCGGCGGCTCGATGGCCCGTTCAGCGGTGTCACTCCGACGGAGCACACTGCCGTAGCGAAAGGGTTAAAGACAGCTATCCCCAAGCAGGCCATCAACCCAGGCAGTACCGGCGTTAACAGTGCCTTTAGTTTGAATCGAGTAGTATGAAGTGAGCGTCTGTAAGCGCCTCTCGCTGCAGCGGACCGAAGTAAGTTAAGCGCCTATAGTCACCAACGGTATTGTCCGCGCAACGAGAGTTGGGACAAAATTTCGTCAGTGCGGTGCAGGAGAAACTGCGAGTCCCCACTCTTGACGCAAGGCTGCGGATCCCACCACTGATCAATGGATCCCACTCTTACGCTTACGTTTTGGGGGGAACGGTCGACATAGGCGCTCAGCGTCACCACCATCTTACTTCATGGTCACCACATCTCCCTGTTACAGTCACACTCAATCCGTTCGTTTGCTGTCTTCGTCCAGCGATTCGGCCAATCGCGGAAGACGTGTAGCGTGTAGTGGGAGCATCACGTGGTAACCACAAGTTTCTCTGTGCCAACTCTCGTTGCGCGGGCTATACCCCACAACCAAATTTTAAAAATATCTTTGGGCGCCAACAGTACCGAAAGAGTTAACTGTGGAGCCTGGAGTACGTACCCGTTTTCCCATTGCTAAAGGGGGTACTGATGGTACTATTAGTTCATGACATATTTTAATTCAATAACTTATTAGTATGTTGACATTCAAATATTTTTCGAACAATAATTTTTTTAGATTCTCGTTATTGTAATGCAAATCGTTGTTAATTATAGGATGAACTATTTTGTTTCTCGAAATTTTCACTTCAAATTGGTAATTACCGACTTCAAAAAAACACGCAATACAAATGTTCGCTAGATTAAAGTAATGATATTGATACTATCATTTTTTCCTAGATTTGGACCAATGTGCCTGAGCATTCGCCTTTAAATCAGGAATGGATGACAATAAAAGGGAAATGATCGCATCAGGCGCCGCCGGTGCAACGGGAAGAGTTACGGTTCATTCTTCTTCCGTGTCTATTGAAATAATTAAAAGTTTAATACAGTTCCGGGGTAGTCGGGGAACGGCGCGGTGGGGTGAATGTCTGAATTGAACGAGCTCGCGTGACTGCCCGGTGTGTGCAGCCTCGCAGTTGACAAAAGTCCGTCGATTTAAACTCGGCTCGCCGGATTCCTCGGTGAGCAACTTTGAAAGGTTCGGCAAAGGAAATCTCCACTCTATTCAGGGGAACGTCACTCGACGGCAAACAGTCGATGCAAGCCGAAACTGGTGTCGCCAACAACTCGAGGACGCTCTCCAAACAATTCGCCTAGACAGAGGCGTAACTCCTCACGATCGATTAATCAATTCGTGAAAAGCGATCGATACTTTGCAGCGCGCGGCAACGCACACGGCTCCCGATTCGCGCGGGAACAGCTTCGAAATTTCACGAAAAGTTCCTTGCTCGAGAACTTAATGAAGCGATCACGAGGAACCTGCTCGGACCCCAATCCTCTCCAGTGTAAACTGTGAAACTTAACGAGATCTTCGTCTTCCGTTTGCGTTCTTCTGCCGTGAGCATTTTTTTTTCTCTTCGTTGGAACGACAATTGCCCCGAGTGGTCGCACTTTTTAAGCCGTGTTTACGGACAGCCTACGTTGCGCTCATTGTAATGAAATCTTTCTACCTAATATAAAAAAAAGAAGGAGGATCTGTTTGTTTACAGATTTGCGTGGAACAAATATACCGTGATATTAAGTGTGCGAACTTTCTGAATCGTTGGAAGCGCTTTCTGCAAATATTGATTGCCGGAAACTCAACTATCCAGATGTGTCTAGGTAATACGAGATTTTTTAATGTTGTTTTGATCATGGGAATATTTCCTGCCTGACATTGTTGAATTAATTAACTCTTGTTGTACTATTTCAAAAATACTGTGATAATACGATCACACTGAATTTGCATTAACAATCACAACGATATAGTACTATTTACACTATACAGTAGAACCTCGCTAGTGCCTGCATACTAGCAACTTCCTTCGCGAAACATTCAAGGTTCTGGAACTCGTGGTTAGGATTGCGGTGGCTACGTAGAAACAAAAGTAAATCGACATTACGAATCGCTATATGATGCTGTCGCGATGAAAGCAACGACCACAAATCCGAAACAGTGCGCACACCGTGTACAGACACGATTACTCGAGATTTCTTTACATTTTGCAGACAGCGTAGACCCGAGTGACCAAACAGCAGAAAGAACTTTTTATGTAGATAATACCATTAATTTCATGTAAAAAGTCGCTGTATCGTGATAGTAAATTTCACAATAAATCAAAGTTGTTGAAATCGATGAGCACTCTCCAGTTCCGAATAATTACCATAACTAATTATATTGCATTATATATATAACCTTCTTGTATCAATAATATATTATAAAAAATGGTTATATTAATACACCATTTATCTTAATTTACAGTATGCAGAGACCATTGAATTCCCATTGAGTCCTACATGAAAATGTTTGAAGCAAAATCTACTCATAATCACTTTAATATGTGGACGAAATACTAAAAATATTTTTCTCATTGGAATTAATCGTATATCAGAGTGATAAACTTGTTACGAGCGGAGAATATTTTCGTTGCACTTCCTCTCAAAAATCTTCCGAGTTTGTCTCTGACAGGAAACGCACTAAATATCCCCGGCTAACCCTTAATATAAAAAACCCAGCTGTAGTCTGGATTCACTAGAAATGACAAAAAGTAGGAATGTAACCCTACGTCCCCTGTGTACTCCATACAGGCAACGTCACCCATATTTGAGGGTATATAAACCCGTTCATATTTATCCTCCCTGGTTCATGAACGTATAGTTACACGTAAAGTCACGTTGTGTCACGTTCTAATATTCACTTTCGAATAAAATTAAACTTATAGATTCCGTTTAGTTCGGTAATAATTCTAATTGGCATTCATAAATTGCTCCCAGACCCCGCATTGCCTGTGTGTCAAAATCGAGCATCATAGGTAACAACAATTCTACTCTAGATTTAATTTCAAATCAATCCCAACACTAGAATACTTGGATCACACAATTATTTAAGAATATCACAGTGTTAATTGTATAAATCGTGAAATCTATTAAACCTCTAAGTATCGTGCAATATCCTAATACAGTTCCCACACGATACAATCTTACCGCTCGGATTCTATCAATCAAATTATATTATTAGAGTTACGAGGCCTACTAAGAGTCACAGCGACTCCCTAATTTCGCATTGAGTTCGTTCACGAAGTTTCAACCTCCTGCAGCTCCCTGACTTCGTATCAGGTACGTCTGCGCTTGATTCCATTCCTAGAGGCTCGTTTACTTCGCGGCAGGTTGATCCGCGCACCTAACTAACAAATTCAATGCATATTCTAAGGGTATAAACCCTTCCGCCGGCCTCCAGGGTTGCTCGCGGTCCTGGCTTGTAACAAACTGTGGGAAGAAAGGAAGATACGTACTGATCTCTTGTTATTTTAATCATTCAGTTATACGTTCCTAACTTTAAGTATTAGATATGTGAGTCTCATGTTGCCAACCTGTCGACAGTTGTTCTCAGAGTCTTATGTGCGACGTGATTTAAAATTATAATTACGTGTACATGCAATTTGAAAGAATAGGATGATAAGAATTTTAAAATATAGATGTATTATTTCTAGGTTATCGAATTGATTAGTGAGAGAAGGAAATTTCTACTTGATTCCTGTATCTTGCAACTGATGCAGACAATTTTTATTTTCTATGAAGATCCGCAATCTAATTGTAATACATAAAACGATATTCAAGAAATTAACCATTTTAGGAACACTCATCTTTTCATACTGTATGAAAAGATACATTACATCTAATTGTTGCAAATATGGAGATTATTGTTTTATACCAACGTCATTTCATTCTACATAGATACCCGGCCCCTGTTTTCCACCCGAAATACTACACAAACTCATGATTTCATCCTTGACTCATCCTAAAACTCTGCCTCATCCTCGACCTCTGTCCTCGCCGCATCATATTCTAACCTTTGCCTAACCACGTCACCTTCAAAACTCTGACCTTATCATTCTATCCCTTACAATTCCTAAAACCCCCACCATTCAATTTAGCACTCATATACAGGGTGTTAAAGATGGGGCCCCACCACATAACAGTAGAATCGTAAGAAATTATCTTAACGACATGTTTCAAAACCGATGGATTGGAACATACGGACCTGTCAAGTGGTCTGCAAGATCTCCAGATCTATCACCTCTGGACTTTTATTTATGGAGTACTATTAAAGAACTAGTTTATGAGACACCGTCCAGCGATAAAAACGACTTGAAAAACAAAATAACACAAGCATGTGGATTAATAACTCGGACCACATTAGACGAAGCTACCAAAAACGTAATTAACAGAGCCGAAATGTGTATTCATGTAATACAAGAATACTTGTAAACACATTGGTACGCAATATTCAAATTGTTTCTTCCACTTCTTCCATTTCTGACCTTGCATGACCTTGGTGAAGGTCATTGTATAGTAGATGGATGAATTCGTCTTGAGACACGCTTTCATACGACATAAAAAAATATATAGCATTGCATTTAAAAAATTGGAGGTCACCTTCGTTTCTATAAAAATAATGTAAATACAACAAAAAGGCATATGTCAATTTGTTGCGTATAAAAAACAGTACTACTTTTCCCTCTATCATTTTTTTCTAATATTTACTATTTACAAACAAAATGCTGGCTAGTAATAGCCTGAACACCCTGTATACCCCGTTTTCCCTCAACAGGGCAGATTCTGAGATACTCTGTTCTCTAGAGCACACATTCATTTCGTTCAACTATCGTAGCCTGCTGTCATATTCCACAAACGTAAAATATTTTGTCAACGTATTTCTAATTAAGTTCCGTTGTATCTTACCAATAAAATACTATTTAACGGAATACAACATTATTACCAAAGCAAACTATTGAACATATTAATATGTCTATCGTATAACAATGTTAATGAGTCTCTGTCGCTTAAGCCCAGTGTATAAATAGTCGAGTGCCACCTCGGACGCCGCTCGTGGAATACGAAGAGCACGTAGCTCTCGAACGGTTAATATCGTGGCTCCAGCAGCAAATAACGATACCAGCGAATAAATTAAACGATATTTTCCGAACTAATTAGCAAAGTCCATTCACCGCATGTTTCGGTTCAAAATCGCTTCGAAAATATATACGCTCTGCCGAGATTGAATATCGAGGGTCGGCCACGGCGAACGATAATGTTTGTTGTTGTTGCAGCTGTTGTACGGGTTGTTGTTGTGGACCGATCCGGTTCCTGGCGGAACGTGTTACAAGATATTTGAAAGTTTGTATTACTCGATCGACACGACGAGTACAACACCGGTTGGGAAATTGTCGCATTCGAGGGGCCGCTCCGTGTCGAACAATGGAGAACGAAAGCACCGGGCGTGGAATGGAAAAAGCACGACAAACGGGCCAATCGGAGAAACTTTCCGTGGGATAACAGCCGGGACGAAATGTGTGTCGGTGAAACAGTACTCTTTTGTTCTAACCTTCCAGTCGGATAGTCAACTGAAACTATGCACGATCATACGATTGCCGTTATATTGTTCTCGGTTATAATTGCGCCTTACCGACGCGTTACAATTGCGCCTTATCGACATCGTTACAATTGCGTTATCATCCCCGCCGTGTGCTTCAACGATGATGATAGCGAGACGAGACAAGAATGAGCAGACAATGGCCGTGGTTTTTAGTATAAAAGTTTATTTTTAATGTAAACATTAATCTTACTCCATAATTTAGTAGACACACTTCTAAGAGCGAGTTCCTAAAAATTTAATTCTGCTGGTCAATAATAAAACTGGCAATGTCTCCGAACCATTATGAAACAAACAAATCTAAAATATCATACAAATAAAGCATTAATGATCCTTTCCAAGTTAAGGATCAACAATTGAGGGTTTCTTAATGAATTGTCAAAAAATGACAGCACTTCCAGTCGTAACCCAGCAAATTATATGACAACACGGTAACAACTTCTACAATTATTAGTTAACAGAAAATTATTGAGCAGCTTTCAGATACAGCTCATTTAAAAGTCTATTACTAAGCTTTCGGTAGATAAAGTGTAACTTGAAAAATTACTATGATATTTTCTATCATTTATATTGCAATTTCAATTAATTTAATTACCACGTGTTGTTATTAAACTGCGGATCTTTATGAAAATTGAAAAATAGTTGGATTACAAGACACAGGTGCTAAATATAAATTTACTTTTTCTTCATTTATTTCATTAAGCTGAAACGTTATCAATACGTTATTAACGTTTCATTTTAAATCATAGTTTTTTTACTGTGAATATAACTCGATATAGTGAATTAAAGACAGTTATAGAGACAGTTACATATTATCTTTAAAAAACAGGCCGACGAGGAAAGATATCAAGTGTTACAATGTATTGTTTTTTGATTTGTGGTTTATAATTATTATTTATCCATATCTGTCGATCTTGACTATGCAACGAGTAACGAATCTATTCATATCATTTTCAATAGATAACAAAGATTATCCTTCATGTAGTAAATGATAAAATATCTCCTCATTGAAGCAATATTATGCAAATTTCCTTTTATTTATTAGTTTTTGTTGTTTTCTACTCTCATATCATACAGATTCAAGCGTGCAACTAAAAAATCAAAGAAACATCAAATTATATCAATTTTCTTAATCATTTTTGAGACAATGTCGCGTAGAATAATTTTCGATACATTTAGACTATAATAATTGCAGTTAGATTATCTTGGAGACGGAAATATCATAACTAATTACACAATCAGGATTACGAGCATCTTTTCTTTCTTAAAATGTTTTGATAAAAATGCTGTATTAAAATTCCTACAGATTTCCCTAGTTTTATGGACTGCATACAATTGTAATTAGGTACACGAAGTTTCCCGAGGCAACCCTGAATATTCTACCAATTTACGCTCATTCTGTAAGTAGTAAAACTGAAGAAAACTAGATGTATAGCGGGAGAGTTAAAGGCACGAACACACCGGAGTTATTCAGTTCCTAAATAATTTAAAGGGATATGCGAAATTCCAGCATAGAATTACGTGTCCCTAATGAAAATTGAATTCAGCTAAGGGGAGGAACATTTAGTCAACATCGCCGGCGCGGAAAGTTTCGGAGAGGCGTCTCTTTAACGAGTGCAAATTGGCGTACACTGGAAAACTGCCAAACGGCCAGGTCGAGGTAATAAGATATTCCAGTCCAGTACCCATCGATTGTTGTAAGAAGCTCCCAGTATTTTTTGAGTGTAACACTTTCCTGATGACACTCAATTTTCCGGGAAGTTCGTCTCTCGTTGACCTAAACCGCTGTCGTTCGCTAAGAGGTATCCACTTCTGACGAGGCTTAGCTACTCAATTACCAAAAACAAACGAATCATAATCTTTCACCCATCAGAAATTACCAAGCAATGATAAAGGAGGTGATCTTTTAAAACAAACTAGATTCAAAATGTAAAATGAATTATCAGAGAATTATTGATTTAAAAAATTTGATAATCTTCCAAGCAAGTATCATATCTGCTGAAAATTGTTTTATAACGTCTTGCTTTAGAACGTCGAGTTGTGATGAAGATTTCAAATAAATAAATATGTTATCTGTTCCTTTTAGACTGTACGCTGTTGTGAACGTAGACAATACAATATAAATTTAGGAATAGAATATATAAATTTTCTTTTCCTTCTGGTAAATAAGTGAAAGAAAAAAATCGTAGAATGTAATACTTATTTTTCTAATGTGTAATCTTCATTTTTCATTAAAAACAAGGTGAACTACGTAGAAACTTTACTGAACTACGGGAATAATATGTTCGACAAAAATATTTATTTACTAAATGAACGGTATTCGTTTTAGAATCATAACGTTTTCCAAGCTTTTGGCAAAGAGTGAATATAAATCATGCATCTAATTACTGATTGATTGAAACCGAGTAATCATAAGTATCAACAAATATCTATGATCTTTGAGGAAATCAGTCATATAACACAATTTAATGAACAATATACTTTCTCCAATCTGGATAAAATTAATATTGGACATTTATTCCAAAATAAATAAATAAATTCTGATAAATTCTTTTATTGATAAAAGCATGCAGGCACTTGTCTGAAGATAGTGTTTAAGGTTTCAAAGATCGAAGAAACGGTTTCACGCGAAACTCAATTTGCGTGGGACCGCAGAAACCTGCAGGGTTTGCCAGCAGGGTTACATATTAAGCGTTCTAATCCTCGGCTATGTACCCAAAATAAATAATAAAATCGCTCCCGTGGTTCGGCTAAGAGTGCCTAGATAGCAGACAGTAATTATTCGGAAGTATTCCACGGATACAACGCTATTTTGAAAGATAATACGAAACGAGTTCTCGAACATGCCTACATTGCATCATCCCCTGGCCTGGATGTTGGCCGAAGTTAGCTGCAATCGGTAGTCGGGCCGAATATCCGTAGCTTGGGTATAACCCCTGTTAACTACATACGAGACGCCCCGGGGCACCTTCCAATTTAAGCCCTGCCCTGCACGCTACCTCGAAATAGGGTTACTGTATTATTATTTGTCGTTTTAACCGGTTACCAATTCGAATAAGCTGGATAAATTGTGGATCGGATAGGTCTCGTTACCGAAGTGCTGGAAATAATTTTGTCTTTGGAATCTTTTCGGTGTTGCTATTTGTGGGAATTAAGGAAAAGATTCATTTTGGTCATGCGTACATATGTAAGCAATTACATGCAATGGCACAGTAATATTAGGGCATATTTGAAAGGACAATAACTTCTTCAAGATAGGATAATATTTTGCAGATGATAGGACAGTTAGTTTATTGCGTGACATGAAAAGAAATTTTGAAAAAATTGTAAAGAAAATATTAAAAGTTGCTTGTTACAACTTTTTGATGTAGGTCTATATAGAAAACTTAAAAAAATACGTTTTGTAGATCTGTGTCAATTATACAGGGTGTCCCGAATTTAAATGGCAAAACTTCAGTAGCGTGTGGGGAACCGAAAAACTAAGACAAATAGTCTTTTAGAGATTTGCTCGTTTTTGCTTCGTTTTGGAGAAAATCGCAAAAATTCAATATCTCGTTGTCAGTTGCTCTCTTGAGTTGCTGTATACACTTGTATTTGTGATTGTTTTGACATTGTTGTGTGAGTTGTGACAGTGAGATATGTAAACACTTGATGTTATCCTTTACATTCTTTCGTTTGTTTACATTCTTGCTTGAAGCAGGAAGTTTATTCGGTGCCAATCAATTCAAGAGAGCAATTAAGAGACCGAATCATAGACGCAGTGCACCAAATATCACCAGAACAATGTATAGCTGCAATTTATCAAGTCAGCGCTAGATGTAATGCTTGCATTGCTGAGGGCAACATTTTGAACAATATCTACATTAAATAGATGATAATGTAAATAAAATGAAAATAAATAAGTACAAAAATGAAAACTTGTTTTGATTCTTTTTTTGCGATTTTTTCCAAAACGAAGTAAAAACGAGCAAATCGCTAAAAGACGTTTTGTCTTAGTTTTTCGGTCCCCTACACGCTCCTGAAGTTTTGACATTTAAATTCGGGACACCCTGTATACATCCTGGAAATTTCATCGCAATCAGTCATCGTTGCAAAGACCTACAAACAGTTAAGAATGGTGAAAATTGTAGTTTTTCACGATTTTCGGCACCTAACTGTAACATATCTGGAGATTCTTACAACTTAGCAATGCCTGTCGTTTTTTTCCGCATCAACCGTTTTCGATGAAACTTTCAGAACATATACAGAGTGAGGCAGCTAACTTGACTACGTCGAATAATTTCTAAATTATGCGTTGTACAAAAAGATTGCTTCCACAAAAGGTTACATTGTATGAAGATGGACATCGTGTGATATACACGACTTTTTTGTTAGGCGTTCAGGAGATTGGAAGGTAAACTTTTTTTTTACGTGTAATGCCTTACTTTTTTTACGACAGTTCGAAAGCTTACGACATTTATAGACGGACACCCTGTATATCATTTTGCGAAAAACCGTGAAACTCTCGATTAAAACATTTGATCAATAAATCATAATTACGGGAAAGTGGTATCTCATTTTTCAACTTTCGTTCGCGAATCGAGACTCGAACTAAGAAACAGATCCGCCAATCCGTGCTGCGAACTTGCATAGATACAAATGGACGACGAAGCCTAAACAATTTGAGCTTAAAAAAATCCGGGGAGCGGTTGGAAAAAAAGGTGCGTGCAACGCCGCAGCTACGTTGATTCCCTCGTGGAAGAGGGGCGAATAACAGACATCCAGGTTGTGGAGGGAACGGGGGCGTAAAAATAGATAGAAGCACGGAAAAGCTTCGTGCTAAACATTCTGAAGGTACAAAGCGCGCTGGTCCTCGCGAAGAGGAAAATACGAAGCGAGCTAGCGAGCGTGGGGAGCGTGCAATTCGTTCCGGATCGAATGGGATTTCTCGTTCCGCTCGGAAAACAAATAAAACTTCCGTCGCACTTGGGCAGCTTCCTAAGACCTCCGCCTTCAAAGTCGGTGTTCCTTTCTTATTCTGAGGCTCGGAATCTTGGAGGTTAGCGACCCGGACTTAATACGTACACTTATCACGCTGCAATGATCCTGTTAGCAACTTTTTCCACCCCTTTCTCGTTCGGCCCCCGGGTTCACCCCCATTCCCGGCGTAAGGGAGGCAAGAAAGGAGAGACGGTTAAACGGCTGAGCCTTTATTGGCTTTAGAAGCCACGAGAGTGCTCTTGTGTCCACCGTTCCTCGCCTCGACAGATCAAACTTCGTCGAAGGCAGGTGAGGAAAAAATATGTGGGAGACCGACTCGGATGGGGACCGGCACCACTCGAAATTCGCTTGCCGGATGAGTATTAATTTATTTTGAGGGTCGAGGATTCAAGAATCGCATCCCCCTATTGGTTCAGAACTCACTTGAAAGCCAGTCGCGACAGTTCGGTTGCGACAAAGCTTCATGTTTAACGAACAACCTGAGGAACAGAGTAGTTCGTTTACTTTTCGGGAATGGCCACCGTCATGGTTATATCAGGGGTCCTTTTTTCCCTGTCGCCGACACTTCAGACAGGTAAACATGATGTAGAGGAGATCCATGTAAATAAAGTCATTGTTCCATTATTAATTTCCATTATTCTTGATTAAAAGAGGGTTCGCCAGTGAGTGTACCGTTATTTTGGGGATGATAAGTAGTTTGGTCGACGGCACCGCTATAATTAATCATTGGCTTTCTTTTATTTGTGGACACTTTACGAAGTAGTATTTATTGCAAGCAGTATCTTACTTATTGATAATCTTTACCAATGAAGTGATTGTTTTAATTTGCTGCTAAATAAATTACTTTTCCAGTGGTGCACGACAGAAAACTCCGAAGTTTGTATTGAAAATACATAGTCATATCCAATACCTCTGTTTTTCACATTCTATTTTACTATAAACTGAAAAACCCTGAAATTAGACACATTGATGAATTCATATCATTAGACTGTGGATTTTATGCATTTATGGTAAAATTGCATGTTTAAGTGAACCATAAAATGATGAAAGTATTAGAAGAAGATGCGAGTATAGGCACGTTTTTTTCAGATCAAATATTTTGTTGAAAATAACTGGTGCTCGCATAGAAAATCGTTGAGCTTCTAGAGAGATTAATCAATTCGAATCCCGAAATCGTGAATTCGGTATTCAATCTCCAAAGAACGAACCCCGTACATACAGCGGTACAGAATAATTACCTGGAGCAATTAAAAAACGCGACGATATTACAATCGCTACCGGTCGATTTTAATTGTTCCCGTTTTCTATTAATTTACAATGAACATCACGGCCCCGAAGCTGGGCGGGCGTAATTGAAATAATTATCGCGCGACCCGGCCGATCTGGTAATTAAGAGACGCATCGGAACAAAGACAAAGTCGAGCTCGTTCGGTCCTGGATGATGAGCAGAGACAAGTGGAGGGAGAGAGAGAGAGAAAAAATTCTGCTTCAAATTCAAACGGAATCGGGGCAAACAAAATTTTCCGTCGACGATTCGATAATTTATTTTCCCTTCTAATGACGCGTGTCGCGCTAATTAATTAACCTCCGTTCGCTCGAGCTAGCGCAAGCGTCCGTCTCTCGGTTATGGATCGTGTGACTCGCGGCGTTTGTCCACCGATAATTACATGACAAATTTTAATTAATTCACCTGTAATGATCGTTACGGGGAAAGGGACGCGGCACGCGTCTTTTCTATTTTTATGGTTGTTCGCGGAGGTGTTTTTCCCCTGCGTCGTGCCTGCAGCACCGGCTGGATTGCAACGGGATGGAGTTACCGTTGCGAGGCGACAATAAGAAAATTGCGAAACTTACCGACATCTTTGGAACCACCCCATGTCCCCAGTTGCGCCTGGCGTGCTAATCGAGACAATGCGTCCACGTAGACACGGGATGCGGCTGCGGCACCTGGAAAATAATGAAACGAAGTGAACAACTGTAACTATTGAACAGCAGGTGCATTACGATTCTATTATTTTTATTCCCTTTCTCTGCGTCTCTCTCTCCCTCTTTCGCTCTTTCTCCAACGCTCTTAACGATAATTCAAGCCCTCTGTTAATTAAAATGGTCTTAGTTCGCTTGAAAATTACATTGATTCTCCCGGGTAAAAGGATTGGTTTAATTTCTGCGGGGTATGCGTAACGACTGTCAGGTTTTTCGTTTCACTTTCAATTAGACTTTAATGCAAGAGAACGATATTACTGTTCGACCGCGAATGCTTACGCAAAGGCATCGATTTTTAGACAGGACTTTTATGAAAATGGAAGTTTTCCTCTTCTCTGGGAGAAATATGTTATCGAAATTGATTTAATGACTTAACATAGTTTCGATGTCAGATGGAGAGTATTGTATGAAGAAAAATTACTGGAAAAAGAAGATTACAGGAATAATAATTGTTGTTACGGTAAGATGCAGTCGGAATATTATCAATCTTAATTGTAGGTCTTGTGTTAAAGAAATTGTAATTGACGCTCGATATTTTCATTGTCTTCTGTAGCCACTGAATCCTCTGTTTTCAGTTTTACTAAATTATTGCCTAATTTAATTACATACTCGTTGTACTAGGTAATGAATCAATTAAAATGAATTAAAGAATGAAATCAATTGGAACCTAATGATCTTTTACTGAAATATTTTAAGCATCTTTAATGTAGTGGAAGCCCATTAATAGGCTTTTCAATAATTGTACTGTACTAAAGGAAAACTTCAAAATCATGTATTACATAATTGTTGAAGACTAAATTATATGTGTTAAAATTAATACGTAAGATATATAATTGTGTTTTTTGTCGAAGACTAAATTGTGTTTAGTAAAAAGAAAAGACTGTTTTGTTGTTAATATAAACGGTCAATGTGTAATTAGAAAGGTTTGATTTGTATTTGCGTTACGCGTAATGTCAATGTCTGTCAACGAGAAAGCGACAGATAGCCGAGTCTTTTACAAAGCAATTCAAAAGAGAAATAGGGGGGAACTGTGCTCGCAATGGGGACGAATGAGTGAGTTGCCTTAGGGACGAGGGATCGGCTGGACGTATGCTCCACAGATCGCGTCGCATGGACCCCTCCTCGCTGGGTCAGACGAATTTACTTCAAGTTTGTACCGAGCCCGCCGATCGAACCCACGCTCCGTGGTCACCTTGATCCACAATGGGAGCACGGTCAGCGGTCAGGTCGTAGTTGAGTGGCCACCTAGGGCCCTATAAAATGACGCATTCGATGGTCAAAAGATCGAGGATCGAACCCACGCTCCGTGGTCACCTTGATCCACAATGGGAGCACGGTCAGCGGTCAGGTCGTAGTTGAGTGGCCACCTAGGGCCCTATAAAATGACGCATTCGACGGTCGAAAGATCGAGGATCGAACCCACGCTCCGTGGTCACTTTGGACCACAAGTGGAGCACGGTCAGCGGTCAGGTCGTAGTTGAGTGGCCACCTAGGGCCCTATAAAATGACGCATTCGACGGTCGAAAGATCGAGGATCGAACCCACGCTCCGTGGTCACCTTGGACCACAATGGGAGCACAGTTTGGGTTAGGTCGTAGTTGAGTGGCAACCTAGGGCTCTATAAAATAACGCATTCGACGGTCGAAAGATCGAGGATCGAACCCACGCTCCGTGGTCACCTCGAACCACCAAGGGAGCATGGACGACGGCCAGATCGTAGCTGAGTGGTCAACTCGGGACCTACGGCACGGGTGACCGTCGGAAGATGGAGTGATCCGCATTCCACCCAAAACTCAGGGAATGAGCTGGCCTGGAGCGGAGGGAGCACTGCGAATAGTAAGACGTGGAAGTACGGATTCGACGATTCCTAACAATAATAATCCTCAACGAAATAATTAAATTACTTTACTGAGGGGGACTTGTTGGTTCGCGATTGAAATTGCTATAGCTGTTAAAAGATCAATGAAAATATTATTAGACATGGACCATAGATTTTCCAAAATTATGAAATAGTCGCTGGTAAATAATGTGTTAAAAGAGTGAAGGTACACATTATAACTGCATTTATACACAAACGTACCCAGGTGAAACTTACAAAACATGTAGTACTATAAAGCATATGAGTTTGCTATTAATATGATAATAACTTTTTGTAACTACCTTGAATATCGTTACATTGTAACTCCGCATAATATTGTTGTGCATACAAACTAAAAATGCCAAATGGATGGTGAATTTAACGAGATATTAATGAATTATTTTTACTTTTAGAAAAATAGTTATTATTACATTTATTATTAAACTACGAATTTTATGCATTTATAACATTCCTAATCTCTTCAAGCTCGTTCTAGGAAAATTAAAGGAAGAATAATACTTCGCCGATGTTCACTTCACACTTTAAATTTCAAAATTATGATTTACTTACACTTTCACGCGATAAAGAAACACATACTTCACAAAGAGAAATAAATCAAACATTTGACAGTATCCAGAAGCACAAGATAGATGCATATTCATCCTGGGCGACGTGAAGGTTTCATGCCCCTTAGATTAAAAAAACTCCCAGTGAAGCAAACGAAATATTTCACCCCAGATTACATTAAATCATTGCACAGACATTTACAGCTGAATAAAGTTCCGCAGTTCATTTACTACCACATGTAAACAGCCGAACGTATTAAAACGACAACGCGAGTCATAAAAGTTTCTTTTCTCGTGCGATAGAGGTAAAATTTCATCACGGGTCAGAAATGATCATTGCGGTAGCTACGACACGCCATCGACCTCGGCGAGGAGTAAACAAGAAATCACAACAGTAATTGCGGATTACATGAAACTTCGTTAACTTTTACCTTATCCTGGTGCCACCCTTTCGTTCTGCGACGTAACGGGAGGGTCCAGCAAAAACTGCGTCGGTCGAAAGGGGTCGGCGAATAAAAACGCTGTTAGAAGTACTCTGGTTATCAATAAAGAACGATCATTTCCCACGAAAGCTCCTCGTTAAAACCTATGGAGCAGAAAAATTGGGACGGTCCGGCCGGTTGGTTGGCGAAGGGCACGAGGGGAGAGGGTAGATCGGTGGAAATTGGTGGTGTGCACCCTGTTTCCTACGCCGGAAAATCCCTCATAAATACGGGAGTTGTATAGTTCGTAACTGGGTACCGTGGCACAAGAGGGACGGTAAAAGGACGAAAAAAGGAGGTGAGCTAGGACAAGAGTGGCAGGGTAGAAACGCCCTATATCTCGGAAGAAACGAACTTGTACAAAAGTGTGGGGATTGTTTTATGGCGAGACCGGCGAGTATCATTCGCCGGTTATCCCCATGCTCGTCCCGGACAGAAGTGGACACTCTCGATTTAATTGCAACGAAAGGAACCAGGCACATTGATCTTTTGAACAAATCTTTGTCAGCTCAGAAAATTCTGTCGACCGGAAATTGTAAACTTTTCGGTAAGCTCCTCGAGTTTCAAAGTTTTTTAATCAGCGTGCGTGTCAGTCCCGACTGGGCCTGTGGTGAGTGAAATCACTTTTGAAAGGTTTATTTTAAGCACTTGGAGGAGGTGTTCGCCAAGTGGATATTTTGCAAAGTTCCACGATTGTAACAATTCAAGTGGGAATCTTTTATCGCGGTCAAATATCAAGAAATTTGACGAATCGTGAGGATACCTCACAATGGAATAATAATTGGAACGAACGAGCTTGTGTTTTCGTTGTTCATATGAATATTATAACATGATTAAACAAAGTCATTACTCGACTGTGGATTTTGAAGTAGTAGAAAGATTAAAAGAACATAAGGATGTCCATATGTTATCTTCAGCATGTTAGATTTATTAAAAGGAAGAAATTCATTTCTACTGGGCTTTTGACTCTTGCAATTGAGGCAGACAATTTTTATTTTGCATAAAAATCAGCAGTCTAGTAATGCTAGGTGCATGTAAAAGTTTTAGTCTTATTTCGAAGTTTATTTTATTCATACATGATATACGAGGTATGTTGCCAATCGATAATGATACTGATTAATTAAACACATCAATAACAAACAAACAGTTGCACAAAATGGAGTAAAATTGTAACCATTATAATTACAAACCATCATGCATGGACAATTGAAAAAGACTAAAATGTTTGCATACACTTAACAGTTAAACGAATTAAAAGAAAAGTGAAGTTTCTTATTCTACATATGTGTAAAATTTAAAGTCTTCTGTATATTTACCAAGCTGTTCAAATTTAGAGAAATTAAATATCAAACTGTACTTTGTATTTCACTGTTTTTTTTTTAATGAAGATAAGTAATGTTTTTGTTTAAAAAATCGGAGAGAGACGTATTTCTTTTGAGATGTCGTGAGCAGAAGACAACTCGTCCCTTAATTTGTAGCATGTCTTTGCGAATGTCTCGAAAGACTTTCTTGTAGAACGAAGGGCCAAACGAAGGACGTGGAGGCTGATTCTGTCTACCCATTAGGTCCTGCTCGAAGAAAATCGGACACCCTACCCATTCACCCCTGTTCAGACAAAAGCAGGGCATTAGAGAAGAACCACCGGCGAATACCAATGTGTTAAGCAATCGAAAAGCTCCGATATTAAGTCGCACCCTCTCCTTTAATCCGCACTGTTTTTCTCGAAGTATCGCACTTATTGTGTACGCTGCCCGAATAGGAAGCGGAAACTTGTCAAAGCACTTCAAGGTTTCCGCCCCCTTTCCATTTCCATTGTAAACGTTATTCTATTAGGAAAGACAATTAAGTGGCAATTCTGTTATTAGGAAAATCTTTTCTAATACAACACGATGGATTTTTCCATTTAGGGGACACATAAGGTCTTTTAACAGTATGTAATTGGCACAGACCTACAAAATGTGTTTCAAACTTTCAATGTAGGCCCACATGAAAAAGTTGTAAAATCAACTTTTAGTATTTTTTCTGCAATTCCGACCAGTTACAGTTTTTTGGAAAAAAGATCGTTTCTGTCACATAGTAAATTAATCCTTCTAACGTCTTAGAAAAGTTTTAAGTCGCTTGGTCCAATCTTAATACGTTAAACGCCACACCGGTCCCTAGGGAGCGACCGTAGTCTCCACGTTTACGCCGCATCGGTCCTCAGGGACCGGTCGCGGACTTTTTGTTTATGCTACAACGCTGCGCCGGTTTTTGTTTATGTGCGCAGCTCTCCCCGCTTGACGATAGAGTGCGGCGTAAACAGAAAGGCAAGTAAAATAGGCGTGGCGTTTAACGTGTTAAAAAACTTATCGTCTTTTTAAAAGAGTCCGAATCATTTTGTGACCGACTGTATGCAGAATTTTAGGAAAAAGGGGGGCACCGACCATAGCGGCACTCGAACCAGTCACCTTGCGGTTCGTCGCTGAACAGGTCATACGTAACAGGCATTAAATTGTGCGTATCCATTTTTATTATAAATGCATGAAATACGCAGTCTAATAATTATGTATCATGTTTTTAATTTATATTAAATTTATCAGTCTAGAAAAATGATGTTTTGAAACTACGCTCGATTTGCAGATTGAGGAGCGAACGTTCGTCACTAATTTTTGCAACGAAATTACCAGGGCAGCAGTTAATTACAGCGACTTTCATTTCAACGGTAACCTGCATTCGTTCGCATATCCCGTATATATTATACATATTACAGGGAAGAATTTATCGTGCCACTTTTTTCCAACCTCCTGGTGAAGTAGGCTGTGCCAATTAGTCGTGTTGCAGGAATCACAGCCTGCCGGTGGAAAACGAGTGGAAATTCAAACGACCTTGAAGCTTATAACGTCTATTGCAGGCCCGAGCTCCATCCTGTTCCTAGTCCTTGTCCGAAAGCGCTTAGGTTGACGGGGTGGCAGCCTCCGGCCGTTGCGGTGTTAATTGTTATTCTCGCTCGTTCTCCGTAATTACACCCTGTTCCACCGACGAAGGCCTGGTCCGCCTTTGAATGTGCAACGCTGAGACCCAGCCATGGTTGCAGTTTCGATTCCAACGAACCAGCTCGGAATGTGAAATCAATTATTAGATATTGGGTCGCCTTGTAAAGAGTCGATTTTCCAACGAGTAAATTACTCACGAACATTTCACTTACACCGTTGCGTTTGATTAACGTTTTGACTGCTGGTTTTTAATTAACTGCCACGTTTAATACAACAAAAACTGCGAAGTTACTTTACAGACCTGAACCGAATGTATCATTAAGCCTAGACAAACAATGACAGTTAGCATGTTTAAGAACATGGTTAATTCTCTTGTTAAAGAATTTATGTATGTATATAATTTGTTGTAATTTATGCTACTGTGACAGCAAAGCTTTTTTGAGTTTAGATTCTAGTCAATGTTGCAAAGCATAAAATGGGTAATTATCTAAACGTTTATTAACTAAAAAGTATATTACACGTGCTACGCCATGATCATCAAGTTTATGTCTACTCTTGATAACTGAAGTTCTCCATATTGGAATTGAAATGCATATCATCATTCGAATGCTATCGGTTAACATTAGACTGCGGACTTTATGCATTTAAAACAAAAATGGCTACGCACAATTTAAAGCAGCGGACATATCAAAAATATTTAAGGGTATCTGTGTATTAGTTTTAGCTTAATAAGATAATTAAAAAGAAAAGAAATTTTTATTTAGCTCCTGTATCTTGCAATCGATGCAAACATTTTGTATTTTGCATAAAGATCCGCAGTATAGTTAACATATAAAGATTAATCTTTGATCCAGTACATTAAAGATTTTAGAACATGCGAATAAATTAAGAAGTTTAGAATAATAATATTAATTATATGATGACCTAAAAAATGTTCCGAATTAGTAAAACTTAATTTCAATCCTATTTGCACTGAAAACCAAACATAGTAAAAAGAATAAAAAATGTATTATTTAACTGTATGTATAGATAGTTTGAATAATCAGAAATAATAAAAAATTAATAAAGACGGTTTTAATGACAATAATGTATCACCATTATAAGTAAACTAATTTTGTAAGTACTTTTAGCCATTAAAAAATCAGTAAAATTCAAATTGCAAAGAAGATTAATCCGACAAGTTCCTCAATAGTTTCGAACAAAAGAAGGATTTAATACTTGGAGAGTTGTCTTTAGCAGCTAGAGTTTCATTCCTCTGTATATTATTTTTAAAATAAGACTACTAAGTTAATCAGATTGAATTTTACATCAGTTTCTAGTTCAAAACACAGGAAGAAAATAATGATCATAATCATAAAAAATCAAATGAAATTGAAACTAGACCCTGACATCTTTCTATATCATTTTTAAAATATTGTAACCATGAGCGAAGCAAGGAATATTATATTTTATGAGATTTTCTCTCTGGATATAAATGTGAAGTCGCACAAAAAGCATCTGACAAAAATTCCGCCGTGAGCTGCATCGCGAGATTCACTTTCAACGCGTGTGAGAGATCGTTCAAGGAAAAGTCGTTTAGGATCTAATCCCGAAGGTTCGAGGTCTCGAACGGTTTGGGGAAAGAAATTTTCCGTGACAGCCGGCCCCTCCACGGAAATGAAGCGGAAGAGAGACGCATGTAATCAAGCGGATGTCGACGCGGAATTTGGTGGAGGGTCCCCGATACCGGAGGTACCGAATATGACGCAAGGGAGCAGATTTTCAGAGTATTAGCGACCCTTCCTGGAACCACCGGCTGCTCCAGCGTCTTTCATCACGCAGCCTGCACGAGGATTCCGACTTTGCGCGAGGACGCCGCGTCAATGGTTTCGACCGGAATGGGGTTCCGCGACCTTTCTTCTTTCTGCTTATCGCTCCCGCAAAACCGCTCCCTTTAAATTGCGTGTTCTGCTTCCCACCCTTGACACGATCTCAAAGTGAAAACACGTGCCTGGATACTACGCTGATTAGATCTCGTTAATGCTTCTATCGGGTTGCGGCTAAATAATGGCTGAATTCTTTCGCTTCATGTTTTACACATTGTTAAGGCTTCAAAAACAGTTTAGTTTACTCTTTTTCGAAAGTATACTTGCAAATTATTTCTTAAGCCAAAACAAATGTACCTCGGAGTAGGACCCCGAAGTTTATTGTACGGCTTGCAGTTGGCACCCACCTGCATCGCCGGTGTCCTAGCCTTCGAGCAATAAACCGATAAACCCGTACAGCGCCAGGTCAACAGCGATAACACGAGCGAGCCACCCTAACGGGCCTTGCCGTCAGAAACCACCGCAAGGAAAATCCGCCAGTTTCCTACCTCCTTGGGCCCGTCCGTAGCGGCCATCTTCTACCCTCACATGGCTTGTAGTGGATGGTCACTAAGAATTCGGAAAGAGTATTGCCCAAATTCCACTTGAAGAAAATTGGCTAATAGTCGGATCCTCCCACAAACCAATTTGTATACAGGCTGAGTCCGAAGAAACAGAACACCTGAATATCTCCGTTACTTTTCGTTGTACAAAAAAACTTCTTAGGACAAAGTTAGACTGTTTGAAGGGCCACATGTAACGGTGTAAGGGAAAAAATGGTCAGTCATTTTATTTTATGAGATTTCAAGGTCATCGATGTTTTTTTAAATGGAATGATATATCTTCGTTAACGTAATGCTGTAGCTGACAAAATAACGAACTCATCCATGTAATACTATATGACCTACAAATGATCTTCAACCCAGAAGAATGGAATAAATAAAATTCAACGTGTAAGATTCATTTGCTTTATTTCTGTTATTCAAAATGTTCAATATTCCTTGAGCTGATTACATTCAAATGTATCGCAATATACATAACAGATTCGGTGTTGACAGGAAGACATTTATGATATCATAGATACCTTCACCTATGTGATCGTACAGAGTCGCGTTTATCAACTACTAGTTACTCTGAAGACATTCTTGCTATCAGATTTCCACTGTTTCTACGATTTCTAATCTATCAGTTTGCATAACAGAAATAAAGCAAATGAATCTTACATGTTGAATTTTATTTATTCCATTTTCCTGGGTTGAAGGTCATTTGAAGGTCATATTGGGTTACATGGATGAATTCGTTATATTGTCAGCTACAACATTACGTTAACGAAGATATATCATTCCATTTAAAAAAACATCGATGACCTTGAAATCTCATTAAAAAATGACCTTGAAAATGTTTTCCCTTACACCGTTACATATGGCCCTTCAAGCAGTGTAACTGTGCCCTAAGAAGTTTTTTTGTACAACGAAAAGTAACGTAGATATTTAGGTGTTCTGTTTCTTCGGACTCACCCTGTATAAGCGTGACACCCTTATACACAGCATGATTCATTAAGTCCGACTCGTGTAGAACACATTGTAAATACATATTCTTAGTCCACGTAGTTGTCCGCGTTCTCTGCCAACCTAATTACAGTTCACTAATACATTTCGACAGGCTTCAAATTCGTTGAAGTCCTCCGCGTCATTCGATCGTCGCTAACATAATTGCCGACGTCGCGACGCACATCCACACATAATTTCTCTAATGGAACAGTCCCGCGATGTTTGACCAGTTTTATCAGGTGTAAGGGAAAGTTTCGTCAATTTTTATACTTATAAATTCAGTCACTTACAGTCTTGTTCCGATTTAAGGGGAAGTCTTGGGACCGTGTTTCGCGGTATATCAGAGCAGGTATGCTATTCGGCTTGACTTTATTGTCGAATGGATCGAGGGAGAACACGGAGAATGAGCGAGCGGCAGAAATATCCTTGGAAAAGGATAGTATATAGCATGCTCTCCCGTTCTGGAACTAAGCGATCTCGAGCGAAAAAATTCAAAAGAAGAATAGGGGATAGCGATTTCCTTATATGGAAACAATCACCTTCGCCTTATATCGGCACAAGATTGTATTTAAAGTTTCTACAAACAAGCCAATCTATTATATAGGGTGTTTCGTCTAAAACAGGACACCTAAATATCTCCTCTACCTCTGAAAATACAAAACATGTTTCTAACGTAATCTAAATGGTTTCAAAAGGCGAATCAGATGGAAGAATCGTTTTTTATAAATTGTAATTTTCTAATCGTTTTTTCAAGGTCACTCGTGTTTTTTTACATATATACACACATTCTTTGTTGTTGTATGTTTTAGCAAACATTATTGTGGATTCATCCATGTTTAATAGCACGACCTTGAAATGACCGTGAACTCTAAAATTTGCTAATTAATGCAGAACTTACTTTCAGCGACATTTCAGATTTCAACGGTAACAGAAATTCGACCATGAACTTGAACTTTTAAATAATCACATTTATTAGTGCAATAAATGTTCGAAATGATGTCTTTCCGTTGTGATACATTTCGTGAGGCGGAAAACGACAGATTGTACAGCTCTTTCAGTGATTTCAGGTTTCAGCACATGTAGCAATTATTCGTTCCTTCATATTTTCTGGCGTCGTGGGCAGTTCTTGATAAACCGTACCCTTCAATGTCCCACATAAGGAAAAATCAAGTGGGGTGAGATCGGGTGAGAGCCGGCCATGATACAGGTCTATTGCATTCAATCCAACGATTTGGGAATTTGTGCTGGAATGTGGAATATGGAAAAAGTGTGCTGGACACCCATCGTGTCGATACCATAATACTAGACGGTCATTTCGAGGTCGTGCTATTAAACATGGATGAATGCACAATAATGTTTGCTAAAACATACAACAACAAAGAATGTGTGTATATATGTAAAAAACACGAGTGACCTTGAAAAAACGATTAGAAAATTACAATTTATAAAAAACGATTCTTCCATCTGATTCGTCTTTTGAAATCATTTAGATTACGTTAGAAACATTTTTTGTATTTTCAGAGGTAGAGAAGATATTTAGGTGTCCTGTTTTAGACGAAACACCATGTATATTGTCCTTCAAGGTGTGAAGACCTTCGAAATATGCATATCTTTTTCCATTAAGAAAATTTTGTAAATATAGCAGAAGATAATAATCAGTTGGGGCTAAATCGGGAGAATATAAGCGATGTGGAAGAATTTTCCAACCAAGACCTTTAATTTCATGCGTTTTAATGTTTTCGTGGAGACACTGCTCAGTGCATCGCTGAAACTAAAATTCACTCGCGCTTAGTTAATGCGGCACTCAAACACTAAGTTTGAAATGAATATCGTCAAGAGTGTGTAATTTCTGGGTAACATGAATGGTCGGAGGTAGGGCATGGTAAGGCTTAGGGTTGGCATGACTGGATGAATGCGTGAGAGGGGGGAGAAACAGCGTGGTTCCGATAGATGCGTCAGGAAAACGAATGAGTGTGCAAGTGTGCACGTGCGTAAGAAGAAGCGTTATGTTTCTATGATATTGTGGCAACACAGTGTTAGTTTTTTTTTGTACACCAAAGACATGGATTCATATATCACTAATCACTGTGTGCAATAGATAATATTCCACAAAAGAACTCCTGCACATTCCCACCAAAACTTTAACAAATATAAACTTCTTCGTGGAGTCCAATGTTGTTGTTTAGTGAACGCATGTTTTAATATCAATAAACGATAGCGTGAGCTTTTTCTCGATCATAGCTCGTAAAACATCATCATCGATATCAGACGGTCACCCTGAGCTGGGTTTTTCTTTTAATGAAAAATCACCATTTCGAAATTTTGGGAACATCTTTGACAGGTACTTGACGTTATTGTTACTTCGCCAAGTATACTGCATAAGTTGTATGTTGCTTGCAATGCGATATTTGCTACTTGGTTTTCAAACAATATGCAGCGCCTCAAATGCTTTTACGAATCGTACATTGTGGAATAGATTAATATTAGAAAATAATAGAAGCTTAATGAATTAAGTTCTATTACTGAGGACAATAGAAACTGACGCAAATTTTGTTCCAATACGTGTCACCATAAGTTGACATAACAAAAAACCGGCAGAACTTTCCCTTATACCTAATACATTCGAATGATTACAATACTTACCAACGATCCAACGCCTGTTCGATACCTCACCTCTAAAATTTAACTAAATTTGCATTATTTCAAATAGGAGAACTTTATTCTAGATTCAAATAACTCGAAGATCGAACGGGCTACCAGAATGGATTGTACTCAAACTCTGAGGCTTTACTGTACATTATATATCTTATCGCGTAGACAATGTTAAACGAAATAATATGACACTTTATATAATTTTTAATTTATATTACAATTTTAAATATGAACGACGTGGCAGTCAACGTATTAACAGACTCACATTTTAACCCTGCTGACGATGTATGGACTTGTTTTAATGAATTTATTAGTTTATAGTTAATATTTTATACACTTTATACACAAAGTATTATGCATGCCGTCTTCAGAGTAAACATACAATAGTTTAAGATATGTCCACACTGTTGCGATAACGATCAACCTTTAGTTGATGTTGCTCCAGCGTGGATATAGCTTGAGGCTTTCAAGATATGTAATACGAAAGTAATGGAAAGAATTGTAAAGGTGAACTTATATCGATAGGACAAATTGTATTTATAGTATCAACGGGTTAATTTATGTCATTTTTAGAGGAATCAAACATTTATAAAAGCTGGCATTGCAGAAAAAATAGTTGAATGAATGTCCGAGCATAATCATGAAATAAATGATAAGAAGCTTAATACAGGTTCTAAACCATTTTTACGATTTTTACTAAAAAAAAGAATATCAAAATACGTGTATGAATGTAATCATGAAGAAGATGGTCGGAAATTCAAGATAATTTAGTAAAGTTACGTGTTGAAACATTAAGAAGTAAAAACGCATTTTATAATAGTCTTAAACACATACCTAGAATATTACTGAAGAAATGGTTAAATGAAGCTTTAATTAGATTTTTCTTTTTCATATAATTCTCTAGAATCCCCACTACAGTCAGTAACATCTTGGGTGATCTTCATTTGCATAAAATAATATAAAAACATTTGTATTTGCATACAGATCCGCAATCTAGTTATAAGAATGACTTTATTACGTTGTACAGTTACCTTACATTGTCGGGTAAAGTTCAAAGACACTCCACGCACAACCTAGGGTGGCTCCAGTAAATGAACCAAGACATAATTTCATTCAAAGAGAAAATAAGAAAAAATGCTAGTCGATGAAAGTAGTGTTGGCGATTTGAATAAAATTTAGAAACGTCATAAAGAAAAACTCTTCTAATCACAAATTTTGTCAGATTTATATGCTTAATCGGTAAAAGGTTATACATAATTTTTAGAATAAATCAGTCTGAATAAACGAAACTTAGTACAGACTAATTTACTAAATATAGCGAATTCAAAATATCAACTGTTAATTTTTAATATCAAGTAAACATTTTACCGACCGGATACTTATTAATACGCTTTTGAATGAGTATGGCACGTCAAATAGAAGATTCGATATCTATTATTAAATAATTTCAAGAGAATTGTTATATTGTTTGGCATGATTCATTACTACGCGATTGAAATTGCTACTGTTATTCAGAAAATTCATTACGAAATCCTTAGTTATAAATCGTAGATTTTTTTAACAATCGAAAGTACCATTAGATCATGAATGTAACAAAGATATTCAAATTAATATCAAGAAAAATAGAGGTCCCAATATTTTATATAAAAATGATAAGTAATTGATCAAAATGTTCTGAGAACATTATCATGATAATGTCTATAATCTCTTCGTTTGGCGTAAAAAGAGAATAAAGAATTAACAAGTTTAATGCACAATTTGAGCATTTTATGGTTGCTTTATTATTTCGCAAACCAATATGTGTGATAAGTTAATCACAAACGACGCTTCAGCATCAAATTGAACGGGATTTAACAATTTCACGAAATGAGAAATGTTTTCCGGCCATTCCTTCATACGTAATTTGTCAGGAAAATTAAATCAGGCGGGGTTTGATTTGTCGATACAATTATCAGAATTTCAAAGCGCGACGGATAATTGGAAATTAATCTGCTCGGCAAACTTTCGTCGAATAAAATACTTCTTTTTCCGCTCGAAATTCATTTCGACGAATGTAAATACGATGAAACCACTCGGAACTTGTTCAGTCATCTTGAAACACTCGATCGGGTAATTTACTTAGACTCGTCGCGTGAATGCTGCTTTAAACCAGGCGGAACTTAATTTCACCTTGTAGACGAAGTGATCATCGTAAATGTGTAATGCCGAATCCAACGAACTCGCGTCATGTTTCTCATATGTTTAATCTTCATAACGAGCTTCGCTTCAATTTTAGCATTGTGTTTGCAAAATAGCATGAAATTCCAATCATTTCACATAATTCTATAACATTGTCACATTGCCGTACAAAATTTCTATAATTATTTTCTAATTTGTATTACACCTATTTTTCTCTAAAATTTAAAAAGCAACGGACAAAAAACATTTCATAATCTTTCTATACAACAAAAAGTGTAAAATATTTGTAACTTGTTAGTAGAAACAAGAGTATTTTGTTTTGTTACTGTTTGAAAAATTTTACAAATGCAGAGTTTGATACTTGGATACGTAATTCTTGCAAATTGCTATTTTTGCATTAAATGTTTTCGTGAATATAATTTTGTAACCACAGTGTCTTCATAAAACTGATAAAAGTACTTTTTATTTGTTTTCTATAAAGATATAATACCTGATGTCAGTGTTTCATATATGTATAGGTATCTGTTGCATTGGTATATTTTACACTTTTTAAAGTAAATATAATGGTCAAAATTGTTTATCGTAAATTGAACGCAGATATATAGCCCGACGCCCATAGGAAGTTTTGTTACGATTGATTTGGGATAATTATATTTTTAAAATATGGTAGTCCATGCTCGGCTATTATTCCGAATAATTTTATTTATAATATCATTTATAACATCATATCACCATCAGAAGAAAGGAAGGAAATATTAGAAGAGTGGAAGATCCCAAGATATCCCATCATGTTTCCCATTGCCCATTTTTTCTCTCAGTTACTGTAATTATAAGGACAATTAAAAATTCCATATTTAAGAGGCAACGAGTATATCAAGAAGGGGCGATCCCCTGCGTAGGACACAAAGAATTTGTTTTCCGGTGATATCGACGAGGATCAACACCCTTCGTAATTACGGAAGCGATCCTGGAAGGGTTCGAAGAACACGACGCGGCGCAATCCCGAACCTTTCTGATAGGGACGTCGCATTAAATCGCGCGCTCGATGGCAGGCTAATTAAGCATGGTCCCATAGCGTGTAATGCGTTCGCTTCCGACTACGGGCGAATTAACTCGAATTCTCGATGGCTTAACAAAAACCCTCCTCGCCATTCTCATCGCTTCCATCCCCCCGTCTAGCAGTTCCAGGAACACCGTAACGAGAGGCGTGGGTCTGAAAAACGTAGCCCCGTCACCGGTAAAGGTGGGAGCATTCGCCGGGAGTAAACAGAAGCCAGAGGGCTGGGTCTGAAAGGATGCGACTGAATCAGATTCGTCGTCAACTAATTCATTTCAAAAACCGGAGGCGACAGAGCCACTCAATTAGCGCCTTCCGGCCGTTATTCTGTCGGGCGACGAGGAACTCGGCTTGAACCCCTGTGCCGTTGGGGAGGACTGTCGCGGAAATATGGGGTTTTCCATCGTTCCATCGCGGCTGGATAACGCTGATGGTTCCTGTGATAACTTCTCGAAACCTGAGAATTGCGAGATCTCTTCGTCGAACAGCGAATGCATTCTTCCGGGATGTTTAACCCTCCGGTGAGCGAGATCTCTTTCTCGTAACGAGTAGGGTTATTGTTACGATATTTTGTTTCTTACTAAGTAATTTTAACTTCAATGGTATTATTTGTATGACATTGCATTATTGGCCATTCTCATTTATGCAATATTGCAATCTTGCATTAAATGATCTGTAGGCATTGTCGATTTCCTGAGACGTAATTGAAGCACATTCTGCAGTAATTATTACGATTTTTAGAACTTACACTACCGGTATTTTTAAATTGTTTTACCACAACGGAAAATGCGTGTAACGAAGGACAAATACGTTTCACAAACTTTTCACGATACAAATGTACTGCTTGCCTCAAAGATTGGTGGCTTTCGCCATAAGTGAAAACCATATCGATTCGTTTCTGTACAGTATAACGCATTGTTATCACTTTCACGTTTCGAATTCGAATAATGCAGAAGGAACAACGTACTTATTCTAACCGATTAACCTTCTGTTAATGATCTCAATGATACATACTCTAACATAAACATACGCTGTTTACTATGAAAAATATTTCAAACATTTACATATATGTATATGTTAGCGTCCGCGCGTTTCGGGCAGAGTCGAGGGGTAGTGCCGCTGCGACTCTTAGGCCTGGAAGGATTTATGGCAGGGTCTTGGCCTGCGTGAGGCCTTAAAGAGGGATGCTTGAGATGAAACAGAACCGTCGATGGACGATGGCAGGCGACCACGCGGGGTCTTGACCACGGAGATGTTTATGAGAAACAGATGAGTGCAAGTTTGGGATGGTATTATGAGAGAGAAAGAAAGAGAGAGAGAGAGAGAGAGAGAGAGAGAAGAGATAGCGACGAGTGCGTTGCACAAGAATTGGGACTAGGTCCTCGAAGGACCTGGCCACGGAGTGGGGAAGGTGGTTATGCCTTCTGGTAAGAGCACTGTGATTGACCGCTCAGGACTTACCTCAGAACCGTAGAGGAGAACAGTCACCCTTTCTTAAAAAAGAATATCTAACACATATATATATAACACTCTGCACATTTGCTAGCCGTCACACACATGGTGAGACACAGCGAGATCACACAAGTACATACTATGAAAAATGACGCGACGCTACATACCAAAGCACAACTCTCTCTCCAACTCGCGACGATATCCAACAACGCCCGACAGGCGACGACTCAAACCGAACGCGCACGACGCTTGAATCTCACATGATGCGGCAAAAGAATGCAACCTCATACGAACTTCGCCGAGAAACCCATAAAAAAACTTTCCTCCTAAAAAATACATATGTCCGTCACAAATTCGGTCTCCATATCGAGGAGCTCTTCATCTCACAGTATAGGAATGGAAATGCTGTATACCTGGTCGTAACGACGCGACGCGACGATCGGGAGCAACATAGAGACGGGACGCTTGAGGAATTTGACATTAATGAAATAAAAAAGCGCGTCAAATCGCGCTCAAGAGATACGAAGGGCTAGTCCGCGCGAACGCCTTTCAACGAGCGTTTCAATTCACTGGGCCCCGGTGTAGTGCTCCTTGTTTGTCTATTAACAGCCTAGCGGGATGCTCCAGAGGCGAGTGTTCAAGAGGCTTGGAGTAGAGAACCGGTTCGAAACGGTCGGAGAAGAGAGGTCTTGCCCGTGGCTCCGTGAGACCGCGGGCAACGGGCTTTTCTTTCGAGCGGAAAAGTCGGGTGATAAGTGTTCATTGGCGAGCAGTAGTGAAAAAAGACGAGGAAAGAGCAAAGTGGTGGAAGAAAGGGATGGAGACGAGGAAGAGGAGAAGGAGAAAGAATGAAAACTGAGAGAGGGGCAGAGGAAAAAGGGAGAAAGAGAGGAGATGAGATGAAAGCCGGGCGAGAAGAAGACGGCGGCATTTTTAAAATTAAATTTCTCGCGCCGTCGGAGAAACGGAAGGGTGGTCTCGCAGTGTGCCGCTTGGCCTAGAACAATAAATAAAAGACACACCCCCTCCATCCGCACCCCATCCGAGCACCCGTGCCGACAACAGGCCCTCTTTAGCAACGAGAAACGCCCGAGTTGAGGTTGAAGTATAGAAACTCGGGGCGCGGCGAGTTCGCGTTCAAGAGTACCATAATTTACGCTCCACTCGTTTCCTTCTCGTGTATACCTAACGTGTACGAATGAAGCATAAATTCAACTGCACCTCCCCCTCCCCCCTTCTCATTCCTTCCGCCGGCTGTCTCTTTTCGGCGTTTGTTACACGGCTACTGTTTTCCGTCGGCGGCGAACAGGAAACTTAACGTTTAGCAGCGCGAAAAAACTGCGGATGAGGAAAGAGGAAACGAAAGACAGACGGCGAGGCAATTGGCGTCACGAGTGCAGAGGTGCCACGGAAAAGGGAAATGGAACGGAGCTCTGGCCTTCGAGGTCGACTTCTTTCTTCGCGAATTACCCTGGGCGCTGGATTGAATGAGTATTACATTTGGAATGACGGAATGTGTGCGCCGCGGCTTAATCGCCACTGGCTTTTATAATTGCACGCTGGTGGGGGTAGATCCGGACCTTTCTTCTTGTCGGTTGGAATCGCTGCGCGTCCATCGTGTACAGCTCTGAAAGAATGCAATTCTGGAAGTGAGGCAAGCGGTACGGAAGTGTCTCGATATGTGTGAAAGAGATGTGCACGGTATTTGTGAATAATTTGTTTCACTACCGCAGGACGTACACATTGGAAAGCACAGAAATTCGACCGTCGAGAAACGCAATATGGTAACAACATAGCAACATTTGTGAGATACATACTACATGGTGCTGTGTTTCATTATTTGGTTATGAAACTTTTACCATATTGGTCAGATTTCTCTGATTACAATTAAATCAAACATGGTATAATTCAGAACATGTTTGATTGTTTAATTCACGATACAGTAGACCAGTGGTGGGCACGGGTGGAGCCCCTCAAACACCTGCTTCTCCCACCAACCTCTCTTTCAAGCAGCGCGCACGTTTGTTGTGTACGCTAATGTCTCGTGTCTTCGTTGCCGCATTGTACCGCGCTTGCTGGAAGGGGACAGAGGGCGCTACGGTGTGGACGATTTTGCCTCAATTGAGGCAAAATTGCCCATACCTGCAGTAGACCCTTGATTTTTTTTATATATAAGGTTTAACGTCGCATCAACATCCAGGTCATTAGCGATGAACTTCCGTGATGACTTCAGATTTTGTGGAAGTGGTTGATTTGATAGCATCTCTTGTGTTGTTTTCGAATATGGGGGCAGTGTTCGAGTTGATTTTAAATTTGAGACGCTGGGTAGAGCATTTTTGGCAATCATACACGAGGTGGGGTACTGTAAGTGTGGTTTCGCAGCAGACGGGGGGGGGGGTCTGTTTTCTTTATGAGAAATTTGTGTGTTAACTTGCAATGACCAGTTCTCAGGCGGGAAAGAACGATTCTTTCCTTCCTGCTCATGTGGTCGCGTGGGATATCTTGGAAAAAATTTGTGATTATATTATGTATTTTTGATGGCTTCGACTTTCATATGCTGTTCCATGCTTCTTTAATTCTTCCTTTTTCGTGATTGACGATTTCTTGGAGTGGGATAGGGGTTGGGTGTTCTGTCTGGGGGGCTGATGCCTCCTTGGCTCCCAAATCTGCTAGCGTGTTCCCAGTAATTCTCTGATGTGAAGGGATCCATATGATAGTTATCTTCTTGTTGGTATCGAGAAGTTCCGTGTATAGTATTAAGATATTTCTGATAATTTCATTTTTGTTTCTTTTCATGGTGTTTGCTAAGGTATGGACTACGCTCATAGAGTCGGTGTATATTGCGTGGTGTAGGGAATCAGAATTTTTTACATGTTTGAGAGCGTCGTGTACTGCATCGGCTTCAGCGGTAAAAATGGATGTATGTGTAGATAGCCTTTTCTTGATAATATTCTCATCTGTAATAATAGCGTATCCTGCTCCTTGTATAAATTTAGATGCGTCGGTGTAGAGTTTTATGTAAGATGAGTATTTGCTGCTTAGTTTAAAAAACCTGGTCTTGTGTTCTAGGCATGATCTAAGGTTCTTATTGCAGTCTGGGCGCGTTGTGTCTGTATCCGGAGTTTTGATATGCCAGGGGAGGATTTTATCTTGCTTGCGTTCTATAATGCTTGCTTTTTGTGTCGTGGTTGAGAGGAGGTATTTTGTTATTGCGACATATAGTGGTGATGGTCGCTTGATTGTTCGAGTAACTGATAACTGAATTCCCCATGATCAAAAGCGTTAGTAACGCTTGATTAACGTGATTAACGTGCATACAGTTCAATATTATAAATGCGATGGTTTTCGAAAATATTCGAAAAGTAACTTTTAAATTTTTACTTCTTCAATCGAAAATTTTCGGAAGAATTGTAAACGCCACTTCGGAATATTAAATAATAAAACGATAATATAATGCTATCTCAAAACGATAATAACATTGACCACACTTTAACATTTCCAAGATTAATTCGCTTATGTATACAATAATGAAAATCTTTAATGTAACTGAGGCTTTGTGATAACGGGAAACGTCAATCGATAAATATACACATGAGGCTTAAACGTATGATTAACCACCGTGTGCACGCCCACACTCTATCATCTACCTAGTGGTATAAAGACTGTGGCGGCTACTTCCTATGCTCGTCAACAGAGGGACATTACAACACCTTTCCCGCTACTACCTGAATCTTCGTCTGTTTGTATATATACCGTCCTAAACTGTCCTTACGACATCCCGCGTCTAAGGCACAGGTCCGCTAGATAGCCTTACTGACGAGTCCTCTAGCGGGCCTAGGACGAAACGCTTCCTTCTCCTTTTTCCATCTTTTCATAATTCGACTGCCGCCATAAGACCTTTACAATGACAAAACTTTTTTCTTTGTAATTACTCTTTTATACAACTTTTACCACCACGTTTTTTAAATTTATTCTGATTAAAATGAGACCAAACATGACAATAATTCGGAACATATTCACTTGCTTTACTGAAGATTCAGTGAACCTCGATTATCCGAACCGACGATACTTGAATTCGCAATTATCCTAAACTCATTCCTATTATCATAAACAATTCAATCCAAAGCAATTCATGTATAACACGATTTAATGTACAAATCCGTAAATATCTAACACTGTTAAACTGTTAAACAATGAATATCTAATACTATAGTTATGTAATTGTTCTATTACCCGACAAGCATGATCCACGGACTAGTGCAGACAATCGATTCTCTAATATATCGTGAATAAAACAAATACATATAATCCAAATTGTGTTATGTTTATTTGCAATTGCATTAATGTGGTTTTGAAACTTGAGACTTTATTTAATAATTACGTGCAAATGCATCTTAGTAATTACTAATAACATTTAAATGAAAACTTTGAGTGGCTCATTCTGATCTGTCTGATAATTATAATGAAAAAAAAACGAAATTTGGAAGTATCAGATTTGGAACAGTAGAGAGTCTTTGTGTAACAAAGGTGGGAGGTGGGCATGAAAGTGGAAATTCATTGCCAGAATGTGAGAAGGAACAGGAAGAAAGCATATCTGTATTCAACGGTCTTGAAGTCAGTCAGTAGGAGAAATTATAATATTCTTACATCCATGTCGACAGAAATATGAATTCCGAATTGAATAAGGGTTGCGATATTTACACACGCGTTCGCGAAACACAGGATCGTCAGAAGTATTAATATTTCATAGCATTGTTTCCATATCCTCTCTTGGCTGAAAACGTCTTCAGACAGTTTTCTCAATATTTTTCAGTGTACTTTAAAACGCGTTATTTATCGACCGGAAGGGAGCAAAGCAAATAGCACGCTGGAAAATAAAGAGCGTACACAATGCGGCCATTACACTTTTCACGGAGCTAACGTGGACAGCGATAAACATTAGGATATAAGACAATATGGACTGAATTGTTGCATCGTCAAGCGTTTGCTTCGTTTTATAGAATAACGAAATTGGTAATACCATCCCAAACTGTAGGATAAAGGAGATACATTCGAGAAAGGAAATCTTGCCAACGCCAAAAATGTAAGGAAATATAGTTAATAAACCTGAATTTTTATTTATTTATAACTTCTAAAAATAAAATAAATATAATAAATATTTTACTATTGAAACTTTTTGTTCGAGTTTATTTTATAAATTATAACAAAAATTAATCTATTGTTTGTCTCTCTTCATTAAATCGTAGCATAATTGTTTTTTCCTGACCTGAGCGATCTTCACTCGAGACGCCTGTTTCTCCAACCGTATAGACGTGCCTTGCACCGTCTTTGAAACGTATTGCAAAATAAACTCTATTGTGCGGATATAAAGTGTAGTTTATTATATACCCATATTCCAATACTTTTAGTACAAGATATAAAATGTTTATCTTACTTTAGACCTTCGATACTTGATTATGGAATTATAAAAGTTTCTCACAAGTTAAACGTCGAGAAAGCGGTTTTTATTTTTTTCTTACCATTGCAAACCTCACCAATAAATCTGAAGGAAAACATGAACAATACTTATAACTATTGATTGGTACTGTAAAAATATAAATCATGTTGTTCTTAAACTTCAATAAGAAATCTGTATTTTTCCAATATTTTTTTAAATTTTGGGTTTTTACGACCAAAAATTTTCAATAAAAAAATCCAAACTAATTGCAGTATAAGTGCCTGGGTATTAAAATAGGTCAAAAATTAATTTCATCCATTTTAGCCCACAACTAACCTTCCGGTCGAGATATGGGGTTAAAGTTTTACACGACACGTTTTTCTTGGTACCCCATCCAATGGCTAATAGGCCGATTAATTTGGCCCGAGCACATTTTTGACCACCTTATCCGGCTAGACCCTTTTCCTGAACATCCGCAGACTAATAAGTGAATTGAGCAACAATATCAAAATGCTCTAAAATATTTCTAAACTGCAATACATAAATGCAAAAAAGTGGACGAAAGTAATAAATGATGTATGCAGATAATATTTGAAACAGTTCATTATTTTCCATTTGTGTCTAACCAAAAATATTTAGAGAAAGACAACGTTGTCCATTGCTAAATGAAGTGGAATGAAACGATAAAGAATTACAGTTTCAATAGTTCATCCTTTAATATTTCATTCAGTACCGAAGAGATTAATTTTAATTTTATTTATCGGTGTTCCGAAACTATTTTTCTATTAATATTAATTAAGTCAATAAGAAGCGAAATAGTGTACGAGTCAGAAGGGTACCCACCGCAAAACCGTAATGAACATTGGGTACTAAAGGTGGATTTATCTCTCCACTCTAATGAATAATGTATGCCACAACAAATGGCACTAGAGTAGATTGGGAAAGGTAATCCGGGAGCATACTATAGTTTTATTTTCGTCCGCGTCATACGGCCACTTTTTAGACAGATTAAGGTAATAAACTCTGAGAGTACGTATGCTGTCCAGCATAAACAAAAACATAGAATACAGTTCCACTAACAAGAACTTTAATAAAAAATAACGGAACAATCTTATACGTTCAGTTTCCCACAATTAATTCTTAAATAAGCAATTGTTAAGGATTAAGAACTATAAGTGGTTGATACTCCTTGCTGAAATCAGTATTTAACAGTTTATTCAATGTTCTTCACAATGTTCATGTGGTATCGATCTTTTCAATAAAATATTATTATAACCACGCGAGTAATTGATGCGAAGAAACCGGAATCACAATGTCTTCAAAAAGAGCCTATTCTTTGCTGTCCATGAAGAATTCTGCTTGCTCAAACTCGAAATGGAAAGGATTTGGACAGGGAACAAATGAAAAATGAACGATTCGTAATCTCGCAATAAAAAAACGCGAGGGTCGTCGCAGAGATCTTCCGGCCGGCAACAAAGTGTAAAACGAAATTACCGTCTCCACATTGCAGCCATAAAAATTGTATAGCCGTGTTCTGGAGCACTGTTCTGCGCCGTGTACCACGATTTATTCCACTCACCGCGGAGTCACCAGGTGCATTAAGATTTTTAAAAGCGTTTCAGCGGCTTACGGAAGATTAACTTCTTCCGACGCTTCGATAAGGCAGATGCCGTTCATCCTTCCTCCCTTTGGTTTTCCCCGTTGTCAAGGACAAAGACCTGGAACGGCCTGGTTGGGGGGAAGCGTGCGGCAGGTCGAGGCACAAAGAATGAGAGAAATGGCGGGAAACTGGCCAAAAGGACCGAGGATATAAAACCATCCCGAAGAACAACCGCGGAAAACGGAAGAAACAAAGCTGCCCTCGGCCACACCGGGATTTCGCGAGTTTCCACAACACAGAGCCCCGGTATTAGCCTGGATAACAATAAACGTTAAGGTCCGGTACACGGTGGCTTGCGTTTCCGGTACACTTGCAGCTACGGAATAATCCACAGACGTTCGCTAAAGCGGGCAGGTCTAACGTGAAAATGGCTCAGAACGTACCGCGATTGTTCCGAATTATTTGTGACCGGATGCGCTCCATAGAATCTCCCTAATTTCATTGCTTTCGTAAGAAGGACGCCTCTTCCTACTCTAGGGAGCGAAGACGTAATAATTGTTTACAGGGAGTTTCAGAACCGAGGCCAGTGATAATACCTATGGGATTTGCAGTATCTTAGTTCATAAATAGACTTCGAATACTTATGCTAAACAAAGGCTTTCTACTTGAATTGCAACAGACTAGGGTGAAATAAAAATGTATTTTCTGTGTTAATATGTTTAATAGGTTGAAAGTAATTCTTCTAATGTTCTTACGATTTTAAATCACACCTACTCATTTTTGCCGATTACTCGGGTCTATTTCAGATTTAGACATCTTTATTTTCTAATCTAAGTACCAACTCAACATTTTTTGATACTATTTTCAGTTGTGGAAAATATACTTTCAGAAATAGCCGAAACATGTAAATTACGCTGTAGACATCTGAGTAATAGAACTAGTAGAATATTCCGTTGAAACACAACGAGAATCCAGGTTCCTAACCTCCTGTTTAAGCGGTAATAGATATTTTTTTATTCTCAACTATTTCATGTAATAGTAATAAAAACTATTTCGCATACTCCGATATCCAAAAAGTAACAACTCTGGTCTAGAATGTGGATTTTATGCACTTTCTATGTTATTAGAGAATTAAATGAATTTTTATTTAACCGCTGCTGATTGTAATTAATACAGAAAATTTTTATTTTGCGTATTTTTAGTTCATCGCGAATTTGCTTGGTTTTTATTATAACGTGTGTAGAGATTAACAAGTTCATGTAATCATTTCGCGAAAATGGAGTTTGATGATGTCAGTGATTGTAACATAAAGAATCGTATAATTGTCACTTTAACTCTTCGTACAGTTCTAAAGACAAACGTTAAGAAACATGATACATATGATACTTGGAAAATAAAATCATTTTACATAACAGCTGGTAGATTAATCCGAGACGTAATAATTAGTTACTTTATAAAATGTATGAAAATGTTTTCATTAACGAACATTAATGACATTCCTAATTTATATTTAGTCTAAGGAATGCTTTGGTTGACTGTATAAATTTTTCTTTTACTCTTGTAAGAAGGTATTCTCATTTAAAGTGTGTGCCATTAATTACGCGACTCACTGTAAATACGAAAATACACACGCTGCAGCAATTTAACAAGATACCATTCTGAGGACAGGAAAGACCCGATTCTGTCCGGACAACGAATGTTAGCAGACTAGTACTCTGGAGACCATCCCAAGCCACCGGAATCATCGTTGTTACACCTGGTTCAATCAACGAATCCTCAAAAAGCTTAATCCATTACGTTGCAACCGGTCCACAAGATCGGATTCTCAAATCAGCGGGATCTGTTCGCAACGAGCGCCAATGAAGTTCTCGTCCCGGCGGAATGTGGAAGGAAGCATCTGGTCGGTAGCATTGCGGTTGATCAGGAGAAAGAGGAAGAGAAGAGAGATAGACGGAGGGAGGAAGAGGGGTGGGGGAGGGAGAGAGATGAGAGAACAGGTTCTCCGAAATGGTCCAACCGGGTAGAAATGCTGAGCAACCCCGAAATTGCCCACCTCCTTGTTTGCGGGCAGCCTGGCGAAGGGTGGTTCCGGCCAGCGTGTAGGGGTAGTCGGGCTCTCGAAGGTTGATGGTTGCGTCGGCGAAGCAAGGGCATCAGGAATTGGAATCGGTACGAATGTGAGCGATTCCGTTAACCTCCCCCACTCTCTATCAGCCCTTCCTTCTGGGCTAAGGGAACTGTACACGTCGGTGGACACTGTCTTCGAGCTGTCTCCCGAGTTGCTTCCAAAGCCAACCAATCATCCTCCGTCTTCGTTGATGTGTCTTCAACTATCGGCAAACTTTCGCCGCCACCACCCCACTCGGAATGGACGTGCCCCGCTCTGATGGATCAACCACCAATCGCGACAGGTCCTCTTCCACGAGACGTTTCGGTATTGAGTTCCGGAATCCGTGGCGGTTGGCGTGCAGTTTTATGCGAATCGGTAACCTCATGGTTCTACATACTTTGGGTTCTCGCGACGACGTTTGGATAGTGTTTGATTTAGTATCATCGTGCGATCAATAGATACACCCCTGGTAAAAAGTAGGTGTTCGATCTGAATCAACCATCTATTATTGTATCTATTCGTTCGTCAGAAGTAACTGTATAAGAGATCCTAGGACAATACATCATCCATGTTTGCTGTGCACTTTAAATCAACAAGTTGTGTTTCGTTTATGTCATATTATGAAGAAGTACATCTTACAATACTTTATTAATCAAAGATTTATTAATTAAGGAGTCCTAATTATGTGGATAGTACATAGTTAACGGAATACACCATATGTTAATAAATAAACTGTATGTATACGATTTAATACTGTTAGTATTAGTATTAGTAATGTTTTTTGCACTTTCAAAGGGCAATCCGGGTCGTTCATGTCTATGAATAATTTTGTTACTGCTCTAGGTTTTAAAATATCTAAAAAATTCTGGAATACGTATTATAAGTTCCTATTTTGTTATATGTGTAATCGTTGGAAAGTGAAATATTTAAAACATAATGGGAAAAAAGTAAATATTCGAAAGAAAAAAAGTCAATAGTATGGAATTTCGCTCCGGGCATAAATAAATTATTCATGTTGCCCACGGAGGGTTAATTATAATGATAATGGTAATTATTTACATTACGATCCACTAACCGATTTTGATTAAATTTTAATATGTTATAGATTTCGACATTTTGGACAACTTTTTCCTGTACATATAATAAGAGATCTCTTTTAGTTTTTAAGGTGTTCGCAAAAAACTGTTGCTACTACTGCATTGAATTTTGGATTCTTGTAAGCGTTGTTAGGGCGGATCTGACGGCCGGCCCTCTTCCTCCCCCCTCGCGACCTAATCTCAACTCACTCTCAATTCCGTCTTTTCCACGGCCTAATACCCACTTACTCCAATAAATTGAGAGTGAGTTGTGATTAGGTCGTGGTGGGGGAGCGACCACGCATGTGAAATTGCAGGTTTAGGTCTAGGTTACGAGAATCCAAAATTCAATACAGTAGTAGCAACAGTTTCTTGCGGATATTTCAAAACTAAAAGAAATCTCTTACTACATGTATAGTAAATTTCATCCAAATCATAGTTGAAGAAACTTGAAAAATTCATACAATAGTAGCAACAGTTTTTTGCGAATATCTCGAAAACTAAAAGCGACCACCTATGATATGAAAAGGAAAAAGTTGTTTAAAATATCGAAATCTATAACATATTAACCCTTAGCGGACGGGAATTATTTTTAGCATACTTCTTGATGGGTCTGAATTAAATTTTCCTTGTGAAACAAAATTGCATACTGAAGAATTAAGTGTATGAATTAAATGAAGGGAAATGGATTGTGTTCAGTAAAAATGTGTTTGGTATTTTTTGAGAGTAATAATTTCTTTAAAAATTATTAGCAGTCGCAGAACGGCAAAATTGCTTGGGCGACTATCAGCAGACACGCGTCCGCAAAGGGTTAAAATTTACACAAAATCGGTGAGTGGGTCGTAATGTAAATAATTACCACGATAATGAGTGTTACGACTGCCGTACCCGTATCCATATAATGGAACTTTTGTGTCCGTGCTTGAAAATTACTTTTTGTGCTGATAGACCAAGCAAGAATTTGCAAATGATCTATGAAATACAAAAGAATCGAACAAATAAATATATTACAAATCCTAACAGCTTTTATTATATCAAATAAATTGCTTCGATTTTATCCAGTTTTTGTGGTCGCTGAATCGGCGATCAACGCGTTAGCGGCGAAAACGTCGATCCTATTTTTTTTTGGATTTGAAAACGCGAAGGATCGTGAACGTTTTTATAGAACCTCTTCAATTCGTGGAAAGGTAAAGTGTTGTCGATTTTCTAGTTCTGGATATGAACTAGGGCCGATGGGGTTATAAAGCGGAGAGTACGCGAGCCACTGTTTTATGGTGCAAAAACAGCAGAGTCCAGGGATCCTCTTTTTATGTATATCGATCTGGCCGTGTGGGGGGGGGGGGGGGGGTGGCGCACAAAGGTTCCAATATATTGAAAAGGACAAAGTCGTTGCTGCGGACAAGCTTGTCACACTTCCACGCTATCTCATGCACGCAGTACCGTCCACTATCTTCAGTATTCTCCTCTGTTCGCGCCCATTTATCAACGCCAAGTCCGGTCTCTTGGGTCGACAAATCAATTTGATGCGACATGTGTATAGGTATAAGGTTAGTCTCATCGCTTACGTACAGACTGTTCCTCTTGATCAACGTTGGTACGCAACAAAGTTCCGAAGATCCCGATGACTCCATTTTTTATGTTTTGAAATTTATTTAACACTCAACTTACCGACCATTAAAGCTGACTAGTGTGTATGTGTTGCCTTATAAAAATGACACGATTTATTTAGATTTTGTGCCATTTTTAGTATAGTGTATACTTTAATAAAGGAGCGTGTGTAATCGTTTTCACTGGAAGCTTCAATGATTGTGAATTAAAGAATCTGAAACGGGTCACTTGATCCGTCAGTGGTAGAATTTCTATTTTGGATATTCGTTGGAATCGGAAACAAATTCAATGTTTTGCACCAGCGGTGCATACGTTAGTCTGCGCGTTTGAAAAAATTCCTTTCTACGTTTTTTGTATACAGAAATTGCAAGTCTGATCGATGGATGGGAAAAAAATAGTTGAAATTCTTTTCACTCTTTACAGAGCAAAATTACAATCCTGGTGGATAGACAGGCAGAGACTTTCAATAGAGTTTTCCACAACAAAAGTTACACCGACAAAGTATTCAAAAACTTCATTTATCACCTGGTAGATGCGCTCTTCAATAATGACTTGCACTAATGCATCGTTCTGAACTAATTGCCATAACAAATGCAGGATATATATTCGAAGACTCGTGATTCTAAATGTTAACCCCTTGAACTACAATTTATTTTACATTTGCAGTGTTAAGAACTTCTTTTTTATTCAAAATTTCTTAGAAGAAGAAGGATATTGTATATCTATGTATTCTCTAATGGTTATAATATTGACAAAAACATAAAATTTGATTTCGATTTCAAAGAAATTAACAACATGCATATTTAGTTGATCCTATTCGAAATCTTCATCACGAGGTTGACTCGATGTTATAGTACTAGGGGATAAAATTGAATTTCTCGTCGTTTTAAGATCGACTCGTGAATCCTAGCCAATTCTCAGGCAAGACTATTCTCCTTGATCAACCTTGCAATCCGACAAAGTTCCAGAAATCTTGTTGACTCTATCTACCATCTTCTTAGACTTTTATAAGCGACAATAATTTTGAAAAATACTTCAAATAAAAGTGGTAGATCTCATCGAAATACACATTTTATGTCGTATTGATTTTTGTATAATTGCCATAAAGACAATAGTTTTTGAGAAAAACGATATTATATGTTCAAAACTCCATATAACTCATCCACACAAATCAAGCTTTATTGTTAATTTCATTAGTTAATACTAGAAAGGGATACAGCAAAGCTCCTCCCTCGCCCACGTGTTTTCTGTATCATTGGATTTTTAACTTTCCACGCACAGCGAGATCCACCCTCTGCGGTAACCTTCATCCCCGAAAGGAATAACCTAACCTTACCTAACCTAAACCTAAACCTATCTTAAACATTAAGTTAAACGACTGTTCGTTATAGAAGAAATGAAAACAACCCCATGAGGACATTGAAATCGAGAATGGCTCCGTACAAGTCAATAATTACCTATCATTTTTCTCAGAAAGTATTATTTTTATGACAAAAATCAATACGACATAAAACGTATATTTTGATGTGGTCTACAACTTTTATATGAAGTATTTTTCAAAATTCCCATTATTTATGGAAATAAATGGAAAAAACTATGATTTTTATAAGTTTTTTCGTGGTTACCGCTATGAAAATAATATTTGCGCCAATTTTCACTATCATATTCGTAATCAGGACGACAAAATACGTAAGAATCCAGAGTATAAAAAAATCGGAGGTATGGTCTTTTCGGAAGTACACCTCTTGTTTTACTAGGAGTAGTTTTATGCAATATAGCAACTATAGTATTATGTAAGATATGCTCGGAGTTTTTAGAAGAAATGTCAACGATAAAACAGATACATTTGACCCGTGCATTCGAGGGTAATTTCTCTCATGGCAATTTACTGATACAAGTGTTAAGAAGAAATCAATTTTTCTGTTTTTTACCTGCGATGGAAAGTCCAGTCTCTGTATCTGAATAAGGTTTTCCTTGCGTTTTTTCCACAGAGGAATTGCAACACTGATCGATAGATGGGAAAATATAGTAAAAATTCTTTTCACTCTTTCCACGGAAAAAATGACTAGCCTCGTGGATATACAGGTAGAGCCTTTGCAATAATTTTCTACACCAAAATAAACCCCGACAAAGAATTCAAGAAGTTAATTTATGATACGCTGTGCAATAATTTCTTGTATTATAAACGCATCAGAGCCGCGTCTATCAATCACTGTTCCAATAAGCATCGTTCAGAACCAGTTTCCGTAACAAATGCAAGATTTATGTTCGGCGGCCCACCATTGTAAGTATTAAAATTGAATTTCCCGTCGTTCCGTGGATCCTCGCAATTGTCAGGCAAGAACAGTTGGTATCGAGAAACATTCCTTCGCCGATCCGAACAAATCTCGCTGAAATGAACCATCGTCGGCGCGTCAACGATGCCGTGACACGCGACTCAGCCCGAGTTCGATTATACCACGATGGGCAAAAACCGATACGGTCTTTCTTCCTCTCCAAGCTCATCTCTTTTTCTCTCTTTCCCTCTATCTCTTTTTGTCTCTCTTTTTCTCTCGCGCTGGCAACAGATTTTTCCGACGGTAGGATCGAAACACGCGGGTTATAACACTCCAATTTCACGGGCGAACGCTTGCCGGTGAAATAAAAAGCCGCGGAAACCGTCGAAAGGTACAATTGAAAACGTTGACGTATTCGGTAGCTGCATAACGAGAGCCATTCCTCAAGCACGAAACTTTCCGCGAAATAAATGGGCGTCGGTGACGGTTTTTTCCCGTCCTTTTACACCGTACCCGTCTCCTCCCGATCCGTCGTCCAACGTTTCCGTGAAGCGGCGAACAGAGCTACTCTAAGGCACGCTGCACACATCCGTTGTTTTAACGTGCGGCGACCGCGCGGTACCGCAATTGCGGTCTGAAGTACTATGAATTCAATGAAGACGCTGCACATTTGTTCGAATCGTAATTCCGGCGTCGCACGTCCGTCTTGCGTTCAATACTTGCAGCAGTTCCCCAAAGGAACGTACATCAATTGATGTACACGTCTGTTATTCTGCCGCACAATGAACGACATAAACGGTGATACATTTTTAGACATTGAGCTTTTTATTGGTGAAATTAAAAAATATCTCAAATATTACCATTATCTCCCACTATCTCTCCCTCTCCCAATATTTCCTAATTTATATCTCGTCACCCTACTCCACTCCTCCTCTTTCCATCTTTTCTTCAGGTACTCCGGCATTTCCTCCACCCTCTTATATTCTTATACTACGTGTTATACTTCGATTCTATTTACTTACCTTAGAGTTACAGCTAACTTTTCTACGGGAGTTATAGCACGCCTCATCCGTGTATCTTGTGATGCGATTCTCTCTGTTATTCTATCTAACCGCTCATCAAATGAGTGATTTTCTCTTAAATCAGCAAAGGATGTAGCAAATCTGTCTCGTGTAAATCTCGAATCGATAAAAGGATGTATCCAATACCATCTTCTTTGTTTGCAACAAGTATTTATATACAAAATAGGCAAATGCTCTACGCTTTTTTGGGACACCTCCATCTTCGATAGTAGTAGAAAACACAGTGAAAATCGCAGTCGCCGCACGTTAAACAAACGCAAGTGGACGCCTTTCAACTGAACCGCAATTCCGTTGCCGCACGGACGCCGCACGGTTATCGCACGTTAGAAAAACGGATGCGTGTAGGGGGCCTTAACCGGCCGCTGCCGCGCCGGGCTACCGACCGTGTCGATTCACCGTCGATTCGACAGTCGAAATATCGATCGCGTTCCGGCCAACTCGAAACACCGCTACACCGTTGACTGACAGGCTTAAACTACGGCTCGCGTGAGTTCCAAACGGGCGGGACAGCTTCTGATAAAGATCCTTCCGGAATTACCCTTCAAAAATAGGGGCGCCGATCTTCGTCGGTTATTCCGATGATTTCTTCGACCCTCATCCGCCCTTCTCTGTCAGTTCCACAGATTGTTCACTGCTTCTGAGAGAGTGGTACCACCTGCATGTTGCTCATTTACTTGTGAACAAATCGAATCATATCTTAACGCACTATCTACCGGCGATTATTTACTATTTTTTTTTGTATCTTCAACAGAAAATGAGTTGCCCTAATATCGGACGGCACCAAATACCGGACAGTACCTACATTTTTAACATTTAACATTTTGCCGAGCTGTTGTATTGTATAAGTTATAGAAGAACATAACACGCGATCACGTTTTATCACGATCCTATCTCGTGTGCATATCTAAGGATATCAATTGATTGTTGCAGCTGAGAAGAATCCAATGGATTGTACAAATTAATAAACAATTGTATCTATTAATTTTTGTGGAAGAACACGTGTGATTTATTTTATTATATTTTGTGATGAGTAATCTATCAATTATCTTTTTATATTGCGCATGGAGTGTATCGTTGTTGAAAAAAACATGTTAACCTAATACCTGCAAACAAATTCGTAATATAGTCATTAAGTTCTTTTAACCCACAATAAGATTTTAATTTTCTGTTATCGATAGTTAGCCATTAGCATATACAAAGGATCCAGAAAGTATATGAACACGATTCTCGGAAGATTGTTGACATTTAAACTGTTATAATTGCGTTAAAAAAACTTTGATATGATATAGCGGATGGGAAACTGAAGACACATTTGTTTCGAAAATATTACTTATTGGAACCTGTGTTAAAACTTTCTAAAAAATTTGTTCATGACTAAATCTGTTAGAGATATATATATGTGTTTGCAATTCGCGCGCGTGTATGAATAACGATTGAGTTGCCGGTCGATGGTGGCGTGGCGCTGCCTATTCGTTTCCTTCGAAATATGTATCGAGATCGGACGGACGCTCGCAGCGATATAGAGGCGTAATAATAATATTAAATAAATCCCATAGCTCTAACAGAATCTATCTTAGATTTGAAAGCTGATGTTTCCCTTTTACGACACCCTATTTGATGTACAATTTTTTTGGTCGATTTGTTGAGCTTTGCGATTGAGTAATGCGATTGTGAAATTTAGACTCTCTCCATGAAATAGAATTAAAGATACTCTGACTTTATTATTTATCGAATGACCTATAAAAGTTGTTCGTTGAGCAAACGAATTAGCATTTAAAAAACAAACAACAGAAGAGTAGGAGAGTTCGAACTTCCAATTAAAGCATATACAGAAATGTCGTGGCCTTCCTTTTTTTTAAATAATAATGTGGAAATAAACTGAAAATTTCTGTTCTTGTCTCAGTATCATGTAGTGTTCAAACGTGAGAAAAATCTTAAAATTACTATAAAATAATAATTATTAAATTGATCATTCATTTTGTGATGCTCAATTAAGGTATAAACTTCATTCTATGAACGATACAGCTAAATTCATTGAACCTTCTTTTTTATATTACTTGTGAAATAAAATATTATAACTTAATTTTTACAATACAGTTGTTTTGTGACAATCCTGGTTTTTCCCCTCACCCTTTAACGATGAAGTACACCGTAGAGGCTTTACACGATCAAGCATGTACTTCAATTTCATTTCATAAAATAGACAAAAATATCGTACCACATATTTTATGGGGTCGTTGTAAAGAGTATTTATTGGGAGTAAATGGATAAATATTTTATTTGTATTATTTAATCAACCATAAAATATAAATTAATAATATTGTACTGTTAAAAGATAATAGTGATCCAGATAGCCTCATTCTTCAAATTTATGGTAGATTCATTCACGCAAAAAATTTGTTAATGGTTCCACAGACGTTTCATCTTAGAACGTTTCATAAATTTCAAAAATGTTTTACTGTTTCTCAATTTGTAGGCGTACTTTTTCAAACATAATAAACGTTAACCATTCGAATGAGTATGATTGCTCTAATCTTTTTTCATTATTTTATTCACACTTATTACGCGAAGACTGCTACCCTCGTATCTTTCCGGAACTGGCAAGGTAATTATAAAGACTAGGAGATACGATTCTGCGATCCTTTCATTAGCTGAAGACCCTCCTTTGCTTTCCGGTCCCTCCCTTGCTGTGATTAAGACTAACTAATTGTAAGATCCACTTGGTCTTGGTTAGTTTCGTGATATCGTGAGGATGACAGTGTAATTATATAAAGACCAACAACGGCTCTTTAGTATATTAAAATTTAATTGTAAACTGAAAATTGTAATGAAGCAAACATTTTATTATTGGAATTATTAGAAGTATAAATATCAAAGCAGCAACTAAATAACAGAGAATGTGTTGAAATTCATGTAATGGAATAATTGTGAAAAGTATTTTACATATAAGTATATAGTAAATATTCCGTAACATACTAATATATTGCTTATTATTCTACATGTTATGTATACCTACATATTTTGCATGTTTCTCGTGCATATTTTGCATATTTTTCGTGCGTAAATGTCATATGCATTTTACATATTTATGTGCATGCAGTTCCGCAATCTATTCATCATACGTACGTTCGTTTGTAACTCGTAAGTTCAGTTAATTGTTATTTGAAAAACAACTCATAATGAGTTATTCTACTATTGAATAATGTTTTTATTAATTGTTTCCTTTATCTGTTTTCCCGAATTGTGACTGCTTCACTCCATTCTTTGTTTGAAGATCTCCAATAGAAAAGTCGAGAATGAAATAAAATAGCGAAAATTTGGTAATGTCGCTAAATAAAAATGTTCTACTTTTACGAGTTTACCAGTCGATTCCTTATTTGAACAATAAACCGGAGCTTTCCAAAATATAAGTGTAGTAGAATAGTGAAAATTAAGAAAATCCATAAGTTAAATATTTATAATGTTTTTAATCTTCCTGCACTTTGATGCATCAGATCATGCGATCCATGCGCACCATAAAAAAGGGAACCGCCATGAATTTCCAGATTTCGACCGCAATCAGCTAATCAGATGTACATTTTCCCTAAAACTAGGTAGGTTCAAAAATCCATAGCGTGCTAAATGCGTCCCAACTAGATTAGCCCATAAACAAAACTTTGAAAATAGTTATTAAATAAGCATTCTGGCGTTAGGAGCATCCGCAGAACGTGACTTCAATAAATCCATTCGTGATCAGAGTCGCTTCAGTATTAACGACATTTTGAACCAGTCCGAGGCCATTGAATTTCCACTAGCGCACGCAGGATGCGAGTCACGCGGCACGTCAATATTGTTTTTCCTATAATATAGCCGATATGCGAATTCCATAAATCACCGGTAGAGAAGCCAGGCTCGGCTCGGCTAGCGGAAACTCGACCGGTCCGGCTACCTGTCGAACTTAGGATAAAAAAATCCATTTTTCACGATTTAATACCGGGCGCAGAGAGTCTCGGATCCGTGAGACGCGGGGACGGCCGGCAACAGCTGCCAACGGGGGCTGCCCCCGATGCCATCGCAAAATCCGGAATCGTAAAATTCGAGAATGAAACGCGTGCACGGTACGTGAGCGTCGCGAGGCTTTATAGGACGTGGAGAACTTTCCCTTCGAAGCGCCGCGCGCCGTGACGTGTTCACGCTCCCGGTTACGCGGCGCCGACCATAAATTTTACTTCTCGTTGAAAAATAATAAATGACGGGAAGTCGGTAAAGCGCGCGGCGGGGAAATAAACCGACCGAACCCGCCGAAGAAAAGGGCTGTTTCAAAAGAAAGAAGTTCCCTGCGACTTCCTTCGACGCGACGACGAGATCGGCTTAGCAAGGAAGTTGTCGCTTTCGTTCCCCAAAACAGAATCTTCCACTCGGTCGCTCGTAAAGATTTTAATGCGGGCCTGCGAGCTCACCCCGGAACTCGTCAAGAGAAATCAAGAACAATAAAAATAAGGAGCGCTTGAACGTTCCGCTTCGGACTCCCGTTGCCTTCGAGGGCAGCCGAAGGATCGGATTGAAATAACTCTTACGGTTACTGCTATCGATGAAGTTTCTCTATTCGCGATCTTTTGATTGGTTTCGAACGACCCGAGAAATCTTTTTGATCGTGAATCTTGATTTGATATTGAATCTTTTCGGCAGTGAGGTTACGGGCTTCATGATGCGAATTATACGTAGCATGAAAGGTTAAACACATGTAAAGTGTTGTAAACTATTTTCTGCGATTACAATTAATTTGAAAATTTTCATATGCCATAAATGCATAAAACTCCGCAGTCTAATAATAATTGTGCACTTCTCTATAAGTATGCCTATCAATCTAGAAACGCGAAACTAAATGAGAATTCACCAGAATTGAATCTGATTGAAAATTTATGTGGTGTCTGCGAAGCCAGAGCAGTCAGAATGGCCTGCAACACAAATAATTTCATCGAAGAAGTTACACATGTATGCTGTCGGAACAAATTGTCAAAGATTAATTAATTCCATGCCGAAGTGAGTACAAAATCTCGTTGAGATTTAGGGAGAAAACATTCTTATTAGCAAATCTATCTGCAATTTCAAAGATCATGTGAAACTGATTTTACGATTAATAAAGTATATTTCCAACCAAGAAACCTGTGTTCATTAATTAGAAAAGAACTGTAGTTGCTATTGGAAGTGTAAGTGAATCCTTGAGTATTTCTTGGGTTGGTCTCAAACTCTAAACCAGCAAGATTCCTTGCGGTCAGGGAATTGAGGTCTCCGATCTTTAAACCTCTGATATTAAGGGAGGTGATGGCTTCAACTACCTTGACGGAGTGATGAATGGAACCCCAACATCTGCGGGTTATAGGCTAACTCTTCGGTACTTGATTGAACGATTATATAGCTGACGCCTTCACGGATTCACTTTGGAAGTTAATGATAGTATAGATGGCTTACGGAATAGTTTGGAATCCATCAACTGTGATAAACCGTAAATTGATATGAATTTTAACTTCTCGCAATCAAGAACATTTAATCTGGAACATTCTTAATAGATCATTCGTAACTGAACTTTAGGCGTTTCGTTTTGCACTTTGCTTCGACTAATTACGTATTATTATTAGCCTCATGTTTTAAACAAACACATCAAATTACACGACAATCATAACCAAAATTAAACTTTCTGCAGTGTTTAGAACGGACAATAGGTGAATTTTTAAGATGTATGAAGATTAATACCGGAACGATATTTAAATAGTTTTTATACAAATTAATATAATATAAAAATGAGTGACGAAACTGAAATGATGAAATTGATCAGACTGAATTTTCTGAAGCATTCCTTGTTGTTTCATTCTTGAGATCCAACGAATTTATTAAGTACAATGGAAACACTTCCCATTAAATTTCGTTAGCAATACTGTCCTTAACGCTTTGCAGATGGGACAGTTCGAAGCCAACCATACCGTGTGGCCGAACTGCTATCACGATAGTCGTTTGAAATTGCCAGAGAACATTTGCAAAGTATATGTATATCTGGGACGCATATATGGGTTCATCGGCCACAGCCATGTATTTACATGGAACACATATATGAGTCTTTCGGCTCTATCAGTTGTTTTCGCCGAACGCATATATGAGTTCATCGACCAGATTGATCGTTTAGGCAGAACGCATATATGCGGCGGTAGTCCGCAAAGGGCTAATACAAAAGGGTTTAACCAAAAGTAGGAACAACAGTAGAGTCGGTAGAAGTGAGTTGACTTCTTTCGAACCAAACAGTAGATCCACCGTTCATTGGGACAACAGAATTCTTGGTAGACAAACAGACTAAGCATCCCTTAACTCCATTTTATCCGGCTAAACCCTCGAGAAAGATTCATCATCGCAATCCAAAGTAATTTCCTCCCATTTAATACACTCGAACAGCCAGTTGCAAAGGATTAATAAGTGGGGAACACCGGCCGGGGGCCGTAAATCAATATAAAAAATAACATCCATATTTTTGTATGCCTTCGGACGGTTTTAAGTAGCGCGAGAGCCATTTTTCTCGGATTCACGATTCCGAAAGCACACACAGCTGTGACATGGATTCTTCGCGCAGTTTATCATCGCGCGTTGATTAGGAAACGCGGGTAATAAACGAGGAAGACGACCCTGAGCTACTTAATTATTTATCGGCCACCATCGCTGTGAATCCTCGCGAACCGTTTAAGGCTTCGGCGCGGGATTAGGACTGATTAATGGAAATGTTCGATACCGAGGAGCTCTTCTATTATCTCGCCAACAAAGGCTGCTTCTTTGCGAAAAAACGAATTCAACTTCTGATACCTTTCTTACGACTAAAAGAACTTTAATCCTCCGATCAGGTCTGCTTCCACAATGTAAAAGTCTTTTAATGGCACTTAGCAACCACCACTTAGGGACACAAATATATTACCTGAGGTTTCGTACGTTTGTTTTTGGTATGAATCAACGACATTGCAAATTCGAATTGTTAATAACGTACTACCATGGCGGGATTTTATATCTCTCGATCGCTGGAGATTTATTATAAATATAGTTCGCAAAATTGACCTTGACCCCTTTCTCAAGGTCAACATTCTTTTTTAGTCCATAGTACTCGTCGCGAGGAACAAAAGTCTCAAAGAAACCATGGGTCTCAAGTCAATCAATCTCATAAAAAACGACTTTAAAGTTTCGTAAACTATTTTATTTCACATGTCTACTGGGCGTCCGAAGATAGTATAAACGTGCAGGAGGGGGATTCTACATGAGAAATGAAGTCCAAAATATAGAATAAATTTTTTTCATTTGACGCCTCGTTTTCGAGAAATTAGAGTGTGAAAATCCGTCAAGTTCATGTTCCTAGCATTTGTAAAAAGTAGATCAGGTAGACCATGAACAGACGCGTCAGACGATTCATATTCAATATCAATCGTATTCGCTGAATGTTCAAAGTCTAATATCTCGAAAACGAGGCTTCAAATGAAATAAATTATTCTATATTTTAGACTTATTTTCTCATGCAGAATCATCCCCTCCTCGTTTATATCATCTTGGGACACCCAGTAAACATGTGGAATAAAATAGAATACGAAACTTTAAAGTCGTTTTTTATGAGAATGGTTGACTTGAGACCCATGGTTTCTGTGAGACTTTTGTTCCTTGCGACGAGTACTATACGATGAAATAAAAAGAATGTTGATCTTCAAAAAGAGGTCCAGGTCAATTTTGCGGTCAATTTTTCTAATAGATCTCCACCGATCCAGGGACATAGAATCCCGCTATAGTAGTCGTGACATATAATTTTTATACACCCTGTACAAAATTATATTCAATTCAATCAATTTCTTTTCAAACACAATTGTCTACACAATAGTAGTCGTGACATATAATTTTTATACACCCTCTACAAAATTATATTCAATTCAATCAATTTCTTTTGAAACACAGCTGTTTTTTATCAAGATCAACCCAAAGTCATCGTATTATAGATAGTTGAATTCGTCGTTCGGTAATATCGTGGTATTAAAAAAAGGTGCATTGACTATTGAAAAACTCAACATTACCTGGACATCTCCAAAAAAATGAGGTACATAGAAAGAACTCAAATTGTACTTGTTCGATGCATCCCTTAAAATGGTACATAATTCATTAAAAAGTTTTCTCAATAACAGCATTATTATAAATGTATAAATGTACAAAAGAATAAAATATTTTCTTAAGCGCTTACTGGATAAAAATTGTATGAAATACTAATAGATATTGTAGTGGACTCTGAGCATGGGAAAGAAAGAATTATCGAACGCGGAGATTCTCTCTATCCTTGAGTGCTCGCCGTAGGAGGCCGGGTTTGAAGGCTGCGTCATGAAGTTGACGATTGCCAGAACCCTGACCCGGTCATCAAGGAGTCTTCGATAGCGAGGATTTTCCAAGTCGCTATTTTTAGGAGAAACTTTCCCATCTCCTTGAGGACAGGGAATTTTCTACTAAATGAAGAATCTTTGGTCCTCCTTGGCACGCACGCAAACCCTCGGTCAGGAAGGCAGAAAGTCTCGAGCATTCAGACAGTACACATCGTTCTATACTTGTATCATTACGAAGCTATTGGAACCGTTTTCAAAGTCGCTGTTCTGTGTAGCATTACGTTGTTTTCTTATTGTTGTTTACTTTCGTTGTTATCGTTATTTGTTTATTTGTTACGCGTTAAGTGGTAGAATAAATTATCTGTTACTTTCCCCATTCAACTCTGAACATTCTTTACTGACACGATATCCTAAAATATAATGTGTGATCTCTCATAGACTGTGAAGATATTGAAAACGTTTAACATTTAAGGTATAAGGAGAAATCACATGTAAAGGGATATTTTGTGTGTGCAATAAAGTAGTAGCAGTGAAGAATGCGAACGATGCAAAAGGTGAAAGAATTGTGAGAGGAGTTTAATCGAATTTTTTTGCAGTAGCCTTTGTTACTCGCGCACAAGGTCGAAGCGCAAGGGCGTAACTACATTCATGCCCCCAAAAACTACCCCAAACAGATTCCTTCGACCCTTGTCTACCCCCCCCCCCCCCTCCTCTAACGTGTTCTGTAATATTTACAGCTTTTCTTCCTAGTCAAAGAGCCTTCAGCTCCGAGGAAGAACACGAAGAACGGTATGTGTGAACAACTCTGCAAACAGGAAGGGCGGCAAGAGCTTTCTCTGTTCTCCAACCAATATTAGTTCGTCCTTAGTGAAGCAAATTGTGTTAATCTTGTTTCAAATATCGCTTGCCCTATTACTCTGTACTCTGTACGTGCATTGTTAGAAACTACACGGCGCCCTCTATCGCATTTTCTTTGAAATTCAATTTCTCGGTGGCGCAAATTTTATACCATTCCGAACTATACTTAAACCAGGGTGGAACAAATTTCATTTGAAATAAGATAACAAATTTTCATTAGGAATTCTGAATTATTTCAAATACTTCATTATTCGTAGTTCACAAATAACATAAAAGATTAATTTTTATTTGGCATTTAAATCGAATAAATTATTTTCAAATAATATTTTATTTCTATTACATTGGTCAAATAAAGTAATAAATAAGTCCAACTCAAGAAGAGGTTATTGTTGTAACTAAATTAAATATTCAATTTAGATATGTTAATTATTGTAGTTTAAACACATTTGCTTTGAAATTGTTTGTAAGTGCACGAAATGAATACAATTTTGAAGAATACGAATTATTTGATCAAATGAAAGATGAAATAACAAGCTATTTGATCTTCATTTAAAATTCAAATAATGTAATCATTTTGACAATCGGCGATTATTTTTCATATGATTTATTTCGATAATACCCAAGCCTGACATAAACTAATAGTTACATCTTCCTCTTGAAAATCAGTTTCAGAAATCACATATTAATATAATTGTACTCTGTGTTTTATTTGTAATTTCCGGCATTCGTGTATAAAAATATAAGATTATATACATGATTTCCACGGTTACAACTTTGGAAGCTTATTTGCATGATATTAATTTGACCTTGCTTCCCACGACCAAGATATCGTAATAGTTTCGTACACTCGACACTGACAGTGAGAAGATGATTATTTATTACTCGTCAGCAACTAGATAACCCGAGTTCCATTTATAAATTGAGATGTCTGACCGTCATTGCCCACTTCTTCTTGCCCAGCCATTTCCGAGCTTAAACATTGCATCCGGACTGTGAAACTTCATACAAACTTATATTACGAAAGTCATGTACAAAGTGTCTGAAATTACAGAAATTTCTTTAATCTTAGCAAATATTTCAGTGCACCGTGAAAGCGGTAGCAGCTCTACAAATTAAGTTCCTCGGTCTAATTATGAGTATTTGTTCCGCTCAACAATCCAATGTAAATTACCAGGTAATAGACAATGCGCACGATCAGAGAAAAAAAAGTGGACTAGCTACGAGCAGGAACAGCGTGTATTGCCGAGACACGTTAGCTTCACATTCAGAAGCACAAGTGCGCGACTAATCCCGAAATTCGATTCCCCTTAAAACAAAGCTCTGCACGAGGAACTTTTACTCCACATTTCTGCTCGACTTTTTCCCGCGGAATTACCTACTCTGGCTGTGCTCCGCGAGTTACACCTCACTCAATAAAATATGCCATTACATCCACAGACGGCAAAAGAAAGAATCACGACGTTCCGTGCCCTCGGAAAGAAATTCTACCCAGCCGCCGACGCCACCGTTGCGTCGCAGCGACGCTCCACGATGTTCATCGCCGTTCCTCGCTGCTCTGGCCACATTAAATTCACCCCTGCCCCTCCGATTCCTTCGTTGCCCCACGAAATATTCTACAATATTTACAGCGTGCCGAGACGCGGAAGGGGCGCGAAGTGTTTCATATAACAGCGCGACGGAAACGAACGGGCTCTCGCGCCACGCCGACGAGGAAATCGCATGCGAGGAAAGACCGAAATCTTTTATGCGGATCTATAAGTTAGCCGTGGCACGTAGCCTTACCGAAATTGGACACAAGAGGTGGTTTACAGTATCGGACAGTGTGTCATGTCAACGAGCTCTCAGAGCAAAAATCATATTTTCGATTTGTATAGTCTGAGACAAAAAGACAGGACACGCATAACTTTTGTTCCATTCTGAATATACAGGCTGGTCCACGCAACTTGCACACCTTGAACAACTTCTAAAGAGCGCAGAGTATGGAAACACGCTTCCACGAAACTTCTAAGGTTTGGAGGGATGCGGGTATAACTGCGTTTTGGAGAACTCTTTTTTTCCAAGTTTTTTTTACACAATCTTATAGATTTCGACTAGAAAACACCGAAAATGAAAATCTTAATGTGCGGAATTCACTGGTTAAAAAGTTATACGCATATAAAATTGAACACTTTTAAGAGGTTTAACAGGTTACAGCGCCGCCATATTGATATATTTGCTAGGTAATACACACAAAATAGGCTAAATACTACCGAACAAATCCATTAGATGTCAGCACAAACACGTACGTAATACATAATAACACATTTACTAAATCAAAATGCGAAACATTATACCATGGTCGGGTCGACCTTCTCCGCTCCCACGACGACCTAACCCCAAACCATCTTGGATTGTACCTTCTTCTTGAAATCCTGTATGTGATTCTGTGTATTTTAATTACTGTGTATTTTTTTAAATTTCCGCACCATTCCCCGAGTCCAAGTAATTGCTTCTTCTTGGCATGTCTCTAAAATTAAAATTTCTAATGCTTGAACTAGCCATTTCAAAATCAACAATAATCTTATTAATAATTAATTTGTGAAAAACACTTGAAATTGCTTATGTTCACGAAGTATGTGTAACCACTGAATTGCCATCTAGCGCATACGCTCATTACTATTTAGCCGATCCCGCAAATATACCATACTATCTAACACATGCTCTGAACACTCATGATCTATAAAACGCATGCTCCGAACAGAGCTACCTACCTCTACCACTCAACGAATATCCAACATGGCGACGCTCTAACCTGTCAAAAACGCTTAAAACTGCTAATATTTACACCCGTATAACTTATAAACCAGTGAATTCCTAACAACCGTACACACATTTCCGGAATTTCTTCATCGATATCTACAGGATCACATAAAAAAAAATTCAAAAAAGTTAAGAACACGGAGTTCTCCAAAACTCAGTCGAGCCGGGATGGGTTATGCAGCGCTGTTACATCCTACTCCTACAGACACTTTATAAATATTAGATTTGCATTTTTCTAATTAAATTATTATTACATAAAATTTCGATTACTATTACTTTATTATCATTATTATTATTGTAATTATTATCACTATCATTATTTCTATTACCTTTACTTTTATTATTCTTATTATGATCACTATCATTTACCTGTATTGTTAATACTATTTTGAACATTCCCATGGTAATGTGTCCCTCATCTACTATGGACACGAAACTCTAGATAAGATTTCGACTGCCCGTACTTCTAAGCCACTCCTGTAAGCATCTTAAAATATGGTTCATCATTACTCAAATGTTTCCTCCTCTCTACTACTAAATTCTCCCTTTCCCGAGTTTTCCTAATTCTATGAAACGAAAAGAAAATCAGAATAATCGTAAACACTCTATAGTCAACATCAAATCATACCTCCTCGGGATCGCCATCGTGTGAAACAATAAATTCACGAAGAATGAAGTACTTCGATTTCCTCCGTTTCCGGACAAGATTCCAGCCGTTTTTCGGGAGTATCCCTCCTCAGTGTTGCCGCGACATAACAAGCGCATAGACGTTTTTTTTTGATCGAGGCGTTTTGTAGTTTTGAAGGTCAACATCGCTGTTATAAATGGTATGCTATATTTTTCATGCCAGAGTATGGATGAAGGCTAAATTTGGAGTAAAAACTTCTAAAAAAATAATCGAAAAAAATTTCTTGAACATGGTGTATAACATTCGCAAGAAGTAGAATCAGTTGGTCATGATCAGACGCGTCAGCTGATTCCTCTTGAACAGCACGCGTAATCTCTTAATTTCCAAACTCAATTTTCTCGAAAACAGAGCGTCAACCGACGAAATATTATTTGTTTGTTTTTACTTATTTTTGCAAGTCGATTGTAGAATCAGCTTATACCACCTGTCTTGAAATTAGCCTATATATTTGGGGCACTATAGTACCCTGTGCTGGCCCGACCAGTGAATGAACATAATTCGGAATAAACGAAAAAACATCTACGATGTCCTGTCCATGTTGAAATTTACACATTACTGTATACTTGCCGTGAGTGCTGCAAACGTCTATGCCGTGAATGTCGAAGTTTTATCCCCACCACTGGGGAGATTCCCCTTGGGACCAGCCAAGCGTCAAACACCTTGGACGGCCGAGCTAGCGAGGGGTCGAGTGTCGGCGAGACTCACACTTGTGTAAACGAAACAAACGATTGTAACTTTTCTAATGTTTTATTTCTTTTTAGGAAACTTTTACCATCGTATTCGTCTCGTTTTTCTAATTTCAATGATCCCAAACACGACAAAGTTACGATCATAATTAATTATGGATCCCACATTCGGTAAATACGAAGTCCGAAACTTTAATCGCTTGTTACATAAGTAATCATGATCGTAATTATATCGTGTTTGATGTCTCCTTAATCAGAAAAAAGAGTCGATGGTAGAAGTTTTATCGACGAAAAACCAAAAATAATGACTTTTGATTTTTTAATTTAAAAGGAGGAGCTGGCACGAGTATTTTGATGTTTGTCGAACGCCCAAACCTCCGGTCCCTCTTTCTTTTTCGATCGCTATCCTTCTGTACGTTCGGCACACAACAAAGAATGTAGTGTACCGTATTGTGTGAATGTCGCGCGGCAGAGCCGAAGCTCGACTCTTACGGAGAGCATACTGTAATTCTATTGTTAGCTGATAGATGTCTCGCAAAAGATATCTCTTCTTTACTACGCGAAACTATTCTTTATGTCAGGATTAGATACAATACAGTATATTACACAAACCTACAGAATTTTGAATTTCACATGAACCAGTAAATGCTCACTAGCAATTGTTATAAAATAATGAACTACTATCTAAAATAAACTGTTTTAAATACAGAAAAATTTTGTGTATAGTCTCACAGTCTTTCAGAAAAAAAGTTCCGAAAATTACTTTCTTCGTCCTCTTTTCTAATCATAAACTCTCATTATACAAGGGTCACGCAGTATAAGGACAATGATGAGGACGAAGACCTCGATGATGATGTGGTCGTGGCCGAATACCATCACGTCGGGAAATTCTATGCGACGTTCTAGATGGTGAGAGAAAGGGAGAGAGAGAGAGAGAGAAACGAAGTAACTCACGAATTCCAACCACCCCGTTCGAGCCATTCCCTTCCGGGCGACGATAAGCCATGCTCAGGCATATCATACGCAATGACGCACACGACGGCGCCTCTCCTTCGTCGTCTCGACGCGACGCGTCTCCGGAACCCGATATCGTGTCGAAATCGATAGTCCCGCTCCGAGGAACAAGGTTAATTGTTTGGATACTTCGAGGATCCGGCAGCGTCTTCTGATTTGTTTGCCTGTCTGTTCCCCTTGTTTAGAGCTGGGGGGGGGGGGGTCGAACGTAAATGATTGGGCATTATTAGTGTGCTCGGAAAATTGATTGGGGTCTTCGACGGGTTAAGTTGGTTTACATGTATTTCTTGGACCGAGAGAATTTCTGGTCTATTAAAAGTAAACTTCTATTTAAGTTAAAATTAAACTAATTAAGTTAAACAATTTCTATTATAGCGTGTATTATTGTAAAGAAGTTTTTCTATATACGATATATGTGTACTATTACTATTACTATTATAATTATTATGAAGCTCATATTTTTTCTTTTGCTATTTTTTAAATAATGCACGAAATAAATGATTTAATCATTATACTTGTTATAAGTAATACAGAGACCATACTTTTTCTTTCTTTTATCTATTTTAAATATCATGAAAATTTTTTTGACGATTATTGATCTTAACCTTTAGATGGCCGGATTGATCACTATAATGGCCAGGGGCAAACTTAGGAATTTTGTATAACATGTTGATTCTATATAGAAATATAAATTTTCCGTAAACAAAATTCAAGTTTTCAATGGAAAAATGCCAGCCCTCTAACGGTTAAACTCCACCAACTTTTGTAATCTTCTACAGACTATATCCTTTACCTTTGCCAAAGCAGGAAGTAATTCATAGATATTGCCATTAGAACGTAGGAAGTACCCACAGTGGCTCACAAAAGTATTCGCTCGCCCTTTAATTCAGAATAACTTTCTTAACATTTCACCAAACCACTTGACTTTTTTTGAGCAATTAGAACCACTGATTTAGTAAATCACGTGCAAATAAGATTTTGAAAAAATTGCAATTAGTAGGATTTACATGAAGAGATAAAAATGGCACTTTTTAAAACATCTTTATTTTAGCCCATAATGAAAATTTAAAATGTGCTTTTTGTAGATCTATGTTAGTTATACATATGTTGAGAATTTCATCGAAATCGGTTGACGTAGAAAAAAACGACGCACATCGAAAAATGTAAGAAACTATGGATTTTAAGCAGAAACTGACCAAAAGTCGTGAAAAACTGCGATTATCACCACTTTCAACCGCTTGTAGCTCATACGTTCGTTAACTGATTTCGATAAAATTTTCAGCATATGTGTAAATAACATAGATCTACAAAACGCATATTTTGAATTTTCATTACGGGCTGAAATAATAAAGTTTTGAAAAGTGTCATTTTTATTTTTTCATGTAATTCCTGCTAATTGCAATTTCTTAAAAATCTTTTTGCACGTGACTTACTAAATCAATGTTTCTAATTGCTCAAAAAAAGTCAAATGGTTTGGTCAAATTTTAAGAAAGTTATTCTGGTGAGCCACTGTAGCTCGTATAGCTCGCGCAACGAGAGTTGGCACAGAGAAACTTGTGGGTACCACGTGATGCTCCCACTACGCCCTACACGTCTTTCGTGATTTGCCGAATCGCTGGACGAAGACCACAAACGAGCGTATTGAGTGTGACTGTAGAAGAGAGATGTGGTGACCATGGAGTAAGATGGTGGTGACGCTGAGCGCCTATGTCGACCGTTCCCGCCAAAACGTAAGCGTAAGAGTGGGATCCGCTGATCAGTGGTGAGATCCGCAGCCTTGCGTCAAGAGTGGGGACTCGCTGTTCCCCCTGCACCCCACTGACAAGATTTTGTGCCAACTCTCGTTGCGCGGACAATACAAGGTCTCGTACCAACCTCATCGCTCATTTCTCATGGTTTTTACACTTTGCAATAAATGTAGAAAGACAGCAAATACATCCAGCATCCCACTTCATTATTTTTGCACGGTGCATACAATCTTGTATTTGAATGTGCAGGTATTTTATTTATTTTAATCCTTGAATGCGCTATAACAACCCATAAACTTATGGTAGCAATTATTTAACATGCATTGATATAGCTATGATATTTGAACATTTAGATAAACTTGTATTATCTGACTATACTTCCTATGCTGTGAATCAAATTTTACTTACATCAACCCATTCTGTAGAAATCATTTTAAATGCATTTTGAAAGTCCACATAAAAAAATGAAATTGAATGACCTCGAAGCAAATCAAAGTTACACGAAGCTCATATTTATTTTTGTTTATCTCAATGATCCAATCACATTAATAATTCAAACTAAAAATGCTGCTTACAATAAGCTCTGTGTTAAGATGTGTATTTAAGCTCATACATTGACGGCTAATATAAAATGCATAGAAGCCGTAATTATTCAACAGGTAGAAAACTTTATATTGAGGAGAGTTACTTTTTTGCTGAATCGTCGATCAGAGTGGATCGGTGAAAAACTTTGTTTTCCTAGAAAGGACAGTGAGCAAAGAGGTATCGCTTAATTGACGTGCTAGCCCGACCGCTTCTGTCATTTATTCTTCTTCGGTTATACACCGTCAACCCTTTGTCGCGTCGTGATTGTCTTCGGTGATTACGGTTTCGGGGGTTGTTTGCATTTAGGAAACCATCAACGCTTAATCGCATTCCTTCTCGCCTCGGGAGATTGGAACTTTCGAGAGCCACTCCCGCAACTTGACGCATTTACATCGTATCCGCGCTCGAACTAAATAGGCTTTCCGACTGAAAAAAAAAACGCCGATGACCGTGTATATAAAAATTCCACGGGCTGACACGTAGACAGCAATTAGAAATTGAATCACTCGATATGACGCAGATATCGCAAAGAAAATCGCATAAGAGGTACTTTTGTTCAACAAACCTCCACAGTCCCCTTTAAACCCACCAATGAAGCCGTGATAAATACGCGTATTTACCAACGGTGCGAGTTTTAAACGTATAAAGATTACATGAAATCAGTGTCACAGTACACAATTTTATAAAGACAAATATATAACTTTATGTATTATGAAAATATTTAACTTTACGTATAAAGCTCCGCTAGTTGTTTAAATGTAAAACTCATTCAAAACTCATAATTAGATTGTGGATATTTATGCATTCACACTATGTGCACATTTTCAGAATACAAGAAAACGTCGACACTGACAAATAATAATGACTAGAGTGTGGATTTTATGCACTTACAGTGGGTGTACAGTGCATTCGGACACCTTTGAAAAACGAATAACTTTTTTAAAATTAGAACAAACTACTTCCGTTATTTTTTGTGATGTTAAAAGAATTAGTTTACTAAGTATTGTGTAAGTAACTTTTTTTTAATTGTTATTGTTCGTAATTGCGAAGAAAAAAGTAGATCACATTTTTCAACTGTTGATGGGCTAAGTATGTTATGGATATGTAGAAAGATTCATCAGAATTGATTGTCGCATATAAGAGATAATTTAGGGTTTCCGATTCATTTAAAGCGCAGTTCCTCACAATTATTGATATTTATAATCATTTATGGCTCACAGCAACCTTAGTCGATTTCCATGAAATTTTGCGGATGCGCGTGGCAAACATAAATCTACAAAAAGCATCCTTTAAATTTTCATTACAGATACAAATAATATATTCTTCGCATTACCTAATAAACTGAATCGTTGATCGTACACCATTTAAAAGGTCAAATGGCCGGTTCCATATTTTTTAGTTCACAGTTATTGAAATTATAAAGTTCCTTCTATGGGAAATGTTGTGTCGTCAATGCTGTGGCTCAAACAGTAATTTGTGAGCCGCTGAGATACACACCTCAAAGAGGGGCAAATTAAATAAAGAGATAATCGGGTTTTGGGTAACTAAGTAACTTTAATAAAACTGAATGTGGAAGACGGTATAATATAGATATTGTATCTATGGATTCTACTTCGCAACTGTCACTCTACGACTCTTATTTTACGACTGAGAGTTTCGACTCTTAAACTGCGACTGATAGTTTCGACTCGTAGATCACGACTGATCTTACAACTAACGCGTAAGAAACAGGTAACCTCGTGGGGTTGAAAAATCCCTCCACAAAGTACAAAATAGTGGGGGCCCCAGCCAATGATATAATATTTGGGAGGCTACAAATGACCTCCCAAAACAAGTGCAACGCCTATAGACGAAAACGTCGTAACGAGTGTCGCTAAACAGACGACACTCGGTTTCCAGCAATTTCGCCGGAAACCATAATTTAGGCTTAGGGCCATAGACCCTCCTGGCGGTAGGAGCGGGCCTACGCTACGCCAAGTGCCATTGAGAGCTGCACGACTAGGCTGACTTTCCCATGGTCAGCTGATACTTTCCCGCCGCACCAGAGTCATAAAACAATAAATTCGTCAGAAGACGCTAGAGGACCCCTTCGACAATGGCACTGTTCAAAATCGACCGTAGCGTAGACCCAAACCGAAATTCGAGCCGGCCATACCATAATCACGTCTCAACAGGAAATGATCCAATAAATTTTTTTTCTTATTGTAATAAAAATTGTATAAAATCTAAATAAATGCACCCATGACATTTTTATAAGCTAAAACATTTTAAGAAGGAGTGGTCAAAAGAACGAACGAGAAGGCAGTCTGGCGACCAAAACGTACAGTTTGAAGCCATTATACGCATCTTTTTCATATATTAATCTGTTATTAAACTTATTTTACATTATTAAGACACGAATTTGATGGCTGCTTAGTCCCAACCCTACATTTATAATATAAACACCTAGTTCAAATACAGAAAAGGGAATATATTTATGGCTTTTAGAAATATTGCTCTTATTTCCAAAACATTTGAAATATTAAGAAGAGAAATAAATGTCTATGTAAAGCCAGTATTTCACAATTAATTCAGACAATTTTTATTTTGCATAAAAATTTGAAGTCCACTAATATTTCTATTTTATTATAATATATTTATTTATTTCGATCGATATTTCTATTTTATTTTACCAGGAGGAAATTCTTAATCAACAAAATCAATTCGTTCTGTACGTTAAGTTTTACAAAATAATTGATGAAAACAGAAATTTGCATGAAGATCCACAATCTCATAATACGAACAATATACTTTAATTAAAATATTTGATATATTTATTTTATATATCATTTACTAAATGTTTTAATGATGAAAACAAAAGTTTACACGGATTTTATATTGGTTTACAAAATACTTTTGCATGCAGTTTCACGAGCTACTTATACATCATTATTTCATGAAATATAAATATTTCTTTCCGGTGGGGATCAAATGTTTATACAAAAATTTCGTACAATGTATTTGTCAGAAGTGTGGGGAAAGAATAATTTTATGGTCATATTTAATCTTGAAATTTTTATATAACATTTCTGAATTTAACGTGCTTCGTGATTGAATTAAAAATCTAAATAGCTTTGCTGTTAATAATATTTTTGGTATACTAAAATTGAAATAGTTTCGAATCACATTATGTTACATATTACACATTATACATTACACACACGTTACACATTAAATCAAAGTTTAAATGCAAATTAGACAAGGGGAGGGAAAAGGTCGCAGCAGTGGCACACAATATTTCAAGAAATGACTAACTAAGGATGATTTTGCGGATCAATATTTGTTTTTCTGGAACAAATTCGTCGGAAGGAAAACGCAAAGAGAAGAATGAGCGCGAGGACCACTTCTGTAAACCCATCGCGGAGCTGCCGGGCGATCTCATCATTCATTAATCGACAGCGTCGAAATTATTCGGGATTTCCAATGGAATCGGACGTTCATTGAAATTTGTCCGGCGCGGGCAGAGTCGTGGGCAGCGCTCGGCAATCGAAACTTCCCGTGGAAGAAAGAAGAATTCGATAAACCACAATGGCAAAGCTCGTTGGGGGACCATTTTCGTTCCACGCCGCATAACTTCCTTTAAAGCCCTCCGTGTACTCCCGCATCACCGAGAGGGTCCGTGAAAGACATAGAAAGGGGTGAAAGGCGGCTACGGGGGGATGGGTAGTAACTGCAAAAAACTTTGCCCGTGTTAAAACGAGCCCTCCTCAGCGCATAATTAAGACCAATTAATATTCGAGCCCCGTAGTCGCCGCGCGCCGGCCTGTGAACACTTCCGGAAGTTGCATTCCAGCCGGGAACGTTACTCTCCGTCAATGCCGCAATGACTGGAGATCAGGCATGAATAAATTTCGTTAAATAAGCAGGGCCGGCGTGTATTCACCCTATTCACGATTTTATGCCGGGCCATGGGCGAATAGCGAAAAGAGAGTAACGGGAATAAACGAATTAATGATGGTAAATTTTGTTCGAATAGTGGGCGAGATAAATTGTACGCGACTCGTTTGTTCGGGATTTTGTTCGAAACAGATTACGACAAACCTGTTTATCCTTTTCAGGCGAGCTCGTGCGATTGCGTTTTTCCATTCATCCATGTTATTTATGGCGTGATCGAGATATTTTAATTTTGTAAATTTTGTGTCGATTGAATACGTTGTTGACGCATGTTAGAATGGAGCAGCGCATAAAGTAAACGATTTTATATAGATTTGTAGGGTTATATATATATATATATATATATATATATATATATATATATATATATATATTGTATATGGTACAGAGTGCGCTCCTATCGTGGGCTTTGGTTTGAACGCGTAACAGCGCGCGGTACTCTCTGTCCGAACGTTACGTCGCTTGAAACGTGTACAATGTATTATTCAAATATATCTTTACTTTTATATATTCAACCCTGCGCATATTTCTTTCATTAACCAACAAAATTAATGAGAATAAACAGCTTTTTATTTATATTTCAATTTTACAATGTAATTTCTGAAGTTTTTTTTATAATAAATGTATTTTGTATGTATGTTAACTATTCCACAGGACTTTGAATGTGTATAAACACCTTTACTTTAAGCAATCCCTTCATATATAATAACCTTGTGATGAAAACTTCAAACAGATTCTATTGAATATGAATATTACTCAGTTCATTTATATAAATCGAAATACATTATTATTATTCTATTACTGATATCTATGAATCGAAGCAAATCATGACATGTAATATATATAAATCTTTTCTTACTATTAGCAAATTATTAAGAACAAAGAAGTTCTAATCATTGTGACTGCAAAGAAAATAACGCAGGGAGGGATTTAATCCATTCTGTATTAAAGGGATTAATCTATTGTCATTTCTATTCGTATCGTTAACTGTAAACTTAGAATCAGCATAGTCAGACATTTGTTGTAAGGGAAAACTAATAAAAAATCAATGTTCTTAAAAAAATGTATTAAACAAATGAAATAAGCAGTTATATAGCCAGCTCAACACATTTCTCGACAGGTTTCTGTTGTATATAAATCAGTATGTAAACTATGCATTTTATAACAAACAAAAGATGGTTGCTAAATTGCAAGATTACATTTATGTCCCATAAATAATCTGTATAAAATGCAATAAGAGTATTATGCAATAGAAGTGTTTAATTTATATAGTAATATGATCCCTATTTGAAATAAATCTCTGTCCAATTTGACGCGATAGCCGTCTATTTAATTTGAAAAGCCATAAAATGGGTATTCTATTCTTCATTACCAATTGGATATCGAGGACCGTAATCTGCTGACGTATCTTCTTCTCTGTACGAAGATACATGGTGTTTCAGTTCACAAGCAGGAGATCTCGAAGGGCAGCAAAGGGAAATCCTAAATCATCCCTCGTTTAGACCCTGCTGCCTCTTCTTGTTCCCCTTCTGATTTTTATTCGCCTACTCGACGGTCTCGTAACAACGTCGAAAGCTCGTAACGACGATATATCGTTCACGGAAAACGAATTCTTTCAACGACCGGTTACAAATATTTCTGACGATGCCCACACGAAGATACAACGTTTTATCTTACAAGAAGAATATATTTTCGTAGATTTAAAGCTGCTATTATCAATATGAGCGACGTATTGAATAATTTTCCATAATAGTGCTTTTATGATTTCAATAAGAAAATTTTGAACAATATAATAGCTGTGACTAAATTCATTCAAATTTTTCTTAGTACTTCTTCTTTTAATATAACCTGTACGACTTCCTCCGAAATCTGCATCAACACCTTTATTAGACCTGATATAAATAGCTAATAAATTCAGTTAGGTGTTAGAAGATGGCATGATCGATGAAGAATTTGCAAACATTTAATCAAAGTAGATCCAAAAGTACCACCTCAAATACCTCATTACCTATTAGGCAGAAATATTGATAGGTTCTTTTTACAAATTTTGAGGTTAGGGGTGTACTGAAGATTATCATACCTAGATCGTTGAATTTGTCTTTTCCGAGGCTACAACAGAGTTTGGAAAAATGTATTGGGCCACTGCTAAAAATTTAAGGTTATCTTGATATCTCAGAAGATGTAAAATAATTAAAATACAATAAATTTGAGTTCCAACATTCTTTGATAAAGTCATTGTGTAACCACTTCTTGCCGATGGTAATTTCTACTGACTCATCCTGTACATTGTGCAGAAAGTGTTTCAACAATAATTAAAGAAATCTCTGGAGAACTTTAGAACTCTCATTCACGAAGTTCAACTCTAGATACTTGGTGTGGAAAAAGTGTATCAGAACTAAAAGTAGTACGCCTTCTTTACAGGGTTTCGTGATATTATCATAAATCGCTTGTTGCGAATATTCTGAGGAAACTTCTAACTAGGAATCTTTTTTATGAGTACACGTTTTCACTATTACTTCGTTCTGGTGGAAAAACGAAGTAGCCGTTCTATAAGCAGTCCAAACTTCCAACGTGGTGCTTTAACAAAATTGAACCGATGATAGAAACGCCGCCAAGTAGTAAAACCAGCGTTCTATGCACAATTTGTGTGAATCGACAAGTTTCTGGCATCCAATCGAACTCACTTTTCAGGTCCCCTTCGAAATTCAATGGGAAGCAGTTGAATTGAATTAAAAATCGATATTTCTGTTCGTTCCACTTTCCTGCAGAATATCAGGCTAACTTTTTACAATAAAAAAAACTTTTCAATCGCCGAAGTTTTACGAATCGAATAGTTCACGCAACTCTATTGCATCTTTATCTCGCCGAAGTATTAGCTCCAACACGAGTCAAGCTCGATTTAATACACCCACGTAATAAACGTAATGCCGCGCGACAAAAATAGTCTTTTCTATATCGTATATTTCCTGTAGCTCCATATTCTTCTGTCAAAGTTGTTACGCTAACTTCAGAACCCTATTCAAACATAAACAGACGAATAATTTGAAACTCAAATGATTTTAGCTACATTGTAGTCATACTTCGCACTGTTTAAACACATTTTCTAGAACCAAATGTGAAACTAAAATTGAATGTATACGTATTTATTGGAAATGGGTTATGAATAACTGTAAAAGATTCGTAACTTTATGAAACTCTGCTTTATTACTAGCTCGGAAGGACGTCTTAACGCTTCGAAAGTCGTATAAGAAGTGAAGAGAAAATACAAGGGCACAGAGAAAACACTGTTCCCGCTTAACAGGAAATGGCCAGGGCTGCATCTTGACTCTACCCCGAGAGCACAGGCATAAACAGTCACAGGCCTATGGGCCTGATGACATCTGGCTAAGGGCTGTGATTCTCAAATATAACGAGATTCATCTTTGCATCTTAGCAGACGGATTATTACAAATAATCCAACAGTATTAGCCAGTGTACTTGAAAAGATAAAAGTACTAAATGTAATCATTTTATTATTCGTTCCATGGTATAATGGTTATATATAGGGTGCCTCACCGAACGTGAATACCTTAAACATCTCACTAATTAACAATAGAAACAAAAATGTCAGAGGAAAACATAATTCAATTTAAGGCAGGAAGCATTTTGGTAAGGAACAAATTGTTCTCAAGCCCACACTTTTCGTGATTGCAAGATCATCGATGATTTTTTAAGTGGTACTGTAGTCTTCCATTAGAGTTTTATAGCGAAGGTTAAGACGAATACAACAACCTATACCAAACTGTACCCAAACTAAATGGAATATATGTTTCCTTTTTTCCGTTGTAGTTATGTATTGATTATATCAATTTCTATTTATTTTTAGTACACCAAACCTCAGGAATGTCCTGATATTTATTGTTGGATTCATTTTAATTCTGACCATAACATGACGATGATGAACGAAATACCGTATCATTTAAAAAAAAATGTCAATGTCCTTGAAACTACAAAGAATGTGATCTCATGAAAAATTGGTTGTTTGCCACAATATTTGCCACAATGAAACCTAATCATGTTTTCTTCTAACATATTTTTTATTATGCTGAAGTTCGGTGGGACACCTTATAATAGGGTTATGATCAAATTATTAGAGTCACAGTGCGAAAAATAAATTTACTATCTATGTAACAGATAATCTTGAATGGTAAATAGGTAAATGTATGTTTGTAATTTGTAAACGTCAATACTTCAGAAGAAATAACAAATATTCAATCTGGTAAGGCTTTCACTTAAAAATTGATCGTTTTACTATTCAACTCATCAATATATGCAACTTGCTCTTTTGATCACTCATTGTGTATGCTGCAACATTGCATCGTCGCATAAGCAATGCGAATTTCCTTCCTAATTTTTGAATGGTGAATTATAAAGAAATTTATTACAAACATCAGTCGTTGATGTATAATTTCATAGGTTACAGCAAATGAGGGCAAATAATACACATGTACAATACTAATTATTGTGATTATGTGTTTATATTAGTATAAAGTATAAAGTGTAAATATTGGTATAAGTATAAAAAGAAGTTTCTATTACTTATGGAATATACCAATACATGGCTGACCATAAGAATTTCAAAGAAATAATCTTGTCATAAAATCTGTTACCGCGAGATTGGATAGTACACTTCGTATCTGTGTTTACTTTTAAGTGTGTATGTTATTCCAGACATGTGCTGTACTTTTAAGTGTGTATGTTTGTTCTTTACATGTGCTCATCAGCTTTAAATGTATTGTCATAACAGTCTATCGGTTTAAGACCTCCTCGATCGTTATGTATTGTTCTCGAGTGTATCAGTCTCGTTCTCAACGTCGAAATAAACGGTTAAAGTCATTGTCTCTAAAGTCAAACTGTGTCAGTCGAATTCTTTACACCTTTTCACATTCCAGCTGCAATGTCTAAAAACAAGTATCATTCGCTCTTAACAGCTGCATACTCGTCCATTTGTACCATTTAAATTGCATACAATCATCTTAATTGGAAGATATATTCAGGTGTGCCACCCCATATAGTTTGTTCGTATACTACAGATGATAGATGGCCTGCCACGAAAAATCTTGCCTTGTACACTCTCCCTTTCGTTGCAGGAAAGAGTTACGAGTATTCTGGCATGCGGCCCGTGGAAAGGAAAAGGGTTCGCCCATCCGAATTGGCCCATTTGCACGACGAAAATGGACCAGTCATCGTTCCCATTGCAACCGGAGCGAAGTTATCCAACGTCTCGGGGCCGGGAATCAATTTCTTGGCTGCGATTCATGCAAACTCCCAGCATAGCCCGTTGCCGAGCCACTAAAGCCCCAACAAAAAGCCCCGTCTAACGCCATTAATATCACGCATACACACGGAGCCCCGTAACGTCTGCCATTCTTTCTCTATTTCGAATCACTTTGCGCCCCCTGACCTTCCCGTCACGGTGTCGGGTGTCTAGCGCTCAAGATGTACGACAAAATTGTACTTTTCCAACCCCTCGTCGTCTGGTTTCTATAGGCCCCCGTGGGCGCACACGTCGCCAGACGAACCTTCATCCCCCATTATTTGCGCGCCTACTCATTGGACCCGGAGAGCTTAACAATACCGCAATTGTGGAGTCCGCGGTAATATCGTTACAGTCGCGTTTCGCGCACGCAGTTCTCATGAATCATCCCCGTGGCTTCCATCCTCTTTCTTTCTTCCCTTGGCAGACTCGTCTCCTAACGAGGTTCAGATTCGTTGATCGCCCGCTTTCGCAATTTATTCTGTCTACGTTTGCGGTCTAATTGGACATTGACTCTGAGCAACGAAGACTCTAATCATGGGGAAAAACAAAACTCGACTCCTAATAATTAGACTATCGTCTTCGTGCGCTAAAAGTGTAGGGGAGAAATGTTTAGTGGCGGTCGCTTGAGCTATACAGTAGAACAGGCATGGGCACTCCTCCATGCTTGCCCTACCAACCTCTCTTTCATGCGCGAGGCCTACGCACTGTTCGCGACGGGTGAAGCACTTCTTTCCTCTATGGTAACGGCGGATGCTGGTGGGGGACAGTGAGCGCTATGGTGAAACGGGACCGACAACGTCTGCAAAAATCGAGGTTGTACAACGAAAGAGGTAACCAATCGAGCGATCTGCTTTTGCACTTCTCACTCCGTAAATCGCCACTCCGTAAGCTGCTCGAGATATTATGTAGCCATCATAATCCCCACCAAGAGTTCCATAACTTTCAGCAACTCGTGGTGGAAGTTGCTAGTATGCAACGGATGGGGGTCCGTGCAATAAACGAGATTCCAACGAGCGAGGTTCTACTGTAATTGCAAGCAAACTATAAGGGAAAATGAAAAATTTATCATAAATTACTGTTTACTTACATGAACTCTCAAACTGTCTATAAGATATAAAAATAATTGATTTCATATTGATTTATTTAATGAAATTAACAAATAAATAGAAAATATTGTTTAATCGAATTTGTACACACATTGTACGCACCTGTGGCTAATAGCAGTCACATTGTTGGCAATTGTAATATAAGAGCTGCTATAATTTTCGCACCTATAATCGCCAAACGAGGTGCATTTGCATTCTGAATGAGCACAGATGTCATAAAATGTACATCGAAATCATATTTCATTGCTATACCCAAATTGGTAGCAAATGGTACACTTGTTTTCCGCTTCATCAATATCATTACCTTCGTGTTCGTCAGATGTTTCGGTTTCTTTTACTCTTTATCAATTTTTTTTGTATAAATACTTCCACTATCTTTGTTTTTTATTCGTGTTCGTTGCTACTTTTTCAAGCTCAAATAACTTATTTCAGTTTACAAAATTCATTCTTCCAGTTTTCAATAGAGACCCGCATAAAAAGGTGTAGAAAACAACTTTTACTATTTTTTTCGCAATTCCGATCAAATGCAATTTTTCCAAAATTTTCATTACACCTCATCTATTACACTAATCCTAGCAATTTTACAGATAAATTGAAGTTGTTTGTCCATTTGTAAAAAAGTTATTTCAATTTAAAGTATGTGTAATCAATTATGTGTGTCACTGTACATGTTATTATCTATATTTAATGTCAGAAACCTATAGGACGCTTATTTGCGTGGTTGCAGAACAGTCATTAAGTCACGATTGTTCAAGGAAGCAGCGAACAATATTATGGAACGGAAACAAAGATTTCACATTTCGAACAGGTAAATATTACGTTTAACGGACCCACCTGCAATGACCTTATCAACGGCACCCTCCTGAGTAACCTACAAAAGGTTTCAACAGTCGCTCGCTTTTTATTAAAAAGTTTTTAACAAAAATATATCAATGCAACTACATTGCAATTTGCCCGTACATACATATATGTGATCTTAACTTTGACATATGTTATCATGGACACTCTGAAATAACCTTCGAAAAGTTTTAACCGTCACTTATTGTTCCTTCAAAAGGTATTAACAAAATAATTTTCATAGATAGAACGTACTTTAACAATACTGCGTACATATTTAAAAAGTCAACACGTGGTATATACGTGTTATACGTGGTGGACTTGTCGAATAGCTACGACTTCACCGATTTGGAGTTGGTTGGGGTTAGGGTCTCGAGGGGTCGGAGAGGCCCAGCCGTGAAATGCGGAACATTGCAAGCGTATTCGCTACATTTACCACACCCAACTTTACTGTACCTTTTCTTTGAGATCCTGTATATTTTAATTACCGTTCGGTAACAGCTGGCCCCAGAATAAAGCGTATTTATAACCTAAGTTTATCTAAAGTTTTTTGCGAATATCTTGGAAACTATGATCGAGCGACGGGAACATGTGTAGGGAAAAGTTGTTCAGAATATTGACTTTTACAGATATATGTCAATGTCAAGGTCATTGGACATGGGTCCTCTGAACGTGATATTTGCCTTTCGGGCATTTTGTTTTGTTATTCTTCCTTATGTGCTGGTAGCAAACGGAATTAAGCACAGGGTGTCTACGAAATCGTGGCACGAGTGATGATTTTACATATGAAAATAAGTCGAAAAGGTAATAACATATTTTAACATTATCCTAATGAGTCTGTTGATAACCTACAGTTATGTTCTACAGTGGTGGCCCTATGCTTACATACGCCTAACGCACAGTTAACGTGTTAATATTAACACAAGTCATAATTATGTCACTCCAACCACCCAGTATACAATCCTCAACCAATCATTGGATACCATTGCACAGAAAAATGAGGATCAAATCATTAGACCGCGGATTTAATACATTTATGGCAAAAATGAATAAGAGAAACACAAAATCGTGAGAATACTAAATGAACATAAAAATATTGTTGTATAATCTTTGATCTATTAAACCTATTAACACGTCGATTGCCATGTCATTGATATTTTAGTGACGGAATTGCTTCTTCAGACTTAAAAATTAATTTTTGCAGGGATGGATCAATTTGCTTGTGATGTGCGAAATATAAGAGGACTAAAAAAGTAATTAACATCATAAATCTTAACTTCTCGATGTCTGTTTTGATCCAGAACACGATACTCGTCATTTTACTGCTTAATTTCTGGTGAATAATTGAAATTGGCAACTGTTCCATTAGGAGGAAAGGGAACACTGACGTGTCTAATTGACAAATAAGATTCCTTGTAAATGGCCTTGCGGAAAATCAACTGCGTAGGCAAGAAACGAAATGACATTTTATTTTACTACAGATTGTACCAAGCTAGGTAAACAATTCTTACTTTCCACATAGATTCGCGGCTACACACTGCTTCTCGGTTCCACTGAGAGTGAAAAGCTCGGTTACCTATCCCAGAGACAGCCACCACGAACGCACACATTGCCCGATGAAAACAGATGGCCACCAAAGAACGCAGACTCCCAAAACAGGCTAGTGTTTCACCGTGAACACGATACCTCTCACCTCAAACAAGGAAGACACTGGCGCGGCGCTGGGACACGGTAGAATTCCGCGTCACCGTAACGCCTTAGCTCGAACCACTGGCGGGAATCCATAATTCACCCTGCGAATCCGGTAGCCTGGCTGAAGCACCGTTTCCACGTACAAAAGACGCTCGGATTCCGGTGTGACAGTCGTCGAGCAACCGTGCCAGGAAAAACACATATTTGTTCGAAACGGAACGGCGCGACGAGGCGCCTGGAAGATCGTCGGGGGGTTGAAGGGGTGACAGGGGTGAGAAGAACCGGTCGTCGTCGGTTCGCCGAGGAATCTCTCTCCTCTGGCGTCCCTCTCTCATCTACTTTAAAGTCATTCCCATTCCTTTATTATTCCCGCGAAACAGCATTCCCGCCGGAGTTTCGCGGGTTTCGCGCGAGTACCTAGGGAAGAAAGAGGAAGGCCCTCCTGTTGGGGAACGATGGGTAGAAAGTGTGTGGGAGGTCGGGGGCGACTGGCTGGCCAGGAGAGAAGAGAGAATGGTAGCTTGTTCTCTCCGGGGGAGAGAAATGGAAATATGAGACAGAAGTTCGGGAGACGAGTCAGAGACGAGTCAGAAACGAGCAGAAACAGCCCCGTCCCGTCCCGTTTCGTCCCGCGGCGGGGTAGTGACACGGAGAAAGGGAAAAAGTGTCGCGAAAGGGCGACGCCGAGGACGGAACGTAAACTTTATTCGGGACAATGCCGGCTGTCGGTGTACTATTCTATTATTTTCACTCAGCCGGACCGTCAGGCCTCGCTTGGTAACCCCAGGCAACCCTCACCACCTAGCTGCGACGGCAGACGCTTTTAATTTCGTTATTCCCTCGCCCACAACCACTGCTCCTCCCCTCCCCGCCCCATGCACCCCAGCTTCTCCTCCCGAAACCCTCGTCTTTTTACCGAAACCGCAATTTGTTCCTTTTTGCGGCTCGACGGCGGCTGTTTCGCCGCACCTCGAAGGCAATCGCGATCGACAAATCAGTTTAATCGGCGCGACGAATTACGAGGCGCCTTCTGGTGTAACCGTCGCGTCGCGAGGAGGGTGGGATCGCTCGAGTCTTCTTCCCTACAACGGGGGTGCCTTACAGGGGTGAATCCCGCCGGCTGACAATTTCTTCGATATCTTACCTCGGTGAAAGGGATAGGGTGCGACAGGGGTCTACATGGTTTTTCTAAGCTTCGTGTTGCAGACGATTCTTTAGTTTTATTGAATTGATGCTTGGCTGGCTCCTGGATCTAGACGAATTTGATGTGCTTACTTTGTAATGCATTGTTTCATTGTTTTCTGGGTATTAATACATCTTAAACCATATGCCTGAAACTGAAGAGTTTGCTGTAAGAACCAGGCCAGTCTATTTTTTAGTGATATTCGACTTGTTGAAATTTTACATATTCTGGTACAGGGTGTTTCATAGTTTGTGGAATCCGTTTGTATTTAAACATCGCTTTGTATATGGTAGACGTTTTTATTGTGGCTTAGAAAATATCCACACGACACAAATCGATGTCTAATATACAGGGTACTCGATGTAGAAACTGGGCCGGCCTGTGACTTTCTTCCTTTTGCATGTAGAAAAACATTTCACAGGAGAATCTTGAATTGTTTAACAAGCTCTATCATAAAGTAGCGAGTTTTTATAGGGATACATCGGTGCAGTTGCAAAGTGCGGGTGTAGCATAGCAGCGACACGACAGAACATTTCAACGTTAGTGGATTTTTAATAAATTTTGAAATATGTCACAAAATATTAATTTTTATGCGATAGTATCTTCACACTGTTTTGTTCAGAATAGCACGAGGAATCAATAAATGTAAAAAAATGTGTAGGGTTCCATTTAAAAAATGTACTCCTGTAAAAACTCGCAATACTCGATGATACAGCTTGCTAAACAATGCAAAATTCTCCTATAAAAGTTTTCTTCTACCTGCAAAAGGAACTGTTATAAGTCGACCCAGTTACTAGATCCATCATTATAGTGTCTAATACATCATTCCGGATTTTTATTGTATATAAAACAAAAGTTATCTGCGTTATTGAGAAAACATAGGCTAAATAGAAATATGTTTCTTCTCTTAATAATTTCAATAACTCGAGGATAACGTAACAGTCTTCGCTAATATTTTAGATACATTCGCTGTTTCATATTTCTCTTATTCATTTCTGTCATAAATGCATAAATACCGCAGCCTACTAATCAACTTATGTCTGGAATGCAAGTATTAATTAACGATGATACTATATAAATATTGTTTACAAAATCTTGTACCACCACGAACAAACTCCTCCTCCTCCGGATAAAGTTTATTGTGATTTTCTGCTCCACAGGAAACAATTTTATTTTCAAATGACTGTAATGTTATTTGTCAGGGAGGGAAGTGCATAAGATGGCGTCGAAGTTTTACAAGGTTTAATTTGCACACTGTTGAATTCGACGCGGCAAGATTTATCGTCTCGCATAATCGTGTATACGAAGGGAGAACCAGCTGTCATTGAAGTCGTTTTAAATTCGCTAAGAGGACGAAGAATCAAAATCGTTTTCCCGTCAAATTCTCGACGATATTCAACGTTAAACCACTCGTCTCCTCCGCCGAGCGTTGCTTAATCGCTCGAGGGTCTGGCTGCCATGCCGGTGGAAAAGAAAGGGAAAACCGATATTTCGCGAAGAAACGTGGAAATCGTCGAAGGAAACCGGCCTCCAGCCTCGAAATCGTTAAGAATAATATTTAAGGATTATTCCGTCTCGAGCGAGAAAAAAGTGGGTATTGTTTCGATCCATCAATATCGTTCAACCGGCAAATTGGATTACTGAGAATCCATTTAAATGGGTGTCAGGCCTACGGCCAGCCGGTGTCCCCGCATTTTTTCATTCCGTGCCTTCGACAGACACTGATAAAATGCTAAAACACCTTCAAGTGAAACACTTGGCACACTAGGCGTTAATAATTCTGTTCCTGGAATAATTCAAAATTATTTTACACGTTGCGCTTGAAAAACTCGCATATAATTAAAGCACGAGAAAAACGAAACTTTTCGATCTTGAAAATTTGGGAAATTAATTTTAGTAAAAAACATCTAGAAGTGAAATAATTAGCTTTCGTTAACCCTCATATGATTTTCAGGGTGAAAGATCAGCAATTTTCTTTCTTTGGGTACCATAAAACATTTGTGTAAAGCAAATGGATCAAATATCTCTCTGTAGCGTATGAGGGTGAATATTATATAGATATAATACAGCCAAATTTTTTTAAAATGCACCGAGATGAGTTTTGCAAACGCCGCGCCGCGTTAATGCGCGTTTTCAGCTATAGAGGACACAGTAAAAGTAAAAGTTGTAATTGTAAGGTTTTATATGTAGGTACCATGGGTATCCATTTAATTCCAGTAACCGTAAATTATTCCTGAAAAACGCGAATCTCCATAAATGTCGGTTTAATTATGCTCCTAATGTAGCCGGTAGACACGCGGCTAAAATTTTCTGTGCATCAAGTATTAACTATTAACAACGTGCGATCGTTACAACGAGGGAATTTATTCATGCGAGTTGATGCGCTTAAAACGATCGAGAGCACGGTTAATGTTTACATGAAAATAAACTCTCACAGTTGGCTAAACGACCCTCGGCGACGTGCAATTTGCCTAACGTCATTTTGGCGACACGTGGCGAAGGACATCGCGACGGTGCGGCGAAACGAACTTAATAAAGGAGAGATAGACACGACTGAGAAACACGGGTTACGGGAACAACAACAATTATTCAAGTTCAATAAATTTCCATGGTGTTCGGGGAATAAAGGGAATGCCGGGGATAGTTTCCTTCGTTCCGTCGTTTTATCAGAATATGTCCGAGTGCAGGCGACATAAGAAACACCGCGTCGTCATCGCATGGTTTCCACTTTAAAAAGGAGTCTTCCCAGAAGTAAGCGACCAAAGAAATCAACGGGTGGGCTCTGAGCGAACAAAGGATCCTCTCGCTTCTTTGCGAGACGTTCGAGGGAGCTGTTGTCGCGAGGGAGCTTGTTCCGCAAGCTTTTAATGAACCGGGCTCACCAAACTAGGAGAAACAACGTGAAATTAATTTCGGAAAATTTACACGCGTGACACCGAAGAGATTCGAGTTGATTTAAAGTTTGTCATACACAGAAGTTCGATCAATTAATTCAATTGTATAGGCTCGGCGTGAATAGAGCGGGATTATTTATTTTTATGTGAAAACTTGGATTCTGACATGCCAATACTCCTTGATCTCTTTACACTAGCCTTAAAGGTAAGAAAGAATTGCGAGTAAACAAAACAGACAAGACAATATTAATACAAAGGTTAAAGCTCTTCTATCATTGATTTTATGAAGCCATTGCGAACCTATTCGCGACACTTTACTGATTGGAATGATACCAAACACGATACAATTTGAATAATATTTATTTGTTTCATTCATGATACAGTAGAACCATTTAATCAGTGGAACATGAGTGTGTGGATAATAAAACAGTTATTTAGATACATTGTCACATTAAATTTGTACTAATTTGCACAATGAATCGTGGTGTACAACAATCGCTTTAGATAGAACTGTTTACATGTGAAACACGTATTCAAGTATCATTGGTTCGAATGATTGAGGTTCTACTGAATCGTAAATTGAAAAAGCAAATATACTTCGAATTATATTATGTTTGAACTCGTTTTCATCAGTAAAACATCGTAAATATGTCTGTAAAAGTTTCATAAAAAAATAACTACACTTCTGGGCGAATGAGTTCAAGGCCCCTGAAGAAATATACACTGCGGGCTAGTGGGGATGAATCTTTCGCAAATATCGTGTGCATTTCTTCATATCGAGACATTACTGTACTGTTTTAATTTTCAATTACAATACTCTGAATGTACCTCCTAAAGTATTTCACCTTCAAGTATTTCGAAATAGCAACAGAATATTTTCACATTTTTAACCCTTTTGCTGTATACGAAAACGTAATGAAAGTATAGTAGAAAAAATATCTATCATTCATATTATTTGCATTGTTTCATATTTATATCCATATTATTGGGTCGTAACCTTCTTCTTATTTATTAACAAAGTAGAGAATTGCAATTAATTAATTATAAAATCGTTGACCATAAGTAACTTTTATTTAATCGTAGTTATCTGCATTTGCATTGAGTTACAAGTAAATTGTTAAAATTAGAAGATATTATGTATATTTACATATAGTTGTTCATTAATTTGGTAATTGAAAATCGACAGATTCTAAAGAAGTGATGATACTTCAGAAATTTTAATGTGCAGCCAGTAATAGTATAAATTATTTTAGCGATTACTATTATAACTATTGTAATACGAAATGTCATTTATATTAACATACCTATGATAATTGCTTGTACTTTAAAAAGTTCCCATTTTTCCATAACCAACTAATTTGAATTGACGCAACAATCAAAATCTACAAAATTTTTAAACTTTTCGCATTTTTGTTTTTTTTTCTTCACTGTCGCAACCACATTTTATTGATATCATTACTGCAGGACGCAAACGATGATTGATTGAAATTACTGTTACTGTGGTAGACATATTGATCACATTAAAAGCAGAATATGAAGAAGAGTCAGACATACGTACTTCAAATTTGCTGAAAGTGGTATTCCAATTTCAAACAAAAATTACGAATGAATTCTATATCTGTGACTTGTATGTTTATTCCTATACTACAGATTTTATGCATTTATAGCAAAAATGAGAAGACAAAATTGTGACGACACTATTTTCGACTTATTAAAATGATTGAAAGAAAAGATATATTTCCATTTAATTTCTATTTCTGACGATTCTGTCGGAAAGTGTTTATTTTACATAAAAATCCACATTCTATTTATCACATTGCCCATATTTTGAAATTAAACTGTTGCACACCAATGTTCAATTATTACTGTGTAGTACATGTGCTCATTCTTTCATCAATAAAAGTTACTTACATGCGACGATAATTATAAATTATATTTATTATTCCAAACAAAGCGAATTCAACATGTTATTTTAATTTCGAATTAACAAATGATGTACAAATAGACAGCACACGCTGGTAACAAAAAGCAAAGATAATAATCGAGCGGGTCAGAGTTTAATTTATGAACACTTAATTGAATGACTAATTGCAATTAATTGCCTGTCACAGCTTTCCAATCGTTCGAGAAGGAAGAAGACGGTCAATAGACAGAAGCTATAAAATTCCCGAATTCCGTAATTAAATGTTAATTTGGTAAGCGTTCACGGGCCGCTTCTTCGTTCATTAGCGCGGGGCACGACTGCCCTCAATGTATCAATTAACAGCCGTCGTTCTAGAACGTACTGCGAACAGTCGCCGGCGAAATCGATCTCTCGCGTCAGTCGCCCACGCAAATAAAAATAGGTTTCCTTCTTGTCGATCCTTTAATCCGAATTGGAAAGCACCGATGGTGTCCGTCTAACGATCCGAATTACAAAGGAACCGCGCCTCAAAGAGATGCTTAAAATCAGTCGGTCTATTCGATAGTTCTTATTGCTGGACAAAGGTTTCGAGAGGGTTGTCAAAAATCATGGATCCCTGCACCGTGTTCGCCGATTACATACTTGTATGTCAGTCGCATTGTCGGAATTGTTAGAGTTCACATATTGCTTTTTTCAAATGTAATTGCTAGTCTACGAATACCTTTGTAGACAAGATCGTACAAGTTAATGAACACATTAATTAGAAGCCTCGTATTACCAATATTTTGATCAAAATTAATCCTTTTCAATAGTAACGAATATCACGTAAGAATATATGAAATAAACAAGTGTAATTATCGTTAGAATTTAATAAATTTCGCACTTAATTTTTAACATACAATTACAAGAAACGGGAATCTTTCTTCAATAGTCTTAATAAATTGGGGATTACACAGGGTGTCCCATTTAAATTGAAATTGTAAAAAATCTCGCAGACATGTGATTTAAAGCAAATAAACTGACGCATGTCCTATAGTGTTTCGAGTGGGGAGTCAAATTGCACTGCTAATTTTCTAATGCGTGGGCGTTTTCAAGGTTATTTCAAGGTCATTTTGTCTTTTTTATCATAAATTCATATTTTTTATTTCGGAATCATATTCTACGTAAAAAAATGCACAACATCTGTTTGAAACAACTTTTTGTAAGTTCAATATTTCTTAAGATATTTACTGATTTTTCATGTTTATGTCAAGGATAAATTTGTTTTTCTATTAAAATGGCAACGTTACTTTCTTCTGGAAGATTTTTTTATTTCAACTAAGAACATCATAATCATAATAAAAGACTTATGAACACAATAAAGTTCTTACAAACTTACAAAAAAATGTTTCAAACAAAAGTTGTGCATTTTTTACGTAGGATATGATTCCGAAATAAAAAAATTTGGGTTTATGATAAAAAAGACAACATGACCTTGAAATAACCTTGAAAACACCCACGAATTAGAAAACTAGTAGTGCCATTTGACTCCCCACTCGAAACACTAAGGGACATGTGTCAGTTGGTTTTTTCAGATCATATGTCTTTGAGATTATTTGCAATCTCAACTTAAATGGGACACCCTGTATATCAGTAGTTTTAAATTCTTTCAATCCTTCTACTGTTTTAACCTGCACGTACTCGTTTTGATCATAACTCCGCAAAATCAGCAGTCTAGTTGAATGAAATTAAATTTTATGATATCTAAATATATTGTCATGAGATCACCATTTGAATCATGCTGACTATAGAATTATATAGATTTCAATATTTCTGATAGAATTATGTTGAAAAGCTCTTTGTTCGGCTGGCCATTTTGTTCCCGGTCACAAAGAAGACGTCGACGATACTCATTAGCTGCAGTGAATTCTGTAGGAGCAGAGGTGTCCTCCGCGATAATAATTTTAATAGTATCCTGTAATTTCATCGCCAATGAAAAGGAATCGAGAGATCGTCCGCGGCGTAATTCCTAGCAACAATGCGATATTGCCACTGAGAAATAATACGTACATCCGCCGTTGAAATAGCTCCTCGTATCAAGAGGGAACTGTCGAACGGAATCATAAGCCTGGAGTTCTTTCATCGCTGCCGGGGATGAAACCCAGATATCATACGAATGTCTCTCTCCACCTCTTCTCGCGATGAAAAAGGCTACTTCGAAGTGTTCACCGACCGAAAATAATTGAATCCCCTCTACTTATTGGTTACTCTCGACTCTTTTGTGGGAACGTGCTTTTACCCCTAGCCTTCCCACCCCCACCGTCCACCCTCCTAGCATAAGATTCCCATTGGAAGCCGGTCAAACACTCGAACGAGTATAACGCTGGAGCGTCAAGCATCGTGGCATGAAAGCGACCAAGAAGACATCTTCACTGTTAAACGAACCAACATCATTCTTTTAGCGGTCGTGAACCACAACGATGAATCGATTGCGCAATAGATACGTCAATCCTTTGAGCAAGATTCACGGTTTGCCATTGTGCAAAACGCCTTTGGTACTTAACCACTGAATTCTCGATGATTAATACTTATCTGTTTCGTCGTTTGACGAATAAAAATTGTAATCAAATATCTATAGAAGATGATTTCTTTCGTGTTAATATTAAAAACAACTTGGAGTTTGGAGAACTGCTGCATTAAACATTTTTAAAATACTGACAAAGAATTAGTATGGAATATTTAATAACATTAAATTAATCATCATTAACACGTTAAACACCAAAGGAATCATTGGTGACCAGCGCTATGAAATTACTTAAAAATTATTGTCATAACGTTAACATCATTGAATATGAATTTATTAATGCTGAAATTAACTAGCAGTTGTTATTAATAACGCTGATTGCGTCTATGAATGAAATACGTAAAACTTATATGAAATGCATAAAATTCATTTGCCAGTCCACGTGTTGAATTCTTTATTACACAAATAATGCTACTTATATTGCATTGAAAATTAACACGAATATTTTCGGAATCATTAAAACAATTTTAAAACAGTTTCTATATGATTTCTTCATGCAATTAATTCCTATTCGATTTCCGTGTATTTAAATCACTGAAGAAGATGAGATTTGATATGATATTCACAGTTTAAGAACTGCCGTATAAAGCGAATTTTGTATTAAATTGTTAGAGAAAGAGAACCATGTCGAATGTGGAAAAAGAGGTGGAGCTACGCTCGAGTAAGATACTAAACATTTTCGTCGCCCACACGATCGAGAAGAAGGAATTATTTAGTCTCCTTAACTCTCTCCAAAACCGAGCATAATAGAATCTATAATGGCGCATCTTGGCGTCCCTTTGGACGGTTCGTGAATCTTTTAAAGCAACTGATTGCTTTTACATTTCACCCTCGCACGCTCACCCTCCCCGCTCGGATAAATACTTCGTCGTAAGCGGTAGCTGACACTTTCCCCTTTTTTCCCGGGAGGGAAATGTCGCGAGGAAATCGAAGAAAATTCAGACCTTCGATAGCTTCGAAAAAGAAGAAAAGTGTTTCTCTACGAAATCTCTCACTTAGCTCCGAGACACGAACACCGTTCAAATGTCCGTCCCTCTTTCGATTTCCCAAAAAAGGAGTCGCCGAACCAATGTACGAATCAAAAATATATTGTGCACCAGTAACTCTCTCTCATCGAATTTTATTAATGTTTCAAAAATGTTCAATAGCCCTTATTACTATTCAAACCATCGTTATCACCATTTATTTGGGTGCCTAACCTTAATTCGTTAAAATGTTTTATTAAATTGCAAGGCACCTTCTTGAAAAAATAAAAAAGCAATTTAACAGAAGGTAGTGATGGGGCCTCCGAATATTATACTATGTACCATGATTGTAAATAGCAAGGTGTAGAAAATTAATTTGATTATCTTTAAGTAAATGTCGAGGTTGTGATCGTCGCATATGCTTGTAGATGGTAGCGTTTATGACAAAAATGAACAGGTGAATATAAAACATTAGAACGCTTAGTAGAATTTGAAAATATCGTTACACGATGTATTTCTAAGTTGTAAGAATTATTAAGTTGTTGCACATGAAATGTCCGAATTTAGAGTGCAAATATTATGAAGCGTTTCGATCAAGATTGATGAAAAAATTCAATTTGAATATGTTGATTACAACGATGCTTACTTTTATCAATCAACCTGTTTGGATAAAGGTTCAAAATCGGTCATTTGATATGCAACAATAAAATATTAAAGAAAAAAACAATTTTCTATATGGTTCCTGTTTCTTAAAATGAATGCAGACAATTTTAATTTTGCATAAAGATTCACAATCTGCATATTAACCTGCAATCTCCATTTGAAGATCTCATACATGTATAATTTACATGTACAGTCATCTGCAGACGTCACAATTTAACATTGTTTGGACTCGACTGCGTTTTGGAGAACTCCGTGTTCTTAACCTTTTTGAACTTTTTTTTATGTGATCCTGTAGATATCGATGAAGAAATTCCGAAAATGTGTGTACGGTTGTTAGGAATTCACTGGTTTATAAGTTACACGGGTGTAAAGATGAGCAGTTTTAAGCGTTTTCGACAGGTTGGAGCGTCGCCATATTGGATATTCGTTGAGTGGTAGAGGTAGGCAGCTCTGTTCGGCGCATGCGTTGGATAGATCGTGAGTGTTCAGCGCATGTGTTAGATAGTATGGTATATTTGCGGGATCGGCTAAATAGTAATGAGCGTATACGCTAGATGGCAATTCAGTGGTTACACATACTTTGTAAACACAAGCAATTTCAAGTGTTTTTCACAAATTAATTATTAATAAGTTATTGTTGATTTTGAAATGTTTCGCTCAAGCATTAGAAATTTTAATTTTAGAGACATGCCAAGTAGTAAAGAAAAAGCAATTACTTGGGCTCGGGGTTGTGGATTGTTGCGGAAATTTAAAAAATGTCGTACTCATCGGTGCGAAATGAAAATTTATAACAATAATCATGGAATTCGGTCGTTTTCGGTGTCCTGTGATTAAAATACACAGAATCACATTCAGGATTTCAAAAAGAAGGTACAGTCCAAGATGATTTGGAGTTAGGTCGTCGTGGGAGCGGAGAAGGCGGGCCCGACCATAGTATAATGTTTCGCATTTTGATATAGTAAATGTGTTATTATTACGTATAAGTTTGTGCTGCCATTTAACGGATCTCTTCGGAAGTATTTAGCCCATTTTATGTGTATCACCTAGCAAATATATCAGTATGGCGGCGCTTTAACCTGTTAAAAAGGTTTAAAAGTGTTCAACTTTATACGCGTATAACTTTTTAACCAATGAATTCCGCGCAATAAGATTTTCATTTTCGGTGTTTTCTCGTTGAAATCTATAAGATTGTACTTAAAAAAACTTGAAAAAAAAGAGTTCTCCAAAACGCAGTTAAACCTTCATTTGTATCATATTCTCAAATATTTTTATTATATCGACTGTAAATAAATTAAAGTTTTCAGAACCATGCAAAATTGTCGAGGGAGCAAATTAAGGGACGTTTGCATGAAAATTTATTTCACAGTTATTTTACATTTGAAATCAGCACGGTCCATTGTTTTTCATCGCTACTAGACGTGTAATTGAAAAACTATATATTCCGGAAGAAGTAGCTCAAGAGAAAATCCCTATCGGAGATCAAAAACTCTTGAAATCATGAGAAAGGTATCACAGATAATGTCAAGAGATTTTTCTGAAGTTTCACACTCCTTCAGCTTCTGATTAGAATGACTTTTCGATGGCTGCTCCCATGATTCCACTCTTGCCCTTTCGGCTTCTACGAGCACAGAACAAATAAGTACTTACGCCGTGGCAGTAGTCAATATTTCACTTTCGTTCCGGCAGGTCGCTGGAGGAAGAAGATCGCTTTTAATTACGTTTACTATACCCGGCAGATTCTATGAGAATGCAATACAAATATGCAGAATGAAAACGATCACATTAATTATTTCTTCGATCCTCTTCACAGATTTACTGGAGGACGTACGGCTAATATGTACAGTGACTCACAAAAGTATTCGCTCGCCCTTTAAATCAGAATAACTTTCTTAAAATTTGACCAAACCACTTGACTTTTTTTGAGCAATTAGAAACATTGATTTAGTAAATCACGTGCAAAAAAAGACTTTGAAGAAATTGCAATTAGTAGGAATTACATGAAAAAATAAAAATGGCTCTTTTTAAAACTCAAAAAACTGAAAATTCAAAATATGTGTTTTGTAGATCTATGTTATTTACGCATATTCTGAAAATTTCATCAAAATCAGCTAACGAACATATGAGCTACAAGCGGTTGAAAGTGATGATAATCGCAGTTTTTCACGAATTTTGGATTTCGATGAAATTCTCAGCATATGTATAACTAACATAGATCTACAAAAGGCATATTTTAAATTTTCATTATGGGCTAAAATAAAGAAGTTTTAGAAAGTGCCATTTTTATCTCTTCATGTAATTTCCTAGTCAAATTTTAAGAAAGTTATTCTGAGTTAAGAGGCGAGCGAATACTTTTTTGAACCACCGTATGTTGTTTCCAACATCGCAAGACATTTAATAATAATATAGACACACGGCTTATTGATAACGCTTTAAAGGCCATTATAAATAAATGAAGTCTCTTATTAATTGTAAATACATTAACAATTAACCTTCTCTAACAATATAACTTATTGTTACTCCGACATCATTTCATGATTAATTAGATATGAAAGTATCCTTTAGTATAGTTTATTTTTATAGGAGAATATTATAAATATACAGTCTGTCGCAGTAATATTCGGACACTTTTAAGAAGACGATAACTTTCTTAACATTGGGACCAAACTTTATAATTAGTTTCCGAGCTGATGTAAAACAATTTTATTAAAAAAATGCAATTGCTCAGAATCGTGGAGAAAATTTTGAAGGTTGCTTTTGTTGGAGATTGCGTTCGAGCAATTCGCGCACTAGTTATAGCGGGAGTATGAGATTTTTTATATAGATGTCTTTTGTCTGTTACGTACGCGCTGCGTTCTTCTGTTCTCGCCCGTTCTTGCGGTCACACATGTGCTGGTTCTGTCAGTCTTATAGATATTCAGTTTCTTTATGTTAATAAACTGGTATTTATGTATACAAGGTGTGGGCACTATAAACAGGTCACCTGAATAACTAGCTTGCTTTTGAAGATAAAAGAAAATGCATCAGACCAAACTTACTTGATATCGAGGCGCTCGTAATCTAATGTCATTAATTTTTTTATAGGTGGAGACGTCAAGGAGATATGAAGGTCAACTCTGTTTATTTAAATGGATCGGTATGATTTTATAGTTACATTCTGATAGTGTGTTTCAAGACGAATACAATGACCTATTATGAAGGTCATTCAAGGTCATGCATTTGCAGGTCACGCTATTGCAGTTGACCTTGCGTGACCTCGAATGACCTTCATAATACGTCATTGTATTCGTCTTGAAACACACTATTAGAATGTAAATAAAAAACCATACCGTTCCATTTAAAAAAACAGAGTTGACCTTCATATCTCCTTCACGTCTCTACCTATAAAAAAAATTAATGACATCAGATTGCGAGTGCCTCGATATCAAGTAAGTTTAGTCGGATGCATTTTCTTTTATCTTCAAAAACAAGCAAGTTATTCAGGTGACCTGTTTATAGTGCCCCATCCTGTATATATTGGTTCCCACCATAACCCTAACTCATTTTACAACTTTCTTATATGGGTACTTATTGAAAATTTAAAATGGTAAAAAGTTGTAAAAAGAAACCTACAAAATTTTCTTCACGGTTCTGACCAATTGTAATTTTTTCGAAAAAAATTTGTTTACGTCAGTTAGGAAACTAATTCTTCTAACGTCTCAAAAAAGTGTAAGACGTTTGCGCGAATCTTAAAAAAGTTATCGCCTCTTTATTACTGTGACAGACTGTAGGTGTATCTTCTGCTTCTGTTTTCTTAAAATAAATAATAATATCGCTTGTATTGCATGAAACAGGTCAAAAAATATTTATAACAAAAAAATTAAGATACTCAAAGAGTGGTGAAGTAAACAAACAGAATAACGAAAAAGGAAATGAAGTGTATAAATTCATTGGTGAACAGAGGGAACGAAATAAAATGATGAAGATGACGCGACGTTGAGCAGGCGCTGTTATGATATCTAATCTGGCTTGCGGTGAAATTGTTCTTGAGTGAAGAAAATAAAATCATCCATTTTCCACAATAAATCTCTTTTTCACATTTCTCTCCGAAATTAGAAGACGAGTTTTGACCGAACTAATTTCGTTGGATAGTGGTTCGTTCACGCAACGCCATTAAAGTCTAACTCTAATACAATGGTACGGGAATTTGCTTCAATTCCGGTTAATCGCGAATACCTTACATATTCGTATCCACATACATCATCTGAAGCGCATACCGGGTGTGTTAATGGAATCATTACCGAAACCGAGTGCACGCACGTACCTACGTAGATCGATCACTTCCGACTAATCGGAGTTGCCCGGTCTAGTGGCCATTGTAATTAAGTCCTCGAGAACTACCGGCCGCTATCATCATCGTTCAAACCGACAATTACAAAAATCTGCTTCCACCGCGGCGAGATTACCACTTTAAATGGTTTAATTCGTAACACTGACGGATTTTCAACAATCAATTTACGTTCATTCTAGTCTATTCTATACTAGTAACAAAAAAAATAGTGATCATTTAAAATGGTTATTTTGGAAAATTTCTTTGAGATTTATTAATAATTCACAGTCATTTAAGTAAACATTAATTTTCACGCAATGACTATTGTTAAAGACGTTTTATAAATGACTGTTATTTTGGACCTCTGGTTCTTGCTGGATCATAGGCGTAATCGACCAGAGAAATGCTGCATTACATGGTCAAACCAGCGCAGCGTCGCGTCGCGACGTTCCATGAGCACGGAACCCGACGTGGATCTGCTAAACTCGACCGTTTGTTGTTTCAGGGATACCGCCGACTCGTAATTCGACACTCTCCGATATTTTCCTGGAGTCGAGTGGAAATCGATCACGCGGGGGTTGCGGCGGTCGGAGGAGAGGGTGATGGAGGGTGACGAGCGGATTCGATTGAAATTGCAGACCAGAAGCAGCCGGAACGCGGGGCCCCAAAGGCAGCGGTGCACGATGGGAAAATTGAGCGTTTTACCTGTGCGGATTCCATAATTAAAATCAGTTGGTCGGCCATCATTGTCCCCGACGCGACGCCAGTCCTCTGTTCACGGACGTCCCGTGGCCGAGTACTGCACGCGTTTTGCGCAATTTAACGAGAAAACTTTCCAAATTACATTCTACGACTGCCTCCCCCCCACCCCGTAACCCCTCCTAACCATCGTTTGCTTCTTTTTTCTTCGCCCACCTTCGCCGCGGTTATCTGCTCCCCTTTCCTTATTTTACCGCGTGTTTCTCTCACTTCAAGCTACCAGAGATCCACCCTGGGAGATCCAACCCCGGCTGCTTATGATAAAACTCATTTGCTCGCGGCACGAGGATGTAATAAGGGAAATCCCGACGAGAACAGGCGGATAAGTCTTCCCGCAGTTTCCGAGGAAGAATCCTTTCTTCCGGGAATGGGATAGAAGAAAATTACTCGTGAGCCGGACCGATTGTTCGTGATCACTCGTCGAATCCCCTGCTTTGATTTACTGTTGGAGCATCACAGATTGTTGGAAATGTTAGGGTGATTGTGGAATTTCAGGAAAAGTAAAAATTGTTTGCACTGGTTTCGAGATAAAAGAGCTACACTGGATAAAAAAAGGAGTGGAAGAATGAGTTACTGATTCTCGAGAAAAGTCGATATTTAACCTAATGTAATTTCGTAAAAAATAATCGCATAGTGACCAACCTGGTCTCATTTTAATGCTTGAAGACTCTACTGTCACATACCGTTACTCTCTTTTTTATAATAAATTTTTGCCTGATTTAGCGAATAGGGAACTGAAGACACGTTTTCCTAGAATAATGTTATAAATTGAAATCTCTATGAAAATATGAAAACATTTTTTTCATAACTGAATGTTCCATAGATTTGGAGACTGAAGTCTACCCTATATACAGCACATTACTTCTTATGTGCTTGTGATGCGTTCCTGCCTTTTACCGGAAATAATAATAAAATATGTCTGAAATGCGTGTTTTGTTTTTCCATTTTTAAATTGGGATAAAAACGAAACTAAATAACTAATCGATACAATTTTCTTACTAATTAAAGGTGGAGGTCCAAACAACAAGAAAACAATACAGGTTAGGTGCTTTGAACACGTAGACAAAACAAAAGAATGTGCTAGAATATCTATCGACAAAATCTGCAATCATTTAGTGGCCAACCCAATAGAACAAAATTTTGAGTTTCTTTGTATGTTTTTATTGTTCTGCATTTGAAATATGTTTAGCACACATGTATGAAATCCGCAGTTTAGTTGTGAAAAATCTGAAAAATGCAAAATTTTATGTCACGAAAATATAGGGGCACTTTATTCGGTTAAGTTATAAAATAAAAATAATGCCTTCAGTATAATTAGTTAATATTTTGTTGCGTACCCTGCATTTTTGATAACATGTAGTCGATTCAGCATAATACTAATTATTCTTTGCAAATAATCTTTGAATGCCATGCTTTATATATACTATCTTTTAACTCTCCTTTGTTACGTATTGTTATTTTGTGAACTCTGCAGTCCAATTCACCTCACCAATTCTCAATGGGATTCAAATCAGGAGATTCGGGAGGGGTTGCGATACTTTTGCACAATTGTACAGTAAAAATCGCTGCACAATGCGGGTCTTATGCTTTGGGTCTTGCTAGAATTTAATCGCCCATTAAATCCCCATAATTGGGGATAATTTTAAGTACAATATATAATAACGTAAGTATAATACATATACTTGTCTAACATAAACACAATTTCACCTAAACCATTGCTAGATATGCATCCTCACACCATTACTCTCTTTTTGCTTCAAACTCTTCTTCGGTCGTCACTACCATAAACATTGAATTTTCTTTCGCCTGCAAAAGTCACGGCATCCCACCAGTCAACTTCTTTTAGTATGTACTCCTTTGAAAATTGGAGCCCATTTCTTCTATGCATAGCATTAACGAACGGGCTTCTCCTGGCTATTCGACCATGATACCCTTGAGATCTGAGAATTTTCTGTACATACTGGTATGGGGGTGCATATTTAGCAGTGGTGTGGGTGAAAGTATGTTTATTGAGGACATTTTAGACAAGTGTAAGTATTTAAATATTCTACAACATGATTTTAAAAAAATGCCACAAATATGGCGGTTGAAATGGGGATTAAATTTTATCAAGACAACGACCAAAAACATAATCCCCTCCCCAACCCCCTGATTTGAATCCCATGGAAAATTTGTGGGATGAATTGGACCGCAGAATTCACAAAACGAGAATACGTAACAAAGAAGAATTAAAAAACAGGATAAAAAAAGAATTGCATCATATTAGCAAAGATTATTTGCAAAAAGTACTTTAATAATGTGTTGAGTTTAATAATGTGCTAATATAATTAGGATTAAGTGTGAGGATGGAATGCGGGAATATAGGCAAAAGAGGGGAGATCGGTGATAGAGCTTTTATTCGAAACACATTCCAAAAACTGCTCGATTTCAAAAACGCTGGTAAAAACATATTCATTTCTTGAAACAGAAGGGCATCGGCGATCGATGGTGTTGCGAGGCGCCGATATTCTAATGTTACATGCGGTGCGGTCCGCACGCACACCCATACCGTCCATACTCTCACACCTCCATACGCTCACATAAGTACTTATACTGAAGCTATTATTTTTATTTTATAACTTAACCGAATAAATTGTCCCAATACTATTGTGACATAAAATCCTGCACTTTTCACGATTTTCTTTTAAACTAGCATTTTTGGGAATACATAGTTTATACTCTATTTTAACATACTTCAACTGAGTTTTGTGCATAATTGCATAACCATTCAAAATACAAAGTTTAGAATTAAAAATTGTATTCTGTCCAAATATTTTTGTGACCGACTGTAAATACGTTCGGTTATAATCGGAATCTGTTTTAATTTATCAATAGAATACAGAGGTATAGTCAACCAATTGTGTAATTCCTGACAGCAAGTGGTTTCTTTTCAATCACAGTTATATGCATGTGCAAAGAAAAGACAGGCGATAGATTAAAGCAATGTTGAAATATGAGTATATACATTAGTTCCAGCATGTTAAAATTAAATCTTTAAAAGTAAAACATATTTAGAGTTGCAACCGAAAGAATTTATATTACAACACATATATACAGTATTTGAAAGTACAGTGTCTCAAAAATATTATATACCGCGACTATTATAATCCACAGTAAACTTAATCTTGGATTGGCATTTCAAAGTCAGAGGGACAACAAAAATTCTATTACTTCATATTCTATTCGTCACAAGGATAAAAAATGCAAAAGGAACCATGGGTCAAAACTCAATCATTCTCTTAAAAAATGACGGCATTGTTTTTTCATTATGTAACTGATTTTATTTATATTATATTTCATTCCTCAATCAGATGGAGTTTATGATGTTGATGAAGACGTTATAAATTATATTACGTGGCACATGAAATACAGTGGAACTCCATTTATATGAACTAAATTCTAACAGTGTCTGATTACTGAACTCTAGTTGAGCGAAATCCTCTTATATCCTCCTCAAAACAGGAGGCAAATAGATATCTATTATATGAACCACCTTGTCTCCCGGCGGGTTCATATAAATGGAGTTTGACTGTATGTCAATATAATACAAATAAAATCAGTTTGAGAATGAAAAAACTTTTCCATAGTTTTCTAAGAGAACGTTCGAGTTTTGACCCCTAGTTCCATCTACACTTTTTATCCTCGTAACGAGTAGAATACGATGTAAACAAAAACATGGATGACCTTTTGACCTTGAAATTCAAGGTCAAGGTTAATTTCGCGGTACCTTTCTTAAATCAATTTCCACAAAACCCGGGATATATAATCACGCTATGATAGTCACGACATATAATTTTGTAACACCCTGTACAATTTTGAAGTCCTATTTTCAGTTTTTATGTAGATATTTAATACGACTTTTAAATAAAGTATATTCCAATGTCAATCAATGTGCATGTCGCCTAATCTTTTTATATGAGTAAAATAATACACACATTAACGATAGCGATGGGTAATGTGTGGTCAAAATGTGGTAATAAATGAACGTACTTCGTCGATGATAGAAAAATTAGAAAATGGCAACGAAGAACGTGGACCAACAAAAATGTCAATCTCTACCAAAATACAATCGAGCAACTTGTAATTCGCCGACAGAATATATCGATCACAATGGTGCTTATTTTGATCAATATGTTTTCTTTTAAACAATAATTAAACAATGTACTGATTACAGTGGCTCTTCTTTTACTGAATAACTTTTATTGAGAAAACATATGCTTGTTTAACATTAATGTTGAAGCTCGGTCATCTCATATCAACTACATAATATACAAAAAGTCAAGATTTAGGACATGGACGTAACATCTTTGTTATTTTCGAGAGAAAATTTTTAGTAGCCATTTCCTCCGCCTCCTGATAGTAGTTAGTTTTTATTACTTCATTCTGTATCAGGAAGAAACACTCGAAGTGCTTCCTGTTTCTCAACAGCAATTATGCATCATAAATCTTACAATTGTCCATAATTAGTTACAAGTTACGGGTGCTGCTTTGTGTTACTCGTTTCTCTACTTTCATGATGATGCAGTTGCGATATGCGTATGAAAATCGAGGAAAACTCCCTATAAAATTGCCATTGGTAATTCTCTCCCATCAACACTTCATAAGAAAATCTAAGATCATGCTTCTTAGGAAGAGATTGCTGATGGAGGTGGTAGGACTCGAGATAATTCAGATTAAGGCAACTCTCAAACTGAAAGATCACTTTGTAAGCATTTGTACTAATATAATATAAAACTCTAGTACTTAACAATATTCTTACTAATTTTTATCTTTTCCTTGTAAATACTAGTACGGGAGATCGAAGCAAGTTGACTAATTTTTAACATGTCTAGTTTTTGTAAATAAACTACTCTTATTTGGCTGAGTTGTTGAATAACAAAAGTTGTAAATATTGAGTTGTTGAATACCAAAATCGCTTCAAGTAAGTATAGGTTGAAGTTTTCATCACAATCTTAGTAAGTGCAATAAATCAACAAACCCCGGGTCAGAGGTTAGTTGACATACACGGAGGGGTGAGTTGACTTGACAATCATTTCTTATACATATTATTTCTTTAATTTATTTTAATCAATATCTAACTTTAATTATTTATTCCTTTAACATATGTACTATTTACTATGTACTATTTGGTAATCTTCTGAACGAATAAAGAGAAGCGCATGACTCAACTGTGTGCGCCTGACCAATCAGACGGATTCTTTGCGAATTCCTTTCGCATTTCTTCCGAATAACACATTAGCTGTTGTAAATGATATATGTTCTATAATGTTGAATTTTATTTACAAATCATGAGCCAAGTCACTACAGTACGCCAAGTGCTATTGACAGCGGTACGGCTGGGCTGATTTTCACAAGCGTTTCAAATGATACTTTCCAGCCGTATCCAAGTCGTGAAGTAATAAATTCGTAAAAAAGACACTAATAGTTTTTCAAGAAGGGGATCATTTAAAATCGATCGCAGCGTAGACGCAAACCGAAATTTGCGCCTGCCATACAATAAGCACGTTTCAACAAATGTAAATTATCTTTACAAATTCAAGATCATGGATGATCTGGCATCGCGGGCCGCATTTCTAGGGTTTGAGGGCCACACTTTGGGAACCTTACTCTAGACTCCGTAAGTAAGTACCAGGAGCAATACCATTAACCACAGAGTGTCAATAATTTCTTGGATACTGATGCGATATTTTCAACGTGATCTAAATCTACCGAATATTTTAGCTACCCTTATGAACCTGCAGTTTTGATAGGGCAAACGGCACTTTCATCAGAAAATATTATCACCCGATGTGTTCTTTTTTGTCAGTGAAGCTATTGATTTTTAAAATACACTGGACCGGTGATAATATTATTTCATAGGATCGAGGAGAGGCGTGATTTTTTGGAGAAAAAAAAACGTTCAATTTCTGCGACGTTTCATCGTAATAAAATATAAATTTATCGCGGAGATAGAAGGCAAACGCGCATCTACGCCGGACTCGTCTTCCAATTTTGCCTGCGCCTGTCTGGGATTTCTTGTAACATGCAAATGTGCTGGGAATGGAGATTCGGATTCGGGAAATGTAGCAGTTCTAGTTTGAACGTGACGCGTATCTGGCGAATTTTAAACATGGAATTTTTTTGGTTTTATATGAAATCTGAATCGAAAATTTAACGAAATTTCCCCCGTCTCTTATTGCGAATTTTAGGACAATTCCATGTAAGCATATTGTTGGATTTTATTTAAGAAACAAATTGACAAAAATAATCTGCTGTTATTTAGTAGGCACATTAGATCGCTTGACTTTCGAGTTGCTATACAAATAAATGATAATGTATCTATGCTGCTCGAGTTATGGGACCCTTGAATCTCAGTCAATAACCGTTTACTTTTCTTTCCAAAGCGGTCCTCACACTAGAATATTTTGTCGAACAATAAAGACGTGCCTCACAACGTGTCTTTAAACGTTTAGTTAGAATTAATTCTATTTCGAAAATTCAAAAGAGTGTGGTTTATTCTATACCCATATTCCTACACATATTCTTCGATCTACCATAGTTTCCATTTACTTTTTTTCGTTACTTTGTCCGAAACATATTACAGTATTTCATCGTTAATTGTCGTGAAATTCTGAACGATAATTGTCGTGAAAAAATCCCTCCTTCCGCGGAATATACCCCGTGAGGGGCCGTGAAGCTCGAGTATCATTTGCATTAGAAAACTGCCACGAATATGTTGATGAAAGTTCCATAAAAAAATAATAAAAAATAAAGATGTTTTGTCACTGGATTAGGTGTTGTTTTCACAGCGACATACTCGACCCGTATTTTGTTACACCTCTGGGCGACCGAGGTCTCTCGAGCTTCGCTGTCCTTTTCTACGTTCGACACAAGTCAAAGAATAGTATTATCTGAACGTTGATTGTCGCCGGCCGGACCCGTGGTGGCGATGATTATTGATGAAATACTGTACTATTAACTTTCTGTTTTATTATCATGTATCGTATGTTACGTATGTTATCAGTCGACTGCGGATTTTATGCATGTATGACAAACATAACTGTAATTTCAATTAATAACAATTAGAAGAATTGAAAAGTAATAATTTAAAACATATTACGGAAGAAAATAAATTTCTATTTCACTCAAGTTTGTCGTAATTTAGGAATAAAATTTGTATTTTGGATAGAGATCCGCACTCTAGTTATTAGTAATGTATTATAAGCAACAAACCGAAGCTTACCACAGTCAAGTGACCGGTTTTTTATTTTCATGTATTGAAATTATAAACACGTTTTTCATCGGAAATTACTGAATGAACTTCATTATTCTAGCACACCATATAATAAAATCTGTACAGAAGATACAGTGAATATAAATAATATTAATCTATAATCATATCAGTTCAATCTTCTTCCCTTTACAAGATAACAGACGGGTTTGTATCACATTACCGGCAATCGTTTCACCGACAATGTTGTAATCGACAACATTTGACCGACATTGATTTCGCCGACAATATTAATTCACCGATATGGCCAATCACCGACATTGGCATTGTGCATACTTACATAAGTTACATAAGTTGCATAAGTAAGCACAATGTCTATGTCGGTGATTTCAACATATCGGTGAATTAATATTGTCGGTGAAATCAATGTCGGTCAAATGTTGTCGATTAAAACATTGTCGGTGAAACGATTGCCGTTAATTTGATACAAACCCTAACAGACATCAGTCAATTTAGTGCTCTGTAGGTTTAGTGTTAAGTATCATGTGTTATGCATTTTTATGTCTGAGGATATATTTGAGGACGATTAAGAAATATATTACATTAAATTTTATTGGACTATATAGTGCCCTTTTGTCTCTGAGGATTAAGTATTTTAAAACTAAAAAAACTATCAGTGCATGTGTATAAAGGTTTAGAAAAATGTATTATTAATAGGTAACATAAAAACCTAACATATTAAAATAAAATGAAATTAAACTACCAAAGTTCAAATAAATTGATATGAGAAAATTGGACTTACATTGGTTGGCTTCTGAGATTTTCGATTGTACACTTCTTTTGCTAGGTGAAAATGGACATTTGCATAACGAGTCATAGTAAAGTTTCATAACAATATAAATGTTTATGAAAGTTTGTATTTTTAAAACTAAATAGGAATTTATCACTTCACGCTTCTATCAGATAGAAGGAACGCGAGAACCTTTGTACAGCTCGATAAAGATGTGAACACAATCTGATCATGAGCGTTTGCAATAAATTCATGAAGATCCGCGGACTATTTATAACGGCCGAAGGACGAACCATAGCTGGTGGCTCCATTTGCCGAACTGCGCGATCGGATCTCGTCTCGATGAGGTCAAAAGAACGAACGAACCCATTTATCGTAACGGCCGGTCTGCCGATCAAAGTGCGAAACCATTTAGTACACGGGGCGAATCCGAAGTAACAGCGGGGTCGCTGCACCCCAAATAAATGACCAGCCTACTTTTTTTTCCCGGTGTGTGCACACGGGAGCTCGGCTAGAATCGTGTACAACGCGTAAAACGCCGTGTCGGAAAATCGTGGCGTGTACCGAAGCCTAGGCTGACCGAGACGAACGAGAAAGAGCGAGGCAAAGGACGATGGTATGGGGGCCTGTGGCACGCGAGGGTCGGAGGATCGAGAGGTGCACGCCCGGGCAAGATAGAAAAGTCGGTTTCGCTGTTTTACGGGCCGCAGTAATTACGGTTTCGGCATTTCCCGGTGTTAACAGTTGTATCTGGACCTGACATCTACCTGACTCTCTGCTCGTTCCCCGCCCTCTTGTGGCCTGGCCGGTCTCGTAGACCCGACGCAATTTTCCAATCTGGGAATAACGTCCGCGAGAGGAGATCTTGTTCTGCATTGTCTTCGCTCATCTTCCTTTCGTCTGGATGAACACAGTCTACTCCAATCCGAGATCACGATAACTTTGTCCGTTCTGACGGTGTCAATGACATACCTTGCTTATTACTATTACGAGGTATGTATTAGGTTGTTGCATATGAAATGTCCCTTTCATAACAGTAATTTTAAACAAACACAATTTTTCTCTAAATAAAATTCACTGATTGAAGTAACCTCCACTTTAATCTTCATATTCTGTTACCAAATCACGAATTTCTCAGTTATACTTGTTAGAGGTATGCATGTATTATGCTTGAGTGAGAGTGTCGACGTCTGGTGTTACCAAGGGAAAATGGCGTGGCGTCAGAGAGAGAGAGAATATCGAGCGTTGTATGGATTGTAAGGTTTTAGATTAAACACGTGTTTCTTTGTTCGTTCCCGTTCAATAGTTATTAACTGTATTATAGTATATACAAATATATTAAGCATATATAGGAAAATTCTCGTTGTGCATTTATTACAACAATACTACGGTGTCAAAATTCATCTTTACTTCGGTGTCAGTCATCTTTACTTTTGCGTTTTCTGAATCATTGTCTAACAATTCGTTCATTTACTACCACGTTTCGACTAAACATCGCACAATGCTGTCGTCAATATGTATATTTTCTCACTCATGCGAAAAGAATACACAACGATCACATCGGCAGATTTATATGTACATGCGTATATATAATAGTCAGTTCGGCTGTCCTTTGTGACGCTGAAATTTAGTACACAGGTAGCCGTTAGCCCAAAGAGGTGCACGCATATGTTTTGATCCCGGAAATCCTCCAGGACCAAGTGTTATTGCTAATATTAAATATGTCATTAAACGTAGCCTATAGTCTAAAATAGTGGCATACCTCCAGAATAAGCCAGTCGTTGACTTCTGAACGGGTATTATGCTTTCTTAAAATAAGTATTAAAATAAACTTTATTTAAAAGTAAAGTTGGATATGTAAATAGAAACTGTAGATACGACTTAAAAGATTAGTTTTGTACTTTCAAATCATATATGTATAATAAACCAACAGACTATGATAGTATTTTTTTATTAAAACACTTTATAAAATTTGCATTCTAATCAGACATTTCATATGCAACAACCAAATGATAGTATAAAGTGGGGCAACGAAAGTTTTCTGAAGGATTATAATTTATAAAACAACTATAATGGCTGTAAAAATTATTCGCACGTCCTTTAAAAATGAATAACTTTATAAAATTCGACTAAACAGCTTGAGATTTGTTGAGATGTTAGAAGGATTAATTTACTAGGAAATGTGTAAATAATTTTTTTAAAAATTGGTCTTAATTGCGAAGAAGAAAGTAAGGGTCACGATTTTTAAGTTTTTAACTGTGCCTGTAATGAAAATTTAGGAGGTGAGTTTTGTAGATCTAACAAAGTTATATGTATGTACAAAGTTTCATCGACATCGATCAAGGATGCTATGGAACATATTTCATTGAAAATAGCAACAATTGTAAGAAACTGCGACTTAAATGAATCACAAATTCCAAATGCAAAGATTTTTGCATCCTTTCAATGCCTATATCCTTTTGATGCGTCAATGGATTTCGATGAATATTTGTACATGTATATAACATACTTAGATTTACAAACGGCACGTTTCAAATTTTAATTATAGGCACAAATAAACAACTTAAAAAATATGACCTTCAATTTTTTCTTCGTAATTTTTTAGTTCTTTTAAAGTCATTTTGTTAGATGAAAATGCATAATTTTATAATCACGGTGTATTACAATAGCTGAAGTTCAAGGTGATCAAATTACGTTGTTTATCCGGTATGCTGGGTGAATATAGCAACTGAGGTGGTTTATAGTTCTGTTCCAATGGAAGTAGGGTAAGACTTCGATTAACTAAATTAATCGGGATACAAGTAGGCTGGATAAATTGAGATCCGATGAGAAGAAATGATTGGGAATGAACTCTGCACGTGGGTGGCTTCTTACGTGACATAGTGTCTCTATAAACTATAGTTATCTAGGGACGAGAAATGATGAAGACTTCGGATAATCGTGATTTGATTAATAATAGTCTGAAGAAAGTTTAATACTAAATCGATTGATAAAAATTTTCCACAAAATGTGGTATTTGCATGAAAGCGTTCTATTCAATATGAAGAGAAAAAGTACAGAATATTTAATATTAAAATCCGATTATAAAAGTGTTTAGTGAAGCTCAAAGTATTACATATCATACGTTGCAAACAAATAATTTTTTAAATCTAAATTAACAAAATTTTAGTGACTTATGTTATGCTTCATTTTATGTGGTAACTGTGATGACTTGTACATGTGCAGTATTTCATCGTTAATTGTCGTAAAATTCTGAACAATAATCGTCGCAAAAGAATCCCTCCTTCCGCGGAGTGTACTCCATGAGGGTCCGTAAAGCTCGAGAGGCCTCGGTCGCCGAGAAGTGTAACATAATACGGGTCGAGTATATCGGTGAGACCAGCAATAATGCAATTACAAAACTTCTTTATTTTTTATTATTTTTTATGGAACTTTCACCAACATGTTCGTGGCATTTTTCTAATGAAAATGATACCAAATAAGATATAATTCCGATGGTATTTACTTGAGTAATGGACGATGAAAGTTTCGGGCGCAAGGAAGAACAGCGCATGGGAAAGAAAGAGACGCGGAGAGTCGCAGTCGGCGGCACAGTTCAAAGGACCACGTGTCCTAACACTGTAATGGCAATAAAAAATACTTTTTTATTATTACATAATTTTTTATGAGACTTTCTCCAATATATTTGTGACATTTTTCTGATTAGAATAATACCAAACACGATATAATTCGGACCATATTTACAATAATTTTTCGAAACTTTCATCGTCTATTACTCAAATAAATACCATCGGAATTATATCTTATTTGGTATCATTTTCATTAGAAAAATGCCACGCATATGTTGGTAAAAGTTCCATAAAAAAATAATAAAAAATAAAGAAGTTTTGTCACTGGGTTAATTGTTGTTTTCACACCGACATACTCGACCCGTATTATGTTACACTTCTCGGCGACCGAGGCCTCTTGACCTTCGCTGTTCTTTTCTACGTTCGGCACAAGTTAAAGAATAGTATTATCTGAAAATTAATTGTCGCCGGCCGGACCCGTGGTGGCAACGATTATCGATGAAATACTGGATGTGTATGTATGGTATAGGAAAAAATTATATTCTGTGAAAGTGACATACTGAACTTTATTGTTTTCGTAAATCATTATTTTGAATAATTTCGTATTTAAATAGTTTTGAAGATCGTTGAAAGTTGATTATTTTAGAAAAGGACAATAAAAAGTTTGTTAGAAATTACTAAGTGAATTTTTCATCCGACATGCATATTTTCGATTGATTGAAGTTTCTCTTCGTTATCGCAATAAAGATCAGAATTTCTTTGGCAGAATGACACTACGTTCTTTCCAGCACGGTACATCTAATCCTGTTCCGGCGTCGTGAAGATTTTGCATATTTATGTCAAAGATGGCGAACCCTTCGGCAAAGTTCTTTCACCCCTTTCAATGTGAAAGTGCTATGACTCGCAACGAGTGAGTCGTTAGAACGTTAACTGCCACTGGACCTACACGCCGCTTTTGTACGACGGTATTTCAGACTTTTAGCAAGCGTTCCTGCAGGCTATGATAATGGCAATATAAGTGCGAAAAAGGATTTTACCTGCTCTGTAAAATGTATCTAATGTATTGTCCCGAGCGTGCGTTTTGCTTAATGCATAATATTCCCGGACAGTAAAACGTGTTAATGTACATAATTTCCATTAACAATTTCATATGACTACTGAACAAGGTACTGCGTGTCAATATTATTCACTTTTCTCGTCAGTTAAGTATATAAAATAAGAAAAAACTTTAAAATCAACATTTCTCTACCGCCTGGATCAGAAAAGATAGTTTCTCCATGTGATACAGAAAAATGTCCATGAACAATTTCATATTATTAAGAGACAAGGTACCTAACACGGTATTGTGGGTCAAAATTGTTCACCAATCTCGTCGATCAAAAGCATAAAATAATAGAAATATTTAAAACTAACCATTCCCTGCTGGGTGCATTAAAGAAAAAAATGTATCGATATGATACATAAAGTGAAAATTAATATACAAATACAAAAGTTACGGAAAAACTGATACACTATCGAGACAAATTGTAAGCCATTTGGAAACTGTTGTAATATTTAACACATTACCAACCATAAGCCTACTACAGGCTTTCTACGATGCTTGACGATTTTCTGTTATATAATAATTTTAGAAAAAGTTGTTACATTAAATTAATTTTAAAAATTTGTTGAATCAAATAGCTGCCACTTTTGAAGAATTTATTGATAAGTTCTCAACAGTTGACTTTAAAAAGACTAGTGGAAAACTGCCGGAGGGGAAAATTGTTAATTTATTTTAGAAAGTCTGATATCATTAATATTTTCTAAATATTAATATGTAAATATTATTATTGGAGTTTGAGGTTGACGTAAGAGGTCAGAGCGTTGCGGAAAAAGTAACTAAAAGGAGTTGAAACGAAATATTCGCGCCGTCGTGTTTCATCTGGCAAGAAGCCTCGTCCCGGGGACATCTTCAAGCCTCGAGTCCCGCGAGATCGAACATCCTCAAAGGATCTCGGGGAAAGAGTACCGGTCGCGTTCAAAGAATTTAATTAGCTCGTTAAATGGATCTCGTATGCGTGCACGCGCGGAAATCCGATCACGAGCGGAAAATACCTCATAATGAATAGCATTCGTCGCGAATAGACCGGCTAACGGATTGGCGGATGATCCAAGTTCGAAGAGGTTCGAGGACGACCGACCGAAGGGCCCTCAAAGTAGCTCAACGACTCGTTATAAATTGTCGTCGACTGCTCCACCTTGGATTCCACAGAAACGCGACGTAATGGCGTGGAGGAGAGAGACTCGAGAGGCTGAAGGTGGGCGGTGGAGGGGAGGCGTCCTCTATCTTGAAGTTCCTTCCGACTGGTAAAGGAAGGAACGGAACGAATTAATTCCGTAAGGACGAAAACTCGAGGACAAAGACGGGATGCAAGATTCAAAGGACGCAATTGGATTCGGAGGACCCATGCGAGCAGGGGACGCTTACACAGGGGCTATCTCTGCTACTTGCTGCTGATACACTGGCGAGCATCCCCCTTTTCTTGTCCGCCTTTCGCCGCTTCATCGTCGCCTGAACGTGGGAACAAACTTTGGAAAAATACTGGCAGAGTCAATACCGCTTGTTTTCGTGGCAAACAAATTTCTTTCTCGTTCCCTGTAATCCGCTGTTCTTAAAAAATTCGCTTGTGCTGTCAACTTAAATGTCCTTAGTTCCCACCATGTCTCCATTAAGCCGTTGCATATTTTAAACCTATATTAAGATAGTCTATATACAGTATATTGTACATACCATACTGATATATTTTTTAACGTTTTTAAATACTAACTTCTTGCTGAAACAGTATTTATTTAATGGAATAAATCCTTCAGGATAGAAATTCATCCATTTTCGTTTCTTACTATTGTTAAATAGGAATATAATAGGAGGTGCGGAGTGGTAGGAAAGTCATCGGAGACAACAGTAAAACGAGAAGTGTATATTATAACAATTACATCAGTGCATCCGTGCGACACGATGTCTCGGCTAGAACGACTGTCGAGAGACTAAAATCAAAAGACGCCTCGCGCGACACTCGGCCGGTCAACTCCTCGAAGCAACGATCGGCAGCTTGTGATCCAACGATCAAAGGATCCCGCATCGCGATATCGCACAGTGTCGGTCTCCTTTTACAACACTTACATACTGTAGAATAATTCATCTTTCTCTCTGTCTGTGTTGTGAAATGTATCTCTTTAAAATGTCACGTTATACGTGAAATATAATTTGTTGATTTAACGTGTAAAGCAAAAATGGGTGAAATGTTATCCTAGGACCTATTATGCAAGTATTTCCGAGGACCGTATGAGAGTTAAAATGTGAATCTTATATATGTAATTCAAGAAAACGATCATGTCATTATCAGAATTTTGAATATTTCATCTACTGGAAGTCTATCAATAGGATTTTCAATAATTGTGCTGCACCAAAAGGAAACGTACGAAACATTTTTTATATAAAAATCCCAAACGAAATTATTAGATTACGTTATTGGAGGTGAATTGTTGTTGGTTCACGATTGAAATTGCTTTTGCTATCAAAGGATGTATTAAAAAATCTTTGGCCATGAACCATAGGCTTTCCATAATTACGAAATAATCACTAATAGATAATGTGCAATGCAAACTGTATAGCAACGTTCAGTTTAACTAAGTTAAACGACGAAAAAATAAATAAATCATTAGCATCAACAAGTGTTAACATAACTAAATAGATTTTTCTCTTAAACGATGTAGGTCAATTGTAGTTTAGTTCTAAAATAAGTTCCATTCATTATCCAATTAGATTCTTCATAATGATTTGTTAATGATAAAATAAAATTGATTTATACTTGTTATGTATAATCGTTAAAATACATGTACGTATTTATGAAATATTGTATGAATTTATAATATATCATAAAGGTGAATCGTTTGCTGTTACGAAGATTAATGAACTGAAATGCGTTATGATAACAATTACAATCAGCGATGCAGCAGGGAAGTGCAGTTTATGCTCCCTAATCGCATCCCGAGCGAAGCTTTGTGTTCTCCGGTCACATTGTGAATTGTAAACAATGTTGTCGGATGATCTTATCAGAATTTATCTTAACGCGCCCGTTAATAATCTATAAGCCATAACCGTTCTCGAATCGCATCTCCAAGGCAACTTATTTAGTTAAACATGACTTTCGTCTTCCACAATCTCTGGCATATCTGTGTGCGTAAAATTAATGTAATGAATAGAAATGAAAACAGTCCGAGTTGCACGCCCGGTGATTCATATCTGAATTTATGAAGCTAGCCAATCGATTTCTTCTCTCATTCAAGGCCGACTGCGAAGAAGTCGTGCGATTTGTAGATCCCTTTCTACGAGCCCCGGAGGAAGGGATCGATGATTGCATAAATTGCCCCCGACAAAATGCTCTCTAATTAATGCTCCTAGCATGAATACCGTTGTTCGCAAGAAGTGTCTGTTGATTTCCCTGACTGTCATCCGAAGGAAAAAGGAGAGAATCGAACTCGCGACCGACTGGGACGAAAAAAGAGTCACGGTTCGAAGAGCTTAATTGGATCTACGGTCCGATACAGAGTACAGTGTTTTCGCAATCTAGAAAGACAAAACACAATTTTGTTAATGATCCAGCTGTATGAAATCTGATTAGAAATCAATAGTAGAATGTCCATTTCGCTAGAAAATATATAAAATTGATGGCAAAATATAATCTGTAACGATATATTAATATTTAGTATCTGAAAATGTAGTTTATGTCATTTGCTGTAATGGTCCTGTTTTATGTCTTTTAAATTCCCTTTAATTGCGTTGTACCGTTTCTATCAACGCTATTAATAAATATGTATTGTTATCTTCTACTATTGAAGATACATATCAAATTGTTTTCCTCCATATTATATTTCATTAACATTTTAAACCTTCATAACAGTTAATATGTAATTTGATCTCTATACAATCTCTATCAATTGATTGACACCGCAATGACACCTCCTACGAAACGAAACCCCGCCACGGTGTGAACACTGTGGTCTACCACTAACTGTCGAATACATAATTCTAAAATGCACCAAATTATGCCAACTCCGCAGCAGACACAATATCCCTAAAGAAATCGACGACATATACAAATCGAAACAATCAAGAGAAAATCTGCTAACATGCATAAAGTCTGCAGACCTATGGGATGAAATCTAACCAACGAAGCACACAGTCGTCGCTAATGACCAAGTTGTCGACGCGACGTGAAAGAAGGAAAGAAGAAGAAGAAGAAGAATTTTGATTACAATTGAAAGCTGGAATCATAAGCAATACTGGAATCATAAAAAATTTGGAAATTTGTTAGGAGTTAGCGTTGTTGATAGATATGCCCATGCAGCAAACAGTAAACGCTAACATTGGAGGTTCGGCCCGCAATTATTTTAGAAATGCAGTTATATCTACCGATGTAACAAGAGTGAATGCTGAGTTAATCGAACGCTTTCTTGTTATATTGGAATGCATAAATTCTGGCTTCAAAATTAATTTACAAAAATATATAGGGTATATAAAATATCATCGTATGGACTTTATTTCATCAGCTATTCTTCCATTTGGGTAACTATCCGAAGGAGCTCAAGAGTCAAGAAACAAGGACAATAAAATATCTATACTGAGAATCACTTTGTCGAAGAACGCTATGAATCGATGCCAATACCGATTTATTAAACAGATTATTAATAAACTCGGATCCGTTGATTACAAGTTTATGCACTATCCCGAAAGCTATTGGAAAAAATATTACTGCACAAGCACTATTTTTATTGGAAGAATGATCACTAAAAAATTTGGAACCATGCGAAAATAACACCGATTTTAAATATTACACATTTATCAGTTAAAAATCAAATAAAGCCAACGAAGATTGATATTTGTTAGAGACAATAATTTTGTCCCGCCAGATCGTGAAAATACCTCACTGTGCGACGGCGGCAATTACAACGATACGCGAAAATGTTCTTGATCCTAGACTTCCTACCTCATCTCCTCTCTCCCCTCCTTCCTGCCCTTTCCCGTGGCCGCGGAATTTCGGGAATTACGATTAAGAGGTTACGAAACTAGGTTGGAAACTGCGAAATGGTTGCTCCACATTTTGCATAATTTATCGCAATCTCGCGGAATGCGTCTCAAGTACGAAGCCAAGTTGGGTAACCAGCGGCTGAGCAAGGCTAGACCGGGAGGTTTATGTTAGCGACGCCGTGAATAAGCCACCGTCCCGAAAAAGCCATCGGCGGATCCTCACAGGCTCGTTTTGGCACGTTTGAATAATTACTGGCAGTGTTAAAACGCCAATGGACTGAAGAAGACTTGAAACTTCTCGAACGAGAAAAATTCGGTAATAAAAAATATGTAACTTCGCAGTTGATATGACGCTAATCAATAACTAGACTGCGGATTTTATGCATTTGTGAGAGAAAATGAGTAGGTACAATTTAAAATAAAGAAAAGTTTAAGAGAATCCAGAGGCATCAATGTATTATTTTCAACTTACTAAAATTAAAAAAGACATCTGTTTACCTGGCTTTTTTTCTTATAATTGATGTACAAAATTTTTATTTTCCATAAAAATCTGCAGTCTACTAATAACGAAACAATTAATTTTTTTGAGACGGTCTCAAAAGTGAAAACAGCCTCCCAAAGAAACTGTGAATACTTAGGGAAGTATATACATATATAAGATACAGAAAAAAGTCCGATCAATAGTTGTAAAAAATATAACTGTAATAATTTGGGTCGTAAGGAAAAATTTTGATGAAAGTGTGTATGATTTCCTACATTCGAAATATAAGCCATAAAGAACACTACATTATTTACTTGAACTCTTTTCATATATTTCATGTGGTTTTTTAAATATTTAAGGTAATTTATTACACTAGGGGTGTTTTATGCGTAGGACCATTTTACAGCAGGAAGAAATAATTGTTCCATCATTAGTATCACATAAACTACATTTAGAATTACCTACATAAGCATGAAGTTCAAAGATGCATTTGAAAACTATAAAATTGTGCAGAGAAATCATATTCCAAGATTATTACTAAATTGCGTACTAAATAAAAAATCTTAATTACAATATACTAAAATAAAAGAGAAATTTACTTCCTTTGTTAGTAAGTCTATTAGGTTCAACATAGTGTAAAAACGTTTTTTAAATGCATAAAATTCACAGTCTAATTACTGCATTATGTACAATGTGCCCATGGCATGAAAGATCAATGGATTTTGTATTTTTACAATGGTTACTAAAAACTATAATAAATTGCTTTTGATTGACATCTTATAGTGTTCGTTATTTAAATATTTATTTTAAATGATTTTGTATCTCCTTTTATAGGCATTGTTAATAAGTATTAGTGAAAGACATCGAGCCGTGCAAAAGTTGTAGAAAAATGGGTGGTAATTCTGATGAGATGATTAAATTGCTGATTCCCATTAATTTTATTCGAAGCCAGCCAAACCCACGCAAACTACATTCCCAAGAATTTAAGCATTGTACACGACAAGAGAATTTCAGGAATTACGATTTTATGAATTACGGAACGGGGTCACGAGCTGCCAAGTGTCTAACATGCGTTTTGCATAATTCATTGCGTTCTCGCAATGTCTTCGCTCTTCAGGTCGATTAACCTGGAGCGCAATTTAAGTCAGAATTGCATGCTTGGTCTAATGTGCTGTGAATTACAATGAACGATTGCAACATTTCTATTAAAAAAGCTCATCGTATTTTTTTTCATGTTTTAAAATATTCATTAAAAAACAGAAGAATGTTCAAAATAAACATTTTGAACTGCAACTTCCTTCGATTAAGTAAATAATTAATATCTGCTCAATTACGAGCAGAAAATATATTCATAAAAATATAAAAAAATTTAGATTCTTTATAATCTTTATTCAAAATAACTCAAAGCTACTTAATAGCACAGGCCATAACTAAATGTGATCGTCACTATTAATTAAATTTTTAAGTAATTTGAACACGTTTTATACACAATAGCATTTCCGAACATTAAGGGATAACGAATGAAAATTCGTGGAGGAGGGGCGAAATATTTAATATAATGTTTCATAAGAGTTAATGAGATTTCTCATGGCTCCCCAAGGACAGAATTAGAAAGCTTTTTACCTCGCTGCCCAACTGCGATTAAAGGCTGAAACGTTGAAAAAGTCGCAAACTTCGGGAAAGCCTCAGCAAAGGAAGCATTTAAGTTTCCTAAGGAGTTCCGGGCACGAGGATATCACTGAAGGGAAAGGTAACGCGATTAGGAATTAATTTTTTACGAACCAATGGGAAATCGGAGACTCTGACGAACTAAAAGATTTTTTTCGCTGCCCAGAGAACTTCTATATCCGAAGAAAATCGAAAATCTTCCGTGGCTGTATCACTGAAACAGACACGAACGACTAATTGCTCATCAATACCAATGAACACTATTACGTTGTTGCATACGAAATATCCGATTTTGAACAGTAACCTTAAACAAACGCAACATTTTATAAAATAAACTTGTCGATCAAAATTTTGCAATTTTTGCTCATTTACGTCTTTTGTTTATAAGATTGTCGTCTCCATTTTATAGTTTTTTACAATCGAAGACTCGTACGTTGATTAATCATTACATTTTCAAAAAAAACGACATTGTGCCGTCGTCAGTATGTGGTTTTTTCACGCATATAAAAAGAATGCACGAAGTTCGCATTGATTGACGTTCACATGAAATTTATTTAAAACTATAATTAGATATCTATAGCCTGCCCCACAAGAGCGTGTCGGCGGTATTTCTGTAAGTATTTAAATATTTATAAAAAACTTTATATGGGTCGAATCTACAATTAAAACGCAAATACGCTTTTACTTAATAGTGGACCCAATTTCCTCCATTATCGACCACAGTGTGGCAACCTTTTGGTGTGGTTTCTACCAATTTTTTCACACGGAACACATAGTGACCACTATATTTTTCAAATACGTTCAACTAAAATTCTGAATTTTAACGTACACTTTTCTTTATGCTTCTACTTCATAATAGACCAAACATTTTTTATGGAATGCAGAACTACAATACCTAAATCATGTTATATGGCAATGCTCAGACTATGAAAACAAACGTAATATATTAGAAACAAAGCTCCTCAAAGGTAAGTACTGTTTCCCTCTTTGTATTACTTCCGTCTAATGTAAACCCGATATACAAGGTCTGAAAATAATTTTTAATTTTCTCAAACAATGTTCTGTTAGAATTTAGAAACAATGTATCACTTATTTAATGTAAGCCAAATGTAATAATATTGTACTTGCTATATAAACCACTTGGTTTAAAGCAATAACAAATAAACAAATAAATAAATTTTTTATGGAATTTCTATCACAATGATAAGTTCTCTATCGTGCAATTTGGGCATACACGGCTTTGATGTTTCAAGTAAGTATTCTTTTATAAAATCCATTTGCTTCTAGTTTTATTAATCCAGTATTTGAGCGTATTGGTATTTGAAATATACTTTCGATTCATATTATCTACATATTTTCCAAATACATCAATTTTTGCAGAGATATCTCCAACACGTTCTTGTAGGACAAACTGAAATTTAAAATTCAAGATAATATTTTAAGGATTAACTTCGTACCTGGAAGTGACATATAATAAATCTGTAGATTGTAATAGTGTTTTTTGACCGAAACGCTTTATAACGTTTGCATTCTAAAATCGGAAATTTCATAGGCAACACCCTAATATATAGCTTTTTCATTCTGTTAAAAAGAAAATTGATTTTGAAGGCTGCAAAATGCGTTACATATCTCACGGAATATCATATTTTATCTTTACCATAGGGAACAGAGCACCACTTGTTGTCTTTGCAGATCGCGGAGCGATATAAACTTTCGGTAAGGGAAAACTCCATGGCGGAACGTATGTTTGCAGAAGCATGACGAGTGCAACGAGAATTTATTAGGTGTGTTTGCTGAGTAAATACGGGAGGAAAGGAAGCGTTTAAGGAGGATATTTACGGGGTGGTGTGCTAAGAAAGACGGAAAGCGTCGTCGTGGATTAGTTCCAGGACTTCGAAACACGGAACCTCGCACTCCATTGTTACAGGAGAACGTTCGTGAGCGTCACGCCGTCGAATTTACGAGTTAGAATAACTCGTTTCATATCTAGACAAACCTCTGCTACGTATGGGAACGAAAAAATACAGATTTCGCGCGCGTTTCTCTCCGAAATGGCTTCCAAGCTTGGAGGCCTATTTCCTACTGCTTTTATTTTAATCCTGATTCCCTAGTTTACTATATTATCCCTTTCCCGCGGAAAAACTATTTTTATGACACAAACTTTGTGTTTAGCTTTCCTGGCTTCCTCTGGCATTCTTCTTTAAGGCACCCGTGGGCGTTATAAACAGCGAATAAGTATTTCCTCTCGGTTTTCTGCTTCTTTTCTTCTTTGCGATTGTTCCCTTCTTGTAAGATGGTGCGTTTCTTTCGCTTCTTATGAATCAGTATTTGTCTTAAAAATGAATGCCACTTAAATTGTGTCTTTTACGCTTTTTAACTTTATTTTAGTCATTTTAACTCGTATTATTGTGCAGGCAATGTCAAGTTAAGATCATTTAGAGGTCACGCAGATCTGTTACGTTAGGAGAAAGCCACACTGATTTCACAACGTTTGTTAAATTGTTTTCCGACATACGTTCAGTTCTACTTTTCTACTATCCGCATTTATTAGTAAATTCTCTTACATGTGTATTAATAGTATTAATAGAGGGAAGCCTACTTTCGGTCAGAATCTAGGTTGAACCACCACGAATACTCTATACACATCGTCTTGAAAAAAAAATACTAACAGAATTAGTTGTAGATGTAGTATTACACTGTACATAATACACTGAAAATTGCTAAATATTGGAAGAAATATGAAGGATTAATGTAAAATAGTCGCTAGGAGTGCTCCATAGATTTATTTGAAATGACATCGTAAATATTTTCACTCGATTGCAAATTAGAAAGTTTGCGCATAACAAAGATAAACATAACATAGAACACAACATCGTTTAAGACGGTGCTTTTTCTGCTCAAACCCCTCCGGACCGCCCAATCTCTGTTTATCCAATTAAAGGAAGCGCACATTAAAAAACAATACAATATGTAGTTAGCTAAAATGTACACGGCTGCTCATAGTTCTGTTCGCAGAATTCCCACACCCATTTGCAGTCTCCACTGACCTCCCGTATACAGGTGGACCTTTTTTATTCGTTCCTCCACCTGTTCCTCTTCACCCTACTGGAGCCCATTTCTCTCTTTGTTCCCGTGCGTACATTTCACAACGCCCCCGCACTCAGCCTCCCCCCACGCTTCTCTCTTCGCTAATCCTATGCTCACACGGCCACCCCGGCACGAATCACCCCCCGTCGTCCACCCCCGTTCACTTTCTCCCCGTCAGTTCGCGATCGCTCGGAAACGCCATAGACATTCCCATCCCCGGTCGGGGCAGAGCCAGCCAGGCCCACCCCCGTCGTCAGGGTGCAAGCATCACCTCATTCACCGTGACAAAGCCAGATTTAAGCTCCGCTTACGAGTCGGAGCTTTCCAGCTGCCTCGAATTCGCCGGGGTCCGTTTCCGCTGCTCCATAACGATTTTCCTCTGCCTGATGTTCTGTTATCAGCCATAATAGACTGCGATTCGCGAAGCCGCGTCGGATGCCGAGGATTTAGTGAGACAAGCACTACTATGTCAACCATGCGCGTCGATCGATGGAAAAAAGAGCACTATCCTCGGGTCTTTGCCAGACGCGTAATGCGCGGCTGCATCATTGAACAGACTTCCCGGACCGAGCTCTATCGCGGACATTCTATTTTTTCGCCTATATTGCGGCCGCTACACCGTCGAGGTGAAGCCGAAGTTTTTTCGCGCAGTCCCACAAAAAAGATGCAGGTGAAGCAAAAATAAAAAAATTTATTGTTGATAAGGCAGCTCACCATATAAGCCACTAATCAGTCAAGAAAATGGAAGAAATGTCAGTCATAAACCGTGAGTACGGCCGAAGAGCGGCAATCGCAACAAGCACATCGCATCGTGCCAAAACATCATTCGCTGAAATAATTGGATAATTATTCGGAATGGGGGGTCCTCGCCAATTTCATTGACTTTGAAATATGATGGCAAGCACATGAGTATAGCAGACTCCGTATTTTCCCAATGACCAAGTTCGTCTTTTAGGGCAGTGAAGAGGCTCCATTCCTCTCCCTCCCCAAGAAATATAACCTAAACCTAATCCATAACTAACTAAAATTCGTACCTATACAGACCTAACCCTACGTGGGATAACAATCTAGAAACGGAGTTCCTTACTGATTTTGATGAGCGTGAAATATGTTATCTGAGGTGTGATCCTCAACAACTTGTTCCATAACCACCGTTCGACCTTAGCTTCCGACATACATATTTGTAAAAAGAACTATTAGGTCCATTACAGCGAACTCCGAGGTTCGACTGCGTTTTGGAGAACTCCGTGTTCTTAATTATTTTGAACTTTTTTTATGTGATAGTGTAGATATCTATGAAGACATTTCAAAAATGTGTGTATGGTTGTTGGAATTCACTGGTTTGTAAGTTATACGCGTGTAAAGATGAGCAGTTTTAAGTGTTTTTAACAGGTTAGAGCGTCGCCATATTGGATATTCGTTGAGTGGTAGAGGTAGGTAGGTCTGTTCGGCGCATCTGCTGGATAGATCGTAAGTGTTCAGCGCATATGTTAGATAGTATGGTATATTTGCGCGATCGGCTAAATAGTACTGAGCGTATGTGCTAGATGGCAAATCAGTGGTTACACATACTTTATGAACATAAGAAATTTCAAGTGTTTTTCACAAATTAATTATTAATAAGTTTATTGTTGATTTTGAAATGGTTAGATCAAGTATTAGAAATTTTAACTTTAGGGACATGTCAAGTAGTAAAGAAGAAGCAATTACTTGAACTCGGGATTGTGGATTGTTGCGGAAATTTAAAAATGTTGTACTCATCGGTGCGAACTGAAAATGTATAACAATAATCATGGAATCGGTCGTTTTCGGTGTCTAGTAATTAAAATATACAGAATCACATACAGGATTTCAAAAATAAGGTACAGTCCAAGATGGTTTGGGATTAGGTCGTCGTGGGAGCGGAGAAGGCCGGCCCGACCATGGTATAATCTTTCGCATTTTGATTTAGTAAATGTGTTATTATTACGTATGAGTTTGTGCTGCCATTTAACGGATCTGTTCGGAAGTATTTATCCCAGTTTATGTGTATCACCTAGCAAATATATCAATATGGCGGCGCTTTAACCCGTTAAAAAGGCTTAAAAGTGTTCAACTTTATACGCGTATAACTTTTTAACCAATGAATTCCGCGCAATAAGATTTTCATTTTCGGTGTTTTCTCGTTGAAATCTATAAGATTGTATAAAAAAAACTTGAAAAGAAGAGTTCTCCAAAACGCAGTTCAATCAACTCCGCTGTTTTAAACCAATTTCAGTTAGGTCTGGGTTCGATTTTTGGAGAGTGGGGATAGGGGGGCTTCGCTCATCTCCCGTGCTTACGAACGAGTTTGGTCGATTAAGAAGGACTGAATTCGCTGCAGGGGGTGTCTGAAGTTTTTTTGCAAATATCTCGAAACCGAAGACCGTCCAGCGGTAACATATATACGGAAAAGTTGTTCAGAAACATTTCTCCAATACCATATTTCAAGAATTACCAATCATTGCGTGGCTTGACTAAAAGAACACTAGGAAGTAACTGCATCGCGGGCATCTCACAGGCAGCGTGCAGATCGTAAGAGAAGTGCGGAATTCGAGATCGAATTGAAAAAAAAGCTAAATCGGGCTTTACGAAAACCTCTGTTATCATAGGTCTCCCGATTTATGACCTTCATGTAGTCCCAACTGCAATCCTCTTGACTATGGCCTGTGGGGCGTAGTCGAACAAAGGTAAATGCAAAGTATAGCAACACCAAAGATACACTAAAGTCCACGATCACCAAGGTGATGACGAAAATGGACAAGAAGGTGAAGCGAGCCTGCATTGGATTCAGGTGCAAGCTTAAGAAGGCCGTGGCAGTTAGTAAATGCTACATCGAGTAATTCTACTCTTTATACTATTCACTACAGTTTTGTACACACTGGCGAAAGAATATTGGCATTGACACTACTACCTCAATACACTAAACATGTCCTCCCATGGACAGTTCAATCACCATGTGTAAACCTCAGTATGATAGATACAAACTTCACGAAGAATAAAATCAACTCACTCGAAACCAGAGCTAAATTCAACGAAATTTCACACAACTCCAGAGACTACTACCACATACTCACAGACGCACCCAAAACCAAAAATAAAATGGGCATAACATTAGTGACACAAAACAGAAAAATCCAGACCAATATACACTACATTGCAAGCATCTTTAGAGCAGAAGGAATAGTAATCCTCAAAGCACTGGAAATAGCCAATGACCTTCAAACCAGGAAATGCACGATCTTCGGTGATTGCCTGAGTATTATTACAGCAACACGAAACCCACAGAACGAACATGAAATAATCGTAATCATACAAGCATTACGCACAGACATGACCAACAAAGGCTTTACAACCACTATTACATGGGTTCCCTCTCATCACAATATATTAGGAAATGAAGAAGGAAATAAGTCTGCCAAACAAGCAACCCGGTTGTCGCTTAATGACGAGATTTGAATACCATCCGAAGACACTAAAAAATACATCACACGAAAATTGTTCCAAAAGTGACAAAACGAATGGACATCCATAAACGCCACAAAATAACAGTGCAACATTCCAGTCTTCTCCCTGAGTTACCAAACAACAAAAGAGACCAATTAAAATTATCCAGACTACTAATTGGATAGACAAGGCTGACACACAAATACCGCCTACAAAACGAAACTCCTCCACTCATAATTCTAAAATGCACCAAATTAGACGAGCTCCGCAATCAATGCAGAATTTCCCCAAAAGTCGGCGAAATATAAAAATCGGAACAAAACAGAACAAACATGCTAAAATTCATAAAAACTACAGACATATGGGATGAAATCTAAACAGTGAAATACACAGCCGTTGCTAATGACCAAGATGTCCATGTAACGTTAATGAAGAAAAGAAGAAGAAAAAAAATATTGACATTTTCTTAACATTGATAAAGTTACTTATATACTGTGTTTCGTCTAAAACAGGACACCTAAATATCTCCCCTACCTCTGAAAATGCAAAAAATGTTTCTAACGTAATCTAAATGGTTTCAAAAGAAGAATCCGATGGAAGAATCGTTTTTTACAAATTGTAATTTATTAATCGTTTTTTTCAAGGTCACTCGTGTTTTTTTACATATATACACACATTTTTTGTTTTTGTATGTTATAGCAAACATTATTGTGCATTCATCCATGTTTAATAGCACGACCTTGAAATGACCGTGAACTCTAAAATTTGCTAATTAATGCAGAACTTACTGTCAGCGACATTTCAGATTTCGACGGTAACAGAAATTCGACCATGAACTTGAACTTGTAAATAATCACATTTATTACTACAATAAATGTTCGAAATGATGTCCTTCCTTTGTGATACATTTCGTGAGGCGAAAAGCGACAGATTGTACAGCTCTTTCGGAAATCCCATTGAGAAAAGTGTACGCGGTTTTCAAAGTCTCTTCCAAGGAGCTCTTGGTGAAGAGATAAATGGAAAGGACGAAATTTTTGTGAATGAAGAATCCGGAATATGCTTGTCACATTAATATCGGTTTCACGTCGAAGTTGCCTCATACTAACATGCGAGTTTTGATTAACTTTAACGATGATATTGTTCACATTTGCTTCATGAGTAACAGTCTTACGTCACACACGAATGTTTCTGTTGACACTACCAGTCTCACAAAAAGTTTTAACAATACTTGAGTATGCAGAACGTGATGGACGAGAACGTTCTGGAAATGTCTTTGTAAATTCGTATTGCTTCTCTTAGACACTCTAGAGCTTCACCGTAAATTAAAACCATTTGAATTTTCTCCTGTTCTGAATAACGTATTATGGATCGCTTGTCGATGAATTGAGAAATCTAGCAGTGAGCAAACTCTTAAATACATATCTCTCTCACTCTCTATGTACACAGAGGAATGATACAGTGTGTTTATTTACAAGTTCAAGTTCATGGTCGAATTTCTGTTACCGTTGAAATCTGAAATGCCGAGGAAAGTAAGTTCTGCATTAATTAGCAAATTTTAGAGTTCACGGTCATTTCAAGGTCGTGCTATTAAACATGGATGAATGCACGATAATGTTTGCTATAACATAGAACAACAAAAAATGCGTGTATATATGTAAAAAAAACACGAGTGACCTTGAAAAAACGATTAAAAAATTACAATTTAGATTACGTTAGAAACATTTTCTGTATTTTCAGAGGTAGAGGAGATATTTAGCTGTCCTGTTTTAGACGAAACACCCTGTATTAATTCTGAACTGCCGAATCCTAATTTGGAGCTACTATACATCGGTCACATACAGTGGCTCACAAAAGTATTCGCTCGCCTTTTAAATCAAGATAACTCCATTAAAATTTGACCAAACCCCTTGACCTTTTTTGAGCAATTAGAAACATTGATTTAGTAAATCACGTGAAAAAAAAATTGTGAAGAAATTTCAATTAGTAGGAATTACATGAAAAAATAAAAATGGCACTTTTTAAAACATTATTATTTCAGCCCGTAATGAAAATGCAAAATAAGCGTTTTGTAGATCTATTTATCATTTATTCTAGATAAAATACAGCTTTACAGTTATATACTTCGTACAGTGACAAACAATTAATATAATGACATATTCATGGAGAACTGATTTCCGGGTGTCCCTCAAAACCAAATCCGCATGCAGTATTCTATCCAGTCGGTTGTGCTTACACATTATAAATGAACTCATATATGTATTTGTAAGTAAACTACGTATTTTATATATTTATGAAAAACATAAATACGCAAAATTTGCAACAGTCGAAATGTTAAACAAATTTGAGAATATGTATATTATTTTTAACTTACTAAAATTATAAAAGGAAAAAAGAAAAAAATTTCTATTCAACTCCTGTCCCATGCAATTGATGCAGAATGTTTCACTTTTACATAAAGATCCACAATCTAACTACAAGTGTCTATAAATGTTATCAAGTGTTCAGTTTGGTCATGATATAACGACCGTCTTTGTGCAAAGACAGAGGGTCATCGTATCCAGAACAATGGAGAACTTCAGGTAGAACTATCCGCCATCCAAGAATATCGTTAAAGCGAATGCAAGGCCAAGGTTTTGAGTCGTAATAGCGACGAATTTCTGTTACACTAACCCGGAACAAAAGAGGAAAGTTCCGAAGTTCAATAGATATTAGATTAACCCTTGGAAACTTTCAAGAGCGGAGCGTAACTGCCGGAAGGGAAGCAGAAAGTTTCTTTCGCAAAGATATACATAAATATCTTTTAATAAAGAGTAACCAAGAAATTTTATTTTTGCGTTTCCTTCTACAGCAACGTCTTTGCTGTGCCTCGAGAAACCCTGTCTGATTTCGGGCGAAATAAATTACAGAATTGAATAAAGAGATAAGACAATCAGACTCAGTTAACGAATAAGACAACAAGTTGGGATTTTAATCAGCGTTGATCTCGGGTCCGTTATTTCTTTCTGCGAGATGCACCTGTTTCCGGATTAATCACGGTCCAACTGATGAGAGAATCAATTTCAAGCCAAATACCGCATCTTTCTCCTCATCCCGAGGCGGGGACGCTTTCAAGGCCAGTAGGTTAATTCGTGAAAATGATCGATTATCGTGGTCACGATGAAAGGAAAAGAAAAAACCAGGACGTCGCCGTGGCTTTCTGTGTAGAACAATTCGACCGTGAAGTGTAGAAAATCGTATTACCCACTGTATGTATCGCTGGACGTGACATGAACGTATGTTATGCAGTAATGTTGCATTATCATTCTATCATCATAGATTAGGTTCCATATTTATGATCGCAGAGGCATGGGGACGAGGGAGAATGAAAGACGCGTGGGTCACGAACGGAATACAATTTACACTTTCACTTTAATAATGTTGGATGTATGTAATTATTCTTATGTTTCATAGCAATCTTTCATTGATTCCTTAGAGGAAACTATCTCAATTTATTCCAAACAATTCTCATTTTTGTTAAGGTAAACAATGGCTAATCTACGATTTTACTCTTGCACAACAAGATTAGACTACTGATTCAGAAGTAGACACTTCAGTGAAATGTAATTAACAGATTACGAAATTTTACGTAAATTTTTGTTGTACAACCGTGAAGATTTTCTCCCAAACAAATGAAAATAGCGAGTGTATTAGATAAAGTATCATTTCTATGATTAATGATCCAAGAAAACTGAATAGCAAATAAAATTGCATTAAATTTTATGTCAATTTATAATCAGTTTGTAAAAGGTTGTAGGAATTGTGAGTATATATACATATTGTTATCTTAACGACTTAATTATAACTCATTGCAAATACACACAACTGTGACTACATAGGAGCCACTTATAGTCGAGCACTTTATAATTGATTGATTGCTATTCTCTACCTTGTTAATATATGAAAACATTTTTTTTAATTTAACCGAGCGTATTCATGTTACAACTCAATATTTTTAATATACTTATAAGCCTAGAGTGCCTAAAAATCTATAAACCACACATAATAAATGTTATAAGACAAAATTTTAAGGTTATGGTATAAGCATTAATATATTTAATTAACAGATTTTGCTTATGAATGACTATTATAAATCACTAAAATTATTTTGGCTACCACATAAAGATGACCAGAATTTTGTTTGGTTACAACTAGAGATCACGGTTTTGGGCGTATATTGATGATATACGTATTCACGTGTTCAATTGAACTAATATGGAGGGTGTCCCAAAAATGTCGTTCTTCCTTAAAAAGGGCGGTTCTTGAGACCATTTGAAGCGACATTTTCCTTTGAAAAAATCCCCATTTTGGCTTCGTTAAGGAGTTATTAACGAAAAACACGGACCAATCAGAGCGCCACCTAGACGCCTATTGGCAAAGACGGCCGCGCGCGACAGTAGTCGAGCGATAGTGATCCGCGGACGAAAGCAAGGAACAAACAAGAGAAGAATATTTTTCGAGTCCTATTTCGGATAGTTCAAATTTGAATATGTTGTAGTCTTTAGTGACCTATGAACGAATCTCGAAGGATTTTTCGAAATCATAAAAAATATTGGTTTTACAGACGTGCAAAGAAAAATGTCAACTTTTTTTCATTAAATTATAAGACTAGAACTAACATACCGAGGAAAATGAGATTTTAGGAGCTTATAGTGAACACATAAGAGTATCTCCCAGTAATTAATATCAGTGGTACAGAGTGAGTTTTACCAGTATGTATTGACGGTGTAGAGTGTGCGATGGTCGCGTATCTAAGAACTGTTCGTGCTGCGCGCGGTCGGGGCTGTTCATGACTGCAATATCGCGGTGCAGCGTTCTCTTTAAATACTTTTAATTCCGTCAATTTTAAAGTGTCTGCCTTTTCAAAAATAGGTCCGTAAAGAGGACACTTGGGGCTATCATCTCGTTTTTTTCGAATTTTTAAAAAAGTCCTGGCTATAAGAAAATTGCATTTGTTTAAAACATTTGCAAAATAAATGGTGAAAAAACCATTTTTTCCAAATCAAAATATTTTCAATAGATACTCTTATGTGTTCACAATAAGCTCCTAAAAACTCATTTTCCTCAGTATGTTAGTTCTAGTTCTATAATCTAATGAAAAAAAGTTGACACTTTTCTTTACACGTCTGTAAAACCAACATTTTTTAAGATTTCGAAAAATCCTTCGAGATTCATTCATAGGTTACTAAAGGCTACAACATATTCAAATTTGAACTATCCGAAATAGTACTTGAAAAAATTTTCTTCTCTTGTTCGTTACTTCGTCCGCAACATTGGCGTCTTTGCCAATACGCGTCTAGGTCGCGCTCTGATTGGTTCGTGTTTTTCGTTAATAACTCCTTAACGAAGACCAAACGGGGATTTTGCAAAGGAAAATGTCGCTTCAAATGGTCTCAGGAACCGCCCCTTTCAAGGAAGGACGACATTTTTGGGACACCCTGTATATCCGGATTTTAATCCGTGTACTTCTATATACACGGATACACGGATACTGAAGTAAACGTGTACACGTGTATCGAAATACATAGGAGTACCGGTTAATAATTCTTAATTTCTTTTTAAAGACAACAATTTTAATTACCCATGGCATGCAAACGATCAGAAATTGTTTGTTAACCAACATTCAACTTCTCTGCCATTTGTTGTTGAGTTTGCGGTATCGTCGTCGTCCAACACTGCTTGTAATTCGGCGTCTTCAAATTTTTTCGGCTGGCCCGGGCGTTCTTTGTCTATCAAGTCGAAATCACCCCTGTTGAATTGTCCAAACCAACGCACACAAGCGTCTTGCGTTAGGGCACCGTCACCGTAAGTTTCCACAAGGATGCGACGACTTTCACTCGCATTTTTCTTTTGATTGAACAAGAAAAGCAGTACGTGCCGCAAATGGTCTTTATTTGGTTTAAAACTAGACATGTTTACCACAAAAAAATATGACGCTAACTCGAAATCGTTTGAACATCAATGGTGTTTTGAAAGGTATTGTCATAGCAACAAAATAACATAAGAGTTTAGACCGTAAACATGCCCTTGCTTCCTGTGCCATTCAGCGCAAAAATTAAGAATTATTAACCGGTAGACTTGGTACACGGATAATACACGGGTATATGTTATATTCACTATACGTGTATTATACGTGTATTGAAGTTCAAGGGTACACGTGTGTCAATATAAGGCTCGATGTATAGTTGCATGTTCTTCAACTTGTGTTTACGCTGATGTTTGTAATGTTTAGGTCTTGAACAACTGCCCTATTTTTCTGTATCAACTAATTAGAACTGATTGGAAAAGCGTACTTGTGTGTGTATTCCAAGAACTGACTTCAGAAGCGTTCCTAGGTGATGTAAATAATTTAGATGCCAAATTTGGAATGTACATCTCTGAGTCACAACTACTGTTCGATTTGGATCCATATGAATGGTGGAAGGCCTCCTCGCGAGAAGGCGAGGAACCGAGTTGAGCCACAAAGAACGAGACGTATAATTTGATTTAGAACCATTAATAAAATGATTTGAATTCCTAAAAATAATGTGATTTTTCACAACTAAAGAAACAATATAAAATTTCTGTACCATAAAGTTGGGGAAATATCATGTTCATACGAGCATGACATGTATCTCGACGAACCCGATCCTCGAACAACAACAATTCCGCGTACAAGCATGATTCGCCGGTGAAAGTAGCAGAAGCGTAAAAGAATAGTTGGAGAGTACGATTGAATGAGCAGTCGAGGGTACAGTCGAGATAAAGCCTGTTTACGCATCCCATGAAAAGAGACGGACGTGCTAATCCAACGGAACGAATAAAAAAAACGATCGCGATCGATCGCAGCCGAGTCGGGAAGGCCGAAAAGAACGTGAAAAAAGAGGACGCACGTTGACAGGCGCGCGGGGAACGCCGAAAAGAAAGAATGAAATAGAAGTCATGACACCCCTCCAGTGTGCAATTCTGACGAGCTGGCAATTCGATCTTGAAACAGTACCCAGGAGACGGCATAAAGCTCACTCCAGGCTCGTTTGTTCTTTCTTTCTTCATTTTAATTCCCCCAACTTGTCCCCTCGTCTATCTCCGCCCCTGAACCATCCTTAACACTCCGCTATCGTTCGTCCGTCGCTATTTGTCTCGCGAGCGAATCCCCCTTTTTGTTTCCAACGAACCCGCTCGCTCCTCTTAGAGATTCAATTGAATTCACTCACCATGAAGGGCCTTCAAATATGCTTTACCGGCGTTGATCAGCTGCCTCGCTCCAGGATTGAACTTGTCCAGGATGTTCTGCAATCAGAGAAACAGACTGTTATATATTTTTCTTCATTTTTGGACATCCGCTATTATTCTTCTGTTCTTGTAGAGTTTTTTCTAGCAGAACTTGTGAAAAATCATTTGCATTTACTTATAGGTTGATTCGGAATACAATATATTTTGATCTTGTTCGTCAGTTATGGTAATAACTTAGTTAACTTGGATGCATTTTTGTTTCACTTCTTTACCTTTTTCTGTAGAATTAGAATCCCAGAGGCTTATTGGAACTGCTAATAATTATTGCATGTGTGTTTCTGTAACTATTTGAAGATTTAGATAAACTTGTATTATTTCATTGGGTAAGTGTGCTTTATTTCGGCCTTTACGCAGTAATCAGCCTTTCTAAAATTGAATTGCTAAAAAACAAGAGACATCTACTAACAAACTACTATACATTTGAATGAGCACAGTGGTCAGCCTATTCTTCACACCCAATGTATAGCTTCATGTTTTCATATATAAAAATTAGAAAATAATGTATTAATAATAGGAACGTTTAAGATGCTTAACTACTGGTCTTAAATGACTAATTACTGGATCAATTACTCTATGTGCGCACTTCAATTCATTATATACAACGAAACCTCAATTATCCGAACTAATGACGAGGCCATAGGTGTTCGGCTAATAGAACAATTGATTAGTGACAGTGCTAGACTAAATTCTGAATAAGTTGTACGACGAATCGTCTTTTATATTTTTCTTCATTTCTGGACATTTATAAATCATTCTTCTGTTTTTATAGAGTTTCTTAGCGAAACTTTTGGAGAATGATTTGCATGTATAGCTTTGTTCAGAGTAAACTTATGCTAATATCTTCCGACTTTGTTTGTCATTTATGATGATGACTTAGTTAACTCAGATGGACTTCCGTTTCACTGTTTAACCCTTTAGTGTACTATTATACTCCTCAGAGGCTTATTTACAATTTATATATGGCCTTGAAAAGTTATTCGATCTGCGTTTGGTCGTATCATTAATGTGCAAGTTGGACCAGTGACTTTGACCACCTTGAGTATTTCCGTTATTTGTAATAATATGAAAACATAATATATACTAGATTTGCATGGTATAGAGCGGGAAGTGTTGCGATGCATACATTCTTTATACGGGTGAATGCGTTCCGTAGATGTCAAGGTCACCTCGAATTCATTAAATGGAATAACCTACCTTTCGTATCGTGAATCGATAGTGTATCACATTCTACGTAACAATGTATTGACTTTCATATGTCCCAAATGTAATAATTAACGAGATATTATTGAAATTTTGTATATATCATTTTTTCGTATTATTACAATGACCGGAAATATTCAAGGTAGTCAAAGTTATTGGTCTACCCATATGTGTTCAATCGTGCGTTGCAATTGTTATAAGGCGTTTCATTCCCTATATTAATTTATTATTATATTGTAAAATCCTATTTAATCAGTCTTCCTATACGAACTAACAATTCATTATTCTGTGTTTTTAAAATGCTAATAATTGTTTAATCAGAATCAATGTAACTATTTGAAGATTTCAATAAACCTGTATTTTCTCACTGTGTATTCACTTTCATCTGTTAAATATAGTGGATCCTCGACTGTCCGTACTAATCAGTGGACCGCGATTATTCGGATAATAGAACAGTTACTTAATTACAATGCTGGACATAATCCTTAGGAGATTGTGCAGGGTGTTGTACAGTATAATCGATCCCTGTATTATCGACGGTGTTTTGGTATGAGAGAAGGAAGTATGGTGAAAGCGTAGAAGGTTGTATGGCAGATTGTATAAGGGTATTGACGATGTGCTAATTTTGGTTCCTAATGTAAAGTTATGGTTGTTTGTTTACCAAAGAGTAGTTTTACATATATATATTGTAAGCATTAGCCGGCTCGGGCGATGCGACGAGTTACATTGTATGTTTGTAAGATGCCGTGGAGTCGCCGCGCCGTTGAGAAGGGACGGAGAGTTTTTCGGGACAGTCAGTCCCGTCGAAGCCACAGCAGAGTAAAGAGCACATTTTAAATCTATACGGCCCATAGTTATTTTTGTAATCCTGACATATTACAAATTCAGAAGTGGGATATCACGGTACGCGAGTGCAGTTCAGATACAGGGTGCGAAATAAGTTCGTGAACTAGGCGTGAATAAGTCCGCTAGTTAACCTTGTCAACTGTGTGTTATCGTGAAGGAACTTATTGTTAGTGAGATTGTGACTTTTGTTTTTATATTGACATTTGAGATACGCGATATGTCGCCGCTGAAGTTGCAGAAGTTGAAAAGTTTGTGCCGAGAGAATGATCTCCCGACAACGGGGAATAAAGCCGAATTAGTGAGTCGGCTATTAGAAAAAGGTGTTCCGGTGCCAGTATTACAATCGGTAACGCTGCCGACCAGTGAGGAATCTGTGGCGGGGAGCGGGGCTCAGGAAGATATTCAAGAAGAAGTACGGTCGCAGCCTGTGCAAGAGCAGAGATCTTTCACTGAGATGGAAATATTAAGAAAGGAAAGAGAACTGGCGGAACGGGAAATCCAAGTGTTGCGCAGAGAGTTGGAACTTGCTCGATTAACGCCTTCGATTAGTAGTACGGCGTCGCGATCACGAGAAGTCCATTGGAAGGACGTCAGAGATCTGATTGGCGATTTCGATGGCAACAGTTCAGATGCGGAAATTTGGGTGCAACAGATGAAAAAATTAGTCGCAGTACACGATTTTGATAATTATGCGGCAAAAGCAATGATTTGCGGCAAATTAAAGGGCAAAGCTCTTAAATGGTACCAGTCTAAGCCAAACTGTATGGATCTCACGTGCGACGAATTGCTGGACGGTCTAATTAAAATGTACGGATGTCGACCAAGTACATTGTCGTTGAGACGTGAATTTGAGCGTAGGATTTGGAAGAGCGATGAAACATTCGCTGACTACGTTCACGATAAAGTGGTCATGGGAAGTCGAGTGCCCGTTTCGGATGGAGAAATGATCGACTATATTGTGGAAGGTATTCCAGATGGAAATCTGAGGTCGTTGGCAAGCGTACGGGGTTTCCGGACCGTGGAAGAATTGGTGCAGGCCTTCGCCCGGTCAACGCTACTAGATGAGACGAGACGGCCTAGGACCGCGCCACGACGGGAGGTCAACCCACCAGCAGCAAGGGTGACTCAAGAGCAGAGGGGTCCGAAGGATGTTAAGCATGTTCGATGCTACAACTGCGGCGGAACAGGACACTTTGCTGGGGACTGCATGAAACCAAGACGAGAACGAGGGGCCTGTTTCAAGTGCGGCAATATAGGACACCGATATGAACAGTGTTCAGTTCCTCAGGGTAACATAAGTTATGTAATTTCTAATCAGGGCGAAGATAGCGATTTTTTCCCCACAGTAACGTTAGATATAAGGACCGCCGCAAGTAATTTTAAACCAGTTCAAATGAGCGCTTTACTAGATTCGGGTAGCCCGATTAGTTTTGTTAAGGAAAGGTTGATACCAAATAGTTTTATGCGTGGTACCGACCAAACGATTAAATTCGCGGGAATAAATAATAGTGAAATGAAAATTCTCGGATGTGTTGAGGCCCTACTTACTTATTGTAATGTGACTTATAATGTTTCGTTGCATGTAGTTGCGGAAAGTACAATGCAAAATATTTTAGTTTTAGGAAGAGATTTTTTTAAAACAGCGGGAATTTCGTTTAAACTTCAGGAAGAACTTAGACAAATTATGAATATAGAAATAGTTTCAGATGATGACAGTCAAATCTCCAAATTGAATATTAATGAGGAAATTCCGCGTAATGTTCAGGACAAAACCCATAAATTGTTTGTAGAGCATTATCAGAAACCTGTTAGACCTGAACAACCGCAAACAGAGAATGTGATGAAACTTGCAATAGTGGACGCAAAGCCATTCCATTACGCTCCTCGTAGATTATCCCATTATGAAAAAATGAAGTTAAAAGAATTAATCGATGAACTATTAGCAAAAGGTGCGATCAGGGAGAGTGCTTCCGAGTATGCTTCGCCGATAATTTTGGTTAAGAAGAAGAACGGAGAATTGCGTATGTGTATCGATTTTAGATTTTTGAATAAAATTACGGCCCGGGATAATTTTCCATTGCCTTTAATTGAAGATCAGTTGGACTTGCTAAACGGGAAAAAATATTTTACTTTATTGGATTTAAAAGATGGATTTTTTCATATTCGGATGCATGAGGATTCTATTAAGTTCACCTCTTTCGTTGCGCCATGGGGACAATACGAATGTATTAGGATGCCATTCGGTTTAAAGGGAGGACCTTTAAGGTTCCAACGATACGTAGTTAAAATATTTGAAAAATTGATCGAGGCCGGAGATGTATCGGTATATTTAGATGACTTCTTGGTTGCAACAGAGACATTAGAGCATCATTTGTGGGTGCTGGAGAAAGTTTTTCAGTTATGTGTCGCAAATAAACTTGAGCTACGATTGGACAAGTGCAAATTTTTGCAAACTAAGTTAGAGTATTTAGGTTACATGGTTACGAGCGAGGGCATTCGGCCTACAGAACGCGGTATAAATGATGTAAAGAGATTTCCAATTCCGCGAAACGTTCGAGAAGTGCAAAGTTTTTTGGGTCTTTGTTCGTACTTCCGAAAATTTATCGAGAATTTTTCATTAATTGCGAAACCATTATACGACCTTACGAAAAAATCGGTTAATTTTAAGTTTGGTTTAGAGGAAGCACGTGCGTTCGACGAATTAAAAGATTGTTTAATGCGTAGCCCTATTTTAAGCATTTATTGTCCGCGTGATGTCACCGAATTGCATTGCGATGCAAGTTCGATAGGTTTCGGTGCAATTCTATTGCAGAAGAAACAGGATCAAAAACTCCATCCTGTATTTTATTTCTCAAAGAGGACTACGGAAACGGAGGCTAAATATCATAGTTTCGAACTGGAGACTTTGGCGATTATTTATGCGTTGCGCCGTTTTAGAGCGTACCTTCTCGGAATACGGTTTAAGATTATTACGGATTGTCAGGCCCTCAGCCTTACATTGAACAAAAAAGATACCAACCCACGAATTGCGCGGTGGGTGTTGGAACTGCAAAGTTATGACTACGTTTTAGAACATAGGTCGAGCTCTAGAATGCGTCATGTGGATGCACTTAGCCGGCAAATTCTCGTTTTACATGACAATTCTTTTGACCGAAATCTCGCGTTGTGTCAAGATAATGACCCTGAAATAGTTAAGATACGTAAAAAATTAGAGAATTCAGAGGATAAGTTTTTCGAGATGACGAATGGTTTAGTTTACCGTAAAGCGAATGATCGCGCTTTATTTTATGTTCCTTCTGTATTGGAGTACGGTATTTTGCAAAAGTATCATAACGATATGGGGCATGTAGGTTGCGAAAAGACTGTAGAGAATATATTAAACAGCTATTGGTTTCCTAGAATTAGAGAGAAAGTGAAGAGTCACATAAAAAACTGTCTCAAGTGTATTGTATTCAGTCCGAATTCGGGAAGGCAAGAAGGGTTTTTGCACGAAATTCCGAAGGATAGCAAACCATTTTATACATTGCACATCGATCACCTGGGTCCGATGACGAAGCAGCATTCAGTCAGTAAGCGTTACATTTTTGTAGTGGTAGACGGATTTACAAAGTATGTAAGATTGTATCCAACGAAGACTACAAATACGGCAGAAGTTATAAAGTGTTTGCAGAATTATTTTGTGACTTACAGTAGGCCATTACGGATTGTTTCAGACCGAGGTAGTTGTTTTACTTCGCAGGACTTTCGGAATTTTGTAGATGAGAATGGGGTGACGCACATCAAAATTGCTACGGACTCACCACAAGCAAATGGCCAAGTAGAAAGATTCAATCGAACCATTGTACCGATGATTTCGAAGTTGACAGATGAACGGAATGTGCGGTGGTATGAAACACTCAACGATGTGGAGTATGCATGTAATAATACCAAAAATAAATCAACGGGAGATACTCCAAGCATGTTATTGTATGGTGTGAGTCAGCGTGGAAAGGTAGTAGATAGTATACAAGACGCGTTAGAGAAAATGGATAGAGTTGCGGATAGTAGAGATTTAGTAGGGATAAGAGATAAGGCTGTGACAAAACTTAAGCGAAGTTTTGAAATAAATAAGAAATATCACGACGAAAAGCGAAAACCGGCAGAGATGTATCATGTCGGAGATAAAGTAATGATACGAAATTTTCATACTGTGGGCGATTCGTCGAAACTAATGCCTTTGTTTAAGGGACCGTATGAGATCGAGAAAGTATTGAGGAACGATCGGTATATTATTAAGGATATCGATGGGTTTCAGAATACGCGACTTCCTTATATAGGAACTTGGGCGGCAGCGAACATGAGACCATGGGTGTCACCACAACTTTAAGCTTTTTTTTATCATATTATAATTACGTATGTATTTTAAGAGTGCGTATGACGGTTTAATCGGGACGATTAACTGTCAGGATGGCCGAATTGTAAGCATTAGCCGGCTCGGGCGATGCGACGAGTTACATTGTATGTTTGTAAGATGCCGTGGAGTCGCCGCGCCGTTGAGAAGGGACGGAGAGTTTTTCGGGACAGTCAGTCCCGTCGAAGCCACAGCAGAGTAAAGAGCACATTTTAAATCTATACGGCCCATAGTTATTTTTGTAATCCTGACATATTACAATATATATATATATATATATATATATATATATATATATATATATAGTTCATTTGTTTACCTCTAAATGCGAGGCGTTGCTATTACGTACCGTCGAAATATTTCAAATATTCTGGCAATTGATTCATGGCGATATTTTCTTTCAAGGTCATCTGAAAGTCGTCGTATAGCAGGTCGTTGAATTCGTTTCGACGTCGCCTACAATATTATGAAGTTAAAAATACCCAGTTCCATTTAAAGATATGACAGCGACCTTGAGTTTTTGTTGAAAATTGTTTTTTTTTTAATTTAAAAAATTGCAATTTCTTGTCGGTTAAATACTGATTAACTTTGATAAGAAACACTTTTCTGTCCGACCATCCGAAAGAGCTGAGAAATCGTGGGGACTAATTTATGCCACACTAATTTGTGTCCCAAAAATGTCGTTCTTCCTTGAAAGGTGCGGTTCCTGAGACCGTTTGAAGCGACATTTATATACATACATATATCTACATTTTATAATGCTGAGTAAAAAGTGTGTGCAGTTGTGATTATTCCTTCGCAAAGTTTAACACAGGTTACATTAAAATTATATGACTTGACTAACAAAGCGGGATTCTATAAAATACGCCGCAAAATTGTCCCTGACTTTCTTTTCAAGGTCCAATTTTTAATTGCATCGTATAGTACTCGTAGCGAGAAACAAAAGCCTCAAAAGAATCATGTCAATCGTTCCCTTAAAAAAAAGGACTTCAAAGTTTCGCAAGCTATTTTATTCCATATGTCTATAGGCAGATCCAAGCCCCAAGATGGTATAAACGCCCTCCAGTAAAGGGGGTGATTCTACATCAGATAATAAGTCGAAAATATAAAATGAACTTCTTTCATCTGCCGCCCTGTTTTCGAGAAATTACAGTTTGAATGTTCGGCGAACACGCGTGATATTGAATAGAAATCGTCTGACGTCCGTTCATGGCTTACCAGTTCTACTTCTCACAAACGCTAGGCACGCGAACTTGATGGATTTTCAAAGTCGATTTTCTTGAAAACGTGGCATCAAGTCAACAAAATTGTATGTTTTCGACTTATTTTCTTATCTTTCTCGCGTAAGTTATTCTCGCGAATAACTTTAAAGTCGTTTTTTAAGAGAACCGTTGACTCGAGGCTCATGGTTCTTTTGAGACTTTTGTTCCTCGGAATGGGTACTATAGGAGACAATAAAAAAAACATGACCTTAAAAACAATGATCAAACCATTTTACGGCCGTTTTTTTTAAACAAATCATCACCGATCCAGAGGTGTACAATCGCGCTATGGTAGTCGTAACATATAATTTTAAAGACACTGTCCAATAAATCATGTTTTATATGGATCGTATTAGACTGAACTGTTTGCATATGCAATTCATTTAGAAAATAAATAATTTAGATATCAGAGTTTCAGATAATCGACATTGTAATGTATATTAATAAAGCTGTCGCAATTGTTAAGTGAATCTTGAAATCCCCGTGTTAAAGATTAAAGTAATTGATTCTGCAACAATAGATATTGAATTGATACTGATTCTTGAATCAAATGTTGCTATCAGTTTGTAATTTATAGCATTATTTAGAAGAAGATATTATATTGGTCGAAATGAATGTTCGAAGAAATTCATTATTGCTCGTTCACTCATGTTATTAGCGAATAAAAGTTTGATTTATCACTTTAATCCACTATAAAACCAGTTTGCCCTCGGTTTTCACACAACAGACGTATCAGATTAACTAAAATGATAAATTACGTGGAATGATGAATAACATTTCGAGTAAGTCTGATTTCAATGCCTGCATACAGCATTGTAACGATTTAAAAATAGTTAATAGAATAGAATCTACGTTGCTTTGGATCTAGACGCACCAGCTGCGTCTTCGGCGGACCTTGATCATTGCTCACTCATATTGGCAAGTGTTAACGAGTAAGAGCTAATCAGATTACGTCATTACGACAATGTCGTTGCCTCGGCATGAAGAGCAGTCAGCCTTCGATCATGGAATGCGGTCTACGTCGTTTGGAACCTAATGAGAGTGTGTCCCTACTTGTAGTTGTAATTTGTATTACTTCGCGTAAGTTACAATGCGAGTGTTCAACATCTTCGAAGTCCAACAGTACTAAATCTTTATAACTGTGTCGATTCTGCAACAATAGATATCTGTAGGTGTATACAATCCTAAACAGCTAACTTAATCTCAGCCTCGAACTTCGAAACATCAGTACATCTAACTCGATCCAAATCCTAAAAGTTGTAACTACTGAACAGTTAACCTAATTCGCATCAAGAAATTCGAAACTATCCAACTGGTAATGTAATACAATAGAACGTCGCGTCGTTTAACTAAATTAATAGGACGTCAAATTCGTGGAAAAATGCATCCTAAATGCATTTTAAATTACGGATATTGAGAAACCACGTGATAGGTGATACTAACATCGAAAGTAAAATCGTTTTTATATAATACATAATTCATTTTCGTATTCCTATGAAAGTAACAATATGAATATTAAACTTGAATATTTGAGTACTGAATGTCTCAAGAAGCAATGCATTCGAAAAATTTCAGTTTCATCAGAACTATAAGTATGACATAAATCATACACTTTTTCATTTATAAAATTTGTGTACACAAATTCTTCAGCCATGGAAAGATGGAAACAATTTCCTTCAGAATGTATAGTTTACATATTCTGTATCATTGTAACAATTTTTATATTATTTATATGATTTTAATTATTTTTATATTATTTCATTTATATTGTTCCATTTTTAAAACATACGTAAAACAGTACCTGAAGTAAAAAATAATTAGAAAATTGATCAGTTTGTCTCCAGAATGTGTATACAGTAAATCCTCTATAAACGTATAAGCCTCGGGGAGATAGTTATGCGTTTATCTGTGACAGGTAGCTATTTTTTGAGCTTCTAAGGCCGAGCCGTACGTAGAGAAGGACAGCGCGTGTAAAGCGAGACCACGCGCGGGCCTTTGAACTGGGCCGGCGACTGCGACTCTCCGCGTCTCTTTCTTTACCATACGCTATCCTTTCTTGCGCCCGAAACGTTCATCGTCATTTAAACCACTAAATACTACAACAGTATTTACACAGTTGAAATCATATCGTGTTTGGTCTTTTTTTAATCAGACAAATGCCACGAATATATCGATGGAAGTTTCATAAAAAAATAAGTAATAATAAAAAAAATTAAATATTGGTGTTACATTGTCATGACGCACGGGCCTTTGGATTGTGCCCACGACTGCGACTCTCCGCGTCGCACTAGTAGTGGTTCACACCGATATACCCGAGCCGAAATCGGATTACTAAAGTGGAGGGGATATATTTTCTGCGTTTATCTGCTACAGCTTTTATGCGTTTATAGAGGATTTACCGTACAATGTGTAATGCAGGGATGGGCATTTTTGTCTCAATTGAGACAAAACCGTCCCCACCATAGCGCTCACTGTCCCCCACCAGCATCCGCCGTTACCATAGAGAAAAGAAGTGCTTCGCCCGTCGCGAACAGTGCGCAGGCCTCGCGCATGAAAGAGAGGTTGGTGGGAGAAGCAAGCGTTTGAGGGGCTCCACCCGTGCCCATGCCTGGTGTAATGTATAGAATGAAAATTTAAATATGCTTACAGGTTCATATTGGCTTGACCACAATACCCGAGATAGTCAATTTCTGATACTAAATATTATTCAAAAAATATATTCGCAGCAGTAATAATTGCTATAACGAAATAAGTAAAAAATTTGTACTGTACTAACGTGTATTAAAAATGCAAATAGAATATGTAACGCAAATATGTTATGCACAGTAAACATTCTAACACGGAACTTTGAAGATTGTAATAAGCGAGAAGTGTAATAAAATATCTAGTTCCATAAAATTTATTATTGTTTGCAGTTCGATATTCAACCATTGGCACTGAAAATAAACTTTTGTTCTAATTCAGTCTTTTTAAGTGAAACATATAAACTGAGCACACGTTATTTTATATAGAAATAGTAATTATAATTACAATTATCTTTTACTTTCCTTCATTTTACAACCATGTCTTTAGAAACGTATAAAGTTTTAAAACTCAAACTTTCTAGAAACAATGATTTCTAGAAACACTCATTTGAAGTATTCTATGGGGCATACAGGGTGTTTATGAAATCGTGGTACAACCGGCAAGGGGATGATTCCTCACATAAAATCTAGTCGAAAATAAGGAATATAGTTTTTTCATACGGGGCTTCATTTTCGAAAAAATCGAGTTTGATGATTCGTCGGGTTCGCGTACATCACTATATGCACATAGTAGAATTGGTTGGTCATGATCAGACGCGACAGCCGATTTCTATCTAATGGTACGCGTATTCGCTGAATTTTCAAACTCGATTTTCTCGAAAATGAAGACCCATATGAAAAAACCATATTCCTTATTTTCGACTAGATTTTATATGAGGAGTCATACCCTTGCCGGTTGTACCACGATATCGGAAACAACCTGTATAAGGGATGCCCATAAAAATCAAGTACGGTTACCAACGTGCTATAAAGTGATGGTCAGATCCTTGTCCCTTAACATAAACTTTTACACTGAATATGAAATTTATACCTTCCTCAATGTTCCTATAAATAAAATTTAAATACTGGAGCTGCTTTCTTTGTGTGTCAAAATAGATAAGAAAAATATTAAGTATCCATTGAAGAGACCTCAAGAGAGGGTATACCTTATTGAATTTATTACTATGCATAACGGATAATATATTTAAAAGTATAATGAAATATTGGAAGAAGTTATTTTCAGAAGCTACCGCATTATTATATTGACACATATCTATTACATTAAAAAATAAAATCTCTGTGGTTGTAATACAAACGTAATAAAACGATTACATCACAGAATCGCATGATATTATTGTTATAATCTCAGTGGTACGCTATGATCAGTATGTGCGCGGATTTAACGTTTCATGCTAAAAACATAATATAATAAAATAAAATATACTTTTTGTATTCTTTAACCTTAAAAATAAAATAGAACATGAAAGAGTAAAAATAAAATTGATTACCACATCAGTGTCCATAAAAGTCGCATAAAATCAGAATAAGATAGACCAAAAGGTAGAGCATAACTAACTTCGATTTATTTAATGTAATGTTCTATGTATATTCTTTGTACACCTTCAAATGACACCTATCCATTTTTACCATAAATGCATAAACTCAGCAGTCTACTAGTGCTTTAATAGTTATTGAGAAAATAAATAAATATCTGTGTAGCTCGTGTTTAATTAATGCAGACCATTTTTATTGTGCATAAAAATCTGCAGTCTAGTTATTACACAAGGCCAGATTGTTAGGTACGATCGATTTTCATCCATTATCGTCAACTTTCTAGAATTCGGAAATAGCTATGAAAAATATGAAAGAACCTAATTAACCAAATCAACGCGGTGTGTTAATATCTAACACTATTATAACATCGGTCGTACAGAAAGAAACCGAGAGAAAGACCATGCAGAGAAACCAAAAGGCGATTTCACCAAACTGACACTCTCCCATCAACTAAAAACCCGACCCAACCGAACACAATGCCGAATCCCCAATCTAGTGTGACCAACTATCACGCAGGTTTCTGGCAGTTCCAGCAAGTTGGTGCGCCGGAGATCACCGGAGCGTCCCCGACGATCAAAACTCAGCACAAGCATGCCGAACGTCGCTGAAAAGTAAACCGAAACAATGTGACCGGAAACTTGCGGCCGGTTGATAGCAGACAGATAGTCGAATAAACAGGATTCTGGTGGATACCGTAGGGATGAATAACGAGAGAGAGAGTCGTTGCACGATGCGCGACTCGGCGAGCTACCAAGAGAACGTGTGTGAACGCCTCCGGCATTCCAGCTTTGAGGACGGACGTAGAAGCCGTCTTCCTGCGTCTATCTCTTCCTGCAACTTCCCGGCCTCCTTGTCCCCCCCCCCCCCACGGTTTTGCTCCTTTCACTTCGACGTTCAAGGCGACGCCTTTTAGCTGCCTACGGACTCCCGGAGACTGCCTGGTATCTTAGGATTCCGACGCGGGCGTGTTTTGCGAGGGGGGCAAGTCAGGCTAGACAGACGGTGACGACGCGCGATTAACGCCAAAAACACCGAAATTCTAGCGGCGGCTAATAAGACTATGGACAATTTGCCACGGTGCCGCAACAGGGACACGATCCCCCGCGACATCCATCATCCATTGTCGCTACAGTTCTTCCGCCAGATGGGAAACGGACGAACTGGCCCTGGGAGAATGTTAATAACGGACTTCGCCGTGAGTAATGATCCGTGCGGTCGAAAAGTGGGGCGTCCGAAGCCAAGTACCAATGAGTTCCCAGAATTTTGGCGGTTCCGAGGAGGGATTAGATCGTCCGGAAAGGCTCCGTGTCTTACACCGTATCTTTATTGTCCCTCTGTGCGCAGTCAAGATTCATTCAACTTGGTGAAATCGCTAGTTTGCGGAAGCGTTTCCGTCGATCACCAATTTTAATGAAATTTTCTACATTTATAGTTTAGATAAAAATATTTGGCACGTAGTTTGTTATCAGTGGATAAACAGGTGTAGGTCGCGGAAATTACTCCTCAAAGAGGGGATTCGAAAACATTTTAAACTCAATAACTCGAAAAGTGGCAGACAGAAAAAAAATTATACGAATGAAAATTACTTGGACTTTTACAACGGATGATACGGCGAGAGTAAAATCTGAATAAAATCATAGGTGCCGCCAGAATAACCAAAATATTCGATTAATTTATGCCCCAATTAAATCTTCGTAGAACTGATAAAAGAAGAATAAAAAAGATATTTGTCAAAAATTTTTGGCTAAACTATAAATGTTCAAAATTAGATAAAAAACGGCTATTGATAGTTGGAGGATGTCCTTGTTGGTGAACTGGCTGACTTGCGGAAGCGTTTCCGTGTGACATAGGCATCATCTTCTTAGGTTTTGGGGAAAGTATAAATAAAAAAGTGTCGGTATTTGAAGTGTTCTTTGATTACCATAATATAGTATGTATTCTTGAGTGTTTGAAGAGAGTGTAAACAAGGAGCGTTGAAAGTGGATATCGTACATGAATATGGCAATGAGAATCTTAGGCCTTAGGCTATTTTTCTGCTTTGGTTTGCTTTGAGGGTATATTTTGGGAATATTTTTCTAATAATCCACGTATAAAATATAATTAAGTATTGTCTTGTTACTCTATTATTAGCTACCTTATACTATATTTCTCAGTGGAAAACATTTAAATATTTTGGTTACTATAATCGACAAACTCATAGATTGCCTCATACATGAAGCTCAGCAGTGCAAATTCCTTTATATCTACGCAGATTAGAACTACTTTATGGCTTATAATTTTCTAGAAAAAAAAGAAAAATTTGTACTTGTTATATTCTTATATTTTCTCTGGTGATTATCGATAACAAAGAAATAGGATTTTATTTCAGTTTAATAGAAACAAATAACGTGAATGTTGAATGGATTTTGTATAGAATTTTTATCTGATTCGATATTGTAGGGCAAGGAGTCATTAGCAACAATTATCATTGAGATAATTACTATAAAATTTCCAGTCCCTTATAACGAGTTACAACATTGCGGTAATAAAACTAAAATTTGCGTCTAATGGAAAATTAATAAGCTTCATATTGATTAGCAATGACGCTGACAAGCATATTAATCATCCGCTCATGTCATAACATACCACTCACTGCATGGCCAGAAAATTAATTTTCACGGTGCAATAATTAGTATCCACGGTTCAGAAAATTCAATAAAATGGAAAAGTAGAATATCAAATGTACCTGAAATTGATCTAGAAAAAGCTTCCCTTTTTAAAGAATAAACTATTGTCTCGCTCAGAACATTCAGGATATATTCACGTAAGGTTAAAAACATTTAATTAATTAATTGAAATGTAAAATGAGTGAGGAAAAGTTAATAGTAGCATGAGATCGATAAAACTAATGATTCCCACAAAAAAAAACAAACACAGACTCTTGTACATCTTGTGTACACATTCCTGATCGTTCGGATAAACAGGCATATTCATGCTTAGACTGAGGATTTCATGCATTTATGATCAAATTGAGTAAATTAAATTGAAAGCAGTAAAAGGATTAATTGAATTTAAAAACATCAATGTATTATTCCATTAAAGCTACTAAAGGAAGAAAGAACTTCCAATTTAGTGTCTATTGCTTACAATCGATACAGAACACTTTTATTTTGGATAAACCTCCGCTGTATATTTATGTGTTATCAGGACCCCCCTAACCAAATACTGTATGGAGATTAGGAAAAGTAGGAGGGTTCCGTGGGTATGTGCAGGCACTGATCAGCTACAACCGCGAGGTCCTGGGTTCGATTCCCGGCGCGGAATTCCTCCTTTTTCCTAAGATCTTACATTTATAATAAATGTAATCAATAGATTACATCGACAACGTTTGGTATTAGGTGTTATTCGGTCTCAAGCAGACCGAACGTAAGATTTTAGAAATACAGATATTAGAAACGGTCATCTGCAATAGCTCGAGATACTCGACGCAACGCGACTTTCCCAGCACGAATTGGGTGTCAGCGGACACCTCTAGACTTCCCTGAGCGAACCCATTGACAGGGTCCGTTTTCTTACAGAAAAACACTTGAGTTTCCATATCGTTTTCCCATAGCTTTCGCATTCAATAGAATTCATTTTAGCCACCCCATACAGTACAAAATTAACCAATAGCCGAGTTGACGTTAGACACGACACGACAAGAAAAATTAGATCTCAAACATAACTTGAACCGAAAACACGAAACTAGCTATCGCGAGCAAATACCTTACATATTGTATAATATTGTAATATATATTACAGAGTGAGTCCAAAGAAACAGAACACCTAAATATCTCGGTTACTTTTCGTTGTACAAAAAAACTTCTTAGGACAAAGTTACACTGTTTGAAGAGCCACGTGTAACGGTGTAAGGGAAAAAATTTTCAAGGTCATTTTTTTTATGAGATTTCAAGGTCATCGATGTTTTTTTAAATGGAATTGTAGCGTCCGGTCGTACACACAAGAGAAAGTTTTTTCTTTCATGCAAACGGCCAACGTAATTTACGATTCTTGTTCGACGAAGCTATTTGAGTCAACAATTTCCAAACTTTTGTCGTCGCATGTTTAGTAGCGTTTTTCCGAAAGTTCTCAATAATAAACAGAGACCGTCGTAAATTAAGGGATCAGCTTAAGGGCACTCGAGGCGGACTCATCGGTCTAACGCCACGGGGCCCGGCGCGGGTGGCCCGAAGGATAGTCCCATGACAAATTCATCCCCTCCGATCACCTTGCCGTTCCGAGAACAAGCACGCCGAGGGCGTAAGGAATAGTCGGTGAAATGGAAAAATGAATAACTCTGATTGGAAGGATCCAATGCGTGGGGTTAGCCAATCAGGGTGTTTAGGAATTTTACCAGAGCAAACTCGGAATAAAAGACGAAGCGGGGGGAGTCTTGGAGTCGAGTTCAAAAGATACGTCGAAGAGTCGAGTTCAGCAGAGTCGGCATAAACGAGTTGTACATTTTCATTAAAGACATCCACTCCGCATGTAAGTGACGTTTATTGAACAGACGCCCGATCCACAGAATGATATATCTTCGTTAACGTAATGTTGTAGCTGACAAAATAACGAATTCATCCATGTAACACAATATGACCTACAAATGACCTTCAACCCAGAAAAATGGAATAAATAAAATTCAACGTGTAAGATTCATTTGCTTTATTTCTGTTACGCATAATGTTCAAAAATATTCCCGTGATATTATATTAAAGTGTTATTTTGTTTTCCAACGTCCGACTCATTTTTTTGACTAGTCGTTGTTACTTCTGTAATTTTGTCAAAGCCCGACTATCGTCGCGACCAAGCGAAACGGGATTTACGACCCCGCGAAGTTCGGCATACGGACTTGCGGTATTCGGACGCTTCAGGTGTCATTAATTGTTTTTCTAAAATCGTATACTAAACGTTGAAGAAGTCTTTTTCACATGATAATTAAATTTTACGCGGTCTTCTTTATTCTTTATTCAAGCACTTATTGTCATAAGAATTGATAGAAATCTAAAGAAATTCAGTCTTGTAATTTTTGTAGAACAACGTACACCAGCCAAATGTTGTGTTTGGTACGGTTAGTGTTAAAGAAAACTTTATACATACATATATCCGTTACTGGAACTTCCCTATATTTGTATTCAGGTGTTGAAAACCGTTATTATGTCGGTTTCAGTTCTTGAAACAGTTATGGCAAACCGAAAACGTCTCATAAGTGTTACAAAGTATATCGGTTACGGTGTAGGTACTTCAGAACCGATGTTACTTTTTGGTTCTGTGTTAGGTCAGTCAGTCAGAACCGAAAAATAATAGATATTGGCCCGATAAAATATCGGTGCAGAAGAACCGAAACTGTAACTCGTATAAGTCAGACTCGATAAACATTATAACAATTGTGAGACTTTTTCGGTACTCCATAAGTGTTTCACTCAGAACCGATATACAAGCCGTCCCAGGTTTTAATGTCCAAACTTTATATATTCTATGACACTAAATAAGAAAAAAATATTCTGTAAACATAGGTCACATAGAGCTTGATTAAAAAATGATAACAAAAGTACGGAATACAAGTGGAATAGTGATGAAGTGGAATACAAGTGAAATGCAAATACTGATTTGCTCTTACTGCGAGCATTCGGTTGAATAGATCAATGTATTTACTACTTCGTCTGTTCCACAGTTAATTAATACTTAATTTCAAAATGTCTATGGTTCTGGACAATACATGGTTGACCGCGATCAAAGATCAAATTCATAACTATGCGAATTTCGTTTCAATGCTCGCAGTAACAGCAAATCGGTTACTATTCTACTAGTATTCCACATTTTTGCTACAACTTTTTAATAAACCTCTGCGTGACCTATGTTTACATAACATTTTTTTTGGGACACCCTGTATAACAATTTGAAACAGTTATTTTCGGAACCATTTCAATTCCTGTTTATGTTCCATTCAATATTAACGTGTTACTTAACTTCGTAGCATTTACTTATCGAGAATGCTGAAAACTTCTGCAAGCTAATTTAATTTTAAAGTGGATGATACTGTTTGCGCGGAAGTTAGGCAACTCTAAGTGAGTGCGAGATACCCGATTTTCAAAGACGAAAGTATCCGAATTGACGTCGACGGTGACAACTACCGCGAGAAATCAGATCAAGCAATTCAAACTTGAAATGAAATTCCGGAACGCCGGAGGAGTTTCGGCGAAGAACACGAGTACGACTCGCGCATGGTCTAGATAATAGCACGTGCTTATCCTGCCCTGGCGAAATAACGATTCACGTCGGGTCATAGGACAAGATGTGTCTTTGCTTATCACCATTACGTAATTTGTCGAGGATCATAGCAATTCGAGGCCAGTCCATGGTCAAAGAGCTAACAGAACTAGCTTGGTCCCTCCGGTGCGTCGACGCTGACTTGAATTCGAAATTCCTGTTCTGCCAGTGATCATGCCGGAAACACATAATGTCCGGGTCTCTCGAACTCACTGAATTATGTCCAGTGCATTACGCCAAGTGATCCGCCGAGAATTCGGTCTTATCTCTGAAATGGGGTGTTTCCGAACAAAAGAAGAACGCTCCAAATTGTGCAAGAATTTGGCAATAAACAGAGTAGGGCACTTGTCCAAATTACTGTGCCGTTAAGTTAGCTTGTTAAATCATGAATTAATTAATGAATTATTTAATTTTAATTTGACCTGTTCAAAATTTATATTGATTATAACTCTTTCTTTTTATTAGAACATCTTTTTTAAGTTAAAAATTTTAATATTTCACAATAATGTAATTAAAATAAAAAGCAGGGTTTTTGTCCGAATTAGTGTGCCTTTAAAAAAGGTTAGAACATATTAGTGTGCCTGCAGTTAATATACTTTTTTATATTTGCATGCCTCCAATTAATGTGCCTGTCTAAAAGATGTTCCCTTAAAAATTGTTATTCTATTTAAAATAAGTACTTTTACATATTTTACGCAATGTTTCATTGCATAAGTAGAAATATGCAAACGTGAATTACACTATAAAATCTAAATATACAGCTTAGTATGAACTGTTTAAAAGTGAAAATGGGGTTAGTTTTTACTGAAACCAGAGAATAATAGGACACGCTAATACGCGCGCGCGCGCGCACGGTCAATCCTTAAAATCTCGCGGTATTACTGTATTCGCTTTAAAAAACACAACAACGCTTCAAAATTGCTTATTTAGCTTATTTAGCTCTGTTACATATATGTTCCTTTGCTTTTTTGATAAGAGTTCTTTGGAATATTGTTTAATATACTTCAAGAGTTACAAAATGCAATATTTTCCTTTGTAACATATGCATTAATAGTTTATTTTAATATTAAAAATATAGTTTCTCTATTTAATTTTTCAAGCTAGTTTTTGTTGCTTATTTAAATACGAAAACACATTAATAGGGATGAGGTCACTAATAGGGACAAGTACCCTATTTCGAATTTGGAAAATATTGAAGTAACCATATGGTCTTTGAAAAACTCATATCTTCCTTGTTGTAGTCCTCTCTGGGCACACTTACTTTTCACACCTTCCTTAGGCACACCGGATCGTTTACTATCCTGGGCTATTTTTTTACTATTCTTGGCTTTCAGAAGATCTGACAAAATTCTGGGGTACCTATACGAATCATATTAGTACTTTTATCAATAAAAAATACAAATTTTGCTGATTAAATATGAAAAAATTAGAGTCCCCTCTCTTTTCCTTTTGAGAAGATTCAAAAGTGAAATTAGGTGAACTTCGGAAAAGTCCCCCCACCCTTTCGGCACGAGACTTACGTCATTCTCTTCGTTTTGACATGCTGATCGCGAAATGTAATTGTCATATTTGGCGGAAATGAGTACTTTTCGAGATATTCGCGAAAAACTATTGCTACTACTACATGAATCGTGCTTATACCTACGCGCCCGAGACGGCCAGCCGCTGCGTATATGCAGCATAAACCCCCCTCTTTTCTGCTCCTCGGCGCAGCAGCTGGCGAGCAACCTATATTACGGTTGAACTTGTTAAAAGTATTTTCAGTATAGAATATAAGAACATTGGTATTTCCGAGATTTTTAATATTGACGAATGTGAGACGCTAAAACATTGCTACTTCTCATCTGCAGACTATCAAATTCGATAATATATGCAAAGCGTAAAAGCTTACCGAAAATCCATTAGTTCAGTGGGAATGCTAATAGTATGGACTTAATCAGGTCCTCGAATGGATCGATGTTTAGTTTCTTGAGGAAGTTTTACACGTGGTGATTCCGACCGACCGTTTATCAGTGTCGGAGTCAGACAGCTACAAGCTATTGTATTAGAGTACGTTTTGTCGTGAAAAACGTGCTCTTGTAGGGTTCTGAATTTGGAGCTCCAATGTGACTTCAGGTGTTGGTCAGGGTTAGATGGGGTGATGGGGCGCGAGGGGTGATGTGAGCCACCCCGTTATCGCACCCCGACTTAATCTGGGTTAGTTTTCTTTCCAGCGAATATTTTAGCGTCTCATCTTCGTCAATATTAAAAATCTCGGAAATCCCAATGTTTCTATATTCCAAACTGAAAATACTTTCTTAACAAATTCACCCGTCATATAGGTCGCTTGCCAGCCGCTACGTCGAGGAGCAGAAAAGACGGGTAGTCCATGCTGCATACACGCAGCGGCAGGCCGTCTCGGGCGCGTAGGTATACGCACGATTCATGTAGTAATAGCAATAGTTTTTCGGGAATATCTCGAAAAGTACTCATTTCCGCCAAATATGACAACTACGTTTCGTGATCATCATGTCAAAACAAAGAGAATGACGTAAGTCTCGTGCCGAAAGGGCGGGGGACTTTTCCGAAGTCTTACCTTGAAATTTTCGCCTAAACATAAATCACTCAGTGTGGCTACGGAGGTTAGATCAGCTTTATCTACATAAATCAATCTAGATTGAAATGATTAAATAAATTTACTTGCAATTCACTTTTTATTCTTATAACCTTCTACATATGTCTGATTCGTAAATGGCAGTAGCTTTGAAATGTCTAAACATTTACAACGAGTGTACACTTTGAGTTGTATTTGAGTTGTCCCATTACTGTTTACTAATAATATCTTTGGCTCAAATATTGTAAAATTTGGTGAATTATTGTGGTTAAGTATTTACGCTGAAAGGAATTGGAAGGTGTAGTACACCTTTCAGATTGCATGAAACTGACAACGTAATGGAGGTGCTGCGGAGCGATGAACTGCAAACAATTTCAGTCAATTGCCACACGAGCCGGCAAATTTAGCCGCGATCCTTTCATGAAACCGGTTCCCCCGGAAACTACATCATCCTTGACCTCCCAAGCGTTGAAAAAACTTTTCGAAGTATCGTACTTCAATAATATTAACACCGCCGGGTTCCCGAGCCATTTGGCAATAGTAATTTATAGCCCAATTTTTCACAGGGAACACACGCCAGAAAAAAACATTACTTCGACTGTTTATGACGGCTTAGACATCGCAGAAACGACATTCTTGGTTACCGATTTATTAAGATTTAAAGACGCTATCGGACGAGATAGAGCCGTGGCCACTATTTGGCAACATTCCGCCGAATAAATGATCACCTAAAATGTTTTCGTGTCGTACTTTGTGGGATATTTTTTGGAATAAATTAAGGGACTTCAAGGACTCGTCAAAGACATCTCGGAAAAAACCATTGACTCATTTTAAATTTTAGAAAAAACTTCTTTGGCTCCTTTTTCTCCTCGGGGATTTTCTACTCGTCGAAAGATATTTTCATTAAACAACGCACGGAAGTGGGAATTTCTATAAAGATCCGCAATCTATTTATTACTATTACGTTCTTCGTTTTTATATTTATTTATAACTTTCACCATCGTTTAAAAAACCGTGCTCTACGCGTTATTACAAAACATCATATTCCAGGATTTTCACCACGCAAAAATTGTGCCTTCACGTTCTCTATAGACATATAACATCATTTCATGGGGAATAGGCGAACTTACTCTTATGGTCTGTTACATTACAACCATGTAATAAACGTAGCGTAGAAATAATGGAGCAATATCTCAACCAGCCATTCGGACTGTCAAGTTATTTTTTACCAGTACGAGTATTAGACAAAATTTCGTATTACACGGAGAGGAACATATTGCGGCGTGCATTTGTGCAGTACATAGAAAAATGCGGCTCGTATGTTAGCCTCGTGCTGCACAGATTTAATCTAAACAAATATCGAAATATGTACATACAGATCCGTTGTCGCAAATCGGTTCCAATAAAGCTCGGTTTTCAAATCGTATTTCCGTGAGATACACTCGCTCTAATTTGAGGTCTATTATTTCACGGTAATTGCCCAATTTGGCGGCCACTGGTTACCGCTACAAGCTCGATACGTTAATTAACGTAACCCGCTATTTTAGTCTAATTCTTTACATCTTGCACGCTGCCCTATTTTGTAGCTTCGTGTATTAATTGGCAAATATAACGAAGTAAAAACTTGAGTGCGAGTCGAACAATGATTTTCTATTTGCATACAATACCTTCTGACTTTTTTAAAAAGTAGTGATCTCTTTCGGAAAGTGTGGAAAACCACTTTCTCTTGTTTTTATTCTTTCAGTGACAGTAGCATATGTCATTATTTTTCTGTGCGTAATATTATTGAAAGTAATGGAAATTTGCACTAACTTTTACGATTTTCTCATAATGTTAACTGGAAAGATTTACACTACTAGAGTGCACTGTGAAATAACCTTTTAAACTATAGTTAGATACATTTACGATTTGATTACACATACGAAAAAATATGAACTGATAGGAATGATGTTTTAGTACACCGACAGTCTCATGTTGTAAAGTAAGTTTTTGTATTTTCTAAATATAATCTCTTGAGTACGAAAAATATAAAATATAGTTTATAAGTAACTACACAATTTGCATCGTTTTCATCAAAATCAATTCATCAGATCATATAATAATCGTCTGTGAAAAAATTGTTCCTTATAAATTGATAAATCACAATCATAAATGCAACAACATTATTAGTAAACAACACAATGATTTTCAACATAGAAATAATGACAACTGAGTCCTTATTATTAATTTGTAAAAATAGGTGGCCATCTAATAGATTCTTCTGTTTTATAATAAAGAACGTCAATGTCTTGAATAAATATTATGGCGTTCAAACGTGTGTTGTACAACTTTTGTATTGCAAAGTTGGTTTATATAAATTTACATTATTCAAGAATGATAAACTGGATTTTCTATTACATAGAAATGAATTAGAAATTTTGAAAACAATACAAAAACAGTTTAATTTTATGAAATGCTCCATTTTTATTCGCTGTTTACTATTTTTGTGAGTATGAAGAATGCTTGAACATTCAATTTTAGTACACATTCCTATAGTTGTAAACAATTTATCACGAGAATATATCTTTATATATATTTAAATTCAGTAAAACAAATGGCAATAAAATCGAACTTTTTCTCTATAGGATTTTTCTGTGAAAATATGGCTAAAGATCCGAAGTCTATATATCACTTTAACTTGATTGCTTTCATTGTAGTTTAAACTGTAATACTTCTTTGTGCAAAATCTACTCTACGTTACACGGTTGAAAAGAATGTCTACACACTCATCAACAAAACAGTGTAGCAGCAGTGTCAACGAAATATCGATCACAGGTTCGGACAGAATTACCTGTCAAGCCTTCCAGTTTCCGAATAAAAGATGGATCGTTATGAAATCAAATGGAACAGAGCCGAATAGTATACTTCGAATCGAGGCAATACCGTTACAAGTACGACTGTTATACACCGAGCACAATGGCGACCATTGAAAACGTTTTGTCCGCGACAAAAGTGCCTTTACACTTCCTGGTGTTTCTTTTTCGCTCGTACTCCGTCCTGTTCCATTTACGGTAAATAGATCAGGTGAAATCGAGCAAAGAGTATCGCTCGAAAAACAAAAGGACACTTTACAGAAGTCGTTCGTGGTGCATAGGCTCGTAAGAATTATCGATGCTGCTCGGAAAGAAAAGAGAACTCTAGGAAAGTATCTTGAAAGGATAGAAATGAATGAAGTTCATTAAGAATTCGATTGCCTGACGCGACACAGTACCATTCGTGTTCTGCTGGTTGTGAATATTTTAAGAAGGAATCTTCAGGCGAGGAGTCTCCTTGAGATCGAGAGCCGTTGCGTTTTTACGCTCGCTTTAACACGTTAATAACTATCCGGCTATCGTTATCTAATTATAAGAAACCGGCATTCCGCATCTCATTATCACGTCGAGGAAAGCGACATTGAATATAATTAATATTAAATACAGAGTTTCGCGCTATCATACAGTGGATCCAAGGAATATTTGAACACTAAATACCTGATTCTTGAAAAATATCTAATCCATTGTTCATTTTATTCTAAATTTTTTTTTCACGATGTAGCGGGCGACAAACTGAAGACACGTTTTTTCTCTCGAAAGTGATGCATACAAACGTCTGTGAAAATTTCTTTCGTGACTGAAACTACCATCGATTGCAAAACTGAAGCTTCCTGTTCACAACAACACCTTAACAATTGATGTACGATTTTTTTAGTCATTTTATCTAACTGTGAATGAGAGGTGTGCCACCAACTTTACTATAACTTTAGTATATATATATATATATATATATATATATATATATATATATATATATATACATTCTATTAGCTTGGCTGACTTCGTAAACTATTGATATTACGTATATAATGAGGAAAATGTCAATAAAAACATGAAAGAATATTCATTAAAACTTCAAACGCGAAATTAAAAATAATATGCTTCACATCAAAATATTGAAGTATTAATAGGAAGTAAAAGTATAAACTCTGAGGACAAAATAAAGTCCAGTAAAATCAAAAAACATGATGATAATAAAAATATTGTATGTACGTAGGTATATCTAATTAGTATGACGTTAATTAAACCGAGATGTGTTTCTTATTCCGCGAACTTCGCTTGGTAGACAATAACTGGATTCCATAACAATAATGTTCACCTACTTTACGTATGTTTTTATGAGGAATACTGCGGCAAGACGAATCATCTGAGTTACGAGACTAAATGATCACTTTGACGCCATAACTTTTACATGCGCCTAACGTAATCTGAAATAGCCGGCTCTAAACCTTTGGCTTTTTACGAAACATGTCGGAAACGTGAATACATTTAATCTGAATTTATAAAACATTTATTCACAAAGTAGAAATAGTTTTAGCATTATAAGTATTATTATAGCATTAGAAGCATGAGACAGTGAATGTAATTCATTTATAGTATTTTCCATTCATTTCTTTTTTAATAAATGCATGTTTTAACTCGCTATGTACATTACGCATTAAAAGCAACTTTATAACATTGGATTTAACGCTTCTCATTAGATATTTTTATTTTCATTGTTCCCTTCATAATTTCATTTCTGTCTACTATCCACTATTATCTTCTACTTCGCTATAATAATTTCATATTGTGCATTAACATCAATTTGTAATGCTACTATTAAAAATGCAGTTTCATTTAAATGAAAGCGGAGCAAATGAGATCTGCAAAAATAAAAGCAGGAACGATATAAAAACAACATTTATAGTATTACTGGTCCTCCAAAATTTAGCATCGTAAAATCATAAAAGATAACAAAGCCTCTAATTAAGAACAGAATTTTTTCAAATTAAGCTAAGTAAATCATAGTAAAATATTATTGAAACTGGAAATTTTGATTAAATGCGCAGGACGAAAAATAGAATTTTTAATGTAAGAATTAGAACAACTTTTAATCAGTAGTAAACCCTCATTGTAACTAGACACTCATTTATTTTTGCCATAAATGCATAAAATCCACAGTCTATTTATGACAATAAACCCACTAATAAAAGGAACTATTTTTCCTTTTGCACGGCAATAGAAGGACGAAATCGTCTATTAAAACTTGATTGTTTATATTCTATAAAATTAATTGAAAATAAATTAACGCTAGATAATAATTAGAGGGACGAACCCAACGGTATCCTGTTTCAAAACATTGCCAACGTATGAATGTTTAGATTCTCGCATTGGTTAATAAAAGAAAAAATGTTCGCTTCGTGCAGTTACTGTAAAAATGATTACTGCATCAGTCACTTATTATCATTACTTTTTCCTAATTATTATCTGTCAGTAATTACTTTCCATTCATTTATAATAATTCATTTTTATATAAGGATAATTAATCTCTAACAGACATTCTTGTTATTCTCTTCCCTTCGTTTTTTTTGTTTTATTAAATCCACGTTTATTGACCTCTCAAGGTCAAATCAACTTTTGGTAGCATCTTTAACACAAGAATAACTTATCGAGATATTGTACGATGATTTTTACAAAATACGTTTCCATAAATAGTTGTGCCTAGCATGTGTTCACAAAAACATCTTTACAGTCTCAACAATTGCGAAATAAAAATTCTGAAAATTGTGATTTTGACGAGTTCAGTTGTTCTTAAAATTTTGATATAATACACGAGACTAAGGAAGGATTGGTATGAAGATTCGCACAACCGCTAATCAGTGGTAAGAGCTCGTTATCGTGGATCTACTGCGGTTCGCAATGCAGAGCCTGCCCGCGGCGATGCATGCAGAATCCGACAGAAAAATTCCGCAAGGATTCCGGAAAGGGTGCAGAAACAGGGTCACTACCGGGCGCAACAAGGTTAAATTTAACCCAGCACCGATTCCGTTATAGTCCACATAACTGAGCGTGCTGCCTAACCGGCGCGGCGCTGAGCAAGAAAATGGAAGCAACGCGAGTCAGCGGGAAGGTTTCTCTTATTGGCAACCAGTTGGTCTCCGTCGGAATAAAAAGCGGACGGAGAGGGAAAAAGAAAAGTCAGAAAGGGGACGAAGACAGGCGCGAGAAAGACGACGACGCTCGGCGAACCACGAGCAAAGGAGAGAGAGGGGGGACAGAGAGATAGAGAGAGAGAAAGAGTATGAGAACGAGAGAGTCAGGGACTGGCTAGAAGGCGGAGATAAAGAAGAAGCCAATGAATGTCGACTAACGGTACGCGATGCATGAATTTCATGTGTACCGGTCGTATCGATGTTGGCGTGCGTGTATGCACTCTTGTAAATGCCATTCGACACGTGCAGAAGCACACCCGGGCCCGGGCTAACGACAGTTGGATATTTTGGAGCTACCTCGAGACTGGTTACCGGGGAAATTGATCTACTTGCGTATGTGTACCTTGAGCTAAATGGCGAGGTAAGTAACTGTACTGACAATGAGTGGTCTGTCAACTTTGTCAACCTCAAATATCTTCATGGTTCTACGGAGTGAGTTTTAACAGTTACCTAGAAAAATTGCAAGTTGTAACGTATTTGCAATAATTTCTTCACGGATGAAAGGTTATCAGAAAATTTATTTTATTGTTCTAAATGCTAACTTTGTTGGGTCAAATTCGAAAGAATAGAGGATGTTCACAATTTCGGAAAGATCACATTTAATTTATTATATTATTTTGTTCAATCGATCACTTAAACCTTTTGGTAAGTGAATTAGAATATCACTTTATCCTTTTAACTGGGGATGACGGATTAATACGTCATTGGAGTTCAGTATCACCTTTTAAAACTTCGAATTCTTTCCTTTATTCAATTAAACTAACTTAACTATTTCACTTAATTGTGTCGTAGTATCCATATTGATATAAATTACATATTATTCATGTTGACTGTGGTAAAATTTTTATTATCTCATTTTTACTTGATTTTCATTATGTCTTCCTATTCGTCCATAATTACAAAATCACTTGTCAGTGAAACAGTTAAATATCACAATAGATATTTTCTGTAGTGTAACAGAAAATTTCATAGCATAATTCTTGCTTTATGAGATAATAAGAATGTATGGAGGATAATAAAAATCTGTTTTAAACACGGGCTCCAAAATGCAATATGTTGATACTTTAGACATTATCGAATTTTTATTATCTTTTTTTATAAAAAATACATGTAATTTGTCATGTAATTCTGCTTAAGTGGTTTGAACTGCTTTCATAAATAGCTTTGAAAATAATGAATTTTGAAGTTAGAAGTACTTGGATATTTATGAAATTAGGATTCAATGTAAAGGTGAGTTATGAGGGTGTGCATGCACTTGTTTTCAGCAGACAAACGTCTAGGGTGACTTTATAGATTACGATGACTGGTCAGGTCTTCGTCAATTGTTGTCAAGTTATATTTTAGGAATGTACGTACATGTTCGAAACGTATTAATCTATACGTTTACTTGTATCCGGCACACAAATACATAAGTAACTGACAAGTCACGTCAATCAATCAGATAATTCGTCGTTGTATCAAGCGTTTAAAATGTTGGATGGAAATTGACCCTGATGCTGCCATGTAAAGGTTATACTGCAGTTAGAAACATCATTTAACTTCACAATATGTTTCAACCATTTGTACTATCCACTATCAAAGAATGGAATAAAGAAAATATTGTATCATTGTACATATCATTAATTAACATAACATGATTAATAGCAAAATATATTTTTACTTGTAATTATTATCGTTACCACCTCATTAAGTAACAACCTATTACTAGTAGAAAAAGGGATCTATTATCTTAATATTTCCTACTGTTTTATTACTTTCTACTTTGAGTTTTTAAGAAAATACGGAACAAACGTTGTACTGACTAAGAATGATTGTGTACTATTATTTTAGTAAAAAGGTCGCAAGTAATAATAAAATATAGAAAAATAATGCACATATCAGTATGATATCAGTATGATATCAGTATGACAGAGAAGTTAACCACATTTTAGAAAAATGATCTTACCTAATATAAAATAATGTCCTCCAATGTCCTCCGATATGTAGAAATTACGAAAAAATTGAAATATCACGACAAAGCAATATTGGGACACTTTATAATACGTCAAATGTAGATGAAGAAGATAACAGAGACTACATTCTTTACAATTTAGCCGCTCATTTACAAAATCGATTATTTTCACAATATAAAACGTAGTGAAAATCGATGAAATGGTGTATGAACCATGAGCCTCGAGTCAACGGTTCTCTTAAAAAACGATTTTAAAGTTATTCCATATGTCTACAGAGAGTCCCAAGATGATATGAACCTGGAGGGACTGATTTTACGCGAGAAAATAAGTCGAAAACACACAATTTTGTTGACTTGATGCCTCGTTTTCAAGAAAATAGACTTTGAAAATCCGTCAAGTTCGCGTGCCTAGCGTTTGGGAGAAGTAGAACTGGTAAGCCATGAACGGACACGTCAGACGATTTCTATTCAATATCACGCGTGTTCGACGAACATTCAAACTGTAAATTCTCGAAAACAAGGCGGCAGATGAAAAAAGTTCATTTTATATTTTCGACTTATTATCTGATGTAGTTATCTTTTGTTTCTCGCTACGAGTACTATACGATGCAATTAAAAATTGGACCTTGAAAAGAAAGTGAGGGACAATTTTGCGGCGTATTTTATAGAATCCCGCTATGTTAGTCAAGTCATATAATTTTAATGAACCCTGTGTTAAACTTTGCGAAGGAATAATCACAACTGCACACACTTTTTACTCAGCATTATAAAATATAGATATATGTATGTATATAAATGTCGCTCCAAACAGTCTCTGGAACCGCACCTTTCAAGGAAGAACGACATTTTTGGGACACAAATTAGTGTGGCACAAATTAGTCCCCACGATTTTTCAGCTCTTGCGGATGGTCGGACAGAAAAGTGTTTCTTACCAAAGTTAATCAGTATTTAACCGACAAGAAATTGCAATTTTTTAAATTAAAAAAAGAACCATTTTTAACAAAAACTCAAGGTCGCTGTCATATCTTTAAATGGAACTGGGTATTTTTAACTTCATAATACTGTAGGCGACGTCGAAACGAATTCAGCGACCTGCTATACGACGACTTTCAGATGACCTTGAAAGAAAATATCGCCAGGAATCAATTGCCAGAATATTTGAAATATTTCGACGGTACGTAATAGCAACGCCTTGCATTTAAAGGTAAACAAATGAACGTAAACATTACTTCAGAACTTAACTCACAAAAATCCAAATTCATACGGAGTCAAATTGAAAACAATTTCATGTAACGAACTTACAGATCTTGCGACACAAACGGACAACGATATTTTATTTCAAGTTCATCTGAAAGTCATCGTATAGCTGGTCGTTGAATTCGTTTCGACGTCGCCTATAATATTATGAAGTTAAAAATACCCAATTCCATTTAAAGATATGACAGCGATCTTGAGTTTTTGTTGAAAATTGTTTTTTTAATTTAAAAAATTGCAATTTCTTGTCGGTTAAATACTGATATTAACTTTGGGACGAAACACTTTTATGTCCGACCATCCGAAGGGGCTGAAAAAACATGGGTACTAAATTTGTGCCGCACCCTGTGTATTAATTTTTATTCAAAATGCTTTCAATGATATTAAATCATATTATTAAGGAAATTTATTTTAAATAGAAAAATTTAATTTGCGCGGTAAGTAAATTTAAGTGGCAGTTGATCGATTTGGTTTGTAAACGAATTGTCTTCCTATATTTTACAGGTTGATGGATTTCTTTTTCGTAAAAACTGCACGGCGCGGCGTTTCCGCAAAGTAAATTTTGAGGCCTCTGAAAAGTGGACACGAACTTGTGCAATCATCTAATCACTGGTCTGCGGATTTTATGCACTTATGAGAAAAATAAGTAGATGTAATTTAAAATAATAAAATCATTAGAAAAATGTCAAGATTATTACATAATTTTCAACCTATTAAACGTACCAAGAAAGAAATTAAATATTTATATCACTCCAGTTTGCTGCAATTCAGGTAAACAATTTTTATTTTGCATAAAGATCCATAGTCTACAAGTAACTTCATATAAGGCAGTTGAAAAGGGAATTAAATATCTCGACTACCTCATCAATATTTCTTATCATTTCGAAATCCTCTAAAGAGAACACTGAGCAAACATTTATTACATACCACCATCTCATCATGAAGACGATGTATTAGCAGACAGGGATAATAATGATAATTAGCTGCGAACCGCCTACCAAAGGCTTTTCATGGTGTAGTATCAAAATGTTTACCGTGCATTCACGGGGAGCATTTGATAAAGGGATGAAGCGGTTCGTGTAGCGGTCACAGGATTAAACCAGTGATCCCGTCGATCGCAGGAAGAGTTAATCCCTGAAAGTCCCTTTAACAGCTCGTAACTCATTCCCGGTTTATTGAGAAACGGGAGGCCACAAAGGCGAGAGCCGCGCAACTCGCATCTATCATCGCTATTGCATACCGCATCGTATCGCGTCGCATTGCATCGCGTTGCATCGCGACGCGACGCATCGCTCGCGACACTCGAAAAATTACATTCGTTACGAGGGTTACGCTGACAGATCATACGTTCCAAAGCTCGAACATTACTTACCGGTCGCACAACCGGGGGAATCTGAAATTCAGATCGACCGATGGCGTTCGCAGATAGTCAGGATGAATTCACGGATAGGCAAACAGAGAATCGAAGAGCCCAGAGGGAAAGAATGAGTGCGGTCGACATAAAGAGAAAGAACCTCCGAATGTATCAGCGATTCGTGTACTCAGCCTCGGTTTAACAATATTCTGTTCCCTTTGAAACTACCAAGCTACGAAAAAGGGAAGGAAATTTTTTTTACGGAAAGCTGAATTCGCTCGATTGGATTTTCACGAAATATCGCACGGTCACATTGGTATTGAAACCTTGGACGACTGGTTTTTGTTTTTGTGCTTGTTGGAACGTTGGACGTCAATAGAAACCATAGAAAAATCAATTTCTCACTGCTGTTGTTCGAAAATACAGTCTGCAAATTATTTTTGATGTAGCTCTTTCGTTTTTTGAGTTATCCTGTTTCTTCTACTACTTTGAATATGTAACCCAGGCCTGGTCAACACGAGGCCCGCGGGCCGCGTGCGGCCCGCCGGGCAATTTGAAAAGACTACTTTTGCTGACAAAAGACACTACTTTTGCTGATTGTTTATTTTTAGTGTCAGATTCGTTTTTACAAACATGAAGGTAAATCCGACGAACGTTATAAACATTTTGATGGAAACATATAACAGTCATAATAACGAGGGAACACCCACGAATGGGAAGGAAATTGAACAGGCACACATTATTATAGACCTGATTGATAGGTACAGAGAAGCAGGGTACATGAATTTCGAAATGTAGCCACGCTGCTACCTGCGCCACCTTCTTTAGCTACTAATAAAACAATAAACGATACATAACCCAGTGGTATTGTTTAAAATACTATACACGTTTATACTAAATGCTTATATTTCGATAAAACAAGACAGAATTCCTTCCTACGCACGCCAGGTGCAAGACTATCTTCCATTATGCATAATTATTGTTAAATGGCAAAAAAAAAGAAAATCCTGAAACATGTATCCCCTATTTTGCATCAAAGATCACACACCCAAGTTTACATTAAAATGAACTAACAATAAATAAGAGGAACTGCAAAAAAAAGTCAAATTTTTAATATATTGTTTAAACAAAAGACTTTTGTTAAAATTTTTTTGCGCGACTACATTTCCTATTGAAAAACACACAATTTAAAACAAATTCAAATTTTTTCGACCTCTGGTTTCCGAGATATCTCAAAAAATATGGTTTTGACCCCCAACTTTGAGGGCTGTTTTCACCCCTTCAAAGTGGATGGTTGCCGATAAAAAAAACACGTGTCAAATATTTTTCAAAGAACTATAAGCTCCCATAAGTTTCATCAAAATCGGATTTTCGCATCTGAATATGTTCCCTTGTAAGATGTGCAACGTCGAACATAAATATAGATTTACAAAAATTCAGTGAAAGAAAGGATAAACAAATATGTCATTAATTAAGACTTGAGAGTTAATTATATTGAATCATAGTATAACAATAAAGTTTGATTCATTTTGTATTTGTATTACATTTTTTAAAAGCATGTTTACCTAAAGTGCGGCCCGCTGTAACGTTACGCGTCATCAAAGTGACCCGTGAAACCATTTGGGTTGACCAGGCCTGATTTAACCCTTCGTAGACGACGATGGATTGTCAGTTTGCTACTGTATGGTCGAAGTTTGTGATGTCCCAGATGTTACAATAATCTCTTGATGATTTAGACTTTTTAATATTTCTCTTAGCTATCTTCAAATTCTAGAAAACGAGAATCCATCGCATCTAGTAATCTGACCTTCTGTAATCAGTTTTAAGACATTCCTTAGTGTACTGATTTCAGGTCCGGGGGGTTAAGAAATTAATTTTTTAGAGAACATAGGAACCTACCTAAATAATGTTATGCTTTTATAATGTAGAACTACGTATTTCTAAAAATGTTAATAAAGCGGGAACTATATTTAGAATGAATGCAACTGCAATTTAGTTGTAATAGATTAGCTTTGCAATGAAAGTATCTTTAAACTTTTATGCAAAAACGCAAGTTCGTGTGAACCTTCACAGATTATGTAGACATATATTTTTATTTTCATTTTTTAATTCGTTGACTATAAAGTATATATATATATATATATATATATATATATATATATATATATATATATATCATACCTTTTAACTCTCTTACTCGACATTGTTCGATTATTATCAATTTCTAGATTTCACAGTTAGTTATGCTAATGTCTGACGTATTCGATACATATTTACAAATACTACATAAATGTCTCATGTTTCCAATGCAACTGTTATTACTCTAGACACCGGTTCAGTGCACACTACGTAAACGAGGACTTCCAAACGTTGCAATTTTTCTCTAACAAGTTTTGCGTAACGGGCGGAACATGCAATACCAAATACAAGCACAGTAATAATCATACATAGCGGTCCTGTAATCAGGCTACGAATTTCGCGCATTCATAGCGGACGTAAATATGCGAAATGCAATGAAATGGAAACTAATGAAGTTCCATGAAAATTTCACTTTGTTTTCAACAAGCACTGAGGCTGAAATCGATATTTCCTCGATTCTGTGTTATACGGGTCAAGAATATTTGCATTGTTATTAGACTGTGGATTTGCACACTTGCTAATACAAGCCTTCGTACGGGAAATATATATGTATATCTAGCCAATTCACACTTTTCTAAATTCGAGAAATTAAAATTCACCAGTTATATAACTTCTTAGGACTTTACTGATAGTTGTTACGAATATGTGAAACGAATACTGCACTACGGTTTGCATCGAGGCGACTCTTGGGCCTGGAAGGATTTATGGCAGGATCTTGGCCTGAGTGAGGCCTTAAAGAGGGGTGCTTGAGACTAAACAGAACCGTCGATGGACGATTTCAGGCGACCGCGCTGGGTCTTCCGGCTATCGGCCGTCACGGGGATGTTTATGTGAAACAGATGAGTGAAAGTTTGGAATGACTTTATGAGAGAGAGAGAGAGAGAGAGAGAGAGAGAGAGAGAGAGAGAGAGAAAGAGAGAGAGAGAGATAGCGATGAGTGCGTTGCACAAGGATTGGGACTCTGCCCTGAAGGAGCTGGCCACGGAGTGGGGAAGGCTCGGGGGTGCTTTCTGGTAAGAGGACTGTGTTAAACCGCTCAGCACTTACCCCAGAACCGTGAAAGAGTAGAGGCGCGATTCATAATATCTAACATATGTATTGAATTGAATACAGTACTTCATCGTTAATTGTCGTGAAATTCTGAACATTAATCGTCGCAAAACAATCCCTCCTTCCGCGGAGTATACCTCGTGAAGCTACGTGACGCTCGAGGGGCCTCGGTCGCCGAGAAGTGTAACATAATACGAATCGAGTATATCGGTGTGAGACCACTACTAATCCAATGACAAAACTTCTTTATTTTTTATTATTTTTTTATGGAACTTTCACCAATATATTCGTGGCATTTTCCTAATGAAAATGATACCAAATAAGATATAATTGCGATGATATTTACTTTTGTAATGGACGATGAAAGTTTTAGGCACAAGGAAGTATAGCGTATTGGAAAGAAAGAGACGCGGAGAGTCGCGGTCGCGGCGTAGTTCAAAGGCCCGCGTATCTTCAAAGTGTAATGCCAATAAAAAAAACTTTTTTATTATTACTTATTTTGTAATGAGACTTTCTCCAATATATTTGTGGCATTTTTCTGATTAAAATAATACCAAACACGATATAATTGGGATCATTTTTACAATAATTTTCCGAAACTTTCATCGCCCATTACTCAAGTAAATACCATTGGAATTATATTTTATTTTGTATCATTATCATTAAAATCATTTCCAAGTTTTGTCACTGGGTTAATTGTTGTTTTCACACCGACATACTCGACCCGTATTATGTTACACTTCTCGGCGACCGAGGCCTCTCGAGCTTCGCCATCTTTTTCTACGTTCGGCACAAGTCAAAGAATAGTATTATCTGAACATTAATCGTCGCCGGCGGGACCCGTGGTGGCGACGATTATCGATGAAATACTGTATATATAAACTACTTAAAATAGCTAAGTTCTGTAAACGAACGCGACAAAAAGAACTCACATTTCTTATATAATCTTTACAAATTCTGTATTACGTATTTAAACTATCTTGGTCACTTTAGCGGCTATTGCGAATTAGAAAAAGATGCAAAAATGTTGTAAGGACAGCTTAGGACGGTATTGTAAGAATCAGGCAGTAGCGGGAAAGATGTTCGCACTCTACATCTGTTGGTGAGCATAAGAGATAACCGCCACAAACCTTTCTGCAGTTGTTGTTTTCGTTACACTTTCTGACTTTCTTACTTTCTTATGCGTTTGTTATATTCGAAACAATAATTACGTTGTCAAATTGGAACGTAATACATGTTTGGGCCAATAAAATTATAAAGTTCGACACAGAATAATAGTACAGCACTATATCTTTACAATATACAGGGTGAGTCACCCACCGTTTTCACCTCAAATATATAAACATACTGTTAGTAAATGAATCGCAGCATAATCGGCTAGAGGATGTTTGAAAACAGTCAATAGCATTGAAGGACCTTAGCATGTTTACTACAAGGGTCAGTGATAATAAACGTATTCTGCTTTCATATTTTAAATCTTATACGTTATTTCTGTCCGTGACCTTGAATGACCTTCAGTAATTATAGTCACTGAATTCGTAATGAATAGGACTATCATTGTAGTTGTTTAAAAAAGGGTAGTTCCATTTAAAAAAATGAAGGCGACCTTGATATCTCTAAAAAAATGACATAGAAACAAAATTTTTTTTGGTATCGTGTGAGCCCCATTTTACCATTCAACTTTGTCCTGAAGACATTTAATGTATCTTTGAAAACAACAAAGATATTTAAGTTGAAAACGTTAGGTGACTCACCCTGTATACCGTGTACCAGCAATATAATAAAATAAATCTGGGATTTCCACCTCCATAAGAGTACCATAGGATTAACAATCGCTTCCGATACACAAAAATCATGAATTTTCATAAAATCTAAGTTGAACCGTAGGAGATTCGTCAACAAACATCGAGCGCAAGACTTCGATCGATTATGCAATCAGTAAACACAGAAAAGATTTATTATTCTACAGATGAGTGGATGAAATTGAATAGCAACGTTCGGCGAGCAGATTGATCAAAATTGACTAATAAAAACTTCGCAGGTCCGACAGTAGGAAATTCGGTGTTTGCTTTCGTCTCAAACGGGAGAAATTCCGCGGAAGTTGAAACAAAACGGTGCAAATCGTCCGGCAACGCGGTGCTCCGCCACTTAAAAACCGATCCCGAAAACGAACGGGTGAGCCTGGCTGGAAGAATAAAATCCGGCCACACGAATTGGACTCCGCACGGATGCGTTTCAATTGCGTTCTAAATCAAGCGGCCCGCGGAGAAATCTGTAAAGTCTTGTTCGCCGCCGGTCGATTTGCCTCGATGTCGGATAAATTTCTCGGTAGAAATTCATTCCTCCTCGTAAAGCCCGGTCGGACGAGACGATCTGGTCGAGAAGCAAGCCGTAATCGCAAACGGGGCAGAAACATTCGTGAAATACACTCGATGTCGGCATGGTGTAGAGCCGGTAGCCGCCTAACCAAACCAGCCATGATCGTTTTCCGTGATCTTATAGCGTGAGGCGTGTGGACTCGCGGAAAACGGTGATCAAGAATCAAGGAAGAGAAAAAACGGAAAAAGACTAGCTCAAAGGACGATTGAAAATGCTGGAAAAATAGTGGCTACGTTTCTTTACGCGTCTCTTCCACGATTGTCCATGTTCGGTGAAAGAGAAACGCAGTGGCGGACAAAAGAAGGTTTAATAGCACGTTTTACGAATTGGAAATTTGTTTTAAAGCAGAAATGATATTTTTAGAAATATCTATAGTGACTCACAGTAATATATGAACACTATTAGAAAGACGATACAATTTTTTATGTTTGGCATCTATCGATGAAAAATTCATTTGTTCTGCTTCAAAATCAATGTAAAATGGTTAGGTTGCTATTACATATATTAGTATGTATGATAGAAAGTTAAAAATAATCAAATTTGCAAACCGGAACGCATGACTAGACTGCAGATCTTTATGCATTTATGGCTACCGAAAATTTTCAAAAAATGCTCAAATATAAAATTCGACAAAATTTAGTACGAATATAATTTATTTCAGATCTACAAAGGCTACTACCACTGAAAACAACATTTTATTTCATTCCACTTTCTTGAAATTTGTGTACAAAAATTACAAATTGCATTAAGATCCGCAGTCTACTCATGACGTTTCTGAGAAATCATTTTAAGGCAAGGGGTTAAGTTTTTTAATATTTAGCTAGAAAAGTATACCATATGTATTTTATTGTTTTCCAAAATAATTCTTTGATAATACAGCCACTTAAAGAAATATGTTCCTTTAAAATAGTTCTTTTTGCCGCAAAAATTGTATGCCACCATTGAAACATAATTGGAGTCGTTATCTTACTAAAAAATATTGTATACCACAATCAATTTTATTATTCTTATTCATCTGTGCATTTAAGGTTGCAGAAGCTAATTAGAATCAATATATTCACAGAAATGAAATATTATTGAAATACAAATTTGAAACTTACTTTTGCCCGCTGCTCATTTTGGTCAAAATCGATTGTTAAAGCAATACGTGAAATCCGATGATGACAGCATGGCAAGGATGCACCGATTAGATTAATTTGACCAAAGTGTGAAAAACCATCTAGTGTTAAAGTTACTACTATTTACTGATACTCATATATACAGAAATTCTTTTGTCCGCCACTGTATAGTCTTAATGGAGAATTTTGTTTTTCTTTTGAACAAATAGTATCGGATTTTAGCATTTTTTATAAGAACGAAACAAATGAAATTAATATGAAACTTTTAACATGGTTTTATCATATTTTTATCAAGTTATTAAAAAATGTTCAATTCTGTTTACTTACCTAATACTGTTTGTATTAGGGGTCGAAGTAAATAGTTATCTTTCGTTCATAAAAATATTCTGTTTGAACTTTTACATTTCGTCAAAGAAGGTATCTGTTCTTCTGAAACTCTTATGGGTAGAAATGTTACCTTTAAGAAACTCTTCAAAAAGTGATCTTATGAAACAAACATTTTACAATCTGTGTGTTTAAAAAAAGTTCTATAGAAACATATTACGTTAGAACATTTATTAAAAGTGTTTCCATGAGAGAAATATTGGTTTGAATCGTGAACTATCTGCGTAAATACTACAAATAAATCAAATATTCAGCTAAATGTTAATCTAGCTGTAACAGTCATTTAATACTGTTATAGTATAACGACGGCTTTTCTAATATAGATGAAGCAAAATATCCGTCTCCGTAAAAAGAAAAATCTATATATTTATATACTTCGGGAGTTCGATTCCAACTAAAACTACCACTTTCCGGAAGTTTGCTTTTTCCATACCCATCGGAACATATAACATAAGGACGTATTTCAAAAAAGTTCTGCAGGCCATGTATTGAACAGAACCTATCAAAAACTTCCATAACTTTTTCGATTCGTGTCTAAAAACACAGTTTATATCGACCATAAACTAGGACGTTTCGCGAAAATGCTACATTGACGGTTGACATAATATTTGTCCATAAGTTTATCTGTCATAAAAAATTCCAATTCGGTTTCATTTTATGCACATATAGTTATCTTTTAACATACACTCAATAAAAAATTGTTTTAGGAAAACGGTAAATGTATGTAAATAAAGTAAGGAGGTAACGAAAAACATAACCTATTTCTAAGAAATTATTTCATAACATACAATTAAAATTTTAAGTTGATCAATACTGTTGTCTGCCTTGACAACCATGGAGCTGCGTCATTAACTATGCGAAATTAGATACTTTCCGGAGAATTGTTTAGGACTTCATTCAAATTTGGATATATTGTAGCCTTTAGTGATATATGAGCTTATTTTAAAGTAGATTTCGAAATTTTAAAAATTGTCGATTTTACAGACGAGCAAAATAAAATGTCAATCTTTTTACATTAAATAATAACAGCTCAACTAACAAACCGATGAAAATGAGTTTGTATGTGCTTATAGAAAAAATATAATAGTATCAAACAAAAATTATTTCAATCGAAAAACATTTATTTTCACCATTTATTTTCCAATTGTTTTAGACAAATGAAATGTTTTTATAGCAAGGTAAATTAAAAATCTGAAAAATAAGGACATAGGCCCAAGTATATCCATTGCAGATCCGTTTTTAGAAATGCGGACGTTTTAAAATTGGTTTAATAAAAATGATTTGAAGTGAACGCATATGCCGTTCTTCTACCATGTATGCGATCGCCATAGGATTCAATGGCGTTATGAAATATTGGGGAAACTCACTCTTTGTCAATAACATTAATTGTGGGAAACATTTACTATCACAGATTCTTGCGTCTTCCGATGCGTGTCGTTTTTTTCTCCATCAACCGATTTCGATGAAATTTTCAGCATGTGTATAACTAATATAAGTCTACAAGACGCCTGTTTTACATTTTCATTACGAGCTCAAATAAAAAAGTATTAAAAAGTGCCATTTTTATTATTTTTGTAATTCTTATCAATTACAATTTTCTCAAAATCTTTTTCGAACAAATTATTCTGATTTAAAGGGCGTTCGAATACTTTCGTGGGCCACTGTACCTGTAAGCTCGCAATTTGTAATCGAATCTCGCTGAGAAAGTTTTTGGAGCAGGACACCGTGCAATGCATCTGATTATTTATTGAAGGTAGTAGTCGATTCAATATTTTCCAGTACGACAATTCTTTGTGCAGTTTGTGTTTGTCTTCTAGTTTAAACCTGTTGTGTATATTAATTGATATTACGTGAGCGAACGAAACTTACACTATTGTATGTTCGCACACTTCTATGGTAAGTTGACGTTTCTCGTGCTTAAATGAAACAGTTCTTTGTCAGTGCAGGGAATATATGGTCTTCTATGGTATCATTGATACACCATTGTACGACAAAGCCATTGCAGTAGCACCAGAAATCGTACAATTTCAATAGAATATGTCCTGCTCAATGAAATGTTATTTTCAAACAGTATCGAGTCTCAATTTTCCGTTTAACCTTATAATGTTATTATATTGCGCTATTACATATATACTGTTACGTATATTGTCATTATTAATTGCTTATAGTAACAACCAATTGAATTAAGCCTTTTCACTATAACGAGTAAGACTCGTGATGAAGATTTCGAACAGAATCTACAAAATATGTTACTATTAATTACCTTGAAACCAAAATAAAATTATATTTTGTTGTTGTCGATATACAGCCATTGAAAAATACATAAGAATTCAATAAATGTAAACTTCCTTCTTCATCTAAGAAATGATCAACTTTATAAAAATTCTAATCATTCCAAACCTTAAACCAACTCGTACTACAAGGAGTTAAGAGGATACCACAGCCGTTAAATAATATTGACAAATGAATATCACGTATGAATATTGTTACGTGGGCGGCCTCCTAATATTATATCGAACGAAGAGGGATGTTTAAATGTGTGGTTATAATTTTCGATAGAACACAATCATAATGTAATATATTTTTAATAATTTAATACCCTTTTAAATTAGAATTAACGTAATATCTATTTATATGGAATTGATTAAAGCTATAAATAGCTCAGAATTTATTGATAGAAATTTATATTTATGCAAAATGAGTTTCACAAATTAATGTCAAACTATCATGTACTCCATCAAGAATTTTATTGAGGTCATAAGAAAATTTTATGAGAAAATATAAAAGAAATATGAACTTCTGACAGTACTCTGTATGATCTTCGATTTCTCCGATTATTAAATAAAATTAATACAGTAATACAATGAGTATCCTGTCCTATAAGATGAAAGACAAAGTAACGAAAATCAGTAAATAATAATGAATTTTTTTTTATTAAGCAACAACAAATATGATGACGGAAATGGTACAATTGAAAGTAGAACTTAAAACAGATAAACTGTTATGAGAAGTAAACCTGTGTTGACACAATCCGAAGCTGTGTTAGTACATATGTACAGACTTAATATTTCATTTTGATGATCTAACGGAGTCGATTCGTTTAAAGCGTTGGTATTTAATAAAATCAGCCCGTTTTCCGCTTCGTCAAATCGAAATTATTCCCTTTCGCACACTCGATTGACGTGATGAAACTCAACGACGCTGAAAGCACCCGATGACTCCACGAAACCGGATTCCATTCCATGGCTTTCTTTCGTCGTCAATTTCTCGCCAAGCACAGAAGTTTCACGTGACAATGATACTACCGGCGTGGAACGCGCGAAAGCTTTCAGCCGGTGAAGGAAACCGAAAAAACCTAGGAAAGCAAACCTCGCGCATCCTTCCTTTACAACTGGGGACATAAAGCGAGACGTGGGATGAAATATATTCGGTGTCCAGAAACATAAAAGCCGGGAGGAAACCTCTGCTATAACGTCAAAGTAAGAAGGTACGTATTCGAAGACGTTAGGAGAACCAGAATTGATTATAACCAGACCGCGGAGTTTTATGCAAAACAAACATTTTCTGCATCCATTGCAACAAATAGAAGCCACATAGAATTGTTTCCCTTAATTTAATAGTTTTAGGAGGTCTGGGTTAGGATGAAAGTATCATATACAGGGTGGCCCACACAACTCTTAATAGCTCAATATCTCGAAAACTATATCATCGATTTTTAAGTTCTGTGACGTTGCAGATTTTGCGACGTCACTTTCCCATTATCGGGTGCGGCCGAAACGGCATTTCGAATGGACCGGACCGCCATCTAGCGTACCGAATCGACAGTCGCGAATTTCGAGAGCGCTCCCCGAGGAAATTCCGCGTTAATTACCGATCGGCGGCTAATTCAAACCGCGCGAGCCGAGTACGGCAAGTTTCAGGACGTGCCCCGTGCACCACCAGCCCTCTCAGGAAGCCTAAGGCGGCTCCCTTCGTGGGATCTCTTTTCGTGAACTACCGAAAACGTCCAGTGCACTGGTGAAGAAAGGGATCGCCAACACACACGGGCCGAACAACCCGGAGACGGCTCAAGCCTAGAACCCCACCAACATCGGACTTTCCTCCTCAGGAACTCCACCTAAAAGGCCTTGAAGTCGTCTCATCCCGCAGGAAGGGGTTCCATACGCGTGGGTGGTGTGGAAGCATCCTGGGTCGTCTTAGACACCCCGGTCGCCACACGGCGATCGTTATGGCAAATCCGGATGTTGCCTAAGGCCAAGGGCCATCCGTCGGAGACCCACAAAACTAATGATTTTGCGTGCGAGACCGACCAATTAGGTATTCCTAATAATGAGTAGGGTGGGGATCGCCGGGTAGATCCTCGTTGCCGAAATCGCGAAGGATCACTGTCGTGCCGACTCCCTAAATGACGCGACATACTCCTAAAACCAGTTATCGTTAGTGTCCGAACGGAATACGCCACCTACGAAACGGTAAGTCGATTCAGTGATCCTTCCCTATTTAATTTCGTGAATGTGTTTCTTTTGAGAATTTCGCGTAAGGACGATCCGATTCTCGTATCGTCCTCGAGTCGCGCGAGTCGAGGCGCATCTCGCCTCGTGTTCGCGGCTCACGCCATTTGCCGGCGTTGTGAGCCTGAAATTTAGTCACGTAACGGAAGTTTTCCTCGGAGGAGTCGCGTCGGAAAAGTGAGTGTAATTTTCGTGGCGTTAGAATAAACCGTCTACGGATCTCGGTCGCGTAAAATCGCGACGACGGGTATAGCGTGCTCGCGGGAGCGAGCGAGAACCAAGATCGCAAGCCGTCGCACGCTCTCTCTCCGTTTCGTTCCGGGAATCGACACGGCAGTCGAATTGTAATTGCGCCGTCCAGCTGCGTTCGCGAGCGATAGTATCGATTTCCTCGATCGCAATACCGAACTACCGTATTCTCGCGATATTTAAGGAATTGACAAACCCGCGCTGCGAGCGTCCACTCTTTCGCTGAACTTGTATGAAGAGCGCGGGCTCTCGGGTCGCGGCCACGTGGCCGCCAAAATTGTAACGCTTGACACCGATTAAATTAATCTCGAGACAAACCGAAGTGTCATTTCTTGACCTGCGAGATCCGCTCTGCCGTAAGGGCCGTCCCCGTCCTTCCAGCGTCCGAACCTCTGACCCTTCGCGAATCGCGTAGCGTAACGTGATACTCGGTAACGAAAATTCTCGATTCGCTTCTCTACGAGTAGAAAACCGTCTCGCTTCACGTGGTATCTTCGCGATACCTGGCGCCCGAACATCGATCTTTCGTATCGCTATCGAGTTTTCGAATCGCGTTTTGTGCCGGGAGGACTTCGTCCGTACGGCCGGCCGAGGCCCGGTCTCAGCGCCTATAAAATCCCGGAGTTGCATCTCGTTTCGTCCGCGGAACGCGCGCCGGAAAAGAAGCAACGTCACAAATTGGCGCCCGAACAGGGACCTCTCTCAAAGGTTACTTTATTACCGGGGAGAGGCGCGGGAAGTACGAGGGACTCTCGCAGAAAAGTCGCGATAAGATTCCGCGGAAGCACCGGCGCGAGTCGTGCGACGCTGTAAAGGTCCCGAAAATTACACTCTACTCACCGCCCCACGGAGACCACGCTCAATTTTTTTGTGTGTTTTTTTTAATAGCGTTTTCTCCGAGCGATCTTCTCGAGGAGAAAAAAAAAAAATGTATCGCCTGCGACTACGTAGTTAATTTTGTTTCTTTTTTTTGTTGTATTTACGGGTTAGTTATCGTATTTATCTATTGATTATCTATTGCTTATTTATTGGATTATTTATTGCTTATTTATTGGTTTTATTATTGAGTATTTATTCAGTATTTATTGGCGTTATTATTGATTATTTATTGACTATCTATTGCGTATTGATGGGATTGATTATGGTATCACTTATTGTATGCCGCATTTGGATATTGTATTGGGTTTGTACGCCCTGAGGGGACACTCGGTAGAGACTACGTGCCGTTTGTAGTTTGTTTTTTTTGTTTTTTTTACTCGCAGAAAGCCGACGACAAAAATTCGGTACGACACTCCGTTTAAAATCTTCGCGAAGACCCTACACGTTGGAGCACGAGAGGATTCGAAAATTCCGTTACGCCGGCCTCAAAATATCGCTCTCGACCGTGACTGGAAAATTTTTTTTTGTTTTGAAATTATCGTCGAACGTTCGAGACACGTCGCACGTTGCGGCCTACGTAACCGCGTTTCGGTTGCGAGGTAACGGGGAACGTCGCGACCGGGCGGGGAACGTAAACAATTTCGCCGGCACCGTTACCGTGTAGTTGGGCGAATTTGAATTCGTAGGTCGGTCGAGAAAATAACAGCCAAACCGTCACGAACGATCTATAGGGTGGGCGCGAAATGTCGTCCGAGTCGATCGCGAGCGCGAGCGTCCATACTGGCCGCGAAAAAGGTGCCAAGGGACCCGAGGTGCTTATCGTCGGGGCGGACCAACAAGCCGACCCTCGCGAAAGCCCGCAACAGTTCCCGCACTCCCCGTATTCGGACGAGCCCCGTCACGTTTCGACTCTGATCGTCCACCCACACATGACGATGGAAAATCCCGATCCGTTAGATTGGCACCCGCCGATCTCGCGTTTCGGAGGGCACCCCGAATCGCCGATTCCGCGATTCGTGGAAAAATTCCATTCCAATAAGGACGGCGATTCCGCCGACCTCGCATTTCCGAGAAAATCCCGAGTCGCCTGTTGTACGGTCCGTAGAAAATCCCGCGCCGGAAATCCCGCATCCCACGATGCCGCTACATCGTTCCGCGGGGGTCGACCGCTATCCGCCCGCGCCGGAGGAGAGACGTTATTCAGTTGCCGCGTATGACATTTTACGCAAGTGGCATTTAAAATTTTCGGGGAGGCCGGACGAGGACGCGGAGGCGTTCCTCGACCGGTTGGCCGAAATGCGTCAGTGTTCGAATGTAGCGGACTCCGATCTTTTGCGTTGTTTGCCGATCTGTCTATCCGGTGTGGCGGCGCGGTGGTATACAACGTGCGAGGGGATTTCCACGTGGGAGAAATTCGTTGCCGCCTGGCAAGAAAACTTCCAGGATCCCGATTATCAGGAATTTCTAGAGCGCGATATTCGTCTACGGAGACAGGGTCCCGACGAGCCGGTACGCGATTACCTCGCGAACATGAAAGCGTTAATGAAAAAGCTGCGACCGCCGTGGCCAGAGGAAAAGCGCGCGAAACGAATTTATTGGGGCTCGCGAGACGAAATACGGTTCGCGGTTTCGTTTAACGAACGTTCGACTCTCGCAAAACTGGAAGCAGACCTCCGCGAGGCGGAGAGAAATTCCATGTTCACGAGAAGCGAAGTATACCGGTCAACGGCTCTCGTCAACCGCGAGTTCGATTATGACCCGCACCTTTATCGTCAGCGGCCAAAAACGTTCGGACGCGAGGGAAAATTTCGAGCCGTGCAATACGATTCCGTAAATGCCGTCCAGATCACCAGCAATCGCGGGATCGATGACGAGCTAGATCGCGTCGGCCCCTCTCGACCCCGGGAACCCCGTACCGCGCTACCGTCTACCGTGCAGCCGCGTCGTCCCGCTCCGCAGCCCGCGCGTCTAAGTCGCGATGATCCAAGCCAGCAGCAAGCGAGTCGGCCGCGCGCGGGATCCAGCTCGAACAGCTGCTCCCCGCCGATCGATATTTCGCCCCGCCGTGTCGCTCTTCCCTCGGCTAGACAACCGAGAGCAGACGACACGTGTTGGAACTGCCGAAAGCCAGGGCACAGATCGCGCGAATGCCGTGAGGCACCGCGCATGCATTGTTTTCGCTGCGGCGCACTTGACGTCACAGTGCAGCGCTGCCGCCGATGCAATCCGGGTCCGGGAAACGCGAAATCGAACCGAGCGTGGGGCCCAGACCGGTTCGATATGAAATAATTTCGGCCCGAATTTCAGCACAAACAGCGGAAAAATTTTTCGCGCCGCGACCGTCTCTTCTCGTTCTCGCCGCGAAAATTGGTAAACATGCCGTACAGGTATTAATCGATTCCGGTTCTACCGTCTCGTTCATAAGTCGTGCTGTCATCGAACGACTGGGAAAGGACGTAGAAATTTTGCGTACAGAGCGACCGTGCTATTTTCTCTTGGCCACAGGCGTTGTCGATCGCGCTACCGAAGAAGCGCGTTTTAAGTTACGGATTAAGGACTGCACCTGCGAAGTGTCTGCCAGAATCCTCGATAATCTCGTGAATCCGGTTTTGTTAGGAATTGACTTCATCGCAAAATTCGGTATCGTTGTCGAGTATCACCGTGCCGTCTGGCACTTTGCATCGCGGCCGCGGGTAGAATTTCCTTTCGGTTCAGTTTCTCGAGATCTCCTCTGTTGCGGTTTACAATTATTATCGGAGGACGAAAAGGAGCGATTACGCAAATTTCTCGCACCGGCACTGAAAGACTTTGAAAATTTAAAAGGGGTGACCGATCTTACCAAACATACTATCGATGTAGGAGACAGTCGACCTATAAAACAACGGTTTTATTCGGTGTCGCCGATCGTAAGAGACGCGATTTTTAAGGAAGTAGATAAATTACTCGCGGAGGACATTATCGAACCATCCGAGAGCGAGTGGTCCAATCCTATCGTAATGGTGAAGAAACCGAACGGCTCGTACCGATTTTGTTTAGATTTTCGCAAAGTCAACGAAGTGTCGAAGAAAGATGCGTATCCGCTGCCCATTATGACGAGCATTCTAGATAAATTACGTGCCGCGAAATACATTTCCACCCTCGATCTCAGCCAGGCGTATTTCCAGATACCGCTCGATGAAGCGAGTAAAGAAATCACGGCCTTTACCGTTCCGGGTAAAGGATTATTTCAATTCAAGCGTATGCCGTATGGGCTCACGGGAGCCCCGGCTACATTCCAGCGTTTGCTTGACCGCTTAATCGGGCCGGAAATGGAACCCTACGCTTTCGCGTACTTAGATGACATAATTATCGCGACCGCGACCTTTGATGAACATCTCGAATGGCTGGAGCGAGTTCTCGGAAAAATTAAATCGGCCGGTCTGATAGTTAACCCCGACAAATGCGAGTTCTGTCGAGAAGAGGTACGATATTTAGGATTTGTTGTCGGTAGGGAAGGGTTGAAAGTAGACCAGGATAAAGTCGCGCCCGTTTTGTCATTTCCAGTTCCGAAGACGATAAAACAATTACGGCGATTTCTAGGAATGGCTTCGTGGTATCGAAGGTTTATTCCGGATTTCGCCACCGTCGCGGAACCCTTAAACACCTTACTGCGAAAAGGACAAGCGTGGGAGTGGAAAGACGGCCAACAAGCCGCATTTGAAAAAGTTCGTTCGTCAATCGCGACCGCTCCAACCCTTTTGTGCCCGCATTTCGACGTACCCTTCGTCCTTCAGACAGACGCGAGTACCGTAGGACTCGGAGCCGTGTTGGTACAAGAGATCGAAGGTGTCGAAAGAGTTATCGCTTTCGCTAGTCGTTCCTTAACTACCGCCGAACGAAAATATTCCGCAACCGAACTAGAATGTCTCGCTATCGTCTGGGCCGTACAGAAATTTCGTCCGTATTTGGAGGGCTACCATTTTTCCGTAATTACCGACCATAATAGCTTGCGTTGGCTACGGACTTTAAAGAACCCGTCCGGAAGGCTCGCGCGCTGGGCGTTACAGTTGTTGGAATATGATTTCGACATCTCGTATCGACAAGGCGCGTTAAATCGCGTACCGGACGCATTATCGCGTATGTTCGAGGACGAGGAACCGGAACGAACCGAGGGGGAAACCGCGGCTGCCGTGCGCCTCGACTGGTACGAGGAAAAATTTCGTGTCGTGGAAGAGAGCCCGGAGAAATATCCCGACTGGTCGGTTAGAGGGGGGCAACTGTACCATCGCCGTACCGATCCGCTGATTGCGGAGGTTCTCGGTCGCGATTTCGACGAGTGGAAACTCGTCGTGCCCGCCGACAAACGCGCGGAAATATTGCGAGAAGCACACGACGAGGAGCAAGCGGGCCATCTCGGCGTCGAGAAAACTTATCACCGCGTTGCCACCAGGTATTTCTGGCCTGGCATGTTCCGTACCGCGGTCGAATACGTGCGACGCTGCCCTACGTGCCAGTTAACGAAGGTCGAGCAAGCACCCCCTTCAGGGCTCATGGGGAGGCGTCGTATCGAGGCCCCGTGGATGGTCGTCGCCGCGGACATTATGGGTCCGTTTCCTCCCAGTCGTGCTGGCTTCTCGTACTTGTTAGTAGTCCAAGATCTATTCACGAAATGGGTGGAGTGCTGTCCTCTTCGACGAGCCACGGGTATTAAAATCTCCGAGGCCTTAGAAACTCTCGTCTTTTCGCGCTGGGGAACCCCAGAAGTACTATTAACAGACAACGGAACCGAATTCGTGAATAAAGCGATTCACGAGCTCGCGAAAACATACGGTATCGCGATAACAACCACGCCGCCTTACCACCCGCAGGCGAATCCCGTTGAACGGGTTAATAGGATACTGAAAACGATGATTGTCGCGTACATCGGAAAAGACCATCGCGAATGGGACGCGAATTTACCGAAATTTCGCTTCGCGTACAATACTGCTTACCATTCGGTGCTCCAAGCGTCCCCGGCCTTTCTGAATTTCGGAAGAGAGCCAAAGCCGAGTTCGTGTCACCGGGACGAGACAGAGGTTCCGTTAGACCTCGAGGTGGCGCCAACAGAGGGGTGGAAGGGGCGCATGGCGAACTTGTCCACCCTACGCCACTGGGGCGCGGAAAACCTCGAGAAGGCGTACGAAACACAGGCGGGTTATTACAACCTACGTAGGCGCGACGTACGCTTCGAGGTTGGGGACGCCGTATTGAAGAAGAATAGGGTTCTGTCGTCGGCCGCGAATAACGTCGCCGCGAAACTATGTCCCAAATACAACGGACCATTTATCGTGGCCAAACGGCTATCCGCGGTGGTTTATCGGCTCCGGACACCGGGGGGAAAAGAAGTCGGAAAAGCGCACGTGTCAGACCTTAAGGCGTACAAACCTTAGGGACCACCGATACCACGCCTTATCAAATAGTATCGCCCCTGATAGATGCCACTACGACCGAGCCGTGATATAACGGCAACCTACGAGCAGCTGCAGCGGGATCTAAAGAGGATCCAGCGGCACCTGAGGGCCCTGGAGGAGCTCCTCCCACGTCCCGCCGACCCTCCCGAGGCCGACCTGCTGGGACCCCTGGACGAGGGGGAGGGGGCACTCCCCGAGCCCCTGGAGCCCTACGAGAAGGGACCCCAGAGGGACCCTCCCCACGATAAGCTCGGCCCCCCACGCAAGGACCTCCCGCGGGACCTAAGCACCGTCGCCGACCCCGACGCGTGCTGGAACTGCGGCGACTATGGGCACCGCAGCCGACGGTGCCCAGAGCCACCGCGGACCCACTGCTACCGGTGCGGCCGCCGTAACTGCACCGTCCGGTCATGCCTGACGTGCGGACCCCGCTGGCGGCGAGAAGGGCCCAACCACCCGGGACCGGCAAAGGGTGCGAACACCTAAGGGTACACCCTACCAAACAAAAAAAAAAGAAATAAAGACAATTTCATATACAACATACACCAGCGTAGGTTCTTCGGAAGCACAACCCTCCGAACCCATCCCACTTCCCCACGGCTCCGTATACCCAGCATGCTACGTAGGATAAGTATTCTGGAGCATTGTGCAAGTTGGGCGTGTGTTTGTCCGTTGGTGCGGGGTACCTCGTGTACAGGAAGACTTCCGAAGGGAGAAGCTCAGTTTTTTTCTTTTGTTTCTTTTCGAGCTAAGGATCACTGTAGTCGGCTACCGAGCGGTGGTCCGGTCCACTTTTAAGGGGGGGGGAGTTGTGACGTTGCAGATTTTGCGACGTCACTTTCCCATTATCGGGTGCGGCCGAAACGGCATTTCGAATGGACCGGACCGCCATCTAGCGTACCGAATCGACAGTCGCGAATTTCGAGAGCGCTCCCCGAGGAAATTCCGCGTTAATTACCGATCGGCGGCTAATTCAAACCGCGCGAGCCGAGTACGGCAAGTTTCAGGACGTGCCCCGTGCACCACCAGCCCTCTCAGGAAGCCTAAGGCGGCTCCCTTCGTGGGATCTCTTTTCGTGAACTACCGAAAACGTCCAGTGCACTGGTGAAGAAAGGGATCGCCAACACACACGGGCCGAACAACCCGGAGACGGCTCAAGCCTAGAACCCCACCAACATCGGACTTTCCTCCTCAGGAACTCCACCTAAAAGGCCTTGAAGTCGTCTCATCCCGCAGGAAGGGGTTCCATACGCGTGGGTGGTGTGGAAGCATCCTGGGTCGTCTTAGACACCCCGGTCGCCACACGGCGATCGTTATGGCAAATCCGGATGTTGCCTAAGGCCAAGGGCCATCCGTCGGAGACCCACAAAACTAATGATTTTGCGTGCGAGACCGACCAATTAGGTATTCCTAATAATGAGTAGGGTGGGGATCGCCGGGTAGATCCTCGTTGCCGAAATCGCGAAGGATCACTGTCGTGCCGACTCCCTAAATGACGCGACATACTCCTAAAACCAGTTATCGTTAGTGTCCGAACGGAATACGCCACCTACGAAACGGTAAGTCGATTCAGTGATCCTTCCCTATTTAATTTCGTGAATGTGTTTCTTTTGAGAATTTCGCGTAAGGACGATCCGATTCTCGTATCGTCCTCGAGTCGCGCGAGTCGAGGCGCATCTCGCCTCGTGTTCGCGGCTCACGCCATTTGCCGGCGTTGTGAGCCTGAAATTTAGTCACGTAACGGAAGTTTTCCTCGGAGGAGTCGCGTCGGAAAAGTGAGTGTAATTTTCGTGGCGTTAGAATAAACCGTCTACGGATCTCGGTCGCGTAAAATCGCGACGACGGGTATAGCGTGCTCGCGGGAGCGAGCGAGAACCAAGATCGCAAGCCGTCGCACGCTCTCTCTCCGTTTCGTTCCGGGAATCGACACGGCAGTCGAATTGTAATTGCGCCGTCCAGCTGCGTTCGCGAGCGATAGTATCGATTTCCTCGATCGCAATACCGAACTACCGTATTCTCGCGATATTTAAGGAATTGACAAACCCGCGCTGCGAGCGTCCACTCTTTCGCTGAACTTGTATGAAGAGCGCGGGCTCTCGGGTCGCGGCCACGTGGCCGCCAAAATTGTAACGCTTGACACCGATTAAATTAATCTCGAGACAAACCGAAGTGTCATTTCTTGACCTGCGAGATCCGCTCTGCCGTAAGGGCCGTCCCCGTCCTTCCAGCGTCCGAACCTCTGACCCTTCGCGAATCGCGTAGCGTAACGTGATACTCGGTAACGAAAATTCTCGATTCGCTTCTCTACGAGTAGAAAACCGTCTCGCTTCACGTGGTATCTTCGCGATACCTGGCGCCCGAACATCGATCTTTCGTATCGCTATCGAGTTTTCGAATCGCGTTTTGTGCCGGGAGGACTTCGTCCGTACGGCCGGCCGAGGCCCGGTCTCAGCGCCTATAAAATCCCGGAGTTGCATCTCGTTTCGTCCGCGGAACGCGCGCCGGAAAAGAAGCAACGTCACAGTTCATAGTCTTAAATTGCATGGATCTGAAGGGCCTTTCTAACTACATAAACGTGAAGTACTGTTAAGTGTTATGTGGGCCATCCTTTATAATGGAAATTAAATAATATTTACAGGGATGCACTAAACCATGAAACAAGCAAACACTGTATCACAACCAAAAAAGCGTCAACCTTTGAACTTCTATTACTTTGCATAAAAAAAAGTCCAATATTCGTTTAAACTTTCGTCTAGGTACCTAATTTTTTTAACTCTTTTTTTATGCAATCCTATAGATTTCGACGAGAAAACACCGAAAATGTAAGTCTTATTGTCAGGAATTCTTTTTATTTTACGCCAACTCGTTGTAATTGAGTTTGACTGTTATTATTTCGTATAAAGATCCACAGTCGACTTATAACATATGACAATATATAATATATACTAATTCACGATAGAAAATAAAAACTACACCAATTTATATGAAAAATTCCAAGAATGATGTAATGTCATTCATGACATCAATACAAGACATATATTCCCCGCCATAAAATAAAAAATGAATACAAAAGAACAAGAAAATCTTTGAAACAACATACACTTCAATCCTCGGATATGCAGAAAGCGCATAAAATCCGGGTTTTTTCATTTACCGAATGTTGTACATACAAAAAATTATTCAATTTCGTTTAGTTTTCTTAGACGTGAAGCTCGGCGGACACGATACTATATTAAATTCCGGTCTAACTTTGACAGTGTACATAGAGCGCGCGTTTAAAGAGTCCGTTTCGCAAAAAGCGAGTACAAACTGCATTACGAGGCACGGGTTGGTGTGCTCGCGAGAATTTCGCAGTTTGAAAAAAGCGACTTACAGCTGCGGACGCGGGGAATACGGTTTTTCCGCGGAGAGATGATTTCGACTCCCGAGGGAAAACAAATTTTAGCGTGGCCGCGGCAGCAATTTACCGAGGTCGGATGAAAAAGCTTTAAACGGCTAATTATCCTCTTCAATTTCACAGATCCGCCAGTCTGCATGAAATAGTGCGAGCTCCAGAGGACGCGCCATGCTCCGCGCGGCGTTCATGAAATTTCTCGTCGCCAAGTTGGACTCTCGGCTCTGCTGCTGCCTTTCTCTCTGTCTGTCCACTGTCCAGCCCATCTCTCTTCCTCCGGCTAACTCCAATTGACGATTAAATTAAATAATGACAAGTGCGGGAGCGTGCACCGCGTCGGACGCGCTGCTTTAAACGAACCGAGAGTGTACGCGAGGACTGGGAATTTCGAATAACCTTGCCGGGTAATTTGATTTGAAAATATTGATCAAATGGAATTAACCGGGACCCCGTGACTTTGCGGAATAATTGTATTATGTTACCACCGTGGCGATCTACAGCAGGTAAAATGTCATTTTAGGACGTCACGCGGAACTTGTTCTCCGTCCACCTGCCTGCGTCCGAAGCATACAGCGAGCATTTTAGCTGATGGCGCACCAGAAAAAAAGATGCATTAAGTGCAGATTGTCGTGTCACTAGTACAAAAAAGTGATTTTTTGTGATTTTGTTTACAAATATTATTTATATTACCGGATTAAAACTTTTTGTCATACATGCAGACAGTTCCAGACTGTAAGAAAAATTTTGTTTGTTTCAATTTTTTATTCATTCAAAGTAGCTAATATTTGAAGAATTATCTTAAAGTATGATTATTTACGTTGGTACTGAACCAGCATTTAAGAAAAACTATAGAGAATAGCAAATGTCATAGATTGTTTAAGAACATATGTACTTATTCCGGTAGGAAAACTAATCATATCACAAGAAAAAAATATTATAAATAAGAAATTAATTTGAAATTTTCAGTACCTCGAGAAATATGTAACGAATTGAACAAGCCTTGTCAGAAATTGATCAATTGATTAGTTTTTAAGTTATTGTATACGCTAATTTAAAGAAACATAGTTTCGAGAAACATGCGTATTATCAATTAAATAATAAGGATTGAACTAAAAAGAAAAAACTTGTACTTCAAGACTATCTGTTTACATCTCCGAAAGTTCTAATCCCATATGTCCAATAATTATTCTGAAAAATGATCTCAAAAATTACTTGTTTTCGCTGCTGTTACACGAGAAGCTCCCTTTAAAGGTGACTCGTGATGAGAAGCTCACTTTAAAGGAAAGTAGAAACGTTTATCTTACCGTGCTACGATTGAATAGTATGTAAAGTACTGAACATCTCGAGGCTGTTTAAAGAAACAGTTTTAAAATATTGGGTTGTTCGGAAAGTAATTTCGTTTTTTGTGTAGAGATGGTATTGCTTCCATTGATTATTACTTAACATTATTCTAAGTCGCAAAATCATTGTATATTTTCAGAACTGACATTTCGGACGTCATTTCGTGCCTTATAGAACTTTATAATCTTTCAAGCATTTCTTTTGTCATCGCATCAAATATCCAAAATCAAAGTGAGCATATCCGTCATATTTTGTTTTTTTGTTATGGGTATGGTAAAAACGCAATGCAAGCAGGGAAAAAGGTGTATGCTGTTAACAGAGAGGGTGTACCGTCGTATTACCATTTATTTCGATCTTTTCAACACTTTTTAAGCGGTGTAACTATCATTTTAAATGAAGGCGTCAAAAGTAATACAATTCAATTATCTGCTAATAAAAAACAGGAATTCTACGAACATGGAATCTCCAAGTTACTAGAAAGATGGCACAAGATCATAGAACAAAATATCCACTACATCACGGAATAAATAAATAAATAGTGAAACATCGTCTTCATTTTCCCTTGGAAAGACGAAATTACTTTCCGAACAATAGGACTGATATTAATTATTTTTTGAAAGCCATAAACATTGTACATGATGTACATTCAAATTATTTTTTATACAGTTAACAAAACGGAAATAGAAACATATGTGAATTTATTTGTGAATTATTTATTTGGATGGTTTCATTTGTTCTAACGTATGTAGATACAAATAATAACGTGTAAGAAATCGATTTATTTTCAGTTCATTTTTAACGAGTTTATTGCAAGCTTAATTTACCTAAATATGAACAGACTTTTGTAAAAGGTCCGCTATTGCATAGGGTTAATAACGCTTTTGAAGCTGGCAATAGAGAAAGTGGAAGAGATAGATAGTATATGAAGTTGGAGTGCATGTTTTCTTGATTCATCAATGTCAACCGTCATCTATGTGACACGATATAGTACCGTTTGCTAACTGAACTGTGAACTTAATATGTCCTTTGGCGAGGTCAGTTTCGAGCATCGCGATTGGACGACGGGTCCAATCATGTACACATTTGGGACAGTCGACAGCCGTAGATAGTGCGTGATTGCAATGGTTAAATTCTAATGATCATCAGTTATCCTCCAAGTCGTAAATTACACAATTTCTTGGCCGACGACGTCCTCGTTTAATTCCGAGTCCAAGCGATTTACATTTTCCAGGCGCTAACTGTAGGTTCTATCGTAGTTGATCAGCTTTCTATTCTAGTGTCAGAACCATGTCCAAAACCCGTTGATGGCCAGCCGAAAGGTAGCTAACTGGTAGCCGATTCGCATGATCCGCGAAATCCACCGTTAGGAACAGCGGATCGCACTTACCGATGTCGCTAAATTTCGCATCGGTACGTCTTGGACGTTCGTTTTGATAAGCTCGACTGTGATGTTTCGCGGTTCTGAAACACTGGGACGAGATAAGGATAAAACGGTTCCTGAAATATGACACCGAACGGAGGCTGAAAGAGCCGCGGATAAGATAAGACGGCAGTATATGTATACTGCGGCAGAGGAAAAAGAAGCCAAGGGAACCGGTAAAGAGGCGAAGAGAGAAATGTGGGTCTCTTGGGCACGACCTCCTGACCCTCGCAACCGGGGGAGGAGCGATTGTCATGCGCACCTTCCATGCGAAATAAATCTTGGAAAGTTCCCCAGTCTATAATTTACTAACCTCCGGCCTACGCTCCAAACCACCACCATTGCGGGCCCTATGGAATTTCTGTATAAAGGTGTCCAGCATCGTTCTCGAACAAATAATGTCGCATCCTCACTGCAAACGTGACTCAACTTGAAAAAGCGTTTTTTCAAAAGAAGCGGGAAACTGTTTGGGAATGTAATTAGCAAAGTGTATCCGTTACAAAATTTGAGAGCCACTTGGCAACTTCTTTCTTTCTTTAACCGTCATACGTTTCTCAGGAATAGTCGCACGAAAGATCCTAGTACAATAATTCATCCGTTTTTGCTTGACACTTCAAGTCAACAAATTAGCTTTCATTTCCAATGTTACACTTTAAAGAAATACATCTTACAAGACAGCTTGAAAGAGATCAATCGTTTTATAGTACGTGAAAAAAATAAATGATTTTACTGCATCCATAAAAATATATCGATACACTCAAATTCTTTTAATCTTCTCTTAAAAATCCACAGTCTATTAATAAGTCAGTATTTCATGGACCTTTTGTACTACGATTTGTTTTACGGTTACAGGGATTAGAACTTTGTCGTACATAATTTCCTAGAAGAAGAAGAAAATATATGCAGCTATTCGGCAACAACATAATAGAATATTATTTCAATTTAATGGAAGTTAATTACATATTTAGTTATAGGTACTGATCGATTCATTATAGATTCTGTTCGAAGTCTTCATTACGAGTCTAATAACAATATTATGGTACAAGGGGTTAATCAAGTTTATGAAGAATCACCCGAATCACGACACAACTATTAATACATTCCTCGACAAAATAATAAGACACAGCATATTTTTAAATTTCTTATATTTAAAGGTGGAAAGTGTACACTCCGTTATATACCTGAAGACTACATGTTATCTCCAAAGTAAACACGCAAAATCTTAGGATTGTATCGCATACCATACTAAAATTATAGAAAGATATGTAAACACGGACTGACATTGCTTCGACAAAAGTATAAGACATTTGGCTTATTTTCCACTCATATGACTTCTACCATTAAGTATTCTACTGCGAACGCATTCAAACGTTGAATCTTGTGATTTTCTTACAGTATAAGTATATTTAATAAAACGAAGAATAAGTAATGGGTTGAGGAAAGCAGTTAGATGAGAGTGAGGTCGATCGAATAGTTCTGTTGCGCTCGGAAAAGTGCAGTGTTACTAAAATTGCGAACTTATTAAACAGAAGTAGGTGTGCGATATTTAATGTGTTAAAAAATCCAAGTGCTTATGGAAAAACGAAAAGAAGTGGAAGACCTAGAGTTACTTCCGAACGTGATAAACGTGCAATTATAGAGTCGTGGACTGTAGCATTCATTTGTAAGATACAATACAATGTTACATCATTCAAGAGCAATCCAACTGCACTCTACCGATCAAAATATGAAAATAAATGAATGAGATTTTCATGATTGGTTAAGGAATGTCTGCCACATTTTCATAGTGATAACTCGAAAATTACATTTCGAGAGTGCAGCGAGAATGCGATATTGTTACACTGCCGTGTGATTGCGATTGGACATGCTGCAGATCAATTTCAAAGAAGTTCTCTCTAATTTCTGCTATTTTTGCAAAGTTTATGTAAAATTTGTAAATAAAATTTCTGAAAGTTCGTTTCTCTTGCTGAGAAATGTTAAAGGCAAGAATATATTTCCATAAATATTTCATTTCACATGCAATTCACATGATACATCAAATATCAGAGAATGTTGTATCAAATTTTGTTCCACAAAGAAGTGAAGCCATACACTTTATTAGTTCTTTCGCGATGTTTCTTAAAGTAAGGATAAAACGCAATCTTGCATAGTAGATGTAAGTTTAGTCTTCCATGATAAGATGAATCAACTCTTGATATATTGCACATATACTGTGGCTCCAAAAAGTATTGACACACTAAATTTTCGATTTACGTAAAATTGTTGATGTTTAAACTGTAATACTCTCGAATAGGAAAGTCGTTCAACAATAAATATGAACTTATTTTAAAGCACAAAGCAATTACTTTCATAATCTATTATTCTCTTCTTTAAAGAGGGGCTTCTCATGTAAAGGTTGTTAAAAATAAGTCATCTTTAAGAATTTTGTTTAGAATAGTTATTGGATATATGGGACTAGATCTTTTTGGCATGTGAACAGATAGTCTTAAAGTACAAGTGTCGTTTTTTAGATAGTTTTTACATAGTTCTTAACAGATTCAGCAGTGTAAGCATTGCTGTCGTGCAACGTAGCGTCTGTCACAGTGATAGCAACACAAAAAGAAAGAAATTTTCTTAAAGTTAGATATTTTATTCTGAGATTTACTCCATTTTGAAGGAAGAATATGCAAAGTTGGAAAAGTTCTAGGGTTGGGAAGAAAAGTTTACTTTTTAGGGCCAATTAGTTAGTTATGTTGTTGAAAAAATATTATAAATAAAAAATTAAATATAAATTTCAGGTTCAATCTCTGAAGAAATATGTAAAGAGATGAATGAGCTTCGTCCGATGTTGATTACTTTATTAATTTTTTAGTTATGGTGCATGCCAGTTTAAAAAACCATAGTTGCGAGACATATACGTATTATAATATTTAATAAGAAAAATTGAACTAAAGAAAACACTCGTACTTAAAGGCAATTTGTTTACATCCCAAACGGCATAGTCCCATATATCCAATAGTTAATCTGAAATAAATGCTTAAAAATCAATTGTTTTCACTGCCGTTGCATGAGAAGCCACCCCCCCCCCCCCCTTAAAATGTTCATGCATAACATAGTGGATGGGCAAGAGAAACACGTTATTTCTCAGTGGTGCCGCAAATTGAAACGTCTCTCAAATGTTATAAAACTTTTTTTCATGACTGAACAGATCTAAAGTTTTTATGGAACAGAAACGAGGAACAATGTCGAGTAAAAGCTCACATGATGTACCTTATATTATCATAAAGTTGACGATACACCATTCATTCAGAGCTAAGTAAAACAACTAAAAAAATAGCATATCACGCTTTGAGGGTGTCCGTTGTAAAGGAGATGGTTCAATCTTAAAATTTATGGTAGATTCAGTAGCGATACATATTTTCCGACGTTTTTAGAAATGTTTCAAAATGCAACATCATAGATAAAAAAATCATATCTTCAGTTTCCCATCTGTTATGCCTTGCAGAAACATCTAAGAAAAATGAATGTTTGTGAAGATTGAGACTTTGAGGGTTAGAATAAGCCCAGATTGATTGTCGTTTTAGGGATGGGCATATAATGCAGGATGGGAAGACGCCGGTTTGAAATCGTGCCGTGGGTCCTGGCCCTTCCCCTGTAAACCATTGAGACGGCTGTCATGAGGGAGTTAGTGGGTATGACTGTAAACGCGTGATTGCCCTCATGTAAAAAAAAGAAGAAGATTGATTGTCGTGCAACTTTTTTTTCCAAAATTATAACAATTTAAACATTAAGAATTTTACGAAAATTGGAACAGTGTGTCCATACTTTTTGGAAGCACTACATACATTATGTACATACATATACAGTGTGGGGCACTATAAACAGGTCACCTGAATAACTCGCTTGCTTTTGAAGATAGAAGAAAATGCATCAGACGAAACTTACATGATATCGAGGCGCTCGTAATCTGATGTCAGTAATTTTTTTATAGGTGGAGACGTCAAGGAGATATGAAGGTCAACTCTGTTTTTTTAAATGGAACGTATGGTTTTTTATTTACATTCCGATAGTGTGTTTCATGACGAATATAATGACCTATTATGAAGGTCATTCAAGGTCACGCAAGGTCAACTGCAATACAAAATAAGGTATTCACAACGTATTCACAAAGTATTCACTGATACTTCAAGTGTTCAAAATGACGACCATTGAAATGCTTTTATTTTTGACAATATTGCGAATATATTAAAAATTACATTACATCAACAAGGAAAATAATTCAATAAATGTGTAATAAAGTGCTCCAAATCTACTAGCAAGCAATCCAGGTGTTTCAGTAGGTAATATTCATAATAATGTTTGAATGAGAAAGAAATTACAAATTCTAAGTAAGGATTGAAATCGTGCATAGAATTAGCGCAAGAAATAAACATTTATTAATATGAAACTTTTCGAAATTTTGTGAACAATTAACTTTATAATCTAAATACTGACTGCTAACTGTATCATAAATAGTTTAAAATATCTCTTGTAAAAGTAACGAGAGAATTTGTATTTAGATTTCTTGTTCGTTTTGTCGCAATGTGTGCTTGAATGAATAAATTTGTTTAACAATTATGGAAGTATAACGCGTCTTTATAATTCCAGTAATTGAATAATGAAAAATTAGAAATTAATCGTTTTAGCAACTCCAGCATTAACGTATTTTCTAGTGCCACAAAAATATTAAATGTTTATTCATATTTTTCATTACTGTCATTGTAGATATAGTACATGCAATAATAAATGAATTTAATATTTTTACATGATAACATTCTCATAATTTCATTAATTAAGACGTCATTTCCAAGAGTGTAGAAATGCTAGTAACAAAAGAAGTAACTTAGAATTAATTTTATTCAAATCATAATAAACCACCCCTTTTATTTAGTTGTAGATAAAATAATACACATTCCAATTTTTAGTTTCATTTGTAAAAATTATATGATAACGGTATACATAAAAAGAGCTTGAGATAACCTCGCTCTTTGTTCCACTTATGCCCTCCATTTAAAAACGAATCATTTTAGTAGCTCTATTGTTAACGCCACCATTTTCTAAACGAAAATTTGTTTAAAATATAAGTTGAAAAAAATTTTATTTGTCATACAATTCATAGGGCGGCTCAACCGTGAAGGTCAACAAATTAGCGCAGACAGTAATTAATCCGAGGATCCGGGGTCAATATGCAAAAGTTAGTCGGTCGGGCAAGCTGTCCGCGTCAAAAGCAAGTGCCAAATGAAACTCCAACGACGAAATAATCCGAGGTAGGTCCCCGACCTCGTGTAATAAAGTATAATTACCGTTAATTGCTATCCTGGCAAGGATTATGCGTTGAATGACGCCGCGATTCCGTGGCAGTTTAAAAGGGCCGCGCGCCACGCGCCGCCGCGCCGTCATAAAACGTGGATTAAAGCCGATGCCAGATTGTCAATCCGCGAACAACACTCTCTGCTCTCTAACCCCAGTTTATCTTTCTTTGGAATCTTGTTTCGGACCCCGTTGTCACGTTTAATCCCATTCGGTGGGGTAGCGTGAACTGCGACACGGGGCGCGAGATTCCGGGGATCGAGAAATTCCCGGATAGAAACGGTTCAACGGGACCCGAATGGTCCGTAAGAATCAGAGCGAGTGTAATTGCGAAAACGATTAATTAGATTCTTACACATATCCAGCCCTAGAAGATGGAACGATTTCGAGGATGCTCCCTACGGCGCGCGTAATTGCAAATGGCGACGCTTTGTTGTAATATAGCGAACCCTCGAGGGTGCGAGCGAACTGTAATAATGTTACAGCAGATCTCGTTGCCTTGTTTCTTCTTGACAGCGTCTCCAAGCTACTCTATTGCGAATATTCCCTAACCGATTAGCGATTAGGCTTAAAAATGCAGTATCACTATTTGTGACCTCGGACAGTTCCATGAAACACAAAAAAACTGTATAATCCAATCTTTTTTCAGAATGTAAACACGAAAACTTTCTGATTCATTATAGGCAAAAACAAAATGTATTTTTTAAACAATTTTACAGATGACATAATAATATAGTACCTCTGTTCATAACCGCATGAAAATAAGCTTGTAGCTGTGTATATAATTTTCTTTTCTATTTTATTTAGTTTTCCGTCTTACACACATCAAAATGATCGTATTAACATGAAGAATCAATGTCGGATACCTGAGCGCTACGCTAACCAGACTGTTAAAAGCAACGATTTCACTAATTAGGTTGATCTTGTTGTTTAATTGTTTTTGTGAATTGATAAATGTTTAACGGTACTAATATAAACTACATGAAATGTAGAAATTTTAATTTTACGTTAATTTACCGCGCGGAAAACCTCGGAAATATCGGTTTTTATTTTCTTTTTACTACTATACCTCATCAAAAAATTTGATAGAAATGTCGCTCTTAATTTTATCGTTGTTTTTCGTTTCTTACAACTAGGATTTCCGACTTTAAAATCCGAAACGAATTGCAGTATACATATGTATATATCCATGCATTTAACATCTATTCGTTTCTTTTTAGATTTTCCGTAAATGATTCACAATATTTTTTCTTGATGTCTTGTCCAATGATTCATATTCGTTTAATGTGGCTCTGGGATACTTTCGGCCATCTTATCCGCTGGTACCCTTATTATAATTTTATTTTCTACAATAATTGATTGAACACATCAAATATAGTTCAATACAGTTTTCAAATGCACCCCGTATTACGTAATTTCATAATAAAATAAATACATGGGCGTCTAGATACACAATCTAGTAATGATTACTATCCTGGAAGATTCATTCACCTCCTAGATTATACATTTTAAAAATCTCGCTCGTGGAAGCCGACATGCACGAACATGAAATGCGAGCCTGATTCAACCATACGTCGCTAATGATCGCCAAGTATTCGCTTTGCGGGGATGAACTTCAAATCAGATGCATTTCAATAGCCAGGTGCCGGGAATGATTCCTCAGATGTCCCATAAATCCCGTCAGAAACTTCGGATTAGTTTACAAGCTACCGTTCAACCCGTTTCGCTGGCAGTTCAGGCAGTTTGGTTTAAGTATTAAACAGCTTAGCCAATCAACTCCCAGGATCCCACAGTTAAACTTCGTTTAACGCGAAAGGACTTCTTGGCTAACCTCCGTTCAATGCTCGATCGGAGTGGCAGGACTTAGCCCTCGTGACCAATGTAGGTACACACAATCGTGCCCTAGACGCGTTTCAATCTTAAAACATCTGACCACGCGGGGAGAAACTTGCAGTCACTTCCACGAAAATTATTAGTTATTACATTAACTGTCTCACGCGAACTCGTCTGCAACATGTGCGGTCGGATTTCAGCCGAAGATCATTCCTCTCGATCTAGAGTTCCTCTCTCTTCATACATATAAAGAAAATGTAGTAATTTACTGGCACGTTAACTCCCCTGCAAAGAACACCCTCCTTCAATTTTAGAATTCCTCCTTAATAAAAAGAAAATACAGTGATCGCGTAAATTACTCTGCAACACGTACGAACGGATTTTCCACTGAAGAAGGTTATTCCTTTATTTTTAGAATTCGTTTCTCTTGAGAAAATGGAGATGTAGAAATTTAAGCAAACTCTCTGAGATACGTGCGATTAGGTTTTCGCTGAAGCAAACCATCTACAATACTTCTTTCTAGTAAAAAGAAGTACATAGAATGATTTACTGCCATAGAAACTCGTCTGCAACATGTGCGATCCAATTTCAGCTGACGGAAATCACACCTCCATTTTTAGAATTTCTCTACCTCGTTAACGCGATGTATACGGGACACGTAAGTACTAGTACTCTAATACATTTCTAGTTGAACAATATATATATATATATAATAGTATGTTACAAAATAATGTCTTTGGATGGCCGGATACCATGTTGCAATCTAAAGGTCCTAGATAGAGGACGGTTCATGTTATGGATCATTAAATTTTCTAATAACGATTTTACAACTCTTATTGAAGCAGTTCAAGTCGTCAAAAATAGCCAAAATAATTTACTCTTAAGCAAATATACAACGCATACGATCCAATTTCAACCGCAGCAAATTATCCCTTCTCTGGTATCACTTATGGTTGGCCAACGGTATCCAACGTGATCCAACTGCTGGGAGTTAGTCAGGTTATAGTTAGTGTTTTTGCCTACATCATGTTACGACAATTTGCCAACGAATATCCAATGTCTGGCGTACAGTTGTTATAGTTGATTAATGAACAAGAAATTTACATATGATGATACTACATTGACACAACCAAAGTTTACGAACACTTATATATCGTCTTACAGACGTCAGAAACATTGCTACATTCAAATACTTGTTATTATATTCCAAGTTGATGTTTATGTTTTCTTATTTATAAATATATATTCGCAACCTGTGACTGTTTACTAAAGCTTCGTTGTATGCAGCTGTGGAATTTCTTTATTTCTTTAAATTTCTCCATTTTACAGGGGGAAGGCACGGGTGTTGCACTCGCTTTTGAAACGACAGTATGCGGAGGTCGTAGTGCTCATTTAGTATAGCAAAACCCATTTGGGTTTCTTCAGAATGGACCTTCGTTTTTAAGATAGTTTCATGTAAATTATCTAGTCACCCAGATCGTAGCATCTACAGCTAAGAGGTCTTTGCAGGTACGGCGCGGCGCACAGTGCGTTCAAAAGTCCGTTTTTTGAGAAAAATTTCATTACTCAGAAATTATAAGTGATTCGAAACAAAATGTCAGACGACAGTGATAGGATATAGAAGAGAGTATATAATTATTGTATTTGTTTGACATTGCAGTAACCTTGAAAAGCTCTTCTAGAGATTACAATTGAAATTTTGTGTGAAAACTTATACTTTTTGATTAGGTATTCTTGAAGGTGACATCAAGACATTTTCAAAACACCTGAATACTTTTGTCTTTGTATAAACTGTTACCGAGATGTTTCCGAAGTTGTTCAGTTGAACTTTGCACGACATTAGTCTACTCTTTGCCTTGTAACTTTCTTCTGTATACAGTTAATGAAAATACAAGATTTAAAAGAATTTTCGAGTATTTCTTTTTTGGATTGTTTAAAAACCATATATCCAAGATAGATTTATTCGTAATAGATCGTCACTGACATAAAACGAATGGTTACAAATTAACGAGTAGGTAGGGGCAGTAAAATCTTTCATAATTTTTTACAACATATATCCACGCATATTTCGGCCAAAAATTACGAAGAAGTTTTGAGGAGTATTTTTTAAAACCCGAATGAAAGTTATCAGTAGCGTTTAAATTTAAATGATTAATTTGATCTCAAGAAAATGGAGAAAACAAACAAACAATCATCAAAATAATTTTCATTTTCACTTTTATTAAACGAACACACTACCACAATTGGTAAATGAATTCGAATAGAAACATTTCATTTGTAGATAAAGTAGGTCGGCATAGTTAATACTTGTTTATTGATTTTAATGCGGTACCAACATAAAAGTCGATTTTTGTCCCATGACAACGCACTAAAAAATGGTTAAAAAATAAGGGGCAGGTAGGAGCAGCTGAATATTTCATCATTTTCTACATTTACGCATAACATTTTACATTTTTTTACAATTTGCATAGTTTTTTTTATTTCTGTTCCATGACAATGCGCTGTGCGGCGCGACGGTAGAATATCAGTTTACTAAGCAGGTGATTTGGATTCAAGTCCGATGTGTGAGTATGGAGTTTTCTTTTTTTACAATTTTATATATTATTTATGACATATTGTAAAAACAACACTAAAAGAGAAGATCAGAATAATATTAGCGGCCCAGTTGGGCCACTTGCAGAAATGGGTGACAATTCTAACTGTTGGCCAACCAATACTGCATCAAAGGCCCATCAAAATGCCAATAATAATTGTTACTAACGTTCCTTCCTAAAACTCCTCTTCGCAAAAAGAGAGAATGATTTACTATTTCCTCGCGAACGTAATTTTCGTTTTGAGATCTAGGTTGCGCGTCGGCAGAAGGTATAATCAATGACTCTAGTGCAAATAATTCGTCGAATTTGCATCGATGTAGTTCATAAATGGCCTGCTTCCTTTCTTCTCGGTTAGGCATAGACAGGGACCGTCGGAACAGAGATGTATTTGTTACGTTTAATGCACTGGTACAATCGCAGAAGGAAACTGAAGGTAATCGCGTTAAGTGCGTGCAGGCCTGTAATTCTCGGGCAAGTGTTAAAAGAGAAACGCGAACGATCGAGGAACAGCATGCTGATGAAAGAAGTCGATTACATCAAAGAGAAGGAAGTACCACGTTTTCCTGTGCACTCGGCTGGAACGATCGGCAATGGAGAGAAAAGGAGGGAAAGAAGAGATAGCAGCCGATATACCGTTAGGGACCAGGAAAGCAGACGAGTTAAACCGGTCGAATTTTTGGGGGCAGCGATCGTGATTATTCAATCCATTATTAGATCCCGTAACGAACTCTGGTAATCTCTTCCCGATAACCCTGGGTACCACAATAGAAAACGGAAAAAATGTTTAAAAAACCGTGTTTTTCGGTCATAAGCGCTTGTGTAAATTTAATTACGAATATGGGAAATCAATTTCATGCTGCTCATGTTATAATAGACGTGAATACAATGCGCTTTATATGTACTACCACATGCAATACCGTATACATTTTGACAACAAGTATATATTTTAGTTAAAATAATAATCCTTTGTTAAATGATTAAATTAATCGGAAAAATAATGTATTGATAGTTTGGATACTTTTCTTAATAAATTGGCTCTTTTTTCCAAGTTGTATCAATCTCACAAGGGTTATTAGCAACTACAAGCTTACAATTAGGTGGTCATTTATAATTTAGGTTTTTAAAGCAGTGCAGTGTAATTCAGGTACGGATTATTAAAAAAGGAGTTACGCATGGAATGTTCACAATTTATTTAAAAATTATCAAAGTTAATCATTTTAAGCTACTGATTGTACTAAAAAATGAGTAATTCAATGTTTACACTTTTTATTTCACTGTCTGGAAACTTTTGAATGAGTGTGTACACGAAACTGGAGAATGTCCAGTGTAGCAAACAGAAAAAGGAAAAGTTAGTTTAAAGTGAAATCGAACGTAAATGATTTTGTTGAGTCTCAGTTCACAGACTGCGTACTACAAATTTTGTTTAGGGATTTATTGTTTGAATTGTAAAACTGCTTCATAGCGTGTTTGATTTTCCAGGGCCTACCTCGCGCGTAATTGTTTTTCGTACAATGTTGCAAAAACGTCCATACACACACACACACACACACACCCATCGTACACTCATTGATTACAGTACCAAATCTCATTGTTCCACCCCGGCGCTAATAAGCTTGGCAGTTGATGCGACGTTAAAAACAATGTTCGTACGGTGCGAATCTCGAACTCGACGCGCGGTTGACTCGTGCCCGCTTGAGGTTGTAAATCTTAAGCCCAATCGTATGGACGCGTCGATCCCGAAATCACCGTTTGTATTACCCGCCAAATTAATATTGGGTAACTAGTTCAAATGATTAGGGTTATGTGTTAATTCGTGAGATCAGCGTTTCATCCCAGGCCTGCTAGAGGATTCGTCAGTAAGGCTATCTAGCAGGCCCTGCCTTAGACGCGTGCGGATCCGATCACGATGATCCGTATTGTTACTTGCCTTTTCTCGATACGTGCAAGGAAGTAAGTATTTGATTCCGACTGTTAGATCGCGGCTGTTCGATCGCGACTGACTAGATGCGACTAACTGACCGTCGCGGTTTTCGGGAGGACCCTTCGTCCTATCGTGAAGGCGGTCCTCCGTTTCTGGGTTTCAAGATGGTGACTCCCATTGCTATGCTGAAGAAGTGCACTGATTGGTTCTGCCGAGTTATGCATTTCCCAATTAGTGCATTCTTGCGGACCTTTAGATCTGCCCTAAGCTAGCCTGTCCTGGGAAAGCGTGGGACCGTACGCGACTGCCTCCGAGGGCGAAGTCAGGTAACCCGAGAACCGTACTTGAACCGTTCTCGGTCGGGAATGTCCTTCGTCGGTAATCGATTTACGACGCGTAATTCTCGAGGAGGCAAGAAAAAACTACTAAGGCCCGGCAATGGCTCGACTGGTCGCCAAATGTGCATTGGTTCCGTAATCCTCGAGAACGGCCTCAAGTCATGAAGACGTCATAAATAAATCCGAAATAAGGGCCTTATATCTTGTTCTCTTGCGGCGGAACAACAATAAAATAAAATAAAATAGAGATGGTATGTTTACTATGCATCGCTGCTCGATTAGAATTCAAACCGTCTGGACAAAACGGATTTAGCCGGTGTAATTATTACTTTCCGATGGTATTGCTCATGAATAATTATGGAACTCTAGTAGTAGCACTATCGCGTAAAGTGAGTATTGAAGTGAGACTGAATCCGAATGTGTTGGAACTGTGTCAGTGGGATTCTTGAGTAAAATAAACCGCTGTGATGTTGCTTAATTGAGAATCAAGATCCTAGTTTACGGACATGTCTTCTAACTATGAGATACCGCACTATACTCTACTTTTACTTGCTTATACTTAAACTACCGAGCATTAAAAGTGACTAATATTTGTTGATTTATGAAACTCGGAAGACTGAATTTATTTAGATTTATTATTATTATTATATATATACATATATATGTATATGTATATATATATATATACATATATATATATATATATCTTGGAAACGTCAACAAAATTTCAATAATTGGAAAATATTAACAAGTAACTTCACTTGGAAATTAAAATGTTTATGTAAGGCGGCGACTAAATTTTGACAAAATTCACAAAATATTACACAATTTTTATTTGAAACGTTTATCAATATAGCTTCTAGAATTAAACTAATTGAAATTATGAAATTCTGCGTAAAAAAGTATATTACAAATTGGGACTTATTTATAAAACAAGTATTATACACACAAAATTTAAAGTCTTGATATATAGATAAATTATTTAATTGGAAACTGCTCTGGTTAAAAGTTAAATAATTAATCGTAAAATATATAAACATTTAATTAAAATCATATTCCACATGAACAATATTTTGATTTTTGTATCGGGTAAAGCACACCCATAGGTAACTTTATAAGATTGGTCTTTTATTCTAGTAAGAAAAATAATATCAGAACCAAATTCTACGAGTTAGAGGACTCCTAAAACTGTTCTCTTTGTAGGAAATACTGCATAATTACAGGAGATATGACATTTGTCCTCCTATTTTACGATTCTGACCCACAGTGCAGCGTGTGCGATGTTCAACAGTTTATAATGACTGGTCCGTGTGGACCCTATATCCCCTCGGCGAAGATTAACAGAATTTGATTGAAATTATACTACAAGCCTGTGACGACATCGCGAGGTAAGGGATGAACCAATCGTTCCACGCCTATAATGGTTAACTACCGAATGGTCGAGACATTTCCATTGGATTAGAGGGCTATCAGCCGTATCAGCAAATCCGGCAAACTTTTCATCAAATTCGATTAACGCGAAGAAGTTACCGTTCCGGTATCTGTTCGAGGAAAGAGACGATCGACGTAATTGCGAAGATCGCGGCGTTCATATTTACGACGTTTGCCCAGATCCTCTCGAAATCTGAGAGTTGGAAAGCGTCGACGCCGCCTTCCAGCCGGGTTACCTTTATCCGCGGATTCGAGTAGGGTTTAATAACGCGCGACTGATCGGAATTACCGGAACGAACCCTGAAAAAGTCGGCGGCGACGCGTACTCTCTCGCGAAACTCAGACTGAGAATTTTCCGGGACCCAGGCTTTATTACCGGGCTGGATGAGGTGAATGTGAGCAAAATGCTCAATCCGTATGAGTGGAGGGGAAAAGATTGGACGGATAAGCGGCCGGATATACGGGCCGCCGCAAAAATTTAGTCTGAATAATTAACGGTTTTATGCAGTTGAAGTACTGCGGGAATAGTCAAGGCGCAATCAAGTCAAAATTTCACTGGAGATCAATAATACTCTGCGTATAATTGTTCAATTAATTTCTGTGGATTAGACAAATCTGTACGTCTGAATAATTTTGTAGGGGAAGGGGGGGCCATGATGGGGAAGTTAAGCAAAATGCCAAAAAATTGATAATCATACATTTTATTTAAGTTTTTAGGAATCAATATGTAATTATAAGATAAATCTTCAGTCTTTAGTACATAATTTGAGAAATATTTAGTTATAAATTTGAAGTTATTAATCTTTTTAAAAAATGTAGTGAAAACCATCTTGCCCCAACTACGATGTATGACGACGTACCGAAAATGGGACAAGACGGTTCCTCTAAATATTTCCATAATGGATACAAATATGTATTTTTTCTACATTATTTTCATCAACCCACGCACAGGATTTGTTGGAGCAACATCTACAATGATGGTATGCAACCTAACCTTCGGTGAATTGTAAATACGATTCATTTCAATACAAACATTTGCAATCTTCGAATTCTCTGGATTTCTCAACTGTTACTTTTGTTTCTTTCTATTTTTTCAGAAGCGGATGAATTAGATCAGGACATATCCTTTTTTTCAATAGTTGTATACTTTCTAGTTTCTTTTTGTAAGGAAGACTTAATTCTCACTAGAAGTGAGATTCACAGTTTTTCCACAGCAATAAATACAATTCCAATTAATATAATATTATTGTAAAAATATAATTATAATTATACTAGAGAACGGCGGCATTTTTCAACCTCATATGAACAACTACAAGTACTACCACATCATTCCTCGTATCAAAGATCTCATCTTGCCTCAAACCATCGTTTCCCAGAGACTGATGTTATTCGTACAAGTCAAAAAATGCTGCAATTTTTATTATTTTAAATTAAAGTAGATAGAATGAAGATTATGATGTACCAAAAGTAATTGTACCGTTTTTAAATATATATTTATTACAAGTCTTCTTAGTGCACAAAATAAGATCGACGCAGCACGTGGACGATTTTACAGTTCTAAATGAAAAAAGCATGCCTCCACACTCATTTGTACCAACAACCTAATTGTCACGATACATTGGTCTCCATCATATGCCATCATGCCCCCCCAGCCTCCATATACTCTAAAAAACAGACAATATTTCAAAATACAGATTTTGACTACTATTTACAATACAATACAAACAGGCAGTTCCAATCAGTAGTTCAGGAGCTATTCGAGGCACCTTCCCCGCTTAGGTTCTTCCCCGCTTAGGTTCTTCCCCTACTCTTAGACTCCATCGTTATAATGTATAGCAGTGGGAAGCTCCCACCACGCGAGCCGCGCGGCGCGCGCAGCACTCACTATCTCTACGGCTATGCATAAATAGTAGTGGAAAGAGGTTCGATGGTGGAGACCTTGCAATTCTCGGAGGGGAATACGTTGGAACTCCCTGTAATAGTACCTCGGTTATCCGAACCGTTTAAAGGGACATAGGTGTTGGGATAGTAGAACAGTTACTCAGTTACAATGCTAGACTAAATTCTTACTGACTTGTATAACAAATTGTGTTACTGAGATAGATAGTAGATCCAAGGATAATACAGAATTCAAACAACGAAGGCTCGGATAATTGGGGTACTACTGTATTTGCTTGTGCTTTAAGTAGAAATACGTATACGCAAGTCAGTCTTCTATCGGTTCGAAAATGTTTTCACTTAATTTTATAATTATTATATTGAGGATCTTCGTGCAAAATACAAACTTTCTATTTCCCTCAATTACAACAAACTGGCGTCAAATAGAAATTTATTTCCATCCCTAAGAATTTTGACAAGTTGAAAACAATATACTTAACAGTATTTTCAAATTATCAATAATGTATAAAATTCACAGTCTAATAATTACATTTCAATTACATTACAAACATGTTGGTACAGCGGAAAATAGCAGATACGATATAATGTTTGCACGTGTTTACGGAAATTTATAGATGTAAAATTAAGTTTGTACAACCTGAGGTGAAATTAAATATCTACTGTTATATTAATAGTTTCAGTAGATGAAGAACAGTAAAACATCGAGTTAACATCTATAGAATTTCATATAATTATCCTTCCATGATTTTTGTAAAAATCTAAGATAACATATGCATAAAGAATCTAGAAAATGTATGCACAAAGATCTCCAGTCTGGTGAGAAATAGGAGGCTTATATGCTTGAAGATTTGCATTTACATGCAACATTTTGTTATTCAAATAATAAGCGGCAAAAAATATATGGCTTGGTGGTAGCTTTAATTAACAGCAGCAGTTTCTGTGACCGAATAATGATGTAGAACATTTGTTCCTCCCCAAATTACGTCTTGAATCGTGATATCGTATGTATAAGCAAACTGGCGTTTACTCATGACTCTTTATTAAGTGCGAAATTATGCCGTTTCCTGCCAATGCAACACCGTTTCAGGATATCCGCAGAACCGAGAATAACAAAGATAATCATCGAGAATAATTAATAGTATACCGTGCGTTTGCTTTGGCTTAATGAAAGATTACGTTGGAAGCCTTACTTTGTCGGCTGAATTTTGCAGGAAGTATAATATCTTCCTTAATGACTCGCTTATGAAGCATAGACATTAACGATAAACTATTTAAAACTATTTTCGAAATACGACATTAAAAAACATTTGCTTTTACAATCGTGTTTATTGATCTTTGATACTCAAAAATATCTCTGGTGGTATGTCTAAACCACAAACAAAATGAAAAACATTTTACACGTTTGACAAACGATTCCAGCGACCAAGAATCAACTAAAACGTGAAAAAACATGAACGAAACGTAACATTATTATTGATCCCATGATTTCACGTTTTGCCGAACACGGTTTTGGTCGCAAAAAAAAAAAAATACGCGAGCGATAGAGAACTCGTTAAAAACCGAAAAATCTATTCAACCGCGTCGAATTACGGGCGAGCAGCGCGCACAAAAGCAGCATCTTCAAAGCGAAAAGATCTGTTTCATAATTCCGATATCCGACTGCGAAATCGGTCCCGTTTGACGCGGACAAAGACGAATTCCGCATGCATAGTCCGCGACTCTCTCTCTCTCTCTCTCTCTCTCTCTCGCTCTCCCTCTCTCTATCTGCGATGGCGCGAAGATTTTCAATCGTTTCCGACGAATACGATAGGTACACTGACTCGCGAAAATATTTCAACACTTACCATACAAAAGCTCTATGCATATAATATGCCGCGTTTTATCAATCGAAAACGGAATCTGCTCAGTAGCTTCTTTTGATGGTTTTGCGTCAGAACCATCATTTTCGATATAAAATGAAGAATATCCGAAAATTGAGCGCGTTGAAGGCGTCATGCTCTATTTAAATATTGTTTGAACATGTTTAAATATTTAAAGATCAATGAAAAATAAATATGTTTACTTCCCTGTTGTGTTTGGAGAAGTCTATAGAATCGTCCTATGCAATAAGCATTTGTTTACGTAGGGTTGAAGCAAAAAATTCATAAACTAGAAGAATTGAACTTTTCGTTTTATATCGAATACTTTTGTAACAATTTGTGATAGTCTGCCCCAAAACGGAACAGATGTTTTATTATACATAAACATCTGGATGACTGACTTCAGTATACCGGCAGTCTGTCACAACAATTAAGGTGCGGCCCACAGAATTGTATAATTTCATTCATTCATATCTAATGCGCGTGCCTGATCATTTTTTTCCGATTGAATTTCATTCAAAACTAAGCAAATTCAAATATAATTGAAAATTATTTTAATTTTAATAATCATATTTCGCTCCTGCGGAACTGAATACATTCAAAATTTTAAAAACTGGAAAAATGGCTTTAACCCTTTGCAATATAACATCGAGTTATACACGTAACGGAAATATCGACCAGAATCTACTAAATATGGATGTTCCTTTTTTCCATCAAATTGAAATAAAATTCTGTCTTTGTTATCGATATTTGGCCATTTGAATAAACGGAGGCACACGATAAATAGAAATTTTATATTTCTTACAGGAAATCATCAAAGACAAAATAGTTTTATTCATCGTAGCAGTGAAATAAATTATAGAACAAGGGGTTAAAGTTGTAGAATAAAAAACAAATTATTTAAATAACACGTGTAAATATGGGTGATAATTAGAATATATGTATCTTTGGGATCTACTAGAACCAGTTCTTTCTTATTGCATATTCAATTCAATACTGATCACTGCAATTGCGGAATCAAAAAGTAGCTACAGCCTTCTGCAGTATGTTGAGATTTATCGGCTGAAAGTCATAAAAAGACTCAAGTGCCTGATCCCCAATAAAGATAAAAGAATTTGAAGAATACACTTTTGAGACAGTAAAAATCAATTTTCGCGGAGTATGAACATGAGATATTTGTTTCCCCTGCTTTGGATGTACCTCGGATTCCTTATAACGGACTATAATTCCTTATAATTATTAAGTCATTTCTAAATAAGAATGGTACATCTATTTACGAAGATTAACAGATGTCTACAATTATATTATTAGCGAATAAATTAAATTTACAAGTCACACTGATTTTTGTTTCACTTTTTAGAAAACCGACCACTCTGGCGGCCCGCGCACACTACGAGTAGCATCGAGCCACAGATAACGGCATAGGGGGATACATTTCGAGGGGAATACACGCCGGTGTGGTAACGCTGTTGCTGAATGTGGCTGATACGCTGATACGCCCAAGAGTATCACTTACACACGCTGCACTGTTCAAATCACTTTGACACGTGCACAACTAGATATTTACTTTTGTGACATATCTGACGAAAACGAGTAACTCGAATGCAAAATAGGAAAATCATCTAATGAATTTGAAAATATTGTATCGTTTTCAACTGAATCAAATTGTACAGAAAAGAATTAAATGTCTATATAGCTCCTGTGTCTTGTAATTAATATAAATAAGTAGTGATAAACAGACAAAAAAGTTTAGTAATAAACATTGTATCTCTTCTATATATTTTTTAATTTGTCGTGAACTTTACCAACATATCGTAGCTGTATTTACTACTATTTAACCATAGTGTTAACTCGCGCTCAACGAATGCCGGATCATTTTGATCCGACTTTTGTTGGAATTTGCAATGGATATGTTTGTAAAAATCATACAAATATGAGTATTATATGCAGTAATTGTAGTGAACAGGATTAAATGATATATGTACGTACACATTTGTTCTTATGTATTCCATACCTTCCACCATTATTATTTACCAAATACTATACAGGGTGAGACACCTAAGATTTTCACCTAAAATATCTCCTTTGTTTTTAGCGATACAGAAAAATATATACGGAAGAAAATGTTTCATTGAAAGGGGCAATGATTGCTATAAGTGATTTTTTTCGCATAGTCATATTTTCTGAAATTTCAAGGTCATTGCTGATTTGTTAAATAAGAAGATATACTTTGATTGGTACAATGTTCTAGCAAATGAAAAAACAAATTCAACCATATGTAATAATATGTTGACCTCCAAATCACCTTCGAGAGATTGATTATTCAAAAGTTTCAGAGTTTACATCAATAAAGTCTTCCTCGAATACGGTAAGCTTCAATATCATATTCGTATTTAAGGTTACGATTTTTGAAAAATAACTCTTTTGAAGGCCATGTGAAAGTCAACATATTATATATAGTTGAATTCAATTTTCATTGGACATGACATTATAGTCATCAATATCTATATATATATATATATATATATATATATATATATATATATATATATATATATATATATATATATATATATATATATATATTTATTTCATCGAAGTCGATTAATGTTGCTCTGAGCTACGAATATTGCAAGATGGGAGCTTAAGGGTAAAAGTCGCAGATTTTCGGTCTTTCCAGTAAATTTTGTCCTTGTGTAATCACCTTTAAATGTTTGTAACTCATAACGACGTTAACCGATCTCGATGAAACTTTGTACATGTACAAAACATACTTAGACCTATAAAACGCGCCTTTTAAATTTTTGTTACAGGCACAGATTGAAAAGTTAAAAATCGTGACCTTTACCATTTTCGTCGCAATTCCGACCAATAGTAATTTTTAGAAAAAATTATTTACACGCTACCTAGTAAACTAATGCATCTAACATCTCAAAAAACTCAAGCCGTTTGAACTAATTTTGGAAAAGTTATTCGTTTTTAAAGGATGTCCGGATACTTTTGCACGCCACTATATATATATATATATATATATATATATATATATATATATATATATATCATCTTATTTAAAATAACAACGGTGTCCTTGAAATTTCCCATTCTATTGCAATAATTGTCACTTGAAGTCAAATATTTTCTTCCCGGCACATTTTCTGGTACCACAAAAAGAAACGGAGATATTTCAGGTGAAAATCTTAGGTGACACCTTGTACATAAATAAATCTGTATAAAAAAGTATTATCGCATTATTTTTATAAAGTAATAACACGACGAAATTTAGCAGTTATGATTTTCAAAATATACGCGAATAAGAAACTTGCATTGTGGGTCAAAATGACCCGTAGTCTAAGGGTTAATAATATTTTTAGTCCAAGGTTTAATAACATTTTTAAAAAAATTTTATCACGTATACATTGTATTAGTGGAACCTTTCTTTTATAGAAACCATTCAAATACTTTCGTCAGTGCGCATACGCATCTCTGCGGTCCGAAAAATATTCGCAGCGAAACGAAAAGGATTTGATTAAGGGTCACTATTTTTACACGCAGAGTCTATATATTCGCCATATGTTTTTTAATAACAATAGAAAACTTCTGTGACAAACGTACGCGTATGATTATATACAGATTTATTTCCGGAAAGAAAGAGGGATCGCGGAACAGTGGAGAAATAGAAACCCGAAGAACTGGAAAACGCAGAAAATTCCGGAAACAATCCGGAGAAAACAAATCGGAAGCTTTTCTTGTCTTTCTTGGTGTTATTTTATCTGGCCTCTCGGATCGATGCTAGTTTACCGAATATCTGATGGCTCCTCGTAGCTCCTACAAAATGTATTATATAAACAAGTATTTTCCAGAAGGGAAGGGACAGGGACGAGCGGAACAAGATGTATGCTTGGTCTTTTCGCACACGCGGTTCTACTATATTATCCGCCACGTTCAACATAGCATTGAAAGCTATTGAAAGCTACAAAGAGGATATGCGTTTGTACAAGAGTAAAGAGAAACGGAAAAGCAGAGCGCAAATGGAAGAAATGTTACCATAGTTTCAAATCCGTCGAAAAAGAAGGGATTGTTATTTCTACGTGTCTATCTGTTGCGCCCACCCCCACTCCTTCGGACAACATTCTCCATTTGCTAGCCGTTGACAGGGGCGTTAAAAACCCTTGAAAGCTCCGTGCGTCTGAAGCAGCTGAACTTTTTTCCGTTTCCCTTTCACTTTCCGTTCCTTAAAGAAAGACTGTACGAAGTAATCAATGCTTTCCTTGCAGCTTTGAGAATCTAGCATGTCGATGAATTCCTTAAAACCATTTTACCATAATTTTACCGGGATTCTTGCTATCTTGTTGTGGTAAATATTAACGAAGAGATAGCCACCTCAAATCTCCATTTTAATGTGTTGTTAAAGACGTTACCCTGAGTAGTGTTGCGAAAGTCTTAGTCGGCGGTCATTGCTTATGAAAAAATTATGAATAAGGAATGCGGTAATTGTATACCGATGTTGACAAGGATGTTATGCTAAATAAAATTTTCCTATACATATAATATGTTATACAGGGTGTTTCGTCTAAAACAGGACACCTAAATATCTCATCTACCTCTGAAAATATGAAAAATGTTTCTAACGTAATCTAAATGGTTTCAAAAGACGAATCAGATGGAAGAATCGTTTTTTTATAAATTGTAATTTTTTAATCGTTTTTTCAAGGTCACTCGTGTTTTTTTTACATATATACACACATTCTTTGTTGTTGTATGTTATAGCAAACATTATTGTGCATTCATCCATGTTCAATAGCACGACCTTGATATGACCGTGAACTCTAAGATTTGCTAATTAATGCAGAACCTTCTTTCAGCGACATTTCAGATTTCAACGGTAAGAGAAATTCGACCATGAACTTGAACTTGTAAATAACCACATTTATTACTGCAATAAATGTTCGAAATGATGTCTCTTTCGTTGATTTCCGGTTTCATATCAGCACATGCAGAAGTTATTCGTTCCTTCATATTTTCTGGCGTCGTGAGCTGCTCGTGATAAACCGTACCCTTTAATGCCCCCCATAAGAAAAAGGTCCATTGCGTCCAATCCAACGATTTGGGAATTTTTCGTTGAGGACACGTGTTCCATTATGGGAAAAGTGTGCTGGACACACATCGTGTTGATACCATAATACTAGACGGTCCCTAAATGGTACATCTTCTAATAAACATGGTAGAATATGTTCTAAAAATTCGGCATACTTCTGCCCAGTTTGCGTACCGTTGATAAAATACGGCCCAATTATCCTATAATTTAGAATAACACACCAGCTATTTATGGTCCATGGTCTCTACTTATCGAGATGTCTAAACCATCGTGGATTTCCAACCGACCAATAACGCATGTTCTTGAAGTTCACCTGACCATGATTTGTAAAGGATGCTTCACCCGTAAACAATACTGTTTGGAAAAACATTTCATCACTTTCATATTTCCGTATACCCCATTGAGAAAAGTGTACGCGGTTTTCAAAGTCTCTTACATGGAGCTCTTGGTGAAGAGATAAATGGAAAGGATGAAATTTTTGTGAATGAAGAATCCGGAATATGCTTGTCACACTAATACCTGTTTCACGTCCAAGTTGCCTTATACTAACATGCGAGTTTTGATTAACTTTAGCGATGATATTGTTCACATTTGCTTCATGAGTAACAGTCTTACGTCACACACGAATGTTTCTGTTGACACTACCAGTCTGACAAAAAGTTTTAACAATACTTGAGTATGCAGAACGTGATGGACAAGAACGTTCTGGAAATCTGTCTTTGTAAATTCGTATTGCTTCTCTTAGACACTCTAGAGCTTTACCGTAAATTAAAACCATTTGAATTTTCTCCTGTTCTGAATAACGCATTATGGATCGCTTGTCGATACACTGCGAAATCTAGCAGTGAGCAAATTCTTAAATACATATCTCTCTCACTTTCTGTGTACACAGAGGAATGATACAATGTGTTTATTTTCAAGTTCAAGTTCATGGTCGAATTTCTGTTACCGTTGAAATCTGAAATGTCGCTGAAAGTAAGTTCTGCATTAATTAGCAAATTTTAGAGTTCACGGTCATTTCAAGGTCGTGCTATTAAACATTGATGAATGCACAATAATGTTTGCTATAACATACAACAACAAAAAATGTGTGTATATATGTAAAAACACACGAGTGACCTTGACAAAACGGTTAAAAAATTACAATTTATAAAGAACGATTCTTCCATCTGATTCGTCTTTTGAAACCATTTAGATTGCGTTAGAAACATTTTTTATATTTTCAGAGGTAGAAGAGATATTTAGGTGTCCTGTTTTAGACGAAAGACCCTGTGTATGTTCTTAGTTTTCGACAGTTTTGCAAAAGTATATTCGATACTATACAAACACGATGTTCCCAATGTTTCTGATAAATTTGTATTGGTATTAGGTTAGGTATATAGGGCATATTTCTTCATAACACACGATGCTTAATTATATAATTGAGTTAGATTGTAAACCTAACCAACACCATCATTTTATCATGAATACTGAACGAGAAAATTTGATACCGAAAGGTTCTACAAAAGAAACTTGTTATGGCAATGGTATTTGTAATTTTTATCGTCATCTTTATGGTTTGAAGTATTACAAAGTGCTTTAATGTTTTGCTACACTAACTTTTTCATATTTTTCGCACAGTGGTGTACTATTTTAAATTTGATGAAGACAAATCTATCATTTTACCGATATTCGCTTTAAATGTCATTAATTTTTGTCGTATTTGTTTAATATACTTAGAATTCTTTTCAGGAGTATACTAAGTATATAATATTCAATCTGTAATGTGCAATAAAGGAACCGCTTTATTGCAAAAAAGACAGCTTATCACTGATCGTCCTAGACTGAAGGGTTAATTGTTGACACGGCAGATTTACGCAATTTTCGACGGGTCATCACCGTGTCAAGTGTGAAACTGGAATGGAAGGAGTCTTAGGAGCGTCTGCTTCATTACGTTTCCCAATGTGGCGAACTGTCGAGTAAAAAACTGGATCAGAACGAGGGGACCATTTTAAGCTGGCTAAGTGACATAAATTTTTGCCGGGGCTACCACACGATATGAAAAACCCAGTGTTCTGCAGCGTCCCTGTAAAGGAATTACATTTCCGCGCCAAGAGCGACGGCAAAATACATGACAATTTTAAGTCGCCGAGATAAATTGCGGCAAGACCACGGTAACAAGTTCTTGCGAGACCGTTGCGCCAAGCCGTTGCTGCAGTTACTTCGTTTCTGCATAAGATCGTCCGTGTTAGGACCATAAAATACTGTTGCAGCCGCAATGAAAACCTCCCCAGCGAGAAAATGTTTAATTGCGGTGGCATTTCACCAGCTTTTTAATGCAACCCATTCATATATGCTTAACATCTCCATGCTGAACACATTCTAATATTGTAGATGTTTATATTTCTGGAATTACTAAAACCCCCCTTTTCTAAACAGAAAAGCGGACTTGTAGAAGGTAGGTCAAGGAGTGATAACTAGTCTTTCTAAAAACATCAGTACACTAAATTTAGTCCATATCTACAATAAATAAAATATATTTGTGAAGGTAAATACACACAAAGTTCTAATATCCAGATAAAATAAAGAAATAATCGTAGATTTTGCTGGAAAAGAATAAATTGTATACTATGCATAAGGACATCTTACTCAGACTATTCAGGTGAATGAACGGTGACAAATACCAGAGTTCACAGCAGCGACAGAAAAGGACTCTAATCCTTCTGATTACCGTGAAACTACAATAATAATATTTCTATACTGATTGATAATGACTTCACATGTACATACACATGTACACATATACGTATGTACTTTATATCATTTCTCTGTTGAAACTAAATATCAGTAACAATAAGCTACTGAACTTAGAGTCAGAACACAGATTCGTCTCTGATGTTGCCATGTAGCAATTATTTTGTGGTGCTTTTTGGTTTGGCTCTTATGGGTTGCTTGTTATAAAGTTTCAATGGATTTATTAGCTGATTTCTTCATTAATTATTTTGAACTTGTGGCGACTACCTCCTACGCACCAGATACACAGACAGACAAAGACAACGCCGTTCCCGCTAGTACCTGATCCGTCGCCGATTCCTATATATACCGCCCTAAGTTGTCCTTACGATATCCCTGTGTCTAAGGCAGGGCCCGCTAGATACCCTTATTGACGAGTCCTCTAGCGGGCCCAGGACGAAACACTCCTTTTCCTTTTCCTCCTCCCACACACATTACAGTCGCCAAAAACATGGTTCAATATCCGAAAAGAGAAGATGAAATAAGACGATTAGGTGAGTTCGATCACTAACATATTCACACGTTTGGATTGATTTGTAACAACTTTCTCATCGTCTTCCGACAAAACGGTAACGACAAATTTTGTTCCTCGGGAGACGCTATTAAGAATTTTTAATTCCCAGGCGATCCCAAAAATAATCATCTTTTAACATCCTCTTGTTAACAACGTTATGTTACTTTTGCAGATAGAGATTCTTTCAACTTGAGGTTTTTTTTAGACCTGTTGCGTCTTTAATACTTTTTCTTTCCTCAATGGCCTCAAGGGATGTTAAAAGTGCATGATCTGGATGTTAAGTCGCAAGATTAAGATCTGTTGCAAGTAATATCTCACAACCTATTATAACAAAACACTGGTACGTTTTGTAATAACAACTATGTGACTCTGTACTTATCCATTGTTGCTTGAGCCTTTTAAGATCAGTGATTAATCGCTGAGAATTTCTTAATTAATGGAGTGGTCTCTACGAGTCATCTTGAGAAACTAATCTAACCATATTCTTGGTATTATTACTTAACCCTTGTGTAAGGAACCAGGTTCCTACATACTATATAATATCCTTTATCAATTGTGTATATCCCTATAAAATATGTCAAATTCGCTATGAACTGTATGTAAAATTGCTATCATTTATAGTTTCAATATAAAAATGAATGCAAAATGTGTTAAATATTGAGGTTTTAATACTACCTATACATTTTCGATGCTAACATGAAAATTAAATAAAAACGCTGAAATTATACTTTTGTTTCGACGTCAAGAGCGTCTCGCCGAGTATTAAAACGCTGAAATCAACGCGCTCATCGGGCAAAGCTTCGTCGAATTCAATTTTCGAGTAGTCTCGGAGGCTATCGGGGCCGAAGAGGACAAACTTTTCGAACGACAGATGATATCGCGATAAGCGAGTTAACAAATCCTCGAAACAGAGATGCGGTGTTAGAGAAACTGCCCTCGCGGCGGCAGCAGCGAGTTTCGTGCTTACATTCACGCGCTGACCGCGCAAATTTCGAACATGACGGCTACTCGACCAGCCCGCTAATTATCGCGAAGTTTCCAAGAAGGCCAGAAGTGGCCGGTTAATTAGTCACGAAATCGCGCAGTGCGATCTTCCGGCTCAGCAGTCCCGGCGTCTTCCGCGGCCAGGCTTTTTCTTCCCCCTAATGTTGATGGGCCTTGCGAAAAGGGTCGGACCCTCGAAGGAAACAAAAAAGGAATAAATGGGCGGACTGGTGTACAGAGTATCTCCGAAATAATGGTACTGTGGCGGCAACCTCCTACGCTCGCCAGGAGATGAACAATTAGTCAACACCTTTTCCGCTGCTACTTGGCCTGTCACTGATCCGCATACAGGTTGCGCTTGAATAACATGTACAACCGGACACGAGGTGATTCCTTATGAAAAAAGAAAGAAAAAAGCATGGAATAAAATTGTTTCATATGAAACTGTTTTCGAGAAAATTGAGTTTTAAAATACAGTGAATACGCGTGCCATTAGCTAGAAATCGTCTGACGCGTCTGATCATGGCCAATCAATTCTACTTCCTGCGAATACTAAAGCACGTGAACCCGATGGATCTTTAAACTCGATTTTCTCGAAAACGGGGCGTCAAACGAAACAATGTTATTCCTTTTTTTCGATTTATTTCTACATGCAGAATCATGCTCTGCCTGCTTGTACATGTTATTAGGCCGTACCCTGTATATGTATGCACAGTCGGGGACAAAATTAAGGGGACACATTTTAAAAACGAATAACTTTTTTAATATTGAACGAAACGACAATTTTTTTGAGAGATATTAAAAGAATTGATTTATTAGACAATCTGTGTCTTTATATATACATATATACATGCACAAAGTTTCATAAACATCGATTAAAGTTGCTCTGAAATTCCAAGATTCTTACATCTTTCCATGTCTAAAGCTTCTTTAGACGTTAACCGATTTCAATGCACCTTTGTGCACGTATATGCCTTACTTAAATCTACAAAAGGTATATTTATATTTCCATTAAAGGTACAGATAAAAAGTTAAAAAGTATAAATGGTGGAGTAGTGAATTTACCAGACTTTTTCTCCAATTTCCTACTTCAGTGAAATTTTTTAAACATACCAGTGAGTTATTTTTCTACGTATGTTCTTCTACCATATATACACTTTTTCCACCGAATTGATAATTTTGTAGTTCTATTATCATATAAAATAGAGGGTTGGGCACAATTCAATTGAACACGACGAGCTCCATCTCATTGTTAGTATTGAAACGATATCTTCGCAATCTCTGTTTGAGTGATCGCAACAGTTGAGTTGGGCGATACATGAGATGTTCAAGAATAGCGTACTTGAATTGTGACATGCTGAACTATGGGTTATCTTACCCAGACAATCTAGGTTGAATTCCCTTATGTACAGGATTCAATATCTGTTTTCTTAAACTGACATCGAAAAAAAGAAGGTTAGATGCGATTAGGTTCAAGGTAGGTTCAATTCATTCAGTATGCATTTTCTTTTTCTTTAGAAAAAATCTATAATAATATATTATAATTTCATGTGTATTTGCTTTTACAAACATATATTTTATTGTAAATTCAATACGATACAATTTATTGTAAATTCACGATTCAATGTATGACATACTGGGTTTCTATTTTACAAAAATAAGTGGACTATCACTCCCCGACTGAACCTAATTATTAACCACGCGTAAATACGTCGACGAATCAACGAGTAAATGTTCCCGAGTGAAAAATTGACGGGGTAACGTACCGAGGGTCCAGTACATAGAGGCTGGCTTTCTGTGATTTCTGACAGATGCTTTTAATTCGAATTATATAAAGTGAAAAAAGGAACGTGCAATTTATTCGACTCGCTCACCCTTGCTAGTGGCTTCGCTCTACTTCTTTCCTATAGGCAAGTGCCTGGGGTACTTCAAGGGTTGCTATCCGACCCAAACGACATTAAATGATGCCGTTAAAGATCGCTGGATACGTCTACGTGACTTCCGACCGTAATTCAGTAAGTTATTGGACGATAAACGTAATATGATCCAATTTGGGACGCTTCGATGACCGTCAAGACTTTGATGATTTCTACTGTTGTAAGTCGTTTCGTCGGAAACTTCGAGACTACATCTTCACAGTAAAACTACTGAGCTTGAAACGCGATTATATTGTGTTGCTTGCTGACAAAATTATTCTTCTAATGATAAAATTAAATTTATTCCGATTTCATATGATTTTTATTATAAAAAATGTTTGAACAAAAAAGTTCATCCAAAAACTTATCATGAAAATACTTTTCATAACATTTTGATAATTGTATATTCTTGTTCGTATAGTCTTGTTGTGTATTTTATGAAAGTTCAAAGATAATATTTACTTCAAGAACGTAGTTATTATATATATATATATTTATTTATTTATTTATTTATTTATTTATTTTATACAATCAATTTCTGCTACGTTTTAACTAGTTTAACTATCTTATTCGTTATCTGCCAATAAAATGATTTGCTCCTAACCTAACATTTAGATAAGGGTACAAGGTTCTTTGTAACCTAATTGCGAGATTAATTTATCTTAAATACGTGAAAGTATGTAATCGAAAATTAGTGCAACAATAAACATTAAAAATGTACCGATTTCTTTCGTAAAAAGGAAAATCAACAAAATAAGAATGACGCTTAATATTTTTCATTTCGTATTTACGATAATGTTATAAGCATCTTCACTTAGGCTAGAACGGAATTTCTTTCAATTTTGAGCACAGTGCACCTTAAACTGAAAGGCGTTGTTTGTTTTGCTCAGCATACTGCCTTACGCTTCCATTTCCTTCGTCATCTTCTTTCTCATTCAATCGTGCAATATTCAGACACTTTGCTAGCCGCGCGCGCGCGCGGAACTTTCTGTTTCGTTCAGGTGCGCCAACAGATTCCGCAAACAACCGGAGCACAATTTTCAGTCTAATGGAAAACAAGGAAATAAAAGGTATAAAACTGTAACAAGAGAATATGCGATTGCACGAGGAGGGGTGTGGTACGCGGAATCTACGATTTTTTCCCCGTAAACATCTACATATGCCGACAGTGTTGCATCAATTCCTATCGGAAAATAAATATCGCGCCGCATACGCGTGTTTATTCCCATTTGAAATGCACGACCGTGCGTGATTCCCATAAAGCTATTGGCGATTATTTGAAAGCAACTACACTCCCAAATTTCATGGACTTTTTTCCATTCGAATAAATCCCCAGCGAAGTCGGATTTGACCCACGGGGAATGCGAAAATTGATAACTCAGTGGAACCAGTTTCCAATAGAATAATTTAATGTTCTCTGTCTACAATCGCGCAATGTTGATCTCCTTACAATGAAACAGCTAGATGTTGCTGATCAATAAAAAAATGCAGAAACTATAGTGTTCCAAACAATAGTTTTTTTAACGACAATTTCAAGCCGTCAATTGGAGAGGATTTGGAAGTTTCACTGTTTAATAACATTTCAATAATACCTCAACTTTATCGAATCAAACTACCCATATTGGTATAAACTTTACGTTCAGCGTGATCAGATTTAAATAGGGTAAACTGTACAATGATTGGCACCCTAAGCCAAAATTATAGTAAAAATCTTATTATCTTTTTTTGAAATGTTTAAACGAGTGTACGAGTCATAAATCTTTTATTATGAAATATATTCAGTGGATAACAATCGTATGACAAATAGTACAGTCATTGGCACATTTGGTAAACAGTAAGAAGTAAATATTAAAAAGTCTATTCGATTTATAATTAAACGTATACACACTTATTATATATACGGTACAGTCCGAAATTAAGTTATAAAGAGATAAAGTATACTTACTCGTAACGAAAATTTTAACAAAACTATTTACATTGCGTTGCTAACAGTCATATGTGGAACTTTGTTATGAAAGCTTACAACGCTGCTTTGAAATATAAATAAGAAGCAATAAAAAATGATGTTCTATACCAGGAATTCTTAATATTTGCCGTTTAAATCAAAAGTGCCAATAACTAATGCAGTGCCAGCAATAGTACAGTTTACCCTATGGACTTACATGTTACTACACATGTACTTTTTTATCAATAAACCTACCGAGCACTAAAAGAACTGGTACAGAAGACTCTCTCAGGACGCAATTGAAAAATTGCTTGCATGTACCTTTTATGGTAATAAGAGTACAGACTTTTTAAAGAATTCTTTATACGATTACTGTACAATTACTGATCCATAAAATCCATACATATAGTCTTTTTAAACAGTTCTTTGATAACGTTATACAGAAATGTTGTATACAACTAAGATTGTCTTTATCCAAACATTGTGCAATTTTTACTACAATACAATTTCTATGAATACACATCTATATAATTTAAATAATGATGAAGCAAAAAATTCGAAACCCGTTAATTAACTGGCACTGGTAGGTTTAGTGTTAATAACCGCGCAAAACCATGGTCTCCTGTACAAATCCTAGTTTTCACGTTCGTTGGGTCAAAAGAACGCAATTTCGTTGGTTCTACAGTAATCGATTCCATGTCTTGAAACGGTAACGCACGGTTTTTCCTATGTGTATTTCACAGCGTCATGATCCGTTTTACTGTCCCGGGAGGCGTGGAGCTCTGGACTCTGCGCACGATCCTTTAACGTCGGAAGGATCTAGGTAGATCTTCTGGCCACCTAGGGGACAAAGTGAATACCCCCAGTGTTTATCGTGTTTGCCAATCGGTCAATCGTGATCCGGATAGTCAGACAGATTGCTAACGGTGGACCGATGGAATGCTCTGGCAGAATTACGTAACCGTTTAAGTGTCCCGGAGCAACTAGACTTTACTATCGCCGGAGAAAGGGATATACCCTTCTCTTTTGACTCTGTCTCCCTCCTTCTTTGTTCGCCGGACTCTCTCGCTTCTATTATAATTCGCTACCTGCCTCCCGCTACTCTTTATTCGACAGCAGTTTGTATAATCGCGTTCACCGTTAGCAACAATACCTCTGATCCCTTCTAGGTTCGTTTTAAAACATTATACGACAGCTTTACAAGGATCTGTACACAATCGACTTTTTCTCTGTTCATGATGCTACGAGAGACTGACTCATCAGGGTGTTGTCGATAATTTATTAATAGACCCGCCGCTATTATGTAATTACGTCGCACGCAAATATGCGCAACTGAACGATGGACTAACATTAACGACGGGAAAGACATAACTCATATTCTTTTAACGCATTTGTTACCAGTATTTGTTCGTTGCTCATCTGCATCATTAAATTGTTTTATTAAATGCAACATACCTTTTTATGAAATATTGAAACAATTTAGCAGAAAAAAGTCATGGAATCGCTGAATGTTATGATGTGTATGATTTTGGACAACGAAGTATATCAAATTAGTTTACTCATCTTCAAATAAACTGTGAAATTGTGAACGCTACACTTCTGTACGTTTTCTTGTAGCACTTTCTTTGATGCTCATCTGCATCGATAAATTGTTTCATTAAATATAACGTTCCTCCTTCATGACATATTAAAACAATTTAGTAAAAGAAAGGGTTAGGCTTTCGCTCTGCATATCACACTAAATTCTGATGCGTGCAATCCAAATTTCAATGCGCGGAAATCACTCGTTCAAGTTATACGCGAGTAAAGTTGCTCGATTTCAAGCGCGTTTGACAGGTTCGAATACGGCCATATTGGTTTTCGGACATAGGAGCATGTATACGTGGTCAGGCCGGCCCTCTTTGCACCCCCCACCCCCAACCCGTGCCATAATCGCAACTCACTCATGATTTTTCAAAAGTCACTTCTATGTGCTTGTGCTGCCACCTAGCGGATTCGCTCGCTACATCACATCCGCTCCTATGTGCGAAAACCAATATGGCAGCGTCCTAACCTGTCAAACGCGCTTGAAGTTGCGTAACTGTACTCGCCTCGTGTATAACTTTTGAACGGGTGAACTCCGCGAATTGAAATATCGATTCTATCATTTTCTGGTGAAATTGAACAATATTACATTGAGAAAAGCTAAACAAATTTTGTCCGCGAAGGGAAAGTACAGCCAGGGGAAGTCCTACACTCTTTGAATATGATACTATATTCTATGATTTTAAAAAATAGCGCGTATAAAAATGGGCAATCTAGGTGGAAAAGAGTCATGTCAGAAAATAGATATATGTTCTATTCATTCTTGTTACGTAATGTTTACTAAAGCTAATGACAGCCATAATAATTTATTTAGTAACTATTCAAGTATAAACATCATTGTACAAACACGCCGAATTATAACATAATGAAATTATACATTTAATTGTACTATAAAGAATGTTATGCGAGAACAATTAGTAATTGTATTTAAACTTTCATTGATTGTAGACTATATTATGCTTGAGTAGAGGATCAGAAACTTGTATAAAAGTTTGTTTATTGATGCCTGTTACCATAAGTTCTGGAGACGTATTTGAATGTCAATTTGTTGTGCCGCTTAGTTCCCTTTAGAAGTGCAGAATTAAAAAATACCAAGGAATACGGCTTCAAAATTTATATGGTTTTAAGTTGAAATTACGTATAATTATATAAGCTACACTGGTTATCGTACTTTTTTAAGTTTTTAAGCCTTTCGACACTCTTTGACCGACAAAATTCATATAAACAAACATATATATCTACCTGTAGCTCATCTTTAATATTATACAGTAATAAAAAATCAAAAGTGAGAATCGCAGTTATAAGTAGAAAATCGTGAAAAACTGCTATTATCCGTAAACTGATTAACCAATATCGATGAAAGTTTCAACATGTATATAATTTATTTGAGTAATATATTAATTTTCAATACAGGCCAAGACAAAAAAGTTGTTAACATCAACTTTTACTATTTTTTTCGTGATCCGACTAAATGCAACTTTTTCAAAATTTTCATTACACATCTTCTACTAAACTAATCCCTCTAGTATTGCAGAAAAACTGAAGTCGTTTGGTCCATTAGTAAAAAGTTATTCTGATTTAAAGTGTATTTGATCATCTATGGGAGTACATTCACTTATTATGTGTCAATTACATTATACTTTATCATTATATGATAAGTCGATGTATAGTTTCTTATGTGTTATTTATTATAAATTTTATCATAAATATTATACTTACCACATATATGTATACAAGTATGTATTTTATTTGTTTCGGTTTGTTAACGATTTCTGATTTTTTTCCACTTGGAATATGCATTTGTTTCACTGTACGGCGATAGCGAATGTAATAATCAAATTTTTAATCATGACAGCAATTCCATTCGTAAGCCAACAAATTATTTTGAGCAACATAGTCTAATGTCTTCTAAGATTTTATTTAGAAGAAAATTATTAAACTTCTTTTAAATTCAACTGTCAAAAATCAGATTAAGTGAAAATAAATATCCCAACAATGTTTGTAAATATAGCGATTTGTCTTTTATTAATTTTGAGAGGATTAGTCACAAAGGAACAGCTGTAGAATTGACACTCGATCTGCACAACAAACAACGTGTAAAGGATAGATATTTCTCGTTGTGAAGTTCCCGAGACTCGAGAGCAATCGGAGGTCAAAATATCGAATATTTTCGCACGAGCCATTGAGGTAGGTTTTCAAGGGATTTGCGGATAGGTTGCGAAGCGTGTTATAAAACTGCTCCTCCCACCTGTGCTCCTGCCCCCTCCCCGTGGCCAGTTTCATTCAACCTTTACCTTTATCTCTCGATTTAGTATCGCGCAGGATACAATAGTACAATGGTGTGATAACATCAGGAGTAAAAGTCCGGCATTGTTCGAACGATTACGCTCGCCCGCGTAATCCTTAATTGCATTCGGCCGTAGCGAGACCACGATCTATACGATCCTTTGGATTCATAGTGTTCCCTGACCGAACCACGACATTGTCCGGGATTCTGTCACACCAGAGATACACTCGTGGCTCCATAGAGCCTCAGTCCCGAGAGATACAGTCCGCCAGATATGAACACACTTGCCTGCTGTACGGAATTATGTGATTTAGCAACGGAACACAGACACTCTTCTCTAACATTCGATACAAAGACCTCTGAACCGCTAACTGAATTACTTACAAATAAACCGATCCTCTTATGACGTTTGTTAGAAAATAAATACTGGGATATTTCAGGATAAACATTACAAAAGTAAAATCTACCGAAAATATTGTAACATAGATTAAACAAATATTTGGTAAACTTTTTTATCATATCTAGAGAGCACTAACAGTGTCTATTTTACATTACTTTATGAAAATATTCAAGAATACATCTATTCACATTTTTGGTGATTCATATCCTAGTATATGCCCTAAAAAAGTAAATCTTTACAATAATCTCAATAATCCTAAATTATACATTTTTTGTAGTAATTCCATTGTTAAATACATTCTTCATTGATTTCTATAGAATATGCGAGCCAAATAAAATCCTTTAAACATGTCATCTTCTTTTAGGTAATCCCTATCTTTACCATAAAATGTAAGAAACATTTTGAGGCACTTAACAGAGAATAGAGAGTAAGAAAAATAGTAAATGATACTGCTTTATGATCAGATACAATATTGCTCTGAAGGAATTAATTTTATAATAACGTTTGGTAATGTCTCAGCAGTAGATCACGATTCTAGATCGACGATGATCTTCGATTGCGGTTAGGTACCCGGTATCACACGCCCGGATGAACTTCCCGCTCTAGTTCCTCTATTCATGCCGGATTTCCCAAAAATGGAGGTCCTCAACAAACTCACAGACGCAAAAGGTAGTAATTACTTTAGGAAAGAACTTATCAACTTCAACAACATAAATGTTGTACCAGTACTTGTACTCGTAAAGAACCAGCTTTTCAATCGATTAAGTATAGCATTGAGATTTCATTTATCATAGTCACTTGTCGCAATTAGTATTTAATGTTGCAATATACTAATATAATAAATATTGACAGACAAATCTGTACGTATCTTAGCACTTACTTGGTCTCATTAGTTTACATAATCTTCTTAACTTAATTTATCTCGAAATGTCGAATGGACAGAATGATATGATACGATCTCAATAGAAAGACAGATAGACAAATACATAGATAAATTAGCAGATTATTATATTAAAATTAGAGATGTCTATATCAAATTGCGTTAATCTATCACCTGACATTGATTAAATCTTGGGAAGACAACCTTCCTAATCGAAAGAATTCTTCAACGATAAGAAAAATGACGTTCCGTTATCACAATTTGCGTGGCATAGCTCACCAACGACAGCTACCAATGCAATAGATGCGACGAGACAAATCTATAGTACGAATAAATAATTTCCCCATTAAGTATTCGGACACGGCCGTTTCTCGTAAGTTAACATAATTGGTTAACGAATCGAATATCTGTGCACTTAATCTTAATTGGATGTTACGGCCCTTTCACGTTTGCTGTATGTCTAGTCATTTATAAAAGAGGCTTACTTCGAAACCAAGTGGTACCAACGTGAACCGGTTTTCCCCATTCGCGGGAGAGACACATCGTTTGATATCCATAGACCACAAGGTTTGCGCAAATGCGATGATTTTGAAGGTTCTAGCCCTGGCTATATGTATGTACATATGTATGTATCGCGAACCAAGGAACTTCGTGTCTAGGATACACGCATGCACCGAGTGGATCGTTATATAGGTATAAATCTTACTTCACGCCTCGCTTCTCGCTACTATATCAATCTACTTGAATCTCGACCTATTGGGTTTGATTTATTCTGCTGCGTTGGACTCTGCATCCCGAGACGTATCGAACAACCGATATTAATTGTTGCCAATTAAATCACTGGATCGTGGAATGGCATCCGATGCAAAAATAAAAAGATTAATATGTCCAATTTGAAAAGAGCCAGAAGATATTGCTTGTAATTTGTTTCTGGGAAAAAGTTGCAGACTTCTCGTTGCCACTGTTTCTCCTTTATGAAAATTGTAATATTAGAGCATCGAATAGAAAACTAGTGTAGTAGTGTAGAAAAGTAGTGTATACGATCATACGTATGCCATGACTACGATTTTGTATTTAAGTAGTTTTATTCGTGTTGCTATTTAACCCTTACATTTTCGTCGAGTTATAATTTAGTCATTTCCTATTTTGGAGTTGGTACAATCTTTTATTTATCTATGATTAGGTTGCTATTTAATGCGATTGTTTCATTCAATTAAATATATTTTGTTCGTAGTTTCATGGTCTGCGGTGAAGGATAAAATTTTATAGCACTGTGCTAAAGCAATTTTGTCATAAATCACAAAGAATATTTTATGCTTAAAATTATATTGCAATATTTGTATTTTAACAAGATAGTTATAATAAGTTAATCTATATATGTTGATATATTTTGGGTTTAACTGCGTTTTGGAGAACTCTTTTTTTCAAGTTTTTATTTATACAATCTTATAGATTTCGACGAGAAAACGCCGAAAATGAAAATCTTATTGTGCGGAATTCATTGGTTAAAAAGTTATACGCGTATAAAGTTGAACACTTTTAAGCCTTTTTAACGGGTTAAAGCGCCGCCATATTGATATATTTGCTAGGTGATACACATAAACTGGGATAAATACTTCCAAACAGATCCGTTAAATGGCAGCACAAACTCATACGTAATAATAACACATTAACTAAATCAAAATGCGAAACATTATACCATGGTCGGGCCGGCCTTCTCCGCTCCCACGACGACCTAACCCCAAACCATCTTGGACTGTACCTTATCTTTGAAATCCTGTATGTGATTCTGTATATTTTAATTACTAGACACCGAAAACGACCGATTCCATGATTATTGTTATACATTTTCAGTTCGCACCGATGAGTACAACATTTTTAAATTTCCGCAACAATCCACAATCCCGAGTTCAAGTAATTGCTTCTTCTTTACTACTTGGCATGTTTCTAAAGTTAACATTTCTAATACTTGAACTAGCCATTTCAAAATTGACAATAAACTTATTAATAATTAATTTGTGAAAAACACTTGAAATTGCTTATGTTTACAAAGTATGTTTAACCACTGAATTGCTATCTAGCGCATACGCTCAGTACTATTTAGCCGATCCCGCAAATATACCATACTATCTAACACATGCGCTGAACACTCGCGATCTATCCAGCGCATTTGCCGAACAGACCTACCTACCTCTACCACTCAATGAATATCCAATATGGCGACGCTCTAACCTGTCAAAAACGCTTAAAACTGCTCATCTTTACACGCGTATAACTTATAAACCAGTGAATTCCTAACAACCATTCATACATTTTCGGAATGTCTTCATCGATATCTACAGGATCACATAAAAAAGAGTTCAAAAAAGTTAAGAACACGGAGTTCTCCAAAACGCAGTCGAGCCATATTTTGTTTCATAAAACGCATTAATCGAAAAAATTTTGTGGTTGCATTTATACTCCTTCTTGAATACCTTTAGAAATAACAAATAATTAAATATATAAGAATCATCTTATTTCGTGGCTTGGATTTAATGGATAAAGTTCATAAAACCTAAAATGATATTCGAATAGATTAAAATATCTTAAAATATTGTTGCATTATTTTGGATATTGTATGTATTTCAATTTTTATAATGAATGCGTCCATGTATACAAGTTTCAGTGTTTCCATTTATTAATTGATAGATGTGTATAAGTTCATGTAAAAAAATGGTTGGTGAATCGCATGTCGACTACCGAATATTTTGGAGCACTGATAATAGTTATCTTTATAGAATATCGTCGCTATAGCAGCCATAATATGTGAAATGAGACATTAAATGACCCACTTCGTAGATTGCTTCTTTTATTCAGTGGAAATGGTGACTTTATAGTCTTCGGAATATGGCTGAATCCATTTCCACTGATGCGTCCAGTTAATATCGTCTCGTTCCATCGAAACTAGTCGCTGTTCTACAGCGGCAAAAGCTTTTTGCGTTACTTCCGTGAAAATGGCTGCGCTAGAAACCCACCAGTCGAGTAGCCCACCACAATGCACCTTCGACCTTTCCGTAGGAGTCGCAACAACGGTTGCACAACGCTAATCGACAATCATGACCGAGAAAACTGTTCTATTTCCGTTGCTCAACGCTGTACACATTTTAGATTGTGCTTTTCTATTCTCTTTTAGTTCAACCTGATTATTGATGAAAAATAAAACATTGAAATTCCTATTCAAATAACAATCTATTCTGATTTATATCTCCTACTATTTTCTTTAAACTATTCAGTTTCTTTTAACACCTAGTAGAGGATATTATTAAATTATTAGAAATCAGAGTGAAATACTATTTTTCTGTACTAAATATTTACTTCTTAAGGTAAATGAAGGCTTCCAATAAATATAAAGTTGCTTTTTGTTAAACATTAAAGCTTCAACTTAGAGGAAAGTAATGACTTTTTATGAGATATTAAAAACTGTCTTCTCTTGAGAACTGCTTAATGTTTCTTCATGAATTTTAACATGGTTTCCAGTTGTGTTGCACTTGTAATATTCATCACTCTAGATTACGTGTGGCTTATTAACATTTTCTTTATTCATGCACAGTATTCAGTATTACATTTCAACACTGAAATTTCAGATTAGCGTAATTAAAATCGTTTCTTTATAATTTGAGCATGTTTCCCAATTCCCTTAATTTGGTAAATATTTTGCAATCCTCTACTAACGAACACAATTTTTCTCTTTATTTCTTTTATCAATGTATTAATGACGAAATAACTTGTATAGGTATGCATATATATATATATATATATGACACGTAATACACATATATGCAAATATTTATGTATGTAGATCTTCTTTTAGATGAAAGTGATTGAAGAGGTAATGTTTCTAGTTCATGTATCTAAGATGAAAAGATATAATTATTATAAAAAATAATTTCATTATTGCTTGTCGAGTTCCTTTATTTTTTCCTAAAATTTGGTGACAGCATTCGATCGATTCGAATTTACTTTCATTTGTTACCGTAAACAATCTTTGTTCATTTGAATTGATCTTCTGTGAAACATTATTAGAGAATTAAGCTAGAGTTAACTAAGCACATGAAAGCGGGAATGTGGGCTATGATCAATTAACTATGGCGTCGCCAATATGAACGACGGAACTCCGAAACGATGTAAGACGAGATGACATAACTCAGGATATTACAGTATTGCGAAAGATATCTTATTGCGAAGTTGTTAAGGGTATTCAGGTGTAGAGCGTAAGTTACATTAGGAGTTTCAGAAGATGTATGAAGTGTTCGCATTAAAGCGGGAATATCGATTAAGAGTATGTCGTAAATCACGATGGAGGAGGGACTGACGCAGCGCGTATGTAAATCAAGGCGAGATCGTCTCAACCGGAAGACATTCTTGCGTGTTCTCCAATGGCAAGTGGAGGACTTTCCACGCTGCTTCCAAGAGACCATTGGTCACGATGGAAACCTGCTGGGCGACTAACCTACCTGTGGCCACTTACGACCTTCCAGCAACACAGCGCAACGGTGCGCCGCTGGTTGCACAACCTCGCGCCGGCCGCAACCGTACCTACAGAATCATAATCGAAAGACCTACCATGGTTCCATTGACGACAGTGCATTTCAATTACTGCAACAGAGAATTTGAACACAATCGCGCAATTTGTCGAATGGCTGACGCAACATGCCGTAAAGACAATGGGAAATAGGTTCCACGAAGGAGAATTGCGACAAAACTCGGCCAATTCTGCGTAGGAACCCAAACAAAATACTGCAAAAGTATGACAAAATATTAATTCGTTCTTATTCTTGTAGACTTACAATTATCTTGGATCAATAACTATTACATTTCCGTTATCTGTGAGAGTATGAAAAAATGATATACATATACAAAACTTGCATGGTATAGAGGGGGAAATATTGTGATGCAAACGTTGCTTATATGGGTGGAAGCGTCTCGGAGATGTCAATGTCATCTAGATTGCTTTAACCACAATACCCTACGTTTTGTATCGTGAGTAGATAAAATTCTGCGTAAATCGAATAGTTTTACGAGATGTTATCAAAACCCACCCTGTATACTAAATGTTCTAAAAATTTATCGGATTTTTATTATATACTATGCTTTAGACAAGGTGTCCTTATTAACAAAGAAGAAAGATATCGTACTGGAAAATTTTACAAAACTTCTGCCGAGATGGAACGCAAACAATTCACAAAATTATTCGATAATTGCACAAGATCTATTATATCGTGATAAGTAAGCTGCAGATCTCTATGCACAATAAAACTTGTCTACGTCGATTGTCTGAAATCATTTCATTGAAAATGTGTTTGCTCCGTTAATGCTTTCAATATGTTGGAAGTAATATAAAAATATCATTAAATTCTTCTAATGTCTTTACAATTTTGTAATTGACCTTATTCGTTGGTCTCATAAATGCATAAAATTCACAGTCTAGTGATAAAATTAACATTCTCTTCTTTTCATTGGTAATAAAGTTTGGTCACAATTCCTTATTTAAAAGATTAGACAACTTGAAATAAAAACGATTCCATAAAAACACAATGTTTTGTTCTACCTCCAAATTAACAGTATGAAGATTCAAAATTCAAACTGCTGCTAAATAACTAACGTCTTCATATTTGAATAACGAGACTGCTTCAACAATTTGTATAAATCATTTATTGTAATAAGTATGCGAATAAATAATATACTATTTCTCATTATCATTACATTCAAAACGGTTGTTGAGCATTATTTGAATGCATTTTTATTTAATTCATTGTTTGTATAACATTTTATTCAGTCATTGCCTTATTCGTTACTCTTATTGTTTCATACTCGCATTATTCTTTATTCGCATTGAACACTATTCATGTTAATTCTAATTTTCGTTATTTGCAGTATATGTTATTGATGTTAATTCTTATGCGCAATACATAATATTTTGGTTCATTTTAGTCCAACTTTAGTGGAACTACAGAACAGTGTTCGCCGCAGGATAAAATAAATATCATAAAGTATTTTAATGATGATCGACATGAAGTATCAATGTTACAGGCATACCCTGCGATAAAACATGTCTTCTTGCGGTACAATACACCACTTCCGGCATTTGCACCCGTGGAAAGAATGTTTTCATAAGCCACTATGGTTAATCTTCCAAAAGCAATCAATTCTGCGACAAAATATTTGAAAGGAGAGTTGTTCTCAAATGTAATATTCCGAAGAATTTATTTTGATAAGAGTTCCTTTTAGCACCCACCTCCGATTGCCTTCAAACTTACTCCGTAGACGTCTCACGAGGTGTCTGACAAAAGGAAGGTGGCGCCGCGCGGTGGCGTCGAAATCAAATAAATTTTTTGCTAGCGAAACAATTTTAAAACCGAATTGAGGTATAAAAGTACAAATCAGGATTATTAAGCAAACCCGAAGCCCACTAAACCTAACCCAGACCTAACCTAACCTAACCAAATAAAGTAATATAACTAGTTTAATATTAGCCTGACTTCTTTCCCAATTCCATGCCATTGATCTCACTAAAACACTCGGGATCATTTGATTTGATTCATCCGAACTGTCACTCATTGTAACTTATCAAACTTATTAAAGACAAGAAAGAACAGTTTACGGTGCGTTAATAAGTGAAAATAGCGGATACGAGTCATTAACGCAAACAGTTTGTTGCGCATGTACAGAGCATTTCCGCGTCACGTGACCGACCAATTTGACTGTACTGGGCATGGACAATATTTCGAGTAAGTTGGGAGCCAATCGGAGGTGGGTGCTAAAAGGAACTTCACCCTTTATTTTAAATACTTCTGTAGTCCTTAGTATATCAATATTAATTCAAACGAAACATTATTTCTGAATTAAAAATTTTCACATCTCATTGACATAAGGCTGCAATTATTTAAATTATTTATTCGAATACGACATTTATTCAAAGCATCGGATTAATATTTTATTCGAATAAAAATGATTCATATGATATCATGAATAAAACTTTATTCGAATTAAAAACTTATTTCTTATTCGTGAATATGTCCAACTCTGAGACCACAGTGCGACGCAACGCAACGAAGACGCGCAAGTAGACTCGGTCGCAAGAATCAGACACGGCGCAAGAATCTAAATCTAAACGGTTGGACGTTCGCTGAAGATTCTGGTCGAATGGAAAATCGCGCGGGATTGTCGTTCACGGTTACCCGTGAAACGAAAGATCGCGCGGCACGGCGAGAAAGTAGCTTTCGCCCGGCTGTTCTAGAGGAGATCGGCGGCTTCTCGTTAGGCATTAAAACGCCGGTGCACCGTAAGTCCAGGGCCGTAATCGAATCAGGCCCTGGCAGAAAAACAGTTTCGACTGAACTCCCCCCCGTTCCGATCATCTTTATCCGGGCTATCGCAGCTACGGCCACGTTTCGCGCGCCCGAAAACTTGCTGTCGTCGACGACCAAATCCCGATTTTACGAGCCGAACGCGTGGCAATCGGTCCGTCGGACTTTACTGTTGCACTAAAAGCGAAACACCGAAGAGAGATTTACTAGCGATAACTCGTGCCAGAGCCCGGAATCTACTGCGAACGATATAAAAAAGCTCACGAGGAAGTATACACACACTTGGCTCGAGTTTACCGAGCGATAAAGACACGTGTGATTCCACTAAACGATTTCGAAGCTGAAACAAACAGTGATGAACAATCGCCGAAGCGGAGGATGAGGAAGCACTCGGAGTAGCTTATAATCTAATCGCAAATGCGATTAGCAATGCTAGTATCGTTAGTTTAACTCCTCAGGAACGACGTCTATGTATTGTGCTAACTCTGACGAATATTTCAAAATTTATAATACAAAATCAGACTATTAAATGTGGTACACTTTCACGCATTATTATTCGTTTTCTACACTTTGCAGATGGCTATAAGAAATATTAAAATGTCTAAATTACCAACAGATAACAGTAATATCTGTAACATTGTATAGTGTCGGTTATACAGAAAAAATGGACAGTAGGATGTTGTAAACATATTAAATGGAACACGAAAAATATGGATTGTGCTGTATTAGAATGCACCTTTTTCATCGATAATTTGTGAAGACTCTATTAGTTGCAGTTAACATTTTTTCTATAGATAATTCTCTGGTATACTATCTAATACTTGTATTCAATTTTTTATTTTTATGTTCTCCTTTTGATTTGATTGGTTCATTCTATTTTGTTGACGATGGCTCAAGTGTGAATGAGTTAAGGGTCTAATATGCATATTTTTAAGTTTTCTGTGACTAGTTTTATACTTAGAAACGAAAAGAGTATATTCAAGAAAATTAATCGAACGACTAAGAATTACAATTTTTGTAATTCTGGCTTCATATATCATATTTGCTGTAAATTAAATAATAACAAATAAACGAACCAAATATTCATTGCAATTCAACCTGAGTATAAAATATGCATCATTTAAGTACATTCAAGAACCAAAAACTCCACTAAACACTACAGAATCTTGTACAAACAATAATTGAAGACAAATTGTAGATCTCTTCAACGAATCCGAACTTCTAATGATCCACCAACGTTCGTGCGTAGATCGAACAGGACCAATCATTGTAGAAAGTGTCCTAATTTCTCTATCGCTATTATCTACACTTTTGCTGTTGTTCAATCGCTAAAAAATTTGGCAAAATTATAGATAGATACTTGTGGCGACCATAATGGCGATAAACAATACAAGTTTGAAGCAGTGAATACCTCTTTGCTTCTACTTGTGCTAGAATGATTGCGAATGATTTTCTAGGGTAAGCAGAGGCGAAGGATCGGTTGTGTACGGCACTGCTCGTATCTCTCGAGAAGTACTCGCTATCGAGCGCACGACCACGTTCCTTATTATTTCCCATTAAGGCTGGATGTTCCTTTTGCCCTCAAAAGAGTTCTTCGCCCGAAGACCCGCGGCATTTAAAAGCAGACGGTGGTATAAAATTTCACGGGATTCGGGGCGACTCGTGATAAGCCCTAATAGTCCTCTCCTCCGCCCGCCCCCGCACAATTTTCCAGAGACGGAAAGAATTCAAAACGAACGCCTCGGGAGTTGATCGCTACCCTCCTTGAAAGCTCACCGGAGAATATTCCAAATAAACGCTTTGATTATAAATTTCACGCCAGCCTTTGTCGAACGATCTCCTTGCGTATCGTAAGCTTTGATTACAAATTTCACTTAATATTTTATTTTACAATTATTGCAATTATAACGATCTTTCCATGGGAAGTGATTGAATAAATTTTTTCATTTGAGAACATATAATAAAAATAGCATGACATCTACATAAATTCGATCTTATCATTCTTATAAACCAACGTATAACAGTTACTTTTAACAATCACTAGGTTTAGTATTAAATATATTTTGTGATTTATAATATTTGTTGTTATATACGATATGAGTGCCATAGTGAAATGAAGCACAAGATATTTTTGAACACAACTTAAAATATTTACGCTTTTAATCCTCGACTGCCAAAGTGGAACCTTAGTTCATATACTTCTTTTAGAAATTAGTTGCATAAGAGATTCTAAAATGATACTTTATGTCCTCGAATAATACTTCATGTCCTAGAATTATACATTTTAGCATGTCACTTTACATTAACAAATTATGTTTCGTATATGACGATTTCAAAAAGATACATCTTATAACGCAAATAGAACGAGATCAAACAATTTACAGGATTCAGAAAAAATACATTTCAGAGAGAGTTTCCAACTTGAGAAGCATATGAGCAAATTCGTAAACCTAGAATAACTGTACTACGCTGATTAATGGAACTTTAATGGCGTTACTTAATTTAATATACAAATTAGATCAACTTTAATGTTTCCTGTCGAAGAAAATCTTAAATGTATAAAGAAGAAAATAAGTATAAGGATTAAATACTAATTAATTGGTACAGTAGTAATTAATCAAATCGCATTCTCTCAGAATTTCTATTTATAGATTTTAAATAAAGGTTGATTTCGTAATTACTAGATTTTAGTAAGAATTCTTTGGTAAACTTCAATTATTGCTGAGTTATTCATAAAAATATCTGAATTAGATTTTAATTATCGCTGTACTAGTTACACCAGGTACCTTTCGTATAATCCTACTTTGAATAACTCCTGTGAATAGATGTAATTGCCTGCAGAAAAATTCTTGAATTTCACTTCGTTGTAAAACCTCGTGTCTGCACTCTCCCGCCTCTGCGAAACACTTTTCCGCGAGAGTTTATAAACAAAAGTAAGTCTAGTGGTTCTTCAACGAGACTATACCAAATGAAGTAGTACTTTCCACAAGAATTTGGACAAAGAAACGATGCGACACTCGTTGTATTACGATGGACATTACTTGTTAGTTTAACAGAAATATTAACATTCACACGGCCAATGGGTCCTTTCAAATTTAGAAATTACATTTATTTTATTCATTTGTTTCCTTAATTTTATAAGGTTCTTGTAATCTTTGTGAACTGTATAAACCATGATACCTCATTGATGTTTGTACTTTGTAGCAACCACAAAATTTGTACGAAATAGTTTAAAACTATTCAATGAGATAAAAACTGCGAAATTAAGATTTATCATAAGTAGCATTATATGTCCCACGATTAGAAAATTCTTGTGCTAAACAAATAATAAAAGTGTGGACTATACATTATTTAATTGAATATTCGTATCGATATACATGTTAATATAATAATCTGTACTCTAGTGATTACTCCCCCATTCTTTTTGCATCTCACACATCTTAGTAATACAAATTTGATATATTCAACATAACAATACAAATAATTGATTTTTGAATGCAGTTAAATATTTGTCCACTCATACAGCTGGCACGATAGACATCGTTCTCCTGTAGTAAAAGTGGAAAACATTCAGCTAAATATTAGAGTAGTTATGATTATCAAGAAGTATAAGAAATTAGTAACATTAGCATAAGATCTTCAGTGACTCGCAGTAATATTCGGACATTTTGAAAGGACGGCAACCTTTTTAAGATTGGCCCATATTACTTCAATCTTTTGCAGAAGTTAGAACAGTTAGTTTACTACATGTCGTAAAAAAGAAATGTAGCGTCCTAAGACGAAACAGATGTTTCGCTACATGCAAACATCTGCATGGCAGACTTTTACAATTTCTCTATCAATTAACCTGTTGACTGTTTCGACCTCTTTGGAAAATGCGTATCTAAATTGCGTCGCACAAATTTAGCGATGACGAGTATACTCGTCAAACACAGAGTATGTGTAATATGAAATTAGGTTGTAATAAAATGACTTTTATTTTTTCATTTCATTGCTCAAATTTATCGCAAATTTGTCGCAACGTTACAGTCCGATATTTATGTAAATGAATCCCTGACCAGATGATAAAATATGAACAAAAATGTTCAGAGAAACATCTTAGCAGGTAGGTAGTCCACAACTCAATTTGGATGATCCTTACAACTCGAATCTTGCACACGAGCTATAAAAAGGAAATGAAAGGATCCTGATCCCGTTTTTTATTACCAGGCGCGCAACTTATTGAATAGTCTAAAACAATATACAAATTCGTAATTGCATCTGTGTTGACTAATAAAAGACAACGGTACATTTACGAAAAATAATTCATACTATATGCGGTTTTTTTATATTAATTATTTATAATCTTTTATTTGTTCCTTTTACTTCTACGGGCCTCAAAATATTTCAAACATCTTGAAGTTCACGAATATATCTTAGTCTTCACTAAAACTGCAATTTAAACTGCAAATTGTCACTACTTATTACTCATGACGAATATACTCGTCATAGCACAATTTTGCACTTTTTTCATGACAAGTATACTCGTCAAAAACAGTTAACTGGTTAAGGTGGCGGCCCAGGCCAAGGTTTACAACACCTTACCGGGCCCAGGTTTACAACGCCTTATCGGTCCCGTCGAGTGCGGGTACCACGTGTCCATCTTGGAATCTCCTCCATACCCAGAAGGGTAGAGTTTGCTCGGGGAGGCGCGCAGAAGGTTACCCTCCCCTCCGCAATTATAACCGCTGACAAGTTATTATAATAACCAATGAAGACAAAATAGAAGACAGAGATTCTCGCACCCCACCCACAGCGAGATTAGCTGCAAAAAGACACAAGCGACGTAAGTGATTCTGCTCCAGTCTACCATTCTGCTCACCACGTTTAAACAAGTCATATCAAGTCAAAGAGTTAACCTCCAAGCGACCAACCGTTACAATGCAGTTTTCACAACCACAAGTATTTTTTATATATCCTTCGGTTCTGATAACATCAGTGCAGAAAGTACAAGCAGACACGCACAAGAGTGTCGCTTGTACACGCTGCACTGTTCATTTCAATTGGGCAAGTGCACGACTAAGTAGAAATTTTGAAAAAATTGGTCAGTATCGAAAATTTTGTATCGAAAATTTTAAAAATAAATGTCAATTATATACATTCTGGAAATTTCCTTGAAATCGGCCAACGTTGCAAAGAGTTAAAGGTATTACAAACAGTAAAAGACGGTGAGAATTCTTGCATCTTTCAATGCCTGTCATTTTATTTTGCATCAAACGATTTCGATGAAATTTTCGGAAAATATATAACTGACACATGTACTAAATGCAGTTTTTAAATTTTCAATCTAAGCCCAGACAAGAAAGTTGTAAAAGACAACCACTTGAAAATCTTCTCTGCGATTCTGACCAATTACAATTTTTTCCAAAAATTTTTTCCATGTCACATAGTAAACTAATCGTTGTAACTTCTCAAAAAAAATTCAAGTCTTTCTAAAAGTGTCCAAATATTACTGCGAATTACTGTAAGTATACTCGTACAAGTATTACGAATTTAAAAAGTGTAGGCACTTAAAAGGACACAGAGACGGACTCTTGTGCAACTAAAAGTTCGACAATTCAATTTCGATTTGCCCACGTAACCGATGTTAGTAGGGGGGGGGGGGGGCAAGAAGCGCAACTTTTATCATTCGGCATTGTTGCAAAACGGGAAACTCCACACAACGAACAGTAGTGTCGCCATACGTAAACCTCTATCGTGTACGCTTCGAGTTCTGAAAGTATCGCAGATAAGCGTATAAGTAGAAAGTATGGTTCATTTGCAGTTGGAAGGACAGGTATGATTCAGCAGTTAAAGTTACTATTATGAGCTTGAGAATAAAATATATAATATCATTATGAATGGATTAATTCAATGAAACTCACTCTAGCATATTCGTTGCCAGCTGATCTGGATGAATGAACGTTTGGTGCCGAAGCTTTTTTAATTTCAATACTACTTCTAAGAGGCAAAATTTCAATAATATAATAATACTTATAAATTTTGAATGTTAGACACTAAAAGAAAGAAACATGGACCGATTAAGGGACATTACTGACAATTCCCATACGAAAACGTAAACTTTCGACAATTCCCGCAGCGAAGTGAGACTTTGAGTTTGCTCGTTAGCTTGTGACCGATGGGTCACATCAGCACCATCATTATAACCCACATGTGGGTTATTGGCAATCATTGTGTTAATTAGTAATTTACAGTAGATACAAAATGTATTTAAAGACTACATTTCTGATTCTCGAAAAATTGTCAATATTTAAACTGTGACAGGCTGTTTTTTCTTTTGGAGGACCAGATGTTTTTAACTTTCTTGAACACTTTTTTAACTTTTTTTATGTAATTTTGTAGATATCGATGAGAACATTAAGAAAATGTAGGTATTATTGTTAGGAATTCACTGGTTTATAAATTATACGTGTGTAAACATGAGCAATATTAAGCGTTTTTAACAGGTTAGAGCGTCGCCATATTGGATATTCGTTGGGTGGTAGAGGTAGGACTGTTGAGCGCATGCGCTGGATAGATGGTTATACGCGTGTAAACATAAGCAATTTCAACTGTTTTTCACAAATTAAAATGTCGTCACATTAGTATATTGCATTAGAATATAGTATATTAGTACATATGCATAACAAAAAGTTTAAAAAAATTGATCCTCCAAGAAAAGCTTTAACCCTCTGAAAACCTTCTAAAAATAAGTACGACCATAAGCCTGGACACGTTTTAAATCTTGAAGTCTCTATTCTCCCAAAGCAGTATTCATTATCCTCTGAGATATATTTACATGATGCAGCAGGTGGGAAGCTGAAGACCCATTTCTCCTTAAAAAATGCTGCGAATTCAAACGTTTCCAAAAACTTGAAAACATTTTTCTCGTAAATAAAACTGCCATTGGTTTGAAGATTGAAGTCTTTTCTTTACAACTCCTTAAAAATTGATGTATCATTTTTTCTAATTGTTTCATGGAAGAAGAATGAGAAACAAGTGCGGTCGTGTAAAGTCCTCGTGGTGTAACTTATTGTACTGTCAATTTGCGGGACACCTCTCATTCTAAGCTCGACAAAACAACTTAAAAAAATTGAAATTTTCCGAGAATTGATTATAACCTATTGGGTATTTAGTGTTCAAATACTTCTTGAGTCCACTTTACTTATAACACTTAGATTTGATAAAAAAAATGGTTTTATTATACGAAATTTTTCATCGTATCGAGTTTTACAGGGCCAGGTATAAAACGTAGGAAAATGTAGAACAATGACTGAAAATATGAACCTCAAACAGCATTAAATAATAAAATAAAAATATTTTATCAGCTGTCGAGCTGTCACTACTGTTTAAATAATTCGATTCAAAAACAAACCTTTGTACTCAGCCATAGTTTTTGCTACAGAAGTGTACAAATTAATTTAATACCGACAACGCACGTACATTAAAATCGAGTTAAGGAAAAATGTTTTCGCTAATTGGATGTCAGTTCCGTTCCAATTTAATCCGTAAAATATTAACGCAACAATTACCAGAATGTTGCAAGAGGTTCGAACATGGTCGTTTGCAACATATCCCATTCTTTGCCCGGAGAATTTTCAAGCTGAATATTTAGCAGAGTACAATTTTAATTTCGAAGCCTGTTTCTATCGCAGCATATTGCTTAGCCATACACTTATGCATTATTCCTACGTTTCTCTTTCTGTCCTCCTACTAGTTGACTGCAGAAAATACATATTTTCTAAAGCGTAGAAAGTTTACGCCAATTAGGGTCACAAAAAGCGTTTCCTCGTAGCAGCGATTTTTTACATGTATCGCGGCTACTTTGGCTGAAGGCGAAAATAAAGACCTTGTTTCATTTCCTTGCTTCATTCTCATCTTTCGGATAATTTTACCGGAGCCGTTTTGAATTATTTTTTAATGAACAATATGATGTGTCTTTATGAACCATTGTAGTCTTGTTCATATACTATTAATAAATTTTTTGCAAATTTTTTCACATGTATTCAATGTTTATTAGTAAACTGCGGATCTTTATGCAAAATAAAATTTTTTAAAAAAGTCAATTATAAGAAACGGGAATGAAGTAAGAACAAAATTTTTTTTTTCATAATTTCAATAGGTCAAATATAGTGTAACAATATTTTCAATCTTCTAATGTCTTCACAGTTTTATATTTCACTTATTCATTTTTGTCATAATTACATAACATCCACCGTCTATTTATTACATAGAATAGTTCTAACATCAAATTATTAATAAAATATCAGTATGTCTCGCTTCTTCAAACTGATAATATTTTTCAAATATCTTTTTTCCACGTTCTATGGTTCATTAATTTAGAACAAATAAATAACTAACGTAACAAGTACGTGTATAGTACGTAGAAGGTTGTGTATTTGATAATAAAAATTTATTATTTATGACAAATTTTGTTTTAAAACAAAATAGGTATATGAAATAGAAAATTGTAAACACATTTTACAAAATTTAAAAAGTGTCATTATTCTCAATGTATTAGAACGTCTAAAACTTGAAAAACTTCTGCTACTTGAAACTGATGCAGAATATTTTTATTTTGCAAAAAGACCTACCTTCTACATATAAGACACAAAAAAATAATATTTTATTTGAGAAATAGGTTCATTAAAAACTCACAGTAAAAATTAGAATATCTCAAGTATATGATGATTAATCAAATCTTTACAAAATATTAAATTTTCTTCTATCAAAGTTAATTTTTAATGTTATATGTACAGTTAAAAATGTTTAACTTAAGGAACAATTCTTTGGTCTGATACCGAGTAAATAAAATAATTGATAAAATCATGAAGTATTGTATTCAATTCTAAAATTCTATTTCCATCTGAAATTTCTCACCCAAGAGCTTCAGATTGATGTCATCTTGTCAAACATCATTTTCCATTTCTCATAGTTCAAGAGTATTGAACAACCCCAATGTTTAACTCGATACATACCTGAAACATAAACCAGTAACGTTTTACTTAAACAATAAATCCCTCAAATACTTTTAGTAAAAATCAATTAACGCCGAATAAATAAAATAATAGATAAAATTATTTCGTGTAATACGTAGGTTACCATTATAACATTTAGTTTCACGTTAAAAATTTTTCACTGGTGGGATAATTTTTCAGATTAATCTATTAAAATATCATTTTTCATTTGTTATAATTCAGAAGTCTAGAACAATGCTAATATTTGATAAAATCATGACACCCGCGTGTACATGCTTTTCTAAAATATGAAAAAAGATGTTGTCGTGGGAAAGTTCTAAGTTCTCAGAATATCATGCTATGTTGTAGAATTATGAATAACGACACGCACAAATTATTTTGATTTTCTTCATGTGACGCAAAATCGTGATCGTCACATACAGGGTGTTCCAGTATCAATGGTATAACCGTGTAAGGGATGATTCTACAGAAGAAAATAAGTCGAAAATATGGAATAAACTTATTAGACGCCTCATTTTCGAGAAAATCGAGTTTCAAAATTGAAACAGAATCGTCTGGCGAGTCTGATCATGACATAGCCATTCTACTTCTTGTAGAACTTCTGCTAATTTAATGGATTTTCAAAGCCGATTTTCTCAAAAACGAAGGAGCAAATGAAAGACATTTATTCCGCATCATCAACTTACTTTCTAATGTAGAATCACTCCCTCCACGGGTGTACCATCGATACTGGAACACCCTGTATATGCGATAATGATAAGTTCCACGAATACTTTTAGTGAAAGTCAATAAATGTCGCATGAATACTGTATTTAATAAAACCTTGAAATATTGCTTTCTTGTGCACATGAGAGACCATTCTAACATTTCATTTCCAGTTGAAATTTTTCACCCGAGGGACAATAGAACGTCACTCGAACTGAGAGACGTGTTCACGGATCGGTCTGACGAATTCAGTTGCCGAACGGGGTCGTGACAGTATGTTATCTTGAGAAACGGGAGTCGGGTTCCGGTTCGAGCGTTCCTTCCGCGAAAATGAAATTAGCGCGATCTAACTTTCGACTCACGATTTTGCGGATGCGGGGGGACGCGGTGTGACGGGATGACGCGATCTCCTTAAATTTTCGGAATATCCCTTTCCGAGAAGGAAGTGAAATGGAACGAGGAGCATTTTCTGGTGGAGCGAGCAACCAGTTTTCAGTTGAATGAGAAATAGACTGTCGGGCAAATGCAATGGTAGTAAGTAGGCCAGAAAATTCATTCGACGAGAATCCCGTTCGCAACTCCTCGTGAATGCTCCTCCGGAACGGGACTTTCGAAAAAATGAGCCAACTGGCAAGATTTATGAAGATTGAAATTAACGGGAGACTCAGTCCATGTTCTGGAATCAAAGAAAACTCTGGCGAGAAAAAAGAGTAACGAAAGATTTGTGGTCTTGGCGGATTTTTCTGATGGATGAAAAAAGAAAGAAAATGAGAGAAGAATTCTTCGCGAGGTTGTTAGACAAGGCGGATATTTATCATCGAACTTCTCACGGTCTAAAAACTGAACCCCGCTTCTGAAATCAAACTGGATACAGCATGGAAAGGCTTGCAAAAAGGCGGTCTGAAAATCCGATCAATATCTGGAAATATGTTTCGCTGTTGTAAAAAGAGGATCGACGAAAGTTTTCCCGCGACGGAAACAAGACCCTAATGCTTCACTTCCGAGCTGGCTCCGAGCAGTTTATATCAGTTCCAGATATGACTCACGGGGCAGATCTCATATCCAACACAGGATGTTGTATTGTTTGCTGTGCTAAGTAACAAATATGATTATTTTTTACTTCGCAGTATTCGCTTCGTTGTGCCTCGTACAGTTGTTATCTCGTGATCGCCTATAATCAGTCACTGACAATGAATTTCGCCGACGAAGAATCTTGCGAAACCGTGGAAAACTCATAGATAACAATTTTCTAAAAAAGCTAGCACGTACTTTTTAGCTCAATTATGGCCTTACTTATTTATTTTTATTTTTTTCACACTTTGCAGGTTTTAATATGTATTATTGTACAGTGGATCCATAAAGTATTGAAACACTACATTTCCGATTCTCGGGAAATTTTAAATATTTAAGCTATGATAGTTTCGTTTGCAGACTATCATTCATTTATTTCTGGGATATTTGTGCGTGATATATAGGCAACGAATCTTTATACAAAATATAAATTTTCTACCTTAATTTCAACAAACTGGAGTGAAATCAAAATTTATTCTCTTTCTTAATACTGTTTTAAATTATTCCTATTCCTTTTAGGTTGAAAGTTACAAATTGAATAGTCGATAAGAGCATTGAAAAATCTTTTTCCGAATGAATCTATTACAGATTTTTCCTAGAATTTTTATTACGCAATTGTTACAGAATCTACCCCTTTACAATAATTGATTAGAACTTAATCAACGATTTTTGTGGCTGTCTTATAGAACAAAAATGGGGAATAAATTTGAACGTGTAAAGCAGGGATGGACATTTTTGTCTCAATTGAGACAAAACCGCCCCCACCATAGCCCCCACTGCCCCCCACCAGCATCCGCCGTTATCACAGAGCAGTGGTGGGCAAGGTTGGGGATCCTCAAACGCTTGGTTCTCCCACCAACCTCTCTTTCATGCAGCGCGCACGTTCGATGTGTACGCTAATGTCTCGTGTGTTCGTTGCCCCATCGTACCGCGCTTGCTGGAAGGGGACAGAGGGCGCTACGGTGTGGACGGTTTTGCCTCAATTGAGGCAAAATTGTCCATCTCTGCCATAGAGGAAGGAAGTGCTTCGCCCGTCGCGAACAGTGCGCAGGCCTCGCGCATGAAAGAGAGGTTGGTGGGACAAGCAGGCGTTTGAGGGGCACCTACCGTGCCCATCCCTGGTGTAAGGTCTCTTCACGGTGTACCTTATATTATTGCAAATGTGGCGGTACACCTGTCATTCAAAGCTCAATATATCGACTAGAACAAATCGTAGATCGCGTCTTGAGAATTCGTTGTAAAGACGAAGCTTCAATCTTTAAATATGCAGTGGTTTCAGCCACGGGAAAAAATAATCAATGTTGTTACAGATGGTTCAATTCATAACATTTTCTACTAAAAAAGTGTCTTCAGTTTTCCAGTCGCTGTATCATGCAAAAATATCTTATAGTTATAGGCTCTTGCAAATAAGTCGGGTATATTTTTGTACCATCGTTTGTTACGAAATTATCACAGTTCAAATATCGACAATCTCTCTAGAACGTTAAATTTACTGTTTAAATACTTTTTGGATGTACTGTAAGTGCAGAATATTAGTTAATCGATACTGTATCTACAGACAGCTTTTGTGTTTTAATATACTTATAATTTCGTGTAATTGTATCATTTTTTTTATTACTTCATACGTCATTAGTAGACTGCGGATCTTGATGCAAAATAAACATTTTGTGCGTCCATTGCAAGAAATGAGAATTGCATAGACATTTATATCTTCTCTTAAGAATCTTAGTGAGATATAAATAATATAATCAAAGTTTTAAAATTTGCTAATATTTTCACTATTTTGTATTTTATGTATTCAATTTTATCATAAATGCATACCATCCTCAGTCTAGTCAATATACATATATGTACCGTCCGTCCATCAGGAGATGGCAGTTGTAGGCACCACGTGATCTCCCTTCTGCGTGCTACACGCCTACCGCTATTGGCCGAATCGCTCGACAAAGACGGAAACGCGCGTATTAGTGTGACTGGAACAGAGGGATGTGGTGACGCTAAGCGCCTATGTCAAGAGTGGGGTTTCACAGTCCCCCTGCACCCCACTGTCGAAAATCACTGCCATCTCCTGATGGACGGACGGTATATGTGTATTGCATATACATATTTGTTTCTGTAAGATCGAATAAACATTTTCCGTGCATAAATTTTCCACAGTTTAAAAGAGGATTAACAAATACGATACAATTACATAAATTGCATTTGTTTTGTTCTTCGTCAGTTATTAAATGTAAATGCGTGCGATTAGAAGCGTATAGTGTGTCTAATTGCTTTATGATTAGCTTTGTACGTACAGTTTACCTAGTTACTGTAAAGTTACTTACTATTTCATCACTTGCAGTCAATGAAATAGTCCGCATTTATACTCGTTACATATTATGCTACGATATTGATACCAACAAATAAGGAAACAATATATATCTTGTAGAACAATTTAGTGCACAAGAAAGTGTAAGCATTAACGAAAAAGTTGTCAGTGAAATGATTCTTAATTCTGATTTAGAAAGAAATATACAGTGCAAAACAAATGATACAAACCAGTTCCAAATAATTATATACGGCAAACTTAATAAAAAATGCATAACACGGTATAGAAGTTGTTGGCGAGACCGGTGCTAGTTGACTAATTGCTTCTAACTTTCATATTATGCAATTTATGGCATTTTCTTTTAAGATTTTGAAACATATAATTATTTAGTCCAAAATTTGCGTGTTATACGAGAATGAACAAAACATTAACAAACATGAACTATAAGTAAATATTTTTCTTTTGACTATTTATGAATTTTTGTCTATTAAGTAGGGCTTGATATTTTTTTATTTATTTGACTAATGGTCAAATACAATCTAGACTTAAACCCAGACCTAATCTCGGATATTATTTTTGTCTCATTTTTATTTTGCTTTGCTTTTCGTGTCAATTGGCTATACTTGTTGTAGGCGTCAATATGTGAAATGAAAAACAAAAAACTGAGGAGAGCAAACCATCAGCTGATATTATTTTATGGGCAATCCGAGTTGTTATACAATAAGGTAAAAACGTTAATGGTGTCGCTAAAGACCTTTCAGTCACGAAAAATGCATTAATTCGAATAAAATGTTTTATGCGTGCATTAATTGTGACTCGGCTGATGATTTGTAGATAACATTCGACACTTTAAGAAATATATGTTGAAGAAATCAATAACTATAGTTAGATATTAAATAAAATAAAATAAAGTACTAAGATGTATAAGAAATGAATGTCTAGTCAACTAACCCCACCGTGTATGTCAACTAACCTCAGACCCGGAGTTTGTTGACTTAAAACTTCAACATATGCTTGATTAATAAAAATTAACCTCTACACTCGGTTAAAGACAACTTTCGATGTTCAACAACTAAACCAAATAACAGTAGTTTACGTACAAAAGTTAGACATGTTAAAATTAGTCAACTAGCCCCGGCCTCTCCTACTAGTTCTTTGAGATCACCTTGTATATCTACTTATTTAATCACATCGAACCAACTGCGTTCGCATATTAAAAAAATGTATAATTACAAACGCAGATTACAACTCAGTTCCAAAAAATTATATAAGGCAATGTGAAATAAAAAATGTATAACACAGCATAATATAAAATACAATAATAAAATATACTGCATATACAATATAATAAAATTGTAGTAATTCTTTCAGGTCACCTAGTACATTTGCTTATTTCATGGAACCAGCTGCATTTCCATATTAAAAACATTTACAACTGTAAATGCAGATTCCGTGGAATAAAATGTTCAAAATGTGCATAAATATATCCCAAAGTCATTTTTCACTTTTTACGGCTGTGGTGCGCGACGGTTTCAACCTATATGATTAATATGTGCAATAACTATTTCAGAAGCGTGATTACTTCAAGCGAAGTAACATTAAACTTACATGAGAGATTCGCTGGTAGATTCACGATATTCCGATGAGAAGGGAAGAGTGAAAGGCTCGACGGAAGATCAATGCCACCGAGTGTGTGAAATTGAACGAGATTATGCCACGAATAAGAATGTTAAACCCGAGGGAAACACACGCAATTTCCCGGTGAGTACGACTCTGTGTCTAGCGTTTTTCTTGGTACCGAGCAACAGCAGCAGCAGTAGCAGCAGAAGTCATTCCGATTTCGAGAGTCGACGGAAACCGGAAATTGGAAACCTATTACGCCTCCGTTCTTATCGGATAAACAAGGGTAGAGGCCACGGTGTACAATAATTACGGTCTTCTATCGAGTGAGAACAAAGAGAAGGAAAATTTCGTTTTCCCTCGGCAAGAAGTTCCACCGCAAAGTGAGAACCCAGCCGAGGGCCAAGAAAAGTGCGAACCGAAAGGAAATGGACGATTGAGTTAGACGCCTGAAAGCTTATAGCGTGCCATTCAATTCAAAACACAGGCCTCCTCGAGAGTTACGGCGAATGAAAAAGGAAAGTAGAGAACACGGAAGCGAATAAATGAAAATTAACGAGGGAGTTCCCTGATAGTTATCGAACTGCATCGTCTGACTCAGTTTAAAAATTTTCCACTATTTATCACTCCTTTTTAAACTTGACTTTTAATGCCACCGAGGTATTTGTTGCTTTAACGAGAGCGCGAAACGTTTAATCACTGACTCCTACATACGTTTATCGAAGTAATTTATATCAACGTGTTATTCCATGTCATTCAAAAATTTACTTGTTTTATCTTTTCTATAGTCTTTCATTTCGAAAAACGTGGACTGTATAAAAAGAATGCAAATATGTGTTTAACACTACAACTACCGACCACTAAACGTGACAGATATTGTATATGGTTCTATAAAAATAACAAGATTGAATTAATTCAGATTTTGTATTATCTTTATGGTAATACAATAATTGAATAAAGAAGTCTATTAAACAATTCCTCATGAAAACATTTTTTCAATGTTTATACAATTTTAATAATTGTAAAGAAAAAATCTGAAACAAGTCATTTCAAATCTAAAAAATCTTTCCCCAAACGTATACATCCTAAACATACCGATACCTAAATATACCTGTCTCAAACTAATCAGTAGACTGCGGATTTTATGCATGTATGGCAAGAAAGAGGAGGTGTAATGTCAATTTGTAAAAAGGATAAAAGAAATTAAAATTATCAATACATTACTTCTGACCTATAAAAATTCTTTAAGAGAGAAAGAAAGTCTTACGAGGCTCCAGTTTCTTGCAACAGAAATAAACAATTTTTATTTTATATAGAGATCTGTGGTATAATGATCGCACATTAAATTAGCATCTAAAAAACATCATCCTCTTTAAACTGCCATTAAATTTCACTAAAAGGTCGACTTCCTGCCCAACAGCCTGGCACTTTCTTCTCGTCGATATCCCAGCGTTCCTCGCGACAGTCACGGAAACATAATGCAACTGAATAACCGTCTCTCGTGCAACATTTTCCTCATAAATCCCGTCGACCTCCCTAAACACACCGAGTACATTTTCGACGGCGACCGTAACAACCGATCAGGAATTGGCCTATGGTAATTTCCCTCGTTTCTCTTCATCGTTGGCCTCATGCCGGGCCAGATCCGGCCGCTTCTTCTTTCGTTTTTTTCATTTGTTCGCGAAATTGCAGAATGCGCGGGGAGGGACACATGCGCTCCTGCAGGAATGAATGTTTTCCTGGCTTCAGGAATCCCGTATGAATATTTATGAGCGACCATCTCGACCTGACCGTGCTCGATGGAATCCCTCTGCCCCTCCATGGATATCTTTCCCTCTTTTCTTTCCCCTCGATACAACTCCTTCACTGACTATCGCATAGCGCAGCCATTCGTTGAGGAAAATCAGGAAAGTCAACGTAATACCAATCTGACAATATTTTTAAATGATATTCTATCAACATAGGATTAAGTATTAATTAAGTTCAGTTGAGTATTTTGTTCGTATAGTTGCATCAACAAAAGACCTTTTGATAAAATATTTACTGAGGAGAATTGTAATCAATCCACGCTTTATTTAAATGTATACTAATAGATAGCGTAATATTTAAGCAAAAATAACTCATTAAGTCTTATTCACCTTCCTTAGCTTTAGGCATTTGAGGGAATAGTTTGAGGGAATAGTTCGAGGGGATAGTTCAAAACATTCTGTATGTAGTGAACTAAAACTTTTTGACATAATGTAGTTTGAAAATTAAGTGGCTGATACAGTTATACGTTAAGTGCCACACCAATACCGATAAAAGTCACACAAAATGAAACTAACATATTTAATGATACAAGAATAGAAAAGACGAAGTTTATTTTCGATATGTAGATTGTAATAAAAATTGATTTTCAAGTTTGGTAAAAAGATTGTGTCGGTCATATATGACTGACCTGACACTGAGTGTATAAAGAAAGCTAGTTTGTTTACGATTGACAAAACACACATATTACATTGGTAAAGCTTTCCTACGGTAAGTGATCGAATGCTTTCGTGAATCTTTTATGAGATACAAAGAGAACAGTTCACAATATCCTGTCTTTAATATTATACTAAAGCTTAGGGTATTCTTCAATTTATTCTGAAAATCATGTGCTGATCCAGTTAAAAAGCTAATTTATTTTCGATTAACAAAACACACATATTATATTGATAGGCGTTTTCTGTGGTAAGTGATAAAATACTTTAATGGGCCATGATATTTCGATACAGAAAAGTGTTGAGCTAAATTTGTTCTACAGTATGTAATAGAACTATATTAAAAAGTTTTAAAAAGTGCCATTGTTATCTTTTTTATGTAATGCTTACCTATTGCAATTTTTTCAAAATCTTTTGTGCACGTCATTTAGTAAATTAATGCTTGTAATTGCGAAAGAAAATGTCAAGTCAAGTAGTGCAATTTTAAACAAATTATTCTAATTTAAAGGGCGTTCGAATACTTTCGTGATCCACTGTAAATCTAAAAATACACGTGCAGATCGTATGTGCCTATTGAAATCCGTTTATTTTAAGTTTAAGACACGTATACTCCTGTAAGGAAATAGTTTTCAAATAACTAACATACATAACAATTATTTATTAGAATATTCGAGTATTTTATACTATACAATACCTGTCGTCCATAGTGTAATTGTAGAGTAAAACATATTGATAAATTATTAATATGTTCATACTAATATCAGTAACATTATGGCAATAAGGTAGAAATTAATTAACAGTATAAAAAAGTATTAAAAAGGAAGAAAAAAAATACTACGCATGGATTTGAAGACGAGATCTCCGGCTGGTAGTCGGGCATCCTGTCTCTAACAGCTTTTTTGTAATCAGTTTTTTCTGTACAGTTCTTAACGATAAAGCCGAACATTAAACTCATTTTTCTCGAAAACGAAAGTCCATCATGCAAAAAACCATTAAGGCTTTTCAATATTGGGTCTATACAGGGTGGGGCATTTATTCTGGCCATCTGGAATATCTCAAAAACTAAATTCCGGAGAAAAAATGTTTCAAATAAGAAAGTTTAAGCCAAGGAGCGGCTGATGCAGCAGTCATATCCATTATTAATTTTCATCATGTTTGCAAGGTCATTCCAAGGTCAACTTTATTTTTTCAAATGGAAACATATATTTTTTATTACAGATTCTTAATTTACGACTTGAAACAAATAACTTTTATTTGAAACGTTTTTTTCTCCGCTAATTATTTTGTATAATATTGAATTTTCAAAGAAAAAATACACAATGTCGTTTTAACGGAGAAATCATTTCATTTATGATAAATGAAATTAATACCCAATTCAAAAAGTATCAAATAAACATGTAATCTAAATGAACAATTAGATAAAACTTAGCGAAGAAATTGAACGCTGAGCGTACACAACCTGTTCATTACGCGCAGGCACACACCAGTTTTCTACTGTCTTTTCTTTGGAATAAGATTACACATTCTCTCGCATGCAATGCAAATAACATTAGAATGTTACTGAATACTTGTTAAATTGATTTTCTTGCAATTAAATTGCAATTCTCCTATATTAAAATCATTGCCTTTCCGTTTAATTTAGATTATTTTTCGTTAATAAAGTCGATATTATACAAAATAATCGGCGAACAAAAAAACGTTCCAAATAAAAGTTATTTGTTACAAGTCGTAGGTTAAGAATCTGTAATGAAAAATATATGTTTCCATTTGAAAAAATAAAGTTGACTTTGGAATGACCTTGGGAACATGATGAAAATTAAAAATGGATATGACTGCTGCATTAGCCCCTCCTTGATTTAAACTTTTTATTTGAAACATTTTTTTCTCCGGAATTTCAGATATTCCACGTGGCCACGATAAATGCCCCACCCTGTATACTACAAGGTATACATATAGGGTCTCGTCCGAAAAGTGATTTTCGGTAAAACGCAGTCTCCTTGTTAGCGCCATATCGAAACCGAATTTCATCGACGCACTTTCGTGTCAGGGATAATGGACACTTTCGCAATTAAGGTAAACATGTCTGCCGGTGACACGATTTCTATGAACAATTTTATCTTACTTTTATCGCCACGACGCCGTCTGTGCTTTTACGACTAAATCATCCTCTTCCGTTTCGACTGAACTCGTACCTTTATATCGTAATTTCATCCCCCGTGCACGAATCACTGTTACTTTATCCGAAGAGCGAAATTAGAGAAATAAATAAGGAAAAATTAATGCTTCCGAATGTCCTCATTTCCACTACTTTAGAGAGCATAGCCTCTACTGCAGCGGTTAATGAACACATGTTGGTAAGTGTTTAACGTTACGACAATTTCGAATGCAAAAGATAATGAACATAATCATTCTTTCTCTCGTTGACGAGTGTTTAAGTCGTGAAGAAACGCTTGAGCAGAGTCTTTTATACACAACCTCCACCATTAAATCGAAAAGAAAGTTCTATCGATCTCTGTAAAACTCACGATATAATGAAGATAATTGTTTCCGATTTTCTCCATAAGTATTTTCATAAACGTTCAATTCGATTTTTTTGCATATTTATAGTCTATTTGATCGATTGAAAAGTTCTGTCGATACGGGTCAGATTTTCAAGCGATTTCTATGAAAGTGTCATAAGATGTACTAGGTCTTCTGCGATTACGAATATTTTAATTAGAGAAATCGGTAACTAGAATAACCGAATATTTATTTCGCATTTTCGAACCATTTGAAAAATTTCAATTAAAGAATTTTAATCCGGAACCATATATCGAGAGGCAAGCACCGCGGATGTTGATATTGTTGGATAATTGGAAGCAGAATAACTAATCAATTAGAAATTAGTACAAGTATAAAAATTAATTTCTTTTCCTCATAATCAAATTCTTTATAATCACCATGGGACATTTTGAAACGTGTTTTTAGGCATACTAACACTTCTGGGGCGACGTTTCTGTTAGTTTCTTTCTATACGATCATTTACGATCGTCGGAATTGCAGAGAAAATACTAAAAGTTGTATTTTACAACCTTTTTATGTGGCCCTATATTGATAACTTAAAATATAGGTTTTGTAGATTTGTGTCAATTATACATATTCTGAACATTTCATCAAAATCGGTCAGCGTTGCAATGAGCTGTAAACTTTTAAAGATGGTAAAAATTGCAGTTTTTCTCGATTTTCGACCTCTCACTATAATAAATCGAAAGATTTTTACATTCTTACTGTTGTTAATGTTGCTATTTCCCGTAACAACCGATTTCGATGAAATCTTCAAAATATACATAATTTACAGATTAACAAAACGTATTGTTTAAAATTTCAATATAGGCATACATAAAAAAGTTGTAAAATACAAATTTTAGTATTTCCTCTGCAATTCCGGCCAATTGCAGCTTTTTCTAAATTTCTTTGCACATCATGTAGCGAACTAATTGTTCTAACTTGTTTGAATGTTGTTTGAAATGTTTTACAGCCGGTACGGTGTACAGACGTCATCCCAAAGAATTAAAATCAGAAGATTTGATTGACAAGACTGTGAATATTTAGGTGAATTTACGTTCTTGTCACTAAATATTGGGAAATTATCGAAACACAGGATATCACTTCTTTCATTACCAGTTTCGATACTTAACACATAATATAAAAAGTACGTTTTATTTTCATTCGAAGACTTTTATGAGCTATCAATGCAAAAAAGTTCCGAGTCTGGTAATTACTTTTCTTTATAAACGAAGACTTGTATCGTAGATCAAAGAAACGGGTCTCGAGTGACTCGGCGATCATGGACCCGTGGCGAATTCTCGAAGTCATCATCAAAAACGAGCATAGGAATTGTAAGTCATTCTGAGGGAGTTAAATGATCGATACCGCCGGTGTTTGTAACAAAAACTTTTGCAATATTTTCATCAGTGGCGCCGATAACAATATACTAACGCTATGCTTCCGAGAAACGGAACTCATACGCGCGGCTATAAACCGAACTCGAGTTACGACAATCGACCGACGCGCTCTTCTTATTTGCCAAACAACACGCGCAATGACGCGTCGTAAAATTTATCTTACTATTTTAATGCCGATGAGAACAGCAAGCGCGCCGGGAAAGGATTGTGACAAATCGCTCGTGTACCGTTCCTTCCAACTGTATTTCTACCAAAGAAAAATTCCCGTGCACCCATCTGTAAAAATATTCCGCGTTCGCGCCTGATTTTGTTCCCCGAGAGCTTCAGGACATGACTATGAATGCTTGCTCTCGTTCGAAAACGCGGTCAGCTGGTAACGAAAGAAAATTCTTCTTTTATTTGAACGTCTCTCTGCCGGAAACTCTCGAATATTTGCAGTCAGTCATGAAAGTCTACGTATAGGCTGCCCCATTCGAAGCGCATCGCTCGAATATTTCTGAAATTAAGTATTAATGATTTCAAAAGTATTCCAAACCATATTTATACAGTTTCGAAGAGGTGTTTGTAAACAAACGATATTACGATAGGTCGTTCAATGATCAGTGACTGCCGCAATTGTGTTCTAAGAACGTGTAACGAACATAGTACCTCCAAAATTCACTGGTAAGATTATTGGCATGGTACATTACAGTCACAGTAAACTCGCAGACACGATGTGATTTTAAAATAGAAATTTGAAAGACAACGTTTATCGATATGAATCGGGTACTCCGAACGACATAAAGCAAAGGAATTCATCAAAAATGTCAACCACTTTCTAATACACTATTAGATTGTATTCACAGATCATTTAGAGGTCGCGTAAACCTATGTGTTCAAGCTGAAGGACGGCATTTTGGGCATCGATTGCAATGGAGTAAATATTTCACAACTACGTAGTGCAATTTCGTAGTATTAGAATTGTAATATCTCCTAAACTAATAGTTTTCTAGTGTAAGCTATGGATCTCTCTCAGACAAAGGAAATGGATGCGCATTTCTATACCAACAAGATTCCTTTAACGCTAGATTTACCGGCTATTTAAGTATATCTATTTCTACCAAGACTTTATTTTTCTTTTAAAAAATGACAAAAAAAGTTGAATAGTATTGATAGGTCCAGTGCTAGAAATTCACGGGCCACAACTCAATCAACTCGCCCAAAAGCGAGTCGACCGAGCACGGCCAAGACACTCAGAAACCCCGAGTATCGAGTTCGCACTTACGGATATCCAAGTGTCCGGGACCCAAGGAGAACCTTATGTGCGGCCCAAAACTCTGAGTAAATAACAATTCCAAGGGCCGCTAGCGTACTGCATCAGAATCATGATTTTCCCGGAATCATATATTCTGTATCGAAAAAACGTTGCAGTACTTATCAATTGTTGTAGCTGTCCCAATGTCATTTCATCACATAGAAACATGCACCAGTCATTTTGACTGGTACTGGTATAAGTGTCAATAACAAAAAATATATTTGTTACGAATACATATAAAATAATATAAAGTTCATAAAACTGATTCTTTAGTTATGGCTACAAAAGTCATGATATCATTTCGGAAAGAAAATGTTACATGCAGTAGGAATTTTGAATTGAAATTGCAAAACCAGTCATTTTGACTGGTCTGGTAAATCCAGTGTTAAGTACAGCCTAGAAGATTCCTGTTCCATCTTTTTCTGCGAAGGAAAATACTCTGTATAAATTGCAAATAATAGAAGATTTAAAATGTTTTATGGGTATTGATTTGTTCAAATAAATCATCTTTGAAAATACAGAATTCATAATTGTACACGTACGGATGATATAGGGGATTATTATCTTTATTAGATCCGTTTAAAATGGCATGTCGATTATGTTCTCGCGTTCTGTTAATTTTACACATCGTAATTATTGTACCATTTGAAATAGATTAATGAGCTTCTGGTATAATGTTATCCTAGCATTCCTATTAACAGTATATGTGCTAATTCAGTCAATGTATGCGCATACTAATTTCATCTACAAATGTAATCGCTAGCAGTGATATTTAAAATTATACTGATAGAACCGTACGTACATTTTGATTTCTGCTTTAGGAAAAACGTGCTTAGGAAATACTCCATCTTTTGACAAATAACATGCAAAACAAAAGTAAGATGTGAACACAAGTTGTTCAGAATAGTGACACTGACGAATTGATATTAATAAGTAGACTGCGGATTTTTATGCAATATAAAAATTGTTTGTTTTGATTGTTAGATAGAACAGGTGCATAGACATTTATTACTCTCTTAAATAATTATAAGTAATTGAGAATAATATAACAGTATTTTGAAATTCTTTACATGGTTTTACCGTTTTGCATTGGATCCATCTTTTTTTTTATTATAAACGCATAACATTCTCAGTCTGTTATTAACTGAGTTTTCATTTGTTAAGTACACATGAAGAAATAGATTTACGTTCTAAAACAGATTAACAATATTATACTTCTGACAAATGAATCGTTTTTCTGAGAATAGCAAACATTTTTACACTTATCTGATACTATTGCTAAAACCTTACATAAATGCACATTGTCATAAATGAAAGTGTTTATCGGTCTTAATTCTTATATTTAAGTTATCAGAGATGTACATTGACTATCCATGTCCAAACTGTCACGTGAATGTGACGTCACACACTTTCACACGTATTCATATAAAGGCCTGTTTCTACACATGAGCTGTTTAATGCGAAAATCGTGTAAGTCAAATCGATATTAAATAAGTCATCAATATTTTTATGTTTGGTTTAACACCACATCTCAAGAGTTTAATGGGCATTAAATAAAGTAGTGTGACCAGTCTAGTGAATGTACACTTCGCAGTTAATGAACATCATTCGTATTAAACGAAAAAATAATATTTATGATACCCTTTCCATGTTGACACTTATAAATTCTATTGTAAGTTCACGGATGTCTCACTAAAGAGATCTTTTTTATAACCTATTCGGCACTACATTAATTTATTTACTAATTGTTCGAACGACATCTTACGTATTCACAGTGAGTATTTTAATAATAATAATAACAATAATAATTTGTATTTCAAGATGGTTCAATGGTTCTATAATAAGTTTATTTGTGTAATTATCATTCACTGAGGTACCTTTGTTCATTCATTAAAAATTAATGTTCATTCATTAGTTATTTAGGACATTTTGCGTTTAATCCTATACCAGATTTTAATACAAACTTTAACTATTAAATGTTATTACAATTGTTAAGGCTTCTAAAAAAGTTAGATTTACTACCTAGCGACGGAGGATTTTTAGTATACATGCAATTTAGTTTTTAAGCCAAAACAGATGTACGTCGGACTAGGACCCCGAAGATTGCTTTACGGTTTCCAGTTGGCACCCACGTGCATCTCGGGTCTCCTAGCCTTCGAGCAATAAAACAATAAACTTGTACAGCGCCAGGTAAACAGCGGTAAGGCGAGCGAGCCACCCTAACGGGCCTTGCCGTCAAAAACCCCCCACAATAAAAATTCGCCAGTTTCCTCCCTCCTTGTGCCCGTCCACAGAAGCCATCTTCTACCCCCACAAGGCTTGTAGTGGGTGGTAACAAGCAAATTCAAAAAGGGCATGGCTCAAAATCCACTTGATGCCAATAGGCTAATAGTTAGATCCTCCCACAAACCGATTTGTATATAAGCGCGACAGACTTAGCGACAGTGTGATTCATAAAGTCCGACTCGTGTAAAGCACATTGTAAATACACATTCTTAGTCCACGTAGTCGTCCGCGTTTTCTAGCCAACCTATTACAGTCCACTTATACAATCATACTTCTCGACAGGACTTCATATTCGGTGAAGTTCCTCCGCGTTGTTCGATCGTCGCTAACCTAATTGCCGACGCCGCGACGCACATACAACAATTGTGTTATGAAAAGTAAGATCTCAACAATCACACAGTCTTCTTATAGTAGTACCCTTGCGAACAGTATTTTTGCGAATACTAATTTCAAGAAACATGGAGTTTAAGTGTTCATTCACTAGACAGGTCACCCTAATCGTAATATAATTTTAGCGTGGCTTCCATAAGGCAAACGTAACCTTCGATATTATTATGTTTTATACATTTTGACTTAATTTCTCATTATCCAATGATTAGCTGATTTGACTTGCACTATGTTTGCACAACTACAAATATAAGTGGAAACTGCAGCTAGTTCACAATATTTATAAGATCACTTAATAATTCAATTTCATTTATCTCGAACCTTGCAGACACAAGATTCGGGCAATCTTGAACTGTTAACATTAAGAAATTTCTGAGAAATAAAGCATATTCATGGTGATCGCTCCACTGGTGGTACAAACGAAAAGGGAATGATTTTACATAAAAAAAATAAGTCGAAAATATAGAATAAAATTTTTTCGTTATGAGACTTTGTTTTCGAAAAAATCGAGTTTGACACTTCGAAGTTGAAACAGATTTTAAACAAAGTATAACAAATATGAATGTTATGCCTTTTTTAGACGAAATAAAATTGTATTCTTTTGTAATCAATATTCAATCACTGAAGTAAACGTAGACGTACAAAACATATAAATTTTAATTTCTTATTTTTGACATTTTTGGGGATAGCGACGTTCTAATGACTGTAACCACAAGTGAACGGTACGATATATGTATATGAAAAAAATACAACAAATTTTATTGTACATTTTCGACTTATCTTTTTAATGTAGAAACGCCCTCTTTTCCGTTGTACCGCCAGCTACCGATCACCCAGTATATTGACGTAATCCGTCGCTACTAATTTGTACTAACAATTTTCATACCCTGCAGCGTAATCGAGTGTATCGGTAAAAATTCAGTATTCGCGTAACAGCCGACGATTCGTTGAACGTTTCCTTATACCAATAAAAATTCCAATTACCTCGACGACGAGACACAACTATCGATTCTTGTTCCAGCAAGCGCTATCAATCTTCCCGTTCCGATCTCGTATTCCAATGTATGCAGAATCGGGTGTCGCCTCGCGGAAAGTAAACCGAATATTATACATACCTACACACCACCGTTCGTATTTACACACTTATTTGAAGCGGCGTATTTCTTTTGTTTGCTTTGCAGCAGGGATCTTCGATCCGCTTCCGAAATTTCAAGGAAAATATTGGTCGTCCGTCATGCCTACGCTCGAAAAGCGAAAGGGGAAAGAAAAAAGGATGAGACAGAGGGAGAGGAAAAGAGGGGAGGGAGAAAGTCGAAAGGAAAATAAAACGGAGCAAAACGAAAACAGCCCGACGAGTCCCCGGAGTAAAAGTGACGGGACACAAAGAGATACAGCAATAAAGTCCACGAATTCAAATGACCTCATCGAAACAAATCTCCGTCGGATACATATATTCAATAGATTCCGCAGAAACGAGTTGCCCCCTCACTCATTTTGCTTGTATCGGTGGCCGCCGATTTTTTCCGCTCGGAGCCGGAGCGGACAACGATTCCCACCCTCTCCGACTCGCTCGCCCGCTTGGCATCACGCTACGAAATTTACATGAAGCCCACGCATTGCCATCTTTTACATAAAGGCAAATTTATAATTGGCCCCGGGCCAACGTCTGCAACGTCCCCGGGCCTCGTTCGATCGCGTCACGTGCGTCGCCGTGAATTTTTATTTCAATCGACATTGTTTCCGTTCCTAGTCAAATCTTTAGGGTTTGTACAGTTTTTTAAAAACCAGATTTGACCCTTCGGGGACGACGTATGTGCACCAAATAAATGTTTCAACATTTTTTGCACCAAACTAGACTATTAACCCCTTGCTATATGATAACGAGCCAGACTCGTGATGAAGACTTTAAACAGAATCGATAGGCTTCCATATATATATAACGCGATAAAAAAAACTGTTTAAAAAGAATGTAACATACAGTCATATTTACATTTTATCAGTAAAGTTGTTTTAATTATAATCTAAATGATTTCTACTCCTCTTAACACTAAACTTACAGAGCACTAAATGAGATCGATACGTGTTGCTTTATAATTTGTTTATAGTTGCATTATGCTATTTTTATTACAATATAAGCTCGAAACGATAATTTATTCAATAACTTTCCGCGAAAGCATCCATGTGACCACAATAATCGTAAAATAAGGAACATTTTAATTTCTGCAGTTAATATGTAACAATTAATGAATTATTTAATTAAAAACGTGCTTACTTGAAATCGCCCCGGGGCAGAGACGTATTGTTGTTAAATTAATCGTCATGAATCAGGTTAATGTTTAACATGGAAATATACAAACGCATTTTATTATGCGATTCTATATGGCAAAAGACAGACTGGCCGACAACAACTCCGTAGTCATTTTATGCTGTTTGAAAATCATATTTCTTGACTTAAATGTTAAAGAACAAAAAATTTATAAATTCTAAATTGTACAGTCCGATAGGTATTAGATGGTAATTGCCATTTATATTTGAGTTTGTGTGGAATATTTTTTAGTTCGTTATATTTTTTGTAGTTCCATATATACTATGATAAATAAACTTAAAAGTTTTTAATAAAGAATAATTATATTTTATTCCTGTTTTAATTAAATTTTGTCTTTCTTTTATAAAAGTTTGCGAATCGGATTTTTCAAACGTCGGTTTTTGTATATGCCCTGTGGTGTCGAAACGATCATGTCGAGTTAGGGAAATTGGATCCGACAAGATTTACGAAGAAGGGGTGTAAATTCCAACACCGGAGAACAACTCGTTTATTTTGGTTATATCGCTAGATCGGTGGTCGAGAAAGTTCTGATTTGGCGGAGTCGCGTACGATTTTAGGAAAACTCGGATGTAGGTGTGGTCTTGGAAAATTGCATTTGATTATTTCTAGGGTGTGTCGGAAAATGTTGTGGAGATGGCGACAAGTTAGAGTGGGAATGGAGTGAAATTGAGGTGGAGTAGGAGTAGAGAACGCATGACGACAAAAGATCATAATTATAAATAGTCGTAGCTGTACGCTGGACGAGTTCTACGATGTTTATGGCATTTATGATCGGTACGTTGCCAGGTAGTTCACTTGACCTCGGTCGCGCGTTTGTCTTTGCGCACGACGGGTTTTGCGATGGAAAATGCCCTATTCTTGATTTATTATAGCAAATATAAAAGATGTAGTTGTACAACTGGCAAAGGATGGTTACAAAACATATAGTTTTTATACCTAGAGCTCTACTTTTGAGGAGTTCGCACGGCAAGCGTTTCTGAGAAGGAGAAACAGACAGTCGTGATCAGACACGTTATTTGAACTTTAGGGTGAAGTTCCTTTTAGCACCCACCTCCGATTGGCTCCCAACTTACCCGAAATATTGTTTTTGCCCAGTAGAGTCATGTCGGTTGGTCACGTGACGCGGAAGTGCTCTCCGCATGCGCAACGAACTGTTTGCGTTAATGACTCGTATCCGCCATTTTCACTTATTAACAGACCCGAAACTGTTGTTTCTCGTCTTTAATAAGTTGAATGAGTTACAATGAGTGACAGTTCTGATGAATCAAATCAAAATGATGACGAGTGGAAGCCACAAGAAGTGGCCCAACATGTTGTGCGTGTTTTAGTGAGATCAATGACATGGAATGAAACAGAGTGATATCTTCCAGGAATTGTGCTATTGTGTGGGCGATCACTGATCACATTTATTCAGAACAAATATCCAGTCAGGCCTTAGGTCAGGTCTGGGATAGGTTAGGTCAATTCGGTATTAAAATTGTGTTTCGCCAGCAAAAAATTCATTTGATTTCCGCGTCACGGCGCCACCTTCATTTGGTCAGACACCTCGTGGGACGTCTACAGAGTAAGTTTGAAGGCAATCCGGAAATTCCAAAAATCATGAAACTTTGAGGGTGTGAGGCATATATAGATAAATATTATGCAATTTTTAGTAGTGCCCAAATTTCATCTAAGAGGTTAAAGTTAACTCGTGCAAGTTCGGTTAGCATTTTATCTCGTTTTGCACCCCGCAGACTGTAATAGATAGAAAAGAAACAATAAAAGTTCCTTCAATTTAACTAGATTTATCAAATGGCAACAAATAAATCAAACATAGTAAAACATAATAAAGTACATAAACATATCTTAAATATTTCATAGTTTTCTGAATTCTTGGAACAAATCTTTTCTGGTCGGAGAACGCGTAACTGACGAGTTTTCAAACAAGTGCTGCTTAACAGTGAAGCGTCATATATAAAAGTTTTGTTTTGTACTCTCGATTTACCTCTTTTACGAGGAGTAAACTTTCAGTGCCAATTCCGGAGTTACCCCTTTTCCCAGGTTTACTACGATGGCAATCAACAGTCATACAGGATGGAGTAATTGGGGAGAACACTATAAAACTTTATGATACCATATAAAACATATGGTCAAATTCTCTTCCACGTGTAAAATGGGCGAGACCAATGCATCTAATAGTTATTGGCACATGGCAAAGCATAAAACTTTACATAAATACGTATCCTTTACTTTCATCTATTAATCTAGCATTACTCTATATTAACACTGGATTAATAAAAAAACATAACAAACGTTACATCAAATATTAGTATTATTGAAACGAATGATTTTTTAACAATTTCTTACATGGATCGATATTCAATTCGAAACCATAAAACTTTTAAAAGATTCCTTTTACATCTAATTTCTAAAATATTGAGAACAACATTATTTTAACCCAAAACTCTGAGGACTGAGCTAAATATTTTTCTAAGAACTACCTCAGAGGTTTTAACCAAAATCAGCATGTAGTGGTCGAGTATGTTCCCTTGTAAGTAAACTTGTACCTAGACGAGATAGGTTCTAACTCTGTATAAGTACTTCGAGAAATGTATACGATACTTTCAAGTATGATCGAACCTTGACCAAGGTTTCGAACCTGTTATGAATACTTTCACTAGAATTTTACCATTCTGGTCGATTGTGTAATTTGATTTCATCGAAATTCTATACAAATAATCTGTACTGAACCGAGGGCTTACATACATTTATTTTCAATATAAATATAAGAAATAAATAAACGGATCGCAAATGAGAACGCAATACTTTCAGAAACATTAACTAAATTTTCTGCATCGATTGAGACCAGCAAAACATGGATAGAAATTTATTTCCAGTCGTAGCACGTGTGACACATGGAAAATAATAGGTCTGTGATTCTTAATTTGGTTGATGTTTGCTCTGTTTTTATATTTGATCTACTCAGTTTTCTTATGAATCCATGAACCTAGAAAATTTTACTTGCAGAGAAATCCAGAATCTAGGTTTAAGTTGCTAGTTTGAATCTATTAAGCATTTAAGTGATTATTTTTTACATTCCCTACCGTCAAAAATATTCTATTTAGAGCAACTTAAAGGACGAACTCGGTCATTAGGATAAGGTGGAGTTTGCTATAGTCAGAGCAACGGTAACATGTATAGAGAAAAGTTGTTCAGAATGATGACCTTGACATGTTTCAAGGTCATTGAAATCTGTGAGGAGTCCCATTTTCTAGATGTTTACCAAATTATTTTGGTAAGCCTAGCTGTAGGAACCGCGGACTCAATAATTTATGGGCCCATAGAGGATACAGAGGACCCGGTGTCGTTTCCGTTTGGCGACCTCCCGGCGACATCGGTGTCGTCACATTGTCCGATTCATCCCGAAGTTCTGTGTTACAGCTATGGGCGTTGTTGGGTAATGTTAGAAACTGCCTTAACATGTATATATCGCTTGAGGAACAGTGCCTCATTTTTTTACATTATTTGGAGGAAGGAACTTCACTTTCACAACTTAGCGTTTTCCGACGAATTTGTCAATATCTCGTCAATCGTTTGTTGTATAACATTTTCATCTTGCGCTAGCATATGACTCCATGTTGCAATAAAGTATTTTGGCTAAAGTACAGCTGCAGTTTTTTCGTAAAAATGTATTACACCTTCACTGCATTAGTGAAGTCGCGCGTCATCTCTATAAGATATTAATTGCGAGATCGTGCGTACCCGACAGTAGTCATGATGTAAAAATAATCACAAGCAACTGAGATTCATGAGTCATGAGTGTTTGAAACTATCCAATCATGCTCGAATCTACTTACCGTATACGTACTTTGCTGCATTTCTAACTGTATCGAGTAATTCGGAAACCCGTTAATGTAACGCGACCGTGCCATTGGTTTTCCATGGATTTTATTTAACGCATTATTGACCGGTTGCGAGTGCACTCGTGTTTTCATGAGATAATGTTGTTCACCGGTCACGAGTGTACTCGTTCAAACAGACAGACATAATTTTTCCGTTATTAAAATACAACGTTGTAGTAGTTACCATTAAAATATTGTTCGTTGTGTTGCGTAATGTTTCTACCAATTTGATATTCATTTACAGACGCGGCTGTCGACGTATGTTAATTTCTGCATAAAATTGGTGATAACTAGACAGCCGATCTTTATGCAAAATAAAAATTGTCCACCTGAATGGCAACAAACTGCAGCGAATTTGGAAGTTATTTTCTTGTTTAATATGTTTAGTAGGCTAAACATAATACAATAGCATTTTTAAATTCTTCTAATGTATTTACCGTTTTAAATTACATCTACTCATTTTTGTCATAAATTCATAAAATCCGCTGTCTAGTGATAAGAAATGCGCTAGCACGGTGAAAAATACAACTCACTATAAGTGACAAGAATAATTAGACGAGACATATTAATTACGTGATTTAATTCTTACCAATCTAAGATTTACAACTTTTTATTCTAGCACTTAGGTATTAGCACTTTCCCAGCAACGAGAAAGTGAATTCAATCAAGTTATTTTCGTGTAGTAATGTACAAATATTTATAAAACTCAGGAAGTGTTACCCAACCGTTTAAAATGAAATGGAAAGTTGAATTGATTAATGGATAGAATGCGTACGTTTGAATGTGTGAAGAATCATAATATTTAAGCTAATACACATGAATTAACAGTCTATTATGTTGAATCATACCCGAATACATTGCAATAACTTTTTTGAATCTATATCTATATCATCCGGTTCTTCTGTAAACAAAATTAATCACATTGGGATTAACAAAATCTACATCTATTTCCAAAATTGCTAATACTTTCATTGCCTATTTGCGTTTAACTATATAATTAATCGTTATTTGTAGAAATGTTAATTTTTAATCAATTATAAGACTAAAAATGACCACGCTATATACAAGTTTTTATGTATCAATGACATCACATTCAATCGTCTTATGTTACTTGTCAATACCACAGTATCGAAATAATTATACACGCTAGTGTGCACAGACTCGAGAGCCACTCTCTATTATCCTACTTTCCAATAGATTCCTTCTTCTTCAGTAAACTATCTCTTACATTCTCAAGAGTAGCTCTCGCATGGTGAATCATAGGTCAAACATATAGGATTTAAGTCTAGCATAAAACAGAAGAATTGCATATCAACATTCAGGCTATTTAAAAAATGTGAAAACAAACGAATTTTTATAAAAAATTTTGTTCATATATATTTTCACCGTTAGTCTTCGTCAAAATATAAAATACACAGAGTGTTAAAAAAAAACCATTCAATATTTATATGGTGTATAGGACACACTCTACTGAGTAAAAAAGCCTTAGTAAACATAGTCAACCGTTTCTAAGATATAAACATTTTGCTAGCATCATGATTGACTTACTATTGGATTTATAATGCATATCTGCCATTTCCTCATTCGAGTAATACGCTGACATTTTCTGAATCTGTACACGCGAATTCTACCGTCGGCACTTGAATGGGAACATTCAGAGCACGATTTATAAACACTGAATTAAATATCGCATGTGATGGACGCAAGTAAGTCAATCATGATGCTAGCAAACAAAAATGTTTATATCTCAGAAACGGTTGACCTTCCGACCTATGTTTACTAAGGCGTTTTTACTCAATACAGTGTGTCCTATATTTTATATAAATATTGAATGTTTTTTTTTAACACCTTGTATCTCTGCTCAGCTTTGTCAAAGCAAAACTTTTGCCACAAAGATCATAAATCATCGCTACATACAGTGGCCGAAATAATGTTAGGTTCACTATATTTTTGTGATGTAATGGTATTTCTTATGTTCTATTTCTAATCTTATTCGTATAATTATTATTAACATGGTTCGAAAATTTGGATTACAACATTGGAAACTTATGTGCGAAATAAACATAGGTTCACTAAATGTTTCCCTATTTAAAATTTCAACAATATAACAAAGACAAAGAAAGTTCAGTATTTATTATCATAGCAATTTTGTAATTGATTTACACTGTAACGTTGTTTCCTATTACTGCAAATTTTGCGAGCTGAAGTTCCTCAAAGGTTTTCAACTGGGTTAAGGTCTAAGTTTTTTAGGGCCACGGTAGAATCACTTTGCAACTGCACTTTTGCTACTTCAGAGTATTTTTTAATCTATTCTACACGAGCAATTTGGTCACCATCATGCTGAAAAATCGATTTTGGTCAACCACTTCTATCAACATAAGCATCTAGCACATATTGTAACAATTTTTGGTATTTTTTAGCATTGGCCTTTGGCGAAAATCATTATAGCCAAACGCTGCCTAAATCTTGACGCTACCTCCTGATCTCTTTTTGATCGCTCAAATCATATCAGTAGTACTAACCACGTGGACCGTCTAAATAAAATTTTTTCTCGTCTAAGAAAATCTTACTATTCCATTTTTTAGCTCATGATAAGAGATCTCGGGTAAATTCTAATTTCTCGTCATTGTTAAATTCTGTTAGAGGAGTCTTTTGTCAATTTTTATACACGAAAGCGTTTTACTCCTTTCTAAAATTTGTTCCACACGCCGTATAACAACTGGGAAATTTAATTTTGTCTTTATTTGCTACTGGTACAATTTACTTTTGCGGGCTCTATGAAAAATCATTAATTTATCTCTCTGAATTAACTTCTTTGGATGGCTTATATATATATATTTTTTTTTTTTTTTGGAGCCATATTTATCTTTTAATTGTACAAAATGGTTCACAATATTTAAAGATCTATGCACTTTTTCTGCAATTTTACTGTTTGAAAGATGCATGTACTTGAAAGCAGTGAATCCCCCTTCATGATCGTCTAAACTAGTCGGAAGGCTTCCCATGATCCATTATGCTCTAGAAGCTTTAAATGATTATATAATTTATATTGAAATACAAGCATTAATGAGTTTTGTTTTTACATCATAAAATTTGTTCAAACTATAAATTATCAAAAATATTTCTTTAATAAATCACTGTGAACCTATGATTATTTCGCTCCATTAATACGATAACTTCCAATACATTTCCTAATAAACCACGGCTAACTATCTTCGCTTCCGAAATTTAAGTGTCTGCTGGTACAGTGAATAGACCACGCCCATTGAAAACAATAATAAACAGTGCAAGATATGTCCTACAACGCAGGCAGAAATAACAACACTAAACAAGGTAGTTTGCACAATGAACCTATTATTATTTCGAGCGCTGCAGTTTTCAGCTTACTAGGAGAAGACGCAGTCATCGGGTCATAGATTTTGTCGAAGCTTATCATACTGGTAGATTTCGTTCTCCTGTTTATGAAAATATAGCATTATAGGCGTCGATACTCAATAATTTTAGAGATATTTACAATTGAAATTTCATTATACCCGTTAAGCCGTTAAGTACAGTTTTGGTTGAAGTTTTTGTCAAGTGCCAAATGGCTTGATGGTGACGTACTAGATTCATTACCGGGAAGGCCAGTGTTCAACTCCCTTTATCCTTTTTTTCAATTTTTTTCCTTTTTTTCTATTCAGTTTATCTATTTTAATTAATTGTATTTTACACATGAAAAAAAAACTCATAATATCTATAGAAAACAAAATATAAAAATTTTATTGACATGGAACATAATATGAAAGAAACACTAACTTCATCAATCTTAACGTATCTCAAAAGTTGTTGAGTATCGACGCCTATAATGCTACATTTTCATAAACAGGAGAATGAAATCTACCAATATGCAAAGTTTCGAGAAAATCTGAGACCCCATGACCGCGTCTTCTCCTTTTAGTATTATTCATGCAAAGATCGTAGTCAAATCCACTAATCCAGCTAGTTCACGATAAGATAAATAGTCGTTGCTTTACGGCGAAGTTAAACTCTCGCCGTTCACAATGTTTAGAATTATCGACGTACATCCGCAAATAGTTTTTATTGAAATCTCCCCGGAACAAGGATGAAATTGCATACGTTGTGTCTAGTGGCTCTTCATGCTGGATTTAACAGACAAAGCGGAAGCAGAGAGCTGCATACGTTTTTTCTGAATGTTTGCCTGTTCATGAACTCAGGGGCCCGGTTACGTCAGTTACAAGTCTGCTCTCAACGCAGACATATGAGTCGGAAAGCCTAAGCGCTTCGACAATTAATAACCTGGCGAGCCTGAAACATCTGGATCCTGTCTGTGCGGTATAAGTATTATAAATGTTGAGCATTCAAGGAGCAGACTGTTCCGGATTGACTACAATATTTCCGCGATCTCGGAGCTCTTTCCTACTTTATTAACTCTAAGAGATCTTGATTAGTTTAACACTTCATAAATATGGTTACATAGAATCAAAACGTATAGAATGGCTAGAGAAAGCAGGAGATACACTTGTAGCTGTTCAATAATTCAGTGAATTACAAGCAGACTGAGAATGTTATGCATATGTAGGATTTTAGGAAAAATGAGGAATTCCGCGCCGGGAATCGAACCCGGGACCCTCGCGGTTGTAGCTGATCAACTCTTACACATACCCACGGAACCCTCCTACTTTTTCTAATCTCCATACAGTATTTGGTCTGGGAGGTCCTGATCCCACACTCGGCCATCCTGCTCCGGCATTCGCCCTCGAATGTCCGTCGCAGCGCCATCGTCTTTTTGGCCTCAGCGCCATCAACGCAACTCGTCACCAACTTCGTCACTTTTCGGGAACACCATCCTACTGCCCTCTCTAGCAGTTTTCCCAGGATGTGCCCCTTACTTCGCTTCGTCGTCTGTCACCATGCGATCATCGGTGTTCCCCCCATCCCGGACGAGCCCCCAAAAATGTAGGATCAAAGACGATAAATATAAAAATATATAATTTAACACAAAAAAATCACAACTGATACAATAAATTAAACTTTTTTCACAACTTATCACGTCTCAATCTCCGTCTGAGATTTTACAATTTTCGTCTCGAATCATTCACGTCGTACTTTTTATCTATTCTGAAAACCGCAATCAATAATATTGTTTTTAACAGATCGTCGCGTCGTTACCGCTACTATCATCGTAGTAATCGGCGGTATTCGGTACGGTAATTTGGTACAGTATCATCCCTACACTCCCTACACTGCTTGTTTCGTTTTTGAAAAGTTATCTGCTAGATCGCAGTTATTATGCATTTATGATAAAACTGGGTAGTTCATACTTAAAATGGTAGGAAAATTAATGGAATTTAAGAATGTCAATATAGTCTTTTGAATCGATTGCAATCAATAGAGGAAAGGAGAATATTCTACGTACAGTGGCTCACAAAAGTATTCGCTCGCCCTTTAAATCAGAATATCTTTCTTAATAATTTGACCAAACCACTTGACTTTCTTTGAGCAATTAAAAACGTTGATTTAGTGAATCACGTGCAAAAAAGATTTTGAAGAAATTGCAATTAGTAGGAATTACATGAAAAAATAAAAATGGCACTTTTCAAAACTATTATTTCAGCCCGTAATGAAAATTCGATATATGCGTTTTGTAGATCTATGTTATTTACACATATGCTGAAAATTTCATCGAAATCAGTTAACGAATATATGAGCTACGAGCGATTGAAAATGGTGATAATCGCAGTTTTTCACGACTTTTGGTCAGTTTCTGCTTAAAATCCATAGTTTCTTACGTCTTTCGATGACCGTTGTTTTTTTCTGCATCAACCGATTTCGATGAAATTTTCAGCATATGTATAACTAACAGAGATCTACAAAAGGCATATTTTAAATTTTTATTGTGGGCTAATGTAAAGAAGTTTTAAAAAGTGCCATTTTTATCTCTTCATGTAATTCCTCCTAATTGCAATTTTTGAAAAATCTTTTTAGGTGCTGATTTACTAGATCAATGCTTCTAATTGCTCAAAAAAGGTCAAGTGGTTTGGTCAAATTTTAAGAAAGTTATTCTCATTTAAAGGGCGAGCGACTACTTTTGTGAGCCACCGTAGTTCGTATTTCTTTCAATTGATGCAGACAATTTTTATTTTACATAAAAATCCACAGTCTAGTGATTACACAGTGTATCTAAATATTTGAATATAAAATAACCAATTCTCAATAAATTATCTATATTTAAACCTCAAATGTTTGACAACCAATTTGGACTCAGTTTAGAGTTAAGAGCCTCTAGTTTCATCATCGTTAATTTTATTCAAAGATTTTGTTCATGATGCAGCGGATGAGAAACTGAAGACGCGTTTTGTCTCGAAAATAGTATTTACTCGAGTACTACTCGAAAGTACTAGTAGAAAGTAGTACATTCAAACATCTGTGAAAACTTTGAACAATTATTTTCGTTAGTGAAACCATCATATATTTAAAGACTGAAACCTCTTTTTTACAATGACTTCTTAAAAATTGATGTACGATTTATTTTTAGTCGTTTTATGGAGCTGTGAATGTGAGGTGTACCAATTATGGTGTAGTGTAAGATAGATCACGAGGACTTTACACCTCCTTTTCTTTTATTTAACGATTTTACGTCGCATCAACTGCATATATATTAACGAATTCCTTCATTTTCTTTCCATAAAACAGTAGAAAAATTGTATGTCAATTTTTAAGAAGTCGTTATAAAGAGGAGGCTTTAATTTTCAAGTGTACGGCAGTTTCATTCATGAGACAAATTTTTAAAAGTTTCTGGAGACGTTTAAATTTGCAGCAGTTTTGAGGAAAATGGGGATTCAGTTTCCCAACAGGTACATCATGTAAAACAATCTTAGAAAATGAACGCTGCGTTGTGAGACTGTAGACTTCCAGCTTTAAAACAAGTCCAGACTACTGGTTGTACCATTTGCATTTACGATATTATCACAATTATGAAATTAATACTCTTTTCACTATGCAATAATTTGTGCAATGTTTTTAGAAGACAAATGTGTGAGTAAGTTGAAAATTATACTTCTTAGATGAAAGGAGAACATATCGAATGATTTCTAAAATATTCCAGCAAAACAGTGTCAAAAATGTAAAAAGTTACTGAAGGTAATAGTCAGTCATCTGTATTGAAATTTTTTTTTTGCGTATTTCAGATTCATATATTATGTTACATATTTTAGTATCATAGTTAATAATAAATGAAGAATCTGGTAGTATTAGGTTGTTGTATATAAAACGTCCGTTTTCACAATGCAAACGTTACCAAGCATTTTAATCAAGGAATACAATTATAATTTACTTCTTGTATACTATTTTAAGGTACAATAATACATACATACTATCTTAAGCGGATATTTAAGATTTTTCTTCAACTTTCATTTAGATATTGAATGTTACTTTTAAAAGTAGCACCAATCAAGGAACTGTCTTTTGTGATACATTTGAGATAAAACACTTAAATGTCTATGTGGGAAAATAATTAATATTATTATTTGAAAGTGCAGCTTATTCGAGAAAGGTATCTCGTATGTATATTTATGAACAGAAAATATATGTATAAACAGATTCTGTTCGTTTAACGTACTTTATTCGGCAAAACGGAAGCGTATAATTATATTATCGTGGTTTCGATAAATAGTAGTTAATTACATTTCGACTGATTATGTTCGTTCCGCGGAACAACCGTTAAATTATTATCTGTAATTTGCGATCGGAACTAAATGCGGGGGAACAATACGAAAATTTGAGCGTAGCTGAGTAACAAAGATCATTAAATAACGAGGTTAATAATGTAACGGTAACAAGGTGAAAATAAATTCAACGTAATCCAAGTTGAATGATACCCATTAGGTTGTTGCATATGAAATGTCCGATTTCAAAATGCAAATGTTAAGAAGCGTTTTAATTAAGAAATACTACTATAATCTACAGGTTTACTATATGTATATCATTTGAGTGTACAAAACTGATCTTTTAAATCGTATTTTCAGTTTCTATTTATATAGCCAACTTTGCTTTTAAATAATATTTATCCAATATCATCCAATGTAACCATCACGTAATCTTCAGTGTATATGAATGGGAAAATAAACGTAATGACGACAGCATCATGTGATGTTTGGTCAAAATATCGTAGTAAATGAATGTACTGTTATTTAATGATAGAAAAAGCTCAAAAATGGAGGTAACAATCTAGTAACTGAAGAACGTAAACGACCAAAAAATTTAATTTTTACGGCATGCAGTCGGAAAACTTGTTGTTCGTTGACAGAATATAATGATTACAATCGTGTCCATTTTAACCAGTAAGTTTTATTTACAGAAATGTTATGTTTGTTTAAAGTTACTGTTATAAATTGGACACTTCATATGCAATAACCTAATATATAAATTTTAAAAATGCGAAACGTTCGATTACCTTACGCCTTACGTCAGGGATGGGTATTTTTGTCTCAATTGAGACAAACCGTCCCCACCATAGCGCCCACTGTCTCCCACCAGCATCCGTCGTTACCATAGAGGAAGGAAGTGCTTAGCCCGTCACGAACAATGCGCAGGCCTCGAGTATGAAAGAGAGTTTGGTGGGAGAAACAGGCGTTTGAGGGGCACCTACCGTGCCCATCCCTGCTTACGTAAGACATAAATTGTAATCTTTGTTGATACACCTCTTGTTTGGTCCAATCGATTAATTACCTATTTTCCTTAAATATTTTCTTTAAGATGTATTTCATCGGTTTTTACAGATGAACGAGATTTTTAATTTTCTATTCCTTCTTTGAATTAAATTAAACATTTTAAGCCCTATTATGATATATGACAACGCAACTGGTTTATTAGGGTATATTATCATGACAGTAATACTTTTTATTTTTGTGTCAGACGTTATAACACTATCATTTAAAAAATCTTGGACACATCAATTTTATGTTGGTATCGCCCTAAAAACAATATTTTTATTCAGTTTTAATCCATAGTCTTTTTTTATCAGAGATTATAATATTACCTTTTGGATAAAAAAACAATGTGGGAAAACGTGACATTTCTTTTTGATTTTCATCTTTTATCTTACTAAAAACGACATCCTCACTTAATTTCAATTTATAGCTTTGTAATATGTAACAATATGAAAGACGTGCCATTTTATATCTGTTGTTAGGAAATATTATTCTCTGGCAGATAATTTTTATTTCTGTGCCATGCTTAAAACTGTATCGTTACTTGATTTTGATTTGTACAAAAGATTAAAATACTTTTTCCGAACGAAAACAGTAAAAGAAAGGTGCCATTTCTTACGTAATGTTTGCAAATGAAATTTATCTGTGGTCATTCTATAACGGTATCCCTACTTATATTATTTAAAATCTAGTGAAAATATTGCGCTTGCAAAAGTTCAATAGGAAATGCGTTTTTTCTTTCAGTCTTTCGGATTGACAAAATACAGGGGGTCCCATTTAAGTTGAGATTGTAAAAAATCTCGAAGACATGTGACTTCAAAAAAACAAACTGACGTATGTCCTTTAGTGCTTCGAGTGGGGAGTCAAATGGCACTACTAGTTTTTTAATGCGTGGGCGTTTTCAAGTTTATTTCAAGGTCATTTGGTCTTTTTTTATCATAAACCCATATTTTTTATTTCGGTATCATATTCTACGTAAAAAATACACAACTTTTGTTTGTGACGTTTTGTTGTTAGTTCAATATTTCTTAAGATATTTAGCTGATTTTTCATGTTTATGTCAAGGATAATTTTGTTTTTCTATTAAAATGACAATGTTACATTTATCTTGAAGGTTTTTTATTTCATTTAAAAACATCATAATAAATGCTCGAAATGTTTACACTCAACTTCTAGACACTTAGTAATTCGTTTAATGAAAGACACATGAACACATAATAAAGTTCTTTTCGTGATATTACGACGCATTCTGGGTCTCAAGCTACTAATAATACTAGAAGATGTAAGCCTACCAGATGTGGCATCAGCATAAATGTTAAAAGATGTTCCGCTATATATCTTAAAAAATATTGAACTTACAAAAAAATGTTTCAAACAAAAGTTGTGCATTTTTTTATTCTATTGTAGAATATGATTCGGAGATAAAAAATATGGGTTTATGATAAAAAAAAGACGAAATGACCTTGAAATAACCTTGAAAACGCCCACGCATTAAAAAACTAGTAGTACCATTTGACTCCCTACTCGAAACAATATAGGACATGCGTCAGTTTGTTCATTTTTAAATCACATGTCTTCGAGATTATTTACAATCTCAACTTAAATGGGACACCCTGTATACTCTTTAGCAGAAAGGTATCGATTTAAATTCTCAATCGATTATAATCGATGGTTTTTTGGCCAGAGAATATAATTCTTTCGGACGGAAAGGACAAGCAACAAATGTGCTGTTTTCTTTTCGACTTTTCGTGTAAAATAAATCTTTGGCGGCACTTCGAATGGCACTCCGAAACCTGATATTCCACAGGTAATAGTTGTGTCATGGGTAATGGAGGAGGAGTCGGTTGGAATCGATGCGCATACCGCGCGCCACGCGTTATCGTACCATGGCACATTGTCGTCATTCGAGAAGGGTATAGATAGAGAAGGGAACTAGAAACGGCCAATTAAGGGCGAGGATACCGAGTTCTGCGACTGCATACCACGTCGAGTGGATACAGAACTGCCGACAGATTCCTCGACGATCAGGCCGTATCCATTTTTTTCTCTATCGATTACACCAGGAATGCTTGCAAATTAACCCCCGATAGAATTGTCGATAACCGCGGCGAAACACCGTAGATCAACAAGAATTCCATTAGCCTGAAAGAACAAACTGCTGGCAAGATAGGCACTCCAGAATTTCGCAGAATTCTCACCGGTTCGTGATTATTCTACGAATTTATCAGTCGTTTAACAAGAGTAGCATTTAATTGAGAAACGAATCAAATCGCTGCGATTGCAATCGAATTCGTATAATTTCTGGGTAGTTAAGCTAAAGTGTTACGTCAGTCTTTTTAAAGAAGCTTCACGAATATCATTTTAGTCCATTCAATCGACACTTCCGTTGTGTTCTTGTGATGACTTATAACTCTTGATCGTAACATTTTTAATTTTATGAAAGTAAATAGAAAACGCAATTAAAAATGCACATCTAATTTACAGCGACGAGTTTTGCCTCTGGCTAAACACATAGGTTCAGATTAGAGATGGGAAATTCTTGCAAAAGAATCGATTCTGAATAGCAGCGACAAAAATCGATTCAGTAGAATATCGAACCTTGAAATATCGATTCTTTGAAAATCAATTTAAAAAGAAAATCTATCGAAATACAATTTTTATCCCTATGCATTCTGCTTAAGTACATTGCAATATCGCCTAAAATGCAATGACTTAATTCTTATGAGCACTTTGCAAAATCAAGTTGTTCAATAAAAAAGTAACTCAATATTAACTGTAAAACTTTTATAGCACTATCGAGACACCAATAGTATCTCATGATGAAATACTGTATATTATCTCGTTAACAGCATCAGTTTCTCGATCGTAAACTTCTAATTTCAAACTCTCCCGTGGCTCTCCCCCCATCCCGTTAATTGAATATCGATTCATAACTAAAAAAATCGATTCATTTCAAAATCTAAAATCTAAGAATCGACTAAAAAAAATTGAAAATCGATTCAGAATCGCCCAACCCTAGTTCAGAATGTGCACTATAAATCTTGCTATTCCAGTTGCATGAATCCCTTTCCGGATGCGTGTCTGTTGATAGTCGCCCAAGTAATTTTACCGTTATGCGACTGCAAATAATTTTTATAAAAATTATTACTATCAAAAAGTATGAAATAAATTTTTACTGAACACAACCCGTTTCCCTTCATTTAATTCATACACTTAACTCTTCAGTATGCAATTTTGTTTCAAAAGGAAAATTTAATCCAGACCCATCAAGAAGTGTGCGAAAAATAATTCCCGTCCGCTAAGGGTTAAGTTCGTGAAAATTCAAAGTTTCATAAATCAGTTCGTTTATTAACAATTTCTTAGGTGTGCAAATTGATTGCGACAATTTGCTTGTTGTAACTGTTTTCAACTCAAATATTTAACCAGTTTTATGGATTCATTAGTGATTTTCGTTTCATGTTTGCGACATGTCACACGATTCTGTTGAACGAAGAATGTAATTTTAGAAACTGGTTACGTTTATGGTGGTTGGTGATAGGACAATGTATTAGGTAATGCATTCTGCTTGTGTTTGAACTGTTGAGGAATACGCTGCTGATACCGTTAGAGTGATTGATTCGGTTCTTGAGGAAGACGGCTGTAACTCACGTAACATGTAAGTAAGTAATGGTGTCAGCGATTTCGAGGAGGAAACTTCGACTTGCGTGATCCTTGGTTTGACCAGCTCGAGAAACTCCAGGATCTGTACAACTTGGAATAACTCATCAATCCAATTTTATCGATAAATGAAGTTTGGATCTTGTTTATACGAGTGCCGTCTATTAGATTCTTCACACGAAATTTTTAAGAGGCCGATTTTTAACGGTTTCCATTTCACGATGGCGCAAAATTTGTTGCTCCTCTTTCAAATTATAATAATAATAATTCAGGTACATCTAACAAGTTTCAAAGGGTCTAGCAAGATAAGAATGGTTTAGCGGCCCCAGCCACTATTTTTCGTGTATTAATATTTTCTAATTGGTATTGTGGGGAAAACAATGGCTTTAGGTTGAAAGATAATCCCCCAACATTTGAAGTCGCTAACCCTTCATATAAGGATAATATGAGGGTAAATACCTTTAACTGTGTCATTTTTTTCTCAGTTGTTAATGAAGATATTCAGATGGAATAAAAACGAAAATACTCGATCTTACCTCCTTCATATCATATATTTTTTCACAATTGCGACCAAATTATTAAGGGTAGAAAAAAATCATTTAATTTTTTAGGGGTGGGGGTTGCAAGCAAACCTTCGAGTGACCACTTCCAAAAAATTCAAGAACAATGTTCTGTTACCGATCGGATATATACAAAAGTTTCAAGATCTGAGCAACATAGGTAAATATTGAAAAACAAATGAAATTACGACATTATAATGTAGGGATAATACTATTAGTGGTAGATTTGATTAGTCATTATATGTATTTATTAATGATTCTAAGATACTCTGGTTACGACTCTCACTGTGGCACTCTTAGACTCATTCGGTTCTTTTGCGACTCGCTCTTAAGACTTTTCGATCATTCTGTTGGGTCCACAATTGACAAATGTAAAACCATCGGAAATATTAACGAAGATGTTTGATGTAACACATACAGTACCAGTTATTGAGGAAAATAGTGACGAAGATGGAATAAATCTATATTAAGATTTTCAGAATTCTCTTTTACACCTACATAATGTCTATTTATAAATTCGGGAAGATAAAAACAGAATGTAATACCATATGCGTCACATTTAAAAAGCAATAATTGATCAAGAAGGGACTTAATCTCCTGATAAGAATTATTAATTAGAGTCGTAAGAAACATTGCGCTATGTATACATTATGCTATTATAATGTCGTAATTTCAGTTGTTTTTCAATATTTACCTATGTTCCTCAGATCTTGAAACTTTTGTATATATTAGATCGGTAACAGAACATTGTTCTTGAATTTTTTGGAAGTGGTCACTCGAAGGGTTGCTTGCAACCCCCACCCCTAAAAAATTAAATGATTTTTTCGACCCTTAATAATTTGATCACAATTGTGAAAAAAAATATATCATATGAAGGAGGTAAGATCGAGTATTTTCGTTTTTATTCCAACTGAATATCTTAAATAACAATTGAGAAAAAAATTATACAGTTAAGGGTATTTACCATCATATTATACTTATATGAAGGGTTAGCGACTTAAAATTTTGGGGGGTTATCTTTCAACCCAAAGCCATTGTTTTCCCCACAATACCAATTACAATATATTAATACACAAAAAAATAAATCTTTGAACTGCTTATGTAGTAGGCATACGGTTGTTTATAATTTGCATTGTATTATATAAACTATTATAATATACTGAAACACATGTACAGCATAAATATGACTCTTCATCATTTCGCCTTCATAAATACATATTTGCTTTTCCGCAAATTGCACACGATTGATTTTATGTTACTCAAATTCAAATACCGTCAATCCGTCTCGCAGTCACCTTAGACTTTGATTTCGTTCTTCGTGTAAATAAAATCTGCGAACGTCCAGAACTCGTTTTCTACAATTTTCTGGATCCTTCAATTCCATTATAACCGTACGACATCTGTTTGTGACTTTCGATATTTTTGCCACTGAATATTCTTCAGTTTTTTGTTTCGATGTTGTATATATTTCACGAGCACTTGCTTACTACTTTCGGCCCATTTTTATTAATCTATTTTCTATTTTAACAAATTTAAATCACAAAATGTTATTAGACCTTTCGTTACTGTGTTTTACATTCGATACATGTTATTCGGTAGCTCGTGTAAGACTGAGAAAAGTAGAGTTTCTGCTTGTACTATCATTTTGTCCCGTTTGCGTACTACAAAATTTACATTTGCATTCGTAGAATTTTGTCGAAGATGAATATTGTGGAAATTATTGAGCATGTTATACATGCATACCCGAAACTTGTAATGACATGACAAATGTATTTTTACCACTTCTTACTAGAAAACTAAAAAATGTAGCATGTGATATCTTTTTGACGCGGAGTGTAAGGGAGCTGTGAACATATCACTGCGTGAATAAGAAAATACAAATTCATAGGCTTCCCGTTTGCATATTTCATGGAACGTAACGAATCGCGACGTAAGTTTTAAACAAAGTTGATAAGTGCTAGATGAAAAAGTTTCAAAGGTGAATAAATGGGAGAGGGAACGGTGAGGAAGAAAGTGGTGCGTTCGTGCTATTCAGCTGATAGGCTCACCGTAGCGCTTCGTTTCTATTTCTATCTCATTAACGCCGTATAATGTTGAGCCGCAGAACGCATTTTCGCTGTCTGGTTCTTCCAAAAAACACGCGTCTCACTAATCAGAATGCGGGGCACGCGGTAACTAACGACGTCGCTGCCGCCATATTAAAAGGAGATAACGGAAAAAATTATCCGTGATATTAACCGTCGGGGGTACCGAGGAGAACCCGTTCCGGCCGCCAGCCTGCCGGCGCAAGAACGATATTTTATCGAAATTGCATCGAGATTTCATTATTAACTATTCCCCAGCTGGGAACGAATGCACGCGTACCACCCCTAACTGCGATATCAAGATTTTGCGATGCGAGACTTGTTTTCCGCTAGACTGAACCGTGATATTTATTTTTACCAGTTTTTCTCTTTACCTCACTCTCTCTCTCTCTCTCACTCTCTCTCCCTCTCATTTTTTGTTGCGTTTTGTCGGTGTGCCCCATTCCCCGATTCAACACAATTAATCTTTCGCTCGTATGCGAACCTCCGTCCTCCAAATCCACCGCTTCTCCCGATTCTACAGGCTGTAAATGTTGTTATTACGTTGGTCCCTTCTGCTGCTTCGATCCACGGTGTTTGGACCGGCGTGTTCAAACATAATCCTCGAATAGGCCGGGTGTCCAGAGCTGTGCCGTCGAATGCGGACGATTTGCTCGGTACAGCACCTTTTTTTCAATGTGAACCATTGTCAGAAACTTTACAGGTGCACCCTGCGTCACGGCATGAGAAGTACTGCAGCGAATGTCAATCCCATAATATTCGTTTTCCAAGTATTAGATTGTTGCAAAAATAATTGCGATTTTTATCAGTTTAAATTTCTGCGATTTTTCTAATGCCACGTTTGATCTCATTACATTCATATAGTACATAAATGAAAAGTTTCATTAAAATGGGAAGCTTCATCAATCGATTTGTGTTCTGTCATTTGTTGTAACTTTTCAATATTGAGTTGTTTCTGTGAAAGTGAAAATGGAGAAGAAGCAAATTCAAAATGAGTACAAAATAAAGGAAAGTACTTAGAGTATTGGAGCTTCGTTAATGAGACACCGTTTTTAAAATATAATAATTAGTTAGTTAATAATATAGTTGTAGTTATTTAGAATTTCTTTTCACCTGTCATCATGTTTAGAATTTGTATAAGAATAGATTTAAAGACGAAAAAGATATCAAGAGCAATTTATACAACAAAAATTACAAAAATAGTTACTAAAAATTGCCATTATTTTTGAAAAAAAATATAGCTGCATATTTTTTAATAAAATTGTTACAGTTTGTCTAATAGTCATCAATTATTTTGACAATAATTTTTATATAGCAATTAATCAAATATGCATTAAATAGTTTTCATATTACTGCAATTTTTTACAGAAATGGTTTACGACTTATGTTTGCTCAAACTAATAAGTACTAAGCAGATTTATGATACCAGTTTCTGGTCACTAGACTCTGAAGCGTTGTGCATTTATAGTTTACCAGAATTAAGATATTACACTTTAATCTCAACTTACAAACTATGAACATAGGGAATAAAATTAGATTACATTAATGTCTTCGTATTTACAATCTGTATAAAAAATATTTGTACAGTACTTAACCTCCAAACTCATTTTCTGTTTTTAGATACCGTAATATCATTTGTTTCTCCATAATTGTTTTGTAATTTGACGTATTTATTTAAAATATGGGATTATGAACACCAGAGAAAGTGAGTATAACCTACGGGAGAATATTTTTTGCAACTATGTTTAACCCCTTGCACTGCGATTTATTTTACGATTACCATGATTAGAACTTCTTTGACGTTTATTTTTCTTTTTTTTATTTAAGCTTACTGAGGCCCCTGCTTGGGGTCTATACAGCTAGAGGAAATTCACATTATGTGCGAAGTAGAGTTAGAGCGACATTATTGCTTAGCATATCTCATTATATACGCAGGGTACATTCTTTTAAGAAATTAACAGTACGCGAACATGCTCGAACGATGGGTCTGACAAAAAACATATCGGCCCTGAGGGGCAGGAAGAACCCCATCTTTGACGTTTATCATTAACTAGGAAAAAAGGAAAATTGATATTTATTGCATACCCATGTATTCTGCAATGGCTAAATATTTACTACGACAAAATAGAATTTCATTTCAATTCAATGAAATTGAGATTGAACATCATGCATATATAGCACATTTTTTTCGAAGTCTTCATCACGAGTCTGACTCGATATTATAGTACAAGGTGTTAAGACGTTATCTCCAATATGATCATCGTAGAACGTAATTGCACAAAAATTTTCACCAGTTTCTAAATATTTGTATCCCATACTTTTTACAACAATTATTTACAATAGTTTTAACGGTATGTAGGTACACATCTTCCACTGTTTGAAAGTTTGCCAATAAACAAAATTCAACAATATTGTTTTTGAAATCAAATACTGTACAAATTTTTTTTTTACGCTAACTGTATCTACATCTTTACATAAGAGATATTAGGTCGTTGCATATGATATGTCCGATTTCATAATGCGAATGTTATGAAGTGTTTTAATGAAGAAATAATATTATAATCTACAGGATTGTTATATGTATATCTTTTGAGATGCAAACCTAATCTTTTAACGCCTATCTTCGATTTACATATCCAACTTTACTTCTAAATAAAGTTTATGTCAATATCAGTCGTGTATTCTTTTTACACGAGTGAGAAAATAAACATATTGACGACAACATTATGTGATGTTTAGTCAAAATGTGGCAGTAAACGAACCCGCTGTTAGTCAATGATAGAAAAAGTCCAAAAATACAGATGAAAATCTCATAAATGAAGAAGGTGAATGCCCACAAAATTTAAATTTTACCGTAGTATAATCGAAAAACTCGTCATTTGTTTACAGAATATGGTTATTGCAATGGTACATACTTTAATCAAAAAGTTTTATTTAGGGAAAAGTTATGTTTGTTTAAACTTACTGTTATGAATCGGATATTTCATATGGAACAATCTGATAGATTTGTATAAACGTGCACAGTTTAGTTATCACCTGATACACGAAAATACACAATTTGTATTCCCACAATAGATATACCAACAAAAGAAACAAAACCGCAAACAATTTTTAAAGTAAAATAATGTTGTTAAAAATATTTCCTCACGTTCCAAAAAGCAACCGCCAAAACTAAGCGGATTATATTCAGCGTTATCGTACTAACATTACGATTTAATCAGTCTAACAGCGCCAGTTTGTTTTCAACGTTCTCATCTATCAATCTTCGTGAAACTTTTAAAACGCATAACTTAGCAGAGACGTCTAAAACAGGCCGAAGATGCTACCGGTCATTCATAATTTCACGTCCGCGGAAACAATACTTTGTCAGCACCTGTCGTAAAGCTTTAAAGGCTTTAAAAATTCAATATCACCCGGACTAAGCTTGGCTTTAAGAGACAAACACGGGGCGGGATCGCCTAAATGTTTCTTATCGCTGTCATTCGGGGGACCAATTAAATCCGCGGACGGCTTTATTAAAAAGGGAGAAAAGGGGAATTCCTCGAAATAGACGAGAGCCTGTGCTCCCTCGTAGTTCCATCATTCACCTTTATTGTACGTGGGGGGGGGGGCTAGAGAGCTTTCCTCACCGCGAATTACGTTACGCCATATTGCGACATGGTAATGAATTTTTTTTCCACCGACCGAGGGAGGATCATGAAACGGAGTTGAAGCGAGATTAATTGATCACCAGGAACGAATCATTGACATTACGAAAGGGGAGGTAGGTGATGGAAAGGGTGGAGGTCTGGATTGCCACAAGACGACTTCCTTTCACGCCGTCACCGTGGAAGAATATTAAAAATGAATCCCTTCGACCGTTAAGGGCAGAGGGGAACGTCGTGGACGACAAGTGGTAGTAATGAACGTCCTAATGAATATGCACAATGAGCAGACCCTCGTTAGGACACGTGCTGCACTTACTTGGCCAACTAAACCGCGTTAGTCGCGGCTTACCAGCCTCGGTGGTGCGGCCGTACACCTTTTTAAAGATTATTAATGGTGTTGTAGCAGCCTGCTTCGGGAACCTTTGCACAAGGCCTCCAGTTAATCGCAGCGGGTTTTTAATTGAGAGGGCGAGACGCACGGGAGTGGGAATAATGCAACGGTGAATGCCGGATCCGATGAAGGGTGACGCGCTTCTGTCACTACGCCCTCGGAATTTTTGTGACAATACCGGTCTCGGATTGCCGGGGATTAATATGTGCGCCGATTAATACATTTATCTCCACCGGATCGGTGTGTCTGCTCCATCACCGTTGTATTTTAGGGAACTCGAAATAAAGTAACGGAGATAGGCTCGGAAAGAAGTGATTTACGGCTCGCGTTTTTCGATGAGTACTCTGTCAGCGCCATTGAGTAGATGTTTTATTAATCATTCGCGATTGAGGGAGATAATAGTAATTTGCTTACAACGTGTACGACATTTATTTTAGTTTGTTTGCGACTGCAATGTAATAGGAAATGTAGTTTTTAACACTAGATTTACAGGCTACTTAACTATATCTACTTCTACCAAGATCAGTCAGAATGACTGGTCTTTAGAAAAAGTGCTTAGTGGTGTTTCCAGTCTTTATTTACTTTTAAAAAATGACAAAAAAAGTTGAATAATATTGATAGTGTCAGTACTAGAAATTTGCGGGCCACAACTCAATCAACTCGCCCAAAAGCGAGTCGACCGAGCACGGCCAAGACACTCAGAAACCCTGAGTATCGAGTTCGCACTTACAGATAGCCAAGTGTCCGGGGCTCAAGGAGAACGCTATGCGAGGCCCACAAAACCCTGAGTAAATATACAATTCCAAGGGCCGCTAGCGTACTGCATCAGAATCATGATTTTCCCAGAATCATATATTCTGTCCCGAAAAAACGTTGCAGCACTTATCAATTGTTGTAGCTGCCCCAATGTCATTCCATCACATAGAAACATGCACCAGTCATTTTGACTGGTACTGGTATAAGTGTCAATAACAAAAAATATATTTGTTACGAATACATATAAAATAATATAAAGTTCATAAAACTGATTCTTTAGTTATGGCTACAAAAGTCATGATATCATTTCGGAAAGAAAATGTTACATGCAGTAGGAATTTCGAATTGAAATTACAAAACCAGTCATTTTAACTGGTCTGGTAAATCTAGTGTTAAAGGATAGAAGAACAGAAGATGAAAAGAAGAACTTTGCATACTGTTACTCCATTTTAACACTTTACTAACTGTCACTTCTCTAGTAGACTTTCCAAAACAAAAGGTCAATAGTCGAGAATTTGTCAATACGTTATTCAAAAGCGACAGCAATTAAATTCATAATTCAATAATTTTTTAGAATTCACATGCAGTAGACTTCCGTATAACGCTATAAAAAAACTATTTGAAAAGAAATATGTGCGTCTTACATGACAGTACATGTACAAGAGAATTGTACAAACAATTCTTTAAAAAACTATACTTACTGCTGTCGAAAGAAAATATATGCAATGTCTCTTCTACAAATTTTTGATCACATTATATGGGAGTCTGCTGTAATGTAACAACTTCTTCTGAAATTATTATTTAAAAAAAAGTAAGATGAGCTTCTTTTACATAAAACTCGGTCATTAAAAAGGCTATTAGATTTTTCCGGTAAGTAATGAGTTGAAAACTGAATTTTTTAATTTCATATTCAAATGTAAAACTTTTTATAGTTTTACCCTGTCGTATTTATAAATTTTCCATTATTATCACCATTTATATTTGCAAATTTATTTCTTTGTCATATTCGTATCACTTATGACTCGAGTGAATTCAAAAAGTTAAACATAAATCTTTTTTAAACAAACTCTTTACAATAATCATATATCGACTGTAGATCGTGATGAACATTTCTAACAAAATCTACTAAATATGAATGTTACATCTTTCTTTTACAACGAAATAGAATACTACACTTTTCTAACCAGTATTTAACCATTAACACGTTGACTTCCTACTTACAACATTTAGATATCCCACAAGACCAACGAAATCTAGTTACTAATATAAAAACTGAGAAGGTCAAATTAATCACAGTAACTACTTCTTTAATTCTTTTGCATGCTGCAAACTCCAACAAAGTTAGTTTATTCGAATACTTTATGATAAAAATTAATTTATAAATCTAGTTAAAGAATAGTGTCTACCATACATGACCGACGTGGCAGTCAACGCGTTAAAGCAAATGTAGGATTTTCTCTTCTGTGAAATTATTGAGAATAGACAAGTTTTAATTAATGAAGCTGTAAAGAAAATCATACGGCAAAGGGTTACTCCTTTGAGACGGGGGTTAAAAGTAAAATTAAAAATATTACCGAACATGACATAACATCGATCACCCCTTTTATCATAAATGTAAAAAAGATACGTCATATTTAAACTAAACTCTTAAAATAATAGAAAGATACAACTCTTTTCGATTCCTTCATTCGTGGACATGCAAGGGAACGAATACGTTGACTATCTGGCGAAAAATGATTGTACAATACAACAGGACAATCAAATCTTGATCCCATGTGTTCCGTCGCAAAACCCTCCGGTCATAAGGGCAAACGCGAGATCGAGGTCAGGTAAACTACCTGGCTACGTACCGACATAAATGTCATAAACATCGTAGGACTGGTCCAGCGTACAGCTGTTAGCACATGTTTTGAAGGCCCTATACCGTGCAAAACTACGACTATTTATAATAATAGCCTTTTGCCATCGTCCGTATTCTACTCCTACTCCACCCCAATTTTTCTCCATTCCCACTCTAACTTATCGGCATTTCCACAACTTTTTCCGACACACCCTAGAATCAATCATATGCATTTTTCCAAGACCACACCTACATCCGAGCTTTCCTAAAATCTTAAGCGACTCCACCAAATCAGAAGTTTCTCGATCACCGATCCACTGACATCTCTAAGTATAGCCCAGCCTAGCTTAGGTCTAACCAAAATAAACGAGTTGTTCTCCGGAGTTGGAATTTGCACCCCTTCTGCGTTAATCCTGTTGACAATCCAATTTGGGTAATAATAAAAATTGCATAATATACATCTATATATGCGCTACACCCTCAAAGATTCATGATTTTTTGAATTTTTCGGATTGAGGACTTTTGCAAGTAGAACATAAAGTTCAAATAACGTGTCTGATCACGAATGTCTGTTTCTCCTCCTCGGAAACACCGCGCCGCGCTGCGAGAACTCGTCAAAAGTAGAGCTCTAGGTATAAAAACTATATGTTTTGCAAACATCTTTCTCAGTTACACAACTCCATCTTTTAGATTTGCTGTAATAAATCAAGAATGTTCCATCGCAAAACCCGCCGCCGTGCGCAAGGACAAAAGCGTAACCGAGGTCAAGTAAACTACCTGGCTACGTCCCGATCATAAATACCATAAACATCGTAGGACTCGCCCAACGTACAGCTACGACTATTTATAATTATGATCTTTTGCCATCATGCGTACTCTACTCCTACTCCACCTCAATTTTACTCCATTCTCACTCTAACTTATTGCCATCTCCACAACTTTTTCCGATACACCCTAGAACCTATCATAAGCAATTTTCCAAGACCACTCCTACATCCGAGGTTTCCTAAAATCTTACGCGACTACACCGAATCAGAACTTTCTCGACCACCGATCTACCGATATCTCTAAATATAGCCGAGTCTAGCTTAGATCTAACCAAAATAAACGAGTTGTTCTCCGGAGTTGGAATTTACACCCCTTTTTCGTCAATCCTGTCGGATCCAATGTCCCTAACTCGAGGTGACCGATTCGACACCACAGGGCATATACAAAAACCGACGTTTGAAAAATCTGATTCTCAAACTTTTATAAAAGAAAGACAAAATTTAATTAAAACAGGAATAAAATGTAATTATTCTTATTTAAAATTTTTTAAGTTTATTTATCATAGTATATATGGAACTACAAAAAGTATAACAAACTAAAATATATTCCACACAAACTCAAATATAAATGACAATAACTATTTAATCTAATATCTATCGGACTGTACAATTTAGAATTTATAAATTTTTTGTTCTTTAGCATTTTACTTCAAGAAATATGATTTTCAAAAAGCATAAAATGACGACGGAGTTGTTGTCGGCCAGTCTGTCTTTTGCCATATAGAATCGCATAATAAAATGCGTTTGTGTATTCCATGTTAAACATTAACCTGATTCATGACGATTAATTTCACAACAATATGCTTCTGCCCGAGGCGATTTCAAGTAAACACGTTTTAAACATGTTCCTTATTTTACGATTATTATAGTCACTTGGATGCTACACACGTGAATTGATCGTCACTATTAACCCATCTAGAGCAAATCACTATAACCTTCTGCTTCTTTGATACGAGTAGGTATCATAAATGATTGTTAAACAACCCAAAAAGGTAAACTACTGGATAGTAGAGATCGCTACTATACTATAAACGAAACACTGCGGCATGTTATCAAATACTGTACTCTTCGTGTGTAGTGTGTTTATATAAGTACAATATAAGTTTATAAAAGTTTATATAAGTAGAATATTTCTATTTCATTGGCTAATAACTTGATAGCTTACAGTCTTTGATACAGTTTTGTTGAGATTATAAATTTAATGAAATTCGTTATATTAATCTCTGAATTTAGCAAACTGTTCATTGGCAGATTTACTATTCTTCGTTTCATTTGTTAAACCTAATGTAAAACTATATTCATTTCTCTTAAAAAATTTCTATTGAGTTTAATAAAAAAAAAGAAACATCTTCCGCCAGTTTTCTTTCTCATCGTCCATTAGTGATCCAAGATCAACTGTGAAGACATCGCAATTAGAACATTTAAAGAAATGTTACTGTTACTTGTTTCCAATCAGTCCAAAGCAAGCGGACGTATCGCTAACAACTCTCTCGGCCGGTTTAAATTTTAAATCGAGAATTTCAAAAGAAATTCCATGAAACATCCGCGGGTCGCTGTATGCATCCGAATCACAGCGATAAGACGAAATAAGCGAAGCAGGGGCCGGCGCGGGCGCTAATAAATTTCCCTGGAAATCGCCGCGATAAATCAGGCTCGAGTAAATCACACAAAAGATTCGAAAAAGAAAAGGAGAGCGAAAAAACGAGGGTTTCGCGTAGGCGGCGGGTGGAGAGAGAATGGAAGATGCGCTCGTCTTCTTACCATCTCGATTTCCTCTAGACGGAGGGCCGTTAGAAAATAACGAGGTAACTACAGGTTAACGCCGTTATCGCATGACGGGGTTTATGGGGTCCCATCGCCGACAAGCGAGCCCCATGGCGCGAGTATATCACGAGCCGCACGGTTATGTTTCAACGGTGTATATTCCGGTGGCTAGCCATAGGGAAACGGGAGGATGCCAGTGGATATTAATTGGCTTCCGATCTGCATCGAGACCACCATCGAGACACCCCTCGAAACAGGTGCCCGCGAGGCGTCACAACCCCCCGTTAACGTGTGTCCGTGTGGCCGTGAGTTTGTCCAGTCCCTACTTCGACTAAACACACGTACAATCCAGCAATCTCGAAAATGTAATAATCCTATCGGATGGAAATCAACACGTCTCTATCGCCGAAAGCCGAAGAAATTCCAACCACTTGCTAACCGACAAGTTTTATTAGACCACAGACATGCTATCTTTTTCGAAATAGTTTATATCGTTCTACATACAATTCTACAGTAATCTCTCCATAACTGTGAAATAATCTCCACCGTAACTGTTAAAATTTTATACTTACAACGGGGGTAATCCTCCTTAGGACCAGTAACCGAACCAGCGAGGTGTCGAGTATCGGCGAGAACCAGACCTTTTCCAATATTTTTTTTTTTGTTATGAAACTTTTACCATGGTATTCGTCTCTTTTCCGAATTAAAATAATATCCACCACGATAAAATTACGATTATAATTTCTCGTGTAATAAGCGATTCAATTTTCGGACATGAGACAGGGTAGTAAATGAAAAAGAAAGAGAGGGAAAGAGTCGAAGCGTTCCGAAAATATGAAAGACTGGCGTGAGCTCACATCTCTAAATCAACAATTAAATTCTCTTATTTTTGGTTCTTCACAAATCAAACTTTTACCATTGTATTTGTCTAGTTTTCTGACTACAATGACATAAAATTACGATCATAATTACTTGTGTAATGAAAGTGATTCGAATTCTATAAATGTGAAATCCGAAACATTAATCGCTTGTTACATTTTTTGCTTGTGTCATTTTTCTCAGAAAGACGAGACAAATAAGATGGTAAAAGTTTCATTGACGGAAAACCAAAAAGAAGGAATCATGATTTTTGAATTTCAAAGACTAAGCTCGAATGAATCCTTTAATGTTTGCCGAACACCTTGAACCTCAGCCCCTTTTTCGTCTTCAACCGCTATCCTTCTTTACGTTAGGAACACTACACAGAATGTATTAGTACCTCTTCTATGATTGTAACTCTGCAGACGCGAAGTTTTCACAGTTACGGAGAGGACACTGTATTACTAGATAATTAGGTTATCAATAGATTGCGGATCTTTATGCTAAATAGAAATTATTTGCAATAATTACAGAATACAGGGACCAAACAGGTGTTTATTTCTCTCTTTTGCAGTTTTATTAAGTTGTAAACAATACGTTGATACTGTCAAATTCTTTTTATTTTTTTACTATTTCTTTTTTACTATAAAATCCGCAATCTAGTCGTTGCAAATGAAATGTTGACATCAACATTAAACAAACATAAATTTGTTCTAAATAAATCTTGTTTAGTAAAGCAAGCATCATTGTGATCAGCATATTCTGTCAACGAACTACCAGTTTCTTGTTGGACACTAGAATATTCCCAGGTCATGATCGAACCGTGGTCATATGTTAAGGTCATTTTTACGTAGTCTTTTTTTGTACGCTTTTGCTACTATTCTCCAAACATAGTAGTGACTACTATTCATAATTTAAAAGTTAGCCTCATAGGTTTGTTTATATGTTCCTACAACATAATTATAAAAGATAATTATATACAACCTATAAATTAATAATTATAAAAGAAACAAACAGAAACAAGTCAATTTGACATTTCCATAGTTCTAGTGTTAACAGCATTGAAAGATAAAAAATTTCATTACCTGTTTATTAAACGTCTGCTAACATTTCTAAAGGAACTGTATTTTGTACAATTTCATCTGATTAAAAACCTTTACAGCACTGTTATTACCACAACAATTAGACTCATTGAACATATTTAACAAGCCAGACAAGTATTTATTTCTACAACTTTTACAAAAACATTCAGATTTTAACTACAGATTTTAACGCGTGTTCATTTGTTTTATAGATTATGCGAACCAGTACAAAATAAATTAAGTAGATTATGAGATTATGAGAAATTCTTGTTAGTACAAGTCACTTTCGTCATAAAGAATAAAATCCTGTCTAAATCCGCTTTCAATAGATCAGCGTGCAGAGCCATGAATTTGCACGAACATCGTTATCCTAACAACATCCTCGGTTAGCCAACAAAGCGCCGATGAGAGAGCATAATTGTCGAGATAGAAAACAGCATTCCGACGCTAGCAACACGATAGTATGTTACCGTCATAAGCTAGGGGCACTCTCGAACGGAAACCGCAATACGTTGGCTGGGACCACCGAAAAAAAATCCCGGCGACCGTTCGATGAGGGTTAACGCGGATCCTATTAAGTTCCACGGGATCCCCGTGTATTTCGTCACTAATTAACAGAACTCATTTATTATTACCGCATAACGGCATTCTTGCCAAGCCGCATTGAACCCGCTGCCCCGCGGAACCAATGGAAGCAGCACGACGATAAGTACACCTGTAAATTCCGGGCCGCTCAAACACACGTGGAACGTGTTGCGTTGCGCTGTGTGTGCGTACGCGAACACATTTCGACGATCAATACACCCGGTAGCTCCACGTGCATCTCGATACGCGATCTATACCGATCGATGCATCAGTACACGCGCATCGACCCATGCGTGCCACCGTGAACAGGTTCCCGTATGATTAATATATGCGCCGGCAGATACAAATAGGCAGTCTTTACAGTGGCGTGAGTGCTCGAACTGTTACCTATATGTGCGTACGCATGTGCGTGTGCATGCATGATTGTATATACAAGCTAAGCGCAGCCACATAGAACGGCCTGTAAAATCGAATCCACAAAAATTAAAGGATTATCCAGGATTACGTCCAGCAACAGCGTCGCGACCACCGACCCGCGACCCTCCGGCTCCAGTTTAATTTCAACACGTCGAAATACGCCCGGAAGCCCCGGAAAACCGATTTGTATCCTTTATTTCCTGCAGCCTGGTGAACGTTAGATCGATTACCGTGCGGGGGTGTGCCGGGTGAAATGGGTAGACGCGAGAGGGGAGTTCACGCTGGCCCAACCCTTAAGCTTTTCACCGGTAATTACGTTAATAACTTTAGCGGCCGCGGAATTTATGGACTCCAACCCGGTATGGACCCCCACCACCGATTTCGTCACGGAGAGAATGGAAAAGATACAGGACTGGTGGACGGCGCGGCGCGACGCGACGCACAGCGGGGCGATCCTATAGTAATGTTGAACATTCAGACAAAATGTCCAAGTTCAAATTTGAGAGTTTGGCTACATTTTCATGAAACTGTCTTCCGCAAGTATGTTCCACAGTATTTTTATATTTTGCAGCACTAATTATTCCAAAGACTTTAATATTAAATACCTTGATAGTGTCTCTAGTTTAAGACATTAACTAAAGAATGTGCACAATATATCTGTGGTAGCAAGGAAAACCGCTGCATGTCACAATTTCAAAAAATTTGTATTTATCCATTAATTGAGCTTTATAGTATAGGATTTACGTGTTTGCCAGAAAAAATGTCATGAAAACAAATTTGAAAGACACAAAAAAATAATGCTATTTAACCGATGTCCTATGTCAAAGCATTAGTGATCAAAACTTTAAACATCAATATCTCGAAAGTGAAAGTATGTGACATGCGGCGTTCTTCCTGACAACCACAGACATAACGTTACAGTTCGAATAAAACCGAAATGAGCAGAACAAAATTTTAAATGGTCAATAGAATTTTGTTATACTTTGTGATAAATGTTACAAATATTTTATTGAATTACAAAATCGCCTAAGATCGCCCAGAAAAAGCTTTTCGATATTTGTTTTTAAACAGTATATAAATTATAGCCATTCAAGTACATTCTGCTTTCAGTTGCTTTTCTATAAGAAATTTAGTTTAATTGTCAACATTGCATTACTTATACGAAAAATCACCCAACTGTTAATCACCGACTTTGATGAAACTTTGCATATTTATAGTCTACTCAAAAATATTTATAACTCTAAAACTAGCAGAGATAGAAAGAATCATAGGTGGCGCCACAATAGCCAAACTTGTTAAAGTTTCGAATCTATTTAAACACGGTGTGTTCGTTCTACTTTTCACAGTCATGGTATTAACGCTTCCAACACCTTTAATTAGTATATCTGTGGTTGCTAGGAAAAACGGCGCATGTCACATACTTTCACTTTCGAGATATTGCCGTTTAAAGTTTTGATCACTATTGCTTTGACATAGGACATCGGTTAAATTGCATTTTTTTAGCCTTTCGAATTTGTTTTCATGACTTTTTTTCTGATAGATACGTAAATCCTATACTATGAAGCTCAATTAATGCATAAACTCAATTTTTTTGAAATTGTGACATGCGGCGTAACATACTTTTACAAAAAATTTAAAACATATACCAAAGAAACAAACGAAATATACATTTCTTCGTTGTACATATAACTGAAATTATATGCCAGCTACAGTAGCTAAATTTTGCAATATTGTCATTCTTTGTGTAATAAAAATAACGTAGATAAGTGGAACAGTTGTTGATTTTACCTCATCATTGAATATGACCAGAAAAATTTAAGAAGTTACATCTGAACCACTTAATTTTCCATTCTTTACTATAGAAGTAGCAAAAGTGAAACAAATCTTTATTTTCTTAAATATCATTTTTGTATGAAGCCTGATAGAAAAATGTTTCAGATAAAAGTTTCTTCGTTTCTCTGATAGATCTATATCTTATTTGAAAGAAAAAACAAGTTGCCCTAAAAATAACCTTAAAGACACCTAATGAATAACAATAAATACGATAGTTGTATTTCCCCCTAGAAACCATGAAACTTCTGTATGGAATATTTTTCCCAAAATGTTCAATTGGATGTCCAATATGTCCAATTGGACATTGATGTCCAATCGCCCTATACGCTCGCACCACTGTGCAGCGCTGCACAAAGCTCGATTCATCTCGATAATCGGACGAAAATCATTATTGTTTAAAATATTATAAACAAGCCTGAAGGATGCATTAATGTCATCGTATATATGATAACCCATTTGGAATCCATAAATGCAATTACACAATGTCCAACAAAAATGTGTTGGCGAAATATCTGCAAAAATGAATGTATTCGTCATAAATTTAATATGAATGAAAAGTACATTTCAAACATCAATACGCTCTGATACTGGATTAATAAAACCGGAGGCAAATTGATTTTATAAAAGAGTAATGTCTTGAAATATCGAAGCCGCGTGTGCACATAGTGTACAGTAGAGAACGTATTACAGTATTTTATCGATAAATGTCCAAACCACGGATCCAGCCAGGGACAATTACGGGACAGGGATACTATTCTTTGACTTTCACCGAACATAGAAATGGACAGCGAAGCTCGAGAGGCCTCGGTCACCGAGAAGTGTAACATAATACGGGTCCGGTATATCGGTGTGAGACCATTACTAATCCAATGAGAAAACTTCTTTATCTTTTATAATTTCTTTATGAAACGTTCACTAACATATTCGTGGCATTTTTCGAATGAAAATGATACCAAATAAGATATAATTCCAAAGATATTTACTTGTGTAATGGACGATGAAAGTTTCGGGCTCAGGGCAGGACAGCATATAAGAAAGATAGAGACGAGGATAGTTGAAGCCACCGGCACAGATCAAAGGCGTTCAACTTTTTGCGCTCGAAAATGTTATCGTTCATTAAACAAGTAAATATTATCAGGATGATATCATATTTGGTATCATTTTCATTAGAAAAATTCCACGAATATGTTGGTGAAAATTCCATAAAAAAATAATAAAAATCGTCGATATACTCCACCCGTATTATGTTACACTTTTCGGCAACCGTGGCTTCTCGAGCTACTTGGTCCCTTACGGGGTATTCCCCGCGGTAGTGGGGATAGTTCTAGGAATATTATTGGCTAGACACTTGGGACATTTATCGATATAATACTATAATGTGACCGATTAGCTGTTCCAGTTACCAGATACAAATTCCATAGAAATTATTGGTTTATTATGAGGATAAAGAAAACTGTATGTCAAAAGTTAGAATTTTAATTGATCGTATTCGAAAAATATACTGGTAATATACTACCTGCTTCATACGAAAAGACAGTATTTCCACGAATATTTGTTACTGGAAAAAATTGCTCAAACGAAACTTGTCCTTTTTGCCGGGGAATTTATAGCTGGGCGCGTAAAAGACCAACTTAATCTTTTTTAATGTAATTATATAATTTTTAATGCGATAACCGATCCATCTTGACATTCTTTTCTTCTAAGAGATATTTTGATTTAAATATTTCAAATCATAAAAATGATGTGCGTAAAAATTAAATTCTCCATCTTGACTAGAAGTGAGGTCGTTACGGGGTAATTTCAATTTAGGCTTTAATTGCATGTGAAAATTTTGAAAAGAATCTGTCGCATTGTATTGTAGTTATCAAACTCCATATTTGAGAATTTTTTCCGATGTTCCGTTTGATAATTCTATTTGTAAAACATTAATAAATACTGAAAGAAAATGTCGATCATATTTTCACAGTAGCAACATAGTAGTAGCAATCATCCTTGAATATTTTCAGATTATACGAAAAACTTATCGGTTGCAAACAGGAGGCACTTGTAAATAAAATTATGTGAAAGTGTTTAACTTACAATTGTCTTTTTAATATTCTTCTTTCATTCTGTAGGAAATCGACCACTGTGCACAACTATCTTGATCGAGAGATGCTGCTTAGGGTTAGGGTATATTTATGTTGGAGCTGCATTGAACGATTAAAGCGACGATAAGAAGGGAGCGTAGAAATGCAATCTATCGTTTTATAATGAAAGTGTTTACATTGAAGCTGGTAGCAGAATTACGCTTAAATGATCAATGATCAACGAGTACAAGCGACGAGAATCAAGTATTAATTTTTCTTCGATATTATCGCTGTTCTCATCGTTCATGTATAACCGTGTTGACGATGGATACAGATAAACGAATAAGCGAAGTGCGTATTAAATTATCTTTATGGGATTAGAAATACATAAACTATCATATCATATTTGATTTAGATAAGTTATGGAATTAACTAAACTACTAAAACTATTATTTTAGTGAATTTTTCAGTGGTAATAGCAATTTTAAACAATGTAATCTAATGCTTGTTTTTAACATTATTATATTACTCAGGGATGGCGGGACTTGTACCCATCATAACCCAGCATTAAAAACGTTCCATCTAAATTATAATCATTATTATTATTATTTATATTGAGTCTAGTAAGAAGATTAACGTTGATCTCAATCAAGTAGATTTCAACTATACGTAAAAAACGAAATTGTACCATGAAATTGTGGAAAGCATCCACCTTGCGAGGGTTAAATGACTGAAACTGCATTATTGCCACAGCTCCATTATAAACATATGTAAAAAATATATTTTTAGACAGCTTTCATCATCGCGCTTATAGCTTCTATCGGAGCTGCTGTAAGTATAAACGTACTAACGAAGCCATTCGTGGTTATATTAATTCGCTCGATCATGTTTAATTGGACGGACCGTCTACCGGATATCTCTCGACTCCCTAATTCGTCACGTTTTTTATTAACGGTTTCCAATTTACCCGTCAAGAAAAGGAAACGATCGGACGATCACGGATGCTGCGATCATTCTCCTTGCCGGTTAGATTGCTTTTGGACTTCCTGTAGCGGCATATTTTCGCGAAAAATTGTATTCTGTGTTTTCAAAATTTGTTTATCCTACATATACCAGGTGTACCGGTTAATAATTCTTAATTTCTGCGCTGGATGGCACTGAAAGCGAAAGCATGTTCACGGTCTAAACTCTTATGTTACTTTTTTGCTATGCCATAACCTTTCAAAACGTCATTGATGTTCAAACGATCTCGAGTTAGCGTCATATATTTTTTTGTGGTAAACAAATCTGGTTTCAAACCAAATAAAGAGCATTTGCGGCACGTACTGCTTTTCTTGTTTAATCAAAAGAAAAACGCGATCAGACGAATCAGAAGTGGTGATTTCGACTTGAAAGACAAAGAACGCCCAGGTCAGCTGAAAACATTTGAAGACGCAGAATTGCAGTCACTGTTGGGCGAAGTTGATACGCAAATTCAACAACAAATGGCAAAGAAGTTGAATGTTGGCCAACAAACCATTTCTGATTGTCTGCATGCCATGGGAAAAATTCAGAAGTCAGGAAAATGGGTACCAGCGCCCAGATTGGGCTAGAAGACACGGAAAAGTCATTTTGCAACGCGACAACGCCCAATCACAACAGCGAAAGCGGTCAAAGACACAATTTCTGCACTTGGCTGGGAAGTCTTGCCCCACCGCCGTACTCACCAGACTTGGCCCCTTCTGATTACCGCCTGTTTTCATCGATAGCTCACACACTTTCGCAGAAGCACTTCAAAAATTACGAAGATGTCGAAAAATGGCTCAATGACTTGATCGCCTCAAAATGTGAACCATTTTTTTAGGAGGGCATCCACAAATTGAAGGACAGATGGGAAAAATGTATAGCTAACGATGGTGCATATTTCGAATAAAGAATTTTTTCCTTTTTCCTAAATTGAAATTGTTTTCTTTAGAATAAAAATTAATAATTATTAACCGATACACGTGGCACATAGTGCGATTACATTTGCATTTATTTATACATAAACGCACTTACGTTCCCGGATCTTTTTGGGAGGTTATATTCATATTTGTACGTTTCTTCACACAATTTTTTTGCATTAGTACGCAAATCGAATTCGTTGCACTATAATAGAATATGACGATAAAGAAAATGTCGACTTTTTAAAAAATATTTTCTTTTTTCAGGAAATAAAATCTAAAACATTACTAAATTTTATATTGTTTCTTGTATAATTTTCGGTAATTTAAGTGAGTGTATAGAAAGATTAATTTTGAAGAGATAGTGAGAAAGTAGTTTATATTTTTCTTGGGTGTCTTTTCTTGCAATCTCTTTTCTTCCAAGGAAATACAAAAATTTCGCGTTCTTGTGCAAGTTTCTTATCTTTTCTGTTTTCTAGAAGCTTATTGTTAGACTGCACTTCTTTGTACAGCGTCTTTAAAGATTAATTGATAAAGATAGGATTTAGACAGCAGCTTATCTCAGCAAACAGTTATCACTAGACTGTGGATTTTATGTACTTATGACAAAATTGAGTGGATAAAATATAGAATAGTAAACACATCAGAAGAATTTAAAAATAGTGTTATTAAAAATTTCAAATTGCTAGAAGGAAACGAAGTAGAACCAATGCACACAAAAGTCGAACTTCTTGCGTGGCTATGCATAAAAAATGCAGTAAACACCTACGTTGTTGTATACAAAAAATTGAATAAATATCTACGAGTAAATGTTGATATGGTAAGAAGAAAATTTCGCAATACCAACGAGCAGAGTCGCTTCATAATTTCAAAAGCTGGGTATCTTAGCTCCGTTCAACTTTGGTAGTTAAAATCCGGCCCTATTCTCAATGAAATTACATTCTTGTGTACTTTAAGTTGGAAACACAATTAAGGAAGATGATAATTACTGTAAGCAATCTTGTTTCTTACATTAAACGCCCAGGGAGAGTTATTCAAAGACACGAAAAGAGGCTTTCTTTGCTTCGAATCTTCCATTCGTCGAGCAAACTGGAAATCCTTATTGTGTTAAAGCTCTATACAAATCACGTTTCGGCCACAGCGAAAGCTACAAGGATCCTGGCGTTATTTGTGCACGGTTTTTCAACTCGAGACGCGATGTCTTTTCTTTGCGTCTCTGAACCGCGACGGTGGATCGTTAAATTCTATTAGTAATTGAAGAATTTGATTGTGCTCTGTCTGAAAATGAACAAGCGGAAGACTGTGAAGAACGGAGAAGTGCATTTCACTCGAGCAAGTTTCGTTCCGACTATTATTAGGTATTAGACTGCGGATCTTTGTGCGAATTCTGTTTTAAAAATTCGATCCTTCTATGAGAGGATCCATGTCGTTCCAAGAAAGACAAACACCTTATTAAACTTTTCTAGAAACCTCATAATGTTGATTTCAGGAGACCAATACTACCATATAAAATCAGCAGTCTAATTAGTATACTGCGGTTTTTTATGCACAATAAACATTTTCGAACTAATTGCGAGAAATGAAAGTTCAATGAAAATGTGTTTCTTCTTTTAATCATTTTAATAAGTTATAAATACGGTAACATTCTTAAATAATATATTATACATTAATATACAATATTATATAATAATAATACAATATTATATAATAATAATACAATATTATACAATAATAATACAATATTATATAATAATAATACAATATTATATAGTATATAATATTTAATAATATCTATAAATCAGTAATATTCGAATGTCTTGATCATTTCGTTCTGCACATAAAATCCGCAGTCTTCCAATTACACTTTTCAACACTAAATTTGTTTCCTAATTACTGTTGTGTGGTTTTTATAGAGTTTTTTGCACTGATTCTGAATCTGACCTTACTTTTCGCCTAATCGCACGGTTTTTGAGAAACATGACTTTGAAAAAAAAACCTATTTTTCAACTTCTTTGTGAATTGTGCCTTGCAGCAAAAGATTCTGTAGACTTTCCTGAATACAGTGATATACAGAAAGCAAAATATCTATGCCCGACATTAGTTCCCGCCAGTGGTGCTCTTTCAGTAGCGCGGTCGTTTGGCGGGATACGGCGCGGCGCGGCGTAACAGCGATGCAATGTCGAAAAGCGCGCAGTTATGCCAGCTTATTTAAATGTTATTTATTATTTATTGGTACATTTATTCTGTATCAATTATTTTATGTACTACTTTAACGTTAGTCTCTTGTTCATAGTAAGTATATTTTATACTAAAAAGGTCTTTTGTAACAATAAAATAATTTAGTAAGTTTCTCTTTTCTATTTACGTTTTCTTTATTAAGCATTTCCACAATAAGCGATTTAAATAGATTCTTATATTAAATTATTTTTTGTTACAAAAGACCTTTTTAGTATGAAATATAGTATGAACAAGAGACTAACATTGAAAAAATTCATAAAATCATTTATACAGAATAAATGTACTAATAAATAATAAATAACATTTCAATAAAATTTAATATGTTTTCTATCTTGTAAATTCCCATTTTTAATATAAAATAATAAATAAAGAATAAATATATTTATAAAATGGGAATATAATAATAAATAATAAATAACAATAATAAATATAACATTTAAATAAGCTGACATAATTGCGCGCTTAAAGCGACTGAACTGACTCGAGATAAAAGTCTGCTCTATCGCGTGATATAGTTCGATTTTACGCTAGACCCTTATTTTTTTAGATGAATTCAAAAATATCCCTAAAAATCGGTGCAAAAATGGTGTCTCTCCGTCTGTAATGATTGTTGAAACTGTATCACTGTATTCAGGAAAGTCTACAGAATCTTTTGCTGCAATTCAGTATCTTTTATAATAACATCACAATATTTGTTTAAAGTTGAAAAATAGGTTTTTTTTCAAAGTCATGTTTCTCAAAAACTGTGCGTGTAGGCGAAAAAGTAATTGCAGATTCGGAATCAGCGCAAAAAATTCGATAAGGCCCACCCATCAGTAGTTAGGAAACATAAAAAAAGTTGAAATTTGTTGGACATGTATTATTATAAGCAATAGTAAATGTTTAATATGGAAGGAAGATGTTCAGTGTACATTCAAGTGAGAAAATTATATAGGAAATGAAATCAAATGAAGTTACAAAGAAAGTAGAAGCGTTACACATTTATCAAAGAGTGTAATTTGACGTCTGCAAGTGGCACGCAATATTCTAGTTTCGTTGTGATTTTATTGCATGCTTTATTTCCTCAGAAGCGTTTAACGAAAAACGACAATACAAAACTGTAGCTATGTACCTCGTCAAGTATTCTTGAATCTTCAGCCCTCTTTCACCCGTTCATCGACACGCGGATCGTTAAGAACTTGCTACAGCTATATGAGAAACGTTGAAAAAAAGTAATTACACTTCACTGCCACTTTTCCATTTATCTTTGTACAGCAAAGCTCCGAGAGCCTTGATTTTTAGCTTTCATGAGCTTCTCGGGATGTGCTTTGTTGCTCAAATGAACATAGAGAACGTGCAAGAAATTTAATTGCTTTAATACCAGAATAACAGGTAATTATACTATATGCTAGTGTTGCATACTAGCAGTGTTGCTATAATGACGATGTGATAATGACGCTTTCTTTAAATGAAAGAGGCCAAATTAGTTTTACACTTTTTACATTATATTCTATATAGAAAATTCAAAAGATTTCCTGGTTACATTTTTTACTTCATTTTTCAATTAATACGTTGACTGCCATGTCATCCATATATGAGTGATGGAATTATTTGTAAAAACTTGAAAATAATTTTCTTCACTAATGTATCACTGAATCACAGGTTGGTGTGTGCAAAATGTAAGAAGGTTGGAAGAGAACTCAGTATATAATAAATGACTTTGATTTTATAGAATTTTTGAGGTTTTTGGGTTAACAGTTCAAGTCGTTAAATAATTGGTAGGATTATCTCTATCGTAAACATTATAGCTGAAAGTAAAAGGGAAAGGAAAGAAATAGTATTGTGATTGCAAATGTTCGTGCAAGATAATAAGAATCACGATAGCGCGAGTGGGCGAGATTCAGCATATTTAACATCGTTGTAATTAACTCTTTGTGCTGTCAAGCTTCTGTCATCACTTTTTGTAAAGGCAACACGGGAATTGTGTAGATTCGTGTTACGGTTCAGTGTTTTAATTATTTTATACATTTACAACATCTATGTATTGCTAAAATTCTATTAGATACCACATATACGTACAAGGAGAAGACGCGGTCATCGGGTCATGGTTCACAATATTTAAAGATCTATGCATTTTGTCTGCAATTTTACTGTTTGAAAGATGCATGTCCTTGAAAGCAGTGAATCGGCCATCATGATCGTCTAAACTAGTTTAAGGCTTCCATGATCCATTATGCTCTAGAAGCTTTAAATGATTATATAATTTATATTGAGATACAAGTATTAATGAGTTTTGTTTTTACATCATAAAATTTGTTCAAACTATAAACTATCAAAAATATTTCTTTAATAAATCACTGTGAACCTATGATTATTTCGCTCTATTAATACGATAATTTATTTAATTAATACGATAATCTATTAATACGAAATTTAAGTGTCTGCTGCTACAGTGAATAGATCACGCCCATTGAAAACAATAATAAACAGTGCAAGATATGTTCCACAACGCAGACAGAAATAACAACACTAAACAAGGTAGTTTGCACAATGAACCTATTATTATTTCGAGTGCTGCAGTTTTCAGCTTACAAGGAGAAGACGCAGTCACCAGGTCATAGATTTTGCCGAAACTTTGCATACTCGTAGATTTCGTTCTCCTGTTTATGAAAATACAGCATTATAGGCATCGATACTCAATAATTTTTGAGATATTTACAATTGAAATTTCATTGTACCCGTTAAGCCGTTAAGTACAGGTTTGGTTGAAGTTTTTGTCAAGTGCCAAATGGCTTGATGGTACCGTACTAGATTCATTATATCTATAGAAAACAAAATATAAAAATTTCATTGACATGGAACATAATATGAAAGAAACACTAACTGCATCCATCTTAACGTATCTCAAAAGTTGTTGAGCATCGACGCCTATAATGCTACATTTTGCAAAGTTTCGAGAAAATCTGAGACCCCATGACCACGTCTTCTCCTTGTTAGAACATTAGTAGCAAATATTTTATAGAGCAGAGATTTCGATATTATAAAGAAATGAAAAGTTCAGTTCAGGTTCACATAGAACTGTAAACAATTAAATGCTAAACTAAATATTCTATATTCAAAACATCAAGCAGCAAACACATTTAAAAGAATTTTGAAATTAATACTTTAGGTAACAGAAAAATTCACGCGGTTTCCCTATCACAGATATATACTCAAATCGAATGCTTTTGTAGCGTTTCGAACATTAATGTAAATCGACATCATTATAAGGTTATCTCCTCTTTTTTGGTACACACTGCTTGTATTCTTCATTTGTTTCGATTTCCATTTTATTATGTATGATGTTCTCTCTCAACAGTGATGAGAGAAGTGTTTCAAGTTCGATATTTTGGACCTCATGAATATTTTGATATACCATTTCACAAAGGCAATAAATAAATCCTTGGACAATATGCTGTTACAATATAGTGTATTTAAAATACGAAAACAACTTTATATGCACGGATTTCCAAAAAAGTAACAGTAAGTAATCCACGGCTTGTCGGAGAATAATTAATTCATGTGATTATTTTTCAATTATCATTTTGATGTGGAAGCTACGCCTCTAACAATTAAAATCAATTGACTAAATTCTTACAGCATGTTCACTGATTCACTACCCGCATTTTGTTTCAACAACTGTCTTCGTAATTACGTTATGAACACTGTCAATATTTCAAGGTTTTCACCGTTATCGTACGCAAAAACAATTAATTTATATTGTCGATAATATTACACGTTCACATATTTACACTTCCCTTCTTCGGTGTTTCCATTAATAATGATGAAACAACAGCAACTCGAAAATGCAGTTTTTGTCAACATATATTAATCGTCTGACGCCTCTATTAAATATGAAAAAATTATTATTATAGAACACTGATAATCTCGTGCTAGAAATTTATAATTTATGACTGTATCATAATATATGTTTATTGAGATTGCAAGTATGCACTTACAGAAAGTTATTCAATAAATCTATTGCTTTCGTTATATGTCATAAAAAATCGTTAGTAACCTAAGTACATATATTTTTGTCATTTTTATACAGTTAAATAGTTAGTGTTTGGAAAAGGGGTTTCCAATTGTGTTCACAAAGGGGGAGCAACTTAAGCATTCGGTCACCTTGAAATATGTAGTCAAGGTCATTATTCTGAACAAAGTTTTTCTGTAACAGGCAGTCTCTTTTACTTTTTAAAATATTCGAAAATACATATGTTTAATAATGTATGTGTTATTGTAAACGTTTCTGATACGTTCGGGGATTTCTAATAATTATGTTAAGGTGTGTACAATTTTATGTTTTATATTTATATTACACGATTTTCATTAGTTATGATATTCAGTCAAAATTGAACCCACTCCAGTCTTCAGTTAAATCTAACCCAGACCTAACCCAGATCTCCATGTTATTGTGAATTTCTCACTCTGACAATGAGTTAGATCTAAGTTAAATCTAGATTAGGTAATCTAAGATAACCGCGCGGCTTACTATTTACACCTTATTAATTGTAAATAGTGTCCAGAACATGATGTATTTTTCTCTGAACATTTTTTGTTCATAACTAAAAACATTACTAAAGTTAATGACACAGTTAAGTAGCAATAGCTACTTATAATGTTCCGTTAATTAACTGCATGCACAAAAGATGTTGCTTTTACGTAAACTACAAAATCACGATCGTAACGTACATTGCCATTAAAAGTATGCGTACAGATTTTTAATAATTATTACCTACAACTAGTTACAAAATTATTGACGCTACATCCACGGGGCAGTAGAAGTAAGTTTTCAATGTTTATTGTAATATATGTATATTCAAAGACATAGATTTATTGAATTATTCCCCCTTAATGCATCTGCATAAACTTAGTGACCGCAAATTAAAAAATTTGGAACCTGCAATTTTGAATTGAAAATTATTTTGATGTATGGGAGAGGGTCTATAAATTGGACCATAGCCTCTGATATACAAATCATAATTAATCAGTACCCCAAATTAAAAAATTTGGAACCCGTAATTATGAATTGAAAATTATTTTAATGGATTAGAGAGGGGATTTAAACTGAATCAGAAACTCTGATATACAAATCATAATTAACACCCTCAGTATTATTCAAATCTAAAATAAACAAATAGCTGAACTAGTCCCTAGGCATAGTTCATAATCAATTACTAATACTGCAAATATTTTTCTTTCTGAATGTACGTAGTGGTACATCCTAGATGCTGATCCAGACTAAGTAATACATTATTTAAAATCTGTTGGGCTAAATTTAAATCTTCTCCCACAATTCACTTGTCAATGCCTTGAACTCGGCGAAGCTATCTCATCAAACTAGAATAGATAATGAATGCAATGTAAAGAAAAAAGACAAAAAGATGTTCCGCTCTCGAAAATTTAACTGCTTGCTCCCAAAGTGACGTTTTAAGCGAGCTATTAATAGATATACATTTCTAAGAAAATTAGCTAATAAATTGCTCGAAGCTATCGATATCGAAATATAGCAATACGTCGACTGTTTCTGGTTCCAGCATCGTTTTGGAAACGACGACGTAGCAAGGATAGCGGAGACTTGGTTGACGGACGTTGAGATGAACAGACGCCAAAGATAAGTGCCCCTACTTTAGCAATAAAGTGATCACGGTTTTTTATAACAAGACTCTTTGATGGTATCTAATGAAGCCGAGACTACGGAGGCGCCCACGTAACAATATCATAGACACATACATGTATAATGAAATGTCGTAGATTTTGAAAAAATTGCAACTTTCCACATATACTTTTGAGCGGTAGTGTATGTATTTCGCTGGTATCGAGCGCGGAAAATACACACGGTCGATTCAAAGGAGCGATGTTTGTGCCTCTCGCCGACATCCACCAGCAATAACATCATCGGTGTAGATTAATATACATCAAAGTGGGGAAAGTAGATCGTGGAAAAGGAGCCGGAAGCGTGTAAGCCGATATAAGCTGACAGCTATCATTACTATTAGACGGCGTCTCTTCGTTCGTTTTCGCATTTTCCTTGGAATATCTGTCGTTAGTTCGCGTAACGGGCTGCGTCTGGAGGGATAATGGTGAAGACCCGAGTTTCGTGGCGCATAAGATGACGACAGAGTCTATGACGGGGCCCAAAGGGGGGTACGGGGAGGGGTCCCCGAAGGGTGGCGGAGTTTAAAGGAAAGCTTGACTGCCGAACGACTAATAAGATTACCTTCCGCCTAATCATTCTCGCTCCCGTGAGCGCCATCCACCACTTACGACTCCCTCTCTTGCCGTCCGAGGACGCCCCCTCCGTGGCAGCCGCTTGTATTCGCGACGGATAATTTTCCGGGGCGACACCTAATTATCAAGAAATTCTGCGGTAAGCGTGTCTGCAGGGCTTCTTGCGTGAACGCGCGTTTTCGAGACAGACAGCTGGATAAGTGTGCGGGGTAAATAGATGGATTAACTACGGGATGCGCAGAGCCGGGAGCGGCGAAACAGTTTTGTACACTCCGACTGGCTCCCGAGCTTTTCAAGTTATAATGCAACGCGCGGGGAAGACGCTGCTGCGCGCTCGCTCTGCCTGCTGCTGGTTCCTGGCGGATTACTCGTGTCACGGCCGGAGGAAAATTGACTGCCACAACTGGGAAATAAATTTCCCGTGAAATTGGTTCCCGCGGTTAGGGAAACGCTCGAGGAATCCGGGCTGCTTTAATTTTTGCCCTCTGAGAATTCTTCGGTTCGTAGTCTCGTTTGATCAGTCGCGCTCTTACACGGATAATCTACGAAAGACTCGGTACCTGAATTGCTTAATTTCGAATATCGTGATGAAAGGTTATAGAAAACTATTAGCGATTAAAATGTATGTAAACCTTACAAAACCAATTAATTATTATTCAGTCACGTAATTTAAATAGAGCATTTTTTGGTGGTATTTATATTCATATTGTGATTTTTACGCGTTTATGACAAAAATAAGTGGAGTAATGCCTTGTTCGTTGCACGACACCAAACCGAAAATGTGATAGATAGATATGCAACGAAAAAAGTAGCCCATCACGCGATCTGTTTGTCCCTTTTCCAACTCCGTATTTTCATTACGTAGCCACCGCAATCCCCACCACGAGTTGCAGAACTACCAACAACTCGTGATGGGAATCACTTGCATGCGACGAACGAAGATTCTTTGCAATAAACGAGCTTGCAACAAGCCAGGTACTACTGTAGATGATATATACAGTCGGGGTGAAAATTAAGTGGACACCATTTGAAAAGTAATAACTTATTAAAATTGGACCAAACGACTTGAATTCTTTTGCCATGCTAGAAGTATTAATTCACTAGGCAATGTGTACAATGAAATTGCGAAAAAAAATAATAAAGACCATGATATTTAACCTATTTCCGTGTGCCTATAATGAAAATTTAAAATTAACCTTTTGTAGATCTAAATAAAGTATACAGAGTGCGGACGAATAACAAGTTTAGTTTTCGAGAAAATTGAGTTTGAAAATGCAGCGAATACGCGTGGTATAAGATGGTAAACGTCTGACGCGTCTGATCGCGACCAACCAATTCTACTTCCTGTATATAACTACGAACCTGATGGATCTTGAAACTCGATTTTCTCGAAAACGAGATGTCAAACGAAAAGATGTTATTCCTTCTTTTCGATTTATTTTCACATGTAGAATCACCCCCTGCCTGTTTGTACATGTTATTCGACCGCATCCTGTATACATGCACAAAGTTTCATCAAACTCAATTAAGGTTGCAATGGAGCTATACATCATTAAAAATGGCAAAAATTTTGAGAAATTACATCTTTCAATGCTTACAGCTTTCTTGAGCGTCAACCGATTTTGAAATACTATAAGTTTCGTTACAAACACAGATAAAACTGTTAAAAATCATGACCTTCACTTTTCTCTTCGAAATTGCGAGCAAAGTAATTTTTTTAAAAAATTTAGTGTAAATATTACCTAGTTAACTAATTCGCCTAACATCTCAAAAAAGTGAAGTCGTTTAGTACACGTTTTGAAAAGTTATTGGTTTTCGAAAGGTGTCCACTTAATTGTGCCCCGGACTGTACATATACGTATAGAGTAAATGGGCTCCATTTCAGTGCCTATCCAATAGTCAGCTGTCTTGAAAAGAAATAGGTTAAAAATAAATATCTACTAACAAATTATTATAAATTTCAATCAACACAATGATTAGTTCCTTAATTGTTCTATAATTGTTATTATATATATTATATTTGTAATTGTTTGAATTAATTGTATGCCGTTAATATGAGTTGTATGTGTTTGTTACTAATTATAATTGTTTGTTGTAACGTAAGATCGAGGACGATCTTTTGTCAGGCTGGCCGAACTGAAATAGTTTGTTTTATGGTGGTTGCCAAGGGCATCCAAGGCATGTTTGAACAAACAAAATGCGGACAGTACCTCACAGACTGTAAACCAAGCACATATACTCAGATTTAATAAATCATATTCTTATAAAGCCCTACACATGATACATTTACAGTATTAGATTTACAGAAAATTGTAAACCAAATCGTAAAAAATAATTGATAAAACAAAGAGCATTAGAAGACACTAGGTGATGGAACAGTAAACTGTTACCTTGAAGTGTAGTAACGGAACATAAACGTACTTTAACTCTCGGAAAACGGACCATTCATAGACCTATATAATTGCTGATGTTTAGGACGATTCACTGCTTTATCTATTAATAATAATAATCCTTCCCAATTGTTCCCAATACAGCAGCTGAATATTTAATTAATTCGCTATAAACTGACCAATAGTTTTTAATATATAATAAATTGGATTTCATAATTTATTAATAAAATATAAACTTTTTAAAGAAAAAATATAAAAAATAGACCGTGTCAAAATAGACGCAGTCTCCGCCGTCAACAGGTTAAAAAAGCAAATAATTCGTGTGTGACTGCGAAGTTAAAAACATGAACTGTCGAACCAGTACTCGTAAAAGACAAAATCTCAGCGATTTATTTAAGAAAACATGATTTACAATTTGATTGCTATTTTACATGCAGTTTATAAATCTTCTGTACACTTTTCTGTATACTTCAAACAAGTAGAATATAAATTTTCAACCCCCCCGCGATTAGCTTTACGTGGCCCGAAGAAAAAGCAAGTGAAGAAGGGGACAGATACGAAATTCGTCTACAAATCCGATGATTGAAGAGAAAGCTTGTATCTACACGGAGGCGCACAGCGTGGAAACCCGTTTTTCATTATTCCGCATTTATCGAGTGACACGTGACCGAGGTATCTTGGTGTATACAGGGGCGTACCCATCCGCATGATGAGACCCACCGGAAAATTCGTTGGCTCGAGGCAAGAGTATAGTCGCAAGGATATTCGTACACGGGACGGCACGAGGGTCAGGGTAATTCGTGTTTCTCCGTGAACCGGAAGAAAATGTGCGGCAGGTCGGAATTAGAATGTGAGAAAACGAATTTCGAGGATTCCGCGATATTGCTTTGCGCTGTTGGGGTTGCTTGAAAGACAGAGCCTGCTAGAAATATCTCCTAATATGACTTCAATTTAATGGAGACTTGGAAACATGAACAATTTGTTATATACATACTATCCTTACAATAATCATTCCGAGTTATTACAGTAATCCGAACAATATTTTAAAATTTGAAGTTAACGTAAATGTACGAGAATGTTCAAACGTAATCAAAAGTTCAAACAAACCAGCTGGTAACTTCATGCGAACTATTAACCTTCACACAGGGGATGCTTTTGATGATTTCGTGGCAGCTATAGTTGCATCTATTAATATCCCTTGCATATTTATGAACCTACGTCTTTAAAATCAATGTTAATTTTCTGATTGGGCCTAATATAAATATGTAGCTAATGATTTGAACTAGCTATAAAAAAATTAGAATTTAGATAGAATGTTTGCAAATTTGTGTCTAAATTGACCCAAATCTCACCATCCAAGGGTTAATCTGAATTCATTTCTGCACATAAGTTTCAGTTGGTTCTTCGTTGATAAACTGTGGATTTATAAGTCAAAAATACTTTCAAATAGTATAAGAATTTTATTAGGTCATTTTTACCTCACTTAAATATTAAATAGATGAAATAAATGTCTATCAAACTCCTGCATCATAGATGAATCACTAATTACAAGATTAACACTAGGTTTACGTGGGGCTAAGAGTGACTATTTTACATTACTTTCTACAAATAAGAAAAATGTGTCTATCCAAATTTTTAGCCATTCTTTAAATAATATATACCCAAAGAAATAAATTTGTTGAATAATTCCTCATGGATGCATCTGTATAATCACAATAGTCGTAAATTAAAAATATTAGAACCAGTTATTTTGACAGTTCCCGTAAACCTAGTGTTAATCTACTAAAAACAACATTTCCGATACACAGAAAATTTCCCTGGTAATTAATTGAAGATAACATTTAATTATTTTAACATGAATGAAGTTCGTATTGCTTTTTGTTTTTTAGAATCATTATCTTTTCCGTCGACACGTTAGTTTGTTTAACTCGAAAATTCTTGATCTGGTAAATAAAACATGGCCAAGGAAATGAGTAGGGGAGACCAACTGAACTTTTATATTATAGAATGAATGATATTTTCATTCATCATTTTGAAACATATGATTGTTTAGCCCACCATATAATGCCTCAACAGGACAGAAATTTGCATGTTACATCAGTGCGAACAAAAACTCTACAAACATCAACTGTAAGTACACATTTGTCTCTTGATTATTTATGAATTTTTGTCCATTAAGTAGATAATATGTATAAGAAATAAATGTCAAGTCAACCGGGGCGCCAAAATTTAGGGGCGCCATTTTGACTTTATTTTAAGAAAATATATATATTCTTAAGGGGCGGCAATTTGTCTTTTTGTCCAGTGCGACGTAACTGCTAGAGCGGGCGCTGTGGACTCACCGAGATAAGTGTGATAAAAACTTCAACTTATGCTTAATTAAAGTGATTTTCAAAATTAATCTTTTATACTTAGGTAAATCTGACATCTTTTGGTATTCAACAACTCAACCAAATACCAGTAGGTTAGTTATAAAAATTAGATATGATAAAAATCAGTCAACTAGCCCCGGTTTCTGCTACAGCTTGCTGACAAGTATAAAATAAATCTGTCTCATTTCTTTGCACTCGGTTTCTATTCGCGTTGCGATGGAAGAGAAACCGAGGATGTCGTGAGCAAGCAACAGCAGCGAGCGAGGCGATCTCGAGATCGATACGATTGGACGCTTACCTTGTAGATCTCATCTACGAGCCTAGTGAGTTCTTCGGTCTCCATGGTGTACCCCTTCGGTGTCTGAAAGCTGCACTTTAACCGACTTTACGAGATGCTCATATTTTTCCGACCTTCCGAAACCGGATCTCGCGTAGCCGCTACACTTTCGCAAAATCGATCCTTTTTCAATACGAAAGCCGATAACCTTTCCTTTTGAAGTCCGCTGGATTCACCACCACCGCACCTGAAATTAAAGATGGAAATTCGTTTAGCAATAACGCCTCCGGTGATTATTCAGTGATCTGGGACACGGTACCTCGCGACAGTGATAGAGGAGCAAATCGCGTTTCGAGACTCAACTGCCATTAATTTTTTCAGGTCAGTTGAACGATTCCTTTCGTAATTAGTCCGACGATTAGCAATTCAAACTCCCGTACAATCGAGTAATTTGAATAATTAAATTTAATATTGGAGTAATTTGCATTAAACCATTATCGTAAATGAATGGGAGATATTAAGGTAGTTAATTGTTTACAAATTAATTTGAAGTGCGCATTCATCTGTTTGTGAGGTAGAACTTGATCGAAAAAACAAACTGTTTAGAAATTGCTTAAGTTAATGGAGAACGAGTGCCTTTATGCGTGTTTAAATTAGAATATTAAAGCTTCAAACGTTGAAAGCATGAAAATCTGATGATTGAAAGCCATACGAAAAACAACATAAAATAGGTACACGATATTTACTTCTATTTTGGCGATAATAAATCAATTGTTACTATAAGTAATTACTGCCTTCTAAATTGATTTGCTTTCTATAATTCATAAGTTTTTCTAAGTTTCCCATTTTTGAGTCTTTTTTAATAGTTCCGACATCGTTAGATGTATAAATCATAAAGGTTGTTACACTTGCTTTTGCTGTAACTCTTTATAATCGATGGTATGATAATATTACGTTATTATGAATATTTTTCGCCACACTGCATTACTTATTAGCACCTTGAATTTGGATAACTACATTACAGGAGTTTGCACTTCGAAGTAGTCATGTGATATGAGTCATTTTCTCCATTAGCAATTCATTCAAAATAAAGACCTAATTAGTATGCAATATCGTGCGAGCAACATGAAACGAGAGATAAAACCAAAGTATTCGAGTTATGAAATGAATATTCCTAGTAATGCATCACTCCCAAAACAGTTACAAACTGTATCTGAAAAAGAATAATGAATAGTGTCTTGAATAGGGTCTTGAAACAAAAGCATCATTTTTTGTGCAAACACCGTTTAATAAAACAATGCAAAACTAGAACTATATAATTAAAATAAGAACATTATATGTATATCATGACTACTGTTAAGCGCGTCCACACGCGACGGAGGTAACACCCATAAGCGTGGGAACTCGCAGACGACAACAATAGACAAACGTAAAGCTTATGCCTAATTTCCATGTATCTACCAGCGGCGCCCAAATAATGTTTATATATGAAAGTAAGTTTACATTCGCAATTTGTGAGGATATGAATATAATTATGTCGTATGCTTGCGCAAGCAAACCTACAAAGTTTCAAGTAAACATTATGTGGATGAAGCTAAATTGAAAACGATTAATAATAGCGAAAGACAATACGTTTGGATGTTAAATATAGGCGAGATTATACATACCGAGGTGATTCGAACGAGATCAGACGACGATGCAATTAGCTGACGAACAGAACTTAAAACTATGGGACCCGTAAATGTCCCCCAACGCTGCGGTAGGTGGCGCGGCGGATGTCGCAAACTAATGCCGCGGCGCAAACTTACAAACTATTTTATATGCGGATTGGAATCGCTAACATTGGAGAATATTAAAAGTGATTTAAAATGTGGCAGTAGTTCGGTTATGATTTAGACAAACACAAAATTATAAAGACATTAGGAGAATTAAGCAATGTTATTACATTATATTCGACTTAATAAAATTATTAAAAGAGGAGATGTATTTCCGTTTATTTAATCTGTTTCTTACAATTAACTTGGACAATTTTTATTTTGCACAAAGATCCACAGTGTACATATTAGCATAAAATTAGATTATTGTGTTGTTTCTATTAATATGGGATAAGTGAATAAAGTAAAAAAAACGTTACTAAAATATAGAGTGGATCCAAAACGTGTTTGAACCCGTTCCTTTTCTCGAAAAATTTTTCATGTTTGAACAGTAATAATTTCGTGGAAAAAATAGTATAACAAGCACCATTTTAGAGCTTGGAACCTCTACTTTCATAACCCGTCATTCATTCTTACCTAAACAATTGTTGCAGAATACAACAGATGAAAAACTGAAGACATGTTTTTCCTACAAAAATGCTACATATTGAAACGATTGTAAAATCATTGAAAATCGTTCTCGTGGATGACTACTGTGGATTTAAAGATTGCAGCTTCGCCTTTGCGATGTCACCCTAAACATTCACGTACGATTTTTTTGTTCGATTTATAGATTTGCGAATGAAAGGTGTACTGCGAGCTTTACAACAATATAAGATACATACATTCATCGTAATGCTTTACACGATCACACTTGTTCCCCATTTTTGTTCTATAAAACAGTACAAAAAATTGCACTTTAAGTTAAAAGGTGTCGCTGTAAAGACGAAGCTTCAATCTTCAAATCTATGATGGATTCATTCACAAAATTTTTTTTTAATTTTTCCAAAGACGTATCAGCTTGTAGTATGTTTGGGAAAAACATGTATTCAATTTTTTACATACTATATCATGCAAACATATTCTAGAAAAATGAACGATGCTCTTCGAAAAGTAATGGCTTGTAAATAAGTCCAGATGTATAATTGTGCGATTTTTTTCATGAAATGATCAATCACACATTATGTCAACGATTTTTGGAAAATTCGAAATGTAGTGCTGCAACACTTTTTAAATTCACTGTATGTCATTATTGTTAAATCTAATTATATTCATTTTCGAATATAAGAACGCGAGCGACTCTGAATAATTGTACAGTGGGTGATGAAATTATTATGAACAGATGGAAAAATTACATAAAGATAGCTCCTGTCTTCACGATTATTGTATTATAATAGTGTGAAATATTATAGTGTATTTCTAAATACATTAATCTTTACATTAAAGTAATCTATACTCTTTTTTAAATCTCTTCAATCAGTAGCTCCGCGCGAGTCTAATATTTAAATTGTACGAACTGGAACAGTAAAAGAGGTCTACTTTTATATGTAATGTGCACGTGTATTAACACGAATATTGTTTGATCATAAATTCGTAGCACGTTTGAAGCAGTGCTTTATTTCCATTTTGTTTCTATTGACTTACATAAATCAATGCACAGTGAAGTTGTCTCTTTATTGCAGCAGTTTTTTTTCACTCGCAAAGCATGTAAAATCATAGCCCTATGCTATTGAAAACATAATCATATGTTCTGCAGTAAAGAAGGTATTATTACAACTACAATATTAATTCGATTTGTTACCAAACTTCAAATAAGTAGCAGTTTCGAAGTGTTCATAATAACACTGTCCAACAGCCAAAAAACATTTCGACTTTCACCATGCGGTTCTTGTTGAGTTTCTAGCGCTGATTCCGAATCTGCCCTTCATTCTTCCTTTAGACGCACAGTTAATATGCAAAGACATATTTATCTACTTTAAACAAATATGGTAATGTTATTATAAAAGATATTGAATTGTTCTTTGCAACAAAAGATTCTGTAGACTTTCCCAAATACTGTGATATCCAGTATTAATACATTATGAATGTTTAAACGTGTTTAAACAATCATTAAAGATGGACTTTTGCACCAAAATTTGAGGGCATTTTTCAGTTTATCTTAAAACATAAGGGTCCAGCATGAAAGATAACTATATCACGTGATAGAGCAGAGTTTTATCTTGAAGAAACCCTGTTTGAAGTTTGCAATGTTGACGTTTTTATCGAAACAGAAAGCAAAATATGTTCGTCCGACATGAGTTGCCGCCAGTGGTGTTCACCACTAACGCGGTCGTTCGACGGAACACGGCGCAGCGCAACACGGCGATGCAGGAAAATGGAAATTTAATAAGATAGAAAACATACCTAAAACTTCTTTCTTTTTGACTGACGTTTATGAGATGTTTCCGCTTCTGTCATTAAGAAAATGATAGTGCAACCATGCTTGCAGACTATTGAAGGAACATGTTTTCTATCTTGTTACATTCCCATTTTTACTATAAAATAACTTTTAAAGATTGAATATACTAATAGAATGGGAATATACTAATAAATAATAAATCACACTAGTAAATATAACATTTAAATAAGTTGACATAATTGCGCGTTTAAAGCGACTGCATCGCCGTTGCGCCGCTTCGCGTTCCGTCGAACGACCGCGCTAGTGGTGAGCACCACTGGCGGCAACTCATGTCGGGCGAAGACATTTTGCTTTCTGTTTCGATAAAAACGTCGACGTTGTAAACTTCAAAGGGGGTTTCATGAAGATAAAACTCTGCTCTATCACGTGATGTAGTACGCTTTTACGCTGTACCCTTATTAATACCCTCAAAAATTAGTGTAAAAGTGGTGTCTCCCCACCTTTAATGTTTGCTTAAACACGTTTAATCATCCATAACGTATTAATACTGGATATCACTGTATTCGGAAAAGTCTACAGAATCTTTTGTTTCAAAGAACAATTCAATATCTTTTACAATAAAATCACGATATTTGTTTAAAGTTGAAAAATATGTCATTTTTCAAAATCAAATTTCTCACAAACTGTGCGTCTAGAGGAAAAAGAAAGGACAGATTCAGAATCAGCGCAAGAAACTCTACAAGAGCCGCATAGGGAACATCTAAACGTCAGAAAAAAGTTTTATTTTGTTGGACGGTGTAATTTAATCATTCTTTGAACAATAACGCTACCGAAAGTATTGTAACATCGTGTACGCCCATGAAATAAACATTGTACTGGAATCGTAATAAACTTTAAGAGGCTGAACGCAATCTAAATCTCAGATAAGTCCCTGGAATCTGCAAGTGACGATATGAAGGGAGCCAATGGTAGCGTGTCGCCGTGGAAAATGACAATTCGAGCGTAGGCGGCGTATTCAAATTAATATAAAGAGGCTTAACAAAGTCGAAGACAGTTGGCAACCATGCTAATGCATCAAGCTGATATAGCGCTAAGTGAATTTAAGTGCTATTCGTCGGGAGGGGGTTCTCGTAAGGGGCAATGAAAATGTACGAATTATCTGTCTGCAGCGGTGCCAGGCTGGGTGCAATAATTCACGAGTAACCGTCGCATTTAGAATAACAATTTACAAAATCTTGGCCGACGGACTCTACGATGTTTTTATGTTAATGCTATCGCATTAAGATTCTCATCGCGCAATGTGAAGGACTTCCAGCATCTCGTTCTGCGTGCTTAATGAAAACGAGTGCCAAGAACGTCGCACACCGCGGAACAGTTCTTTTTCGTTTCAGAAGTTCCAGCCAGTTTTCGTTCCAGTTCTCCACTCCACGCTCGCTGATCCGCGTGAACATGCATTGTTAATTCACCGCCCGTTAGACAACGGCGATCCAATGTTAGATCTTGTTAGATACATATGATCGAGTGCATGTTTGTTTTTGAGGGAGAATTTATGCTCCTCCGGAGCGATCAATGCGTATCGCATTATCAAACCCGCGATTAGTAAATCGGGAACACACATAATACCCAACGCATATCATTATCTCACACTTTCGCGTAATTGCATTACCAATTCCGACGCGGCGGCCGATCGCGTCGCTGCACTGCGGGAAGCGAAATTTCGAAAACATGTTCTGACAACCGGCAACTTGTATGGAGCCATTCGATCAACAATGTTCTTTTTTCTTGCTTTTACACTCGTAAATTTGTACTGTACTACTAGATCTACTATTGTGATTTTAAAAGTAATTGTTCAATTACAATTGCAATATATTAGAAGAATCCAAAAGTTTGGACCGTTTTGAAAATAAAACACAAACGGTTATATTTTATATTTATATTTTAAAATATCACTTTTATTCACGCTAGAACTGCCAAGCATTAATTGTCCCTAATTTTTGTTGTGTTATAAAAATGACGGCACTCCATTTATTCTTATTTTGCAAAATTTATAGTACACTCTGCATTCCAATTAATAAATTTTATTTACTGTTAAATGAAAGAATCTTAAACGAGTTATTATGATTAGTTCGGTAGTTTTAGCATTAAGCAATTATTAGAACACAAACAGAATAAAAACTTTTTAAGTCGATCATAGGAAAGGAAAGCTAGGTAACAATACATTTTTATATTCCAAATGCATATTCCGAGTTTTATTTTTCACTCATCCATTTTTGCTATAAACGCATGAAACCTACAGTCTGCCAATTATATAGTTAACACCATTTTCTACAATTGTATACTAACATTTTACAAACTGGTAGATTTCTTTTTCATAAAAATTTCATGCTTTTTCTTCGAAGGTCTGGAGGTTTCTGAAAATCAAGCATAAACTTTTGCAATCATCCAATACATAAACTTTACAGGTCAAGTGTAAAAGAAGTATAGTTTACGAGTTCTTAAAATGGCTTTTTCTGTTTTATTAAAATGACCATACGGTTCGTATTTTATAGAGGAAGATTCATGCTAGACAAAAGTGTTCACTATTAACACCAGGTTTAGGGATCACTAAAAGTGACAATTTTACATTACATTATAAAAATAACAAGAATGTATCTATCCAAATTTTTAGCTATTCTTTTTATAATATATATACCGAAATAAATAAATTTGTTGAGCAATTCCTTATGGATGCATCTTTACAAATCGCAATAATCGTAAATTAAAAATTTTCGACGCCGCCATTTTGACGGATTCCGTAAACCTACCGTTAACGAAACAAGACTTTTATTACTTCAAATGATCTATAAAATTTGTTTCTTTCACGTTTTTTTTACCTTTTACTAAAAGTTGGACTATTACTTATGCTCCATGCAACGTTGATATCAATATAATTTATTTGTTCTAACTGCTTCTTAAATGGTTTTAAGTTATCAAGTGGTTTAAGCTTGCATATTTGAAAATATTATTTAAAACTGGCAGGTAAAGTGAACAGATTCGATCAAAATAAAGATTAAATGAATTATAGGACAAACGAATTTAACTCCAGCACTTATTGTTGCATTTTATTCAACATGAAGAACGCTTTCTACCTATGTATATTAAAACCGACTATCGAGTAAACAAAGATTATTAAATATTTCGACAGCTTTACACGGATAAATTGTTTTGATCATATTCCTCAAGTATACTTTTTCTTCACAATCAATTGTGAATAAATTTAAAAATTATTGGCAACATAGTTAAGAATAATTTTGCATTAAGAGATACAAGCAAAATAGAAGAATGTAGACGGTAAACAAATGTCGATTTATGTGGAAGTTATTCAATGTAATTATTATAATAAAATGAGGATCAGTTTTTTGTCCGCGTTATATTGTATTAGTCTTTGATTGTAATATATAATAAATAAAATAAAATGTGGTATATAAGCATGAAGTTTAAAGATTAATTTAAACTGATCTTTACAAAATCGCAGTACTTATAAATAGACTGGCGGATATTTATGCAAAATTAAAATTTTTTCTACTAAATGCAAGATACGGCATCTATGTAGACATTTATTTCTTTCCTCAGAATTTTATATTATTGTAAATAAAATAACAGTATTTCTAAATTCTTTAAATATGTTTACTGTTTTGCATTTGACCTACCCGTGTTTGTCATAGATGTATAAAATCTGTAGTCTAGTTATAAAACAATACTCTCACATAAACAAAATTACTTTCTCTATCTGAAGTTGAACTTTTTACAAGAAAGTAGTCTTTCAAAAATTAAGTTTTTTTCATGAGCTTTAGAAACTATTCGATCAAATCACAACTACCACTATTTGATAATAAGTAGACTACAGATTGTATAAGCTGATGACACACATAAGTAGAAGAATAAGAAAAACAAAAATAACATCAGAAGAATTTATAGTTATTGTTATATGATTTTCAATTTACAAAGCCAATTACGAGAGTATTTTTATTTCACATAAACATCCACAGTCTAAAAGATAAGTACTACAAACCACGTATTTCAAAGAAGTCTCTGTACTAGAAGAAAGTTGCTTTTAATAAACTATAGTTTGCTAGCTTCAGAAACTATTCGATTAAGCCGCAATTACGATCGTCCGGAAAGTGCCTACCACGAACGAAGAATTTCGAGAAAAAGGACTTCGTAGTTCGCTTAAAACCGTCCATCATCAAAGTAATTAACAAAATAGTCCGCGGGACTGAAGAAGTTCTCGAGCGTCGGTGGAACACGCGTTCTCATGCAAGCAATTAATTTTCATAACGGCGCAAAACAAATTTCTCCGTGGAACTTCCGCGCATTAGCAATTCATACGAAGAAACGTAGTCGAGTTTCATTTAACCGAGAGCAGTGCGAAAAAAGGTTGGCGGCGTGTTCGCGGCTTGCGCCGTGCCAGGTGTCCACACGTGGCACCCTACCCGGTCAGAAAACGGTTTCAAAAGTTTTCCGTTCGTGAAAGCAGAGAGAGGAGAGTGTTTCGAGCAGCCTCGATCTATCAGCAAGGCCTCGCGTTTCAACAACCTAACGTTACGTCCACACTGAAGCAACAGAGAGCAACTTTGTTGATGTTCAGTATTCCTTGAAAAAATCGTCGCTTGCTGCTGGATGTTTCTTCAAGCTACTTCTGTTTTCATTTGAAACGGTGAAAATCAAGCAAAAATACGAAACACACAGAAACTTGTGGCTGGACTGTGGGTCTTTATGCAAAGTAAACATTTTCCGGAAGCAATAGAATTGTTTTTAATCGCAAGAAATAGGAACTAAATAATAATTTGCTTTCTGCTTCAATCCTTCACCTTATAATATCGAGTGAGACTTGTGAGGAAGATTTTGTTATATTATTTTCGACTTCCTAGGATGATTAAAAGGGAAAATATAGTTTCATTGAACTCCGGTTTCTTACAATTGCCTTGCACAATTTTTAGTTTGCATAACAAATTAATACAACAACCACGAAATATGAAATCAATACACAAAGTGACGGAGGTCTTCACATTGAGAAATCATAACAACTGATTACAAATTGAGAACATAAATCATAATTTGCACGAGGTATTATGTATTTATAATAATTACAATTTCTAGCGATTTCAAACAATAAATAATAAATATGTATGTGATTCGTTGCTGTTCAACTGAAATTAAATATTGTTTTTCTGTTATCGATATTTGATAATTAAATTGCCGATTTTGTACATTTATGACAGCAATGAGTAGCTGAAATTTGCAAAAGTTCAATATGAGGAGAATTGAAAAGGATGAATACATTTCTTTCGACCTACTAAACTTATTCAAAACGGAAAGCAATTCTTAAGTGGCTTCTGTTTTCTTCATTTTTATTCTCAATTTTTATTTTGCATAAAACCCGTAGACTAGTAATCATTAGTAAAAATATAGACATACGAACAATATCAATTTTCTTCCTCTTCTATGAAATTAGAGACGATAAATATGTTCCCATTATGGTTGATGTAAAGAAGACCGTAGTGCAAGGGGTTAATAGTATTAATAAATTGGCAGTAATATATCAATATTTAAATTTTTGTAATGTTTTTACTATTTTCAGCTCCACCAAGTAATTCCCACCATGAATGCATGTATTATAATCCGATAACAACTTACTCATAACAACAGAGACAAATGTTTATCTAGCGTGTATTCTGATTTGCACATACAGATTTACACATTATCGACGTTACATCAACGCAGCCTATTGTATTATACGATACCTGGAGCAGTAGAGTGGGATAATGATCTCGTTATTAAATTAATTAAAGCTTCTAGAAGACATGAATATCAACTATTTGTATCTGCTTTATGTATAATGGGCACAATGCGTTGAACTAGATATTCTAGGTCTGGATTTAACAAACGTACAAAGTTTTAAGTATCGTCCGTCTGTTAATAGGTCATTATTAGATAGTGGATTTTATGCATTTATGTAAAATTGAATGTAGAATATGTGAAACATTAAAAAACTCAGAAACTATCAAGGACACAGTTTTATTATGTAACATATTAAAACTATTAAAAAATGAAATACATTTCTATTCGAACTCCTGTTTCTTGCAATTGATGCTTTAACCCTTGAAGAACGGACAATTTTTAGAACTGTGCAATTCCTATTCCCCAAGACTATTTACAGCGGTATTTAACAATATTTTTAAATGCATTTTTGAAGATACTTTCTCTAGACATCAAATCAGATTTATTGCTGTTGATGGAACAGTTGTTAATTGCAGTGATTTACTAGAAACTGGACAGTAAAATGGTGATTTCTATTCTCTGGGTCAGAACGGAATCAAGCTCCGCCGTTAGAAGTTGTATGTCTCCGAATTCATGGCAAGAACCAGGATTATGATAGAAATATAACGACCTTTTTTCCTAAATCATTTTAACCTTTAGAGAGGCGGAAATTTGCCACTGAAATTTGGAATTGCATATGAATAGTTTATTGCTGGGAATAAATGTTGCTTCGAACCCTAAATGTCCCTAATGTTGCATTGCTTTAGATCCATAAAATGTTCTGTAAGAAAAAGAGGATAAAAAATAGAAGTAAAAATGTCACAAGAGACACTTGCGTTACTTGATTTGTTAAAAACGCGATGTTATCGCTGTGACGATTGCCAAAAGATGGAAAATTGTGGCCCTAAAGTCACCTTTTCACCAGCGTGTCTACTTTTTCTGTTTCTTACGCCCCTCGAGTCATTTTCCAGATGCTCATGGTCTATTCTTGACATTCTTTTCTTCAAATTTTCCAACAGTTTTGTTTGGTGCTGTTTGTTGGGATCGTTTAGGAGCACGCTGCAACGAGCGGAGACAAAATGGTTCCTCGTTCAGTTCCCACTGTCGAGATTTTCGGGTGTAAACCGTGTCCGAGTGGTGTTACTTTAATATAGTGTGTGACATGTATTGTTACTCTAATATGCTGAAGTTGCTCACGTCAGCTGACCATTGATAACACGATCAATTAAATCCATGTCCTCTCGATTCGTGAGTAATGAACCGGAACATGAGCAATTCCAATTAGAGTATCACTAGTATCGGTATATCTTCAACCCCTTGACGAAGCTAATAATTCTCGCGAAACGTTGAGGAAACAACTCCACTACCAAAGGACATTTACATATACCCGAAGCCTCAGTAATGAGAACCGACCCAATGATGACAGCTCATGAGAACCTCAAAACTCTGATTAGGTTCCTCGTGGTCGCTTCAGTGTGGACATATCCTAACACTCTCGGCTGCCGGCGTTACTCATAAGTGGAAGGAGGGGTCACGTTTTCCAGGGTACTTTCATTCCGCAAGGACACCCGGTATGTACGTACGCGGTGATCGCGCGGAGGGAGAGAGCAGGGCGGAAAAAGCGGCATAACTTCGCCGTTTTATTTCTCGACGCGGATCTGTGCTAAGCGTGTGCTACGTAGAGACACGCTTAAGGTGTCACGGATCGACGATCGAGAGTCACTCGCTAGCTGGCTAGCTCGCTCGCTCGCCGTTCAACCTGATTCGAGAGCAGCTCCGGATCGAGAAAACGTGAAAGCATGGCGCGGCGGCTGCCGCGAGAGAACGGGTGAAGCTTGATGGGAGAACGAAGAAGATTTAATGATCTCTTTCCGTCTCTCCTTTTCCCGTCTTCGTCTTCTTTTTCTCCTCCTCCTCGGCCCGTCTTCCTCCACTTTTTCTGTTTATTTTTACAGTTCACGAAACCTGCTCATTGTCGCGTGACTTCTCGCACGAGCGAAAGCGAAGAATCGATTGCTCGCAGAAGATGAGAAAATTCTGGATTAATATTCCCGAGTGATCAGGGAAACGCAACGACGATCCTCGCGATATAACTCCTTCTCATCCTACTCCACACCCCCCCCCCCCCCCGCGATACATTTCCATTTCCCTCGAAACCGTCGTAATTATTTCGATTCTTCCGCGACTCCGTGCGGAGAAGCCTCTATTTCCTTCTTCTTTTATTTTAGTCCCTCGGCGGTGAAAAATATTAACCGCGTCGACTTACTATCCGTCAGCAGCAGAGATTTGGAGGGAAGATAATCGTACTAGCAGTTGATTTTCCACTGCAGATCTCTACCGATCGGAGAGCCAATGGAATCCAATCAATTAGTCGCGGAGCTACTTGCGCGAAGGAATTTTTAGCTGTTTATTGAACTTCGAGAGGGTCAGCGGTTTGAACTGATCGCCTGTGTAAAGGTGAGTTACAGGACCGCCGAGATAGATCCGAAATTTTTTTCGGGCAGTCCCCCGTGTAAGATGTAGGTAAGGCAAATATAAACCAAGGTATTGTCGATAAGGTAACTCACTGTATAAGCGACCAATCAGTGAAGAAGTGGAAAAACGTCAACAATGAACGGAGAATACGTCCAAAGAGCCGCAATACTCGAATCACTCAGTACCATCGCGTGTTTTGGCTAAAAGAAGACGCAAGGTTACGACCTAACCAAGAAATTTAGACATTTTGATAAACACAGTAGGAGCGAACTACATCCCGGACAACTCATAGGAATCGTTCGAATTGAAAGAAAAGATCAATCAGACTTTGACCCCGACTTCCACTCCCGACTTGTGCCCTCCCCGTAGCCCCGATTACAATTCCTTTGACTATTACGCGTGGTGCATAGTTGATGCAAAGGTAAATGTAAAGCATCACAACACCAAAAATATTCAAAATCCCGCCATCACGGAAGTGAGGACGAAAATGGACAACAAGGAGGAGGTGCATCGAGTTCTGGTACGCACTCAAGAAGGACGTGGCAGCTAGTGAAAGCTAAATCTGGTAATTCCATTCTTTATATCAGGGGTGTCTAATGCTGTCTCTCGGGACAGATGTTGCTGCTTCTCCTCTTAAACTGTTCGGAGAGTCAGTCCCCACCATGTCCACTCCCACATCTTCTCTCTAATTTCTGTACCCACAGCAATGTTTATTGCGATGGACGTTGTATGTGTTATCTAGCGATAGACGTTAAAATTACAACGAGAGTCTGTCTTAACGAACCAATGCCGATGTTTTCATTGTGATGAGCAGACTGCAAATCTTTATGCAAAATAAAAGCTTTTTTCGTCAGTTACAAGGCACAGAAGCCATATAAAAATTTTTCGTTCTATCTTTAACAATTGTAATACATTGGGAATGACCTATGCACATTCTTGAACTGTTTTAATGTTTTTACTATTCAAAATTACGTCCACCGATTTGATCATAAATGTTCCGCAGTCTAATGATGAAAGTAAAATATATAATATATGTCATTAACCTCCTAATGTCAATGTTTCATTGTATTTGCTAAATTTACAGATGGTATAAATGCATAAATATCTACAGCCTACTTGTAATGATTCCAACATTACTAATTATATATGTATCTGCGGATCTTTATACAAAATAAAAATTATTGAAGTTAATTGTAAGAATTAGGAATTGCATACAAATTAATTTCTTCTTTTAATAATTTCAATAAATCTACAATACGTAGTAACGATATTGTTAAATTCTTCTAAGGGCTTCATAGTTTTGTATATTACCTATTAATTTTTGTTATAAATACATAAAATTCGCAGGCTAATAATTAGAATCTACTTATAATGCTACTACGAATGCAAATATCTACTTATAGATCAATCTTCTTCAAATTTTACAAATATATAAAGTAGACATCCCTTTACCTTATGACAGGCATGTCCAGAAGTAGCTCACTTGGAGGCAAATTCGAGGGAGACGCCTACTTCTCTCACCCGCGCGTCTCGCTTCCAGTGGCGGCCATAGTCTTCCGAGCTCCTCAGACCCGTGCCTACCGTGGGTCCGAGAGTCGTCCCAACGCGCCATACGCGGTACAAATTGCAAGCGGTAGGCACGGGTCTGAGGCAGTGTTGGGATATGGTGCAAGATTTCACGCTCATGCGCGGCGATTTCAGCCTCAGTAAAGTAAGATTCTCGATAAAGTGGGGTACCTTGAGCACCCATCAGAATTTAAAAAAAAATGGTATGATTTGATTCTGAAAAATGAATGTATAATTTTGTACATTCCCGCCAATATAATTGTCTCAGGGCTCCACTACCTCTGTCATCATGATAGAAATACATTACTGTTTTGGCCGCGCATGCGCGTGACATCTTGCACCATATCCCGACACTGGTCTGAGAAGCTCGGAAGACTAAGGCCGCCACGGGGAGTGAAACGCGCGGGCAGGAGAAGTAGGCGTCTCCCTCGAATTTGCCTCCAAGTGGGCTACTTCTGGACATGCCTGCCTTATGAACTAGAATTATGTCAATGCCGACTATAGTTCTTTTTTATCACTGGTAGAAATGACAAATTTAATTAATTTCTCAATGAATATGTTTATTTCACCGTGTGACTTATTAACGTACTGCATAAAATTTCATGTGCAGAGTGAATCAAACTTCAAACATCATAAGAATGAAGTTTATAAGGATATTTAGACATATAGTTTTAAAGTATTTTATGGACAATTATTTGTTAAGAAAGTCTTCTTAGTTCCAATAATAAAACGTATACATATCTATCATTTCCTTTACCAGTATTAGGTTGTTCCAAAAGTTTCTTTCGGAATGTGCACGTATAATATTTTTTAATAACTCGAGCATATTCAAACGACATGATCATGTTTGCTGGCGCTTTTGATTATGTCTTTAGCTTCATTTTACATGGCCAGTTTGCTTTCTTTAAAAACTAGTTCGAATTTGCATTATAATATTTTTATCGTGTATGTATCACAACAAGGTTTGTCTTATTACAATAAATGAACATGGAGACATACAGTGAAATACACTGAAAATTAACATTACAGAAACACAGCTCGTTTGGAGGTTTCTGAAAATTAATTAATTAATATCATAAAGCCAGACACGGATTACACTTTACATTGAAACATAATAAAGCACTCGAAAAATTCTGCTGGTGGCAGAAAATCGGCTCGGTGTGGTTTAACGGTTACAGCCTTTTGCAGGCTATAAAATGGAGCAATAATTAAACAATGGAAAAGGACTGGTGAACCGATATAATTAAGAATGAATAGAGAACGGTACAGGTGTTGGGCTCACTCCGGATCCATAACTAAATGATTTTCGGAAAACGAAACGAAAGATCCGGTTGCCTGGGCCACGATGAAAACACGAGAACGGAATCGTTCCATCGAATATATTGCAATTGCACAACTCCCCAGTCTCAAAGTGAATTTTGCAGTAACTTTCCAAATACCACGATACCCCTCCGAAAGCTTTCAGGTGAATTAAATTCGCTTGAAACGTTTACGATAAAATGTTTCCCTTTAATCTCTCTAATCACATGTGCTAGGTTTGTTCCACGCACGATACAAACTTTCAGAATTTCATTTGCTGCACCTGTCGGGTCTGACGTTTTCTCGTATCAACCCCGTAAACTTGGTATACTTAATCAATTTCCGCCACACTGCATACTTTGATACGTAATTATGTAAGCACGATTCGTTTTCCGAATAAAATGCAAACGATTTTGGTAAATAATTATTTCTTGATAAATAGAAGCTTCGTTCAATGTATTACCCCTGGCAGAAATATTCGATCAAAATCGAGAATATAATTGTTCAACGAATTATTTGAGCGTATATTAATATACGAAAAAAATATTATACGATAAATACGAAACATGGTACTATGCATGTATGGTGTAAGAGTTAACGATATTTTAGGAAAAATATTAATAAAATGACGTGGAATAAGGGTTATGAATTTTTCATAACTTTCTTTATCCTGGCAAACGCTTTCCACTCATTTATTTTCAGAGGATATGCATTGCATTTTAAGAATTGAACAAGTACTACAGCCGGAGGGAAAGATCGCCGACCAATTGACCAGCGTGAAACGAAGTCACGCACGAGAGGAAGACAATATAGAGAAGATAGATATTGTATAGTAGAATACAAAGAATTTCTGTGCATATAAGCAACGTCAGGTTCTCAGATTGCTGCGTCGGAAGATTTTGATGCTAGATTCAAAAGCTCATACTCCAGCAAACCTATTTTGTGTTCCAAATTCAAAAATCCCGTGTTCGGTTATAAATTGCCATTTTCATATGTACAAATGTTATATTATACCAGACTACTTTACATTTAATATTCATCTACTACACTTTCTTAATTATTAGACTTACAATTAGAAATTCTTATTTCCTGTGAATATTTTTCTTATCAATATGGAATATCTTACCTAGGGACTCAACCCTTTCCACTCGAGTGGTAACACTGAGTCACCATTAAAAATTACTATACACTATCCCAAATATTTGTCATATTATTAGATTTGGTTGTATTTAATAAATTATTAAATATTTAAATATTGTACGAATAAATTGCATCAGATTGATATACATTTTAAAAGAATCAGTCAGAATTGAAATATTGTAGGTTGGAAGAAATGGTTGGTTTTGGAGCTGAAATAGTTCCGAGTTCAAGGGTTAATAGAATTTTCTATGAGTACATACATTCAAAACGTACGTATCTCTTGTTGGAGTTTCGTCTTAAGAGAAATTCAACTTACAGAGGATTTCGTACTAGACTTGGGCATTACCCAAATAAATGATTTCCAACATAATTTTGAAGATAGTATATTATCTTATTTAGCTACATATTATTTTAAATAATTACGTGTTATTCAGTTTGAACAAACAACTAATTTATTTTATTTTTTATTTCATCAAATACTTTTTATTTCAAAACTCAATTTTCTTTTAATCAGAAATGATTGAATTACAAATTTCTATATAGTGATTTGGTTCAACGTTCTATATGAAATTACTTCCTATTTTATTTAAGTCAAGTATTTAAAATAAAAAAATTATTAGAAAATAATTCGTTTGAATAGAACACAAAGTAAAAATACTTTTGTTTATGTTATTTATGAAAGAAAAATAATAAAACATTTAAATAGTTCATTATCTCAAAAGATTGTTTGTTATTTTATTTCAAATTAAATGTGTAAGATCGGCTCTCAGGTCATCATGTTGGATTTGCAAATTTATTTATTCTATCAACCTATAATTATTAAACAAAATTTAAATGTACATTCTTTGAATACAATATTCGCAAAAGGTTGTGTTAATATCATGTCAGTTCGCATTTTAATTAATATCAAATTTATAGTATCCAAATTATAGAGACCCATGGACAATTTTGTGATCAATGTTTAAGCATTGAATTAAATGTAGACATAAAACAAATATAAAGGGTATAGCCGCATAAGGTGATAAAAAATGCTCTTTTCCCAAATTTAACGACCCCCGAGCCCTTCGATAGGGCATCGAGAAATAATATGTTGTGTAAAATGGAAAATATTAGTTTTTGACCTATTTTCCCTATTCAGTCTAATACGAAAATTCTGAAAAAAATCGAACAGGTGTCGAATACTCGGATACATATGTATACTGCAATTAATTCGGATTTATAAATTGGAAATCCTAGTCGCAAAATAACAGAAACCCTTAAACAATAGGAAAAATGCAGATTTCACATTGAAATTTAAGAGTAACATCATCTATATTTGTACAGTATCAGTTTATAGTTATAAATACTGGTCAAAAAATTTTCAGATATTTTGGTGAGCTGTGCCGTGGTCAATAAAAAAAAACCGCTTTTTTCGGAAAATGGTTTTCAACAATTTATTATAGACACCTTCGAGGAAAATCAATTTGTAAAGATGAAGCGAATTTTAGATTCATACAATTTCTGTAGAATACAGTAGTAGTATTAGTTAGATCAGGCCTGGCCAACCCAAATGGTTTCACGGGCCATTTTGATAACGCGTAAGGTTACAGCGGGCCGCACTTTAGGTAAACATGCTTTTAAAAAATGTAATAAAAATACAAAATGAATAAAACTTTATTGTTATACTATGATTCAATATAATTAACTCAACTCTCGAGTCTTAATTAATGAGATATTTGTTTATTCTTTCTTTCACTTAATTTTTGTAAATCTCTATTTGTGTTCGACCTAGCACGTTTGAACCGGTTTTATAAATTCTCATATGTTTCACAAACATATGTGGATCCAAAAGCATTTACAACTCGTTGTTCAAAATATCTTAAGTTGGAATATCTCTCGGGTGTAATATAAGTATTGTAAAAATTGATTTTTGATGTGGACGCAAAAATTTGTCAACATGAAATGGATATCAAAATATTTCAAACATTCTATCATATTTTGCTAATTCTTGCGAAACGACTATTAAATGCAGTTATAAGTTTCTTTATTTCATTAGCAAGTTTCGAGAAATTCTTAGATTGGTTTTTTGGAAAGTTATTTAACAGCGGAAAATGGTGTTGATTGCTGACCAATGGTTGCCTAACGAAACCGATTCTTTCAGTAACAATTGGCGTTCGTGGATATCAAATATAGAATTGGAATTCGTAGCCGCACTTGCGCATTATAACAATGACACATGCAAATTTTCATTTATTTAAGATATTTTGTATAAATACAACCAGAAACAAAAGTTTCTAGAACGAAATTAAAGAACCAACAAAACTGCATTTTTGTGCTCTGGATGGAAGGGTTGTTTACCCAAAATGATTCACCTTCGGCAGGAGCACCGAACGTGCGTACCTTCCGCTGCTCTCTTCGTTATGAAATGCATCGAAGTTACATCACAAGGTTGGGCGAGCGAATACATTTATCGGAGCGGTCGACAACCCGCTTGCGTCTTCTCAAATCAACACGCTCCGGCTCTCACTTTTCCAGCGCTCCTCGAGCTCCGTGTTGCTCCACCTTTCTCCGGGCCGGGGATAAATTTCTCTTCTCGTCGTTTCATAACGTTAAATAACCAATATCTTTCTCCGCGAGGCCGGCTTGGCCTATCTCGCATAGGCGAGCTCAAGAATGCAGTCGCGAGAGGAAAGCGCACTCGAACGGAATAAACCGCGACACCGTTGTGTCTACTCGATCGACGAAGAACGCTCCTTGGAACCGGGTAACGAATGCAAAACCGCGAAACCCCGTGAAAATGAATAAATCAATCCTCGCCAGCAGCGCCTTGCTGATTCAGACCAGCAATTTTTCCCGACTTTCTAACAAATTGTCCGTGTCGGGTGCGCATTCCTTCATGGCTTATTGATCATCGGCCACTTGTCAACATCCCATTGACCTCGCCTCTAACCGTCTTATGTACGAATAATTAGCGAAAACGCGTAGAAAAGAAAATCTGTGGTATTCGTGATGCGGGAATTTCTTTCGAAACTTTCGCAAACAAATTGTGAAATTATAATGTAACTATTTTAGGGATAAAAGTCACGAATAAAGTAGCGACTAAGCGCACAATTGCGACCCTTGCTTCCTATAAGCGCGGCGTCATGTCAGTTCAAACGAGGCGCTTATAGCGATGGACTAGAATAGATACCTAATTTTCTATTTACACGGGTACATTCATAACAGGGAAGCCTATATATTCTATATATGCAAAAATTTTAGTCTTTTCTCAGTTTTCTTTTGTACACAACGTAGAAGTACGCTACCAGTCGACATTGAAATTGGTTATTTAGATACAGTAAAACCTCGATTATCCAAACTAACCAAGAACACCTGAGAGTTCGTATAATAAAAAAGTAGCTCAATTAAATGTCTAGCTTCGATTGGATTGATTTGTACAATAAACAGTGCTAAATTTGGATCGCCTTAAATTGAGCTATTTAATGTTGAACTTGGTTGGGGTAATAGACACGTCAGATATCATCGGTTCGGATAATAGAAGTTCTACTGTACATCAATAGCAAACAAAAAATTGTGCAAAAAGACGAAAGATTATAACAATTGAAAGTCGAACATATAATCAATATACACCTAATACATGAAAAATAGATGAATATCATTGAATAAACCTCGAATCAATGCCAAGGCAATATTTTTTATTTTGAATACTCATTTTAAATGCGCCTACACGTGCACACATATAAATCTTTTTCAATGAAAATAGTGTTCTCTTAAGAAAATGAAAATTCGAAGAGGGCTAAATACACAAAATGGATATGTTTATTAATTATTTATAGGAGATATATTTATATCTAAGAGATTAAAATTATAATGGAAATGTCCTTCTTAACAGACCTGAATTTAAATACAACTTTACAATGAAATACAAATATGTATATACTTACTGTGTTCATGTAGAATTGCTTTTTATTGAACTAGTGTAAAATGAGAATTAGGTGTACGGTGTATGTACATCGAGCTAAAAGTGTTGGCGAACATGTAATATATACTAATGATATAGTCAATTTAAAATATATATTTCTTACTGCTGAGATATAAAGGCTTAAACAGTTTTAAATTACTTCGACATTGTACATTTTGCAAGATTGTAGATAGTTTTATTAGAAATCCTATGGAATGTGAATGTGATTGTACCTTCCTGTGTATGTTATGCTCTTTACATGCAGTAATGTTTTTAATGGTTACGATCGGTAGTGACTGGAGGGTTAGGGTACAGATTACAAGATAGTTGACTATAAACTGAACGCAGACTAAATATTCTTGTTTACCGAACAAAAACATCATTGAGGGTAGTAAAGTTGTAATTTTTCTTTTTATTGGTTAATCTTTAAAAATGTCAATGTCCATAAACATGATTATTTAATAGGTATCTGTAAAATGTTCACTGTTTCGACCGGTTCATGGTACGTCTAAATATATTGGCGAAACATGGAAAACAATGTAAATTAGCCAAAATTAAGAAAATTGTGACTATCTTTGCCACGAAAAAATTTCCAACCAATGAACAAAACTTTTTCCTTATTTTAATTTCTACAAAGTGACTTAAGAAAATTACTATTTGCATGAAGAGTCATTTAATTATTTAGGACAAGGAAGTATACATTTGTTAACCGTAATCTGAATTTTTAATAGACTGTGAAAGAAATCAATTTTATTAATATATTTTCATCATTTTTGACTCTCGAATTTGTATTTCACTGATGTTTGTAACTTTTGATGAATTCTGTAATATAACAAATTAGGATTTGATTTTACAAACCATAAAATCGACTGATAAAACTATAACCTGCCAATGAGAGTAAACTTTCTTAATTTTTTCATCGTCAATCTTTTACGTGCTATCTCTAAGATTGTTTTATTTATAAGTTTTGTAGCAATTTCCATAGTGGTAAACAAAGAGTCTGTTAGGATATCAATTAAACAGAAATGAATATTTAATTTTATAATTAATTTTCTACTTGCTTCTAAAGGAGAAGTTAACGCTTAACACAATGAGATCATTTACGCATACCAATCTTGCAAGGATACCCAAGTTGCAACTGTTAAAACTGCATTGTTTCATATTATTCTATGTGTCTTATTATCAATTCCGACAAATAAAAATGAATTTGGGAAAGTCAGTTAAAATGATTTGTGAAAAAGAATTAGAAACCTCTGGGAACGTATCAAAACGTCGATCGTTTTAAAAAAAAACAGAAATCCAACAACTTTTTTTTACATAAAGTTATATATCCTTAAAAAATTAGTATGTTCATCTTAATAAACAATATTTAAGTAATATTTGCTGAAACATTGAGCTAAATGCCTTAAATTGAAAGGTCGTGGCAGCCATTTTTCAAAGCCATTTATACTACCAAAAGCTGATGCTTATTCACGTCAATTTAGAAAAAATCAAATTATCCGCGTCATCTGTTCGTAAAAAGAAAAAAATATACGAATAAAAAATCTACTTTGTCAATGACTGGATAATAATCTTAAGAATGTTATTACAACATTTTACCCAAATTGGTATAGTAGTCTTTCAGATATTTCCGTTGCCGATTTTGAATCTCCATTTTGGGAAAACGCGTTATAATTTCAATAATTTGTTACTGCAGTAAAGCGTCGCTTTTTGCATGAAATGGGACCGAAAACACGTGCAAAAATCGAGGTGTGCAACAAAACAGGTAATCAATCATAATGATTCATTTGTTTCTAAGTAGCAACCACAATCACCATCACGAGTTTCGGAACCTTGAACACCTCGAGGTAGGGGACGCTAGTATGCAAGAAACAAGGATTTATTCTGTGCAATAAACGAGGGTGCAATGGTCGCGGTGCTACTGTACTACACAATACGACAGTACTTTCAGAGCTATAAATCCTACAATTTTAGAAATTACCAAATAAAACTACGGAAGAGTACTTCAGAAGACTCGTACTAACAAAATATGACATTTAAAATGAAGCTTAATTTTTAATTTTACCACAGATATGCTAATAAATGGTTAACTCCAAAAAACTATCCCTTCTTAATACCAACGATCGAAGCTTCGAACGAACCTCAGTGCATCGGAAATTTACCGTGGTAGAGCGTGTGCGATTTTACAAAACCACATCGATTCATGAAATCCGAGCCAAGAGAGTCCTGCCCATATTCGACGCCGCAGAAAGTGCTGGTCCGATAACTTAAAAAGAAGAGATATCGAAGCTTCGATTACCTTGAATCCCGCGTTTTACGTTCCAATCAAAACGGGAGAAGAGAATTACGCAATGTAAGATATCGCTTTACGATATCCGGTGTCACAACCGAGTATCGTGGTGCACGTGAGTAGACAATGGCGCGTGAATTCTGTTTTGCTAGTCGCCTAGTGCATCTCGGAGTCGAAGCGGCGCGACGACGTCCGTTGCATCTGTATCCGTTACATTCCGTGAGCTTGTAATTCCTGCGGCATTTGTAGAATGCAAACCTGTTGGTTAAACACGAACGGAGCACGCTTGTGTGCACGACCTCGAGAGCGCAAGCGTGTTGAAAGGCGCGGTGAAATTCTGCGCATGAAAAAAAAACGGAATTTCATCGGGTGTTCTGAGGCAACGTCCAACACCGGCTATAGAAATAAATTCCGTGGGCGGCACACGAAAACCTCCGACGAAAGATGAAATTACAGGGAATGGTACCGAGCACGCCGACGAATAGTTCGCACGAGTTTCCCGATACATGCCCACGCGGAAATTAGTGGAAAAATTGTTTTCATCCTGCTTAAATGTACGCCGAACGGAAACTCTAAAGCGAAAGCAAAATTCGTTCGAGGTAACGGAACCGAGTCGAATTAACTATGCCAAATGTATTTAGAGGCGCACTTCCAGTCGAAAAGTTAAAAATTGAGTTTACATTTTAATACGTTGCTGAGAAATAGCTGTACACGTGATCCTACTCCTACTACATCCATTTTTGCCTTGCACATTAGCACTTTTGGTGCCATTGATTAGAAATTGGTCCAGATTTAAAACGAATTTTTATATTGCTAATATCTATATTGTAACAGATTTAATTAGGATCTTCAAGATGCAAAAACTTCGATATAATCACGTTTCAACTTCACTTTTCAATTTTTATTTCATTAACATGTTAAGTTCTACATCAAGGCACATAAGAGTCTCACGAAATCAAAACAACTTATTTAATAATATAAGAATCACAACTATCATTCTCGTAACATTCTCACACCCCGTAGATCAGAGGTGAGAATCTTCTTTTCCACCGCTAGCCCCACGAGCTGTTCTCCCATTTTGCCGCTTCTCCCATCAGGGAAAGTATGCATCTATGCATCTTTCTTTAGCAGCTAAATGGGGGAATCAGCAGACAGAAGTAGCACGTCACCTCCTGTCAAAGAAATCGATGTGGATGGGAGCGCTCCCCTACATTGCTGTAGAGCAAGGCAGTGGGGGTACGAGTCGCCTCTGCCATGGCTCCCAATGAAATTTGGTTTACTTAATAGATTGTAGTAAAAATTGATTTTCAAGTTTGATAGTAAAATCCTGTGAAAATAATTTATAGTTTTCATAAACAATAATGTTCATTAAGAATTTAAAAACGATGTAATACCTAAGCTACATGTAACAATATTATTTTTGCTAAATAAACCATCTGATTTAAAACACTAAAAAAAAGTTGTGTCAGTCATATATGGCTGATGTGGCACTCAAAGTGTCGAGTAATTACTTTGATTTTATAGAACTCTTGAGGTTGCTGAGTTGGCAGTCAAAGAAGAGCATTCTTCATTAGGAATTCTTTAGAACTTTCTTAAAGTGTAATATCTAAAAATGTGTCCCAAAAGTGTTGTACTCTTGTATATATTATGAAACGTCGTAAATCAAAAAATACGGTTTCATTTCTAATTTCACATTGTACAATACAGAATTAATCATTTTGCAGTATCTGGAAATAAAAAATGTGCCTGAATGTTCACTTTAAGACACATATAAATGTTAAAATCAGCAATTGCACAAACCGTAATTTTAAATTGTTCAACATTTATTTGATGTAGTTAATAAAAAATTGTAACTAAGCATATTAAATATTTCGTTCGTTTGAAACATATTGAATTGCAGATATTATTATTATTTATTTATTTATTGATGCCGAAAACCATGTTTGTATCGTTCGTAGACATTCTCATTCGACATCTGAAATCGCTTAAAAAATCGGTAAACGGTATTTTAACATTCGATAGAGTTCCTGATTCTGTAGCTTCTTTGGCGACTCAATAAAGTGCTTTAAGACTGCGTTAAGGTTGACTGAGTTCTTTTTATTGTATGTTATAATAATTAATACATAAGGTGTTCTGTATTAATACTGTGTGCTCTACACACAGAGCATGGACTATAAGTAATTATTTCAAAATTTTCGGACACCAAATCGGTTTGACTTTTCAGTAATACATTTTAATTACTTATTTGTACCGATTACTTATTGATTACTTATTGCTGAATTTCGAGTGATCAATATAGAAAATCAAGATACTTTAAAGTTGTATCCATATTATGAACTCAAATACAATCCAAACAAAGTCAAACGAACAAACTCAAAAATCTAATAATGTTTGCTACAGAATCGTACAAAAATGTTGTAATAATCGAAATACAAACCTTATAGGACATTAGTACTTAATATTTCAAAAAAATTATCTTAATATTTCCAAATGTTGAACACAAGAAATTCAATAAGGATATTCTATTAAATTTTATTAATACGAAAAAAATGAATATGATGTCAAGCACGAAAAATACATATAAAAGTTACAATAAATATTACTAAAATACGATGCATAGCATTTCATTACATTACAATCCTTTCACGACTGACCAAGATAAATCAATTTTAGTACCATACCGTTTTCAAATACCTTTACGAGTAACTCTACCCCGTGATCCGTTCATAATACGTTCAACAAATTTAAATTGATATTTCGGCTCAAATATCATGTGAAAATATCAAAAAATACAGAAATATTTATAAAATTGCAATTGCAGGGGCTTAAAACGCGTTGGCAGGAATAAAGAAAGGTGCAGTTACTCTTTATTTAAAACACAAACGCAATTAGTGATACTGCTATTGATAAAGGGACTGCACAGTGCATCAAAAGGTTTAAAGATGGAGATTTTAATTCAGACAATCAAAAACGGAATGGCATCAATGAATAATATGGACGAAATTGCGAATTTAATCTTTCAAGATATACAATTAAGGAATTTGTTAAAATATTACACATTTCACATAAATATGTCACATTACATTTAAGATAACTTGGTACGTGAAACGCGAACGAACTTGTCGCACAACCTAACAAATGTAAAACAAAGAACACCACCAGAGGATTGTTCGAAAAGGCGGATTCAAGATGAAAGTACTCTCTTGAGGAAGATCGGTCGAGGACGAGTAGCAATTTCGATGGAACAACCAGCGAAAAACGATGTGTTCTGAATTAAACATTCCGCCGGAATTCCAACAAATTTTCGACTTGTCCGTAAGAGGTATGGTCGCATTAATAAATAGCAATACCAATTTGTGGAAGGCGGAGGAGAGAATCCGAGGCGTACAGAGGGAACGTCCAATAAATTTTCGAGCAGGGAAAAGCGATTTCCGTATCAGTGCTTGCAGGCTAGGTGATACTTTCCGCGAGAAACCCGATAAAACACTTCTTTTCCGTGAGAAAGGTGTACCTTCTGGAATTCAGGACAAATTCCTGGTCGCGTGTCGGCTGGGCAGCTTCTTTCGCACGTGGTTTCGCTGGCCGATAGAGAAAATCGAGGGAAATGAATAAAATACACGAGAAACGGAGGAATCCATCCGCAGATCATCGATGACTTGTTCTCCCGACGCAATACCACGATGCGACGAAAGAAAACTCTTAACTATGAGTTAACCTTCGGACGGCAAACTATTCCTGCAACCATATGGCGGTTTGAAAATCATACCGGTGTAAGTCCATACTCTGAAGATTTCAGTTAATATTGTTTTTCGAATCTTCAAGGTAACCTTTATTTAACGGCAGCGTTAATTGATGTAGAATTTCATTATTTGTTACTAAAGGAATAGAACGTTTGGGATCATCGTGGTATATTCTTTTGTATTCAACCGCTGATTTACAACGCAGATCCACAAAACGTATTTTTTAAATTATTAATATAGACCTATATAGAAAAGTTGTAAAATGCAACTTTTATTTAGTATTTTCTCTGAAAATTCGAACAATTGTAATTTTCTCAAAATTTTGTTTCATATCGTACAGTAAAGTAATTGTTCTAACTTCCCAAAAACATCCAAGTCGTAAGGTCTAATATTAAAAAAGTTATCGTCTTTATAAGGGTGTCCAAATATTTATATGAGTTATTATATATCGGTATAAGTCAATCTTAATTCAATAATTCGCATGTAAATTGTATAAAATTCTGTTTCATGCTTTAATTTTCACATACAGACATTTTTTATAGTTTTCTGAGCCTATAGATGTAGTTTTGCAACCGCAATGCCGCAATCATATACCATGTATGTGATATCCACCCGTCATATAATTGGTAATGTTAGAATCATTTTTATCTCAATTTTTTCAACTATATTTTTGCAGGTACTTCTCATTGTTGTTACTTGTCCATTACTTTTAATGCTGCTGCTGTGTCGCCAGAAACACAGTTGGATGACGTTTTTAATACTCTGGAGCAATATATACCCAAATTCAGAGGAGTTTAGGAGGTACTCTGGTCTAGAACGTCATTTTGTGGACCTCGTTAGAAAATTTTTGTGAGGAAGTTGAATAACTGTTTTGTATTGAGGTCTTGCGTACATGCAGGATGTCTCATTTGAAATGAGCCACTCGAATGTCTCTGAAATTAATAATGATATCGAAAAATGTTTCACACAAAAATTATATAGTGTCGAGGAGGGACATGAGATTCTGTTAATTTTTTTGTAAATGGAAGAGTAGAGGACATATGATGGTCACATTCAATTTTTTTAATGAAACCATGGGCTCGACTGCGTTTTAGAGAACTCCGTGTTCTTAACTTTTGTGAACTTTTTTTTGTGTGATCCTGTAGATATCGATGAAGACATTCCGAAAATGTGTGTATGGTTGTTAGGAATTCACTGGTTTATATGTTATACGCGTGTAAAGATGAGCAGTTTTAAGCGTCTTTGACAGGTTAGAGCGTCGCCATATTGGATATTCATTGAGTGGTAGAGGTAGGTAGGTCTGTTCGGCGCATGCGCTGGATAGATCGTGAGTGTTCAGCGCATGTGTTAGATAGTATGGTATATTTGCGAGATCGGCTAAATAGTACTGAGTGCATGCGCTAGATAGCAATCCAGTGGTTACACATACTTTGTAAACATAAGCAATTTCAAGTGATTTTCACAAATTAATTGTTAATAAGTTTATTGTTGATTTTGAAATAGTTTGTTCAAGTACCAGAAATTTTAACTTTAGAGACATGCCAAGTAGTCAAGCAGAAGCAATTACTTGGGCTCAAGATTGTGGATTATTGCGGAAACTTAAGAAATGTCGTATTCATCGGTGCGAAATGAAAATTTATAACAATAATCATGGAACCGGTCTTTTCGGTGTCCAGTAATTAAAATATGCAGAATCACATACAGGATTTCAAAAAGAAGGTATAGTCCAAGATTGTTTGGGGTTAGGTCGTCGTGGGAGCGAAGAAGGCCGGCCCGACCGTGGTATAATGTTTCGCATTTCGATTTAGTAAATGTGTTATTATGTATTACGTACGTGTTTGTGCTGCCATCTAATGGATTTGTTCGGAAGTATTTAGCCTATTTTGTGTGTATTACCTAGCAAATATATCAATATGGCGGCGCTGTAACCTGTCAAAAAGGCTTAAAAGTGTTCAACTTTATATGCGTATAACTTTTTAACTAATGAATTCCACGCATTAAGATTTTCATTTTCGGTATTTTCTCGTCGAAATCTATAAGATTGTATAAAAAACTTAAAAAAAAGAGTTCTCCAAAACGCAATTAAACCAAACCATGTAGCTTTCAATACACCAATTGTTGTAGTTTATTATTTCCCATAAAAAAAATATGAACCGTCTTATATCGACAAAACATTAGTTTCAGAGATATTTCAATTCTAATATTACGAAATAGCATGAATGGTACACTATTTAATTTATTGCAATTGATGCTCAAAATTTCGCTATCTCTGAATTACCTGTAAAGTCAATCTACTTTTTTAGAAGTCGGATGACATTCTTGACAAATTCTTCGCTTCAAGTCGTTTTAAAAATATTTTAAAATCATGCCATGTCTGCGATATCACTTGGACTGTAATGTGCCATTTCAATAAACTTTCCAGCAAATTTTGAAGCAGCCATGTTTGTTACATGTTGTTAAAATACTACTAAGATAGCGACTGATCACTGAACGACTAACGTAATGCCGTTTGTATACAAAGCTAACACAGCGTTCTAACTTCATGGCTACAACCTACACTAATATTGAGTGCCAACTCGTAATATTACAATTGCAATATCATCTGAACTAATGATTTCCCGATATAAAAAGATTAATAAACTAAATAAGATTAATGAACTAAACTAAATCGATTATTGTATTAAAAACTACATAATTCCAATGAAAAAATTGAAAACGACCTTCATATAGAATGATATCTCCCTCGAAACCACATGATTTTTGTTTGAAACATTTTTCGATATCATTAATTATTTCGAATGTATCATTCTACGCAAAATAGAGGGATATTAAAACCCGCTTTGAGTGAATTCAATTGAATGCTTTATTGCAACGGTATCCATTCCAGAATAGCTCCTATAGCTTCTTTAATTTCTCGTTGCGATGATGACATTTCAAAACAATGTTTCAACCAGACTTTCGTGAAGTAGTATACAGAATGGCCACGCTACTTGTAGTCAGCGTTTTTCTTGCAAATAACCTGAATATTAGAAAGAAGTGGAAGAGGAAAAAGTAATATTGTTTTGTGCAAGCAAAGTAATGGACAATGGAAATATTTTTGTGTTTGCACTATTTTTTAAAAATGAAGGTGACCTTCACTTTTTTAAATAGAACGCTGTGTATCTTGTATATCATACAAAAGAGAGTGTGAAAACATATTCATTTGTATACGACATGATTACCTTCAAGGTCATACATCGTCAGACATGGATGAAACATTTTCAATATTTCGTATGTAATATTTCGTAAAAATATCGTTTGTGATATACCACCTAGACATGTGAACGACGTGGAAAACAAAATAACGCAATCATGTGCATTAATATCTCGGGAAACGTTGAAAGTAGCTACAAAAAATGTAAGTAGCTACTAAAAATGTAATTAACTCTAAACGCTCCGTCGCGTCGTCTCAGCTACAGAGACATTTAACATTTGTTTAAAAAAATAACCAGAGCTTTAATTAACAAATTTGAGCGTTAGTTAAACAAATGTTAAGTATAATTAATATAAACAATAAAGTATATTTGCAAACGTATTAGTGCACAATATTCAAAATGTTTCTTCGATTTCTGACGTCGCATGATCTTGAAGGTAATTATGTTGTATACGAATGAATTTTTCTGAACACATGCTTTCATATAATATAAAAATGTATATTACATTTAAAAACTTGAAGGCCTCCTTCATTTCTAAACAAGTAGTGCCATAAAAAAAAGTTACGAACGCCATTACGTTGCTTGCAAAAAATAGTGTTACTTTTTCCTCTTCCATTTTTTTCTAATATTTATTATTTACAAGAAAAGGGCTGGCTAGTAATTGCGATAGTAACACTCTGCATATTTCTAAAATTTAACCACTTCTGATCTAGACGACACTGCACTATGCACTGTCTTAACAGATTAGGAAAAGTCAGGAAAGGGTGTTCAAGTGACGTAGGTAAGTGGATCAGCAGATATTGCGTAATTCCAACATGTGCTTTTACGAATGATTAGTGTTAAAGGAATTGAATAAAATGATCGGGAGAATCGAGAAATCCATCCGCATATCATCAATGACATCTCCTCTCTACGAGGTCGTTGCGAGAGAAAACTCTGATGGCGAGTTAACAGAAGAAGAAGAGAGGAAAAGACACAGAAAAAAATGTGGAAGAGAGGTGCGCCCGCGGAGAATTATCGGGATTCGTTCGTGAGGTCGCATTCAAATCGGGCCGACGATGGAATGTCGTCCTGCCTCTTCTGTCGTAACAGTTATAAAACGGTCCTGATGTCCTGCAGGCAGTTACACACACACAGTTGCACACGCGGCTGCGTTACCTCACCGACGCCGACGGCGACGCTCGTGCACCTGCACCTGCAGTCATGGGACCTCTGTGTGGGCGTACCATTTGGAGTTCACCGGCCCGAGGAATCTTCGATCGTTTTTGACCGATGATCCACGAATCGGGAGGCTTTACAAGTTTCGATGTAACGGTGCACATTTCAAATTACTTCGACGTTTCCGCGCGAGACTTGTGTCGTAATCCGTGATGAGCAAAAAGAATTCCGGAAAATATTTGAATGACATATACTATTATCAATTTGTACGTTACTTTCTTTCGAATGCGAAATATATGTATACCTCGCTATAAAACACTCAAGCATATAAGAATATGACTGAAAAGTGTATTCCAGTTAAGAAACTTCTTCTTTGTTCATTCATAATTTTCTTATTTACTTAAAGCTACGGTTCCAAGAATTTCAATGAGACTGTCTCTATTAGACAGGTAAAGCGAATAATTTGTGATAAACTTTCGATGTTAAATAGTTAATGAACTGTGTAATTAGTTAGTTAAATAGTAAAAGATTATAAATAGTCGAAAATGCCTCGTTGGAAGAAAGCTAAATGAAAATAAAGTCAGATTAATTAAGAATTTCATTAACTTTAATGAAGAAGCCGTTGTGCGATTTACAAATAGTGAAAAAATACTGTTAATTACGGCAAAAACAACCAGGTGGACATCTAAAAGTCACAAATGCTCGAGAGAGTCGTGCAATATTAAAGATTGCGTCTAATTCTTCATTAACTGCCAGGCAAATAGCAGCTGAAGTTGCAGCAATATATAGCGTTAAGTTAGTCCAAAGGGTAATAAGGAATTATAACTATCTGAAGACACGTACAATGTTAAAGAAACCGCTATTAACAAGTCGCCATAAAGAGTTTGTAAAAGAACGAATACATTGGACCAAAAAATGGAAAATTCTTTCTAAAAAGTGCAATTGTCTTATAGTTTTGTCGCAGTTGCAAGAACGTATTTTCACTCATTATTGAAACTTTTTAAACCGTAGCTTTAAAAATGGCGTAAAACTGTATAAAGTTTTACTATACGATGTAAACAATAAAATTTTATAAAAAAATCTTATTAGAATATACTTTATTGATATATTGTAGATATTGTATTCGATTGTTATGTCACTTCAAAATAATTCTATTGAATGCATAAATCAATTGACAAATACATTGGCATTTTGTATTTATTCATGCTGTGGAATATTGCTCTTACAGCAATGTTTCATCCAGAATTCAAAGCTCGATGGTTGAAATATTAATTTGTCAACTGTAATTTACTTTTTATTCGGCTGTGATACTGTAAATACAAGTACTTATTTATGTCTATATCAGATCGCAAATATGAAATACTATTGTATTCTGCATTAGATGAGCACTTAAATACAAATTACAGAAGGTATTTCACATTCCATAACATGATTAAATACAAAATGCCAAGGTAATCGTTAATTAATTTATGTGCTCAATAGAAGTATTTGTTATTTTACACGTATTTCAATTACAAAAGCATTCGACGCTGGCCATCACTGATCGTAACACACCTGATACGCTCAGGTAAAGTATCCGTCAGGTGAGACTGCGGTTACCACGCCAATTAAAAGCGCAAGTATTCCAAGCTTCTGGTTTTTTAAGAAGTTTCGGCCAGTCGAGAAAGGGGAAACGAACGAGCCGTTTCTTGGCGAGGTATGCTGTGCTATAAAATACAGCGAGGTCCTAAATTCATGTTTAACACTTTAACACGTGCCCAATCGGCATTTATCCTGTGTTTATCATTCTGCTTTATCGTTGTTTATTTATAAAGGTCGTATTAATATCGGAAGAATCACTTCGAAAATCAAACAAATCCTCTAGTCTAGTTCATCTAGCCTTTTCACGAAATTAGTAGCAAGTATCAGGATTATCTTCAAATTTTTACTGATGACACCAAATGTAAAAAAGGTACAAAATGCGCAAACGATTGCCTAATTACCACAAACTCCATAGGTCACATAATATCACTTTTATTTTCCTGCCGAAGCCATTGCGATCTTATCTGCACCTTATATATTAATCTCCAGATGAACGAATTCCAAATTTATTATCGTTGTAGCTATATAACATAATATTATGTACTAATGTAACATTAATGTAGCATAATATAATAAAATTATATGGTAATTGTTTACAAGTTGGTCCTCCTCACTGATTTTGATGACCTTGAAATATGTTGTCAAGGTCATCATTCTGAACAACTTTCCCTATACATGTTACTGCCGCTCGGTTTTAGTTTTCGAGATATTCGCAAAAAACTATTGCTAATACTGTATTGAATTTTCTCTTTTGGATTTTCGTATATCAACATAGGCGATCGCTTAACGGCGTTCGTAACGTATTCTGCTTCTTACAAATGTTATGTTGACGGCCGGCCCTTTCCGCCCCCTCCACGACCTAACCACAATAGATCAAATTCTGGATGACAGCTACAATGCAAAGATTATGCGAATAGAATGAGTTGTGGTCAGGGCGGAGGAGGCAGAACACGACCACGCATGCGACAATCGAAGAGTAGTCTTTCAAAACTGAAAGCTCACCTCATATATGTATGACCAGAGTGAGACCCTATTTTCTCTCTCTTCTCCACAGCGTCTTTACAAAAAAAAAGTAAACAGACGCCGCGCCGGAACAGACTTACGTTGCCATGGAGCGTGCAAGAATACGGAAATTTACCGAAACTAAACTAAACTAAAACCGAGCGGCGGTAACATGTATAGGGAAAAGTTATTCAGAATGATGACCTTGACAACATATTTCAAGGTCATCAAAATCGGTGAGGAGAACCAACTTGTAAATAATTACCGATTATATTAGAGTAATTATATTCTATTATATTCCATTGGGGGACTGCTACAAAAAGCCACATATCCAAACTTGAAGCACTACAATCCATTATCCTTAGAACCATTGTAAATGCACCGTGGTACGTGAGAAATGAGCAAATTCGCAAGGACCTCAAGGTCAATTCCGTGGAAGAGTAGATAAACCGTCTATGCAACAGATACCAACTCAGACTGGAAAATCATCCAAACGAAGCAGCAAAGAAGCTCTATACAGAAAACCTGCCTAGAAGATTACGCAGGAAGCACCCAACTGATCTTCTACACAAGGCTTAAAGTTGTGTTCTTTAAAAAGATATTTTTTACTGGGAAAATATCAACGGGCTAAATCTACTTATCTTGCTAAAACAATCTACCGAATGTCCACTGGGACAAATTGTAGAGTTTGAGGGAGTTAATAAAAAAAAAAAAAAATTATATTCTATTATACTCTATTACAATTATACTTTAATTATATTAATAATATACAAAAATTTACTATAATATGTTATAATATACTAGTATAAGAAAGATTGGGATATTTCAAGAACCGGACGATTTGTTTAACTCGTTCGAATAAATATGATATATCGAGGAATAAAATAAGTCTCTGTGCATGTACACTGCTGATGAAAATTTTTGAAGTAATTCATTGTTGTCCTGAGAAACGAGAACATCAAAATTGTAACGACAGAGTAATATCTTCGATGGAACTATGATTTACTGAAGATAAATTTTCTTTGTTAATAATAGCATGTTTCAAAATTTTTAACGGTAAACAATTTAGACTTGAAAACTGTGCTACAGATCATCTGTATGCTATGTGCAATGTAACTCGAGGAATTTAACTTAGAAACAATTAGAAGTTTAAAGAAGAAGCAACAAAGGCACCGATGAACCACAATTAAAGAACAATCCCAAGATAAAAGGGATGTTTAAGAACAAGTTTCTCCAAGCTCCCTGCGATTAACTTTGATTACACGTCAATTATCTCGCGCATAAAAGTAAAAACTTCTGTACGATAATCAATTTAAAACTCTGACGGGGTCGGAACAAAATGAAAACACTTTCCGCGGGAACAAAAGTTCCTGTGACGTCGCGTCGTACAAAAGAATGTTGTCCAACTTAATCAAAGCGTTGCCCACCTCCGAACAAGAATCAATAAACGCGGTTTCGTTTAACGGGTGCATTATCGTTCGGTCTGCAAAGCATAACAGCGCCGTGAACAGTGTTGCAGCACGTGAAGAAAGATCAAGAGGAACGAGGGAAGGATCGGTGGAAAATAGCGTCTAGGGGAAAAACCAAGGGGGGAAACTGAGTTCAACGGTAACGGAGTTCACGTTGAACCAATAAAATTACACGATCCTTGGTTTCTTGTTTATCGTGTTTGTTTCAATCTCAGTATGAAAAGATACGACTCGGAGTCGCGACGTCCTCGTTGGAACGAAGCTTTGAAGCATCAAGTCGATCCGGAAGCGACCTTTCTTTCAAATTAACATTCTACATCGTATAGTAACACTGTACAGTTCTACGGCTTATTGAAAGCTACGGTTCCAAGAATTTCGATAAGAAATGTAGATACGCTTTTGTTGCTACGAAAAAATTATGAGACAGTCTGTATCAACCGTCCGACAACGAAACCTGGGTCAATTTGACCCAGAATATCAATCTCGACATTTAATTACACATTTTCTGGCGATTTAATTACATAAACTGTTACATTAGAAAACAAAATGAAGAGTAACGTGTCTACAAGAAATGCCTTTCAAAATATGTTTCCAAAAATTAATAAATGAAGCAGTGAGTAGTCATAAATATCATGAATTACCTAGTTGTAAGAATGGTCCGCTGTCCGAGGGTTAAACTCAAACAGGCAAAGTGAATAGTGCGCGATAAATTATTGTTATTAAATAGTCAATGAGTTCCGTAATTAGTTAGTTAAATAGTGTAATATTATAAATAGTTGAAAATGCTTCATTGAAAAAGCTAAATGAAACTGGTATCAACTTGACTAACAATTTAATAGATAAAAATTGTTTAGTGAAGAATATTATATTAGTAGTATTATATTTGTGGTGATAATGACGGTAAAGAAAACCAGGTGGTCGCCCAAAAGCTGCAGCAATATGCAGCCTTAGGACTGTTTAAAAGGTAATAAAGAATTGTAACTATCTGATGGATAACATGTAATATAAAATGTTAAAGAAACCACCACTAACAAATCTTGATGAAGAGACCAGATTAGAGTTCGCAAAAGAACGAATATGTTGGCGTAAAAGTTGGAAAAAGGTGATCTCTTTCGATGAAAAACGATTTAATTTGGATGGTCCGGAATATCTGAATTATTACTTTTATGATTTGCGAAAGAAAGAAATCAACCTGCAGAAGAGACTAATGTTGGTGCATAATTGTTTGGGCGATGTTATTCCATGTAAACTGAATAGCAAAATGTATGTTAACATCGCAAACGAGTAATTAACAAAACATGCACAGATCATAGCGAAACAGTTATAAATGTTCGACTAGATAGCTCAAAAGTTGTAAAAGCTTTGCAAAAGCTGACCTAAGTGTCATTGAGAATTGTTTGGGAATCTTGGCTACAAACGGAAATCTATAAAGTAATAGAAAGTCACTGCCGAAAGAATGCTGGAGATCGTACAAAATAAATAAGGCGTTACACATTGTTAATATAAGGTAAAATAAATTTTATGATTTGATTCTTTATAATAAGTGTATTCTAATAAATAAGTGTCACATGACTTATAATTTTGTCGCAGCTATAAGAGCGTATTTTCATTTATTATTGGTGCTCCCTGAACACGTAGAACACGTATTACAATATAATATAAACAACATTGGAAATGAAGGAACAAAAATATGTATGTCGAATGCTCGCTTGTCTTACTATCGCACGTCACGTGTTTTCCGTTACTAAGCAACTATCCCCGCCGCATGTAAACGAATTGCAACTCACGAAATTCGCATACAAGTATCGAGACTGCAACTACCGAGATTCTACTGTACAGTATTTTATCAATAACTGCTCGCAACACGGGACCGGTCAGGGACAGTTATCGGCCAGGGATACTATTCTTTGACTTTTGCCGAACGTAGAAAAGGACAGCGAAGCTCGAGAGGCCTCGGTCGCCGAGAAGTGTAACATAATACGGGTCGAGTATGTCGGTGTGAGACTATTACTAATCCAATGCGAAAACTTCTTTATTTTTTATTATTTTTTTATGGAACTTTCATCAACATATTCATCGCATTTTTCTAATGAAAATGATACCACATAAGTTATAATTCCGATGGTATTTACTTGAGTAATGAACGATGAAAGTTTCGGGCGCAAGGAAGGACAGCGCATAGGAAAGAAATAGACGCGCAGTCGGGATATAATGCTAATAAAAAACTTTTTAATTATTACTTATTCAAACACGATATGACTCGGATCATATTTACAATAATTTTCCGAAACTTTCATCGTCCGTTACACAAGTAAATATCATCGCAATTATATCTTATCTGGTATCATTTCTGGTATCATATTCACACGAATATGTTGGTAAAAGTTCCATAAAAACATAATAAAAAATATAGAAGATTTGTTATTGGATTAGTAGTGGTCTCACCGATATACCCCGCGGAAGTGGTAATAGTTCTGGCACAGTTACCGGCCAGATATTCGGGACCATTATCGATAAAATACTGTATACGGTATTTAACGTGCAGGTTGTGAATTTCTTATGAAAAGATGTGGCTCGATTAAGATCGAATTAGAAACGACCATGTTTCTGTGCCGACCTGGAGTATGCAGTTGCATCCGCATGTATGTGCACGATGCGCTAGAGGAAACGCGACAATTACGTCCGTGCAAGAAGCGATGACTTTCTTCGTAATATTTCCAGTGACTTTCTAGGAACTGAGAAAAAACAAATACAGGTGACAAAAACCAGACTTAACCTTCGAATAACATTGTACTTTTGCTGCAAATTTTTTCGTCAACATAAATAGTTTTTTAAAAATATTCTTAACAACAAAAGTGCTGAATTAATTCACAGTCACTGATATCATAAAAAAGCTATAAAAAAACTATTAAACAAATTCATTTATTTCATCAAATAAAAATCGTTTTACTAAAATTTTAATAGAGATGCGTTGGCTCCTATTTCGTCTATAAGACATTACGAACCAGTTACTTTGATTGTTCAGTTCTTTGACGGTACATTATTCGTATAATATTCACACTGTTGATACACGAAATGAGATCGTATTTTACATTACAATTTCTTCTTGATAGTTGAAGATAAAAGTTTGTGTAGAGATGCGCAGGATAATTATTAGCTTTCACTTTGATGTAGCGGTAGAGATAAAACGTAACCTGTTGTGATGTTTTAATACTTTTTAACTTTCGATGACAAGAAATAAGATACTCACATTTGAATATAACACGATTATAAATATCGCAACAATAAACATTTTTTTCGTACGGACAGCTACAACTTCTTTAATTAGTTTTGAGCGTCACAATGTTTTCGTATCTATCATTAGTAGACAATTTATGAAAAAATAAGTAGGTGAAATTTAAAACAATAGGAAAATTAAAAGAGAAAAATGAAGAGTAATAATGTTCAACTAAATTAAATAATTGAAGGAATAAATAAATGTGTAACTGACTCGTGTTTCTTGTAATTGATACAGAAAATTTTTATTTTGCGCAATGATCCGTAGTCCAATTATCATTAATTTATTATTAGTCAATTAATGTGATACCTAATTAACGTCTGCAATTTATATTGAAACAGTGAAGAGAATGTCCAATCATTTCTTGATTATCGCATTCGTAACAGTTTCACTACAGTTTGTATTTCACCAACCTAAACTGTCTCCTTCGTGTCAATACGATCGGTATTTAATTCATTTCTACTAATCACAATCCAGTAATGTAATCACGTGAAGCACATTATATATAATTAAACCAGTCAACTGGTTTGCAAACTGTTTCAAACAGAACATTATATATTATATGGATAATTTCCAATACACAATAATTAAAAATCTCTAATACGAGAAATGTAGGAATTCCAGGACTTGTGCGAATATCGAGTGGCTTCGTTTGCAACTATGTGAGAACGAAAATGAATGAACATATTTTTCTACTACTCGTACGAATTACGCACGTAACTTACGACACTGAACGACAATGGCAAGCCTTTCACATCTCTAAACGCAATTCCAGAACTAAATGGGATAAATATATCTGTCGATTCACCTTTCACCGATCCCTTGATCTAAATTCCACCTAATGAAACAATGCATCAATTCGACGTAGTAATTAATTCGTGAAAGGGAATAGAAGACAAGATTGTTGATCGCGAGCAGAAACTCGACCTGTTCGATGAAATCGACAAATTTAATAAGCTGCATGCAACGTTTCCTTTTCCTAAACAAAACTTGTCTAATGCTTCTGCTTTCTCCAATTTTCACTTATAAAGTAGAAAGTGCGTATATTTGTTACATTACTATTGAATTTACGTTGTATCCGCAATTTTTCTAATTTATTCATAAATCGATTTACATATTACCAACTTGTTTAATTCACAATACAGTATTGTGAATTAAACTTTTACTCGATTATCTCTACTAATCAGTGGAGCATGAGTATTCGGATAATAATACAACTAAATACCTATATCATCGGTTCGAATAATGGTGGTTTCATTTGAATATAAAAAATATCACAAATATGTTGATCAAAGTTTCATAGGAAAAGTAATTTAAAGCAGAAGATTTGTCATTGGACTAGTATTGTCTCTCATCAATAAGTTTTCCATAAATATCGTACCAATCTGTTTGGGATCTGAAAATTCTTTTGAATTGTGAAATAATAATAGTTAGACACACCTCAGAGTGAAAAGTGTTGGTTTACTGGCGAAGAAAGGGAACCTTTTTATATTTTCGTTCGAACGACGCAATGAATGTTTCCAGTGCCATGCGTTTTCTTGGCTAGAAAAAAAGTCATTTCAGTTTGGTAGAACGAAAAGGAATGTTGTTGCAGCGTTAACGAGTAACGAACCCGGAAGCAATTTCCTCGGCGACGGTTTTTCGGTGGCCGCCGACAACTTTTACACACTTGACACTACTTGGAGAGTCGCGTGTATGTATCTCACCGGCATATTATCTCGTGATGAAACGAAAACCAAAAGAACCAACATTAAGTAGAGGACGGTGTAAAATTCCGCGAAAGCTTTGAATGCAGATTACGCATTATCCGTACGCGGCGTTCTACACATCCGAAGTAGCGGCCGTGTCAATTATACAACCGAACTGGCCGACAGAAATGATACAGCTTCGAGTTCATTTCGAATACAAACGCAATTATGATCTGAATTATTCATACTTCTTGTCTCGACGTTTAATAGCGTTTTGTTGTTTAACGGTGGTCGGTCTTGAACATGGTAAGTAACTTCGACGGAGTAAGTATTGCCCGTATTGTCCACAGGTGCAGTTGGCATCGTTGCGAGTACAATGGAGACTGCAATCACGATAACAAACATATTTGTTGCATTTGCGAGTCCATACGAAAGTAGTAGATAAAGATTTAATCCCACAACGATTGAACGGAAAGACTAAGCAATGTATGTACGTGCAAATATACACATTTACAGTTGATCCGAAAGTATTTGAACACTGAATACCAAATTCTCGAAAATTATGCCTATAATCAAATTCTGATAATTTCGCAAATAATGATCGTATGACAATAAATTTGAACTCATCCTAGTTTCATAATCCCTTGTCCATTTTATTCTATGATTTATTCAGGATGTAGCAGGAGATGCTGAAGACGCGTTTCTTCTCCAAAATCTTATACATCCAAACGTCTGTGAAAACTTTGACAAATTTTTTTCATTACTGAAACCACCATGGATTTAAAGATTGAAGCTTTCTCTTTAGTAACTTTACAATAGTATAAGTTACGCCACGAGGACTTTACATGATCGCACTTGTCCTTCATTTTTGTTCCATAAATATCAATTTTTAAGGAGTCGTTGTAAAGAAGAGGCTTCAATCTTCAAATCTATGGTAGTCTTATTTACGAGAAAAATGTTTGAAAGCTTTTAGAGACGGTTGAATTTGCAACATTTTTGAGAAAAAAGGGTCTTCAGTTTACTGCCTGCTGTATGATGTAAAAATATCTTAGAGGAAAATGAACACTGCTTTGCTAAATTAGATGCTCCAAGCTTTAAAATGAGTCCAAGCTTGTACCATTTGTTTTTACGAAATTATCAGTTTTTCGAGAATCGAAAATGTAGTACATAAATACTTTTTGTATCCACTGTATTTCTGGTCATTTTTCGAAAATAATATTTTCATTGAGTTAAAAGTTGTTCCTACACCATACCATAATTTAACATTTTCAGTGTCTAGCGGTTAATAGGCCTAAAAAAGCTTTCGTCTGAATTTTTTAAGTATTTTACCATACAAATTTTAGAAGAAAAAATTCGATAATTTTTATAAAAATTTTCCAGGAATAACTCTATGCTTTTATTTAACAGAATATCAACGAACATAAATATTTTTATCGACAGAAAATGAATGTTTTATGAAACATAAATTAATTGTCGGTGCTATGCAAATGTTACACATTAATAGTATTTTTAATTTTTTTTATCCTCCTTAGAATATAAACAGTTGACGTCAGATTTTCTTGTCGTAATTCGAAAGCATCAAATGTCTTTAAGGTTCTAAACTTGCAATAATCCTGCATATTTATCGAGAGAAAGGTTATGGCTATACGACTATAACGCAGAAAAAAGTATTGTCACGACTGATGCCGCTGAAATAAATGGAATACTTTCCGAAGTATTTCTCCTCGACTTTCCGCGACTTGTTTCTATTGTACCAGGCATACATCTTAACGTGGTGAAAGGAACGTCCAGGCACAAGAGACGATCATTACAAGAGAGACTGCATGTTTCTCAAGCAGAAAAAAAATATATATGTGCATCGTAAAGTTGTGAAAATATTCGCGGAGGTACTATAATTCCGTCGGCTCTATTATTAGATTCTTTTAGCAATTCAACTTCTGTTACGATCGGTGAAAATATCTAATTGGGACGTATTTTTGCGTATGATGATTATTATTTCAGTCATCAATTTTTCTTTTTCAATAAATATAACGGCAGTTTAACTGCAGGCCATCCCAACGTGCATCGGTAAACACGATCTGATTTATGTCAGCGTTCGTTTCGAATAAATCCAGGACTGATCTGTGCTCGGCCGTCCACTCGATGCCGGCTTAAAAGAGAAAACATTCGATTAGCGTTCCTTTGGATCCTTTCAACTGCTCGTTTTCGTGTTCGTAAATGGCTGGCTCGTGTACCGCAACAAATAGCCCACTGAATCAAACACGCTGTCGAGTACTCTTCAAGGTAAAGGGCCACAGAAATCGTGGTTTTTTACTTTAAATCAATTGCACACGCTGCACAATGCGTTATCATCGGACAAAAATCACAAACACATGCAAAATGTAAAAAATGTAAAATGTTATACGATTAATTTTTAACCATTTTTTATGTCAGTGACGACCTATTACGAATACATCTATCTTCGATACGTGGTTTTCAAACAAACCAAAAAAGGAAATTCTCGAAAATTCTTTGAAATCATGTACTTTCGTTAACTGTTTACACAAGCAAGTTACAGGTCATAGAGGAGAATAGTGTCGTGCAAAATTTAATTGTATAATTTCGCGATGTACACTGCGTAATGTTAGTGTCAACGCATCAATTTTCGACGCTTATATCTTGATAATAATTTATGCAAAAGTATTCTACTGTTTTAAAATCGTCTTCGTGTCACCTTCAAGAGTACGTAATCAAAAATATAGGCTTCCACTCAAAATTTCAATTGTAATCTCTACAGAGCTTTTCGAGGTGACTGCAATGTCAAACAAATACAATCATTATATACTCTCTTCTATATCCTCCTACTTTCGTCTGGAACATTTTTTCGTTTCACCTATAATTTTAGAGTAGTGAAATTTTGTCCAGAAAACTCATAGCTGATCGATTGCAGCACATTATTATATAAATTTCGTTCGGCAAGTTCTCAAAATTTCGTCATTTTTCAAAATCTGTAATCGATAGCTACAAATTTCATTATCCTTTCCGTTCAACCGATGCTTCGTGAATGAAAAGTTCACTGCAGGTTTCCAGGGGCCTCAACAGCGTGTTAATAGACGCTCCAACAGCAGTAGCAACATCAATGAGAAACCAACGAATCAACCTCAGAAACGTAATTTCAATTGGTATTATTATGTAAAAGAAGAATTTTAAACTTCCTTCAGATACAGCATAGCTATTGAAAATCCTGTTAATAGACTTCCAGTAGATGAAGCAAGTAAGCCATCTACTTTTGATACTGCAATAGATGACATCAAATTTCAATTTTAACTCAATATTAACTCTGGATTGCTAAAGAGAATTTTAATATCCTTCAATCTCTTCTCTTTACACAATAATATCATTCAATTTTATTTAAAGCATTCAATTTTATTTATCATTGAACTACAAGTTTTATGTATTGATAACAGAAATCATTAGATAAACTATAAGACATTAAGATCATTAGCAAAATTTAAGAATAGGTAATGTTCCATTATTTCCAACGTAATAAAATAATTAACACTTCGTATGAATTTTTATTTGCCTCCTTCTAATTTAAATTAATACATAAAGTTTTTATTTTGCTTAATGATCTGGAAAGTCTATTTGAAATAAATAGTAAGTTGAAAAATGAATTGAATAAAAATTTAGAATACTATATAATCACATTTTATACAAACTGTTCAATATAATCAAAGAAAGTTTGAGACAGAAGATGGAGTAACCCAATTCATTAATGAAGTGACCTTGAGCGACCTTGAAGAACAGGATGATGGCCTTCGAGTGTTCAAAAAGTTCCCAGCTGTTAGGAAGTCGTGTCCATTGCGTAATAATCTCCTTGGCATACTTATCTCAGGCCCGAAATCTTTCTTCGTGTGAATGTAACAGATTACGCGATACTTCTCGGTTATTAGCAAATCGTCGATATTCGTACGCGTACGAAATAAATTTACAGCACCTGCTATCGAATAAAATGTAATTTTCTTTGCAAATAAAACCAGCGGATTCAAAGTAAAGCGAACCTGTATTAAAACTAATTGAAATCTTTGTAGCTTACAGAATTTTTTTCAGGTTTTTACGCGATTCAAACGCGTAAAGCACCGCGGGCTATCAGTTGAAACGGAACGATTTACGCAGATAATTACATTCGATCCTCAATAGCACTGAATTATATAAATAGGCTGTATCAAGGGAAACGTGTTTCAGACGACGGGAAAGGGGAACGAGAAAAAACGGGGCCCATCATTTCCATCCTCATTAATCGTCGATTAGAAACAAAGCAATGCCGGTTTAAAAGAGGAAATTACGATTCTCGAGACGATAAAACACTGCGCAATGAGAACGAATATTCACTCTGATTAAGGAAAGGAAATTACGATCGCCGAGAGGATAGAATTGGTGGGGACTAGAGCGAACGAATAGTGAATAAACAAAAATATAAAAAAAATAGTAAAAACATTGAATACTTGAGCGAATCGTGAAAGATTGAGAAATATTTCGCTCAAGTGCAATCGATTATTTTAATCAGAGATGAGTATACTGTGCGCCACAATCGATAAAGAAAACAAAAGATGAAATTATATTTTTCCAAAGACAATAAGAATCAGTTTTTTACTTTTCAGCGTAAATAATCGCTTTTGATTTCGATTAAAGAAACATCGGTAGATGCTCTCGAAGCAGAGGCAAAATAAAATTTTCACCAATTTTTCACTGCGATTGACAACTATTTTGCAGCAACTATCCAATCCCGGATCAACGTACACAGTCCATCAAATGTTCCCAATTAAAAATTGACACCCTTCGTCGATCAAAACATACTCTGGATTTATAGGCATATCTCTTATATATAGTTTCAACTAATCATGATAAAAACAAAAATGTTAACAATGTCTCCTAACTCCTTGTTGCATAAGTTTTTATTTTTTAATAAGAAACATTTCTATTAAAAAATGCGTTGAATAGTAAAAATATAATTCTAAATTATTTTTGTTTTCTAGTTCTTATATAATTTTATTATTTATTTATTGTATACGCTTCTTAAAATGCTTTAAAGCAATTTTTACCTTTATTAAAACGTAGTGCAAAATTCTGTACTTTTTGATCAAAAAATGTCTTTCTTGTATGCGAATAACAAATTATTGGACTACGAACAAAGCTTTATTGCATAAAAAATTTTTATTACAGATTTTATTGCGTTATTATTGCAGTAAACTGCATTTCAAAGAACTGCATTTGTAGGTTAGAATTGAATGGCGTGTTATATCAGTTACATCAGCTGTTTATAGACGATTCATATCCACAGTTACAATTAAATTATTCAAACTCGCAATACATATGTTAGAAAGAATATGAACGATGCATATGTACCTATCATCATGTCTTGTAGCGACGATAATAACTAGAACTGTGGATGTTCAACTATATTCACGGTTTTGAAGACCGATTAACACGAAGAGGAGTCAGATGAAAATTAATTAACTCAATATTTTTCCTAGCTAAAAAGAGTAACGAAATCTGCAATCGATCAAAATTTGTATGTAGCTGGAATTTATGCAGCAATATTTGCTATAAGCGATAAAAATCGGGGACATAATAATAGCGCAAAGCATTAAGGCACAATCTATTGTCGGAAAATCCACTTGTTTTATTATCTTATGAATACTGACAATTCGTTTATTATCGTCTGGAAAATATTACTTCTAACCGTTTAACGACGTGTTTCACATTTCATTTCTAGACTTTCAGCAATGTTTTATACCTTTCCTGACTCCAAAAGGAATTATTATACATATAGTTATTTCTATTTCTGCAACCTCTATGAAGGTTCACTTCTATATACATATAGGTATTATTTACAAATGTATTGTGTACGAGTGTGCGTTATTAAACTTATTATAGATTCCTAGCTGCTATAATTAATGTCTCCGTAGAGGGTGTATCTAGTAACTGGGCCAAATTATAACTCGATTATTATTAAAGACAGAAAAGGATTGTAGGTGAAAGCTTTGCAGAATTTAACAAAGTTTGTCATCCTATAACGCGTGTGTTTAAGGAAATGCATCGTTGCTGTTGAAAAGTGCAATTGCACTTGCTTCCTTAATCCTAATTTACAATCGAGAAAAACTTAATATTCTCCGAAATATTTGCAATTTTTTCCAGCATCTACGGTAAATGGTTAACTGTTCTACCACTGTGGTAATGACGATTTACATTTTGCAACTGCACCGATGGATATCCGTAAAAAATCGTCCTACAGGATGTTACAACTTGTTCAACCATGCAAATCTTTCACGTATAATTTTTTTCTATTTATAATAACAACCAACTTTTAATTCGGCCTAACAACTAGATAAATCCTGTATACGTAAATTACATTACTTTGGCTAAACGAAGACATAAAGGCAAGCAGCATAATATAATTCTTGTATTAAAAAAAGAAAGAAAATGTAGTCGCAAACTTTTGCAAACGTTCCTAGCGTAGAATTCGGAAGTCGAATCGCTCTTTCCTGATATTAAATTTTTTAGTGCGATCGTAATTTTCCGAAGCATTCTCGATTATCATTCCTTCATCGGTCATTCGTACTGTAAACGCTTATTTCCGCGACAAAAGCATCGTACCAGACAACAAAAGCATCTCGCTTCCTATCGTATTATTGTTCCGGGCCGGCCGTCTTCGTTGTTTCTGCTAATTAAAGCCATTTAATTGCCGGCAAGACCATACAGAAGTATCATTCCTGTTTCCTGACCTCCTCTGTTTTGCCTTTGTTTTCAGGGTAGTCAGAGTTAGAGACAAATTGACCCGTTACGGATGAACGAAAAGAAATATTCGCTCGTCGTTGACGCAGTCGACTTCGACGAAAAGATTAAAACGAGAAAAATAGAGATAGCTCTGTACACCGGACACACGAGAAGCTCTAATGGCAATTAAGTGTTCCCCCAACAGTAGTCTCTACGCTCTTCAAAGTCCGCTCTTTTGATCTCGTTTGCGGAAGTTTATCAACCTTCGTGTTCCTACTTCAGCATCTTCCACAAACTTTAAGTGAAAGTGCTATTTCTTTGACGTTTCAGGAACGAAGACATACTTGGCTAACTTTCTTAACGTATTACAGCCGGAAGTCGAGATATTTTGTGTTTGCAGCGCCATTTTAGCATACTAAAAATCTATACTTAATTGATGTATCTTTCCAATGGACAGCTTTTAAGTTATTCTTGAAATTATATATTTATGCCTATTTATTATGGATGAATTAAAGTTTTAATTATCCTACGGATATTTAAACAAAAAAACAATTGTCTGCATCAATTGCTAGTGGCCATGTAAATTCTACCTTGCTTCAATAATTTTAGTAAATCTCTAGAATTCTTTTAATCTGTTCACTGTTCCAAATTACAGACTCTCATTTTTGCAATAAATCGTAAACTCTGCAGTCTAAATAATTATTCATACCACAAGCAAAATGAGGAAAGCATTTATCATTTTGTTAATATTTCTTAAAATATTTGTAGTTTCGGGGAATTTCACAAGAAATCTGTCCTATCAATAGTTTGAAAAGATTGATAGTGAATCAATAGTTAAAATGAGTGCGGAAACAATATTGAATATAACTGTACTTTATGTTTTATTATGTCTTTAGGAATTGAAGCATCCACTGTCCATAACGATTTTGACAGCTTTCGAGTTTTCCGACATTTTATTACTAAATCACTTGCTAAATACTTAACTTTTTACATTTAACACTATTGAATTCACTTAACACTATTAGTTCTTATATTGACTAAACTATAGTGCAGGGATGGGCATTTTTGTCTCAATTGAGACAAAACCGTCCCCATCACAGCGCCCACTGTCCCCCACCAGCATCCGCCGTTACCATAGACCAGTGGTGGGCACGGGTGGAGCCCTTCAAACGCCTGCTTCTCCTACCAACCTCTCTTTCATACAGCGCGCACATTCGTTGCGTACGCTGATGTCTCGTGTCTTTGTTGCCCCATTGTACCGCGCTCGATGGAAGGGGACAGAGGGCGCTACGGTGTGGACGGTTTTGCCTCAATTGAGGCAAAATTGCCCACCACTGCCATAGACGAAGGAAGTGCTTCGCCCATTTCGAACAGTGCGCAGGCCTCGAGCATGAAAGAGAGGTTGGTGGGAGAAGCAGGCGTTTGAGGGGCCCCTACCGTGTTTCTCACGGCTACAGTGTAAAGTGGAAACTTCATTATCAAGTAACTAATAACAGTTAGTAACAACTACGCTGCAGATCTTTATACATCTATGGTATGTACAAATTTATATCATACAAGAAAAGCATTTACACGGATGAAAAATTTCTGCAATGAAAAAGATTCCTGCAATGAACCCAAATCTGTAAAAGAGCTATATCTCTTGATTAAATTTTTAATAAGTATCTTATGAAAGTGAGAAATTGCATAGAGATCCGCAGTCTAGTAATAATGCTGATACTCCTACGAATGAAATAGGTGAGATTTGTAACAAACATATAAAATGCATTCAATGTGTTAATACAAATTTGCTTAACGCATTGTACTATAACGTCGAGTCAGTCTCGAAATGAATATTTCAAGCAGTCTACTTCTTAATTTCCATTAAACCGAAATAAAATTTTGTTTTGTTGTCGATATACAGAGTGATTGGTAACTGGTGGTACAACTCGAAAGGGGTATCTCTACATAAAAAATATGTCAAAAATTTAGAATAAACTGTATTCATACGATTCTTTATTTTTGAGAAAATCTAACAAGTAGAACCGGTCGGTCATGAACAGACGTGTCAGACGATTCCTATCCGATAGCACACGTGTTCGTCGAATTTTCAAACACGACTTCTGCGGAACTAAAGCCTCGCATGAAAAAAATTTATTCTACGTTTTAGACTAATTTTTTGTGTACAATTACCTGTTCTTCGGTTGTACTACCAGTTACCGATCACCCAGTATACTCCATTCAACGATCTTCACAGCTACTTCGAATTAAATGGAACGAAGAACGGCGGATCGAGTGCACGAACTCTCTCGTCCCGAGAACCGTGACATTCAATGTTGTTTAAGCAACATTCGGGAGAATGCTTTGGGGCATACGGCCAACCGGAATTAGAAGAACTTTTTAAATTTGGATCAGTCGATCGTGGGATTAATTATGAACGTAGAATAATCAATGAATTATGTTTCGTTGCTCGAAGCTTATGCTAAAAATACAACGTAATCTCGTTTACCGAATGCCGGAGCGTGTAGGCTTAACAATTTAATGCTCCGCGGAAGATGAATTTTCGATTATTGTTTACGGCGGAAATGAAATTGTGAAGAATTTTCTTTTTAGAGGATTATGCCACAAAGGTATTTATGATCGCCGCTTTAGTTAGCCGTGAAATTTAATTAAGCGGATTTTAATTAAATTCGACTGCTTTTCACGTATTTTCTTTTAATCCAGTTATTCATTTCCAAGACGTTTTAAAATAATACTTGTCAATCCGCAATAATGGAACACCCTTTATCAAACTTGATGGGGGACAATTACCGAATAGATCACGTGCTTAGACCACCCAATATTTGTATAAACTTTTTTTAATGCAGATGAATATTGTAAATACCAGTGTTATGATACTTTTTTAAAAAATCAAGAAATCGTAAGGTACTCCCAATTTTTAGCAGTTTACTGAAGATGTTCAAACATTTATCTTTGCACGATACACACTACGCCTTGTTTCTTTATGTGGTTTATAACAATATTAATACAGTGACTGTTTATGTTCGTAGAATGCAATATTAATTTTTTCTGAAAATTCATAAAAAGAACACGTCATAAGTATTTGAAATTATTTTGAATAATCCTTGAATAATCGTATAAGGAGTCATTACAAACATGCAGTATCTCACTGATAGGTGTTTAACATTATACAATAATATTGTTCCAACCAGAATATTTCAAAGGATAAATTTACATAAAGAAGGGATACATTCCCAATAAAAAAGCGTGCATTAATACTTTTAGCAGTATCTTTATTTCGCCTTTATAATTATTTTTATGTATACCTAATTTCCTAACTACCCTGGGGGATGTTAAAATTTCTAGTTACTTTATTTCCTTTATTGTCAATCTAATACTTTACGATTAAAAGAATTCACGTTAAATTACATTTGGAAAATACGATCCTGTTGATAATATTGTAAAAATGGAGGAACGTAAAATTTTATGATTAATAACTTGAATGTTGAAAGAACGTTTAAAAGCAAAAAATATTTATGTATCGAGCAATCTTCTCTTAACATCTTCAAAGATATAACTCGGTAAGAAACCGTGAGCCGAGAAGCGTTTCGTGGTTGCATCTTGAAGGACTCAGAAATTTAATTAAATGGATTTTAAACGTTTTCGGATAAGTGTCGTTGTATTGCAATTGGGCGTTCGAGGTTCATTCGCGGAGAAACGTCCCTAGGCGTTTTTAAATCTTAAAGAATGTAACATCGCCGGGGGTGAGACGCTGCTGCCTTAATAACGTAGCATTGGAGGCGACCCACAGGAGATTGCTTCTCCTATTTAGGAGCCTCTTTTGAAGGCTTTTCTCGTCGCGTAGTTTTTTGATTATGCAAATAAACCGCTGCTGGAATATTACATTTCACTGTAAATAAGTAGCAGCGTTTTAACCGATGACGTCTTAACTACAAATTATCGCCGTAGCCGGAGGGGCGGCTCTCTTTTGCGCTTTTTAACTTAAAATCATGCACCTGTGCTTTTCTTCGGGCACGTTCAAACACCTATCTATACGTTTCATTCCAATATGTTTCAGTTCACACTGTTGCACTACGCAATAATTTGTTGTGTGGAATTTCTTTATTCGCACATTATTTAGACATACAATTAATCCGCTTATTTGACAAATTGATTAACTCCATAATATAAAAAGTAGAAGAGATTGATCAAATGTACATTTCTAAAATTTCTGTAAATCTTTGTCATTTAATGGCATTGAACCTAATTATTATCTCTTGATACTAAGATTTATTCTACGGTCAACACTGATTACAACTTCTTCGTTGCGTCTAATTTCTTAGAACACGATGGAAGTTTATATTTATTGTACATTTATTATACAGAGTGATCGGTAATGGGTACCATATATCGGCAAAAGGGGTTATTATACAGAAAAAAATAAGCTGAAAACGTAGAATAACATTTTTTTCATGTGAGGCTTTATTTTTGGAATAGGTATCGTTCGACGCGTCTGTTCATGACCGACCGGTTCTGCTTCTTACAAATGTTAAGCACGTCCACCTGACGAATCTCCACAATCAGTTTTTCCGGAAACAAAGACTCATATGAATTTTTTACTTAATTTTTCATGCAGAATCACCCCCATTCCGGTTATACGATCAGTTACAAATCGCCCGGTATGCCGTATGCAAGAAAGACTCACCGGGAATCTCAGACTCGCATTGTCAGTAGACAGAAATTGAGTTTCGGCTTCTGCGCTCTCCCCGATAAGAAGCTCTTTTCGATTAGACCGGAAACACGAAAAGTTCCCGCGGAAATCCACTCGGTTGTTCTCCTTTTATCTCCGGCTATCAATCATTCCAGCCAACTTACGTGTCCCGTGTTTTCTCCCCGGACACGAAGAAAGATGAAAACTAAACATTGACTTTTGGCACACGCGCGAGAGAGAAACAGCGTTCGAAAGAGAAAGCCCGGGAGAAAAGTTTTCGAAGTTCTCCAACGTCCATAAACGCGAGATTTAACAAGTTACTCGTCGGATTCGTATTCCTCGTTAAGACCTTAATTCATCACTCAACTTTGGACAACATCGTTTCGCGTGGACACAACACAACACGTTGACAGAAATCTCCAATCCTGATAAATGTCGACTTATTCACACAACATTTTTTTCTGCGAGTAACAAATTGTGTTCCTTCTCTGACGACTGTATTATTTGCATTTTATTTCTACCCAGTTATAATATTCTAGATACACCTGCTACAGTTTAAATGTTTCAAGAAGACAAGGATTTCGAACGTTTTAATAACGACGATAAATTTATTAGTTAAAATTGCACAGATTTTTTCAATAATAAAATCACGCTGGTCGCTGACACTTCTTGTGGTTACGTGCAATAATGATTATAATGTTTTAGATGTACCTGTGCATTGAATTCTCTTATCAGTTCAAATTGGATAGATTATTCAAACAATAGATAACTAATGCTGTGATTGAGAGTAATTCTTTTGTTTATACACAGTTACTTACAGAAGATCATGTATACCTGCTTTTACACACTTTAAAAGATTGTGAATGCCGCATATTCTATAAACATACATTATCTCATTAGTTAAAATCGAACAGATCTTAAAAATAATAGGTTTCTTACATTTTTGTAACTGAAAACATCAATAAATCGGAATCATAAAACCACGAAATTGAATATATTATATAACTAAGAAAGACAGTGAGTGCATTTTATTAGTTTCTTGAATTTATTACGAAGATTTTGGACGTCTAAAAAATAGGGTAGCAGCTATTAGAAAATAATGCTACTATTTTTTGCTATCAAAAATTTGGTGTTTCATTTTGCACTCCATCGACTTCGTTGACTATTCGTATCGCGAATAAATCGTTTTTGGCTTGCACTTTTAAAGACAATTTAAAATAAAATTGGATATAATAGAGGGTAAAAAATACGAACATTTAGGGAAAAGGTATAAATATTAATGTTTCTCGTACATCGAAAACACGAACGATGCGTTCAACGTTCTATAGAAATTGATTGAATCTGATATAAAATTCACAATTCTTATTAAAATGCTTGGATAATTTTTAATATTGATGTGACGTATGAAACAAGTGGACGTTTTATATTTTTTCCTGGCGAACGCGTTGCAGAATTCCCGTGTTATTTCTGGGCGGGGGGGGGGGGGGGGGGGCTCAGTGACCGAACGCATATTGAACGGTACCAAACGTCAGCTCCAAAACAGAATTTATGTCCCAACGAAGTGACAAATAATTCATGCTGCGCGCCATCCTAGCGTGAAAAATCGAACTCGTATTTAGACCATAATACGTGGTTAAACGCAGAAGATGAATATACCTGCTTCGACTACAACGCATTGTCATCAGCGATCGTGTTGCTTTCGTTTCTGTGGACCGAAGCAGAAACAAGATACCGTATCTTTGTTATTTTATTTCTAATTTCTAAAGTAAACAGTTCTCTCACTAATTCAACTGCTTGCACTACAATATTTAGACTATGGATTTTACGCATTTATGAACTAAATGAATCGGTGCAATTTAACGCAGTAGACAGATTTAAAAAATTTACAAGCATCAATATATTATATGCAGCTTATGAGTATTATTCAAGTATGAAGGAAATTTGTATTTAGCTTTTGTATGTTGCAATCCGCAGTCTAATAATATCGAGTCAAACTCGTGATGAAGATTTCAAACAAAATTTACGAAATAGTTATTAATTTTCTCTCAACTGAAATAGAATTGCATTGTATTGTTATAGATATACAGCTATTGAAGAATACATAGACATATAATGAGTACAATTTTACTTTTCTTCTAAGAAATTGTGAACGATAAAGCATCACTGTAACCGTAAAATAAATTGTAAATCAAGGGATCAATAACTGTGTACAAGAAATTCTGTATTATTATGCATTACTTTCGATTTGTTGATGTACAGAGCATTCTGGGTCAAGGTACCACAGAAAATAGTCTGTTTGAAATACACATGGCTCGGGAATTACTAGAGTACATAAATGGAATTCTGTGCCGCCACATGACTCAGAAATCGCTCCGTCAAAAAAATTAAATCTTTATGTCTAACTAACTGCAAGTAGAACGAAAGAAATTTTAGTATAGAAACGAGGAACCGTGCTATTCGTACATAAGTTTGCAAAGATTTTGTTAATACCGTTTTTTAAAAATTGCGTAGAATAATAATACACATGTCTTGTTTAAAGCACTGATTTCAAAAATGATTAAATACGTATTACAATTCCACCTCCCCCCACAATCTTCTAAAAATCCATAATTTCTAATAAAATTAAAAATAGGTTTGGGTTAGGTTGAAAATTCAAATTTCCCAAAATTGTATGTTTTGTAAGTAAATATTTATAAAAGCAGCCACCACAGATTTAGAAAATTTTTTATTCGAATTTTAAATCCTCCAAAAAATCCATCATTTTAAATAAAATTAAAAATAGATTTGAGTTAGGTTAGTTTCTGTTATTTAAATAAGGATTTAAATAAAATTGTTTTTATAATATTCATAATTTTATTAATTTTTAATTAATCATGTCATAATCTTAAATAGGCCACTCTACCTCCAATCATTATTTTGTATCCTTTATCCAAAAAAGCAATACGATGGTACAGAATAAAGATGATTGCACTTTAATAAGCGATATTCAAATAAGTTACAAATTGCAAAGAAAATTATATGGTGGATTTAAACAAATTGATGTGTGGTACTGTCATGACACTTCATTATTATTTCGTAAATACAGCTATAAATCTCTGAGGCAAAGCACATACATTTTGATCACTGTCTAATAAGCTACTACTCAGTGCTCCTCAAATTACATAAGTAATTAACGAAAATACAACGTCATTGTTATTAGACGCTTGTCATGAGTTGAAAATGACATCAAAATTGGACAACATGTATTACGACGTAGTTATGTTCTATTGCATTAAATCAACAATCGTAAAAGCGTAACCACTAAATTGCCGTTTTTATACAAATAGTTTCTACACGTTTTATGAAAATCTACAAACATTGAAATAGATGAAACTTTCGTGAATCATTCATTTTATTTGTAATTTTATTTGTAATTTTATTATTAACAGAAACTAAAATTGTTCTACAATTCCAATTTACTACAAAATTTCTATACAACGCATAGTTGTATAAAGCGAATTATAAAATAAATTAGTCACATTAAAAAGAGTTAGACACACAAGATGGAACATACCATGGAAAGCGTCATAAAAATCACACGAAAATTTGAACAAATAAAATGGAATCGTCCACTCAATTTGTAATTGAATCCTCAAGAAAAGAAACAACATATATTGAATACTTCACTGTCCACGGACCCATTCAGAAAATAGTAATTTACATAATTGGCCACTACCAGTGTATTACAGAAACGAACAAACAACACTGTCATTGTCCATAACAATAACTCATTGCTAATTACTCGTTAAAAATTCAAGTGACACGATAGACTTTTTCCAAGCACAAAGATAAAAAATGTCCGTCCGAGAAACACCGGTAAAATATACATATACATATGTATACCGTTTGAAAGGTGGAGCGCAGCATATTTGAAAATAAAAGTCGCGCGCTTTCTGTACTCACCTCAGCCGGTAGGCCGAGCCGGGAGCGTTCGAAACAAACTGGACGAGAACTCGATGAAATTACGGAGCACCAATCAGAGAAACACGTTCGCCGGGAATCCTCGTGCAATTCACTGTCGAACAAGGGATGTTTAATCAACAATCGTTGCACGAAACGATCACGGGGAGAGTCGCTGGTTTTTCACGATCGACGGGGCCACGACTGAAGGGAACGAGAACAGAGAGTACACATACAGGATGGCGCGCGCGAAGCGACTGAGCCTGTTCCGAGTGGCGGAGCCGCGGTGAGCCAGCCGACCTCTGCCGAATCGGACGTGGGGCCGAGCTCGTGCGAGATCGTAAGGAATCAGCCGCGACCACGTTGCAGAACACGCTACTTTACGGGCACGCGAAATAATTGTGCCAACGACTTCCTCCAGTCAACACGCTCCTTCGCTCTGTCAATTACTGCATTGACGCGACGCGGCCGTTTCACTCGAATGTGAGTGGTGCTTCGATTGTTCTACTCCTGTCAAACTCCGGTCGCGCTCCACGTATTACAGGTAGTGTAAAAAGTGTTCGGACATCCCTTTAAAACGAACTTTTTTAGAATTGGACCAAACGATTTCAGTTTCTTTTTTGAGATTTTAGAACGATTAGTTTACTAGGTAGTGTATTAATCATTTTTTCTAAAAATTGCTATTGGTGGAAATTGTGGAGAAAAAAGTGAAGGTCACGATTTTCAACTTTTTTATCTGTGTCTATAATGAAAATTTATACTATGCTTTTTGTAGACCTAAGTAAATTATATACAGTGGCGTGCAGAAGTATCCGGACACGCTTTAAAAACGAATAACTTTTTCAAAATTAGTTCAAACGGCTTGAGTTTTTTTGAGATGTTAGAAGGATTAGTTTACTCGGTAGCGTGTAAATAATTATTTATACAAATTGCTAATGGTCGAAATTGTGAAGAAAAAAGGAATTCACGATTTTCAACTTTTTTATCAGTGCCTGAAATGAAAATTTAAAATATACCTTTTGTAGATCTCCATAGGTTATATACATGCGCAAAGTTTCGTCGAAGTCGGTTAATGTTGTTATAAGCTATGAACAATGCAAGATGGGAGCTTATGGGTGAAAGTCGCAGATTTTCGGTCTTTCCAGGGAATTTTGTCCTTATGTAATCACCTTTAAATGTTTGTAACTCATAACGACGTTAACCGATTTCGATGAAACTTTGTACATGTACATAACTTACTTAGACCTATAAAACGCGTCTTTTTAATTTTTGTTACAGGCACAGGTTAAAAAGTTAAAAATCGTGACCTTTACTATTTTTGTTGCAATTCCGACCAATAGCAATTTTTAGAAAAAATTATCTACACGCTACCTAGTAAACTAATGCGTCTAACATCTCAAAAAAACTCAAGCCGTGTGAACTAATTTTGAAAAAGTTATTCGTTTTCAAAGAGTGTCCGGATACTTTTGCACGCCCCTGTACATATACAAAGTTTCAACAAAATCGACTAACGCTGCTACGCGCCATCAATGATTAAAAGTGGCAAAAATTGTGAGAAAATGCGATTTAAGTCCGAAAATTCAAAGATTTTTGCATTTTTAAATCCCTGTGGTTTTTTTATGCGTCACCCGATTTCAATGAGGGCTAGTACCTTTACCCGGATATGTGAGAGACCCGGCTACCCGAGTACCCATGAGATACCTGGGTAGAGCAAAACTACCCGGGTATCTCGTGAGATAGCAGAGCACCCGAGTACCCGAGTATCTCATGAGGTCTCACAACTGGTTACAATGGCAATTATAGAAGAAAAATAAGAAAATAAGTAATCGCAATATGTCTTCTGCTTCTTACAACTGACGCAAACAATTTTTATTTTGGATAAAGATCCACAGTCTGTGTATGAGATACCCGAGTACTCGCGTAATTTTTGTTTACCCGGATACACGGGTAATGCTTGTTTTCCCGAATACACGGGTACCCCGGTAATTTTTGTTCACCCGAGTATCTCATGGGTAATCCGGGTAACAGCTCTAATTTCAATGAAACTTTGTGCATGCATGTGATTTACGTAGACCTACAAAAAGCATCGTTTAAATTTTCATTATAGACACAGATAAAAAAGTTAAAAATCGTGACCTTCACTTTTATGTTCAGAATTTCTACCAATAGCAATTTTTAGACAAAATTATTTATACGCTACCTGGTCAACTAATCCTTCTAACATCTTAAAAAACTGAAGTCGTATCATCCAATTTTAATAAAGTTATTCGTTTTTAATGGATATCCGAACACTTTTTACACTATCTGTAGGTGTTACGGTTAGTTTTGAGAACTTCGTATATAGGATTATAACGAGACTTCGAATGTTTATGCACGAGAAATATGTAAGAAGCATATGAAATATTTGTAAGAATAATATGCAAATGTGTACGAAAAATAGACAAAGATACTTGAAATATTGACATCGATGCATTTCACACTTTTATTGCAGATTTCGCAATAAATACTTTTTTCATTATTTTCATCAATAACGTAATTGGGATCACCATTGAACCAACGTTTCTTTAATGATGTTCTACTCTTTAAACTTCTGGTTAAACTTCTGGCACCTTTTAAATATCCGAAAACACTTTAATTAATCCACTCAATGTTCAATAGCATCAAACTAGTCCCACTTTACCACTTGAATCTGAAATGTAACCTGAATTTCTAATTACATGTCGAACGCTCATTGAATGATTCAAAATTGTGAAAACATACTTCATTGTGATCTATAATTAGTATAAATTAAATGTATATACTCTCGGAGATGTGTTCATATGGCTGATATGTGGAACTATGAAATGAATTCACAGATAGATGATACATTAAATTATTTTAACATAGATATTCAATGCGATCATGAAATATGCAGAAACAGGACAAATAATATATACATTAATGTGGTGCACATGTTTTTAAGAAATGCAAAAAATGTATTTTTAGAACCTCCTAATCACGAAAATGTGTATGCCTTATTCGTATTGCTTTATCTGTTTTTTATAAAAATTTGCATTAGCATAAACACCCGGAGTCTAACGTGGCGTACGTTTAGCAGGAGAAAGATCCGTTTAGGATACTTTCCCTTTTTCCAGAAAGTGTGCACTGTGTGCGGCCGAACTCGAGTGCGGGCAATAAAACTGACGATTTCCGAAGCTTCGGTCGTTACGGGAATATTTATCGAAAAGGAAGAACAAAATTTTTTCATTTGAAGTTTCGTTTTCGAGTAAATCGAATTTGAAAATTCAACGAATGCGCGTGCCATTAATAAGAAATCGGCTGTCGCGTCTGATCATGACAAACCAATTCTACTCTGTGCATATACTAATGCACGCAAACCCGACGAATCTTTAAAAACGATTTACTCGAAAACGAAGCTTCAAATGAAAAAATTTTATTCTTTCTTTTCGACTCATTTTTACATGTAGAATCACCTACTAATCGGTTGACCATGAGCGGCGGAGCACACTGTATACATAAATAATATGCTTAAGAATAAGCAAGAAAAGCACCTTCTTTCTAGTTAATAGTCCATCCTGGTCGATAACATTTCTTTCTTTTTCTAACAATACAAAGTATCAAATGGCAACAAAAACGATTATGTACGTTACAGAATGACGTTCTTCAAAATATACCTAAACATATAATTGTCGTAGTAAAAGAACTGGTAAACACGATTCTGCTAACGATTACTGGGTAAATGTGTTATGGTAGTTTGTTTCCAATTAGTAGTTAGGTGTATCTATTTAGAGTGAAAATTGGATATGTCATATTGTTTTTAAGTTGCGATTACGTAAATAAATGAAACTGAATTATGAAATTTTCCTTCGTTTGTAAGAGTATCAAACTTCAAAATTTGTATTAAACATAGTCAAATACTGCGTTAATGTATGTATATATTTACAAGTAAACTACTTTAAACTTTGTTTGTCTTGTCATGTTCATTGAATTCATTTTAATCTTATCTTCTATTGTAATAATTCGAATTCTGTACGTTCTAAAAAGTTAGCTAAACAGTAAAGTAGCCCTTCGATTCCATCAATTTTAAAGATATTCTGCTGCTATTGTTAGTATACTTTTAATATTTTAGAGAAACTAAGGTTAAAGGTTACACCGTGCACTTGAATTATCTTTTTATTATGAATCCAAAGTCAGCCGTATTTAAGATCCCCATGCTCTATTGACCGGAGATGTCCTCAAGTTTATGGGGTCACGTCGAAAGGAGGACTGGAATTCATCGGCTCTCGCTGGAATGTAGTAAAGGCCGGAATGAAGGTCGTACAAACGTCTCAACCGGTTATCACAGTCTCCTCCTGGCCGTGTTTCGAATCTAATGGCGCTGTCAGTTCTTGCAAAACATCTACATTTTTTTGTGATGACTGATCAAACGAAATATTACAGAGAATTTCGTTGAAAAATCTGCACGGGACGAATAACACAAATTCTCTGAATCGCTTATCTCTTAACGGCACCTCATTTGCATTCATTAGCGTTCGAGAACTCGTCGAACGTGTGCATAAATTAGCACGTACGATTTCGATTTATAATTGCCTGTCCGTTTTATACCCGAATGTAATAATTTTTTTTTCATATCGGTTGTTTAAAAAGAAACATTTCTTCTGCGATAACATTATAATTTTTATTTTTTTTTCCGTCCTTCGAAGTTTTGGCGTAAGGGAATTTTCACAACTTACAGAGACACTCTTAAAACTTACCAATTTCCTAATGCGAAAGCCTCACCGCATTATTGGAAACCCGTTAACCAGATCTATTACAAGTTTCAGCGAAAGTTTCTCAGTAACTGCAATCGAAAAGCAGAAATCGAAGAATTCTACGCCACTATCGACCCAGTTTTACCTTGAATTATTGAACTGCGTCTCATACTTCTCGTTTCTCATACACAAAGTATATACTTAACTAGTTAGAGATAACTCGTCTTGTAAATAACCTTCTGGTACACCTATTGCAAACTTATTATGTTATTTTTAGTCTTATTATTAAACTGCAGATTTGTATACAAAATAAAAAATTTCTAAGGCAATCGTAAGACATAGAAATCAGATAAAAATGTAATTCTCCATGTGATCATTTTAATAAATTAAAAACGATATGATCGAATCCTTGAAGTATTGTAATATTCTTACAGTTTTGCAATTCAATTATACATTTTTTTCATAGATACATAAAATCCGCAGTCTAATTATTATATTTCAAGCTACATCTTTTGTAGAATCGATCTCGTAAAATTTCCAACGTTGTTAGGATTAATAATAAATTTCACCGTTTTCACTGGGAGTGATTTTACATAAAAAAATAAGTCAAAGATGTGGACTCAAATTTTCTCATATGAGGCTTTGTTATCGAGAAAATGAAGTTACAAAATTCGCATGCCATTGAATAGGAATCGTCTGGCGTGTCTGTTCATAACTTGCCAGTTCTACTTCTTACAAATACTAAGCACGGGAGCTAGACGAATTTTCAAAGTCGATTTTTGTAAAAACAATGCCCCATATGAAACAATTTTATTCCGCATTTTCGGCCTCTTTTTTATTTTGAATCTCTTCTTCTTAGTTGTACCACCAGTTATCGATCACCCTGTATAAATTTCAATAGTTCGTTGAATTATGAATAAAATTGCTGTCACCCTTGAACAATTTATTGAATAATTCTCAACCGTTGATCTTTGATATTGAGTTGGGATTCTCGTGTAAAGCAGGCAAATCGGCTAATATTTTAACATTTTTTTCTAGAAAACTGTTAGTTATAAAAGTTTATTATATTAACGGTACAAAGATACATCCAGAAACAAGAAAAGAAATGTATTCATCTTTCTATCACTATAACATTATTATAATTGTTATAATTTCATTGTATACAATTGATATTATTCTCTTCGGTAAAGCAACCATTATTGTAGTGCAGTGTAGCATTTGTTACAATCATTAGATTCTAAAAGGTAAAACAGTTTTTGAAAGTTAAATAGTTTGCGCTAGGATTATACCAAAAATCTGACATAGATTACGAAAATTAGACAAGTTTCACACTTTCCATACAAAGACTGACTTTTTTCAATTGAATAATTGGGTTTATATGAATTGAAAAAATATTGTAAATGAAAAATAAAGTAAAAATCTATGGTATAATCCCTAGAGAAATGTATAAGAATGAATTAAGTAAAAAGAAAAAAAAGAAACAAATACTTATTGAGTTATCCTGCATGCCACTTTAAAAGATGTAGCTTCGAGAAGAACGCGTTTTTTTTATACTGACACTACTACTCTGAAGCATTATTCTTCTACAATCGTGGTAACTTTGTCATTTTAATGAATTTCAATCTAAAATTTTTAAGGTCCTTTTAAAAAATTGATTTTTTGGGCCAGTTACACGAAAATCCTCCTTTGAAAGGACTTATAAAATTGCCGGTAAGTAAAGTGTTAAATTGGTAAAATAAGGAATGGATGAGAATTAAATACTGTAAAAGGAAGAACACAAGCTGGCTGACGCGTAGTCGGGAGAACAGATGTCGGAGTGACAGGTTTGTCGTAATTTTTGCGTGAATAGTTCCTTGAAGAATTGATTTCGATCAATCGATTATGCAAACGAGAGCGCCTGCTATGCAGGGTCGGCTTGAATTGGAACCTCCCTTGCGAATCGGCATGAAAACACTTGGTCGAATACAACGAACTGTCAAGCGAAGCACGTATGTTCCCTAATTACACGCGCGGGACGTGTGCGTACACCATTTCGAACAGGTCCGAGGCCGGCTACATCGGTTCGTTACGCATCGGATCGGGCTACAATTTACGTAGTCGTTCAGCGTGTCCCAACACGCTTGCACGCGTTAATCGTGACTTATTCCAATTCTTCAATTGTCCTCGCGCCAACGCTGCCAAATCTATTAAATCCCCGTGCGTCCTCCAGGACTATTCTACTCAAAGGGTCACCGTTCAAAGACAGATAATTGGATTTCAAGTTTGGACATTATGCGTTCTGCAGGACTAAAACACTGTGATTTTTATTCCCGACTTACCCGCTAGAGAATTATTAGATGATTCCACGCATTTTATTCTATTTACGTGTTCAAACATGTTCCTAGTGTCCTTAGTGTCTCAAACACTTTGTTGCGAAATATTTTCAGTTAATTATTGTGGGATTGGAAGGTTAGGCAAGAACAAGCTTCAACGTAACGTATTTATTTAATAAAACATAACTAATCTAATGTTCTACGGTACGGTTTTATCTCGCACGGTCTACACTACTTCTACGCTAGACTTCGCTGTTTTTAATCTACGCTGTCCGACTTCACTGTCCTAACTCCAAACCAGGAATGCCTCGACTTCGCATTCCCCACTTGCACCTCACACACACTCTCTCTCTCACTCCTTCGCTGTCTCTTTCTTTCTTGACCACAGCGAAAAGGTAAACAAATACGGAGGCCTGTATCGGGCCACCTGCAGACGCTCGTGAACTCGCTGAACAACTGCAAATCAGGCGATCCTACATTACAAAATTCTATAATATACATTTGCGGTGATACTATGTACAAAGATTTTGCAGATTTAATGAACAGTGAATAACTTGCTAATTTCGAATGAAACAGTTACTGAAAAATGACAATAGTCTCCTTCATTTGTTTACCCGAATACTCAAATAAATCAGAGACTCAAAATCATGAAATTTATTGTATAGCATGAAACGCTATATTAAAATTCATAAAACTTTCTGATTATTATCATTTTTTATGATTAGCATTATTAATGTGCTATTAATGTGTGCTCTCCTTATTGTATGTGTTCTAAATGCATCCCTAACGAATTGCTATTATCAGTTCATTTATATTTCCTAACAGAGAAATATGAAAATATCGCCATTTTTTAGGGTCTACCTAATTTCAGATAACGAATTTATTGAGGGGCATTCTGTAACTAACTATATATACAGGTTACGGTCGAATGACATGTACATACGGGCACGAAGTGATTCCTTATGAAAAAATAAGAAAAATATGTAGAATAAAATTTTTTTATCTGAAGCTTCATTTTCCTGAAAATCGCGTTAGGAAGTGCAGCGAATATGTGTACCATTGGATAGGAATTTTGCGTCTGATCGTGACCAACCAATTCTACTTCCGGCACATGCTAAAACATGCGAACTAGACGAATATTTAACCTTCATTACTCTCGAAAAATATCAAACAAATTTTTACCGAACACAACGCAACAAATAATTCCCGTCCGCTAAGGATTAAACTCGATTTTCTTGGAAACGAGACGTCAAACGAAAAAATGTTACCCCCTGTTTCGATATATTTTTTCATGTAGAATCAGCCTGCTTGTACATGTTACTTGGCCGTATCCCGTACATGCTCGTTACGACCTTCCGTCTAGAATATGCTTTATTATCTTTTCCTAACTAGAAAATATTTCTTTAATATAAAAATTACTTGTTATAAAAAAGTAGACATTAATCCCGTAGTGTCTAAATTGTGGAGCCTTCTTCCTTGAAAACGTTATAATTTAACCTTTCCGTAATGCAAAACATTTAACAGTATTTTACATTTAATTTATTTTTAATGTTTTAAATAATATGAATATCTTTAATGAAAATATTTCATAAATAATGACAGAAATTGGTATGTGACTTAACTAACTCAAATACTTATTCTGCACGAAAGACAAATCTTACTTTACTTTGTACGTTCTTTTTAAACATCTTTAAACTGCTGTTAAGACTTAATTAACAGAAATAAGTTATTTCGTAGTAATGTGTATGTACTAAACGCACAAAATTTATTTCTAAATCTGTAGAGTTCGTAAAGTGTTCTAAACTAAGTTTTTGTTTCAGCTAAAATTGTCCTCAGCAGTACGCAATGGTGAAGCGTAAATATTTTAACGATCAATCGACGATGCCGAATTAATCATTTCGAATCACTTTAAGAATTTACGGTAAAAGATTTGACAAATTAGTTGCCAAATTAAAAGGTGCTCTAGAACAACCGTTCTCCAGGTGATGAATGACCTGACGCGCACGCGTGTTTCTCCTTAAAATAGAACTCGCTTAAAAATTCTGCGGGCGTCACTGTACAAACTACTGCCGGTGGAAAAATAAGTACAGGAATCCGAGTTATGACAGTTTGTAATTGACGTGCCAGCTGAGTTACAGCGAGCAGAGAGGAAAGTAAGATCGATTCTAAGAAAGTGGCCACGCAGAAGCGTGATTTTTAGTGCGTGAGGATCACGCTTTTCACCGTGACCACTTTCTTCGGTTTCGTTTTATCGACAATTAGAGGCACGCGCGGCAACATAACGTAGCCGTCGTTTATGCAACAGATTGACGGCGGACGATCCAAGCAACTGTCGTATTCTTTTCATAGTTAACCCGAATATCGATGATGCGTGTAAAATATTGCCTGTGAAGTTTCGAATTCGCCCCGATTGAACGCAGTCCTGTTTATGAGACGCTTTGAGTAATTGCACGTCCCTTGGAATTACGTGAATTTACGGAGTCATCCTACGAGATGAACCGAATTGATGCTACCGGCAACGATGTGAGTTAATTGTAATTTCATCTGATCAAGCTTGATTAAACTTGCTTGTATCTGGTCGTGTCTAACGATGCTTGTTCGTGATAAATTGGCTGCGCACCGTCTAAACTTCTCGCACCTCCCAAAACCGTGTACCTTAATTTATTACAGCTTTGATGTGACTGTAGAAACCTCAACGGAATGTATAATTATTAATCGCATAGATATTTTACCTTCTCATAGCTATAAACTATTCGTGGTTCATGGATTCCCGAAAAAAGAAAATCGATTATACCCATAATGAAACAGGTAGAGCGAGTTCCCCTGCTACCGAACACTTAGGGTTTTTCTTAAAGAAATAAAACAATTAAATACTTTGTCTGTTTTATTCTGTGTTGCTTGTAACTTAATATGTAATACAAGGTATTAAAATAAAATGAAAAATAATCAAAATTTCCGTAATAATGAACTTAAATTAATATTATACCATGGTTATGTATTATTTTAAGAAATCATAAAGTCTCCCCTTGTATCGGTTACAGTAAACACTACTTATAATAATTGGCAACAAATTCAATTATAACGATCGAAACATGTTGGGATATCGTCACAAGCCTTGTGGGCTCATTTTTGGCAGCCTGACCATTGTATCCAATCTTCTTCACTATTTTCTAAATAAACTACGCATATTGTCCCCCGGGTACGGCCATCTCGGTTCTAGAGTTATAGTAATCTAAAGTTTATTTTCAAAATTTTCCTTTAATATTTCTTCTTACTATTCATGTTGCTTGAGTGTATTTTTTAATCATCGAAACCGAAATAATAAATAGTAGTACAAAAAGGAATACATGAGATTGAGATTTGTACTGCCCGGCAATAGAAGAAATAAATAGTTCTGTCTCGCACTAAGTCTCACCTTAAAGAAATATTGATTTGTAATAATCAAAAAATACTTATCAAAAGATATAATAACACAACTTACACGTTTTCTGACTACAAAAATGAGTAGATACAACTATTTATAGTTTGTACGATGCATCGGATTCTGGTCAGCCGCAACATTCAACTGATCTTACCTATACCAACGCGACAGGAACGTGACAAAAACGCGATTGTCGTTTGCTTTTGTGCATCTACAACTTACATGATACAACAGCTCTGAAAAGTTTTTAACGCGCGTTATAGACATAGCTAATATCCGATACTTGATGATGTCCGGTACTAGAACAACTACGTAACGAACCCCTACGTAAATAAATATTTGGAAACAAGAAATCTTTTCCTTGTTAGTAATACAGGGTTGAAATTATAAAGCGTTACAGACGAATATCTCCAAAAATATTGATTATACACAAAAATGTGTCAGATGGAATTTTTCCCGGTGGACACTCCAAGGTGAAGTGAAGGTCAACTTTCTTTTTTAAATGGAATGCTATGTTTTTCATTCACCATAAAATAGTGCGTTTTAAGATGAGTTCAATTACCTATGACTCAAGGTTATTCAAGGCCAAAATTGCAGGGAAATGCAGAAAAGGTGTGATCGTATTATTTGTCCTTCAGTTTAGTATGTGTTCAAAATAATTACCTCTTACTTCAATGCACTTAACAATTCTTTGTTTAAATGATTCTCTAACTTTGCTCAACATTTCAACATTTGTCTTAGCACAAGCTTCGCATATCCTGACTTTCTTGTTTTCACGCGTCGTAGGCTTAATTGACATTATGCAGTTTTTAAGCACAGAACCTGAACGGAGAAAACGCCGTTCTAGTCTTTTAGATGCCATATGCGATTTTGATGGTTCATCTGGGTAACGTTGTGCACACAAATTAGCAGCCATTCTGTAATTTCTCCTGCATTTTCCTATTACCGTAAACATATCAAAACGATTTTGATACATTTACATTTTCACCTCTAATTTAAGTACTATCGTTCAGCAAAGTATACCTTAGGAAGAATAGTAAGGAAAGTAAACTGACTATCTTGCAAAAGAGCACAGTAATACATAAATACGTTTGTTTTCATTTAATTGATAATGACTTTAATTTTGTCCTGAGTAATGCTGATATTGAACACATGTTATTGTTTTGGTGTGAAAGTTCGAAGGCATGAACTTTCTGCATTTCCCTCAAAGTTTCACCTTGAATGACCTTAAGTCATAAGTAATCCAACTCATCATAAAACGCACTATTTGATGGTGGATGAAAAATCGTTTAATTCTATTTAGAAAAAGAAAGTTGACCTTCAACCTTCGGGAAAAATAAAAGTTCCACCACACGATGTCCCCCTCGGTACTGAACAACTTTAATCTGAAACATTTTTGCGTATAATCAATATTTTTGGAGATATTCGTCTGTAACGCTTTATAATTTCCACCCTGTATACAGGAAACATGTACAATTTGCCACCAGAACATTTGGTATACAGTTTAACTTAATGATTTAAGGTAATTTCAGCATTTCGTATTTGTGGTTCGAGCAATTCCCCAGTGAAAGTTGATGTGCGCAGAAATTTCTAATGAAACGATTCTTCTGAAATCATCATTACAGATTGCTCGAAACGTAAATAAATATAACTGTACTCTTATTACTTTTTCGAAATAGCGAGTTAATTTCCTGTAAATATAAAACAAAGATAAAGTAGTTTAAACTAATACGTTTTTTTTCGAATTACAACTGCAAACGATTTCCACGGAGTGTAATTTAATTCGTTTAATTGGTAGTGAAGAGTCATTCAAAATAATGGACGCCATATGTTTAAATGCGATGCGTCTTCTTTTGACTTTAATTAACCGGTATTAAGAATATTTATACGTTGTGCGTGTCCCAAATAAATTCAAGCGTTTCCTGCAGCTCCCGTGCTCGCAGTTATGATACTTCATTAAAAAAAATCGTGTTCATGAGACGCGACATAATAAACCATGATTTCCATAGCGCTTTAAGATCGTCGCGAGCTGCGTCAAGTTGCAATTTATGGAGTCGTCTGCCCCGTTTCAACGAGTTAACGCTGCAGGCAGCGACGCGAGTTGCTCGTGACTCGGTCTGATTAGGCTTGCTTATGCTTCATTAAATTCAGCAATGACTGCTCGAAGGCAAATTATGTTAACCTAAACACAACCCTCCGGAAACACTGACTTTTCTTGCTCGTTGCGACATCATTGGATTAAGGCGTTAATTGCAATTGAACGATAATATAACCAACGATGAAAGTCCATACTCGGATTGCACAAACATTCATTATAGTTCCTATTCTATAATAACATTTGTCGCATATTTGTTTTTGACATTATTGCGCCTTTTTCACACGTACCTGTTAAAGCATCTTACCTTGCAGCATGAGCGTAAATCTTAGCACGTCCGTGTAACATTCTTCGATGCGCAGAATATTAATAGTGCCCCCGAAATCTATACTTTCTGTGAAAAACTTTCGCCAATATATTGTTGCCATAATTGTGACCGATGAGCATCCAAACTTTCTCAGGTTTTCGATACTCAATCGAGCAGAAAAAATGTGGACGGCGAAAAACGAGGGAAAATCCGTACCGCAGATCAGTATCATCTCGAGGATAACTACAGTGTGTTCCGAAATGTTTGATCATAACTGAAAGTGGTAATTGATGAGCACCTATTTCTTTTGCCAATTCGCGCCGAAAAGCTTTGTTTTTGAGTTATTAAGGAAAAACACGGACCAATCAGAGCGCAGCTGATTCCGGTTCAGTGACTCGTTCCGCGGAGCGTAGTGTCAGTGTCGCGCCGTGGTTGAGTCGTAAACAGAAGATGGAGCAGAAACTGATTTAATTAAAACTCGCTTATTCAGCTGTACGTGCACTTGCTGTTTCGAAATGGGTGTCATAGGGCCATTCCGAGACGAAATGCTCAGCTGGCCGCAGATAAATGACAGTACGTGACGTAATAGGTATAGCTATAAATATTTGGAGAAATAATATTTCAAATACAATTTGAAATAATTGTACTACAATTCAAATTAAATACTATCTTAAATATACAGTAAAATTTCCACAAATAAAGCATTTTTATATTTCGGTAATCTGAAACATAAAATAAAATATTTGAATCTTGCATTAAATTGTATTTAAAATATTTCTTTCGAAACGGGTAATATCATAATGCAAGAAACCATAATATTTTCGAACTCGATTTTCTTGAAAACCAAACGACAATGAACAAAATTTATTTCATATTTTCTATTTATTTTCTAATGTAGAATTAACTCCTCAAATAAAATTTTCACTATTTTGAGAATCCTTCACACAAAACACTGTTTTAAATACTACTTTAAAAACATTTTCTAACAAGTAAAATATTTTGTTTCCAAATGTGCACGCATGATTACAAAGAAAATTGACTGTATACTATTTACTATTTGAAATAGTATTTTACCCGGCTCTTTAGGTATACGACAAGCTAGCGATGTGTGATCAGGTGTACGTTCCTTACTTTTCGGTATTGTCGTATACCACAGTCAGCTGTGCAGTTCCTCACTGAATGGCTCAGTCACACACATTTCGATGCAACAAGTACATTTACAGCTGAATAAGCGAGTTTTAATTCAATCAATTTCTGTTCTTTCTCTTGTTCCAGACTCAACCACGAGGCGATGCTGACGCTCCGCTCCGCGGAACCTGTCATCGAGCCGGAATCGGCCGCGCTCTGATTGGTCCGTATTTTTGGTTAATTACTAAAAAACAAAGCCTTTCGGCGCGAATTGACAAAGGATATAGGTGCTTAGAACCACCTCAGGAATCACCTCTCTTAATTATGTTCAAACTTTTCAGAAAACTCTGTATGAACAGCTCTTCTGCATTTTATTGAAATTTACATGGAACATGGTCATTCTTCAATTACTATGTTGATCAATTTCAAGCTTCAATTATGTGCCGGGAACCCGCGTACATTAGTAGAATTAAAATTTGTTGAAATATTCGTTTTATTTGCAGCAAAAACCGAGCGAAAATGGAAAACGTTGGTCTATGGAAACTTCTACATCATTTTTTTCATCTGAGAGCACAGTAACCCCGATTATTCTTCATTCGAAGATGATACAATAATGAAAATTTTATGAGAATATTATGACTTACAAAGAAATATTAATGTACTAGTACAGAAGAACTCGAACAAGACTTGAGTGGAGTAAGGTTCATACTACAAAGTTACAAAAATTAATTTGTAGTGCGGATAAACGAATATTCGCAATAAACGAGCGTAATGGTGGTGGTGCAAGTTATTAATATTATAATGTTTTTGTTTTTTGTAATAATTTAAAGCATTGATCCTATACAAATTTTGCTACGTTTCTATACGTTTAATTGTTATATACAGCTTGTAACAAATATATAACTTCTTAGCACATTTTTCTTCTTTTCCGATTGTTCGTCATTATTTACTAGCTTTCATTACTTTTGTTATCAAGTTGCTTAACATTTTTTATTAAAAACAGTAGTATTCCTAAATAAATTTTGTCCATTGTACATTTTGTTTCTCATAGTACGGCAAATTGAGTTTCAAACAGGGCTTCAATGAAACTGTAAACTTTTATAAACAAAAGTCATTTTGCGAACTTTAAACTTTTAAATTATTTCTTTTCTGTTTTAAGATAACTTTGACAATAACACTTTAATTCTGTTATAAAAGTTCAATTATAACAGTTATTTTATATTTGGTTAGCAAAAGTTTTGAGGGATTTTTTAATAGATATTTTAAAGTAAAATGTAAATCTTTAAACTATTTTTTACTTATTTAGCATTATTTAAGGAATTGAAAACGAGTAAAATAAAGATGAGTAAGCAAGTCGTGATTTTCATGTAATTATTTTATTCTACTCTTACGTACTCTTATGTACATAGTATACATCCAGTGCGCAGCATTTAGTTTTAGAATGTTTGTATTCAACTGGAACTGTAGAGAATGATTCAAGGTTTCAATCTGAAACCTATGTTGAAAGTACTTTAACTTTTTCAACGCAGAATAACTGTTATTGTCCAATTAGAACTTTTTCCCATTTCCAAAAAAGTAAAAATTTTCTATTTATACATAAATATATAGATTAAAGGTTTCAGTGGATTTATAACTGTTTTCTTAGTTCAGAAAAGTTAAAAGTCAATAAATAACTGCTACATCAGAACTAATTGAAAATTCTAACAGTTTCCTTCAAGCCCTGGTTTCAAATTACGAAGCAACATTCATCAATGTAACGCAAACGCAGTTTGTGAACTATACTTACCTGTTCTCAATGATTATGAGATATGTACGTGCTACCGCCACGATATATTGTGTCAGTAGCGGTTGATATCAGGTTATCGATCTCAGTTTTACGAGTTTTCATCGATGTACTCGAAACAGCATGACAACTCGGCTAGTTACGGGCGCGCATATTCATGCACATTTGTACTTTATTATCATCAGACGGCGTGCATGCATTTTCCACGATCGACCGTTTCACTTGACATTTTCATTTTTTGTTCTCCTCCGTTATTTTTCCTGTTCCAGTCGGTTTTATTTTCCCCGGGAGCGAGACCTGCCGGGGCGGCGGTGATTATTTGCACGGCACGCCTAAAACGTCGCGTTGCACGTTGCACTCGTGTATTTGTCCGCAGAAATATCGCGAAAGTTGGCGCGCCGCGCGGGAAAAGTACCGGCATTCTATGCTCCCGATAGAACAATAAATAGGTTCAATATGCGTTACGTAAGTGGGTTGAATGAGCGCTGCTAGAGAATTTTATCGACTGCTCCATCAAAGTGCGCACGTGTAATAAAATGACTTAAGGAATTGCGACGCATTCCAACGTATGCATTGAATGAACGGACATTAATTAAAAACGAACGAAATTAGCACCTACCAAAGGAATCAAAATGTCTTGTTTTGTCATTTCTTATAATCATTACTCATTTTCTGTACATCTTTGATGAACAATTAGTTTCGACGAAAGCCAGATGTAGGTTTACGCAATACAGTATTTTTCGAAAACTGTCCCAAATATCTGGCCGATAATTGTCCCCAGAACTATCCCCACTTCCGACGGGTATACTCCGTGAGGGGCCGTGAAGCTCGAGAGGCCTCGGTCGCCAAGAAGTGTAACATAATACGGGTCGAGTATATCGGTGAAACCACTACTAATCCAATGACAAAACATCTTTATTTTTTCTTATTTTTTGATAGAACTTTCACCAACATATTCATGGCATTTTTCTAATGAAAATGATACCAAATAAGATATAATTGTGATGATATTTACTTGTGTAATAGACGATGAAAGTTTCGGGCGCAAGGAAGGACACCGTATGGGACCGAATGAGGCACGGAGAGCCGCGGTCGCCGGCATAGTTCAAAGACCCACGTGTCTTCACAGTGCAATGCGAATAAAAGAACTTGTTTATTATTACTTATTTTTTATGAGACTTGCACCAATATATTTGTGGCATTTTTCTGATTAAAATAATATCAAACACGATATAATTCGGATCATATTTACAAAAATTTTCCGAAACTTTCATCGTTCATTACACAAGTTAATATCAGCAATTATATCTTATTTGGTATCATTTTCATTAGAAAAATGCCACGAATATGTTGGTGACAGTTCCATCAAAAAATGGAACGGTGATCGAGGCCTCTCGAGCTTCGCTGTCCAGTTCTATGTTCGGCAAAAGTCAAAGAGCAGTATCCCGGACCTGTAATTGTCCCTGGCCGGACCCGTGGTTGAGACAGTTATCGATAAAATACCGTACATGCCAAATAAACCGGATAAACTCGGCATAAAATTCTAGTTGGCTTTAGGTATTAAAAGTAAATATGTTGTAAATGTATTCCCTTGCTTGGGGAAAGATGAAGTGAGACCATCAGTACCTTTGAGTGAATATGTTGCCCTAAAACTCATGGAACCATATACTGGCTGCGGTAGAACAATAACAACAGATAATTTTTTGCAAGTTTATTATTAGCAACTAAACTGATAACTAAAACAACTATTTTAGGTAGCACAAGTAGACAAAATAAGGGAGAATTACCTAAAACTGCAAAATTCAGAAGGACATTATGCCACATTTCTCAACAATTCTTTATAAATCAGAAGAATGTACTCGAACTATAAACAAAAGTAAACCAAGTAAAAGAATTATTGCTATTGAGATCAAAAGTATCAAAACATAACTCAGTCAAAATTGAAAAGAAAATGCTAAACGTTTTCTGGCAACTGTCGTATTTTATGTCAACAATAGCTAGAAAATATACTGTAAAAGCTGGATCCTGAAGATGACCTTTACAAGTATTTTATAGATCTTGCCGGAATAATTGCCGAGATATTATACAACAATACCGCAGGGAAATTCTTATTTCAATTAGCTGGGGAACTTGCAAATGATTATAAAGATCAGACTGGACGATCCTCAACAGAAACAGCAGAAATACTTATACCTATATATCATAAAAAAAACTAGGCACATATTTCGATGAACCCTAAACAATGTCAGACAGCATACTGTACAAATAATAAAACAAACAATATTTGTCGTACATGTAATAAACGAGTCTGTGACAAATGTACTGCTAAAATGATTTTAACCTGTAAAACATGTATTTGAATTACATGTGTAATTATCTAAAAAATTATATTATTAAAATACTATTAAATTTAGTTTCAATTTTCATTAAATAAAACAGAAAATACATAAAATGCATTAAAATTACTTGTTCTTTCTCAAAATAACAAGCCGTTTTGACCCCTCCGGTAGAAGTAGATATGCGTCAATCGTCGGTAGTTCTAGTGTTAAACCCCATGTTCCGGCTTTTCTGGAGTGAATGTTGCCGGCAGGGACGAAGGGATGGTTACGAGAAAACAACACTTATTGCACAGTACAGACTTTAATGTAGGGACGGACACGACGTATAACGAGAAATATGATACACTTATATACAGAAATGTACAACGCGATACGCTGGGCGTAGTTTCGATTCGCAATTCTCGGGTCGCGGGGAACCATTCGTGTTTCCGTACTCGTGCTGATTAATGTTCGCTTATTTCGGCGCTTGCTTCTTTTGTTTAACGGTCGCATCGGTGCGCGTGTCTTATATCACCTCCTTCCCATTGTTGGGAAGGGGTCGCGGGGCGCGGGTTTCCGAGCGTTTTGGCGGTGCGGAACGCGGTTTTGAATGTTCAACCGTTTCGTGCAGACGCTTGACGGTCGCGCGCGAGTTTGTTTGGGACCGTAGCGGTCCTCGCGGTCGACCGGCCGTTGCTCCAGTATTATCGGGCGTAGCCACGGTTTCGCCCGAACACCCCATCTTAGTTTTCTCAATTAATTGGACTATGTACTGCTTTCCACAACGTGTACGGAGCTTTTCGTAGTATGCAGATTTGTTTTAAGAGCATACTTTACAGGCAGAGATGAAATAGCTATGTGTATACATGTGAACTTCGTGTAGCACTGCTCTAAATAGAAAAGAATTTTGTGTTTAAATATTCTCTTTCGAAACAATTAATATAATGCTTTTAATGTACTATTTTCTCATTTAATAACACAAAACACGGCACATAAATATTTGTCATAGCTTTAGCGTAACTCAGCTACTTTATATCAGAAGTAGAAATTTACACCTCAATTATGAATGCAACAATCACAGAAATCCCATGAACACAAAGTAATTTATTTAATAAAATAACTATTGAAAAGTTAATATGTATGACCCTCAATAGTCCTTCAATCTTCTTCTATTTTCCAGGACTTAACCAATGGTACACTGATTATATTAGCGTAATAATTCATTTTTAAATAAGGGCAAATAATTATGTCACTCATACATGGGTGACACGTCAGTCAACGTGTTAATTCGTAGTCCTTTTTTCTTGGATGTATTGATTATTCTCAAACAATTAAAACACTGTCTACTGTCGAAAATAATCTGCATCAGTTTCTACACATTTGTTCTATCTTATAAAGGTAGCGGCAGTTTTTCAGGGTATGAAAAGATGGAAAAAGCAGAAGGAAGCATTTCGTCCTAGGCCCGCTGGAGGACTAGAGGTAAGGCTATCTAGCGGACCTGTGCCTTAGACGCAGGATGTCGTAAGGACAGTTTAGGGCGGTATATCTGTGGTTGCCAGGAAAAGCGACGCACGTCACAATTTTAAAAAATTCGAGTTTACACATTAATTGAGTTTTATTGTACAGGATTTACGTATTTACCAGAAAAAAAAGTCAAAAAAAACAAATTCGAAAGGCTCAAAAAAATAATGCAATTTAACTGATGTTCCATGTCAAAGCATTAGTGATCAAATCTTTAAACGGCAATATCTCGAAAGTGAAAGTACGTGACATGCGGCGTTCTTCCTGACAATCACAGATATATGCCGTCCGTCCATCAGGAGATGTCAGTGATTTTCGACAGTGGGGTGCAGGGGGGCTGCGAGGCTCCACTCTAGACCAGTGATGGGAACTCCGTGGGCGCTGAGCGAAAATACTACCACCACTCTGACGTATCGTCTTCCCCTACTTTGCTTCTATCGCGCACACGCTACACACAAGCGTACTTCTACTCTACACGGACAGAGTAGAGATACGCTTGTGTGTAGCGCGTACGGGGTAAAAGCAAAGTAGGGGAAGACGGTACGTCAGAGTGGTGGTAGTATTTTCGCCCAGCGCCCACGGAGTTCCCATCACTGCTCTTAGACGCCAGGCTGCGGACCTCACTCTTACGCTTACGTTCTGGTGGGAACGGTAGACATAGGCGCTCAGCGCCACCCCATCTCTCTGTTCCAGTCACACTAATATGCGCGTTTCCGTCTTTGTCGCGCGATTCGGCCAATAGTGGTAGACGTGTAGCGCGTAGAAGGGATATCATGTGGTACCTACAAGTTTCTCACTGCCATCTCCTGATGGACGGACGGTACAAACAGAGGAAGATTCAGGTAATAGCGGGAAAAGTGTTGTCGTACTGTCCATCTGTTGGCGAGCATAGGAGGTAGCGGCCACACAAGTAATAAATAAATTTCCACCGTATGATTGAAATTTAAAATAAAGTTACAACTCAATGATTGTGAAAACCACGAATTATTTTATATGCCTAATAATTATTTAAGTTCGTAGGGCTACGTTTAGTTCATAATGTTCAAATTAATTATAGTTCAATTTTAGTACGAACAGAAATAAATGGTCTCCATTTGAAGTTACATACTACACACTTCTTCAAAACCGTTAAAAATGGCCGTCCTTGAAACTTATATTGGTAGATCCCTTTTCTTACATGGTAGAGAATTTCCTTAATAAACCGTACGAAAAAATAGCGAAAACTTAAATGCATAAATTCTAAGATATGTGCCTATATATGTAAATACATATTTTGTTTGGACCGTGTTAATTTAAAAATCGTGTAAAAGAAAGAGTTGAGTGCAATTTGCCGCAACCTAACGTAATTGTGTCTTCGAAAGGAAAGTACAGTTGAAAATGGAAAGATAAGTTCTGAAATATACGATAATACCACAAAATTTTCAACGAACCTTACGAAACGACCACTGCAAAACAAGTCGTGCAAAGGTAGTTGGAACTGCAGAGTACGCGGAACGGCGAGATTCTTGTTGAGAGATTCTCTGCATTATTACTATCTGTGATTCATCGCGCTTACGTAACTGCGAAACACGAGGGCCCTTTAGTCAGTAATATCATGGACTAAGTTATACAATAAAATACATTGCTTAAGTTTGCGTATCTACAGCACTTTGTGGTCGAACTTTTAGAACTGTCTCACACGGCGTCCATATTTTGCGCGAGTATACCAACTTTGAAATTCTCGAGGTCACTGTGCTCAGTTTTTAACAAATTTTTTCTCTGTATGTCGTTGGAACTGCAAGGAATACTGTAATATTCCTAAAGTATCATAATTCGCATAATAATACTGTTTAGATGCACGCATTCTTCTATCCCTTCTCAAAATCAAATATTATGCTCAAGAATCCTACAATTTTTATTTCTTTTTACTATGCAGAAGATATTTAGTAAATTTTCTAAGGAATGGTTTTCGGAAGTTACGAATGCTAACGAATGTGTCCTCTAGACACAACCGTTAACGCAGTGTTAAAACAGTTAAAAAAAATTAGTAGCATATAATGAAAACAGTATCAAAATATGTATGTATTATACAGGGTGGCCCACATAACTCTGAACAGCTCAATATCTCGAAAACTATGCCATCGATTTTAAAGTTCTTAGTCTTAAATTGCATGGAACTGAAGGGACTTTCTGACTACATAAACGTGAAGTGGCCTCCCTTCCCCTTTAACGGGGGAGGGGAGGTACCTTTGTAATTTTAAATGGAACCCCCTATAAAATGTTACATATCTAGATTCTACAGGAAAAAACAAGTCAATTTTGTCTGAAACATTTTTTTGTCAGATACTTCCATGATGAGATATAACAGTTTGAAGTTTCGAGTTGTAGGTACTTGAAGCGCTCGGAAATAGCGTTATGGAATTATACGCGCTTGAGTCCTTTGCTTATTCGTGAAGAAATAAAATGTGCTTTAAATTAAATGTTCAAAATGTCCACCACGGGCTTGTAAACATTTATTTACTTGAAACATCAAAGTTGTTCTAACATTTTTTAACATTTCGGGAGTCACTGAAGCGCAAGCGTCACGTATTCTTTGTTTCATATCCTCTTTTGTCGTCGGTGGTTCAAACATAACTTTGTCCTTTACATATTCCCATAAGAAAAAATCTAATGGTGTTAGATCGGGGGATCGAGGAGGCCATTGACGAGGTCCCCCACGACCTATCCATTTGTTCCCAAATTTTTCGTTCAAAAATTGCCTGGTGATGGTTGCAAAATGTGGAGGAGCGCCGTCTTGTTGGAACCACATTTCTCTTCTAACGTGCAGTGGCACATCTTCCAAAAGCGCAGGCAAACAGTTACAGTTTCTTGAAAAAAATAAGGTCCAATCACAAAATCTCCTATTAGGCCACACCAAACATTTAAAGGCCGTCGATGTTGAAAGGGAACACTTCGCATCCAATTTGGGTTTTCCACGGCCCAATAATGCAGATTATGTCTATTTACATGCCCTGAATTCATAAAAGTGGCCTCATCGGAAAAAAGTATTTTGCACAAAAAGTCATTTTCCACAACACCCTGCAGCCACTCACAAAATCTTACGCGGTGATCGTAATCTGCTCTTGTGATAAAACCATGTGATATGGATGATGCCGTTTCAAAATTCGTTGAATTGATGAACGACTAATATGTGATGTTTGTGCAAGTGTACGTTGACTAATATGAGGATTTAATGTAATTGCAGCAAGAATACTGGCACTATTATTTTCATTAGTGACAGCTTTAGGTTTATTGCGAGTTTTTTTACACAATTCACCGTGCTCGTTAACGTTCAAAAAACATCACTGCTGCACGCCGATAATTTTTTTGGCATTCACCTAACGTTAATAACATATTCACTTCTGTATCAAAAGTAGCCATAATCACAATGTTACTGCTTGAATAACAGCTCTAAACTGAAAACATTTTCATAGATAAGTGAGTCAAACTCAAGAATTGTAAATATTATTGTTTACGTTTCTTCATGAATAAGCAATGGACTCAAGCGCGTATAATTCCATAACGCTGTTTCCGAGCGCTTCAAGTACCTACAACTCGAAACTTCAAACTGTTATATCTCATCATGGAAGTATCTGACAAAAAAATGTTTCAGACAAAATTGACTTGTTTTTTCCTGTAGAATCTAGATATGTAACATTTTATAGGGGGTTCCATTTAAAATTACAAAGGTACCTCCCCTCCCCCGTTAAAGGGGAAGGGAGGCCACTTCACGTTTATGTAGTCAGAAAGTCCCTTCAGTTCCATGCAATTTAAGACTAAGAACTTTAAAATCGATGGCATAGTTTTCGAGATATTGAGCTGTTCAGAGTTATGTGGGCCACCCTGTATATGAAATTATAAAGATATAACATAATAAAATATATTCTTTACAAAAAGGGATAAATAAAGAATTAAAATAACTAAAATCTGTAAAATTTGTCAATTTACTTAATATTTACAGAATAACAAAAATATAATAGTAAATTTTTCAAATGTAGCAATTGGAAAAATTTAATCGCTAAAATCCGTATCGAAATAGCGTCATCGTTCAAAAAGATTGCTCGAAATCGTTGATGTATTATTTGCATGAATGATACTAAAAATCGCAGTATAACTAACTTAATAGTCAGTAGTAACAGCCAACTATATTTTACATGAAAGCTAAGGAGAAAAAGAACACTGACCTTAAACTAAACGATAAGGATATAAAAAACTGTATAATTCCAAAAATTTTAGTAATCAAATTCAGAACACATAAAATGCACTACAAGTCTGAATCACCATGTCTGTGATTGTGTCACTTATAAGCAGTATTCGATGTGTTAGTAAGAAAGTTTTTTGCAAATACCTCGGTAACTTGTAAATTCCGCCAGAAACGAAAGTCATATTCGTATTCGGCACATCAAAGCAAATAGAATGGACGTGTTGCTGGCTCCAAAAACTTTGAGGTACAATTCGCAAGTCGTAGTCGAGTCTTTCTTCCTGGGAACGAAATATAGTAATAAAGAACTAAATACATCAAGGAAAAGCTTTCATTCAAAAATTGTAACAAAGTCACGTGCGTATCGTAATCCTTGACTAAATTAAGTGCTTATAATCTTAGCAACCACTATAAATAACATCTGTACGTGATTAACACTGATCGCAAGGGCAACGTCGAGGTAGCAGCGATCATCGGACGTATCTAGCGGGTCGGGTTGTTAACGTCTTACAAGTTAGGTTTATCCCACATGGGTTTGACAGGTTCCGTGATGGATACTGTGTAACCCCCAGGAAGCAAGGTCGTCCCTACACGAAGGAAATCCAGTCAGGGAGCGTTGTCACGGTGGTACGGGACGCCGTGGCACCCCCGCGCCCGACGCTGCAATATTTTACGGCTTATTTACTTTTCGGCGACGTCAGAGCCTCGCGAAACGATCACGTGCCATGCTCTTTCATGGCGGAGGAACGCGAGTCGATAAGAGGAAAGTAATGGAGATACAGTATTTGGTCGGGAAATTTATTCGCGCCCGAACGGAGACGGGCCGGGCCCCGAGCAACGGGGCAACGTTATTGAAACCTTCCTTTCGATCTCGTGCCGCGAACAAAGGGACTCGTATCGTGGCTGGGCGCTTCGAGAAAGGAACATCGAGTGAGCCTCGGGATTACGCTCCCCGAAATCTTGTTTTGTTTCCTCCCGGCTGTCGCGAGGACGAAACAGGATCCACAGCAGGGAAATCACCTTCTTCTCATGGTTCTTTTGATTTATCCTTCTGATGATATTTTTTTCAGGTCGCAGCTTGCCCTGATGTGTAGTCAGCAAAATTTCCATACTTCCACTAAAAATTTCATGTTTCCTCCTATTTCTATCGATTGAATTCGCACTGCGAAGATGGATATCGAAGAAGCAATATCAAACCGCGTGATTTCCTTCAAACACCTGAATGCTCTCATAGAAACCATAGTAAATAAAAGCGCGCGGAATCAGCGCGGATTTGTTTTTCTGCGGTTCAGAGGCGGCAGCCGCGTGGATCTTCGGACCGCGCGGTCACGTGTGAACGAATACATAGACGCTAATGTAAATAACGTCCGCGCGGTTTCCGCCGTGTCTGAACGGGCTCTTAATATTTCTAATTCTTGCGTACAATTTTGACTATTCCGGTAATAACGCATTGTAAACACCAGGGAAATTACCATAGTTCCAACCGATAGATTTCTGTAGTTTTCATAGTGTTTTTGTAAGTAGCGTATAACGTGTGAATATTTTATCTTTAGTTATATATTGTAAAAGAGTACATACTTCTAAGTTATTTCAATTTTCTTCAAGATGCCACGAGGTAAATTATTAAATAAGAACGAGCGGATTAAGATAATGACTTATAGATACAGGCCTTTCTAATGTAGTGAATAATCTTGTTAGATCAGATGATTTTTATAGTAAAAATCATCCGAAAGGCGGAAATAAGAAGCTGAATCAAAGGCAAACTTCGTTAAATTTACGTGGTGCATCATGATTAAAATGCAATAGCAAGACAAATACAAGTGGAATTGGATCTTCCGGTATCTAAAAGGCGTGTTCACCAATTTTACGAACAAGTATACGATCTATCAAGCCCTTAACGCGTCATAATAAAGTAGCACAATTCGCTCTTGCCAGATGTACATGTCCAGAAACGAGGGATGGATAAAACTTATCTTATCAGGCGGAAAGAAGTTTAATCTGGATGAACCAGGTGGTTTTAAGTATTATTGGCATGACCTGAGTAAGCCGCACGATATTCCTACGAGTTGTAATTATTTATTTCGTTTCTTCACAAAAGTATGAATATATATTTAACCAAAAGTATGAATAACCGAAAATTTCAAATTATTTTGAAAAATGGTAGCAATACACCATAGTAATATGTATATAATCATTAACATTCTGATTTTATACAGTGAATAAACTATCATTTATTAACTGGAACTACAGAAATTTTGCACATCCCGTTATCCGAAATGGCATTAGAACGTATCTATTTTTTTAAACTTAATTAAAATTACGAAGAAATTACACGGTTGAACAAATCGAATGACCGAATGAAACTGTGAAACTTTTTAATTAATTATGAAATAACTGTAATTTGATAACTCCAATAGAACCTTGTTCGTTGCTACCTTGTTCATTGCACGGAATCCTCGTTCGTTGCACACTATCCATTCTCACCACGAGTTGTTAGAAGTTCTGGAACTCGTGGTATGGATTGTAGTGGCTACATAACATCCCGAGCAGCTTAAGGAGTGGGGGACCTCTTTCGTTGCACGACCATGATTTTCGTGCGCATTTTCGGTCCCGTTTCACGTAGCAAGCATGTATCTACTGTATTTTCTTTTGCGAGAAAACTATTATTAATGATGTGTATTAACTCAAACTTTGATACCATATATTGCGTCGCCAGCTCCAATTTCAATCTGGGTTTACACTACGATCAACTTAGACGTTACCATTGTTTAGGAATTCTCTTAGCTCTTTTTAACTAATTTATTGCTTTACGACCCAAGTACGGCTGGAAACTATCAGCGGACTTTCGTCCGAAACCATCTCGGCCGTACTCAATAAAACTTGACGTAGCATAGTCATACCTCCAGCGCAAGGGACCAGTAATTTATGGGCAGATTCCGGAAATGCAAAGGACTTGGTGTTGTCCTTTTTGGTGCCATTGTACCGCGTTTACCCCCAAAACCACTCACCAGCCCGTGAGTGTTGCATAATAATAAAAACTGCCCTAAATACGTTTATTGGTCAAATTCCGTGCCCCACTAGCCTAAGATCCGCAGTCTAGTTATTAGACAACTTAGGTTGACAATGTAAGTGTTATAGTAGCTTGTTAATTAATTTGGAATCCTTAATGAGCTTAAGGTGGTCTTGTATTTTCTTATCCTCCAGATTTTCATTAATTGATGACTTTAACTTAAGTCACGAAGAACGTTCTACTTAGAACAGTGCAAGATCAAATGATCCATTTTAATTGTAAATGAACACTCGATACATCTAGGACTTGGGTATTTTTAAAGAATCCATTTTTTATATTACTTCACGCTGAAATAATACGAGCGCAGTCGCATATAGAACATTGTCCATTGATATTTCCAATCTTCCCGGATTAAAATAAACATTTTTTATATAGGTATTCGAAACGGTGGTGTTAATGCAGCGAGAGAATACTAGAGGAGGAACCGTGTAAGGCGGAACGAGCCGGCGGAGAATGTAGAATCGATCTTACATTTCATCGTTCACGAACAATTCGCATAGAACGTACATATATATATATATACGTTTGCATAACTGTTCCGTGCGGGAGAAGATAGGCTTTCATACGGCGAGAAGAAACTGAGATGAGAACGGGGCTGGCTGAATCGAAAGCTTTTTCACGGTGATGCACATCGCGTGTAGCATCTGAAAGTAGCGATGGGCTTTAAAGCCTGCCGTCCCCGAAACTTCCGTTCAAACTATTTCTTAGAAATCGTAACTGTAATCGAGGCATAATCGATAGACGAACCGAACAGCAACATTATATTAAAGTATCGATAACTATCTCAAAGAGAAATTTTTATCATGGCTTTCGGTGACATATTGATCAGCGAACATTAATTTTAACGTTCAAGTAAACTATTGGGGCCGATGTGGTCCCTCTCAAAATGTTGATAATTATTTAATGCATACCTATTAATAATACAACTATTTGTGGATTTAGATGAAATTTTACTATCTCACTACGTTCCTATTTACCATTTCGATAGAGATGAATATTAAATGTTAATTTAATATTAAACATAATTTAATTGTATCATTTCATGTTAAATTACATTTAGAAAATCCACGCGTAAGTTCTAACTTAAGCTGTTTCGGCTCTTTTTACCAGAGTTAACATTTTCTTTTCTCAGATATAACAAAACGTTTAATTTATTTCTCTTTGTGATGTAAGATGTATTCAAAGTATAACATTATAAATGAAATTTAATTTGCTGGTTTATAGTATGAAGCTAAAAGATCAAGTATTATCCTAGGATCTTTCATGCAAGTATCTCCAAGGAGCGTACGAGGGCTACAATTCTGTAAGATAAGTCGAATTGTGTCATGGCAAGTTATATATGTTTCTAGATCGTGTTTTCAGTGAGAACGTGAGTACAATAGAACCTCGTTCGTTGCATACTAGCGACTCCCACCATGAGTTGTTAGAAGTTCTGGAACTCGTGGTGGGGATTATGATGGCTACATCGGGAAAATACGGAATGGGAAAACAGATCACGTGATTGATTACTTCTTTCATTACACAATCTCGATTTTTGCACGCATTTGTTGTCCCGGTTTGTGCAACGAGCGAGATTCTACTGTACTTAGAAAACGTAAATTGTTTCTTATAAAGGACATGATAGTATCCTTACAATTTTGTGATCGATACGTTTCTGTATCTTTAACGTAATTCAGAGTTTAATGTATTTTTCCAGGCTGAACTGTACTTTAGAGGATCAAAAATTTTCAAGTTTTCTGTATGTGATGCTACACATTTTGACGAGAAAATGATAGACGTGTAAATTTTAGTACACGAAAATCAAGTTTTGGTTACCGGAGTTCACTGGTTGAAATGTTATTCACGTGTAAACACGAGCAATTTTAAGCATTTTTGACAGGTTAGAGCGTCGCCATATTGGATATTCGTTGGGTGGTAGAGGTAGGACTGTTGAGCGCATGCGCTAGATAGATGGTGGGTGTTTAGCGCATCGGCTAAGTAGTACTGAGCGGTATAGTCAAAGTTGGTTTGGGGTTAGTTAAAAGTGCTCAATTTTACACGCGTATAACTTTTGAACCAGTGTACTTCTGGCAATAAGACTTTCATTTTCAAATTCATTTTGAAAAAAAGTTTAAAAAAATCGGTACTCCAAAGTACAGTTTAACCTTCTTCCGAGTTTTAATCTTGTTCTTCGAGATATTGAAACTTCCAGCCAGAATTTACAATTTGTTTGTCTAATCGGAGGTGTTCAAATCCTTGCTACCATCACTATCAAAAGCTTGGTTTCTCGACTCCCCTTTCGTTCCCTCCTTGCTCCATTAAATATCTCTCTTTTACTGTCTCCATTAGACGCATCACAATCTCAGAATCGTGGGTGTCGCCTGTGCAGAGACAATAAAACGCGAGACGGAGATTTGAATACTCGAGATCCCGTTGCGGATCTAAAGGTTTACGTAACGAAACATCCTAGGTGAAATAGAGATGGAAACATTTTGAAAAACATGTCTGTACTTGAAATACGGTATTGTACAAAAAGTCTTGGGCCATCACGTAAAATTCGTTTTATATTTACATAAATCTATGTCAATGATGCATACTTGATACCATGTTATAAGTTCTAACACACTTTGTTGTGCCATACCTGGTCTTTAAAAAACACGTCTTTTCTCGTATTTATTTGAAAATGTAGTGAAGTTGTTATAAGCTGGCCACCACCACCTTGCAGTTCTGATTTAAACATTATTGAACATGTTTGGATTATTTTGGCAGCGCACAAAAAAAAAGTCAACCAAAAAATGCAAATAAACTCTTGAAGGTATTACGAGTAGAGTGGCAAAACATTCCAGTGGAGGTGATTAATAAATTATATAAAAGCTGCGCGAGCAAAGTTGACGCTGTAACTAAGGTAAAAGGTGGCCATACAAAATACTAAAGTTTTCACCAAATTGACAACATTATAACGTTATATAATATTATACCATTATATCATTTTTAACAGTAAATTATGTAATGATATTGGTATAATAAAATATATGTTTATGCTGAACATAACTGTTTCTACGATTTTTAACCGACAAAAATTTTCTAATGTAATGTATATGGCCTAAGTCTTTTGCACAGTATTGTAAATATGAGAACGCTCGCAATTAGAGTATGTAAGAAAATTCTCAAAATCTGCAATATTTTGAAGATAAGAACAAAGAAACCACTTGGAATATTTTAGCAAGCCGCCAGATCAAATCCAAACAAATCCAGTTGTTCTATGCGAATTTTCAGAGTCCTAATTATTTTTCTACATTCACAAAATATAAGTTGTTTCATTTTTAAGATCATTCTACGACAGTCAAAAGTTAATCGTTTCGTAGAAATTCTGGTACAGTTAGGACATCGAAATTTTACCAAAATCTCGGCGAATGACTTTATTGATTGGGATATGGATACAGATCAGACTTGGAAAATTTTTAAAATATTTTCAAACGTGACCTGAAACATTTTAACAAGTTGTTAAAATTAATGGAACTTCAATATTTTCCATACACCGTCCGAAAATTCTATAAAGACTCGCCATCATATCCGCGGATATTTTGAAAATACTTTCAAGTTTGATGCTCTGTCGTATCTGTGTTCACATTTTGTCGATACACTGATACATAGAATGTGTCATCTAGTCTGTTATGTTTAAATTTTGCATTTCTTTTCATTCTTTTTTCTGCGTGACGCAAAATACAAATACAAAATTTCTATAAAGCTTCAGTCTTTGTTTGCATTCGAAACGGACAACTGTAAACAAACTAAATATTCTAAAATTATTGGCATTAAAATTTATAGATTATAATTAAATTAGTATTAGAATATCGCAAGGAAAAGTGTTTATAACAAAAGTAAATAGCTAAAACACAAAATAATGAAAATATCAAATGATTTATGAGTACGATTATGTTGTTTGAAATTTATTAAACTTATTAAAAGAAAGAAATGTCTACAGTGGGTCAAAAAATTTCCGTACATACTTTAAAATGGAATAACTTTTCTGAAATGAGTTCAAACGACTTGAGATGTTCTGAGATATTTAATGGATTAAGTTACTAACGAGTGTACCAAGAAAACTTTGAAAATATTGCAATTTGTCGGAATTGTAGAGAAAATATTACAAATTTTGTAGATCTGTGTCTATTCTACATATTCTGAAAATTTCATCAAAATCGATTGATGTAGAAAAAAATAAAAGAGATTAAAAAATGTAAGAATCTATAGATTTATTACAGTTAGAGGCTAAAACTGCAATTTTTACTATCTTCAAACGTTGGTAGTTCATAGCAGCGTTGACCGACTTGTATGAGATTATCAGAATACGTATAATTGACACAGATCTACACAACGTATCTTTTAAATTTTCAATATAATCCCACACAAAAAACTCATTTCAATAAAGTTATTCCATTTTAAAGTGAGTATAGAAACTTTTTTGAATTACCGTATGTAAATCCTGTTTCTTGAAATCAGTGAACAAAATTTTTATTTCGGATGAGGATTCGCAGTCTAATAATGAACTTTTCTTCATTACCTCTATTTTGTGCAAAAAAATAAAGTCAAATGCTATTCTTCTGTTTTCCAAACTAATAAAGTTCAAGGCATAATATACGGGTAATCTTTATATTTGCGATAGTCATAGTAGTTGACCATGCTTATAATGTTAGGTTCAGTTTGAAATCTTCAAAATCTTCAAAGATGAAAGGTTAATTATTTATGTTGAATCCAATGAGAGGATTAACATTGGTCTTAAAAACGCAGGTTCAACAATATCTACAACAAGATTGATAGGTTAGGATTTGAATAAGTTCAGCTATGGTTGCTACGAAATTGTCAAAAGAAATTGGTCTAAAAGAAAAAATGAGTTATAAGAATTTACCAAAGAACATGGCGACTTTATATAAATTTCGGGTAATGTATCTTTTGAAGGTGGTTCTGGAATGAACTGGGAATATGTCAAAGACATTTGAAGAGCGCACAGAAGATTTGGATCAGTGGCTGAAACTTCGAAAGTATCCTCGTATTAGTTTCATACCCGGGCAGTCAGCTAAATCTTCGAAGTCAGACGTGTTACTTTTCCACAGATAGCGTCCGTACTTTCTGCAGTATAATTCGGGGAAGTTGCCTTTCAAGTGAACACGTATCATGGGACTGAACGTTTCCAAGCTGAGCGTCGCGTTTCTTGAAATTCAAGCAAATTTGTCTCGTTTCCCACGAGTTTCCGCGTCTCATGCCCGTAACTCCTGATACAAGTACGTAACTCCTGATACAAGTCCGTATGAAGCATCGAGAGGCAGGGACAAACGTCCTGGGCCGATTAGCATACCATTGAAAATCCGCGCGGAAACCACGTGTTATTAATACGTTATTTTGCATAATGCATGATGGAAGACTGCCCGTTCTTTTCTTCCTCGTTCGTGATCTAGCTCGTTCGTCTTTGTCGCGGCAGAGGATCGTGAACGGAATTCGGAGGTCCTTCCGCTGAACCGAAGACGTTTAAAAGGTAAAACCACGGTGAAACGTGCTTGTGCAAGAGTTGCCGAGAAGGACAACCGGATTCCTCAAGTCGTTAAGTAATGATCGAGACTTTTCTTTTCTTTAGCCGTACGATCCGCTCTTATCTGTTTGATTGCGCCCCCCCCCCTCCACCGGCCACACAAACTGTGCTTTATTTAACCATTTAGCTACGAACTTCTCGCTGTTCCTTCCAGATCACATTAATACACGATTGATCATCAATTAATACAAATCAATTCACGTTCAATGATGTCGCGATTCGAAAAATGTAATAAATGCTGTGTAATTCTTTATTTGTTATATATTTTTTTATATACTGTTTATTTATAAGGATCGCATCAACATCTAAGTCATTAGCGACCACATCATACCGTCACATTACATTATACAATCTTATTATAGTATTTTAATAATACTATATAATAATATAATTAATTATACATATGGGTAACAATTATATGTTATAAAAAAAACTTACAGCTTTGAGAAATGCTAAAACAAACTTTGGCTATTTAGACAATCACTGAGATTAGTTAGAATGATAAAGGTTAGTCTTTGTGTCTGCAGTGCTGGACAATTAAGAGGGGAGTATGTTCTATGCATAGAATTGAATCGCAAGGGTCACAAATAATTGGAAGATTTTTTGTAATTGTATAAAGATCTGTAATAATACGGTTGCCAATTCTAACTCGCGTAATAACAATTTGGTCTCTTCTGTGAATAAAATCGGGGCATCTATTATTATAAATATCTTTTCTTGTTCTGAATAATTTGGTAGACGGAAATGTAGACCATTTTTCATTTCAGAAATTTGTATTCCTTATCTTAAGTTCTCTAATTAAATCTTGATGAGAGATCGTCTTATTTTGGGGTGATGTATTTATGGCTCCTTAGCATCTAAGTCAGCTTCCTTATTACCAACAATTCCTACATGTGAGGGGATCCATACAAATACAGTATCTTTATTCTTTTTATATACAGAGTGGTCGACCTAAATGTAGCCACATAAATCTGTGGTTGTCAGGAAGAACGCCGCATGTCACATACTTTCACTTTCGAAATATTGCCGTTTAAAGTTAAATTACATTATTTTTTTGAGCCTTTCGAATTTGTTTTCATGACTTTTTTTCTGGGAAATATGTAAATCCTAAGTATAGGTTTTATAGTAATAAAACTCAATTAATGCATAAATTCAAATTGTTTGCATTTCCCTGCAAGTTTGACATTGAGACATAGGTAATTGAACTCATCTTGAAACGCACTACTTGATGGTGGATGAAAAAACATATCATTCCTTTTAAAAAAAGGAAATTGACCTTCACCTCACCTTGGAGTGTCCACCGGGAAAAATAAAAGTTCTACCACATGATGTCCCCTTCGCTACTGAGCAACTTTCATTTGAAACATTTTTGCGTATAATCAATATTTTTGGAGATATTCGTTTGTAACGCTTTATAATTTCCACCCTGTATTTAGATGGCCTTTAAGTGGACCACCGTTCGGTCCATCGGTCCTCTGTTTTCATGATTTTCCAAACAAGAAATTACGCTTTTGGAGTCTGAAAAGATTATGTATTTTAGGTTGCTAGCATTGATAATCAATTTCAAGGGCGATTAGATAGCAAACGTTTCGCTATACAAAAATCGTGGAGATTGTATAGTATGCGATCGTCAGGAAGGATGGTTACACAGCTCGTTAGTTTGCTAAAACTATCCATAATAATATTTTTACACATTCTAGTTTTTTTGATACTTTTGTAAAACATAAAATGATCTCTAACATATTGAGAACTCGATTAAGTGAAACATTATTACACGATCATGATGGAGTTAAGGAAATGAAAATGTAAATTGATCAAAGGAACAAGAGTTCAAAGAACAGTTAATTTTAATTTTCACTTCAATACAGGCAGGGTCGAAATTATTTAATTACAGCGGACAACTGGTCGCATTCTGACCTCCAGGTACTGCAACTCAAGCCCAACTCCAAACGCATGTAGCGCGACTCAGGCCCGATCATGCGATCCTTCGTTGACTACACCTTAGGTTTCGCACTCTATCGAGCACCAAAAATTCCGGCTAGATGATTGGTGGATTGTTGGTCCCACCAAAATCGTATAAAAGGCAACCGAAAAATTCCACGCATCAGTCTTGACCAGAATAGAACGAAACCATGACCGTCGAAACTCCAGCATCTTGTAATTTGTCAACTTTACGAACGCAAACGCACAGTAACGAACAAACGTAAAAAAACATCTAATTCAAAGTACACATTTTTAATTAGTTCTTAAACTCATTGTTATTCGTTATCCAGGTGTTAAATATATGTATAAGTCAGTTAAAACCAGTTCAAACAACTACATTTCAAACATCCCTATCTCCGTAAAAAGATTAGGGACGTCGCATATCTGCGGTGACATAAGTCCGAGTATCAAGGACTTATAACAGGACCACGAAACAACAATAGAGTTTCAAAAATATAAAAATTATTCTCTGCAGCCAGTGAAGAAAGTATTCCTACACCCTTTAACACTAAACCTACCACCGCCGGTCAAATGACCGCTTTTAGATTTTTTGATTTTACAATTATTGAAGTTACAAAGAGGATTCCACTGGAAATAATTATGCATACATTTTATTCAAGTATACATTACAGTAAAAATGGCAGAAAATTGTAAATAAATTCAATCGTGCCATTTTTATAAGGAAGCACATACTAGTCACATTTAATAGTCGGTAGGTTTAGTGTTAAAAACAAATAACCGTTTAAAATGTGTACCAAACGGCTTGAATTTTTGTGAAATGTTAGCAGCTAATGTGAAAATAATTCTCTTGCAAAATTTCTATTGGTCGTATTACGAAAAAAAGTAAAAGTCACGATTTTTAAGTTTTGATCTGTGTCAATAATAAAAATTTAAAACATTCCCTTTTGTAAATCTACATCAGATATATAGATTTCTATGTTTTATCGAAATCGGTTAACGCAGAGTTATTGGCATTGTAAGACGTAAAAATGTTTGAATTTAGGTTTTGCGATTCATTAAAATCGCAGTTTCTTACAATTTTGCTATTTTCGATGAATTTGTGGAAGATAGGCAAGTAGATCATGACACTGAATTAAATAATAATACGTTTCAACACAGCACGGATGCGTATGTCACATGGACGAGAGTATGTACAGAAATTAGGTTCCAAATATAGTACTTAATGAGTAGAGTAAATGGCGCAAGGGGTGTGACCTCAGGGCAAAATTCCAACGGAATTATATATCATAGCAATCTTGATCCATTTCGACGAAACTTTGTGTATGTACATAACATACTTAGAAAATCTACAAAAAGCTCCTTCTAAATTTTCATTACAGACACAGATAAAAAGCTTAAAAATCCTAACCTTCACTTTTTTTTGCAATTACGACGAATAGCAATTTAAAAAAAAATTATTTACATATTGTACGATTGCTTTCTACGAAACCATAAATAGTTAAACATCGTCAATTTCTCTAGAATCAGAAATTTTATGTTTAAATATCTTTTGGATTCACTGTACATAGAAGGTATACTAAGTTATTTAATTATCTCCATTACTGTTAAAGGCACGAATAAACTATATGAATACAAAATTTTGTTAAGATACATTCCTACTACAGCGCCTAAAAATGTTAGATATGAAATGTGATTGAGTATTCACAAAGTATAAATATGATTTTTAAATGTGCTACAGTTTAATTGAGAAGTGTTCCCAAATTGCGATCGTAAATAGCATAAAATAATTAAAACACTGCATATTCATATTTTTATCACGAATTCGAGGAGAAGCCATTGATCGTTGATTAAAAGAGAACTACTGCGCAATTCTTTGAACGATTCAGCAAACTTCGAAACTCATTGTAATAGGTTCTTTTCACTTGTTAATAAAAGCCTTCGTTCGTTACCAACTGTAACCCGTTAAGCTTCTTTCAAAACGTTTCGCTTGTGAAATTTCAGTATTAACCAAGCCAGCAGAATGGACACGAGGGAATTACGTCGGTCTCGCCGTGTAAATACAAGCTTACGGAAACTTACAAAACGAATAAGCGCGAACATTAAACTGAGAAAAGCGTAATGGAGACATTTCGTGTGTAATGCCCTGATTCAGGTGTCCCTAATGTGTCCTACATCGCATAGCACATTTCAATGGACACTTATTTCGTTTGAACGCGGATGGCTAGCCGCCGTAATGGAGAAAGTTTCTACGGTCACACCGTTGAATCTCATTCTCCGATAATCACATTTTCTAATATTTCTCTTGTCACGGATTTCGTGCCCTTAACAAGAAATTACGTACGGTATGCTCAAGCGATTTCTTTTGGACTACGTATTTGAAACCATCCATTTCGTTGCTATTATTTGGAAGCATTAAAGACATTATCAATACTAGACACTTGCACATCCATAAAGTATGTACAGTGGAACTCCGTTTATACGAACCGTTTGGGAAGCACGATCATTCGGATATCTGGGACGTTCGGATAACAGGAGTCCACTAACTCTCCCCTCCACTATCGTTTCTTCGCTCGTAGGTATAGTAGAAGCTGATGTTTATATAACTGGATATACTCACTTATTTGAATACAGTTTAGATAAAGCAACATATGTCGTGAGCAATCAATTCGCATAATAGGAGCTCGGCTACGAATTCAGTAAACTGAAAATTCCGAGGATTCTGGTTCCGAGAAATCGAGTCACAGTAAATGTTGCTCATATCGCATATACAGGGTGCATAAAAAATGAGTGTAAAGCCGGTCGAAATGTGATTCCACAAATTTGGATCGGTGGAGATTTGTAAAGAAAGTTCGTGTAAAAATGTCGAACTTGATTTTCAAGGTCAAAATCTTTATATTACATCGTATTGTAGTCGTCACGAGGAACAAAAGTTTCAAAGGAACAATAAATCACAAAATAACCATTCTCTAGGAGAAAGACTCTAAAATTTCGTAAACTATTTTATTTGTAGACTATGCCTACAGACTATCTCAGTAATGGGTACAACCATAGAAGAGATGATTCCACATGAGAAAATAAGTCGGAAATACGGAATAAATGTTTTTTATCTGAGGCTTCGAGTTCGAGAAAATCGATTTCGAAAATTCGTCAAGTTCGCGTGCCTAGCGTTCGTAAGAAGCAGAACTGGTAGGCCATGAACATACGCGCCAGACAATTCCTATTAAATACCACGCGTGTTCGCCGCATTTTCAAACCCTATTTTCTCGAAAACAAGGTGTCAAATGAAAAAAAAATTTATTCTATATTTCCGACTGTAGAATATATTATATTTAAATAGCCTATATATTTTCAAATGTAGGATTATTCCCTCCATGTTTGTACCATCTTGGGACACTGTAGACATATGGAATAAAATACAGGGTGGCCCACATAACTCTGAACAGCTCAATATCACGAAAACTATGCCATCGATTTTAAAGTTCTTAGTCTTAAATTGCATGGAACTGAAGGGACTTTCTGACTACATAAACGTGAAGTGGCCTCCCTTCCCCTTTAACGGGGGAGGGGAGGTACCTTTGTAATTTTAAATGGAACCCCCTATAAAATGTTACATATTTAGATTCTACCGGAAAAAACAAGTCAATTTTGTCTGAAACATTTTTTGTCAGATACTTCCATGATGAGATATAACAGTTTGAAGTTTCGAGTTGTAGGTACTTGAAGCTCTCGGAAATAGCGTTATGGAATTATACGCGCTTGAGTCCATTGCTTATTCATGAAGAAACACAAACAATAATATTTACACTTCTTGAGTTTGACTCACTTGTCTATGAAAACGTTTTCAGTTTAGAGCTGTTATTCGAGCAGTAACATTGTGATTATGGCTACTTTTGACACAGAAGTGAATATGTTATTAACGTTAGGTGAATGCCAAAAAAATGATCGGCGTGCAGCAGTGATGTTTTTTGAACGTTATGGGATCAAAAAATGTCATGCAACATTTCATAATTTAGAAAAGCGGCTTCGCGAGCACGGTGAATTGTGTAAAAAAACTCGCAATAAACCTAAAGCTGTCACTAATGAAAATAATAGTGCCAGTATTCTTGCTGCAATTACATTAAATCCTCATATTAGTCAACGTACACTTGCACAAACATCACATATTAGTCGTTCATCGATTCAACGAATTTTGAAACGGCAAAAGTATCATCCATATCACATGGTTTTATCACAAGAGCTTTCGATAGCAGATTACGATCACCGCGTAAGATTTTGTGAGTGGCTGCAGGGTGTTGTGGAAAATGACTTTTTGTGCAAAATACTTTTTTCCGATGAGGCCACTTTTATGAATTCAGGCCATGTAAATAGACATAATCTGCATTATTGGGCCGTGGAAAACCCAAATTGGATGCGATGTGTTCCCTTTCAACATCGATTGCCTTTAAATGTTTGGTGTGGCCTAATAGGAGATTTTGTGATTGGACCTTATTTTTTTCAAGAAACTGTAACATCTGCAAGTTATTGTAATTTATTAAAACATTATTTGTCTGCGCTTTTGGAAGATGTGCCACTGCACGTTAGAAGAGAAATGTGGTTCCAACAAGACGGCGCTCCTCCACATTTTGCAACCATCACCAGGCAATTTTTGAACGAAAAATTTGGGAACAAATGGATAGGTCGTGGGGAACCTCGTCAATGGTCTCCTCGATCCCCCGATCTAACACCATTAGATTTTTTCTTATGGGGATATGTAAAGGACAAAGTTATGTTTGAACCACCGACGACAAAAGAGGATATGAAACAAAGAATACGTGACGCTTACGCTTCAGTGACTCCCGAAATGTTAAAAAATGTTAGAACAACTTTGATGTTTCGAGTAAATAAATGTTTATAAGCCCGTGGTGGACATTTTGAACATTTAATTTAAAGTACATTTTATTTCTTCACGAATAAGCAAAGGACTCAAGCGCGTATAATTCCATAACGCTATTTCCGAGCGCCTCAAGTACCTACAACTCGAAACTTCAAACTGTTATATCTCATCATGGAAGTATCTGACAAAAAAATGTTTCAGTCTCACAAAATTGACTTGTTTTTTCCTGTAGAATCTAAATATGTAACATTTTATAGGGGGTTCTATTTAAAATTATAAAGGTACCGCCCCTCCCCCGTTAAAAGGGAAGGGAGGCCACTTCACGTTTATGTAGTCAGAAAGGCCCTTCAGTTCCATGCAATTTAAGACCAAGAACTTTAAAATCGATGGCATAGTTTTCGAGATATTGAGCTGTTCAGAGTACTGTATAGAGACGTTTTTCAAGAGAACGATTCATTTGCATTCTATGGTTCCTTCGACTTTCTCGTTTCTTCTATGGAACATCGATACCAGCGTATCAGTAAAACAATACTAATTGATGGTGTTCGTTCGTTGACAAAATTATGTTTAAAATCACCTCACGTAGAGATTCTGGTAAACTGGAATAAAACAAACATATGGTTCTCCTATAATACGTTTATGTAAAAACAATAATAAAATTATTCCTTTTCGGAGAGACACCAGAAAGTATTCAAATATTCACAGTCGGTAGTATATAAAAATTACTTGTATATTTTAATACATGTAGATAATTGTCTATTATACATCTAATTATTGAATCTCTACAAAAACAAATCCAGTTAATTAAAACTGAAATTGCAATTGAGGACATTGAGAATGTTTCGTGATAGGGTATAATATAATGTAACAATACGTGTTTTTCTTTATCGATCGATCGGTGTCGCTCACATTCGTCAGTACGAACAGAGTCATTATTAATAATCGTTGCGCTGCTACGACCTCACGTTTCCTTTGTGCGATTATCGTACGACAGCGAGGCAAGCTCCAAAGAGGAATACCCTATGCGAAACCTTAGTATATACATTGAGAGTCCAACGCTCCGAATGTACGCGCTCAGGTGCCCGTAATGCGCCGTGCGCATGGCTGTCACTTTATCCGCCGTCTATTTTGCTGTGAAGTACAGAGGTATCTGCGGATCTATGAGAGAAGTTCGCTACAGCATATATAGGTATGTACAGCTAAGTATCCATCATATACTATAATATACATATTTTCTTTGATTTATTTCTACCCTTTATTTAAAGAATACCCGTCAAATTTTTTGCATTTTAAAAAAACTGGTCGCTGAAGTACGCAATGGTAAAAACACCAGTCCTCAAGAACGTTGCTATATTATTTTTATTGGATGAAACATGATTAAGAAGAGAAGCAAGCTATTTAATTTCCCCCTTTGAAATCTACACAGAAAATTTTTTATTTTAACCTGCATCCTCAGTCTAATTGGTATATTACATAGAAGTAGAAACTGTAGGTCACGGACAGACATATTAATCGCTACTTGCTAAATAGCACGCTTACCTTGTAAACAGTGAAACTTGTTTTCCTCGTGTGAAACAATTTTATTGTATTCGTCTTTCCGACTTATTTTTACACACTGTATCACCTCCTCCTAGATTGCTCTGCAAATGTTAAGACACTATATACAGAGTGTCCGTCCATAAATGTCAGTGCAAATATTTCGTAACTGATTGAAGTTAAAAGAAAGTTTAATCAGACAGATTTGCATAAAGATATTGCTATAAATGCATGTAAAATTTTTTTTTACTCGTGACCTTTGCTAGTTATGGAAGTCACCATCGTTTTTTTAAATTCATGTCCCCATTTTTTACACATTTATGGAGTATGAGTCATTTGCAGTCAATATCATATTTGGTAAAAAATTGGTATTATGCATTGTTTACCAGATAATCGGCATCTGAGGTATCGAAAACGTAAACTGGATGGTAAGTATTTGAGAATTTGATTTGGAATGTCAAAGAGGATGAGAACGCATGTTGTGGTCAACTTTTTGAACGATAGCCTTCCTGTATCGAACATGATGGTAAAAGTTTCGAGAAATTAATGAATTAATAATAAATGTTTCATAAAAAAATTATTTGTACACTTTTTCAACCTCTTTGACATTCCAAATCAAATTCAAAAATACTTACAATCCAGTTTACTTCTTCGATACCTCAGATGCCGATTATCTCGTTAACAATGCATAATATTTTGTCTGCAAATGTCTCCTACTTCATGAACGTATAAAAGAAATGGGAATTAAATTTAAAAAAACGATGGTGACCTTCATAATTCGCAAAAGTCACGAGTAAAAAAAGATATTTTACATGCACTTTGTAGCAGACTTAACACCGTGCAAAGTCTTATTAAACTTTCTTATAATTTCAACCAGTTACGAAATATTTGCTCTGACAATTATAGACGGACACCCTGTATAGAAAAGGGACAATCGCGTTTATAATGATAAATATATACATGAATATGAATGTACTTCGATGAAATTAAATTAGAACAAAGTACCGTTCTGCAGTTATTAACCCCTTGATTAAAAAGACTTCTATACGTTATTTACCTACTTTCTACGACATTGTACTCATTGAGGGAAAATAATGTGTAATATTATTATCACTACAGGAACAGATTTGTTTTGAATTTATACGAACACTCATTGTTATATTTATACAAATGATAAGTTAAAAAACAGATAGTATCTTTGGTATTTTATTTAATTCGTATACCAGGGGATTAATATTTCATTTTCAGGATAAATGTAGACTTACACTTACGGTCCTGACAAAAAAATATATACCTAATATTAAAAGTATGTAATTAAAAACAGGTGTCGATAATAACAATAATGAGTTGATGATTGAGTATATATTAACAAAACAAAGGCTTCTTTCTTATATGTTTAATATTTCAAAATTTAGTGAAGTACAATTACTTCATAAAGTTTACTTTTCTTGCTTTGCTTTGTTCAAAATCATTATAATTATAAATTATAATCGTAATTTAAATTTTCGCACAACTTATTTTCCAAACATAATAACTCCAAATTAGATAAAACATAGTGTGTAGTAAGTACATAACTTTTATTCATTTTAATTTAGAGAAACTACGCTCTGCAGAAGCAGTAGCGATTGAAATAGTTAGTAATATTCTTTAAGCAAAATACAAATTTGGAAATGAATCTTTCATTGTATGTATCAAATTTAAACATTGCATTAGTCAAATTTAAACATTGCATTGTACACGACGAATTTTCACTGCGTATGTCACAAAATATTTGAATTTCATTGAGCAAATCGCTTTCATCCATATCTCGATGATTTTCATTTCCTAAAACAGTGTAACGTAAGTAAGATAAAGTAAAATAAGTGCGTTAATAAATTGGATGTCTCGGCTATTACAATTACATTTCTATTTTTTATCAAATGCGGAAGTAACTAACAATCAATGCGGGGTCGGACAACTGCCCGATTAGCTCGGCAATGAGGTTGGCTCTGCCAACAAACATAGAATGTAATCAGTCATGGGGTGCGTCATAGTAACGTTATTGTAGTATCGTAGTTTTAGTCAGGATGTCGTTGGATCCTTAATGGCAGGAAGAGGGCTATAAAACAGAAAGTCCTGACGAAAGCCAGGCCCAGGGGAAGAGGGCTATCAAAGGGAAAGTGTCCCTGACGAAAACCAGGCCCAACGGTTGGCTGGGATTTTCCAGAGATACAGATACAGGCTATGGGGATGAGTACGGGTGTGTGAGTGAGGACTAGAGAAGGAAATTTTTGGGAGAATGGACAGATTTGGGTTGACTGCGGAGAGCGAAGGACGTGTGCGTTGTTTGCGAATTAGAGTATCTTGTTGTTTCTTACATTAATCTAACATCTATTCAATACCATTTTTACGTATGCTTAATAAATAAACTATAATAAATAATATACCGCATTATATTTTTATTATGTTTCGATTTTCGACGCATAAACAAAATGAGTGAAAGATGATTGAAGGTGGACATACCGGAACTCTATTGATACGATTTTTATTAACTGCACTATACCAAAAGGAAGCTTAAAATCATGCTTTACATAACCCAAATGAAAAGATTAGTTTAATTGATGTTGACCTTGATTTATTGAAGAATCCTTAACCCCGGGCCTTGGACTTTCAAACATTGTGAGATAATCGCTGGTAGGTAATATAATAAGAAACAGAAATAATTAATGTATGCTTCCAATATAATTTTTCGATCATTAATAAAACCAGGCGTAACATTGTTCCCTGCACATCACGGAGAAGTTTGGTGGGATTACCGGGAAATTCGGGTATTACCGGAACCTTTAGTGCGCGGGAGACTCCGTAAAAGTGGAAGAAAATCATCAGCGTAAACCTCAATCTGGTGGCTGAAATCCTCCTAAATTATTGAAATCGCCTGAGATAAACTGCGTTTGGCATAATAAATTGTCGGGGAACGCTGAAAACTGGCATGGCGGTTTCATTTTCGGAGGGACCTGAAATCGGTTTAAAATGCTAAGGGCTCGTCAGGTGGCATGCTGGTACACGAGATCAAATTTTTGAAATTATGAAGTTCATGTTCGCAGATACACTCATCGGAGCACTTGAAGTTAGTAACAAATTCTGACAGTATGCACGGCGATCATGTAAATGGGATCCGCGTGAGTATCTTTCACTTATCTTGATATAATAATAGAAGTTCTCTGCAATTCGCGATTAATACAACAGTATTTCATAATTGATTCCATTTAACTGAGAACACCTGTTATTAATGATTTTATAGAGAAAGAGCTCAGGACATATTTGTAATATTTTAGACAGCACATGCAAAGATAAGGATATTTTGTTTCCAAGGCCACTTTTGCCCGAAACTTCAAGGTCATCGGTATTTTTTTAATGGTATGACATACATTGTTGCATATTCTTTAAGAGTATAAAAAGACAAAATCATCGACCATAGTTATTGTACCTCAACATATTTATATCAAGATTTTCTTCATAGTGTAGGATTTTAATAACAAGTAAAATCCGACGATTAGGTAGAAATATAAACATTGAATTTTTCATACATTTAATACAGAATGCTAGACATCTTTCCGAATCACTTTACAGCCATTCTGAAAGCCCTAAAAGTTGGAGGAAAGGTGTCTGCATACCTGCAATTAGCTCCGGTCTCCACGCAGGATCACGCACACGCTTAAACCGAGATAGAGACAAGGAGATCGCGTTACATAAGGTTTAGCAGACATATTGTCGGCTCAATGTTCCATCTACACGATCTCAGTTCGCACAAAGCCCGGCGGCACGGTGTTCGCCATCCTCGCCCCCGTCTCTGTGCGACTGCGGTGAGCGAATCTATATTGTTCATGCACCGGGGTGCACCTAAGCGTTATCTGTTCGTGCACGTGTTGGTTCGTCCATGCACAAACACGTGGACACCGTGCAGCATGGAACGCAGGAGGGGCCAGTGGTACAATTAAAGAGATCCCCAGGAATGTTAACTGTAATTCCACGAGTGAAAATATTTGTCTTGTAATCGTAATTAAAACGTGGTGGCAAGAAGAGACCACTTTTTCCCAAAAAGCCAACCTACGGATTTCTCGAAATATGCTAATAAAATAAAGAAACTTATAACTGCATTTGATAGTCGTTTCTCAGAATTAAAAAAATGTGCTAAAATGTTTGAAATATTTTCATGCCTATTTCATGTTGGACATGAACAGTGTTCCTGAAAATCTGCAAATGAAGTTAATTGAGCTACAGTGCAACAATGAAATGAAACAAACTTATGCGTCCACATCAAAAATTAATTTTCACAATACTTATATTACATCCGAGAGATATTCCAACTTAAGATATTTTGAACAACGAGTTGTAAGTGCATTCGGAAGATGAAATTTACAAAGGGTTCATCACGTGCTTCACTAACTGATGTCAATTTAGAAAACCAGCTAAGATGTGCAACGTCGAAAATAAATATAGATTTACAAAAATTAAGTGAAAGAATGGATAAACAAATGTCTCATTAATATAAGTCTCGGGAGTTAATTATATTGAATCATAGTATAACAATAAAGTTTTATTCATTTTGTATTTGTATTACATTTTTTAAAAGCATGTTTACCTAAAGTGCGGCCCGTTGTAACGTTACGCGTCATCAAGCTGGCCCGTGAAACCATTTGGGTTGGTCAGCCCTGCATTAGTATATACACAGAGTAGAATTGGTTGGTCATGATCAGACGCGATAGCCAATTTCTATCTAATGGTACGTGTATTCGCTGAATTTTCAAACTCGATTTACTCGAAAACGAAGCTGCAAATGAAAACATTTTATTCTTTCTTTTCGACTCATTTTTACATGTAGAATCACCTCCTAATCGGTTTACCATGATTCACGGGACACCCTGTACATTGTTTACGTTATCAGGTACATACTAGTGTTGAATAAAGATCAAATTGAATTGCTTGCTTTATGTATTAGTAATATAGAATTTCAAGTGTAATTGAACAATTGCAAATGTATTAAAAACATATGTTACATGATAATCTATTATTGTCAAAATTGAAGTAATGATAAATAATAATTGGGAGCCATCTCACAGTTGGTTTATAGTACTTAAGAATTTGATATTAACATTCTCACATTAATACAATACGATACAAAGTATAATACGACTTTACAAGATATAATTTTGATAGCTTTCTACTGCTTCAATTACACTCGAAATGTGATAGTAACATTTATATAATGCAAAAATATAAAATAATGCAAAACCGTGTAGTATAAAATATAATTCTAAAACTTTTAATTATATCTTTAACTTTCCGCCATTGAAACTTTGTTACCAGTGTTAGTATAATATTTTGATTCACTTATAATGTGTTTCTAAGAATTCTTGTTATTACTTGATTCAGGCATAACTTTTCCCTGCTTCTTTGGTTTGAAGTAAATGGTAGGGTTCATACTGCTGATAAATTTCGTGCGATACGAAACTATTGGAAGAATCGTTCACGTTTCTGGTATTATTCATATGAAATAAAGGTTACGAGTGGTAATATCTTCGATAGTTCTTTGCACGTTATAATCGAAGCAGTACATGTACCGAATTTAATGTTAGTTTAGCAGCACGCAATAAAATTTATCGAAATTTAGTATTCGGAAGTTTTAGGAAAGACGTTGACAAATTTCTATCTGAGCTCGAATGGAACAGCCCGTTTCTACCGGGGACATAACTTTTCATTTGAAGCAATGGCTCTTCGAAAACGATCGCAAAGTCTTTTCAATCCAGGACATTCGTCTCCCAGCGTCGATGTGTAATTCAATTTATCCATTGTTAAGCGGACACCTTAACGTTTTTGCCAATTCGCCGTGCACATATGGAAGCCGTAAAAATCTTTCGTTTTGCAGCTTCACGGCTTCCCTATATTTTCTCGATCGTACGGGAACGAACTTTTATACACAGGCTTGTAAACGTGCGAATAACAGAAACTAATACAATTCCTTAAATTTTTTTTTTCGTCTAGACAGCATTAACACTAGATTCAGGGAGCAGTAAAAGTGATTACTTTTTAATTCCTTTATAAAAATAACGGAAATGTATCTATTTAGATTTTTAACGATTTTTATTAGATTATATGCCCAACGAAATAAATTTATTGAAACATTCCTCAGAGATGCTTCCTTAAAATGTCAATAATTGTAAATTAAAAAATTTAGAACTCGATATTTTAACGCGTCCCATAAGACTAGTATTAATGTCAATAGTATTCCGTACTAATAGTATTCTGTACTAAGGACAAATAAATTGTTTACCAAATTGCGAACATTGTGGAAAAAATCATGGACTTTAATATTGCTAATATATTCTCTCAACTTTGTCATTATTAGACTACGGATCTTTATACGGAGTACACATTTTTTTCATCAATAACAACAAACGGAAGCGTCATAGAAATTTCTATCCCTCTCTCTAACAATTTACTTTTAATATTTCTACTGTCACAAATTTTACTTACTTATTTGTATCATAAATGCATAAAATCTACCATCCGATCATTACTATTTTAATTATACGAAAATTCTCACATAAAATAAATACAACACAATGATGGAAAAATAAATAAACAATATTTACAATTATTACGTACAAATATTAGCGTGCGTAATTGTACAAATAACTAAACTGTTAATTTAATTGAATATCGGTGGAAAATTCTTCACGTCTCTGTTTATTTTTTCTGCAAATTAGTCTGCAAACACGTTTTGCACAAGGATCCGAAGTTTATCTAATAACTATCGGCGAACAATATCAGTTTAAGAAGGTGTTGGCTGAAGTGTATGTATTCAATGTAAGCAATGACGTATGCAATGAATGATATATGATCGATGTGTGCAGTATGATGAACGTTGTAATGTATGTTTCGTCTTTATTTTGTTATTATCTTTTATTATGTTCTCTCTGATGTTGTCTTCATGTTCCGTAAAAATACATTTGATTTATTATTAATATATACTGCGTTAATTCTGTCAGGTTATGGGCCCAGGTCACAATATAAATCGCGATTTGTAATTGAGTAAGTAAGTACGTGAAAAATAAGAGTAAATGGCGTCCATTGGCAGTTTCGCTAACGTTGAGCGGTTAACGGAAAATAATTATGAACTATGGAAAGTTCATATGAAGAGCATACTTATATTTAATGATTTATGGTCGTCGGTTGATGGTTCTGAAGAAAGACCGCAAGATAGACCAGAAGAATGGATGAAAAAGGATATGAAAGCTTTGGCAGTAATAAATATGTGTATTTCCCAAAATCAATTAAATCACGTTAAGAAGGCTGAAACGTCGAAAGGAGCCTAGAAACAAGCTCAAAACGGTATTTGAATCTAGAAGACCGGTAAGAAAAGCAACTTTATATAAAGAATTATTACGCATGACTAAACCGTCTAATATTTCTATGACAATATGTAAATGAATTTGAACGTAAATCAGAACAATTAGAGGCAGCTGGAATTAAACTACCAGATGATTTATTGTCAATCATGTTATTAGCTACTTTGCCGCCGGAATATGAAAATTTCATCGTTGCGATTGAATCTCGAGATGATGTACCGACACTCGAGTACCTTAAAACAAAATTAAAGGAAGAAGAAGCGAGACAGAGTGAACGAGACGCAAGAAAACATGGTTGCAACGACGAGAAGATAGAAGCATTCGTAACTACGAAGAATAATATTGGCAGAAATAAATATATGCATTCACATAAACAGGTGACACATAATAGTAATTTGAAATTTAATAATAATTCAAGATTTAGTGGAAGCTGTTACAATTGTGGTAAGCCGGGACACAAGAGTCAATTTTGTAGATTGCCAGCAATTCAAAACGTAATGATCGTAATGATCGAAATGATGCAATGGCGGTAATTGCATGTAACGCGGTAGGTTGTAAAACTAATACTTGGTGTCTTGATAGTGGAGCCACGAAACACATGTCCAATATGGTAGACAAGTTTGAATTTTTAAATCGCGATATGACAACAAATGTATATACGGCTGGAGATCAATGTATTAAATCCTGTGGTGAGGGTCTGATGAAAATGAAAGTACAAGTTGATAAGAAACATTGTAATTTAATAGAATTAAAAAATATAATTTATGTGCCTGAGTTAAGAAATAATTTGTTATCTGTTTCTGCAATTACAAACAAGGGATATACGGTAAATTTTAATCAGAAAGGAGCATCTGTGAAACGCGATGATGGAACGACTGCTTTGACAGCGACCAAGCGTGGACAATTGTACATATTAAATCAGAAGAATAACCATTGTGCGATGAATACACGTGAAGATAATGATAATCTATTAAGATGGCATCAACGATATGGACATCTTAATATTGGAGATTTAAAAAAACTTCAAGCACAAGATATGGTACAAGGTATGAACTTACATTCCAATATGTATAATTTAAACTGTACCATATGTCCCACAAAAGTGTTAAATAATAAAACTCCATTGGAAGTTTGATCAAATAAGAAACCCTACGTAGGTTATTTAAGAATTATTGGAAGCAAAGCAATTGCTTTACACAAAGGAGGAAGACGTGGGAAATTTGAGCCAAAAGGAGATGAATATATATTAGTTGGATACGATAATATATCAAAATCATACCGGCTATGGAAACAAGGTACAAAAACTGTGATCAAGTCACGAGATGTCAAATTTATTGAAATAGCAGAGCAGACAAAAATATTAAACGGTAATCAAGTTACATTGCCAATGCCATTGAATGAAAAAGAAGAACAGCGTGAAGAAGAGTCTGAAGAAGTAATTCAAGATATGGAAAATAATGATGAAGTTGAACAAGATCAAGAATCAAGAAATAATGGATAATACAGATAAGAACAAGAGGAATTATACACATGGACCAGGTAGACCAAAAATTTTGAGAACTGGTAAACCAGAAAGACCAAAAAAACTGTTTCATATGAAAGAAGAAGTCCCGCCAGAAAAAGTTCCACCAATACAAACTACGGATCCATATACTGTTGAAGACGCAATGAGCCGTGAAGATTCAAATTTGTGACTAAATGCTATGAATGTTGAATTTGAAGCTTTGCAAAGAAACAAAACATGGAAATTAGTTTCGAGACCATCAGGTAAGAAAGTACTAACAAACAGGTGGGTATTTAAAATTAAATATAATAAAGATGGTACTGTAAATAAATATAAAGCAAGGCTTGTAGCGCGTGGTCACACACAACGTAAAGGTATTGATTACGAAGAAGTATTTGCTCCTGTGGCACGTTATGAAATTATAAGAACATTATTAGCTGCAGCGGTAAATGATGAAATGCATGTTCATCAAATGGATGTAGTATCGGCGTAAGTTCAAGGCGATTTAGACGACGAAGTATACAGGGTGGCCCACATAACTCTGAACAGCTCAATATCTCGAAAACTATGCCATCGATTTTAAAGTTCTTAGTCTTAAATTGCATGGAACTGAAGGGCCTTTCTGACTACATAAACGTGAAGTGGCCTCCCTCCCCCTTTAACGGGGGAGGGGAAGTACCTTTGTAATTTTAAATGGAACCCCCTATAAAATCTTACATATTTAGATTCCACAGGAAAAAACGAGTCAATTTTGTCTGAAACATTTTTTTGTCAGATACTTCTATGATGAGATATAACAGTTTGAAGTTTCGAGTTGTAGGTACTTGAAGCTCTCGGAAATAGCGTTATGGAATTATACGCGCTTGAGTCCTTTGCTTATTCGTGAAGAAATAAAATGTACTTTAAATGAAATGTTCAAAATGTCCACTACGGGCTTGTAAACATTTATTTACTCGAAACATCAAAGTTGTTCTAACATTTTTTAACATTTCGGGAGTCACTGAAGCGCAAGCGTCACGTATTCTTTGTTTCATATCCTCTTTTGTCGTCGGTGGTTCAAACATAACTTTCTCCTTTACATATCCCCATAAGAAAAAATCTAATGATGTTAGATCGAGGGATCGAGGAGGCCATTGACGAGGTCCCCCACGACCTATCCATTTGTTCCCAAATTTTTCGTTCAAAAATTGCCTGGTGATGATTGCAAAATGTGGAGGAGCGCCGTCTTGTTGGAACCACATTTCTCTTCTAACGTGCAGTGGCACATCTTCCAAAAGCGCAGGCAAACAGTTACAGTTTCTTGAAAAAAATAAGGTCCAATCACAAAATCTCCTATTAGGCCACACCAAACATTTAAAGACCATCGATGTTGAAAGGGAACACATCGCATCCAATTTGGGTTTTCCACGGCCCAATAATGCAGATTATGTCTATTTACATGCCCTGAATTCATAAAAGTGGCCTCATCGGAAAAAAGTATTTTGCACAAAAAGTCATTTTCCACAACACCCTGCAGCCACTCACAAAATCTTACGCGGTGATCGTAATCTGCTATCGAAAGCTCTTGTGATAAAACCATGTGATATGGATGATACTTTTGCCGTTTCAAAATTCGTTGAATCGATGAACGACTAATATGTGATGTTTGTGCAAGTGTACGTTGACTAATATGAGGATTTAATGTAATTGCAGCAAGAATACTGGCACTATTATTTTCATTAGTGACAGCTTTAGGTTTATTGCGAGTTTTTTTACACAATTCACCGTGCTCGCGAAGCTGCTTTTCTAAATTATGAAATGTTGCATGACATTTTTTGATCCCATAACGTTCAAAAAACATCACTGCTGCACGCCGATCATTTTTTTGGCATTCACCTAACGTTAATAACATATTCACTTCTGTGTCAAAAGTAGCCATAATCACAATGTCACTGCTTGCATAACAGCTCTAAACTGAAAACGTTTTCATAGATAAGTGAGTCAAACTCAAGAACTGTAAATATTATTGTTTATGTTTCTTCATGAATAAGCAATGGACTCAAGCGCGTATAATTCCATAACGCTATTTCCGAGAGCTTCAAGTACCTACAACTCGAAAATTCAAACTGTTATATCTCATCATGGAAGTATCTGACAAAAAAATGTTTCAGACAAAATTGACTTGTTTTTTCCGGTAGAATCTAAATATGTAACATTTTATAGGGGTTTCCATTTAAAATTACAAAGGTACCTCCCCTCTCCCGTTAAAGGGGAAGGGAGGCCACTTCACGTTTATGTAGTCAGAAAGGCCCTTCAGTTCCATGCAATTTAAGACTAAGAACTTTAAAATCGATGGCATAGTTTTCGAGATATTGAGCTGTTCAGAGTTATGTGGGCCACCCTGTATATGGAGCAGCCTGAATTGTTTGAATCACATGGAGAAGAGCAGAAGGTATGCCAATTATTAAAACCTTTATATGGTTTGAAACAGTCTGGTCGTCAATGGTATAAAAAATTAGATAACTACGTCACAACAAATGGTGCACATCGTACAGAAGCTGATCCGTGTGTTTATGTTTTTGGGAACGGTAAAAATAGAATAATTATGATCATTTATGTTGATGATATTATATTAGCTTCTTGGAATTTAGATGATTTAACAAGGTGAAGGAATTATTGAAATTATAAGAGTCTATTTCATCGTTCGTAGATTCATTAACGCGGCATGTTCGAAAACAGTCTACATTGTGGATTGCAAAACTGCAAAAAAGAAGGATATGATAAAATAGTATACTCGTTCATAAATCTGGGTACAAAAATGGTCGGGAATAAAAAAATGTAAATTTTTGCAGCGACTCCGTTCTAGAGGTCCGATGGAAAAAATAAATAGCCATAAATTTTGCTGTAGGTTAGTGAAATTATCGCCGTCCGGTCGCTGCAAATTCAACAGATCATAAATTGCCGACTGCGTTGTATGTTTAATTATTGATAATCAAATTCGAACAGTACACAGACTACTGGAAGCTTGTTTCATCGTATATCTTTTACTCAATTATCTGATTTGTAAAGCATTGTAACTTATTTTTCGAAAATAATTTCTGTAATTTTTTAGTTTTTCAACTTTCAGCGTCTGTTCCGTCGCAAGAAAGCAAGACATAAGGCCCTTATCTCGGATTTGTTTCCGACGTCTTCGTGACTTGAGGCGACTCTCAAGGATTAGGGAACCGATGCACATTTGGCGACCAGTCGAGCCATTGCCGGACCTTCCTAGTTTTTTCTTGCCTCCTCGAGAATTACGCGTCGTAAATCGATTACCGACGAAGGACATTCCAGACCGAGAAGTACGGTTCTCGGGTTACCTAGCTTCGCCCTCGGAGGCAGTCGCGTACGGTCCCACGCTTTCCCAGGACAGGCTAGCTTAGGGCAGATCTAAAGGTCCACAAGAATGCACTGATTGGGAAATGCATAACTCGGCAGAACCAATCAGTGCACTTCTTCAGCATAGCAATGGGTGTCACCGTCTTGACACCCAGAAATGGAGGACCGCCTTCACGATACGACGAAGGGTCCTCCCGAAAACCGCGACGTCCAGTTAGTCGCATCTAGTTAGTCGCGATCGAACAGCCACGATCTAACAGTCCGAATGAAACACTCACTTCCTTGCACGTATCGAGACAAGGCAAGTAACAATACGGATCATCGTGATCGGATCCATACGCGTCTAAGGCAGAGCCTGTTGGATAGCCTTACTGACGAATCCTCTAGCAGGCCTGGGATGAAACGCTGATCTCACGAATTAACACGTAGCACTAATCATTGAACTAGTTACCCAATATTAAAATTACTATTATTGCTTTACCTGCACGGTGTGTTACGTACACATTAATTGCTTACAACACAAATGAAATAAATCGAAACATATGAAACAAATGAAATAAATATATCGAATAACAACTTTATACATTTAGGACATGTGACTTATTAAACACGTTTATTTACTTTTATATCCTTATTTTATTTTAACAAAAGATGATCACAATTATTGGAGACTGACGATTGAGATTATTAAAATTCACCTATTACAAGTTTATTCTGCAATGTGCTCTGTTCAACAGGAAAAGATCACATGTTATTCAACACTTGTATTTTTCTTCACCACTTGCTTTATACACTCCGCGACAAAACTATAAAGCATATAGGGAAATGAGTTGCGACTTTTGATCGACCATCTGGTTGTTTTTTACCGTAGTTATCACTACTGTTCAAGTAATTGTCAATCGCACAACGGCTTCTTCCTAATATTATTATAATATCCTACACTAAATAATTTTTATCTATTAAACTCTCAATCAAGCTCGTTTCAATTTCATTCATCTTTTTTCCATCAGGCATTTTTATCTATCTATAATATTACACTATTTGACTAATTAATGTCTTAACTCGTTAACTATTTAACACCGAAAATGTATCACAAACTATTGGCTTTGCTTGTTAAATAGAGCCTGTCTTATAGTTTCGTCGTAGCGACATGTTTACATTGCTTATTAAAATTCTTGGAACCATAGCTTTAATCCCTTGGCCTACAACAACGAGTGAGACTCGTGGTAAGAAATTTGGGCCAAAAACAATAAGGACGAGGCTGACTCGTGATACTTCGTTCGGACCAAACATAAGCAACACGAACCTGGCTCGTTGTATAGCCCGCGCAGCGAGAGTTGGCACAGAGAAACTTGTGGGTACCGCGTGATGCTCCTACTACGCGCTACACGTCTTCCGCAATTGGCCGAATCGCTTGACGAAGACAGCAACCGAGCGTATTGAGTGTGACTGTAACAGAGAAATGTGGTGACGATGAAGTAAGATGATGGTGACGCTGAGCGCCTATGTCGACCGTTCCCGCCAAAACGTAAGCGTAAGAGTGGGATCCACTGATCAGTGGTGGGATCCGCAGCCTTGCGTCAAGAGTGGGGACCGCCGTTCTCCCTGCACCCCACTGACGAGATTTTGTGCCAACTCTCGCTGCGAGGACTATACTTCGTTCGGGGCTCGACTGCGTTTTGGAGAACTCCGTGTTCTTAACTTTTTTGAACTCTTTTTTATGTGATCCTGTAGATATCGATGAAGACATTCCGAAAATGTGTGTATGGTTGTTAGGAATTCACTGGTTTATAAGTTATATGCGTGTAAAGATGAGCAATTTTAAGCGTTTTTGATAAGTTAGAGCGTCGCCACATTGGATATTCGTTGAGTGGTAGAGTTAGGTAGGTCTGTTCGGCGCATGCGCTGGATAGATCCCCAGGCAGCACACAGACGTCTCAGCGGTCGCCCGACGGTCGCTGGAGCGTCGTGTGTTAAGAAACGGTACGTCTTAAAGATGCCTTTGAGACGCCTTTGAGAGTCTCTGAGACGTCTTTAAGTCGTCTCCCAGACGTCTTTAAGGCGTCTCTTAGACGTCTAAGAAGCGTCTCAAAGGCGTCTATTAGGCGTCTTTTGACCGTCTTTTGGGCGCCTAAAAGACGACTGTTTCGGAATTTTAAAAAAAAGTCATATCGACGGCAGCGGCCTGGACGGGTAAGATCGGTAGTAGTTGTTGGCACCTGCCAGGGGGCTTCCTGGTTATAGTTTTGTCGTCTGCTACAGTTGTTGCTGCGTTGTGCTCTCTGTCGTCGGGGTCTCCAATTTGGCGGCGGCTGAAATGTGTGGGTAAGGACGGAAGGGAAATAAAGCGTGTTTCCACCTGTGTCCGCTAGAGGATTCGTCATCAGTAAGGCTATCTAGCGGGCTCTGCCTTAGAAACAGTGATATCGTAAGGACGGCTCAGGACGGTATATATATATGAATCGGCGACGGATCAGGTACTAGCGGGAAAGGCGTTTTCTTGTCTCTCTGTCCATCTGGTGACGAGCGTAGGAGAAAGCCGCCACATTATATTAAAGATATATTACGGTCGTCTCAGATAATTCGTTAAAATCATATGAATGGAAGTAGAAAAATGACCGCCCCAAACTGGCGCAGTCACTGTTTTGAATCGTGGACAATAGCTCATCAGTTTCGCATATATTACCCTTTTCTATTTAATTCCGTGAAAAAAAAACAATCAAATAGTAAAAGTCTATATAAGGAATTTCTCTACTTTTATCATCCATGTGTTTATAATAAATGATATTTTAAAAAATATTTTCATTATCATTCAAAAAAACAGGAAACTTAAGAACCAGTATTTTAATCATTGCACAGCAAACTGATCCCTGTCGTAACATCTCCAAATTCAAGTTGTTCAGTCTCGGAAAAAACGCCTTATTGCAGACGCAAAAAGACGTTTCCCAGAAGGCGCCTCTGAGACGCCTTATTTCAGACGCCTCAAAGACGTCTCCCAAAAGACGTCTCTGAGACGCCTATTTCAGACGTCTCTGAGACGCCTATTTCAGACGTCTCTGAGACGCCTATTTCAGACGCCTCAAAGACGCCTTTTTGTGACCTAAGACGCTCAGACCTAAAACAGACGTAAAAAAGACGTCTCCAAGACGACTCGTGCTCTCTGGGTCGTGAGTGTTCAGCGCATGTGTTAGACACCATGGTATATTTTCGGGATCGGCTAAATAGTAATGAGTGTATGCGCTAGATGGCAGTCCGGTGGTTACACATACCTTGTAAACATAAGCAATTTCAAGTGTTTTTCACAAATTAATTATCAATACGTTTATTGTTGATTTTGAAATGGCTAGTTCAAGTATTAGAAATTTTAACTTTAGAGAACTAGTAAAGAAGAAGCAATTACTTGGGCTCAGGATTGTGGATTGTTGCGGAAATTTAAGAAATGTACTCATCGGTGCGAAATGAAAATTTATAACAATAAACATGGGATCGGTCGTTTTCGGTGTCCAGTAATTAAAATATACAGAATCACATACAGGATGTCAAAAAGAAGGTACAGTCCAAGATGGTTTGGGGTTTGGTCGTCTTGGGAGCGGAGAAGGCCGGCCCGACTATGGTATAATGTTTCGCATTTTAATTTAGTAAATGTGTTATTATTATGTATGAGTTAGTGCTGCCATTTAACGGATCTGTTCGGAAGTATTTTACCCATTTTATGTGTATCACCTAGCAAATATATCAATATGGCGACGCTTTAACCTGTTAAAAAGGCTTAAAAGTGTTCAAATTTATATGCGTATAACTTTTTAACCAATGAATTCCGCGCAATAAGATTTTCATTTTCGGTGTTTTCTCGTTGAAATCTATAAGATTGTATAAAAAAACTTGAAAAAAAGAGTTCTCCAAAACGCAGTTAAACCTCGTTCGGACCAAACGTAAACAACACGAGCCTGGCTCGTGGTACTTCGTTCGGACCAAACGTGAACAACGCGAGCCTGGCTCGTGGTACTTCATTCGTGACAAACGTAAACAACACTAACACGAAGATTACTAATTTTCTAGGAGTTTTCTCAAAACATTATTAATTTAAATTAAGTATTAATATACAAATTGTTACTGATACATTATCCACTTTCAAATTATGAATCATTTTTCTTCACCGATGAATTGATCACAATTACTTCCCAGACATCTTAAAAGTATTAGTTGTGCCCAAACGTGTTTATTATTTAACAATTCCTTTCGTTGCGCCGAAATATACATGTCATAAGACGCATACCTTTTGCGCAAGTTCGAGCACACGGCTAAACAGCTAAATGGCTCGACGCGTGACCGACCTCCTTATTTATTATGGCCCGAGCAATCGGGAGTTAGCGGGTACGACAAGGGGTTAATCACTTTCAAAAAGGAAAGGATATGTTAGAACCCGAACATTCTAGAGTATACTAATCGCGACATCTCTGTAGATTTACTCATATGTTATTTGTACCGTGCCATCACACGATGGCGCTCGTTATAATATATCTGCGTGTGTGTGCGTGCCTCGATTATGCCGCGTGTCGCCGCTGTACGCGCTCTTTTCTCCTCTAAGTGAACCTCAAACTGTAAACACGTATATTTCTATATATTAAAGCATATGTCCATAAAGTGCAGATAGATTATTTGTATTACTTGAAACTCCAAAGCAAGCTGCATAAACTCCAACAGAATATATGTTGTAAATTTTATCGTCGCTCCACAGAGATATCTCTGTAACATTCGTGGAACGTTAATAAATTGAGTCAAACATTTTCATGTAAATATCGTACAAATAATCCAGCCGTTTCGCAATTCAATATTTTGCAATCTATTAACCGTGATCACCGGTTTTGTTTTTGTAAGAATTGAATCCTACTGCAGCCGACTGTAACAACTGAATCAGACAAGATCCCATAGACCGTGGAACTCAGAAGTCCAAGTTGCTAAGTATTGCATTGTGATTTCAATGGCTCCGGACACTTTTCATTCAATTTCTTTCATGCCTTATAGTTTTCTCATGGGATGAGAAGATTTTGAACACAATTTAATTAATACGTATGTCATTGAATTCTCATAACTCGAAATAATATTCCATTCTTCTGTTGTTGATGTTTAGTCATTAGAGAAATTGTCGGGACATAATAGATAAAAATTTTCTTTTCTTTATAAGAAATTATGGACGACAATGAAGTTCTAATCACTGTAGCTGTCAAATAAATCATAAAGCGAGCGATTGAAACGCTTCAGAGACATTTAAAGAATTAGGGATTTAAGGGCTTTCAAACCGTCGATTTTAAAATTAACCTTTATCTATCGCCTGATAGTCGCTAGGAATCTCGAAAATGTCCTTTCTCTGCTCCAGTGAACGTATTTATCGGGGTATTCGTGTGTCTCCTTGGACACATACGTGTAATACGGCGCACCCTTCGGTAAGAAATGCCAAGAAAATGTTCCGGTACCTCTCGATGGGAACCACAGGAGGAAAAGGGATTCGCCATGAGTGACCGCAGGATTGTGAAGTTGTAGAGTGATCGTATTCGATCCGCATAGATCCGCGTGGCTTTGCCTGCAACTCTCCTTTAAAAGTGGAAATTTTTTTTATTTTTCGACGTTGAGGTCGGGACGATTGACACTGTAATACCAAATACAATCAATCCTCTTATTCATAACACGATATTGTGAAAACACAGTCTCGATATAATATGGTGCAAAAATTGTAGTAATTTTCCTATAACGCTATATTTTTATAAATCGTTTTTCAAATAGCATGATCTACTAACCTTCGTTTACCCCTGTGTAACACGAATGCAGCCAAAATCATGGTGGAGCGGGTAGGTGATGATTTCACATACAAAAATAAGTCGAAAAGAAGGAATAACATTCTTTCGTTCGGTTATGACCTACCAGTTCTACTCGTTAGAGTAAAATACAATTTTTAAACATGCATTTATCGCGAGCGTGATGAAACCGAAAAACAATGAATTAAGACATTGTAAAAAATTGTTACGTATGGCGAAAAAGTGACTAAGTAAACTACGAAAAAAATTATAACATTAGACGTACCAACACTTTATTATACATTATAAGGATATTTGTGAAAATATTGATTGTCCACAGGAGAATACCCTTTTTTTAATACAGAAAGCTTTGGATCATTATAGATCCATAAGCCACGAGCATGTACATATAGACAAATATCTATATAAACAGAGAAAGCATCCTTCTTGCGCGCGCACAATGCTCCCTCACTTATAAAGTCATACATGTAGCTTTTTAAATTATTAAGTTTAAAACTAACAGTATTGCACGCAAACGTCTCGTAAGTGTTAGACCGCAACAGATATGTATAAGTCTAAGTGCTAAACCTTAAAATCTATACTTATCTAAGTATTGTAGTGTGTGAAAATATTCGCTAAACTATATATATACTTCTAACCAGTCTTGAGTCATGAATCACAGCTGAATCATAGAGTTCTAGTGTTAGATATATAAAAGTCTTTCTTAGGTTTCTACTTACGTATAGAAAATTATAGTGATAAAGATTACATGTAGAAATATCTTTGGTACAATTGCACTTGCGACTTATCAATGTAAGGTGTAACTGTGAAAAGTAGATATCTTTGGTTAGATTTTAAAGTGTGTGTCCTCCCAAAAAAGGTCTATACATAGAAGAGCTGTTATATCAGGTCCCTTAAGAAAAGTTTTAATGCGAAGGGGAGGATGCTTGCCTAAACTTTTAAGACCGTTTATGAGAGTGACCCTTTGTGAAACAAAAAGAGGACAAGACCAGAGCACATGATCTATGTCCTGTGTGAAATGACCGCATTCGCACTTACAATTTTCCACCATTCCAACCATGTTCAGAGATGCATTTAAATTACAGTGATTGGACCTAGCTTCATTAATCCATGCTATGAAATGCCTGGGGAATTGCCTGTTATGATACCAGGATTTCTGACTGCTTTCATAGTAGTTATTAAAGTACTGAAGTCCTTTTGTTGTTCCAGAGATACGCCAGTGTTTGTCCTGTTGATCCTGTATTATTTCCCGAATGTGTTGTGAGACGTCAGTATATGGAACATTATCTATATGGTAATGAATGTTTTCTTCTGAGTCCGTTGTAGCTTCCTTTGCTACTTTGTCTGCCATTTCGTTACCCTAAATACCGCAATGAGATGGGATCCACAAGACTGTGATGTTATGATCTACTGCTACTTCTTGGGATTTCCAGAGGTTTTCTTTGATATTGGCTATATGATGGTTTGTGTTGAAATTAAGGAAGGGTCCTTTCAAAGAGAGCAGAAGACTAAGAGAATCTGTACAAATGATGTAAGATAATGAAGTATTTTTGTTTGCTAGTGCTACTGCCTGTTCTAAAGCAGCACATTCCGCAGTGAACACTGACGCTTCCTTGGGTAATGTGATTTTGAATGAGGAGCCAAGTTGTAGAGAAATACATGCAGCTCCCACCCTTGGGTTGCTCTGCATTTTGGATCCATCTGTAAACATCCTGATATGGTTTGGATAGTTTGTATGTACGTAGTCCTCGAATAAGTTATTATTTCCTACGTTGTGCATATTTGTATCCATCCAGTCTGTGTCTATGGAAGGCAAATCATTTTGTACTGCATAGTCTGTCGTTGTGCTTGCTGAGTTGGAAGTAATGTGCATTATATCAATTAATGAGTGCACGTAGTCATAGGCTCTGATAATAGGTCTGTCCAAATCTGTTGACGGATTAGCAAAACGACTTTGCAATCTGTAGGCAACTATGAGTTCTGTAAAAATGTTGAAGTAGGGGTGCGAGCTCTTAGAGATAATATTAAGTAGGTAATTTGAGCTAAGTCTATTGATTCTGAAGATAAGAGGAATTATTTTAGCTTCTGCTGTAATGACATTTGTGCGTGTGGATTTGCGGTGTCCCATTGCCAATCTTACTGCTGCATTTTGTATTCGCTCCAATTTTAGCCTGAAGGTTGAGGTGGATCACTGCCCTACCATGTGTCTCTGAGAAATTTGATAACATATATGAGATTGTGACAAGTACTAACAATGAGTTCGGTGTAGGTATTGAAGCGTAGATTGGAGTCTATGTTGACGCCTAAGAATTTTGTGGGATTTTTAGAATGTATACGTTTGTTGCCTATTGTAATAAGTGTTGGCATGGAGTTCCTTGGAGAATTACCAAATGATAGAAGCTCTGTTTTCGTCGTGGTTAGATCCAGTCCCAGAAGAAAGAGGTTGTGACGAATGATTCCAACGGCGTCTTCGAGAGTTTTCCTAGCTTTTTCGAAGTTGACATCTTGTGAAATAATTGCTATGTCGTTTGCATACATGGTGATTGTGATATTTTCCGGTATGTTGTCCATTATGTTTTTGGTGTATATATTGAACAATAGAGGACTGAGCACACCTCCTTGAGGAACGCCTTTGTGGATTCTTAGATTTTGGTGGTTCATCTCCAAGTTGTCACTTCCAATGAAAAGAGCAGATCTATCATACATCCACTGGGATAAGAATTGAAGGGTGTTGCCGGTTATTAATGTTTGAGAGAGAATTCTTAACATGATATTTCTCTGTACGTTATCAAAAGCACCATTTATATCTATAAAAGCAGCTAGAGTGTGTTTTTTGGTTCTATGACCAATGTCTGCTATGGTAACCAGAATGCCTATGTTATCAGTGCATGATCTACCTTATCTGTAATCAGCCTAAGAGTTTGGAAAAATGCAGTGGTGTTCACACCACCATTGTACTCTATTTTTAATGAGCCTTTCAAATAATTTGCTCATGTACGAAGCAAGAGAAATTGGTCTTAGACCATTACTGTTATATTTGGAAAGAAGTATGATGTTTGTAGTTTTCCACTCCACTGTGAGTTACATATAGTTCATTGAAAATGTCTAGGAGAATGAGCTGCATTTTCGTAGACAGATGAAATATCACGAGATAGTCAATACCGTCAGGGCCTAGTGTTGAGGTATGGTTACTTTGTTCTATTGCCGCAAAGAATTCTGTGTAGTTGAAATTTTGGTCCAGAAATTTGATTTCTGGATGATTTGCAGGTGTGTGTTGTATGAAGTGTGGTTCAATTGGAACCCAAGGAGGACAGATTTTGGAAACTGCAACTTTTCCTTTTCCATTAATGGCTGTTTGTTTTTTGCAACTAATCCAGTCAGTCATTGTGAGTGTGTGTCCATTTCTTGAGGCAGGCTTTTCTTTTCCTGACTTCTCTGCTGCAATCCTCATTCCACCAATAAGTAGCATTACTAGTCCCGGTAACCTTTGTTTTAGTTGGAGTAGATTCTCGAACAGTTTCAATAATGAGATTTGTAAAAAAGGTGTATTTAACTGCTGATGATTTGTTATTAAATTCCTCCTGGAGGAAAACGTTGAAATATGAATCGAGAACCGATTGGTACCTTTGCCAGTCTGTATTTTTGGGGGAGATTTTATTGGACTTCTTGGTGAAAGTGGTGGTTTTAGAGTTGAAGTGGCATTCAATTGGATAGTGATCTGAGCCATAGTTATCTTCTAGTTGTGTTGCATGAAATAGGTGCAGGAGGTTGACATTTGAAATATAGAGATCTAGGTTGTTGCCATGATGTTGAGCATTTCCTATATAGGAGTGGGTATTCTGATTTAGAACTGTAAGATCATAATCTTCTAAGATGTTAAATAGCTTTTCACCAGCTGGGTCGCTTTTGCCACAATTCCACATAGGATGTAGCGCATTAAAGTCTCCTGCTAATATAAAGTTACCAAGATTGTTGAGTTGACTGACATAGTTTTCCCAATCGTCTTGCTCAAATGGATTTCCTGGAGGTCTATATCCAATTACTATGTGTAGGTTATGTTGGTTATTTAGGATCCTTATGCAAAGAGTGTCGGCGTGTTTATCGTTACAGATAAGATTCAGGGTTTGATGGGCAATATACTTGTGAAGAAGTATGGCTACGCCTCCTCCTTTTCTGTATCCGTCACGGTCTTTCCTAATTGTAATGTAGTTCTTGATGTGTATCGAGTGTATATTTTTGAGCCATGTTTCGAATAGCAGAATCACGTCGAAATTATGACTAATTCTATTTAGTTCTTCCATTTTGTTAATAGCACTGCGATAGTTCCAAATAAGCAATCTAAGTTTGTTCATGTTTTGGTTTTATTGGCTTTTTTGTATTGTTTTAAGTTGGATTGGGAGATGCTAGTCTTTGGTGACTTGACGTCTAGAAGCTTGCTCTTGAGAAAGTCTGCGCTGATGTTGGCATGTTGAAGTGCTGAAACTTTAATTAAACCTTTTTGTGTGGGCTTTTGGGTGTTATGGCCTGGCTCATACTGATGGAGTAACCTCAGTGGTACTGATTTCCTCTCTCATCTTAGGAATATCTCTTGTCGTATTATGATTTATTTTTTCAGATATATGTTTGGAGGTGCTCCAAGCATTTGAGGCTGGTAAAGGTTTCATATGTCCTCCTATGTTTTTCAAAGCTAATTGCTTTTGCATTGAGGTTTGTGGTAAATTTGGAAAAGTGTTAGTAGTAAGAATGCTTTATTTTTGTGTATTATATGTCGGAGTGGTTGATAAACCAGTTACTCTGGTCTTGGCTCCAAAAAATGATTTGTTTTCGTATGCCATGATTTCTCTGATTTTCTTGGTGGTGCAATATTCTGGGCAGTCCTTGGAAAAAGTCTTGTGCTCTTGTTTACAGTACAAACACTCCCTCCTGTTATTTTGACAGATATGATTTAAATCCTCTTTGAGCCCACAATTCTCACAAATTTTTGCACTTTTGCAAAACTATGTGGAATGCCCATACCTGTAGCAGTTATATTTTCGCGTAAAACTATTTCAGAATAGTTCAAAAACATTTTTAAAATTATCTAGTAAAAATCCAATGGTTGTCCTAACCAAAAAGGTGGAAAAAATATTTATTCAAGAAATAAAAAAATCTGTCCCCCAACAGTTTCAAACCATGTCAAAAAGTTTTCATCGATTCCGTAGTCAGGAACGCTACACTCTTTTCTTTGAAATTGTTTATTTAAAGGCGATACAATGTTAACAGTTCTTACTAACTATAAAAATAAACGAAAAGTTTTTTCTAATATTTGTAGTAATGCTAATGTATAAAGGCACATTAACGGTATACAGTCTTTGTATCTCAGTCGGAGGAGCGGCGAGTGCTCACCCCTCGTAATTCTATTTTCGCAGTGAATAGAATGCAGTTCACAGCCGCAATCAATTTGGGTTATCACATGCTCCTCAAAACGCCCTTAATAAAAACAGGAGCTCGCTTCAATTATTTTTAATCTTAATTCTAATTTTAATTCTAATTTTTATACATATGTACATGAGGATAAAATTAATGACGAAAAGGGAGGGGGATGATGATGTAATAATGGGATGAGATGAGATGAGATGATGTTATTTACAGTTATTTTAGGTGAGGTGGGGTGGGGTGAACTAGTGTTGATATTATGTACACGTGGGGGAGATGCGTTTGTGAAGGTGAGTGTGGGATGGGGATGGGATGACGTGAGGTTGATGATGTCTTATTTACTAACTTATGATCTAGGGGTCCTTTGGTTCTTTGTAAAATCTTTGTGATTGCATAAGATTCTTTGGTATTGTCGGGAATGGCAGTCCGTTAACAATAACAGTTGGGCTAGTTCGCAGGAAAGTACGGAGGTTTAAGTCTATCTACTAACCACCAGTATTTCTTATAATCCATATTCTTAATTTCTACGAGATCTTTATGTGGGATAGCTGCGCTCTAACGGTAACCCTGTTCAGGTGTGGTTTGATCATGCCCCTGTGGGGTGTACGTTATGGATTTTTTTCCTCTGTCGCGTGGGATGTGGTACAATATCGGGACTCCATTTCTGTTTTGAATGTATCCTAATTTGTCTAAGTATACAAATGCTTCGGGAGGGATAAATCCCGAAGTCAGTGTTTCTTTGATATAATTGTCATCTGCGTATGCTATGGGGAATATTAGGCTATTGTTTGTGACGTGTTGTGTGTTGGCGAAGTAATTTCGTGTTATTTTTATGATGTAGTGATCGATTCTGCTGATATTGGCTTTGTTTATAGTTTCGTTGCTTATGTGTCTTTTGTAATTTGAGTGGGTTGATCTGTATAATCCGAGGCAAGCTCTGAGGCATCGTCTTTCAAAAATGCGAATTTCTTCCATTATAGAGGCGCTGTTGTTGTACCAAATCTCGCAGCCATATGTTATTAGGTATATATATTAGGTGTGATTAGGAGTTGGTAACAGATTATTTTTGCTTTTTTACTGATTGTGTGGGAGTGGAATAATCTTGCACAAGCTCCGAAAGCTTTTCTAGCTTTTTGGAGTTGTATTTGTGGGTGGCTATTTAGTAGGAGCCTGCTGTCTAAAAATAAGCCTAGGTATTTGACTGAATCATTATGCGGGATTTTGTTACCGGATTGCGGGTTGCCTACGAGTTGAAATGTTTTGTGATTTTTTAGTTGGTAGCCTATTGTCCCTTTGATTTTGGGCCTGAATAGTATCGATTCGCATTTATCTGTGTTTACCTTTAATTTCCAGGATGTGTAGTATGTAAAGATACTATTGTTTCTGGAGAAGAACGGGCTTTGCCTTTTTTGCAATGGGGATGACTTTGGCGGTCTTCCATTCTTCAGGGAATGTACTGTGGTTTAATAAGTTGTTAACTAGGATTATGTATATCCATATGATTTTGTTTGGGAGCTCTTTTAGTACGTAGTTTGGTATCTGGTCGTTCCGTGCGGATTTTTTGTTGTTGAGGTACTTAAACTTGTTTTTGACTTGGAGGGACTTTGTAAAATATGTTGGTATAGTGTCTGGTTGTCTGTGAGTTAAGGCTGAGTTTGTTTCGGTAAAGTCGCTTACGGTGTTCGGTATTAAGGTTGTTATCTCGTTGGATAATTTTTCTGATTCAGTGTTAATCAGGTTTCTGAAGCTGGGGTGGTTTAGGTGTTCGTTTTTGTTGCTTACCATGGCATAGTGTGCTGCAAGAACGTTAGATTTTTTAGCGTTGTCTTATACGATGAGGAGATCGTTATCATCTTTTTCAAGAAGGTCAGTGTTTATGTTTGCGAGAATTAGCAAGTCTATTTTATTTTGTTTTATTTTGAATTGAGATGTGGTGTGATGTTGTTTGTTTCTGAATATCCGGTTAATTTCGGGGAACATTTTGTCTGGTTTCCTCGGGTTTATGGATTTCGGTTGAACCAATACGTATGAACTTGTTCTTCTACTTCTAGTTTTAGTTTCTTCCTGGTGGCAGCTATCATTTGTTGTAAGTTTTTAGTGAGTTGTTTGCTTAATTTTCTCAATAGCGAGATGAGTTTCTGTTCTTTACGCTGTAGGTTTTTGATTTTGAGGTTTATATATTTATCTGTTGAGTTTACGGGTTTGTATTTTGGAGTTGCCATGTCGACTGCTTTAATTATTTCATTGCTAATTTTGTTCAGTTCTGTCATAATTTTCTCTACGGATAAGTTGCAGTGCGGGTTTATATTTGTTTGGAATTTACTTAATTTATCTTGGAATTTTTTTACGTTAAGTTTTGAATAGTTATTTTTGATGATTGTATGTGTGTTTGAGAGGGATAGCTATGCATCGGGGATTTCGAACAACGCCAGACAGCCTTCATGGTCGCTGGGAAAACTGATAGTTTTTAGTTGGTCTGTATAAGAGTTACATAGCACTATTCTGGAGTCTATTAGAATTAGATCAATAAAGGATTGATGTCTTGAGAATGAAGGGGTGTTTGTGTGGAGTAGTTTCAGTTTGTATTCGATGTCATGTTCAAGAATCCATGAGTTGAGAGCGATTCCTCTCTCATGATTGAGTTTGTTCTTCCAAGCTGCGTGTTTGGCATTCCAGTCGCCTGCTAATATATTATAGGTGTTTTGTGAATGTAGTTTTAATTCAATTAATATATTATTAAGTTCATTTATGAAAAGCTTGGGTTTTCTTTTTCTTCCATAGATAGCCGCCAGTAGGAGGGTGTTACCGTCGCTTAGGGCTATTTGTACCATTGTTTTTTCTATCGTTTCAAAGATTGTGTTAAATTCTATTGATTTGAACTGTATGGTGTTTCTAATTATAATTGCACTGCCACCGCCCTTGCCAGTTAATCTGTTAGATCTAATTACGTGGTAGTCTTTTAGGTAAAATGTGTGTCTTGGTTTCAGGTGGGTTTCGTTTAGGAGTAGAATATCCGGGTTGTTATCTTCTATCAATTTTATAAGTGCTATTCTTTTCGAATTTCTTATAATTGACTTTGTATTTAATGAGATGATCTTTAAATTGTTTTTGTTTATGTTTCTGGGGATTGAATTACAAGCCATTGCTAAATACAGAGATAGTGTGGCTTAATTGTGCACTGAGTGATTCAAATTTGCTTGTTAGGTCAGAGAGTGTTCTTTCAAAGTTTAGTGTACGAGTTTCTAAAAACGCTATTTTTGGACTGATCTCAATTTCATTTGTGTTCTAAATTTGGGGTGATATGGTCTCAGGTGTTGCGTCTGTTTTTTTTTGGCTGACGCCATAGTAGCATATGAAATTCCTGGTTGGATGCGGGTTTGCTTAAATTCCTTTGGTGGAACTTTTATATTAGAATCTGTTTTTCTGTTAAGTCTATTCTTTATAAATTCTTTTGCTTTTGGACAACCTCTGTATGAGGCTGAATGACCAAAAGATTCACAGTTTATGCAATAAGGTGTCACGTTAGAGGAGGTAGAGGAATTTTTTCCCAAGGCACACTCCCCAGGAGCATGATCTTGGTCACACTTAACGCACCTGTAATTCAGGTTACAATTTGTGGCTGTGTGATCAAAGCGTTGACAGCGTTTGCATTGTTTTATGTTTTGACCTTTCAGCTTTTTCCAACTAATTTTGTGTTGTAGAATATATTTAATATCCTTAATGAATGATAAATCACTATCGGCTTCTAATTGTACTAAAAATATTGGGAGTATTCTCTGATCTCTTATTGATTTATTTGTGGTCAAACGGCTCACCTTGCTAAAGGTAATTTTATTTTGGGAAACCTTCTTGAGGTCTTCCATTATTTCATTCTCCGAGAAGGAGGGAGGTAGTATAGTATTGTGTACTCGCTCTATTTAGTATGTCTTTTACTTTACCTAAGTTGTCTGCGTTGTTTAGTTGTACAGTGTGTTTGTGTGTTTACTCTTTTAATATAAAAATTATTTCCGTTACCCGTAGCTTCCTTTATTAGGTTGATTGTGTCCTTAGGCTGTTGTACGAGGATGTTTATTGGTAGCGGCCTCTTGGTTTGAGTTGTTGTTGCAGAATTTATTTGTTCGGTGTCTTTTGGTGGTGTAGGTAATGTTGTTGATGGTGCTGGCCTTGTGGTTTCGTTGGTTGGTTGTTGGCTTCCTGGGGTAAGAGCGGTGGTTATATTCTGCCTCGCTTTCCTCTCTTGTGACTTTTGATTTTTCTTCTTTATTCTTTCTACTAGTGTAAATTTTTCTTCTTTGTCCTCTTGCGCCTTTTCTGTTTCCATTGGTACAGGAGTTTCTTCCTCCGCACTTGGTGTTGTTATTGCTGTCGATGGTAATGGTTTAGGGTGTTGAGATGTCCTTGCCAGATTCTCGCACATTTTTTTTAGCTTTTCTATTTCTTCTTTCAGTTTTTTGTTCAGTTCTTTGAATTTTTGTCTTTTGAAATCAGTGAGGTGAGTTTCAGAGAGGTGTCTCTGGGTTTTATTCGTTCTTGCTCGCGTTTCATCGTCTTGGAGCTTATTATTTTTGAGATTCCGGCCGAGTTTTGCTTTCTTTTAGATGCACTCATGTTTGGCTTCATTATTGAAGCTATATTTGTCGTACAAGACCCTACTGCATTAAGGAATTGTTTGAATACCTTAATTTCGCAGGGACGCCACGTTACCGGATTTGAGGTTAGGTTTCCCTCATGGACCGTTGTATTTGGTGTGTTTTCTGTGGATTTTGAGTCGGTTAGGTTGTTTTGATCGTTTGGAAGATCCGTTTTGAGGAATTATGCACTTCCACTTTATTTTAAGTATGTGAGCGTTTTTATTTTCTCTGTAAATTGTACTAGACAAACTATCGTTGCGCTGCGACTCGACCACGGAACGCTACACTCGAACCCATCGGCAATGTTGGAAGTAGATTCATAACATTTGGTTATAATAAGTGTACCGATGTTTATGGGAAAAATTAGATTTTATCTTTCATTGTTAGTAACAGAGATATCCATTTTGTTAATAGTAACCGTAGCTAAAAATGTGAAAAATTGGAGATATTATTGACGATGACATTACCATAAGTAGGTTTTGATCTCGACTAAAAGTTAGTTCCGGTTAGGGCGTTAGAGGGGGTGAAAAGTGGAGTCTGGATCCAGGCTAAATGATAGTTCCAATTCGGCCGTTAGAGGGGGTCAGAAATGGAGACATGTGGCGGATGTAGATAATGTAAATTTCTATTTCAACATTGTTAGATTTCTATTTTATCGACAATGATAATATCGATTAATTGTAAATTATGTTAAAATATTTTAGACACATTGTAAATATTAATTCATTTATTTGTTGTTTCCTATTAACGATTGTGTTTTATAATAACAGATCAAATTAAACCTTCAAAGAAGCATGATCTCAAATTTATTAAATATTTAAGAAAACAATTTATTTATAAATAATTCACGTCTAAATAATTTAATTACTCAGTTAAATACGGAGTTATAAGTGTGGAAGATTTACATTATTAATTTATTCTGTAACACACACCACATTTAAATGGTGACCCCGACGTGATCTTTTTGAAGAAACAAGAATGCCGCTACATCATTCTCCAATCAGGATGGAAGGAAGGTCAAATCAAGATAATCAAGATCTTGTTGTTGGTACTTCAATTGAAGAATTTTCTTCAACAAATGTCAACAATTCAAATCAAGCCTCAAATCAAGTAAATGCCACATCGATGATTAAACTTCCACGCTTTTGGCACGAGAGTCCGGTACTGTGGTTCAATCAAATTGAAGCAGCTTTTGCAATAAGCAGAATTTCCTCCGATGATACCAAATATCGATATATTATTATAAATTCAGATAAAAATGTTCTTCCTTTTGTTTCCGATATTCTAAGTAATCCTCCCTTGAAAGATAAATATGAAACGTTAAAAACTCGTATTATTTCTTCGTTTGATGAATCAGAAGAGTCAAAATTAAGGAAATTAATTAGAGGAAACCAAATAGTTGATGATAAACCGTCGAATTTCTTACAGCGATTAAGGAATTTGGCAGGAGATTTATGTAGCGACAGCGTCCTTAAGACTTTGTTTCTAGAACAATTACCAGTTAATGTTAAAACTGGCTTATCAAGTTGATAAAATTATAGAAATGTTAAAATCAAATTACAGGAATAGATCTAGATCCAGATCTTTCAGAAGAGATAGAAGCGTGTCAGGAACAAGATTTCGGAATGAGGAATCATTATGTTATTATCATAAAAAAAATTATAGAAAATTCTTTCAAATGCAGAAAACCCTGTTCATGGAACGTAAAAGATAAGAGGAACCAACAAAAAAGGAAGTGACGGAAAACTAGGAAGACTGTCTGCAGTACAGGCAATCCATGATAGTTTGAGTACTAATTATCGTCTGACCATCGCTGACAAAACCACAGGTATACGATATTTAATTAATACTGGTTCAGACATTTCACTGTTACCAAAAAAATACTTAACAAAAATATTACAGCAAGCAATCTTATACTTTTTGCTGCAAATGGTTCCACAATTAAAACTTATGATCAAAAATTAGTTACTGTAAACTTAGGTTTACGTAGGAATTTCACATGGGAATTTATTGTAGTTGATACACAAAATGCAATTATCAGAGCAGATTTTATAGGCCATTACAATCTTTTAGTAGATTTAAATGGGAAGAAAATCTTAGATAATGAAACCAAACTACGATCGTTTGGACTTCTGAAACATGTACAAACAATATCTGTTTCAACAATAAATAATTCTTTTAAATATAACAAATTATTACAAGTGTATATGGATATCGCCAAACCAATTAGGAAAGAAATTGTTGATAAAGATATTTGTCATTATATTGTAACAAAAGGTCAACCTATTGCCGAAAAACCCAGACGTTTAACACCTGAAAAATTTCAAATAGCAAATGCAGAATTCGAAGAAATGATACAGAAAGGCGTGTGTAGGTCATCATCCAGTCAATGGTCAAGTCCTTTAATCATGGTTCCGAAGAAAAATGGAGAATGGCATCCATGTGGAAATTATAGGAGATTAAACTCATTAACCATTCCAGATCGCTACCCTGTACCTCATATACAAGATTTTTCTTTGAAATTGGCAGGAGCAACAATCTTCTCAACATTAGATCTCATTAAAGCATACAATCACCCCAGTGCACTCCAATGTACGTCCGTGCCGGACATATGTACGTCCCAGGGACGTGCGATATGTCCGAGATATGTCCGATTTACGTCCCAGGGACGTACGATATGTCCGAGATATGTCCGATTTACGTCCGAGGTATGTCCGACAGAGGTCCCAGTTACATCCCAGTACGTACATAGGACGTCCAGCGCGGACGTCCTATGGACGTACAATGTACGTACGGGCCGGACATATTCTGGACGTTAATTGGACGTTTGTCGGACATATAAAATCGTGTTTATAAAATGTTTTCCTATTGTTTAAATCTATTAAACAACGTTCGTATATACGTATATAAGGTGGAATGTAATGAAAATTTATAGAAATATATTTATTTGTTTATAACAATATTTTTATTCACATATATTTATTTATACATATTTATTTAATAACAAATTATTTATTTAAAACAATATATTTATTTTTTACATATTTATATATAACAGTATATATACATATATTTGTATTTATTTATAACAATTTATTTATTTATACATATTTATTTATCATAAGGTGAAATGCAAAGGGACAGAACGATCAACTTTGTTTTCTTAAGTCGTGTACATATATTTTTTATTTTTGGGGAGGATCAATTAATGAATAATGGATAAGGTATATACATTGTTTAGAATTTGGTAGGATAATGTTAACATATATATATATATATATATATATATATATATATATATATATATATATATACAGGGTGGCCCACATAAGTCTGAACAGCTCAATATCTCGAAAACTATGCCATCGATTTTAAAGTTCTTAGTCTTAAATTGCATGGAACTGAAGGGCCTTTCTGACTACATAAACGTGAAGTGGCCTCCCTTCCCCTTTAACGGGAGAGGGGAGGTACCTTTGTAATTTTAAATGGAACCCCCTATAAAATGTTACATATTTGGATTCTACAGGAAAAAAAAAGTCAATTTTGTCTGAAACATTTTTTTGTCAGATACTTCCATGATGAGATATAACAGTTTGAAGTTTCGAGTTGTAGGTACTTGAAGCTCTCGGAAATAGCGTTATGGAATTATACGCTCTTGAGTCAATTGCTTATTCATGAAGAAACACAAACAATAATATTTACAATTCTTGAGTTTGACTCACTTATCTATGAAAAAGTTTCCAGTTTAGAGCGGTTATTCAAGTAGTAACATTGTGATTATGGCTACTTTTGACACAGAAGTGAATATGTTATTAACGTTAGGTGAATGCCAAAAAAATGATCGGCGTGCAGCAGTGATGTTTTTTGAACATTATGGGATCAAAAAATGTCATGCAACATTTCATAATTTAGAAAAGCGGCTTCGCGAGCACGGTGAATTGTGTAAAAAAACTCGCAATAAACCTAAAGCTGTCACTAATGAAAATAATAGTGCCAGTATTCTTGCTGCAATTACATTCAATCCTCATATTAGTCAACGTACACTTGCACAAACATCACATATTAGTCGTTCATCGATTCAACGAATTTTGAAACGGCAAAAGTATCATCCATATCACATGGTTTTATCACAAGAGCTTTCGATAGCAGATTACGATCACCGCGTAAGATTTTGTGAGTGGCTGCAGGGTGTTGTGGAAAATGACTTTTTGTGCAAAATACTTTTTTCCGATGAGGCCACTTTTATGAATTCAGGGCATGTAAATAGACATAATCTGCATTATTGGGCCGTGGAAAACCCAAATTGGTTGCGATGTGTTCCCTTTCAACATCGACGGTCTTTAAATGTTTGTTGTGGCCTAATAGGAGATTTTGTGATTGGACCTTATTTTTTTCAAGAAACTGTAACTGTTTGCCTGCGCTTTTGGAAGATGTGCCACTGCACGTTAGAAGAGAAATGTGGTTCCAACAAGACGGCGCTCCTCCACATTTTGCAACCATCACCAGGCAATTTTTGAACGAAAAATTTGGGAACAAATGGATAGGTCGTGGGGGACCTCGTCAATGGCCTCCTCGATCCCCCGATCTAACACCATTAGATTTTTTCTTATGGGGATATGTAAAGGACAAAGTTATGTTTGAACCACCGACGACAAAAGAGGATATGAAACAAAGAATACGTGGCGCTTGCGCTTCAGTGAATCCCGAAATGTTAAAAAATGTTAGAACAACTTTGATGTTTCGAGTAAATAAATGTTTACAAGCCCGTGGTGGACATTTTGAACATTTAATTTAAAGCACATTTTATTTCTTCACGAATAAACAAATGACTCAAGCGCGTATAATTCCATAACGCTATTTCCGAGAGCTTCAAGTACCTACAACTCGAAACTTCAAACTGTTATATCTCATCATGGAAGTATCTGACAAAAAAATGTTTCAGACAAAATTGACTTTTTTTTCCTGTAGAATCTAAATATGTAACATTTTATAGGGTGTTCCATTTAAAATTACAAAGGTACCTCCCCTCCCCCGTTAAAGGGGAAGGGAGGCCACTTCACGTTTATGTAGTCAGAAAGGCCCTTCAGTTCCATGCAATTTAAGACTAAGAACTTTAAAATCGATGGCATAGTTTTCGAGATATTGAGCTGTTCAGAGTTATGTGGGCCACCCTGTATATGTAACCACGGAAGAATTAGCGGAAGCACAACAAGCAGATGAGGAACTTAAAGAGATTATTTCAAAGGAAAATTCGGCACTAAAATTGCAAAAATTAAGAATAGGTAATACCAATTCTATATTATATTGTAATATTATAGAAGATAATATTCGACCATATGTTCCAAGAATTTTAAGAACTAAAATTTTAAATATTGTGCATAGTTTATCACATCCCGGAAGTAGGTCTATGAAAAAGGCATTATCACAAAGATTTGTTTGGCCAAATATGGCAAAAGATGCTGCAGAATGGGTGAGAACTTGTATATTTTGTCAAAAAAACAAAGTTCATCTCCATCATAAAAATATACCAGAACATATTCCAGTACCTAAAGAAAGATTTAATCATGTACATATAGATCTCATTGGCCCATTTCCTAATATTAATGGATACCGATATTGTTTAACTATGATTGATCGTTTTTCTCGTTGGCCCGAAGCAATTCCAATTATGGAAATCACTGCAGCTGCAATAGTAACAACATTTTTTAATACGTGCATTACAAGATTCGGCACACCATTATCTGTAATTACAGATAGGGGATCCCAATTTGAATTACAAATTTTCAATGCCCTATCAAAAATGGTTGGATTCAAGAGAATAAGAACGACTTCCTATCATCCTGCTGCGAATGGAATGATAGAACGATGGCATCGAACATTAAAAACAGCTATTCGCTGTCATGGAAAAGAAGATTGGAAAGAAATTATACCGATCGTTTTATTAGGGTTACGTACGACTTATAAAGGAAATATTGGTTCATCAGCTGCAGAAATGTTATATGGACAAATTTTAAGATAACCAGGCGAACTTTTTTTGGAAGAAGAGACTCCAGTCGATCAAAGAATATTTCTGCAGAAATTACGAGAACACATGAAGATGTTGAAGCCACATCAAACAACTCATCATATTAAAAATAAGGTATTCATACATAAAGATTGAAATTCATGTACGCATGTATTTTTGAGAAAAGATGCAGTCAAACCACCTTTAACAGCACCGTACGAGGGTCCATTTGAGGTAATTGGAAGACCATCAGATCGAGTCTTCACTATCAAAATTAATGGACAGCTCATTAACATCAGCACTGAAAGATTAAATCCGGCATATTTCGAAAATCCGGATCAAGATGAAAATTTGGAAGGAATTGCAGATTGTTCAGCATCATTTCCAGCCGGAGAACAGAGAAGAACTTACCCTGGATCGAAAGAAAAGAAAAGAAAAGAATAAGATTTAACTTTTAAAAGTATTGTCACCGACGAGATACTGTTAAAGACAGCCAGCCTTACGGGAGTTCGTGTGCCCGAATAATTCAAGCGTTCTCTTACGCCCTCTAGGATATATTTTGGCTGGAGTAAGAAACAGAAGGCCACCGACGATATTTCGTCGGTGCAGAAGGCCTCTGAGGAGATTTTTGAGACGGTGAGACGGCAGACAGCAATGAGATCAGATGTTACATTCTCGAACAAACATTTTGGTGTTGGTTTTTAAGGCTTAAAATACTAAAAGTAAAATTAATATCAAAGACAAAAAATCCTAGAAATTTTGTACGTAAGAAAGTATGAAAGCATATTTAGGAAAATCAATATTCAATAATTCCTACCTCTGAATTCATACGAAATACCTCATTTTGTAATTTAAAAATATTTCATAAACAAACATTATTTCCTTACACTTTTTAATAATAATTGTTCTAAGAATCGATCTCTGGAAACATACATATGTTGAAAAACAGATTAACGTTTATTTGACATACTATATCGAATAATATAGTTGTAGGAGCATCGATGCAAACAGCGATTAAAAAATGAAAACATTATTTGTCACGCGACAAAAGAAATGATTATGGTTATCTGTATTCGACACGCGTCGAATAAAGTTTTATTCGATGAAAATTTATTCGGCGAATAAAGATAATTTTTTTATTCATCGTTAGCGGTGAATAAAGTTATCATTTTCATCTGTACCTTTATTCGACGTTTTATTCGACTTCGAATAATTTTCTGAGCCGCGTTCGAATGCTATACCGAAGACCGAGCAGTCAAAGATTTGCACACGCGTTACAATGTATCGCCCAATAACCAGAGCAGGGATCGAATAAACTGTGCACTCATAAATCGAAGTTCTTTCTAGATATGTTGCTACCGTAAAAATTTGTTCAATATCCTGTTTCAATTTCCAAAGAAACCTGAAATTTTCGAATTCTTATGTTTTCCTTTTTTGTAAATAAGATTTTCAACCGAAAAATAGGCAAAAATTCTTAAATATATACATATGTCGATAATCGCAATTCGTCAGATTTTTTCAATATTTTTGCATGCAATTAAATACGGGTGATTGACCGAAAACCATTAAAACGGGACTGCTCTAGGTAGGTCCTTTAAAGAGAAAATATTCCAAATTTAATTATAAAAAAATATTTTAAATAGGAAGTTAAATTTTGATAAATAAAATAAGATTAGATTAGATATAAAATAAGACATTCAGCGTTCAAGAGAGACTGTTCCGCGATCCCATGCCGAACGGAGAAAAGGACGGAGTAAAGCTCGAGGGCCTCGGTCGCCGAGGAGTGTAACACAATACGAGGCGGGTATATCGGTGTGAGACCACTACTAATCAAACAACAAAACTTCTTTATTTTTCATCATTTTTTTATCGAATTTTCACAAACATACTAGTAGCATTTTTCTGATGAAAATGATACGAAATATGATGTAATTCCGATGATATTTACTCGTGTAATGAACGGCGAAAGGTTCGGGTGCAAGGAAGGACAGCGTATAGGAAAGAAAGAGACGCGGAGAATCCTACTTTTAAGCCTTCGCGTTCGACTGCTCGATTTTCGCCGCGTCGCGCGTCGCACAATGGAATTAGCTGTTCACAACTATTGTAGTCGTTGAATTCAGCCCGACGTCAGCAATAACATTATTAAGTAAAAAATATATAGTGACGATTAGAAAATCAAGGAGACCTTACAATTTTATCGAATAAAAAAAATTGTTTTATGTAAGGCATGCAGATGTCTTAGAACTCAGATCGTACGTGTCCAAAACTACCGTAAAAGTGCGTACCAATACAAATAATTTCGCTCGGAGTTCGTCGATGCTTTCGCAAGCAATGTCAAAGTATTCTGCCCTCCCGAGTCCTTCGGCTTCCACCTTGTTTCGAGCTTCGCCTTCCGGGGTCTGGTGCGTCAACGTGACGCCTAGGCTGGTCGTAATTCTGGGGCGGGGCGTTTTACATTTAATTTTTTATATTGAAATTTATAGAAGAGTGACTACCGAGTAATTTTTATCAGAAACATTTTTTGTCAGAGCACTGGAAATGCTTGAAAAATTACAATAACGTGTGAATAATGAATGATATTTAATGTATTCCTGCAACAACAGGTGATATTTGAAATCTGTCTTCACATCTGTAATTCTTACACGAAGCCACACAACTTTACCATGTACAGTATTTCATCGATAATGGTCCACAACACGGATCTGCGCAGGGACGTTTGTAGTATAATAATTTGAATTTTTCTTTCGATAGCACATTGTTAAAATAATTGTTTAAATAAATAAATTTTATAATTTGTTTCTATATTCATTATTTGAATTTTTATTTCAATTATGTATTGTTAAAATAATTGATTAAATAAATAAATTTTTACAATTTGTTTCTATGTTCATTATTTGAATTATTTCGATAATTTATTGTTCGAATAATTGTTTAGACAATGTACACGTATTTACATATTTAATATAGGAACACGTTTCTATAGAGTATAAAAATTTATAATCTACAGTTTTTATAATCTATAGAAATGTGTTTCTATATTCATTATGTAAATACTTGTACATTCTTTAAATAATTATTTTAACAATGAATTATTGAAATAATTCACATAATGTATATAGAAACAAAATATGAAAATTTATTCATTTAAACCATTATTTTAACAATAAATAATTGAAATAATTCAAATAATGAACATAGAAACAAATTGTAAAAATTTATTTATTTAATCAATTATTTTAGCAATAAATAATTGAAATAACAATTTAAATAATAAATATAGAAACAAATTATAAAATTTATTTATTTAAACAATTATTTTAACAATGTGCTATCGAAAAAATAATTCAAATTATAAATATATTATCTAAACAATAAATTATTGAAATAATTCAGATGGCGAATATAGAAACAAATTATGAAAATTTATTTCTTTTATCCGTTAACTGGAAACGAATCAAAGGTTCGAAGGTCCGAAGGTCCGAAACTTCGATTTTCATCACCTTCGTAGTTCCCTTCGTTCCTTCAAATCCTTCGAAGCTTCGAAGAGTCGTAGCTTCGGAAAAGTAACAGTCCTTGTTTATACGCGAGGAATATCATTGTCTAAGGTTTGCCGAACGTAGAGAAGGATAGCCGAGCTCGAGAGGCCTCGGTCACCGAGAAATGTAAACATACCTAATCTGAATTTCCAACTTCTTTATTTTTCATTATTTTTTATGGGACTTCGATGACCATATTTGTGGCATTTTTCTAATAAAAATCACACCAAATGTGATATAATTCCGATGATATTTACTTGTGTAATAGACAATTAAAGTTTCGGGCGCGAGGAAGGATAGCGTATGGAAAAGAAAAAGACGCGGAGAGTCGCAGTCGGCGGCACAGTTCAAAGGCTCGCGCGTCTTCACAATGTATTACCAAGGAATAGCTTTTTTATTATTACTTATTTTTTTATGAGACTTTTGCTAATAGATTTGTGGCATTGTTCTGATTAAAATGATACCAAACACGATATAATTCGGATAATATACAGGTGTATGGTCATTATGTACAGGTCAGGCACATAACATCGGTGAGGCAACAGTAATGCAATGATGACACTTTTTCATTTTTAGTTAATCTTTTAGGAGACTTTTACCATCATATATGTAATATTTCTCTGATCAAAATAATTGCATTTAATAATTTCAGACAGTGCTGTCGAGCATTAGAAGTGGTATTATCGGAAAAATAAGTAATAAAAATTACGTTTCTGCTATCTACTAAGGATCTCGATAAGAACGATTGAATTTGATCGTTTCTTGTAGATTGTATTTATTCTTCCTTTTTATTCTATAATTATTACAGAATATTTTTTCTTTCAGAAGAATTATTTTATAAATATCCCATTAATTAAATTAAGTGTAAATTCTGATATTTTATAAATTCCTACATCTACAGGCTATCGATTATAAAACAGTGATTCCAATCCTGAACAATAAGGAAAATAAGTAGGCGATAAGAATTTAATGAAATTATACAATAATATGTAATTATTTTCCAAGAAATCACAGAATGGATAATGACAGTCTTCATTTATTTATTACCTAAGGTATTACATCCATTTACCTCTACGCCACTCATGCAGTCGTGCGCAGTTGACGAGCAAATGTTCTATGTTAGCGCGGAACTTTTAGCACCGTGGAACTTCATAAGTCTACTTTATCCATTCCACGAAACCACCGGCGATGCCATCGGACCCGTTACCGACCGGTTTGAGAGCCCATCAGAGCCCACTTTTCGGCGCAACCGAATACACGGGGGCTGGATGTCTTTAACAGTATCTCGTCGGTGGTATTGTTAACACTCGGAGGGGAGTAATGTGGCGGATGTAGATAATGTAAATTTCTATTTCAACATTGTTAGATTTCTATTTTATCGACAACGTTAGATTTCTATTTTATCGACAATGATAATATTGATTAATTGTAAATTGTATTAAAATATTTTAGATACATTGTTAATATTAATTCATTTATTTGTTGTTTCCTATTAACGATTGTGTTTTATAATAACAGATCAAATTAAACCTTCAAAGAAACATGGTCTCAAATTCCGTAAATAATTCAAATCTGAATAATTTAATAAGCGAATTAAAATGCGGAGTTATAAGTGTGAAACATTTTATATTATTAATTTATTCTGGAACACACCACAGTTATTGTGTGCGACACGAAACCCCATATGGTGATTGGTCTACTCCTATACCTCGTCTGTGGCACGGCCAAACCCCGTGGCGTGAGCACTGGTGAACACTCTCTGACACTCTCATTCCTCTCTGGTACGAGTGGGTACGAGAGACAATACTGTATAAACAATCGTATAGTGACGTGTGCAATTAATAGGTATAAAGTATAAAATAAATGTCCTAATTGTGAAATTGTAACACGAAACAAACAATATGGAAGGGGAAGTCGAAACGAATAAGCATGTTAACCTCAAAGAAATAGCTGAGACATATAAAAAATTACTGGACAATAATGAAAAAGACAAGACACTAGAGTATTTGAAAATGGTAGAAGAGGAGCTAAGTAAAATGAGGGAAGAATTAAGTGATGCAGAAAGAAAAAAAGAAGTCACTGTAGTGCTCGCAACTGTAAATCTAGATCTTGGTACTGTATTGTCTGATATAGAGGAATTGAAAGCAGGCGAAGAACGCTTGATGAAATGTATAGACCTACTCCAAGATCAAGAAATAGAGATGAAGGAAAAAATCTATCCGTTGGTTAATGCTCTAAATCTTTTAGGTATTATTTGGTCCCAATGGGACCAACACGAGAAAGCTCAAGATTATTTACTTAGATCGGAGCAGGCCTTTATTGAATACACGAGTAATAAGGACTATGAAATTCCCTCTAATATGGATAAAATATACCCATTCAATGCTAAAACCAAAGATGAGAAAATGTGTCGGGAATCGTTTGAGGAACTGTATACAGAAACATTGTGTATTCTAGCTCAGGTATATCGTGCTTTAAATGAGCATGCTAAAACTGCCCTATATTGTCATAGGACTTTGAGTAGACAGTTGTGTCATAACAAAATTACGGAAAAGCTTGACTATGTTGATTGGGCTTTAAATGCAGCAACATTATCTCAATATTTTTTAAAAATCGAAGGCTTTACTCAAGCAAGACATCATTTAGCTGCTGCATCTTATATATTGCAAACATATGAAAATATATTGAAGGAGAAAACAGAAGAGAATCCAGAATCTGAGGCAAATGCTGCGGAATGGGAAAATTTTAAACACAGAAGCGCAGACGTTGCTATGTGTTGGGCAAAGTACGGTATCTTACTTTTAGATCTTTCCTGGCAAAGACTTTTACAAAAGAGCGAAATAGATGAAGATAATAACGAGAGACTCCAGGAGGAAAATAATAAATACATATCAGAATTGGAATCTGTCAAGGACTTAAAATTTGATGATTTAGAAGAGACAGTAGGACCAATAGCAAGCCAAATTACTGATCAATATTTGTTAGATTTCAGTGATGCTAAACCAGTATTTTTAAATATTCAAAAATGGTTGGCACAGGCTGAGTCCTATTACACCTTGAACGAACATGCATCAGATCATGTAGTAATTGCACAAGATCTTGCACAAGCATACTATTACTTATCATTCTTTGAAGAGGATGAAGATAAACAGGCGAAAATGCACAAAAGGAGGGTGAATGTTTTAGAAGATGTTGTCAAAGAATTAAATCCTCAGTTTTATCAGTCTGCTTGTAGACAAATCTGGATTAGATTAGGTGAAGCATATTCAGACATACTTGACATAAAACTTGACCGTCTGAAAACCACAGAAAAGAAGCCACAAGCAATAGCAAAAATTAATCGATTGGCTCAAAATTCTATAAAATATTTCCAAAAATTTCTCGATTCTTTAGAGCATTGTCCAACTGACCCTAAGATGCAAGAGTTTTCTGAAGATGTATTGCGACCAGCATTGTCTTCTTATTTTCATATTGGTAGACTATATGGTAAAATAATATGTACTGACAAAGCAATCCAATTGACAAATACTGAAAACAGTATCAATGCATTGAAGTTTGTCGTTGATTATTGCGAAAAATATCCTGCAGCAGCAGATATTATGAAACCAGCATTGTATCTTTGTAAAGAATTAGTAACCTTATTGACAGTCAGACTAGGTAATCTAAAAGCAGCAATGATAAAGTAGTTAATAAAACTTCATTCCATTACTTCAACATGTTACTATGTTTTATGTAATTCGCAATTAACGTTTTTTGTGAAACTCTTATATTGCAATTCACAAATGAAAACATTTGTAAACATTACGATTACAGTGTATACAATGTATACAGTGATATTTTTTGTTTTTCTACATACATTTATTATAGAAGCTCTATAGCTGTTGTACAAACTTTATTTTACAGTTTCATATTTATTATGTTTCAGCCTTTAAATGAATGACTGTATTATATATTCTTAAGAAGAAAATAAAGCTGTTTTAATGTATGTATGTCAAATGTTGTGTTCTTCCTTGAAATACTAGTCTAAAATGTAGGAAAAAATACAATTTCAAATCAACTCATTTCTGCGAATTTATGATGAACACCTTTTATCATATTCTATACATAAATACCTGCGCTTTTTAAATCGTTATAATGTTATCTATAATGTAAAGATGTTGGCATTTAATTTTTAAGTCGGTATGGCAGTCTTATTGAAACAGATATTCGAGAAAGTTATACCACCGACGAGATACTGTTAAAGACAGCCAGCCGCCGTGTATTCGGTGTCGCCGAAAAGTGGGCTCTGACACCGACGAGATACTGTTAAAGACAGCCAGCCCCCGTGTATTCGGTGTCGCCGAAAAGTGGGCTCTGATGGGCTTTCAAACCGGTCGGTAACGGGTCCGATAGCATCGCCGGTGGTTTCGTGGAATGGATAAAGTAGACTTATGAAGTTCCACGGTGCTAAAAGTTCCGCGCTTTCTACCTACATAGAACATTTGCTCGTCAACTGCGCACGACTGCATGAGTGGCGTAGAGGTAAATGGATGTAATACCTTAGGTAATAAATAAATGAAGAATGTCATTATCCATTCTGTGATTTCTTGGAAAATAATTACATATTATTGTATAATTTCATTAAATTCTTATCGCCTACTTATTTTCCTTATTGTTCAGCATTGGAATCACTGTTTTATAATCGATAGCCTGTAGATGTAGGAATTTATAAAATATCAGAATTTACACTTAATTTAATTAATGGGATATTTATAAAATAATTTTTCTTAAAGAAAAAATATTCTATAATAATTATAGAATAAAAAGGAAGAATAAATACAATCTACAAGAAACGATCAAATTCAATCGTTCTTATCGAGATCCTTAGTAGATAGCAGAAACGTAATTTTTATTACTTATTTTTCCGATAATACCACTTCTAATGCTCGACAGCACTGTCTGAAATTATTAAATGCAATTATTTTGATCAGAGAAATATTACATATATGATGGTAAAAGTCTCCTAAAAGATTAACTAAAAATGAAAAAGTGTCATCATTGCATTACTGTTGCCTCACCGATGTTATGTGCCTGACCTGTACATAATGACCATACACCTGTATATTATCCGAATTATATCGTGTTTGGTATCATTTTAATCAGAACAATGCCACAAATCTATTAGCAAAAGTCTCATAAAAAAATAAGTAATAATAAAAAAGCTATTCCTTGGTAATACATTGTGAAGACGCGCGAGCCTTTGAACTGTGCCGCCGACTGCGACTCTCCGCGTCTCTTTCTTTTCCATACGCTATCCTTCCTCGCGCCCGAAACTTTAATTGTCTATTACACAAGTAAATATCATCGGAATTATATCACATTTGGTGTGATTTTTATTAGAAAAATGCCACAAATATGGTCATCGAAGTCCCATAAAAAATAATGAAAAATAAAGAAGTTGGAAATTCAGATTAGGTATGTTTACATTTCTCGGTGACCGAGGCCTCTCGAGCTCGGCTATCCTTCTCTACGTTCGGCAAACCTTAGACAATGATATTCCTCGCGTATAAACAAGGACTGTTACTTTTCCGAAGCTACGACTCTTCGAAGCTTCGAAGGATTTGAAGGAACGAAGGGAACTACGAAGGTGATGAAAATCGAAGTTTCGGACCTTCGGACCTTCGAACCTTTGATTCGTTTCCAGTTAACGGATAAAAGAAATAAATTTTCATAATTTGTTTCTATATTCGCCATCTGAATTATTTCAATAATTTATTGTTAAGATAATATATTTATAATTTGAATTATCTTTTCGATAGCACATTGTTAAAATAATTGTTTAAATAAATAAATTTTATAATTTGTTTCTATATTCATTATTTGAATTGTTATTTCAATTATTTATTGTTAAAATAATTGATTAAATAAATAAATGTTTACAATTTATTTCTACGTTCATTATTTGAATTATTTCAATTATTTATTGTTAAAATAATGGTTTAAATGAATAAATTCTCATACTTTGTTTCTATATACATTATGTGAATTATTTCAATAATTCATTGTTAAAATAATTATTTAAAGAATGTACAAGTATTTACATAATGAATATGGAAACACATTTCTATAGATTATAAAAATTTCTGTAGATTATAAATTTTTATACTCTATAGAAACGTGTTCCTATATTAATTATGTAAATACGTGTACATTGTCTAAACAATTATTTGAACAATAAATTATTGAAATAATTCAAATAATGAACAAAGAAACAAATTGTAAAAATTTATTTATTTAATCAATTATTTTAACAATAAATAATTGAAATAACAATTCAAATAATGAATTTAGAAACAAATTATAAAATTTATTTATTTAAACATTAATTTTAACAATGTGCTATCGAAAGAAAAATTCAAATTATTATACTACAAACGTCCCTGCGCAGATCCGTGTTGTGGACCATTATCGATGTAATACTGTACATGGTAAAGTTGTGTGGCTTCGTATAAGAATTACAGATGTGAAGACAGACTTCAAATATCACCCGTTGTTGCAAGAATATATTAAATATCATTCATTATTCACTCGTTATTGTAATTTTTCAAGTATTTCCAGTGCTCTGACAAAAAATGTTTCTGATAAAAATTACTCGGTAGTCACTCTTCTATAAATTTCAATATAAAAAATTAAATGTAAAACGCCCCGCCCCAGACTTACGACCAGCCTAGGCGTCACGTTGATGCACCAGACCCCGGAAGGCGAGGCTCGAAACAAGGTGGAAGCAGAAGGACTCGGGAGGGCAGAATACTTTGACATTGCTTGCGAAAACATCGACGAACTCCGAGCGAAATTATTTGTATTGATACGCACTTTTACGGTAGTTTTGGACACGTACGATCTGAGTCCTAAGACATCTGCATGCCTTACATAAAACAATTTTTTTTATTCGATAAAATTGTAAGGTCTGCTTGATTTTCTAATCGTCACTATATATTTTTTACTTAATAATGTTATTGCTGACGTCGGGCTGAATTCAACGACTACAATAGTTGTGAACAGCTAATTCCATTGTGCGACGCGGCGAAAATCGAACAGTCGAACGCGAAGGCTTAAAAGTAGGACTCTCCGCGTCTCTTTCTTTCCCATACGCTGTCCTTCCTTGCACCCGAACCTTTCGCCGTTCATTACACGAGTAAATATCATCGGAATTACATCATATTTCGTATCATTTTCATCAGAAAAATGCTGCAAGTATGTTTGTGAAAATCCGATAAAAAAATAATGAAAAATAAAGAAGTTTTGTTGTTGGATTAGTAGTGGTCTCACACCGATATACCCGACCCGTTTTGTGTTACACTCCTCGGCGACCGAGGCCCTCGAGCTTTACTCCGTCCTTTTCTCCGTTCGGCATGGGATCGCGGAACAGTCTCTCTTGAACGCTGAATGTCTTATTTTATATCTAATCTAATCTTATTTTATTTGTCAAAATTTAACTTCCTATTTAAAATATTTTTTTATAATTAAATTTGGAATATTTTCTCTTTAAAGAACCTACTTAGAGCAGTCCCATTTTAATGGTTTTCGGTCAATCACCTGTATTTAATTGCATGCAAAAATATTGAAAAAATCTGACGAATTGCGATTATCGACATATATATTTAAGAATTTTTGCCGATTTTTCGGTTGAAAATCTTATTTACAAAAAAGGAAAACATAAGAATTCGAAAATTTCAGGTTTCTTTGGAAATTGAAAAAGGACATCGAACAAATTTTTACGGTAGCAACATATCCAGAAAGAACTTCGATTTATGAGAGTTCACAGTTTATTCGATCCCTGCTCTGGTTATTGGGCGATACATTGTAACGCGTGTGCCAATCTTTGACTGCTCGGTCTTCGCTACAGCATTCGAACGCGGCTCAGAAAATTATTCGAAGTCGAATAAAACTTCGAATAAAGGTACAGATAAAAATGATAACTTTATTCACCGCTAACGATGAATAAAAAAATTATCTTTATTCGCCGAATAAATTTTCATCGAATAAAACTTTATTCGACGCGTGTGGAATACAGACAACCATAATCATTTCTTTTGTCGCGTGACAAATAATGTTTTTATTTTTTAATCGCTGTTTGTATCGATGCTCCTACAATTATATTATATGTATTATATTAATTTATCCTCGCGAGTCTCTCTCGAACTCTATATTATTCGATATAGTATGTCAAATAAACGTTAATCTGTTTTTCAACATATGTATGTTTCCAGAGATCGATTCTTAGAACAATTATTATTAAAAAGTGTAAGGAAAAATGCTTGTTTATGAAATATTTTTAAATTACAAAATGAGGTATTTCGTATGAAATCAGAAGTAGGAATTATTGAATATTGATTTTCCTAAATATGCTTTCATACTTTCTTACGTACAAAATTTCTAGGATTTTTTTGTCTTTGATATTAATTTTACTTTTAGTATTTTAAGCCTTAAAAACCAACACCAAAATGTTTGTTCGAGAATGTAACATCTGATCTCACTGCTGTCTGCCGTCTCACCGTCTCAAGAATCTCCTCAGAGGCCTTCTGCACCGACGAAATATCGTCGGTGGCCTTCTGTTTCTTACTCCAGCCAAAATATATCCTAGAGGGCGTAAGAGAACGCTTGAATTATTCGGGCGACACGAACTCCCGTAAGGCTGGCTGTCTTTAACAGTATCTCGTCGGTGGTTATACATGTCATTAGCAGATGGCAGCACCAAGTACATTTTGAATTCTAACAACCTAATAACTTTATAGAAATGTTTATTTGCGATTTTACATAACGTATTTTTTATTGTAATTTCATTACAACTACAAATTTTATAAATACATTATTTTTACTAGTAATATAGTCCGGTATTTATATTTACTACAAATTACTTTTTATAAAATACTTTACCAATGTCCCAAAGTTGAAGAACATAAACCAAAAATCAAGCACAATTACAAAAACTACATCTTTTTCTTCCGCTCTCGTGTAACGTCCTACTCTTCAAAGCTAAGGTGGATATATGTAAACTGATTTACTCGTTTCTGAATAACTGTAAGCTAAAGATTTAAGAAAAGGGTATATCTTTACATAGGACTGTTTATAATTTTTACAGTATTACAGTGCACTGTACTGTAATATACTGTAATTTGAGATTCAAATTGTATCAACAAAAAAAGAATACTGTATTAAATTTATTTCTTTTAGTACAGTTTTACTGAACTATAAAAATTATTTTCATTTTCTCCTTTTCTAATCAGCTTATAGAAATTGATGAGAGGACATATAGGATATAATTAGTAATATTTTAACATTTTTATTTCATATCTTATCTCATTTTCGTTATTCTAGAAGTTTTTATATCCAAAGTTTGAAACATTTTTCCACTATCAATGCAGCTTTTTGGTATTTAAATTTTTTCCTCACATTTCGACTCCTGATTTAAATTTTAAAAATTCAAAACGTTCTACACCTTTTTACCACTAATGTAGATCTTTGATGTAAACATTTTTTTATATCTTTTACCTACTAACGTAGATTTTTGAAAATCTCAGTTTTACGAATTGGAAATCTACAAAATCTGAAAATATTAGAGTGTACCCATAAGTAATGTCGTTTATACAAATTGATTAAACATTACTACCTTATTCGCCGACTAAATACTAATCAAATTTATTGACATATAGTGTGCATATTCTGAAATTAAGCTGTGCTAAATGTTAAGTAAAATAAATATTATTAAATTACATAAATATCAAGAAACAACGTTACTTATAGGTACGACAAACAGCACAAACAATGTCGAAAGATTTAGATGCATCTTTGGAATTGTCAGAGTGGGGTGAACAAGTAATTTAAACGTCAATGTACCTGCTCAGGTATCGTTGCCGTCTCACCGAGGAGCTGCACACTGCAAGGTGCGCACAGGTGCATACTTATTATACTGCGTCTCTCAAATACAAGCAGCAGGTCAGCGAGGGGCACACCCCAAAGAGGTCATTTAATCGACGACCATTTTCCTCGTGGATAGGTTCCAGGCATCTTTTCACTTTTGCTCGAATCGGGTCTCGAATGAGGCAAATAGGTAATGCCAATAACGAGCAGTATTTCATTATTAGTAGTTATTTTCATTTAAACTCCAAAGAAAAATGTTTTCGGTAATTCTTAACGAGTTAAACAATTTATCGACCACTGGAGACTAAATATTTTTTTAGAGCAATCGTTGTCAATCTTGTCTCGAGACTCCATTTAATTTTCTATCAACATACTGTTACAATAATAACACCGACACCGACACTAATAGTTGAGTTACGCCAACAATAGAAATTGCTGTTGAATGAAAATCGCGGAGGTATTCTAGTACTAAATGATCGGTTCTAAGGTTATCGTGAAACTTTTTTTTCGCAGAATACACATGTGTAGCTCAAGAAGCTACACTGCTATTGAACAATCGTAAACAAAAAAGAATCGTAAGAGTGTGACGGCGTTGCTGCTGGCTGTTTCTGAAACGGTTCCTCGAAGAAGGTTCCCTGGGTCGTGGCCAGAGTTCGAAGCTTAGGGACTCGTGACATAAACTTCGTTAATTGTTATCTCTCGTTTCTCTCCCTCTGTTCGTCTCTGTCTCAGTCTCGGAGGGTCCTTCTCCTCAGGTAGACGTCGACAGCGGGAACCAGAGGGGACACGAGGGAAGCCACCTGTAATGCGTGTAACGGTACAGAGGAGTGTACGGTGGCGCCGATTGTTGGCGATGCGAACTAAAATCTCCTTAGGCGAGGTCGAGCGGCCGCATACCACGATCTGGGGAATCGCGTTGTGAACGCAGTCGGTGTCCGGTCGTCCGGGAACGCTCGAATTGCGAAGGTAAAACCGTGAGACGTGGTGGTCTTGGAAGTGTCGATAGTCCAGGCTATCCGAAGACGTGTAACCGAGTGACCGGCCGTGACACACGCGAAATTTTTTGCCCGTCGCGATCCTCCACGGCGAACGACCGGTCGGCGGCTCCGTTTTCCTCTCCGTTTCACTTCTCCTTTCCGCCTTACCTTCTCCTTTGTTCGCCGCGACCGCTCCTCCGAGAGAAGATCCTCGTGGTTCCCGTGAGAGTTGCGTGTTTGCCTTTGCCGCACACCGTCGTGCACCAGTGATCCACGTCCGCGGCAGCAGAGTTACCCGTGGGTGACATCGTCCCCCTGTTTGCCGGAGCTCGAACCCCAGACCTAGGAAAAGCGGGTCCACCAGGGACAGGAGACTTCAAGAGTAAGTGGAATTTGTCGTTGACGCGAAAGCACGCCGCTCGGAGACCTCAACGCTTGGTCAGGGCATGCGTTTCCGTGCTTCGCTTTGCCATCGTTCGTTTCCCACCGCGTGCTACACGCTCGCCCCCCTGTCGCATCGTCCTACACAACAAGGATCAAGGAACTCCAGATGATATCCTATTCGTGGCTCGATTTTAAAATGGCGCTGCACCCGGAGATCACACACGAGATGAGGCCTCTAGATGCTGTGGGACGCGAAATGCCATCGAACGTGTCTCCTCGAACCCTGCCCCCCTCTCCACAAGTCTTTCTCTCTTTCTCCTCACCAAATCAGTATCCTTTCCCTGCCATAAACATGAAGTTTCGTGCTCCATGTGTCACGTTGCCGATCGAGGCATACCAGTTCGGAGACGCTGGAATTCTCATGATCTAGCACACGCGCCACACGGACAAGTTGATTATTTATTTATGAGCCGGCCCTGTCGTAAAGCGATAGCGAACGAGGGGAGGGCGGTATGTAGCTGAAGCTTATAGGAGTCGTGGAGGAACGTTCGGATTGAATCTTGATGAATTAAGGTGCCTGAAGCTAGGAACGATACAAGGATTCTGTGGAATTCAGGTGCCCGAAGCGTGTACCTAGATGATAATGGCGATAGAAACGGATGAACAAGAAGCGTTCCTCGTTAATGGGAATCGCCGGGAATAGATGCGCCGCATTGTTTACACGCGTCTATTGTGACTCATCGCAACGCGGTGCGTTCAGATTTATTTATAATGCGCAGAGGATCGCGCGTTTGGGAGATTTTTTTAACAGATTTCGGATTTTGGAACTTTTTAAAAAATATATACACATAGAATATTCTATGAATATATCTTTAACTTTGCTCTAGGACTAGAATTAGTGTTTAAAAAAATGGAAGATATATTTCTGACAATCATCCAAAATGAAACAACTATATTCCATGACATTTTAAATTGTAGAATGCTGGTGTTCTTGTTTTTGAAAGTTTTCGATCGGTTCTCAAGCGAAACGCTAAGTTATTTAAGAGAGCGTTATGATATTTTCGGTATTACATCGCGGGGTTCGGGCAGTTTTGAATTAAACGTTTTTGCAGCGTGATCCGGACACGTCGTTGGATCTAGATGCCCGATTAGGTGAAAGTATTCAAGGACAGCGAATCGTGTGACCTCCCGCTGTTGCTGGAGAAAGATGCTGTCCCGTTATTAACGTTCATTCATGTCACGTAAAACGATCGAACACGTTGGCGAGATATTAGCGGCCAGCTATCTAGTGAATCATTATAGGCTGCAACTATATGTATACCTCAGTATACATAGAGGAAATATTTATGTATCTTCCAGACGTATCCGAGACATTTGAATAATTTCTAAAAATATCCTGTCCGTAGTTGTCGATAACGGTTTCTGGACTATTCGGTGAGAAACTTTAATGTCACTTTAATGTGAACGTTTCAGGATTCATTGGCTGCACGGTATCATAATTTATTCTCTAATCGTACAAAGCTAAGGATCGCTGTTAATTTCCATAGATTAAATTCTTTACAGCGACTAGCGCAAATAGGCGCGACGGATGGTCAAAGTTTAAGTGAACTTAGTAAGGATGAAAGTTCCTTAAAAAGCGAATGAATTTTACTGCTTCAGTTGTGCAGGAATTTCCTGGCACCTGGTAAGGTTTATGTATTCCCGATTCCCAGAGATCGCGTAGTTTACGTAAATGGAGAAATCAGTGCAGGCCCGGCTAGTTATTAGTAATTCGAGCATTTTCGAACTTTTCTTATTCGCAGTACGTATCGCGACGGCCTTATTGCGGTTTCGATCGACACGAGAGATTTTATTGCTCATTGTGACCAGCAGTTAATTGCTTTCTCGATTGCGCGTGTCGTCGTCGATGCATTCAATCAATGCTCCGATAAGAAAGTCGGCTTTAGGGAAGCACTTTCATCGTGAATTTCAACTCGTTCCGTACCAATGCAATCGAACTTTCAACAGGCGGCATAAAACCGTCTTTCCAATTAGCGGCAACTGTAAATATTTACACAATCCTATAATTGTTTGCGAAACAATACTAAAACCGTTGAAGGTTTTATCAGTTCAATTGGAGGTGATACCTCGAAATCACATTTGAGTTAATGGGAGAGATATTTGTAATTTAATTCAAAGAACAGTTTTAATTAATTTCCATTTTATTTCATTTCGTCAATTAATACACGTCTTTATTTATCGCACTGATTTTATATCAAATGTTTTAAATAAACGTTATTCAGTAGTGATTATAACTGTGAATTATAGTATGATACACGGGAGAATGAACGTATTAGTATGAATTATTGTTTTGCACGGAAAATTTATATATAATGTCCACTTTATTAATTTTATTTCATACTTTTAAATTAAATAATCTGTGTAATTAACATCCTATTTCTTAACATTTTTACCAGATTGCGTCCGTACAATTGACAACATTGCGAAATTACAGGATTTAAGTATTCATATACGGCACAGCATATCCATTCCAGAAATACAAGATTCACTATAGGAATTACAGTAAAAATTGTTAAAACGTTTTATCAAATTTTCTTTCTTTTTTTATGATACGAAAATTAGATTAAAATAATGAAAACAATTTAAGCTTTAAAATTTTTGCTGAAATAACTGAAATAAAAATTTTTGTTAGATTGCAGAATTGCATAACTATTAATAAAAATTATGTAAGTCTGAGGTGTTCTCAGTGTTCAGCATCTCTTTATAATGTGTCCAAACAAGAGAAACATTGAAATCTCCAGAAATTCGTTCGTGGGAACACAATCGGCGACTGTCTTCAACGTTGTCCTTACTTATTAAATAATAACTCACTTACGATATACATACTCGATGGTTACAACGGTGCATACAAAGATAATTAATATTTCGCGTATCTTTTATATCGACAAATGAGATGGCGATTATGAATTACATAAGATCCTTGTATCACTGTAGTCGAGCTGCTGCTTTCTCTCTTTGACCTCGATACTTGCTCGACGAAATCTCGATTTTTGTTGATGTTAGATTCGGCTATGTTGCGTGTATCTCAAAAAATTTCTCGTCGATTATCTGTGATGTCAGATCCATTTTATACTACATTAACCTATGTTCATCAGAGGTTACGTCCTTTCCATCAAAATATTTCCTGAAACCAAAAAGAGGATGATTCTACAAAAAAGTGTAAGTCGTAAATGTGGAATCGTTTTTTTATATGAGGCTTTGTTTTCGAGAAAATTGTGTTCGAAAATTCGGTGAACTCGCGTGCTATTGGATAAGCATTGTCTGCCACGCCTGTTCATAACCTACCAGTTCAATTTATGTATAATATAGACTAATATAGACAAAATTAATTCTACAATTTCGACATAATTTTTTAAGTAGAATCGCTCTGTGTCTCAAAGTGTATATTTCACTGGAAGCTAATAGATTTGGTCGAATATGAATTTTTTGTCATGCGATATTCCTTTGTTCTCGCGGATTTAATTTTTTCCAACTTCCGTTTCCGGCAACAGCTGGCAATATTTATTGTGCTCGTTAGAGAAAGTATCTAAATCATAGTCCCGCAAAGGAAACTGCATGTCATCGGGACTATGCAGATTTACCGGGGAATCATTTCAACAAAGGTGCAGGGAAACGCATCTCACGAAATGCGGAATGGCGAACGGCCACAGCGCAACAATGTTTCTAACAGGGGGACATTTTTCCTTATCCCTTTTATTCTACGATGTTCAACTTTTGCGATGCACAATTTGTCTCCGTGAACGATTTGACAGAGGGTAAATTATCCATTTCAACGAAATGGAAGGCAATTTACTCGCTGCCCTGGAAACTTATTTCACCGTGTCGAACCAGCAACAACGATTTGTCGCTGTAATTTCGTATAATTTTCTAGGGCGCGTCTACCGTTCGCTTTAAAGACCTCTCCCGATTCTGTTACTGCAACATCGTGAGCTTTGAGAAAGTATTTCCCTTCCATCGATTTATAATCATTTTTCAGCACTCGGAGATCGTATGTAATTTTAATTGCGAGTACTGTTAAAGCTTATTAGTAATGGCTTTCATTAATATAGTTCAACCAATAAGTATTTGAAGACTAAATTTCCGATCCTTGAGAAATTGTCAATATATGAACTATGATAATTTCGTTAAAGAAATTGTACCTAAAATAATAAATTTAGACTCATTTTAATGCTCGAAGCCTCTACTTTCGCGGACCATCATCCATTTTTTCTAGGATATATGTGCATGATATAGCAGATGAAAACCCGGGGCCACGTTTTCGGTCGACAATGCTACAAATTAATCGTTTGTTAAAGCATCAGGAAATTTCTTTCCTGAATGAATATATTTCAGATTTGAAGATTGAATCTTCCCATTTACAACAACTGCTTAAAACTTTATCTATTTATTTGTAAGGAGTATTTTACCTGCATATCGAATAGATAAGTAAATAATGTATTCTTTGGAATAAGAATATATTTACCGTGAATCTAACAATAAGAAGTATTTGAATACTAAATACCCGATTCACGAAAAATTTGCTCTATTTAAACTGTGATAATTTCGTAAAAAATGATCACACCAAAATGAATTTAGACCCGTTTTATAACCAATAGCCTCTTTTTCATAATTCATTTTTCATTTTATTTTAAGTTTTTTTAAATGTTATACCGGGCAAAAAACTGAAGACGCGTTTTTTCTCGAAAATATTATACATTCAAACGTCTGTGAAAACTTTGAGAAATTTCTTTCCGTGACTGAAACTACTATAGACTTGAAGATTAAAGCCACCTATTTACGAGTTCTTAAAAATTCATTTGCGATTGTTTTTCATTACTTTATAGGAAACAAAAATGAGCAGCAAATTCGGTCATGTAAAGTTTTCCTGATGCAATTGATACTACTGTAAACTTGACGGAATACCTCTCATTTAAAGCTCGATAAAACGATTAAAAAAATCGTACGTAATTTTTTAAGAAGTTGTGTTGTAAAGAGTAGACTTCAATCTCCAAATCTATGGCAGTTTCATTTACGAGTGAAATTTTTGAAAGTTTTTGAAAACGTTTGAATTCGCAGAATTTTTTAAGGAAAATATATCGTGAGTTTCCCACCTGCTACATCAGGCCTGGCCAACCCAAATAGTTTCACGGCCACATTGATGACGCGTAACGTTACAGCGGTCCGCACTTTAGGTAAACATGCTTTTAAAAAATGTAATACAAATACAGAACGAATAAAACTTTATTGTTATACCTATGATTCAATATAATTAACTCTGGAGTCTTAATTAATGAGATATTTGTTTATCCTTTCTTTCACTTAATTTTAGTAAATCTATATTTATGTTCGACGTTGCACATCTTAGATGGTTTTCTAAATTGGCATCGGTTAATGAAGCACGTGATGAACTCTCTGTAAATTTCATCTTCGAAAAAAATGTTTCACAAACATATGTGGATCCAAAAACACTTACAACTCGTTTCTTACAAACAATGTTACTCGCTTTCAGTAACATTTGGCGTTTGTGGATATCAAATATAGAACTGGAGTTCGTAGTCGCACTTGCGTATTATAACAATGACACATGCAAACTTTCATTTATTTAATATTCTTTTTATACCTACAAAGAGAAACAAAAGTTTCAATAGAAATATAAAATCGCCCGGCGGGCCGCACAATTTAACGTGGCGGGCCGCGTGCGGCCCGTGGGCCCCGTGTTGGCCAGGCCTGTGCTACATCATGTAAAAATATCTTACAGGAAAATGAATACGGAAAATAGATTTTTTAAGGTTTAAAATGAGTCCAAGCTTATGGTTTTACTATTTGTTTACGAAATTATCACAATTTAAATATTGGAAATTTTCCGGGAATCGGAAAAGCAGTTTAAACACTTTTTAAATCCTGTAAATTCAATAAAATAAGCAGCAGGATTGTTTAAATTCTGTAATCTATTTTTTAAATGAAGAGACTCGAGGTACACCCAAGATCACGTTATCTGTCTCTCATTCCTATTGCTGCAGGCTAGTGATATGTGAGTTACAGGAGTGCGCTGCAAATTTACTGGTGGCGTATCTCATCTTGAAAAACAAACATTGCACTTTCGGGATATGTTGAATTTTAAGTTACAAATGAGTAAGCTTCCGTAAAATTTTTGAAACTTTCCTGTTATTAATTAATTCATTTCCCGAAATTTGGTACATAGATTTTTGTGACTGACTGTATATACACTAGGTTACCTAGGTCTGAAATTTTTTAATAGACAGTTTTAAAAGCTGAAAGCTAACGTACTTGCTGGATTCGTTTCTATTAACATTGAAATAAAATTATAATGTTAAGTATTCGACTTTATAAAGCCAATTTTATCAACCCTATTGTTTAAGGAACGTTATTGTATCTGTAAGTTTATTATATATCATTTCAAAGCACAGCATGGACTCTTTGAAGCCCAAATTTCGTTTTTTATTTAGATACTTAATTTAACGGTTGGATAGAATTAATTTCGTTTACTCTTACTGTATGCTTAAATAAAAAAAAACACGTAAATTCTCAAAACTTGGATTCGATTTGAAAATTCGATTTAGGACAGAATCTATAAGAGATTTGAAGAGGGGAATTTTCCCTCTTTACGACGACCCCTATAACATTTTGTCCGTTTTATTACGCTTTGAATGATAAGTATACTATCAGCTTTACAATAATATGGAGCACGCCATAAAATTGTTCCATAATACAGCCAAGAAAGATCGTTTGTCAAGTTTCAGGTCTTTGTAAAGCTTCAATCTTCAAAATGGTAAATTCTGTGACGAAAAAAGTTTTTCTGTTTTTAGAGATATTGAAAAACGTGTCTTCAATTCCTTATGCATATCACGCAAATATATCTTACTAGAAGAAACTGAACAGTCGTTTGCGAGAGCAGAAGCTTGAAACTTTAAAATAGATCTAGATTTATTGTTGTAAAATTCTTGTTTACGAAATTATAACAGTTTAAATATCTACTAGTAGTATCCATTTGGTATCACAAACAGTATTTTACAGTATTTTACAAAGAGTATTCTAGTTGAGTATAATTATCTTACTGTTATAGCAAGTACTACCGAAGTATCATAGTATCGTATAGAGCATGATGGGCAATTTTGCCTCAATTGAGGCAAAACCATCCACACTGTAGCGCCCTCTATCCCCTCCCATCAAGCGCGGTACAATGGGGCAATGAAGGAGAGGTTGGTGGGAGAAGCAGGCGTTGAGGGGCTCCACCCGTGCCCACCACTGGTATAGAGTATAAGGAGGTGACCAACAATCTCATCACATTTTATCTGATACTATCACAAGGAAATTCAGTCCTGTTGTTTTTTATCGCGCCTCGCAAATAAAATTGTTGAATCTTTCGTATTCTTTAATCGCTCAGAGGTATGCAATCTCTTGAAAAATACGAGTAAAAAATAATTGAGTTTTGACCTCGACGATATGGGTATACCCTCTTAAAGGTTAGAATATAACTCAATCCTAACTCAAATTGTGCATCATAATCTGTCAATGGAAACGACGCGTGGTCGTAGCCGTTCTGTTACAAGCGCGAGAAACAGACGAATACCATGATCGACGGTGATTCACGCAGCATCTAGCAGTTGGATCGAGGATCGAGGTATATGCACGCCCGCGAGGATCGATCACGCGGACAGATCCTCGAGTAAAAGTACCTCCTGGCGTCCTTCTGCGGTGCTCACCGTGGAATGTATTTCGCAATCTTATGCTAATTTGGTTAGTCACCCTCGGTAAGTCGGTTGTGCTCGATACGCGCACACACCGGCGCGGCGCGGCATGCCGATCGTGTGTTTCTCGTGCCGGAATAGAAGAGGCGTAGCTGAAACGAGACGACGCGACGCGCGACGGCAAGAGACCACGGGAACAATGGCGATGGCAATTTGGCCTTTCTACGCTATATCGATTGTCATTTCGCGACTCCTCAACCCTAAACGCGTCCCATTGACTACGAGTCGCCCCACAAGGAGATCGTTACATGGTATCCTGTAATCGGCGCTGCCTTTATATCGTGACATTGAGATGTTTATGACAATTCGTTAGCTGAAACTTCGAGCCTGCTGATTCGGCAATAAATGCCCAAGATTTATAGTACCGCGAATATCAAGCGAACCCCTTGGGCACCTTTTTATGACCATTTATTGGGAGCTATTTGGTTTGAAATATTATCTCTACCTGAGAGCAACAAATCATTTCCTTTGCAATCGCGCGGTTGGAATTTCAAACGATCTTTCAAAGTTTTTTCTTTAAAAATGGCGGAAGTAATTGCGAGTTCCACTAATATTTTCTTTTTATCCCCTTGTTTTACGATGTTTCATTTCGTCTGTTTCCTAACGATTTTTGTCCTACAAAACAGTACTGTACATAAGGTACAAAAACGATTCATTTTGGGGGACTAAAAGTTTTCAAGTTTTCTGTAAGTAATGTTATACATTGTGACGAGAAAATGATAGAGGTGTAAGTTATAGTGCGAGAAATTCAAGTTTTAGTAGCCGGAGTTCACTGTTTGATATGTTATACGCGTGTAAAGTTGGCTGATTTTAAGCGCTTTTGACAGGTTAGAACGCCGCCATGTTGCTTTGCACTTACGCGTTATCCAATCAGCAGAGCTGATACGTCACGTCACAAGCACATACAAGCAGCCATTTTACAGTGGCAATTCCAATTTCTGATACTTAATTTGCGCGGCGGGGGGGGGGGGGGCTCCGCCCCCTCCCAAACTATAATCATATTTCCGGATGCCGAAACCCAAACACTAGAAATTCGAATTACTATTAAAAAATCGACACTCCTATGTGTTTGCGCTGCCACCTAGCGAATCTGTTCACTACATACATATGCGCCCCTATTTAAGCCCATGTGCTATCATCTTGCGGATCCACTCAGTAAAAACCAATATGGCGGAGCTTTAACCTGTCAAAAACGCTTGAAATTGACCAATTTACGCACATATGACTTTTCAACCAGTGAACTCCGGCAACTAAAACTTGAATTCCGCACACTGTAACTTGTATTTCTATCATTTTCTCATGAAAATGTATACCGTTACGTACAGAAAACTTTTTGCTCCCCTAAGGTGAAGTTCAGTACAATTTTCATTAAGTATAAATATATAATTTATTTATTAGGGACGTCAATGTTGTGTGAATATAATTAAAAATAATTATAAATATAATGTACAGGGTGTATAAAAAGTAATGGTCATCCGTCCTAGGGGTGAATCTACACCTCTGGATCGGTGAACATTTGTAAGAGAAACGTGCTGCAAAATTGTTTATAACAAAGAAAATTGTTGTTAAAATTTTTTTTAGATCAACGCCTTCTACTCGTCGAGGAGAGAAAAAGTTTAAAAGGAGTCATATGTCGCAAACACATAGTTATTGATGTATGAGCTGTTAAAGTTTTTGAAAAATTTGATTGTGTGGCGTTATACGTATAGACAAAAGCCTACTACACAGTCCCCCAACGGTATCGATGAGACAGAACATGATCGTGTGCGTGCCTCGAGCAAACGAAAAAAGAGACATTCGTCGCTAGGACCGTACCATGTCAACGTCTCCCTGCCTATAAAGATTATACATTTGAATCTGCAAACTATGAAATAAAACCTTATACATATACATTGTTAAAGATAAGAATATTAATCCTACATGATAAAATACTAACGTAAAATATACTTATAAATGTTATGTCTTCTATTCCTTCCGTGGATCCACGGGACACTACTATTTTTACGAATCCGTCTTAATAATTGTGCCTGTCTTCCAGCTTCAATTTCACGACCACTGTCTTTTATATCGTCTATTTAAGAATGTAAACTTGAAGGAATCGAATGCCTGTACTCACAAAAATCGATATTTCCAGATGATTCTTATCATCAAATCAAATTTTTCAAAAACTTTAACAGCTCATATATCAATAACTATTTGTTTGCGACATATGACTCCTTTTAAACTTTTTCTCTCCTCGACGAGTAGAAGGCGTTGATCTAAAAAAAATTTTAACAACAATTTTCTTTGTTATAAACAATTTTGCAGCACGTTTCTCTTACAAATGTTCACTTTTATACACTTACTTTTTATACACACTGTACAGTGGCCCACGAAAGTATTCGAACGGCCTTTAACTCCATTACAAGCATTCATATACTAAATGACGTGTAAAAATGATTTTGAAAAAATTGCAATTGGTAGGAATTAAGTGAAAAAAATATACTTTTTAAAACGTTTTTCTTTCAACCTGTAATGAAATTTTTAATATTTGCGTCTTGTCGATATACTATGTGAGTTATACACATGTTGAAAAGGCGTTTATTCCAAATCGGCCAAAATTACCCAAGACCAATTTTCCTGAAACTTTGCATATTGATAGCCCTTTGGGTCTAACATTGATTCCGTGCAAAAACTTTTTCCCAGAACTTCACGGTTGCGGTGGGGGGGGGGGGGGGGATGACAAAGTACGTATTTTGCGAAATCTATTATGTGCTGTAACTTTTAATAAAAATACGATATCGACCCGGCACTGATAACAAAAAATCATAAAAAATTCAAGCTTTCCAACGGTGTATAAGTTTATATAATTTATTTATATCTAACATAGTTTTTTCACGTTTTTGGTGTTTTTCGAGGTGTAAAAAATTCAGAAAAATTGCAATTCCCAAAAAAAGTATCGCCTGATTTTAACCAAAAACGCTGCATTAATAGTACATTTCATGCCCTTTCGAATGGCGTTTGTCATACCGTGGGGAAATTATTCATTTTTGAGTTATAAAGTAAAATGTGAGTAGAAATTGAGGCGCGCGGTGAACTACTCGACCCATATATTCATTTCAAACGTGGAAAAAACGCTTCCTGTGGTTATATATACACTGTACATAACACAGCTATGCTATTGTTATCAATTCTACTGTTTTGAAACAGTGAAACACATTGGTTATATTTTACAATAATTATACCAGAATGCAGATATTGCTTATTTTGTTTTATATCTTATTATACAATTATCAGGTAGCGTATCTTCTTCAGTTTGTTTCGATTTATATTCACGACAGTATTTAATAATCTCAATCGAAACATACAGTGTTTTCTAATTTTCCGAAACGGAACTATTCACTCTTTCATCGATACCCAGAATCAAAGGACTAAAAGAAACAATCATTTTCTTCGGTCGCAACCATCTAGAATTTCGAGAGAGAAATCAAGTATTTACGAGATGTGTTCATTTTTTCACGTTTCGCGCTTTGAGATTACTGCTTTCGTGGTAGTCATCTATGCATTTCTTTTAACTAAACCAAAGACAAATCATAAGTTTCATTTTCGTTGTTGTGTCGTGAAGGTCCATCGTCTGTAAAAGAATTTTGTATGTACGCAACATTTCGTTAGAATATAGGATTATTTTAATTTTCTTTTATTAATAGCGGTGTAGTGTATAAGTTACATATTGTAGTGCATATTCTAAATAACAGTATTTCTGACAGTGCATGTGACTAATAGTAAACGGGATTAGTGCAATATCTGAAAGAAATAAATGTTAGTTCTAACAAATGCGAAAAATGTGGCATTTTTCTTTTAAAAAAGAGAAGAAGGAGAAGAAAGTTAAATCAAATCAAGTGTTTTGTAAAAAATGTTTTTCGGAATCTATATTTTCAAATATTGATGGCCAAGAAGCTGGAAGAAGCTTCCAATGTGTAATATCACCTTCAGTACCAGTAGAGAGAGAAAGGGACACTGAATCTTCCGCCACTTTATCAATAAAAGCAGCACCTTGTGTCATTCGAAGAGCATTTTTGGTTGTAGAGGTGTTGAAGAAAAAAATCTTATGTTAAAAAAAAAATCTTATCTTAAATTGTAAATATTATTGATCAGTTACGGAACTTCAACGAAAATAAACCACATGAATGTAATTTTTTTGATATATTACACAACAGCGAATTAAAAACCTGGACTGGCTTAAAAAAAAAGCGAACTACAAAACTTAACTGAATACTGTTTCAATAGAAGTGAGTTCACTAACTCAATATACAAGATGGCAATTTATTTAATGCATTTATATCGTGGTTCGTCTCAAAAAGACATTGGAGCTATGATAAATAAGTCACAATCTACGGTATGTAGAATAATTTCAGAAGTGCGAGATATTATTATGTCTAAGTTTGTTCCTCATTTTGCGGGGCACATAACAAGAGAGAAAATAAAACAAGAGACATCAAATATAGCTCGTCATTTAAACAAAATTCAGGAAAATGAAGATAATATATTTACCATTTGGGACGGAACATGTGTATATTTAAATAAAAGTACGAACTATCGCTTCCAAAGAGTATATATAACCACAGGAAGCGTTTTTTCCACGTTTGAAATGAATATATGGGTCGAGTAGTTCACCGCGCGCCTCAACTTCTACTCACATTTTACTTTATAACTCAAAAACGAATAATTTCCCCACGGTATGACAAACGCCATTCGAAAGGGCATGAAATGTACTATTAATGCAGCGTTTTTGGTTAAAATCAGGCGATACTTTTTTTGGGAATTGCAATTTTTCTGAATTTTTTACACCTCGGAAAACACCAAAAACGTGAAAAAATTATGTTAGATATAAATAAATTACATAAACTTATCCACCGTTGGAAAGCTTGAATTTTTTATGATTTTTTGGTATCAGTGCCGGGTCGATATCGTATTTTTATTAAAAGTTACAGCACATAATAGATTTCGCAAAATACGTACTTTGTCCCCCTCCCCCCGTAACCGTGAAATCCTGGGAAAAAGTTTTTGCACGGAATCAATGTTAGACCCAAAGGGCTACCAATATGCAAAGTTTCAGGAAAATTGGTCTTTGGTAATTTTGGCCGATTTTGAATCAACGCCTTTGCAATAAGAAGATAAAATGTGGAAAAAATGAAAACTAGTGCAACATGCAAATAATTCTTCGCATAAAAATCATATTGCACTGGAAGCTGATTTACGTAAAGCTGAAAGTTTTGAGAATGAAGGAACGACTTCAAACATAAATGAGTTTCGATTAATTTTCACTGACAAAAGACACCAATTAATGGTTGAAAATATGGAAAAAAATACTTGTAATTTATTGTAATGCAAACTATAATGTATCTAAATAATTGCAATGGTATTGTTAAATATATGTATATCTTAAAATTTTGCATCGAATATGTTATTTTATTTGTACGTAAAACTATTCCTCACATAAGAGTAAAAAATTGTAGAAGACTTTGTAGACTCGTAGAATTTGACACTGTCTGTACGAGAAAACTTGGAACGCTTTGTATACAACTAATGTATTTTGCATATTTTCCGTACATATGTATTTGCACATTTTTCGTGCTTATTTGCCTATTTTTCATGCATAAATTGTACATGCTTTTTGCACATTTTAAGTGCATATACGTATGTCCGCTGTCTATTTATTACAAACAAACAATTGCACATAGTCACGGAGCATCGTTGTGGTATCTTTTTTACTGGAAGTGTAGAATCGGAAGCTCTAGGAAGCTCGAATTCTAGAATTTTCTAGCGTATAAAAATTGTACGCGTCGCGGGTTAAAAATTTCTCCCACTTTCTCTCCAGCAACAACAAGCATCTGAAACGTTAGCAGATTGTTCGCGATCGGCCTCGCTGAAAGAGAAACGGTCGCCGTTCGTTCTTCCTTCGTACCGAGGGATCGCTTCTTGCGACAGTTCCGGTATCCCAGGAACGCGAACCAGTCGATTTCAATAGCCGATCGCTTTCCAAACCCGTCGAGAAAACCGCGAACCATTTTCCACTTGTTTTTTTTCCTGTCCTCCTGTATGCGGCTCTGTTTTCCAATGCGGACCCATGAATCATGCAGACGTAACGGCGATACCTCAATTTTCCGTGGCGTGGCATCGTTTGTCCGGGCAAAATAACCGAACGCTTTGCGACATTTCCTGTGTTTCCGAAACGCAGCGCGATCGGTATCAATGGCTCTTCGCGCGAACATAGGTTTGCACTAACCCTGGCAGAAAATATTTGATAATAATCGTGAACATAATTGTTGAACAAATTATTCGTGCGTATAATAAATATGAAACGTAGTAGTACGTGTATATACAAGGTGTGAGCAAAAAGAAATCGGACTGTGTCAGTTTCTTTGCGACGCACGGTGGTCCGGAAACCACTGTATGAGGTCGTTGAATTCGTATTGACACCAGCTAGAGAATTATGAAGGCAAAAAAATATACATTTATATATGAACCGTTTATTGTGAAAGTGGTGCAAGTCCATTTTTGTAAAAAAATGAGATATAAAATAAACAAATAATTTAGAGTGAACTTTTTATGTATAAACAATTCTCGAAAGAAGAAACAATGGACTTACACCACTTTCAAAATAACGAGTTATATATATAATATATGACATTTTTCAAAATTTTGTATATTTAAATGCGTAGAAAGTGGATAACTTTTGTTGACAAACATCTTTTTTGCCAGATTATCGGAATCGTACGAAAAATCGTGCTAACAGTGCTAAGTGGTCCGGAAAGTGACCTTTTGTAGCTAAAAGTTAAAATACCTTTATATCGATTTATTTGCAACAAATATGCCATTGATGTAACTAACACAAATCAAATAAAATATATTCAAAACAAAAAAAAACAGCTCAAGTACTTCGGGCATCTATTCGATAAAATCCATATACACTTCATGGTTGCAGGAGGTTACACTTACAATTTACATATACTTTTTAACCATTACCTATGCTTTCATATGAAAAAAGTGCGATAGACTCAAGACTCAATTAAATAATCGAAATACACCTACTAAAATACATAAAACATTAATCTAAACCCATTATTCGATAGTGTATAATGAGTATACTTACAACAATTAGTTTCACTTTGAATTCCATAATTGTGTCTTTAGAATGTTACCTTTTATTACAAAATTATTTTAAATGAATACTATTTTAAGCTTTTACGCTTTGAATGATTGTCACTTTATAGGGAAAAAATGGTCTCAAAATATTAAACTCGAAAAATTCTGGCCCACTGGGCGAGAGTGTCAGATAGGTGGCTTTGCTGGTCACTTCATTATGTCCCTGTGTCAATCCGCTAATTGTCGTCGAGCTGCGGACGCTTTACCTCGTGCTACATGCAATTTAGAAAAAGTATGATCGCGTGGCTCTGTGATTTGACGATGTACCGAAAATGGAAATAAATCAGTCTAAATTCAAAATGGTTCTATTAATCAGCCAATCTAAAGGCTTCTATTCCCTCCGTAGTAGTTCTCTCTTACGTTCATACAAATTTCTGTAAATTTCGAAATATATTTAATAATTTCTAATGGAAGAATCTTTGTAAATTCAATAATTATGTAATTAAAAATGAGAAACTGGTATTTTGACCGGTCATGCTATTGTTACAGTCCTGGATTAACTTTTTGATAACGTCCATGAGGGTAATGTTTCATTATATAATAATTCGACAGGAACGGATATGTTTTTATATGATTACAAGTGCGAACAGAATTTTTCTAATCCTCGAATGGTACCCTGGGGTGTTCCATAACGCCAGCAAAATTTTCTATATACTGCTTTTCGCTGATGCATTGCAAAGTAATTGCAAATATGACATTTTTTAGATTCTTTTAAATGTTCTAATTTTGTAGCCCTGAACCTTAGAAAGATTTTACCATTTAATGCAGCAATTTCCAACCTGGGACACGCGGACTATTGCCAGGGGAGGCGTCAAAGTTTTTTAATAAAATATTAATTTTCATACCATACTATCTACAAATAAATAATACTTCTTATCGTAACGCTCCGCTTTCTGGAAAAGCGCGAGTCGCGCGCTAAACCATCCGAGTCGTATATGGTCGTTTATTCATTTCTTGACCATATAAGGCAATATCGATGGGCATCGGCCAAAATAACAATTGACAATCAAGAATTAGAGTAGCGGTCTCCTGATAAAAGGAGCACGCGCCGCAGCAGTCTGTATCTGTGCCCCAAGATTGTACGAATCGCTGAATAAAACTATTCTTTTTTTCTGGATACTACAGTACACTTTAATTTTTTATTTTTTGATTTATATTATTATATTTAATTATTATTTATTGTAATTTATATCAATAAAATAGTTTTTAGACAAAAGGATAAATTTTTGAGTGGTTACAAGAGAAAAGTCAACAATAATGATGCCGATACAAGTGGGAATAAAAGCAAAAAGAAACAAGAAGGTAAAGCTCCCAAGAAAAGACAATACATTTCATCGTGTCTATCCTTAGGATTCACAGGTGTTATTATAGATGGCTTGGAAAAAACAATGTGTTTGTTGTGTTCGAAAGTTTTGGCTTCACATAGTATGAGATCAGTCAAATTAGAACGGCACCATGAAACTCCACATTTTCAATACGTTGATAAGCCAATAAAATTTTTTCAAAGAAAATTGGACGAGAGCAATAATCAGAAGCAAACGTTCAAAGAAATACGTAATTGCATTGGACTGTGTATTATACTAACGGAGACCACTCAATGTCCGGAAACAAAACAGGTCTTCAAGCATTAGTTAAAAAGAAAGTACTACATGCTATCTGGACGCACTGTATGATTCACAGAGCAGCTCTAGTGTCAAAAAATATGAGCGATGAACTTAACAACATTTTTACAAAAGTTATAAAAATGATAAACTACATTAAGAAGAGTCCTTTGAGAGCTAGGCTGTTTGCAATGTTGTGTGCAGATATGGAAGCAAATTATACCTCACTTCTGTATTATTGTGAAGTTCACTGGCTATTTTGTAACGCCGTGATGGGCGCGGTAGGGGCCCCTCAAACGCCTGCTTCTCCCACCAACCAACATTTCATGCGCGAGGCCTGCGCACTGTTCGCGACGGGGAAAATTTCCTTCCTCCATGGTAACGGCGGATGCTGGTGGGGGACAGTGAGCGCTATGGTGGGGACGGTTTTGTCTCAATTGAGACAAAAATGCCCATCCCTGTTGTAACGTCTTATTTATGCGAAACGGGGTTTTTGGCAATGGCTGCAATGAAAATCAAACATCGAGCCAGGTTAGTAGTTGAAAAAGAGATACGAGTGGCACTCGCCACATTGCTCCCAAAATTTGATAAACATTGTGCCAATAAACATCAAGAACAACCCTTTATATTAAAAAGAATTTAATATAAAAATAAATATACATGTACGTATATGTTATAGCAAAACCTTGTTATTATTCTATTAATTGCAGTTTTCAGTTTCTTTTTGCAATTTAGTTTTTATTACTTAAAACGTGTCTATATTATTATATCTATTTAAAAAATGAAAAGCAGAGAGGCGTAGTAGCATAAAGGTTGGAAACCCCTGATTTAAGGGTTAAAAATGAAAGGTAGTTTATTTCAATTTTGTAAACTACACTATTTACAGTGGGTGATCAAATTATTATGAACACATGGAAAGATTGCATAAAGTTAGTGCCCGCCTTTATAATTACTGGCTTATAATTATGTAAAATGTTATACTATATTTCAAAATATATTACTTTATATAGTAATGATTAAAATAAAGTATACTCTCTTTTAAATCTTTTTAATGAGTGATTACTATTTTTTTCTACGTTGGCACGAAAATAGCTCGAAGCAGCTCCAATATTTAAATTGCATGAATTAAAATAGTAAAAGGTAGTAAAATACTAAAAAAGGTGTAACTTTCATATCCTATGTAAAAATTTATTAACATGCATATCGATTGACCATAAATTTATAGCACATTTGAAACAATATTTTATTTTTAATTGTTTTATTAGTTTACTCAAATTACTCAAAAGTGGAGCAGTGCCTCATTATTGTAGCAGTTTTCTCACTCGCAAATAATATGAAACCATCGTCATATGCTATTGAATATATAACAATATGTTCTGCAATAAAAGAGGTATTATTATAAGTAGTGCAATATTAATTCCATTTGTCACCAAACTTCAAATAAGTAGTAGTTTCGAAATGATCAGAATAATTTAATCACTCTCTGTAGTTCAAATTCGCGTAATAGATATTCTCGTAATAGAATTGACATAGTTCTAATAATTACCTCGATGACCACACAAGGTACTCACACGAATTCAGTCATGAAGATCGAGTCGACGATCACGATCTTCGCAAGCCTCGTGATCGGAAGGACTAATTCGCTTACCGGAAGTAACGTGCACCGTTTGATTATCATTCGGCTTCCGGTATCAACGTTACCCACGCATCGATGGAACAGGCGCAGAGGAAAAGTTCCAACGTAAATTTTCGCAGAAAAACCTGAATTCCGCAGTTGGCCAATGTGTTTATCATTGAAAAGGATTGACGTGATCCGTTGTGGTCAAGGCTAGCCGGTCTCTAAGCAATTCAAGTATCTGGAATGCGGATTTTTGAAGTTGCCGAGATGTTTAGAGACGTGACACACCTGTGCCGATCCCTTGCCTCGTAGCTTAAATTCTTCGATATAATAGGAATACCAACAATTAACATATATACATTTATTTCCTCCACATTTGGAAAAACAACGCGTTTTCTAAGTAATTAACACTAGGTGTACGGGATCCGTCCAAATGACAGGTTCTAATATTGTTTAATTTACGATTATTGAGATTTTAAAGATGCATCCATGAGGAATTATTTAGCAAATTTATTTCTTCGGGAATTTATTATAATAAAAATGCCAACAAATTTGCATGGATACATTTTCGTTATGTTCATAAAGTAATGTAAAATAGTCACTTCTAGTGCTCCGTAAATCTAGTATTAATTTCAAACACAGCACCCTCAAATTAGAAACTACGAACCGTCCATTTTAAACGCTTTGATTGATCGAGGAATATGTTAGATAAGATTCAGTTGCTGAACAATATTGAAGTTAATTAATCCGTTTTAATTAATTAAAGTACTCCAAGTCATTACACAACAAATAATTACATTATGAGTAAAAAAAAGTATGCACCCGTAGTATAGTTTATTCTGAATAAAGAACGATTTAGGTGCGTCTAAACTTGAGTTTTATTCGATCGGTTGAAAGTTAAGGCTTAGTCTTTCTTTTCTAATAAGTGTAATAACTATTTATTTAAGTGCAGTCTCATTATTCTAATGGAATGTAGGCCTTGAATGCTGTGTAAATGAATAGTTGAATGACCTTGATAATAACGAATTAATCTTAGATTAATTAATCCCCATTTTTTTCGTAGTTGTGTGCATAGATTAATTAGAGAGTTTTGATTCTTTTTCAGGAAGCGGAGAAAAACATTCAGGCTCGCCTGTGCAAAATGAGGGTAGCTTATTCACATCGACGGTTCTAACACTGTGACAAGATGTACTCTGAGTGGCAAAAGGTGAGTCAAATTACCACTTTTCTCTTTCCCTTCGATAACTTTTTCGCGTTCGAACGTTTTTCAGCAACTCTTAAATGTCACTTTATACCAGCGAACTGCTGCAATACTTTCTCCTGTATAATACCCAGCGTTCAGAAATTAATTATTAACCCTTTCGTCAGCGGCCCGTTCTGTTCTGCAAAATAAATTGCCAACATCTATTGTTAAGTTAAAGAATAATAATGGAAAATATATTTAAATCACTGTTAAATCGATGCGGACCCAATCAAAGGGTAAATAATACTTATATAACACACTTTCACGGAACAATACAAATTTCTTGTTACAACTTTTACAAAATTCCTGAATATCGAAAAATATTTGAAATTGTGCAAAAGAAACGAGTTCTGTATGATTCGTTACTTTATTAATTTTAGATATCCATACACACATTGTGCGCGCGGATGTGTTTTATCATATCTTGCTGATTCATTACTGCACCAAATAACGCGCTCTAACTAGTCCATTGTATCTAACAACCGAGACTACTTTCCATTACTTTATCTATCGTACCATTATTTTGCGAATTTGATTTACGTGTACGTATACGGTATGCACGAGTGTGCCTCGCCGTGTTCCGCGGTTTAATTGTACCTCGAAATAATGCGTCTAACTACTCGGGGAGTTCTCATTCTGTCGTGGCGCGAGGTGATTTATAAAAGCGACTCGATTCAAGGATATACGAATTATCTGCCCGAGAAGTGGAGTACGCGGATAACCTCCAGCAATTGCGAAACGAGCGAATACACCCAGGATATCGGTCGTCGCGAATTCAATGCCCTGCGTAGGAAGGACCCTGGGTTAAACGACGCGTCGCGTTATGGCGCGCGGCGTGTCGACAGCGTCTCCGCGAAAAAGCAATTTTAATTGTTGAACAATCGAGTACTCACGGGTCATTGCGTTTTGTTGCACAATGTTTACGTGGTCAGGATCGTAGCCGGGGATTGTTGCGTGGTTGGAGTCAATGATCTGTGCACACGCAATTGCGTTGTCGTATATCGTACGAGCGCAGCTACTTTCGAATGCCTCCGCGCTTCGCGCCGTTTCGTCCGCCGACCTGATCGCACTGTGCTCTTACCGTCTACGCTTGCGAACACAAGACGCGCTTGCTATTATATTTTCGCTCCTCGCATCGTTGACCCGGCGATCGCCAGAAAAAGCATGAAAAGTATTGCGTAAAAACGAAGGCAACGTTCATGCTCCCGGAATCTGATGAAACGTCAAACCTCTTCATGCAATCCGCGCGAAATTTTCGTAGTGCAAAGTACACTTTTGTAATACCAATAATTTATTGCAATGTCTGTGCATTGTTCAATGTTTGTCAGGTATGTAGCATAAATAGTGGGGTGAATGTTGATAGAACAGGGTGCAGTTGGAAATCGACAAACAATAATGATACGCACTACTGCATTCGCGATGAGAACACTTTTTTAATATATCGACAAATTATGGAATGACACAAATGGGTGTATATCTCGCTGAACACAAAAATAGAAGGCGGAGACGAAAAAAAAAGATAATATTATTAATCTTCAAGAAGAACGGCAGAGGTGCTATGCGCGAATGTTAAAAATGCGCGAAGATAGAACGCGCGAATGTTTTCGTTTCCCCGAAATAGCGCGCTAATTGTGAATTATATAAAATCTATTAAATGTATTAGGTTGTTGCATATGAAATATGCCCGATTCGTAACTGCAACTTTAAAGAAACATAACTTTTCTCTAAATAAAACTTACTGATTAAAGTAAGCTCCACTGTAAACGCCATATTCTGCCAAGAAATTACAAGTATTTAGATTATACTACGATAAGAATTGAATTTTTTAGTTGTTTACAATTTTTCTATCATTGACTAACAGAGTGTTCATTTACTACCACATTTTGACTAAATATCACATAATGTTATCAATATGTTAATTTTCTCTCTCTCTCTCTCTCTCTCTCTCTCTCTCTCTCTCTCTCTCTCTCTCTCTCTCTCTCTCTCTCTCTCTTAGAAGAAGAATACACGACGATCACACCGACTGATATTGAAATAAACATTATTTAAAAATAAAGTCGGATATGTAAATAGAAACTGAAGATAGGAATTGAAAGATTACCTTTGTACCTTGAATGTATGACAAACCTGTAGATTGTAATAGTATTTCTTGATTAAAAGAATTCATAACATTGGATTCTGAAATCGGACATTTCATATGCAACGACCTAATACCAGTAATTGACCAGTTAAAAGTAAGATTATGCTACAATTATTTATAACTTGTTTCCTTTTTGCATATATATTGAAACAAATAACGATTCTTAGACTTACTTTGCAACATCTTTTCTCATATAAAGTTGTCATTTTACTTCTACTGTAAATTAAAAATTAATAAAGTGCTGAAATTGTAACAAAAGTAGATGTACCAGTAAGTGACCACAAAATAGCTGGTAAGTGAACAAAATAACAAAAAAAGAAATAAAACAATGCCTTTATTCACAATATTCCGTAAATGATCAATGTTACAGTAAATAACAATATACAGTACATACACTCCACCTTAGTACACAAGTAAGAATTCACTCTGCACTAGAAACACGTGTAGCAAAACATATTTTATATTAATTATGTAGGATCTTAGGAAAAATGAGGAATTCCGCGCCGGGAATCGAACCCGGGACCCTCGCGGTTGTAGCTGATCAACACATACCCACGGAACCCTCCTACTTTTCCCAATCTCCATACAGTATTTGGTCTGGGAGGTCCTGATCGCACACTCGGCCATCCTGCGCCGGCATTCGCCCTCGAATGTCCGTCGCAGCGCCATCGTCTTTTTGGCCTCAGCGCCATCAACACAACTCGTCACCAACTTCGTCACTTTTCGGGAACACCATCCTACTGCCCTCTCTAGCAGTTTTCCCTGGATGTGTCCCTTACTTCACTTCGTCGTCTTTTCGCTCGCGTGCGACCGTCTTCGCAACGCTTGCTTACTCTTTCGTCGTCTGTCACCATGCGGGAATCGGTGTTCCCCCCATCCCGGACGAGCCCCCAAATGTAGGATCTTAGGAAAAATGAGGAATTCCGCGCCGGGAATCGAACCCGGGACCCTTGAGTGTGGGATCAGGACCTCCCAGACCAAATACTGTATGGAGATTGGGAAAAGTAGGAGGGTTCCGTGGGTATGTGTAAGAGTTGATCAGCTACAACCGCGAGGGTCCCGGGTTCGATTCCCGGCGCGGAATTCCTCATTTTTCCTAAGATCCTACATTATCCTACAATTATAACCTCACCATTCTCAATCACAGATAATTATATGACAGAAATAATGTTCAGGCTCAATCTATATACCGATAGTAGTTAGAAATGATTAATTAAAGTCTTCTTCTGTTAGTGTTTATTTGAAAAAGTTCATTCACTGTTGGGAGCTTGACGAGCAATAACATATTTTTTGTACATAATATGATATGATATAAATAATAATCTTATGGTAACTTTAAATTGGTCTAATATAAAGTAAATACATAAATAATTAGAGCATTTCTTTACTATCTACTAAAAAACATTGAACAAACAAAATGTTGCTTGGAAAAAGGTATTTGGGCAACGAAGACTCCGGAAAAAAGGATTCGAGTATATAAATTTGCAATTAACCAAATAACAAATCAACAATAATTTACTTAAAATTCATATTACGTATTTAATATTTAGTTACATTTCCACATGCATGAATAACAAATTTTATGTTCTTTGGCATTGATTCCATTTTTTTCCACAAGTGCAACGGACAAAAGTAAGATTTTCATTGTAATGATATTCAGAACTAGTAATATCTTAAATTCATTAATAGATTTGTATTAGATTAGCCCTACGTGCCTTTTGTACAAGCCCTATTTTAAGCCTATTAGCAGAAGCTGATGAAGAACTTTTAAATTTTTAAAGATGAAAACACAAGTATGCATACGCTGTAAAACTATCTTCTACTCCAACGAACTCTGCTTATTCTAAAATCTCTACTCGATATGAACACAATTATTCTACTAAATGACTTATTCTTAAAGCCTTTTCTTTCCGACTTAAAGCTTACCTAAATGACACAATCCAAATTCTAAACCCACTAATACCCATATCTTCATTGATTGACCCTCCCTGGTTAACTCTTTGTCCTAAAATGGACGTATCATTAAACATATATCCAAAGGAACACACTAATTCCCATGCTTATGAAGTTCTGTTCTATGAAATCTCCCGGAAATATCCAGATTAAATACATAATTAGATAAATACACACTGGGTCATAAAATAAACTGCTTACAATATCCAAAAGTATCCAGAATAAACTCATGTATTCACAGATGGCTCTAACTCTATTAGCTGGATGTAGTTGTGTCGTTTTTTTTCTAATAGTCGTGAACTATTCAAATTCCAAGACTTTTGCTCCATTTTCTTCCGCGAAACCTATGTCATCCTTTGTGCTGTCCAATCTATTATACATATATACGCTCAAGACTCCAACTTTATTATTTTCTCCGACTCTGCTAGTGTATTAGCTAGTCTATCAAACCTGGAAACCAAAGACCCCATAATAATCAATATCTCATAATAACTCTTAAATTTAATTAAAGCTCAAATTTATTAAAAAGACATCTTTTCATGGATCCCTTGTCATGTAGGAATTTCAGGAAACGAATTAGCGGATGCTGGGGCCAAGGAGGCTTCTAAAGAGCTACCTGAAGATTGTCTCTTTTCCTACAGAGACACGATTAATGAAATTAAAAGGGATATTACAGCTGGTTGGAATGTGAGTTGGACTAGTTACCCTCCTAATAAATTATTAATGGTAAAGCAGGATTTACTTAAAAACGACCCCCTCCCCACTTGCTTATAGAAGAGACCAGGTAGTATTCTCACAACTTCTTATTGGTCATATCCAGAACCTCCTCCCTTTTGTAATCGATGTAATGGCCGACTCTCGCTTGAACACATTACCCTTAAATGCACGCTCTTCTCCTTCCAAAGACAAAACTATGGTATACCTAACAATTTAAGCGATTGCTTCAACAATGATAAGAGCGTCAACCAAGTTCTTTCATTTGTAAAATCTATAAATATACAGTGGCTCACAAAACTATTCGCTCGCCCTTTAAATCTGAATAACTTTCTTAAAATTTGACGAAATCACTTGACTTTTTTTGAGCAATCAGAAGTATTGATTTAGTAAATCACGTGCAAACAGATTTTGAAAAAATTGCAATTAGTAGGAATTACATGAAAAAATAAAAATGGCACTTTTTAAAACTTTATTATTTCAGCCCGTAATGATATGTTATTTACACGTATGCTGAAAATTCATCGAAATCAGTTAACGAACATATGAGCTACAAGCGGTTGAAAGTGGTGATAATCGCAGTTTTTCACGCAGTTTTTCAATTGCTCAAAAAAAGTCAAGTGGTTTGGTCAAATTTTAAGAAAGGCATTCTGATTTAATGGGCGAACGAATACTTTTGTGAGCCACCGTATATAAAAAACTGTGATAGTTATAATTTGCAAACTGTTATTTTCATGTTATGCCTGTAATTACATCTATGTTTGTGTATATATTTGTACAAATTTTTGTCGTCTCTAATGACCTAGATGTTGATGCGACCTTTATAAATAAACAATTTAAAAAAACAACAATATCGTAAATAAAACTTGAGGTTATCTCTAAAAATAAGTGCAATAGATTTTATAAATTTTTAATTCAATGCTAACAAGGAGAGTGCAAAGTCGAAGGGCCTCTGATTTGGTTGAAACTTTGTACATAATAGGTCTCATTCTCCTGTTAACGTGTATGTACCATTGTAGGGGCAGATTTAGGTAGGGTGAAGTAGGTATTTAATTACCATGAATACAGTTTTAACTCTTAGGAATATCAAGGCGTGGCGATTGTGTACCGGAATGGTTCGATTCCTCGTTGATGAAAATTTCCTTATTTATTTATCCTACTATAACACCATGACTTATTATAATATTCACACAAATAGAAAAATAATATACAAAAACGCATATTTAATGCTTCGATGATAAATATCATTGCTACATGTAATAATAATTGTGATTATTAAAAGCTTATCTCTGTAGTTATTTTATGCATGGAACGCGTGATTTTTATGTTATGCTTTATTGTTTTCAGGCACAGTTAATAATGAGTATTCTAATTTATTATTATTTTATGTAAAATTAAATATGCATTGTTTCATGTGAAGAGCAGTATTATCATAATAAATAATAGTATTAAGTAGGATAAACAAGTAAGTCAAATTTAATTGATATAAAAAAATGTTCATCAACAAGGAAACGAACCCTGGTCAACTCCGGTACGCTACCGCCACGTCACAACGGCATTTGGCATTCCTGGGAATTAAAAGTGTATTCGTGGTGATGAAAAACTCATAATCATAAATATCTTAAAAACTTAATGGATATACATAAACGTTAACAGAAGAACCAAATCTATAACTGTACAAAGTTTCAACCAAATCGGAGACACCTTAACTTTGCACTCTCCTTGTTAGCATTGAATCACAAATTTATAAAATCTCCAGCATTCATTTTTAGAGCACAGGTTTTATTTACGATATTGTGTTTTTTAAATTGTTTATTTATAAAGGTCGCATCAACATCTAGGTCATCAGCGACTACAAGAATTTGTACAAATATATACACAAACATAGATGTAATTACAGGCGTAAGTACTAAAAAATGTTGTATTTGAACGTATACCGTAAAAATAAGTTTACATACTTTCGATATTGCTCAAGAAAATCTGGTATAAATTAAATCATTATTTACTGTAATAAATTTCGGAAATAATCTTTATTATATTTTTAATTTTTGTTTTAATGAAAGTTATAAGCTGGTCAAGGGGAACTAGCATATACGAAATTTTGATTTCCCAATGTACACTGACAAAACATTTCATTACTGTACAAATGAAGGTTAAGTATTTAATGAACAGTTGTGCGTGGCTTACTCGCTCGTGTGAACTTGTAATTGAACACAATGGTTTCGCTTGGAAAAATGGAAAAGGTGTTAGCAAGTTGAACACGAGTTCCATGCATTTAGAAATGAAAGACTGTTGTTGTAATTTTAAACATTTAGAGAAATCTTGTTCTAAGGATAGAGCAATTTTAATTAACTGTATTTTGAAATGTAATCTGACAGCGTTTTCAATGATCACAAAAGGAACTGTGGCACATTAGGTATCGAAGCCGAAGCGACGCACGTTCCATTACTTCAATCTTTTTAATGTCGGTTACGCTGCTCGACGACGATGTCTTCCTCAATTATTTGTGAGCTCATTATTCTTGATTAGTCCCGTGTAATACTAAGCCAGTAAAAGTAAGAATGCTGGTAAATCTGCCTGAACATCGGAAAAGTGGTTGTACGTATTTCTAAATTAAAAAATTAAAACATTTCTTCATTGCACGTTGATGTTTCCTATTTTCTTCAAAGTCAAACAATAGTTATTTTATTCATGAAACATATATTCTGCGGTAATAAGATTGTAAATCTTTATGCAAAATAAAAATTTTCTACGTTAGTAAGAAACTAAATATAAAAATATTTTTTTTTTTTTCATAATTTTAATAAGTCGAAAATGTAACGATATTCTTAAATTCTTCTAATGGCTTCATGGTCTTAAATTTCACCTATACATTTTCGTACTAAATGGCAACTAACAAGTGTAATTAACACAACTGGATTGACTACATTAGAAGATTTTTGGATTCTCGCAGTGAAAATAGTTAAAGTTTTAAATACCTATAACATTTTCATTATACCTATTTTCAAAATATATAGAAATTAGTGTACAGACCATAAAATTTATAATTTCATACATTCAGGTGATTGGAAATGTTGATCATATATAATACAACTTACTTATCACTAATATTTACTTAGATTGCTAATTTTTTATACCTACAGGAATTTTGAAATTTGGTATAATACAATTTCAGTCTTTAAATAATTAATAGATTATTTTATCAAGATCTACGTGTACTTTACAATTCATTCAAAGGGAAATATAATTATTGTAACATTCCAAAATAAAAAATACGTGAGTGGCATTTTTAACCATTTTGTTATATTAAAATTAACTTTAAAATATCTTTTAAATGGATCGTACACAAGTTAGACCACGAATGAGTTCTAACGTCATAATTGCATTTAACGGAAGCATCCTTTCTAATTTTCTTATAGTAGAAGTAGCATTACGAATCTGTTAAATTGAACGTAAAGTTTTTGTGTTTATCTGTATTCAATACCACTAGATAATTTTTATAAAACTGACGTATCTAAGTAATTTAACAACTTTTATTACTCTTTCCATATTGAAGAAGTAAAAATATTTCCTTTAACCTAGTGTTTATTTGTCATGTTCCCGAGGATCTTTGCAACAGTTCTAACAATGATAAAAATTAATTTATCTTTGGTGTTGCACCCCATATGCGAAACTTGTACTCTAAATATTGGAACATTTGTGAGGGACAAAGTAAATTTCAACAAATAAAAAGTTACTGAATCTTCGAGAATTGAATTACGAATAAAACAAAATCTTCTTCTCATTTATGTATCCATTGTGTAATGAAATCATTGTATTAATTTATTTTGATATATCAGAAGTGGAGACATTGTATGAAATATTTAAATCCCAGAAATTATCAAAGATACGTCAAAATTTATTTATGAAAATTAAATGGCACAAAGGAGCAAACTTTCTAGCGGTAGCGAATTCTTTTCATAGTATTACTTTAGGGCATGCGATGCTGAAATTTCATTTTTAAATACAACAATATGCATCTAACGATCGATTTGAAAACGGAAATTGATTTTCGTATTCTTAATAGTATTCGCAATAAATGTACATATATGTACATGTATACTTACATCAGACAGCTAGTACATACGATTACAAAACCAGCACCGCTTGCTCTATTCAAATTTCACCTTTATTTTATAAAATCAGTAAATATTCTAATCATTATGAATTGTAGACGTGTTGAATTTTCGTTTCTAAACAGAACAATATATGGTACAATGGATCGAGAAATTGTCGATATTTGGACTGTGAATATTTTGTTAAAGAAAATAGAACAATAATATACCTGGACTTATTTCAAAGCTGGAAGCCTCTACTTTGCATTTACTTACATCGTTCATTTTTATTTAACATATTTTTGGATGATACGGCGATTGGGGTGCTGAGAACACTCTTTTGGTCCAAAATATTACAAACAGAAATTATCATAGTTCAAATTTTGAAAATATCTCGAGAATCGGGAGTTTAGTGTTCAACGACTGTTTGGATCCACTGTACATCTAAAGATCTATTCGCAAAAGAAAATTGCTGTTCGTATCCCCAATTATATTCGCAATAAACAACTGTACATATATTCTTACAGCAAACAGCTGGTACATAAGATTACAAAACCAGCGCCGTTTACTTCATACAAACACCTTTCTTCAGTAAAACAAATAAATGTTCTAATACATACGAATTGTAGTCGTGTTAAAAGCAATTTGAATGCCCGGGAATTTAATCTATCACAACAATCCCAATACATCAGCCCACACATTGTATAATTATGGAAGCAGGCGGAAAACCATTGCGAAAGTATCCATCTCATTAGTTGTGTGCTTAGAGCGCGCGGGTCTTCGAAAAATTTCTGAAAAAAGAGGGGAGGGGAGGGAGAAAGAGGGAGAGACAGAGCACGCAAGGGAGAGAGAGAGAGAGAGAAAAAGTCGGACCGTAAGATAACGCAACATGCCGTGCCGGCGAAACCGTTGCCCAATATAAATCTTCTCCGCTTTGAACTCGTATGAACGCGGTTCGAACGGTTCCGCGAACACAATCGGTTTTTACCATCGACAGCCCCGGCCGTTTCTGCAACTCGCCACGGTGGCTAGTTAGAGAATCGCTTCCCGTTCTATGCAGCCTATATCCAGGCTAGCTCCACGTAGGCGTACTCGTATTTAGCGCGTAATTTATATAAGAAGAGAGGCACGCTTGGTTCCACCCCAAAGCACTTCGATCCACTGGCGCCAGCACCTCTTCTTCAACGTTTTCCGCCAGGAAAGCGTGCAGCGCGCGTTTCCCCCGGCGCTGGTCGCTCGTTTCGCAACGCTCTCGCCGGACCATTGAGCAACGGTGAGAACGGACCCGGAAGCTTCGCCGAAAGGGAAGCCCTAAGGGACGGTTCCGGGAAGAAGACGCGAGCCGGCATCGGCGCAATTAGCCACGAGGCCAGCTTAATTAAAAAACCTGTACGCCACTGTGCACACGCAGCAATTGTTGCGGAGAAGAGGCGTATAACTTCCAGTGTTGCATCGAACATCCTCGCGTCCGGATCGCGGAACCCGATTCCTCCTAGTCGACGGCATTCTTCCGCCCTTCGTCGTCGATCCGGACCTAATTTTCGTCTCCACGGTTCGTCAACGCATGGTCCACCGGGCTGTGAGTCCTCGCGGCCGGTGTTTCCGGCTGACCCCGTTTCGCCGATCGGTTTTCGCGAACGTGAAGTAGAACGCACGGTGGAAACCCCGACATCCTCGCGGGATTTTCGAGGGATCCGTACTCCCTCCGTGGCGGATTCAAGATTTCGAGGTGTTTGTTCGCGGGGCTGTGTGTGAAACCAGCTTGCGAAACGAGCTGAAGGACAGCGAGATCGGGAGACGCAGCGACGTGGAGCAACGGAGGAGTGTCGTAGGTGCTGAACACGAGGACACAGACTATCTGTGACTTTTAATAACGCCGCGTTCGTCCCGCGGCATTAGTTCGATCGACGAAACAAAGGATCGTGTTGCGATCGAAGCGTGCGGATCGTTTAAATCCCTGGAACCAGGATCGCAAGAAGAGGACGACTAATGAAACGCGCGCTGGTATTCCCGAAACGTCGCGTCTCGGTGACCGTTAACGAATTCAATGCGGGCAACACGAATTTTTCGAGACTGGTGACCCAATGCGCTGGATAGTAAACTGTCTCGGCGACCTCCTAACTTCTTTAGAGCAAGTTTAAAATGCGCGAGTGCGTCGCACAGGCCCGATTGTCTCGAATCTTGACCGATCGTGATCGGGTTTCAAAGCGGGTCGAGCTCTGCCGGCCGATCATGTCCATCGAGATAATCGCTTGTCGAACGAAGGGAACGCGTTCTTTCATCGAACGATGTCAGCTATGATGTCGCGGCGATGCTAATTAGTTGCGAAGACGATTCGAAACTATAGGTAGAGCCAAACGAGCCGCTGCACGACGAAATGCCGCGATCGCCGTGACGCAGCCGATGTGGAATGAAAGTAGAGGTCACTGACACCTGGATTTGACTAGGGGACACCTTTTCTCATTCTCGGCGGCGGTTCTGCGAGTCGGGTCGTGTTTACCGAGACTTTCTGCAAATAGAAAGAATAGGGAAGCGGAAGGGGTCTCCCCCTGCATTCACCTTGAACCCTGCAGCAGTCCTCGCGACGATGGATAAAGATGGATAATGCGTTCCTTCGCTTCGTCCCATAGGAAAAATCAATGACGCAGTAAAAGAGATACTCCGAAGGCGGTAAATAAAATAACCACCTGCTATGACCCGCGGTTAATTACGCGCTAAAAATCGGCAACGAAAGTATCCCACACCGGATCATATTACTCGCGGATTAGCTGCGGACGAAGTTGACGTTCGATCGTATCTGGTCGAGCGAGAAACTGGTACCCAGGCAAACCCGTACCGTTCAAGCTGATAACAATGTCAGGTTCACGCAAATTCCGAGTATCCAGTATTAATTGGTGTTAAACGAGACCGGCATACGCTAAAAATGCCAGCCGCCTAGCTGAATTACGTGCTTCGTGGTCTGTTCGTGATTTAATTGACGTTCCCGTTAGTGCAGCCTTTAAAAGTGTCTTCAACAGTACATTCCGGCCCATGGAACGTCTAAACATGACTTCGTACGGCGTGTCCGACAACATCGAACGGTTCGCTAATTGCTACCGGTTTCGGTGACGGAAAGTGGTCGACCGGGTCACACGAAAAAGCCTCTTATTCTCGTCGATACCGACTCTCATTTTCCAAGATTTTTAAGTTCGCTCTAGCCAGCTGCGGGAAAAAAGGAACGAAGCGACAGTGACGATGAAAATCGAGAATTGAACGGGTTCCAATTCGCCTGGTCGAGGATCGACGCACAACACCCGACCATCGAGGAAAGTCCGATAATGCCGATTAAAATCGAACGCTGACCGGCCGTGCGCAACATGGAAACCGCGACACCGTGCAGCAAGAAGCCCGAGCGCAGGTCTACGCGATCGTCGACCTCGAAGAATCGGTTTTCGTCACGAAACACGCGCTCGGAAGCTTTCTACGCCGGCGCGGAACCGTTATTCGTTCGACGCGCGTTGCATAATTCCACCGGCCCAGACCCAGATACAAATTCCGCTCCAAATTCCAGCGGATCAGCGGAACGCGCGAGGAGGCATCACGCTTCCGGCCGAGCAAGGAACCTGGACCCTAGGGCCGGCCTGGACGTTGGTCCGAGGAGCGAGAGGTTGGCCAATCAGGAGGTGTTCAACACAGTTCCGCGAGACTTGGCGGTGTCACGGAAAGAGATACTGAAGCGGCACAACAAAGACGAGAATGGCAGCTCGAAGATTTCGGAAACGATGCGTCACCGATGGAGGCGAACTTCGGACGTCGACAAGGAGCAAGAGAGACCCAGGACCCTGCCTTCCATAGCGAAACGATCGCACAAGGAGTCGGTTAGAGTGGCCCAAGCTCCTCAGGGATTCCGCAAGGTATCGAGGCAAGACATTCTGCGCAGAAGAGCCAGCGTGGACGAGCCAGTCGGTGTCTCTCGTGGTAGGAGTCGCGTGGAGGAGAAGCTAGAAAGTTCAGAGGCGAAAGGTGGCACCTCTTCCAGTTTCTCGAGGAGCGTCCCACGACCGAGGACCGATAGGTGGGGCAGAGAGGATGAGAGAGAGTCCAGGTCAGTCTGTGATTTCCTGGCAGTCGCTAGCAAGCTGCAGGACATTACCAGCGGCCTTGTACCCAGACCGTCGACCTTGCCCAAGATACTCCACGCATCAAGAGGATCGCGCCTAACGGAGGATTGGGCCAGCCCTAGGCTGGCAAAGGACGCGGTCAGGAAGGAGCCACCAGTTTACGGAAGGATACGCAGGAGGAAGACATCCTTGCCTGCCAACACCGGGACACTTCGGAGCTCCCAGTCGTCGTTGAACACGCTGATCAGGTACTCGACGCAAGGGCACACGCGTTTCAGAGAAAGGGCCGTGGATGTCGAGTTCAGGACAACTGCCAGACACCTTCGGGACCCTGTTCCAGACGCGGCGTATCATTCAGCGACGTTGCCTCTCGTTGATATGAGAGGAAGTCCACAGCGGAATGCCCTTTACGCTAAAGTGTGTCGGAAAACGTCGAAGAATTTTCAGGGATATGATAACAAAGCTGATCCGAAAGATGGTTCTGACGGTAGGAACGAGGCTCGCATAGACTCCGGCCACAGAACTATGTCACGCAAGAGGATCATCAACAACATGAAGGACGAGAACATGTATGAGGAGCAGAACAGCTCCAGGACAGAAGACTCCGTGGAGGTTCACTCGGAGAGCCAGTCGTACCAAAGCAAGGACTTTGACGTTCACGAGAACAAGAACCTGTGTGAAGTGGACAGTGATCGATTGAAGGAATCCAGTACGTTGTCGCGTGAGAATGGCTCGAATACCATGGAGTACCGATCGAACGGTAACTGGACCAGATCCAGGGAGGCGACCAAGTACAGGTCCAAGTCTCAGAGCAGACTAATAGAAAACTATCGCGCGAATCACCGAGAGGCTTGCGCCACGACCAGACTGGCCACGACTCTTCCCAGTTATGTGAAAAGCTCGAGAAAGTGTTCGACCGAGAAGCCACCAGGGACGGAGTGTCATAGGAGACTGTCCAAGGAAACTGGTATCTCGTCGAAACAGAGCAAGGAGAGATCGAACTACGTGAAGAAGTCTGCGACCAGCCACGTGAAAGCTTACAACGATGCGAACATCGCCCGTTCGAACTCACCTGTAACCACATCCTCGATTTTCGGATTCTGCACCGGGAAGAGGAAAGTTCACTCGCCGAGTGCCAGTGCGAGTAAGGACGAAAGTGCATCATCCTATCCGACATGGAACGTGAACACGGTTAGCATGCAAAATATTCTTTTCAGAGAATAATTCAGAGTTGTTAGTCTTTAGTTACTATTAGTAAATCATCTCTGGTCTTTGATACTGCATTGTGACGACTGCTGCAGTGGTTTCTTAGGAAATTTGTATGTTATTTGTTTAATCGATGCATATCTGTTGCGAGAATGAAAGTGAGGGTTTTAGTTTGGTGCGACACAAATGTCGATGACTAACATTGTCTTGTTTTTTCAATCATGTTAAAGAAGTGAATTCAGAAAAAAATGCATTAATGATTATAAGATGATATCATCCTATCAGAGGATAATATTTATAACACTTTATTAAACATCCAGATATTCAGGAATCGTATAATGAATCGAGAAATTAAGCATAAGAACATAAACAAAGTTATTTATAGAGATTATAAACAGATGTTTAAGAAGAAAAAGTATTCAAAAATTTAGAAAAAATAGATTTTTCAGCAATTTATGAATTTTTGTATTATATTACACATAAATCGATGCCTTTAACGGACCAAATGTTTGAATGCACTGATTCTTGAAAGGTGCTGGATTCAACCTTGACTGTAAATCTAGTTTCGCTTAACCTATTTGCAGTAAACGCAGAAAGGTGTACCATTTTACTTGGTAATGCTCTGAGTCAACAAACATTGCTAGAGTACTAAAAAGTGAGTGACTCAAAAATGCAATAATGCAACACAAAAATGAATTCATTTGATAGTTAAGTAACTAAGAATCGACTTATTTCATTTGTCATTTTTAAGGTTACTAGCAGATTTTTAAACTTATTTATTTACTAGCTTTGAATTACAATGGTGAATGAGTATACATATCCAAGTATCAACGATTCTATACCTCTGGAAAATTTCTAAAACAATTACCGATATTTTTAATTGTAACCGTAGATCAGAATTAGATATATAAATAGATTAGAGTTTTTTAAACACAAATGTGATTCAGTATTACACAATTTATAGAACAAGGCCACCAAAGGGAAAGGAATTCCATCGGTATTTCTTCAGAGACAATGTTAAGCCATGGTATTCACATAAAAGAATTTCTCACGAATTTATCATAACTTTTGATCCTTATAAATCGGATGATTTAAATTTTATTTGCATCTCTTGCACGTATATCTACGTATTTTAAATGACAATAGATTACAACTTGTTTTTGTCTATAAATATTAAATCGAGTTTTGAGATATGTTGTCTTCTGTCTGTGTGATTTTTTTGTTAATGCAACTTGTGTACTACAGATATAGGTACAACTTAATAATTTTCTACCAATAACTCCATAACCTTCAACTTTTTTCATTTTAGACATTTTTTATTTTTCTACGATTGGGTTGTAATTTGATATATTAAGACTTAACATTTAATTTCTGCACCGGTAGATAAACTATAACAAATTTTGTTTACAATCTGCGAAACACAAAGAGATGAACACCGTAATTAACCCTCAAGAGACAGAACTTGGGTCCATTATGACCCTGAGTTACAAATTCTAATTTCCTAATAGCCAATTCGTATCATTACTTATTTGTATTACTGCCAATAAGAAGATCAACGTTGACTTGAAAGAATTACAGTGGCTTCAAAAAGTTAGGTAGTACACTAAATTTCTGATTTTCAAAAAGTTTTCGGTATTTAAACTGTTATAATTTCGTGAAACAGAATCGTTCAATAATAAACGTGGACTCAGTTTAAAGCTCGAAGCCTCTGCTTTTACAACCCATCGTTTATTTTCCTTTAAGTGTTGTACATTGAATCATCTCTAAAAACATTAAAAATTTGATTTTGTCACTTTGTCTACCATATACTTATTTAAAGATTGAAGGTTCTCCTTTACAATGATCTCCTGAAACTTGTGCGACTTTTTTGGCCATTTTATTGGGCTTTGAATGGAAGGTGTGCTGCCAACTTCACAGTAATATGTGATACATCATAAGGCCTTTGCATGACTGCACTAGTTCCTCATTTCCTTTTTATAAAATTCCTTCAGTCTTCAAAATACCTTAGAAGAAAATGAAGAATGTATAGTGAAGGCAGATGCTTCGAGCTTTAAACAGAGCCAAAGTTTATTGTTGTACGATTCTTTTTCACGAAATTCTAACATTTTATAGTGAGAATATTTTGCTATAGAGGCAATAACCAATACTATAGAGTCACTGTAGGTTCAAAAATATGTAAAATAAAATTAGTGAGTAAAGATTGGAATGAATCTAGCCATGGCTAACTGAAGTTGTTAAAAGCATTAGCATTGCAAGAGTTAATATAAAAACAACTTTTCAGTTTCTGTCCTATTAAATAGATTGTTTTGTTTTCATCCGATTCAAAGCGTGTAATGAAAATGGATGAATATTAACTCCGTACCATAATCATAACGAGTCAGACTCGTGATAAAGATTTCGAACAAAATCTACTAAATATGAATGATACGCTTTTACTCAAAGACAAAATAAAATTCCATTGTTTTGTAACCAATATATTATATTAGCTTATCCCAAAAGTTTCTTTCGTAATGTGTGCTTTTGATACTGTTAAGCAACATGAGTTTATACTAACCGCACGATCACCTGTTGTTAATGTCTCGTCATTTCTTAAGCTTCCATTTACTTAACCGCAGCATTTGTTAGTATAAAACACTGTTCTCAATTCACACTGTGCACATTAGTCGAAAACGAAACTAATATAGGTATTAAAGTAAATAAGCATACAATATAAATTTTCTTCAAGAAAGTCGGTATTTTCGTAATTGTTGCCCGTATTTTTGTAAAGAAAATCATAGGGCAAGGGATCTCTTGTGCAATTACAGTAAAATCTTGGTAGTTGCACTTAACTGCGAATCTCGTCGATTGCATTTTGTCAACGCGCGGTGGGGATAGTTGCCTAGTTACGGAAAACACGTAACACGATAGTAAGAGGAACGAGGATTCTACATGGTAACGACATAGTAAAAGTGGGAGATTTCATACAGTTGATTGATTACCTCGATCGTTGCAGAAACCTCGATACTTGCAGGCTTCTTCAGTTCCGTTTCGTGCAACTCTCGAGGTTCTACTGTATTTTCGCGGAAAATATGAGGGTGAACCCTTAACAGGTTTGCTGGCGTCTCTCATGACCCCAACAATAACTAACATTCGCTACTGTATTGTACGATACCTGCAAATATCAAATTTCTTTAACTTCTTTAGAACATTTGTCTTAGAACAAGTCTTAACCACTTGCCTTACGATTTATTTTACGGTTTTAGTAATTAGAATTTCTTTGTAGTTCATAATTTCTTAGAAAAAGGAGAAAATGTCTATCTATTGCATGTCTATATGTTCTCCAATGGCTGTACATTAACAACAACAAAATAGAATTATATTTCGGTTCGAAGGAAATTAATAAGATACATCTTTATTAGACTCTGTTCAGAATGTTCATCACGTCTCTCAGACGATATTGTAAGCGCAGGCGTTAAATTATACACTTAAAGAAATCAGAAACATCTTAGTATGATACTTTGTAATCCGAGTAAATACTGTACCATTTACGGTTTAAATAAAAAAAACCGAACATTGGAAAAATTGAATTCATTTTGTTTTTCAGGGTGAATTGGTGTGGTTCGACCCAGGTGTCGGCCATGTGCTGCCAGGCGAGGTTTTGGAGTACCACAGGGCCGCCAACGTGCTCTCTGTACAGGCGGTGATCGCCGGCAAGGTATGATAATATCTGCATCTGCAATCGATAAAAATTATGCAATGTGAATGAACATTCCCGAGGTTCGTTGACGAGTGGAAAGGGGACACACACAAGCTTATAAATCGTTTGAGATTCAAACGCTTGACCAGATAAGTTGCGCAAGATCTGTGGCATGTCTTCGGGTAGCTCGTAGCTTCGGAGAACAGAAAACGCATATTCGTTGCATCGTCCCGACGACGAATCCGGCTTGTTTCTTTCCAGACTGAATAGGAATCGGATATTTACCGTTCTCCCCATAGACAGGCCAACAATGAAACTACGCCGTATGTTATTATCTCGAAGGGATAGAGGAAACTGGATAAAAGTGTGCTAGACTACGTGCTAGTCAACAATACCGGGGTCCACTTCGAGGCCAAGGAACAACCGGTTATTCTGCATTTCCTTAAGACGACGACGCTCGCTTCGGGCGGTCGCTCGACGTTCTAACTATGTTCTATTGATTTTTTGTTGAAACAATTTGGCACGGACACAATGGGAAAGAATGATTGTTTACCGCGGCAATGTGGGTCGCGACGCAAATACCTGGAAAACGTGATACGGGAGTTACGCGATTCTTTTTTTTATTTCGCTATTTGTCTTTGTAGGTCGTCGACCTCCGATGTAGATCATTCGATTATCTCGGTAGCACTCCAAATACCTGATTGCTGTAATATCTCGATAAATGTAGTTTTAGATATGAAATTGTTTCTCTCACTTTGCGGATATGTATTGCGAATGATTTCTCTTTAGTGGGTACGTAGTACGTAACCATTAAATCTACAAAAACCATAAGGATTACGAAAGCAACAGAACTCATGCTTATTAAAAGTCGTATAAAATAGTGAGAATAATGTCGGTAAACTGTTAGTAAGTCTAACTCCGATATGCGTGGTTTGAAAAGTAGAAAATTGTCGGAACGAATCGTTACACCAGTGGAGTCTATTATACAGTGTTTCACTTGTGGTGCAGTATAATGCCTAACAACAATGTAACTATTAACATTAACTCTCAGCTGGACTTTCAAACGAGTACATTTAATATTGATTTTAGTGAATTGCTAAATAGAAACCAATATGATTGATAGCATCATGAATATAGTGTTATAATGAATCAAATAATTACCTATACACGTATTAAATAGTTATTAGCGTAAAAATAAGACTAGAAAGGCAGTCTTACAAGGGAAGTACCCGAGGTGATCGTCTCCGATTTTAATGTACTTTTGCACGGTGATAGTATACATGTTTTTAATGATATATGTAAAATATCACGTGTAGATACTTAAAAACAGTGAAGGTATATACAGATAGAAGTTACGTACCTCCAATACGCAGTATAAGTACAAAATGGCAGACTTCCGTTTACAATCTCGTATTGCCGAAGTTAGTTGGTAGCGAGACTAATAAGCTGGACATCATCGGATTCAGTGTCGCTAGATCGGTTAAATCGAGGGGAATACAGTTCACCACCTGTGTGATGACCAGAGTAATATGTGACACGTTGCGCGGCACGTCACGTGACCGGTCTACGGTGTTAGTGGGGGACGTTGGAGTGTAGTGGAATAGGATAGTGGAAGGGGAAAAGAAGGAGAGGAAAATACAACCAGTTCTGGTTGTTTCTGGCATCACTGATCGGATCCAATTTCGGTTGATCATAATTTCTAATAAATGTTTTTTATAGTGTCACTTGTAATTAAATATTATCATTTATAATTATAGTTTTTTATAGTGTCACTTGTAATTAAATATTATCATTTATAATTATAGTTAAAAATTATATATCAAAATAGCAAAATTATTATGAATATCTTGCATGCGGTCGTGACATTTCAAAACGAACTGATTGTATTCGATTAACACTCAATTATTCACGGTACAATTATACACATTCCAGTATGTCTGCAATGCCGCCAAATTAATTTCATCCCGTGAAATATTTTTTAATGTGAATCTAATAGTTTTTCCTGACAAAGTAAAATGCAAAAAATATACATGTAACAATCAACCATTTATTCAATGCTCCTAGTGCCGCAGTTGTTCGTGTTTTAAGTGTCTGTACGATGATTACCATCCCGTATCATGTATATCGTTATTATATGTGAAACTACGATAAAAATTTGTTTAAATTGTGAACAACCCTGATTTGGCCCGATAGTCTCCAGCTTATTAGTCTCGCTACAAACTAACTTCGCCAATACGAGACTGTAAACGGAAGTCTGCCATTTTGTACTTATACTGCATATTGGAGGTACGTAACATTTATCTGTTTATACCTTTAATGTTTTTAAGTATCTACGCGTGATATTTTACGTATATCATTAGAAACATGAATACTATCACCGTGCAAAAGTACATTAAAATCGGAGACGATCACCTCGGGTACTTCCCTTGTAAGAGTGCCGCTCTAGTCTTATTTTTACAATAATAATTATTTCATGCCTCTATAGGCACTTATTTGATTCATTATAACACTATATTCACGATGCTATCAATCAAATTGGTTTCTATTTAGCAATTCACTAAAATCAATATTAAATGTACTCGTTTGAAAGTCCACTTGAGGGTTAATGTTAATAGTTACATTGTTATTAGACATTATACTGCACCACGAGTGAAACGATGTATAATAGACTCCACTGGCAGCTCATTTTCCTTCGATGCCATCATCAGTCAGGAAGTGTCGCAATTAATCTTCATATGCCACGTTGGAATCCATGAGCCACCAATATTCGCACGATTTCAATCATTCATCGTATATATTAAAACTAATATATTGGGTATATGCAAAAGTTTTAGTCTTTCTGAATCGGTCATGCATAATTTATGAAGAAATTCGCTGAGAATATTGTTACCTTGTTTTCAATGTAAAAAGACTATGAAAAGATGAAACAAATTTTTATTCAACACCTGTTTGCCACAATCAATACAGAACACTTTTATATTGCATAATGATCCGCAGTTTAACAATTATTTATAACGGTTATAATCAGAATTAAAAAGGATAGTACAACAATATATTGGACTCGTTTTAACGCTCAAAACCTCTACTTTCGCAGACTATCGTTCATTTTTTTTCTGCGATATTTGTGCATGATACAGCAGATGGGAAACTGAGGACACATTTTGTTTGATAATGTTACAAATTGAATCGTCTATAAAAGCATAAAAAAATACTTTTTCTGAATGATTCTATTACAAATTTGAAGCTTGAACTTTTCCCTTTAAAGCGACTGCTTAAAACTTAATTTAATCTGTTTTATAGAACAAAAATGAGGAACAAGTTTGATCGTGCAAGGCCTTCATGGTGTACTATTGTATAATATTTGTTGTTCTATTATTGCAAAAATGGCAGTACACCTTCCTTTCAAAGCTTAATAAATCGCCTAGAAAAAATCGTAGATCAAGTTTTAAGAATTCATTGTAAAGAGAAAGCTTCGCTTTTTAAGTTTACGATGATTTCAGTCACGAGAAAAATTTGTCAATGTTTTTGAATATGTTTCAACTTTTAAAATTTTAGCCGAATAAGCATCTTCAGTTTCCTAGTCGCTGTATCATGCAAATGCTTTAGAGGTTTTTACTTTAACGAAATTATCACATATGCAATATCGATAATTTCTTGAAAATGGGAAAGCGTTGAAATACTTTTTGTATGCGCTGAAAGTAAAAGAAAATTGAGAAAAAGACTAAATGTTTTGCATTCTTTTGCATCTTTCATTTATGGTATACTTTCTGACTCGATAGGAAAAGAAATATCTCGGCTAAAATGTGAGCTAAAACGTTAATTCTGGAGAAAATTCACCAGGCCATATAATTTCTGAGATCCGCGTACGGTTCTCAATTTTTGAGAGAGTCAGTCGCAATAAGATTGTCATTTCTCCGAGCCTTCCGTGCCATTATTCGAGTTCATTGTGTCGTGTACACAATGGTTCGATAAATTCCGCGGCAATTCCAAGCACGCTGATCAGCGACTGGTTAGAACAGTATTTTAAAACGTAACGCAGAGCATAAGATTCGCGCGGCATTGGAGCTTACTTCGTAGACCCGTTACGAACAGAAGAACGAAAAAGAAAGAGTAGAGGTAGATACGTCCGTAGTATGTATCGCGATGGTTCGTGTGCAGATTAACGCGTTGGAAGAGGAGGAGCAAAACACAAGATTTCCATCATGTTGGCCAGCTAACGGGCTAGTCAAATGCGTCTGGTCCCAGATAGAAAGTCGAATACCACGCATACTTGGTGAAATACCGCGAAATACTTCCGCTACTGCGGGTACCTTGGAAAATTACTCCAGCAGATCGATGTGTCGGTACCGACGTGAAAGTGCATATCGAAAAGGGGCAGCGTGCTGGCTACTTGCAACACCTTCCTGCACTTTCAAGCTCCAAGGACATCATATTGGCAACAACATCGTGTCCCCGTGGTTTTCACGTTCCCGTCTTTCACTTTCGTCTTTACGCTACTCTTCTTCTCATCTTGAATATCGCTATATGAATTATGTATCAACTATTGTTATTAGGCTAGAAATCTTTATACAAATTTGTAATTTATTTTGTAAAACCCAGAATAAGGAAAAAGTTTAGACTAAAATATTCCTTATACTACCCCTGGCAGAAAATATTTGATGAAAAGTGGTAGTCCACTTAGGTAGTCCACCTAAATGTAGCCACATATGTAAACATGTCCCTCAGTTGCGTTGACACAAAAATATATTGTATGTAATTTATTCAGAATGAATTACATATTTAATTCTAGTTTTCGAAGTCAAAGAAAATATACACGTACAGTCGATAAATAAATTATTAGCTACACTGTACGAAAAATATATTTATTGTCTATGTGACGGAAAATGTTGCCTATAATATTGCTCAACATACATTTGCACTTTGCAAACATCAATACTTCCTAAAGATAATTAGAATTCGGTGTAGCCGGATTTTTATTTCGAAATGGATTGTTTCAATGTAAAGTCAGTTTGTGTAGGTGTCTCTGATAGTTTGTTCATTCAGTGTATACTGAAAAAGACATCCGTGAGTGAGAAAGGTTGAAAAACGATCTCGGCATAAAAATATTTTCTACAGCGTATTTGTCCATCGATACCCGTCAAACTGAATACACTCTGTATAATAATAGACAAATATGGTGCAAGAGTTAATGATATTTTAGAAAAATGTTTACAACTAATGGATTCTTTTGCCTTTTTACGAAATATAAAATAAAGCATTCTCTAGCTTTACGAGAAAAATATAAAAAAATTGAAGTAGCATGATATCATATTTCTAACGATGAAGACTATAGACATTACCAAAAAATGTTCTGAATGGATGGAGATGATTAAATCCTTCCTAAAATCAGAGTCTAATTTGTATTAATTACACATGATGAAAATAGAAAGAAATTCATTTTTGTATTAATACTTTCTTTACATATGACGTGTTTTATCACTGCATTTGCTTTTATCATTAATAGAAATATTTTCCGCATTGAAAATATGAATAATTACAACGATAGACACTTGATCTGTATGGTCGAATAATTTTTGCCAAAGTTACTAGTAAAAAATAAAATAGGAATATCACTAATATTTGTTGATATAAATATCTTTTCATATTTTACAAATTTATATATACAATAAATGTATAAAGAAATTGACTATTGTTAATTTATTCTGCAGATCCAATGTGTTGGGTTGTAATATAAATTCGTTCAGTTGCAAATATAAATTTGTTCTTAAAAGAATTTGTGCATATGTATTATTTTGAGAATATCGAAGTTGTTTAAAAAAGAAACTCTATTCGGTCTCCATTTCTTGTAATTGATGTAGATCATTTTTATTTTATATAAAAATCCGCTGTCTAGTTATGACTCATTGTAAATGTACACAACTGTGATTGAAAAGAAGCCACATGCAGTCAGGAATTAATATTTTTTTATTGAAAAATACAACAAGAGACCTAACATAACCGAACGTATTTACATATGTTACGACCGAGAAATTAGAAAAATGGTAAGAGAACAAGACAGGACAGAAAAGTAATTAATAATGAAAGTATCATGTAAAATATCAATTAGGGTACAGTAATTTGACAAATAAATTAATATTTTTAACATTGTATAACGTCTAATTTAGTGGTTTATGAAAAATATTAAGTGATAATTTATATTAATATGAATTTCTTGAACAACGGCTAGCACCATGATTAGGCTGCTGATTTTTATGCTTCATACCAAATACCATTGGATAAAACAACCGAAGATTAAAAAGATATTCATTGATATAGTTTATAAACAGTTCCTATATGACTCTTTTTTGCATCCATTAATCCTTAAAAACGTGCACAATATAATTCGCATAAATATTTGCAGACCAGATACGATTATGTAAATTAAGGATAATTTTGCAAGCATACCGACTTGTTGCCTTGGCTTTGTTTATTGGTCTGCATAATAATTACGGTGCTAGAAAGATATAAAAAGACGAAAATTAAAATAACATGTGTACCATTAAAGGTATATTATAAAAGACAATAGACGTAATATATTTTCCAATACACTGATATTAACAGTGCACATAATTATATTTATTACTAATTGTTTGAGTCATCAAGTTACTTGATACTACATTTATAAAATTTTTAATACACTTATCATGTAATTTATTAACATAATTGTCTACGTAAGCTGAATGCAATAATCAGCACAAATAGGCTCATTTTTTATAATAAACATTTATTTTTATTGCTTGTAATGTAGTCATTTTTTCTAAGTACGCAGCAGCAGAATAATAAATCTTGTCTAATAAACAAAGTTTGATCAATCGTGAACACGAAGGCATTTATAAAAACAGTTTTAACATAGATCTCCTATGTTATGCGGGATAACACATACACAATTGAAGATACATATTGACTGCGGAAGGTGGTTGAAGATGCTGCGGCTAAAAAAAGTCTTTTCGAATCTACAGTATACCGTCCGCTGTCCTCTGCTAAAATTTACTGGAAATTCACAGTTGTTTGTAACGATCATCCTAAAACCAAAAATATTTGCATACATTGCAACATGCAGCTTACGTCAGTGTCGCGACTTCGATTACAGCTGTTTTCCCGATGAAATTCTTTCGACTTGCTCTTACTTTAAGTATTCCTTGAATTCGTATGGAACATAAAGAAGCGTAAAATAAAAACAGAATTATATGAAACAAGTTTTAGAAAACTGGAAAGCGCGTTGGATTATTCAATATTTTATTCGAGCAAAATGTTTAGCCGCGGAATGAAGAAACAAGTTGCTCCATCATTAATTCTAGGCATTAAAATATTTTTATAACATACCAATTCCGTCGCAGTACCGTGAACACGGTGTTAAGCGCAATTCCCAAACAGTTTAGCTCGATTCGGTTTCATACTAATTGCTAGAAAAAAACTCGCTGGAACGGATTACAACGTATTTAAAAGATTCCGTGGCCAAGAAACGCGGCGAGCAGAAATTCGTAATTTATTCGGAACGGCCTCGCGCGACTTTTAGTTGCCGTCCCAGTGAAAGGAAGCTCTTAATTAATTTCCATCATACCGCGACCGGCTCGGGCGTCCATTAAAAACCTCTAACGGAATCAGTTTCTGTTTACCACGCGGGTACGAGCCGCCTGCGAGGTTGATATCCCATCGGCGGATCGCATTCCCAGGGATCGCAATGCAACAGCGACGCCGACGCCAATGGAATCGCAACTGCGAACTCAGGCAGTCCGGCATCCGGTTAAGTCTCACGTGAGTGGCTTTCGTGTCTTATGTGAAATCGCGCGGATCTTCTTTTTTTAACAAGCATTCTCTCTGCGCGTGCGCGCCGATGATCGAGTCACAATCCACGAGGAAATCAAGCAAAAACCAGCCCGAAAAAAGACACTGTTAGGAAAGTTCCGGTAGGATGATCCGACTAAACGGGATCATTTTGAGAAAGTCCTGGTCTTCTAACTTGCAGAAGACGATCCTTGACAATCCCAGAGAGGACCGAAATTGGTGTAACTGGACGTATAAGTGTTTCACAGTTTAGTTCAGTCTATGAATTCTTGCGAACGTTATTAGTGAGCCGTGTAACATCAACGGGTGAAATGAGGTCCGTTAGAAGTAGATTTTGAAGTGACACGTGAACGTGAGAATGGCACGTCTGATTCGAATAGAGTTTAAAGTATTAATCCTGAAGGAAGAACCTACAAAACAGTACATTAACTCCCGACCGAGAGTATTTGAAAATAATTTGATAATTTATAGACGCGTTAAATCACGAGTGGCTAAAGTAATCCTCTAACCTCTGCCTCTAGAAGAGAACTATGAATTAATAAAACAAAATTTGGAAGCTTAACAGTGTCAGATTCTAATCCTCGAATATTTCTAGATAATTTAAAATACCTATGACCATAAAGCAAACTATAAAGTCCCATTTGAGAGAGTCAACAGATTCAACGATCGCAATAACCTCACTGCTTATTAACTCCGGGTGTTCAAACAGAACAATTATGAATGAATTATAATCCTCTTGATCAATGGCGAGCCCAGAAGACTATCATTACGCTTTGCCGACAGTTCGTTTCGGATCATCGTCGCAATCCAGTGTGTCCTTTAGCACAGACACCTTCCATTCATCAGCGTCGTCTGCCTCAAACGGTAACAGTTACCATTCAGGCGCTTTCCATCAAGATGAGGTGAAAGAGTCCGGCTTAGGTGGTTCTTTCGAGGCAATCCAGCGTCAGAAAACTCTGACGGAGCCGAGTTACGATGTTCCTGTTCAAAAGTCAAGGTTACGCTCGGAGGAAAGTGTCTTCGACTACAAGGACGATGAGGTGTGCTTGTGCACGCCGCAGCAAGACTTCGTCGAGTGCCATTACAAAACTACGAAATCGGTGCTGAAGAATTTGAGAGAGACCTTCGACGGCCTGAACTTCGGCCACGAAGTCGAAGACGATTTTTTTAAGGAATTCGTCGATGACTCGACTCGATCGCCAGGAACCTCGACAACGTCATCGCAAGAGTTTTTCCGCGTGTACCCGACAGGCGATGACGAGAGCGACTATAGCAGCTACTCGAGGAGGCAGGGGACCTTCAGGAAAACGGTGTCCGGAGAAGTGACCCTACGGCCGAAGTTGAAGAGGTCGCCGGAACCATTGACATACCTCTGCCTGCGCGTGATCGATGAAAATGTAATGCGGTGCGAGACGACGATTTCTGACTCTCCATCTTTTTACGATACATCGTTAACACTATGTTTACGGAGCACTAAAAGCGACTATTTTGCATTAAAATGCTTTGTAAAATTAACGAGAATGTATTATCCAAATTTTTAGCCATTTTTTCTATAATACATACCCGAAGGAATAAATTTGTTGAATAATTCCTCGTGGATGCATCTTTACAATCTCAATAATCGCAAATTAAAAATATTAGAACGCGTCATTTTGACGTTCCGTAAACCTAGTTTTAAGAGGACCTTTTTATCAAATCATTTAAAAGAAAGATGATATTTAGGAATTTTTTTCTTAAAATATGCAACATTTTATAATTAAACTTGTGTCCTTAGTTTGTACACTTTTTAGAATACAAAAAAAATTTGTGTTGCGGTTTCTGTTGTGGTGTCATTTATAGGTGGCGACTACTGCACTGTTTCCGAAATATGGAATGAAAACGGTGGACATCACAACTCATTTAAGATCTTCTGAAATGAAAAACGATAGAAATGGCGATGTTTAGTGCAAGTTTAATCGAAACGTATAAAAACGGTCAATTTTACGTATAAAAATATAAATAACAAAAAATGCGTGTTCCGAAATTCACCGGTTTCCTTCACGCAATAGTCAATACAATAACGAACGTAGCCACCGTTTCCACCACATATTTCGTAATCAGTGCAGTGGTCGACATTTTGTATAAATGACACCACAACAGGAACCGCAACAAGAAAAAATAATTTTGTATACTAAAAGGGTGTACAAACTAAGGACGAAAGTTTTTTTTATAAAATGTATATTTTAAGATAAAAATTGTTAAGTATGTCTTTGTTTTAAATGATTTTATGAGAAAGTCCCCTTAAGCGATTCTCGATCTCCAGGTTGTTGCAGAGGTCATCTACTACTACTACTACTACTACTACTAATAATAATAATAATAATAATACGTTTTGTCTCATTTTAAAGCTCGACACCTCTAACTTCGCAGACCAACATTAAATTTTTTTCTAGAATTTTTGTGCCTGATATAGCAAGTGAAAAACTAAGGACACGGTTTTTGGTTGAAAATGCTACCAATTGAATCATCGGTAAAAGTATCTAAAAATACTTTTTCTAAATGAATCTATTACACAGATTTGAAAATTGAATCTTTCTTTTTCGAACGGCTGCTTAAAACTTACTCTCAGATTTTTTCATTGTTGTATAGAACAAACGTTAGAAACAAGCTTGATTGTGGAAGGCAGCCATAATCAATCTACGACTCACCAAGCTTTTATATGCGGCCTGAAACACTTACATTCATTTTATTAGCTAATTTTTTAGACTTCTGACAACCTAACTTTTTAGTCAATAGTCACACATAAGTGTTTATTTTTTTCATTTTTCGTTATTCCATTCATCATTCGTAGCTGATGTAAGGCCTTCACGGTGTACCTTATATTGCTACAATTATGACAATACGCCCCTCATTCAAAGTTCGATAATTCGACTAGAAAACATCGTAGGTCATGTTTTAAGCATTCGATGTAGAGGAGAAGATTTAGTTTTTAAATCTACAGTGGTTTCAGTCAGGAACAAAATTTTTCAATGATTTTACATGCGTTTCAATTCTTGATATTTTGGAGCAAAAAAGCGTCTTCAGTTTCCCAGTCGCTGCAACATGCAAAAATATTTTGAACAAAAATGTACGATGGATAGCAAAAGTAGAGGCTTCATAACTATAAGAGTCATATTAACCAATTATATATCAGACCATCTGTTAATCCTAATGTATAGCTTTATAACCCCCCATGGGGAGTTCCACTTCAGCTGAAATAAAAAAAAAGCTTTAAAATGAATCCAGGTATAGCTTTGTACTATTTTTTTAACGAAATTGTCATAGTGCAAATATCAATCATTTCTCGTGAATTTGAATATTTTGGTGAACCACTGTATGTATATTATATATGTGACAGTAAATGTACAATAAATGTACAAGAATTATTTAAAATGATTGTACTCATAGGGCCACTATTTTTCTATCGCGTTAGACGCGAGTCTACTGTACAATAGACTTTTGAAAATAATTTTAGAGGAGGTATTTTTTCTTGAGATAGATAATTGAGGATCATCGAAGACGATAGTTAATTTAGAACATATATTCTTGTAGGTAAATATGGCGGGTCTGTTGATGGGTATCAGAAATAATTAGCACATATCTGTATTCGTAGCTAAAAATGATGGGTCTATTGATGGATATCAGAATTAACCAACACATATCCGACAGCAGGCCTAACATAATCCTTTCACCGCCAATGTTCAACGACCAAATGACTAGCATTAGTCATATTAGTTATTTATGTCCCGCACAGTAAATGTATAACTCTAGCTTTTTTAAAATTGAAATTATCTAAAATATCTCATGGACATTAACGAAAGATAAAATTATAATTGATTAGAAAATATATAAGAAAGAACAGAAAGATGAACAAAGAACAAATGCCATTTGGATATGTATTAATATAAAAATTCGTGTATAAAGTGTAACATCGTTTGATTAATTATAATTTCATATTTCAGCCGCAAATTTTCACGCTCACCAATTTGAGTGGAGTGAAACCAAGACAGGATCTTGGGCAGAATGGAGTCGAAGATATGATTCAGTTGACGTAAGTATAATCTTACGTGTTCCAGGTATTTATTGTATGATTGAAAATATTATTAATATTACAGCGATCTCAATGAAGCTTCTTTACTATGGAACTTGAAAATTCGATACGACAAGGAGTTAATATACGTATGTTTGCTTATCGTATTTCCATTTTTGCTAATGAAAATTGGCTGATAATAATTCAATAAATTTTTTTAACGGCAGACGTACACGGGGAGCATCTTAGTGGCAGTAAATCCTTATAAAATGTTTGACATTTATGGTTTGGACCAAGTGAAACTTTATGAAGGGCGAATACTCGGGACACTACCACCGTAAGTTTCTTTTTATTTTTTAACCCGATATAATCAACTTGTTTCTCACCTTTCCAGATATATTTATCATAGTTTGGGTGACACGTCGGTCGTATACAGGATGTTTCGTCTAAAACAGGACACCTAAATATCTCCTCTACCTCCGAAAATACTAAAAATGTTTCTAATCTAATCTAAATGGTTTCATAAGACGAGTCAGATGAAAGAATCGTTTTTTATAAATTGTAATTTTTTAATCGGTTTTTCAAAGTCACTCGTGTTTTTCCACATATATACACACATTTTTTGTTGTTGTATGTTATAGTAAACATTATTGTGCATACACCCATGTTTAATAGCACGACCTTGAAATGACCGTGAACTCCAAATTTGCTAATTAATGCAGAACTTACTTTCAACGACATTTCAGATTTCAACGGTAACAGAAATTCGACCATCAACTTGAACTTGTAAATAATCACATTGTATCATTCCTCTGTGTACATAGAGAGTGAGAGAGATATGTATTTAAGAGTTTGGTCACTGCTAGATTTCTCAGTGTATCGACAAGCGATCCATAATGCGTTATTCAGAACAGGAGAAAATTCAAATGGTTTTAATTTACGGTCAAGCTCGAGATTGTCTAAGAGAAGCAATACGAATTTACAAAGACAGATTTCCAGAACGTTCTTGTCCATCACGTTCTGCATACTCGAGTATTGTTAAAACATTTTGTGAGACTGGTACTGTCAACAGAAACATTCGTGTGACACGTAAGACTGTTACTCATGAAGCAAATGTGAACAATATCATCGCTAAAGTTAATCAAAACTCGCATGTTAGTATAAGGCAACTTAGACGTGAAACCGGTATTAGTGTCACAAGCATATTCCGGATTCTCCATTCACAAAAATTTCGTCCTTTCCATTTATATCTTCATCAAGAGCTCCATGGAAGAGACTTTGAAAACCGCGTACACTTCTCTCAATGCTGTATACGGAAATATGAAAGTGATGAAATGTTTTTCCAAACAGTATTGTTTACGGATGAAGCATCCTTTACAAATCATGGTCAGGTGAACCTCAAGAACATGCGACATTGGTCGGTTGAAAATCCACGATGGTTTAGACAACTCGATAAGCAGAGACCATGGACCATAAATGTCTGGTGTGGTATTCTAAATAATAGGATAATTTGGCCGTATTTTATCAACGGTAAACAAACTGGACAGAAGTATGCTGAATTTTAAGAACATATGCTACCAGGTTTATTAGAAGATGTACCATTTAGGGACCCTCTAGTATTATGGTATCAACACGATGGGTGTCCAGCACTTTTCCCATATTACAACACGTGTCCTCAACGAAAAATTCCCAAATTGTTGGATTGGATGCAATGGACCTGTATCATGGCCGGCTCGTTCACCCGATCTCACCCCACTTGATTTTTTCTTATGGGGGACGTTAAAGGGTACGGTTTATCAAGAGCAACCTACGACGCCAGAAAATATGAAGGAACGAACAATTGTTGCATGTACTGATATGAAACCTTAAATCATCGAAAGAGCTGTACAATCTGTCGTTTTTCGCCTCACGAAATGTATCACAACAGAGGGACATCATTTCGAACATTTATTGCAGTAATAAATGTGATTATTTAGAAGTTCAAGTTCATGGTCGAATTTCTGTTACCGTTGAAATCTGAAATGTCGCTGAAAGTAAGTTCCTCATTAATTAGCAAATTTTAGAGTTCACGGTCATTTCAAGGTCATGCTATTAAATATGGACGAATGCACAATAATGTTTGCTATAACATACAACAACAAAAAATGTGTGTATATATGTAAAAAAATACGAGTAACCTTGAAAGAACGATTAAAAAATTACAATTTATAAAAAACGATTCTTCCATCTGATTCGTCGTTTGAAACCATTTAGATTACGTTAGAAACATTTTTTGTATTTTCTGATGTAGAGTAGATATTTAGGTGTCCTGTTTTAGACGAAACACCCTCTATGATCGTCACCATTTCTTTATAAATACTGAAAATCGATTTTTACTACAATTTATTAAGTAAACCAAATTTCATTACGATCCACAAAGTGTTATGAAAATCATTGTTAATTGTTTGACCGTTGTTTAATAAATTTTGTCTTTTCTCTTTTTGTATTATTAAATAAGCTGTTTCGATTTTGTTCGATTTTTGTACTCACCTTGTTAAGTCAAACAGAATCATTTAAATTAGTATAAAAGTATATAAATTCGATTCGTATTTTCCTAACTGTTACACATTATATAAAATATGAAACAGAACTGCGAAAATGTAATATTTGTACTTTACTACTAAAATAGTTTTACTTAACTCTTTCTTATTTATTCATGAAGAAAACGAACGATGGGCTCCTATAAACGATCCAATGTTCCAATACCATCATTATTCGACAATAAAATATTATAAGTAGGCTGAGAATTTGTATGCAAAATACAAATTGTCTGCATTCATTTTAAGCTACAGGTACCACGTTTTTACTGTTCTGCATTTGATCATTAAATCCTTAGTTTAATTACAATAGTAGTTTGTGAATGACAAACCCGATATGATCGTTTGAATCAGAGTTGTGCTGATGTGTCTGCGGTAGTCTCATGATGTATTCCACGCAGAATAGTTTCAATTAACTAATGAACACGTTACGATGTAATTGTAGTCACCTATTCGCCGTGGGATCGTCAGCGTATAGTCAAGTAACAGCTGCGAATAATGCTAGCGCGAACCAGGTGGTCGTTATTTCCGGTGAATCTGGCTCGGGAAAAACGGAATCCACCAAACTCGTGATGCAGTATTTAGCTGCTGTTAATCGGGCACCGAACAATCTTGTCACTGAGCAGATACTCGAAGCGACGCCATTACTGGAGAGCTTCGGAAACGCGAAGACACCGAGGAACGACAACAGCAGTCGATTCGGCAAATACTTGGAAGTTTATTTTAGAGAGTGAGTATGCATTACTTATACACTACTTAACACTAGGTTTACGGCGCGCTAAAAGTGACTATTTTACATTACTTTATAAAGATAATGAGAATGTGTCCATCCTAAGTGTTAGCCATTTTGTTAATAATATATGCCCGAAGGAATTAATTTTTAAAAAAGAACGCGTCATTTTGACGCGTCCCGTAAACCTAGTGTTAATGCTTTTAACACTCGAACTACCCGAACCTGTAAAACGGACAGATTCCTTTTCAATTGACCTATTTAACAGTTTGACTGCCAACTCAGTAACCTCAAAATTTTTATAAAATTAAAGGAATTTGTTTAATGCAATACAAAATTGGAAAGTTACGATGTATAATACTGAGTACTCTTCCAAGCTCCGTACATTGTGCAAGCATCAAACAAAGGTACAGAGAATACATTAATAAAAAAAATTATTTTTAAAGTACAAATAATTCCATCACCCATATATAGGTGATATGGCAGTCAACGTGTCAATGCAAAAGTAGTGTACATCAATTTACCCCATTGATTTTTTTGTTTTCGTATAAAGAGGAACACTAGTTGGTTTATAAGTAATTTTGTAAATTGAATTCAACTTAGCTAGAAACTCGACGATCTTCGATTCTTCGCTTTAACACAGGAGTCGAAAACCGTTATTATATCGGTTTCGATTCTTGAAACAGCTATGGAGAACCGAAAACGTTTCATAAATGTTATAAGGTATATCGATTCTGACTTATATTAGTTACGGTTGCGGTTCTTCAGTACCGATATTATATCGGTTCTATAACTGTTATTTTTCGGTCCTCGGTTAGGTCAGACAGCCAGAACCGATATACATATATATATATATATATATATCTGTTATTTTTCGGTTTACCTATACATATATGTGTATCGGCAATTTTTCGGTCAACCGAAAAATAATAGTTATGGAACCGATATAATATCGGTTCTGAAGTACCGAAACCGTAACCGATATTACCTTATAAATGTTATAAGACTTTTTCTTTTCTTTTTTTATGAGAATGTTTTTGAGATTTAAACAAGTATTTCGGATTAAACAAAAAAAATTACTTGAAAATAAGTTAAAAGTTTGTTTTTCTTTATCTAATAATATCATTCGATACCTGCTTCTAACTACATACATATATCTATCCATAGAATTTTCAAGAATTTTATAAATTCTAAATATAAGTTTCTAACATTGATTTAAGACTGATAGTGAAACTATTCTTTTGTATAGAATTTTTGTAAACTCTAACTAAAGTATTATTGGGTATATTGAAACTATAGAACATTAACACAACAATGCTGAAATCGCAACTAATAATATCATGTAAATTGATTCAAACAGAAGATTGCTATTCAATCGCATATGGTCAGCAAATACAATCTCCATATACCCTTTAAAAAGTATTTAGTTTTCTAAAAATAAACAAAATAACTTGAGTTTCTTTTTTGAGCTTGGAATGATTACCTTACTACTTGATGTATAAAGAAAGTTGTAAGAAAATCGTAATTGACAAGAATTACGAAAAAATAGTAAATTTAATTTTACAGATTTTTTACCTAAGCTTGTAATGAAAATTTTAGAAACACGTTTCGTAGATTTTTGTGGATTGTGTTAAATCCTAAAAATTTCATCGAAATTCTGTAACGTTGCCTCGAATTATGTATGGTTCAAAATACTGAGAAAACGTACTTAATAAATATAAATAATCTTGAAACTTTCAATGCCTGCCACTTGTTTCTACATCAACCGCTTTCAATGAAATTTTTAACTGTATATATCTAACATAAATCTACAAAATGTGTTTGTTCAATTTTCATTAAAGGTACATTTAAAAATTTGTAAAAAACAACTGTTACTATTTTACAATTGTTGTACACATCAGCTAATAGACTAATATTTCTAACACCTTAAGAAAGCTCAAGCTGTTTTAACTCATTTTGATAAAAATATTCTGTTTTAAAGCGTGTATGGAGACATTTTTGGCGGACTAGTTTTTTACGAGTGTCGAACTTAACGTAGTTGTTATGTGCATATACTGAAAGCACTTGTCGAGAACCAACATTGAGTACATAGAGGACAATAAATAATTTTTCTTAAATATTCTATACAATAGAAATAATACTTTTAATATTTCGTAACTATTGGGTTTGAGGAAAGCTATCCTCAGTCTCTACAGTGTTAACCCTTTGCGCTCGAGAAGTTTTATGCGGTAACTCGAGAGGGGACTTTTATTAAAATATAATAGTTTATATGTTAATTTTTATGTGAAATCATTTTAAGTTAGCTGTAAGGAATACACCAAACATACGGAATACATTGTCTTGAGCTTTTGGTAGGCCACAGCGAAAAAGACCTCGAGCGCAACAGGTTAATAGAGAAAGTGGTAGGGTACAACAAGTATTTATTTTAAATCGATTAGCGCTAAGACATACGCTTTAATGATGCTGATTAACTTCCATCGGCATTGTTGTCACTGTTACTGAAATCTTCGCCGAAGCTAATCAATCTTCATCAACACTCCCAGTGGAGTAATTGTAGGTGGGAGGATAACACAGTACCTGCTGGAGAAAAGCAGAATAGTCACGCAAGCCTCGGAAGAAAGGAACTACCACGTATTCTACGAGCTTCTGGCTGGCTTAGACCAGCAACTCAGGGACAAATATGGGTTGTTGACGCCGGATAAGTACTTCTACCTAAACCAGGTTACTTGAAATCCCAGTAAACCCTTGACACCCCATCCAGAAAACTCAGAGATAAATAAAACATAAATTTTCAGGGTGGAAATTGCGAAATCGATGGAAAAAGCGATGTCCAGGACTTCAAAGCCCTTTTGTCTGCCATGCAAGTGCTGGGATTCACGTCCGAGGAGCAGGACACGATCTTCAAAATCCTTGCTAGTGTGTTACACCTAGGAAACGTGTATTTCCATCGGAAGCAGATGAGACACGGCCAGGAGGGTGTGGAAGTCGGTTCAGACGCTGAGATTCGCTGGGCGGCTCATCTTCTTCAAGTCAACTCGGACGGGATCATCAGGGCGCTGACGACAAAAACTACAGTGCGTGCAAGTGACAGAAGAACGATATCGATCCTATAAAATCGCATTGTCAGTTGATCAATGGAATAATCGAGCTTATTTGCAGGAGGCGAGAAACGAAAGAGTTTTCACTGCGTTGAATATCGATCAAGCTCTGGATGCCAGGGATGCCTTCGCCAAGGCCTTGTATAGCTCATTGTTCTCCTGGCTGGTGGCTCGTGTCAATCATATCGTTTACAAAGGCACCAAACAGACCGCCGCCATCTCGATCCTCGATATATTTGGGTTTGAGAATTTCGCGGAGAATAGCCTCGAGCAACTGTGCATCAATTACGCGAACGAGAATCTCCAGTTTTATTTTAACAAGCACATATTCAAGCTGGAACAGCAGGAGTACGCGAAGGAGAAAATCGACTGGACTACCATTAATTACACTGTGAGTAAGAAGCGAGAAATTCCATTCAGCGAAACATCATTTAACGAAATGTTTTATTCACCTGTACCAATCATTTATTTTTAGCGGAAATACTTGACATAATTATATTGCTCAAGTCATTATTACTGAGATAATAATATTGTTCAATTGATTATCCTTTAGATAATGATATTGCGAAATTTATAAAAGGATTTTATACGGAATAGTGTTGCCTGTTAATTCAAATTTAATTACTTTTCGTCTCTGCAGGATAATTTGCCGGTTATTCACCTAATCGCGAAGAAACCAGTCGGGATTCTGCATCTGTTGGACGACGAGAGCAATTTTCCCAAAGCGACGGATCTCTCTTTCCTCGAGAAGTGTCATTACAATCACGCTCTCAGTGAATTGTACTCGAGGCCGCGAATGAATTCAGCCGAGTTCGCTATTAAACACTATGCCGGCCAAGTATGGTATAACGTCGAAGGTTTCTTGGATAAAAATAGAGACACGCTCAGGCCCGATGTGGTGGAGTTATTAATAAGCAGTAAAATATCTGTAAGCGCTTTTCCATTTTAGGAATCTCTTTCTTTTACACCGTCAATCGCCTAACTTGTTCGTGTAATTGTGTCGCAGATGGTCAGCAAAATGTTCCAGCATGTAAGGACAACGCACGAGGCTAACAAAACGATGAATAAACCAAATGGTAGATTTGTTACCATGAAACCTAGAACGCCGACAGTGTCAGCCCGTTTTCATGACAGTCTGCAGCAGCTTCTGGACTCAATGTCGCAGTATGTATTCTTCAAATCTTCCAAGTATACTTATTACTTAACAGTTGAGTGATAAAATAGGTGTCGTTGGAAACATGAAAAATTCCAGGAAGCAGTTCATAGTCCTAACTTTCTAACGTCTCGCGCTCAAATGTAAGCAAAAAGAAACATTGAAGCTATCTCCTTGTCTGACGAATCAAATCTCTGCGCACACACTGTGAAATTTAATCAAATGTATCTTGATGTTTCTTGGACTTTCACAGCTTGCATTTCATAATCAAACTACTCTCTTATAGCTTAATCCGGAAGCAAAGTTGCAAGTTCATGTACATAAAAATACATGTGTGGTTAAATAACTACACGGATACAGTTATAAGAATTCAATTAGCAAACCGAGATTATTTCCGTTTGTCTTGACCCTTTGCGATTGATAGAGCCGAAAGACTCATATACAGGGTGACATGTAACTCATGGTATAACCGAACAGGGACTAATTCTACGTCAAAAAATAAGTTGAAAATATACAATATACTTGTTTCATTTGACGCCTCGTTTCCGAGAAAATCGAGTTTGAAGACCTGTCGGGTTCGCGTGCTTTACTATATGCAGGAAGTAGAATTGGTTGATCATGATCAGACGCATCAGATGATTCCTATCTAATAGCTCACGTATCCGCTGCATTTTCAAACTCGATTCTCTCGGATACGAACCGTCAAATGAAAAAATGTATTGCATATTTTCGACTTATTTTTTGACGTAGATTCACCCCCTATCCGATTGTACCACCAGTTACATGACACCCTGTATGTGTCCCACGTAAACACGTCGCTGAGACCGATGAACCCATACATGCGTTCCATATACAGGGTGTTTGCGAAATCGTGGTACAACCGGCAAGGGGATAATTCCTCACATAAAATCTATTGGAAAATAAGGAATATAGTTTTTTCATACAGAGCTTCATTTTCGAGAAAATCGAGTTTGAAAATTCAGTGAATACGCGTACCATTAGGTAGAAATCAGCTGTCGCGTCTGATCATGACCAGCCAGTTCTACTCTGTGCATAGACTAAACTCGATTTTCTCGAAAATGAAGCCTCGTATGAAAAAACTATAGTTTTTATTTTCGACTAGATTTTATGTGAGCACCCTGTATACATATACGCGTTTAAGAAATGACAATATGTAATAAGGAAATATTGAGTCATTCGTGTCCAGTCAGCGTTCTGCTTGCTATTAAATGAGGCTAGGGATGGGATCAAGTTCATTATGTAAATACTAAATACCTATGAATCCATCCCTACTGGGGTGGGGATTCCGAGACCCGTTACGATCCCTCTGTGAAAAGTTCCATCAACGCGTTGATCTGGGTTGGTGGAGGGGATTGAACGTAATGAAGTTAGATCTAAATTGTCAGAGCTGTGCCTAACTTCAGGTATTCATGAAAGGTTCGAATATGCTTGAAAGTTTTGCATTTGTCTTTTGAAGAACTCATTAAACGTTCGAAACCTTCTCTAAAACTGTGGTAAAAGTGTAAAATAGGTGAATAAAGCAACAGTTATGCAGATATGTTGTACTTTGTTCGACGAAGGAGAAACTTATAATAAAGACAGTACAGGGACCATGGAAACATCAGAATTAGAAGATGAAAACAATAATATAAATAATAATATGAAGTCAATGAATGGGAATAGGAAAAGGCGCAGAATAATAAGTATTTGTTTAGAAGGTTTGATTAATGAATTTTTATGATCAAAAAATAATTTGAACCCTATATTACATCATTTTAATGAAAGAGATTCAGGGATAAGAGCGAATATAAATTGAAACTCCAAACGTGTACACGTCTTTTCGTTATATTTTTCAAACGAGTTAATTTCACGTGTAATAGGAAAAATAAATATTTATGCGAAACATGTTATTGAAGAAAAGCAAACTAAATACAATTCACCATCTGCAAAAATTTGGGAAGATATTTCGTTGTCTGAAATGTACAAATTTTGCTTTCATGATTGTGTTTATTACACAAAAGAAAAACCTACTTTTGAAACAATATTGGTCAACGAATACAATATTATCATTGGGTAATCTTTCTAAACTCATGTCAAGGTATCGATGTTTAGAAATATTTAATAACATTTACTTCAATGACATTAATGCACAAGACTCTAATAACCTGTTGATAAAATTATACATAGTCTGTAATTGATATACTTACTGCAAATTTTGCTAAATCTTTTTATTCATTTGAGAATCTTTGTATTTACGAAAGTCTGTTGTTATTCAAACGAAAGTGTTACTTCAAACAGTACATTCCTTCTAAAAGGAGCAGATTTGACATAAAATCATTTAACATTTGTGATTGCAAGACCGGATGTATCCTAGTTATTACCATTTACACTGGAAAAGATAGAAATATTAAAACAAATATTTTGGTGCTTCATAAATCTGAAAATATAGTTACAACACTTTTGTGACCATATCTAGGAAAAGGCAATACTTTAATTACTAATATGTGGTACACAAGTCCACATTTGTATACATTACTTCATAAGCATAAAACGAATGCATGCGGATCTGTAAGAAAGACTATGGTTGGAATGCCGCAGATGAAAAAGAATCAAGCTTGGAAAATTTGAATATGAATCTACTAATCATTTATTGGCAATGCGATGGTTCAATAAAAGAGAAGTGTGGATGTTGCCAACAGGCCACACTGCTGAAATGACTGAAAGTCGACAAATAGATGTGTATTTTTGATTACCATTATAATATGAGTGCTCTCAACAAAGTAGACATGACTTTAAGTTCAATAAACTGTACACAAAAATCAATAAGGTAGCACAAATTATAAACAAATCACTAGTAAAAAAGAAAATTTTAGCTTTCATCTTCTGTGTGTAAAAGAAATGCTATGAAAACACCCACAAGATATGGTAAATCAGACAGTCATAACTAAAGATATTGACAGTTTTCCTTTTTGTATATCAGAGAGACATTTTATATCAAAATGTTTTATTCAAACAACAAGAACTTCAAAATTGGCGAGAGGAAAATGTGTGGCATGTTTGAAACATAAGAGATAGAAAGATACACGATATGAATGCAAAGAATGTAACGTATATCTTTGCGTTGATCGATGTTTTGAGTTATATCACGCAAGAGAAAATTGTTGATTTATAGTTTCATCATTAAATTTGGCATAATATGTATTAGTATTAGTGTAGGTAGAAATGTGTGCAGTGTGCTGGCAATTTCGAATGACTGCCTACAGTTAAAAACGAAATAAACATGTTAATTGCAATCTCATCAGTAAACCAACATAATCTACCAGAAGATTATACTTTCGTAGATAGATATAATGAATGTTTTTCTTCCTCCATTATTATTCACTTTCACTAAATTAAAACAACAATAAGGCTATATTGAGTTGAGTATTGTATTTTTATCGTATTTCAATTAGAAGATAGATAAAGTAATGTTAGCAGAATTAAGTGCTGTTTATAATGTTTATTGCCCATTCCAGATGCAATCCATGGTTCGTACGGTGCATCAAGCCAAACACAGAGAAGGCGCCAATGAAGTTTGATATGCCTTGTGTACTCGAACAATTGCGGTACACTGGAATGCTTGAAACGATTCGTATACGGAAAACGGGTTATCCGGTTAGGCTGCTTTTTGGACACTTCGTTGATCGGTATAGGTATTTGGTATCCACACATTTACCTAGAGGAGCACCGAACAAGGAACTCTGTCGCATCATCTTAGACAAAGCTGCATCGAAGGAGGCACAGTCTCAGTACCAACTGGGTCTGACCAGAGTATTTTTGAGGGAGTCTCTGGAAAGGACTTTAGAGTACAATCGAGCACTCATTTTGGAAAGAGCTGCTATTACTGTTCAAAGGTACTTACCGCTGCTCAAAAGTTTTAAACTATTCATGGGTCATTCCACGCCAAATCTATCACTTTTTGACGTCACCATCGGCGATTTTGTTCTAAATGAAATATGTTGTAGTCCATGTGAAATTAAGTTTCACTTACGGAGTTTTATCTCAGGAATTGTTTGTCTGATTGCGTTAAATTTTTTTTGTTTTATTTATAAAGGATTGGGCTATTGTAAAATAATTTTTTCAACTTCGGTAATAAACTTTTTAATGTCGAAAAATATAAACAAATTTTTTTTGCATTTTCTTCGGTAAGAAAGAAAGAAAAAACTTTAAATTTGGCTCTTGTGTCCCGCAGTTGATGCAAGAAATTTTGATTTTGCATAAAAACTCGCAGTCTACTCGTAACTTGTATTTTTAAAAACAGATATTGGATCTTTCAATTCCTACTCTTCATAAATTAACACGTTAACTGCTACGTAGAGCACACATGCGTGATACTTATCCTTGGCCAAGTTTAGAAATCTGTTTTTATCCTAGTATAGTCGAGTAAACTGGCTTTTATTAGGATTTTTAGAATTCAAGTGGGTTAAAGCAGTGCCCACTATGATAAATTATAACTTTTTAGTTTTTGGTTCTTGAATTAATTCACTTTGATTTTGTGAGAAGTTTCAAGGTTTATAGTCGATTCAATTATTTTTAGATATTTAAGTCCCTATTCTTAATACTTTACTTACCGAAAATCTACTAAAAGAACCATCCAGTCCTCATCTTCTTTTGCAAAGAATAAAAATTAAGCAACTTATTTTGATCAATCTCTAATGTTCAAGAGGAAAATATTTAAATATGTTGCACAACTTCATAAAGTGTTAAGTTCGTTCATTCGAGAAGTATATCTTTATTTCCACAACTTCACATAGTGATTTTGAACTGTCTATCCTTAGTGCATGGAAAGCTTGGAATTAGTGGGAAGAAGCAATTAGGGGAAGCAGAGGCGTTTTCAGGAGGTTTCTGTCTTTGTGTTGATATAACTTTTATTCAGCTACACCAGGCAATCATAAATCATTCCAGAAAAGTTTCTCACAGCATCAAGAAGTTATTGACGATTCGTACAACGATAGAATCAGTTATTGCTTGTATATTCGTGCTGAATAATTGGGTCAGCTTGGTAGAACTATTATTGATTGAGGATCGATACAATTTTGCATGAAAAGACGGCTATAAACATTGTATGGTTTCGATAATATGTATATTTATTTTACTGACAACTTACAGATATACCAGAGGATTCCTCGCTAGAAGAAGGTTCCTCAATATTTCAAGAAGTACAGTGCTGATTCAAGCTGTTTACCGTGGTTATCGCGAGAAGAAGAAGTTCAGGGCATTGAAGAAAGGGGCGCTCATGGCACAAAAGATTTACAGAGGGAAGAAGCAACGCGAGAAGTTTAAAGTTCTCAAGGAAGAGATGACGAAGAGGGCGGAAATTGAGAGAGCAAGCAAGGAACGAGCTAAAGCGAAACAACAAAGGGAGGAACAGGAGAGAACGTCGAGAGCCGTAGCTGGTGTCAATCATTTGGAAATTCCTGCTGAGCTCGCCTTCATTTATAGCAAACTCGACGGTATGTTATCAACATTTTTCTTTAATTTATACAACTATTAATCTTTGCAGTATTAACTGAATTACGGTGTTCGAAGACTTAAAATAAAATTATTCTCCCCTGAAATACTTTAGAATGCTATCTTGTAGGTTGCAAATTAAAATAAATTACCAGCCTTTATTATTAATCAGATGATAATATATTAAGATTAATAAGTATTCTCTAGTATTAATATTATCTTTGTACAATATTCAGGAAATGATTACATTTAAATTATCTATTCACGTAAGGAACTCATTTGTGTCTCGATTATATTAGGTATACGAACTAATCTATTCGTAGCTCTCCTTTCAGAAATTTGTTGTTTATTTACAAACAATCGAAATGGAAAGTAGGTTAGAACTAATTAATTTACTGAAAGAAAGCGTCATTTTTTAAATTTTGATGTTAATCTTCATTTGCTTTTTTACTTTGGATTGCAACGCGCAGAAAAAGCGACCAGTTTTATTAAAAGCAAAGTAAGGTAATTGTGAAAACTACGAGTTAATTTGTACACCTAACAATGTATATAAAGTGGTATGACGACTGGTTGATATAGTGAAGTGAAAAATTATATATTATAATTGAGCAGTTTAATACAAAAATGGCGCAAATCAATAAGTTAACCATTGGGTAGTGAGGGATTAAATAAAAGTTCTATAACATACTATAATATTGCTAAGATTATATTACAATTATTTTATTTAGCGACGATTAAACCTCCGAGTTTTGGTGTTAAATCAAACAGCTAAATATTAACTTACACCTTTTGCATTGAACGGTTCATATTATTATTGAAAAAATACTTTTTATCAAACCAGTCGCAAAAGCTTAATTATCCTGAAGAAGGAAGACACGATTTATTTAGTTCACTTTCATAATCACCGGCACATATGTTCATCTCAAAAGTATGATTGAAAACAAAGATTTTATTTTTTAAAATTTCCCATTCAGCTCAAAGAAATTGAATTTCACCGAAGTTGTGAATGCTTTAAGACTGAAAAACGACGTTTTTTCTCTTCAGATTGGCAGCCAACCCACACAGAGAGGAATCTGCTGAAAGTCGTCGGCCAAGTAATCCCGGTGCACCACAATTACAGTCTCCCAACGGACATTGATCAGCATCAATTCTCGAAATTCACCAACATATACTTCAAGAGCCACATATTCGGCATGAAACGGGAACCGATAAAGACACCGTTCCTGACGAAAGCCCGGGACCAAGACTACACGGACTCGTTAATGATCTTCAAGATGATCCTCCGGTTTATGAACGAGAATAATCTAAGCGGCAAGAGGGAGCAAGCGCTCGGCGATTACATAGTGAACAAAGGAATCGTCAATGAGAAGCTACGCGATGAGATCTTGTGCCAGCTTGCCAATCAAACGTGGAAAAATGAGAACGACGCGAACAAAGAGAGAGGCTGGTTGTTGCTATCGAATTGTCTGTCGGCGTTCCAGCCGAGTCCTACGTTATTCAAGTACTTTCTCAAGTATGTGTCCGATCATGCGTACAACGGGTACAAAGCATACTGCCAGAGGAAGCTTCTGCAAGGCGAGAGAACGATATTTAGGATAATGAGCAATAATCAACAAATCGTGCATCACGTACCAAGGAATTATCCGCCTTGCGTGCTGGAATGGAGAGCGAACAGGAATCGCGTCAACATGGCGTTGAGCGTGGGATTCTATGATGGTAGCTATACTATATTACAGAATCTCCAATACAATATGTACTTAAAATTTGATACAAAAATTTAATTTATATTACTGTGAGCATAAGTCTCTCAAAATGAACAATAATTAAGTAGGATTTATTTCATCAAAGTTAGTGAATCAAGGAGATGCAAATTATGCTACAAAAGATTTAGATCTATTTCATGCAGATAATTAGTATATAGGTATTCAAAATGGAGATTAATGAACTAAAATTTTATAGTCTTACATTTGCTGAAGTAAAATATTAAAATAGTAAATAGTAAAATAGTAAAATAGTAATAATAGTAGTAATAGTAAAATAGTAAAATATTATGATATGTTATTCAATGTACTACATTAGAAAGATGCAAATCGTATGATAAAGATTCAAATGACTATTATCATGAAAATGAACAATATAAAACAAGATTGGTAAAATGAAATGGCATGTTACTGATAGTTATAATAGTACAAATTTAATTACGCATAACAATTTACTTTATCATAGAATCATGATGTGCTGATAGAGATTAAAAGCGTAGAATGTGTTACTACATTATATGGATTCTGAAGACATAATGTATGTTTACTTTCAGGCGAATCAGTTACCTGTGCCGTGGACTCATGGACGACCTGCGAGGAACTCGCAAACCTCGCGGTCCATAATCATGGCGTCGACAATTCCGGCTGGACGATCACTCTATGGAACCAGTTAGACGGACCGGACGCTATTGTTACGGAAACCAACGGTTTCGACTATGTTCTCGATTTGATTTCTGAAATGGAGCTGGCGCCAGCTTTCCCAGCCGCTAAACATATGTTCCTAGAACAGCGAAAGAACAGTTTCCCACCTATTAAGAAGCGAGAGGTAAGTCTAGTAGGTTTAATTAAGTTGTGAATTGATTCGTGATATTTAATGGAACTTTACTTCAGCATACGCAGATAATTCGAGAATTGGAGCAAGAAATAGAGCCACCTGTGTTGAAGACTTTCCAACCTCTTGAGAGGAAACCTGTGCCAAAAGTTGTTGATAAACCTGTTGAACCAGAAATTCAGTCGCCTAGAAGACCTGCTGTTCCTCCCCCGCAACCGCCAGTGGCGAAACCATCGGTAAATCAAATTTATTATTATAATTTATCATTTTGTACGAATGAAAACGCTAATAATGTCATGTTCAATTAGTTAATGAAATTTCCTTGTTTTTGTTTTGCATTGAATGGATTATTAGGAATGTGAAGACTTGTTGAAATAAATGATGGTAGTAACGTATTCAAATTATTTCATAGTTGAGATACGTTCGCTTCTGCTTCAAAATTTTGTTTAAAACGATGAAGATTTAACTTTCAATTGTTATTTTTATTGTTAAAGCTTATACACCAATCCAATACCCATTTTAAACACGTTTCAAACTTCATTCATACATTCAGAGCAGTCTTCAGTTTTTAAAAGTCATTCATGCGAAAGAATATAATGTTATGATTAATATCTGCATAACACATACATATATGGAGAATTTTTCTATAATATATCAAATTTTTAATTCCACGCCTTATCATTTTTAATCAAACATGACACAAATCGGTTATAATAGAATTATAATTTATATCATTTATGTAATTTACTTCCGTCAATAGAACAAAAACATAATTTTGCTTTCATGAATATTGAACTTTTACAGTAAATGTACCTCTATCTACATATAAATCCTTCTTTAATAATTAGAAAATTATTAACAACGAAGTATCTCTAAATTATGAATTTGATCTCAATAATGTAAGAATAATTTAATAATCTAGTAATGTAATAGTGTGAGTTTGAAAGTGTTCTTTACTGTAGAGATTAAGACGTATTCCAAACATTATATCACTACTATACAAATCAGAATAAGTAAAACGAGATGAGAAACGATGTTTTATTAGGTGACCTAGGAAAATCGTCCGGTAGCCTAGATTTATTAATAAAATATTTCATTTCTGTCTAATTGTGCTCCTTCTAGGTGAGGAAACAGTCTCATGAGGCGATATTAGAAACTACAACGGCGACAGGATTGTCTCGAAAATCGGCCCTCAACGATAGGTATTTCGAGAGGGAGAAGCAACGTAGTCGTAGCCTGGACAATCTTCTCCAACCAGAAGTGGCATTGCCCCCCGTAAAACTGGCCAATCTTGGACTATCCTCGTCAAAATTGAACGAACGTTACCACAGCCTCGAGAGAATCGGAGAAACGTCTGCGGTAAGCAACGTTGAGTACATGACGAGGTCTGAAATCACTCAGGAGAGGAAGTACAGCAGGATAACAAGGTCGACGGAGCCAAATATCGAAGAAGAGGATTTGACGATCGATTTTGAGTATCCTGATATTCAGTCGGTTAGCCAAACTGGAAGATCCGAGGACGATAAGAATAGTTACATTAGATCGCAGACTAGGTTCATCAAATCTCAATATCCTGGTGAGCATAAACTTCTTATTATTACGCGGTAGGGCCTCGTGTAATCATAAATTATATAAAAATAATCAAAGACAAAATTCAATAGTACTTAACATAGTTTTTAGAATTTTACTTTTCTGAAATTTGTCTACAACGAAAATGAAAATTTACATAAAGATCCTCAGTTTTTGTTTATTATCTCTTATGATCGCGATATAGATTATGATTGGCGTTTTAATTGAAACGACGATTTATCTTCATTCTTCTAATTAAGAACTACACTACAGTCTAAAGTTAACACTAACAGTACTACCACCAGTCAAATGACCGGTTTCACATTTTTATTTCACAATTTTATAATTATTTAGATCAATAAGATGCTTTCATTAGAATGTATTAAATAAATTCTTCATTCAAGCACATATTGTTATAAGTATTGATAGAAATCTAAAGAAATTAAGTCTTGTAGCTTTAGATAACATAACGTATGCTAGTCACATTTTGTGTGCGGTACAGTTAGTGTTAAGACATTCTCTACTTTCGATCTACATTCGCTTCTTTCGATTTTTATTAAAATGCGATTCTCAGACAACTAATCATCTGCAGAACATTCAGCTGTTCTTCCAGCTATCACATGTTAATATTTCTCATTTTGTATTTTCTACGAGTTGAACACAAAACTACATCATTTCTTACGAATTAATGCCATCCAGTTTAGATAACATACAATGAACCAGAGAAAATCTCGTATCCATCAGACTTTCCCATTCATTAATAGTAGGTCGAGCGGTGCATACATAAATGATGAAATTCTCCCATAGTACGAGCGCGTTATTCGAACAGATGATATCACTCGTTGCATTTTCTACGCATCGCCTACAAAAACTAAACTATAACATTAATTTCTACTATCCTAATTGCACGTTACGTTGAACTTCAATCATTCGTCGTGTTCGAATCAGATTATTTAAGAAAAAAGCAAATACTGTTTCTTTGAATCCGAAGGTAAACGAGCGCTGCCAGGTAGCCAATCAAGCCGAGCCTACATCGAGAAAAGCGAGTACGGTGTGAAATCGTCCGCCATGTCTGACACGAGCGAAGCTCCTTCTCTGGCGTCGCACGTGAGACGCGTCAGGGTGCCTAGTCAGGCTTCGGATGTGGATCAGTTCTTGGACGAGTTGTTCATGCCAGTTTTGGACGGGAATCTCGACGAGCTATCGGACGCCAGGAGCTTGGCAGCTAGCATCAAAGGTACAGACGACGACAGGAGTCGAGGGAACGCTATCCTCCTCGATGCTCTAAAAGGAAACGTCAGCGACGGAGCTCGGATCGATGGAACAAGCATTGAAAACGTCGAGGACTTCGTGAAACTGATGTTGAGTGGCTCCGAAAATGAAAGAATCACGATGGAAGAGTTGTTCAGGAAGATCAAAGGTGGAGGTAACATGGACATACCGAATCAGAACGCGTCCTTCAACTTCGGCGCCATCACGCCAGGGATGATGTCCCCGCCCATGATGATGCCAATGTTCAGCGCGTCGCAGCAAGTGCCTCCCCCGCAAAGTACAAGCATGAACATGGGTACCAGCTTCATGCCGATACCCATTTACAGCATGCAGGGCCTCAGCGTGCCGCAGTATCCGAGTTCACCGCCGAGCCAGAACAACGAAATAATGGCCTACCAGCAAAACCTCCAAAGAGCATTCCTGCAGAGCGCCATGGCGCAGAACATTCAGATTCAGCAGCAGCTCTTGGCGCAGAACCAAGCCCTGCAGCAGCTGCTCGTGCAGAGTCCGAACTCTGGACAGCAACCGGTGAGAAGCTGATTGGAAATCTTTATTGTGAATAATTACACACGTTGGGGTGTCGTTGACACCTCTCTCTGTTTTCTGGAACGACATAAGTGGACGTCAATTCTGCGAAGCCTGAAGTGATTGTTATTCTAAATAGCTAGTTGACCTATGTAAACCTTCGTTCGAGTTATTAATTTAAACTATGAACGACATGCTATAAACCGAAGATTTGCATAGTTAGAGTGGAGAAAATCTTGTTGAATAATTTTCTCAAGGATCTGTTATAGACTTTCTAGCAATCCTTGAGTCTGTCCAGACGCGAATCACGGAATGATCCATCAGTCAAAGAATTTTCTCATTAAAGTGAATTATCCTCTTACGTTGTCCCAGAAAACGAACATACCACTCGGACATACAGTACATAGGGCACACAGAAATACCAAAAGAAAAAAACACACGCACACACACCGTGTAAAAAGAACGACAAACACACTTCGACTCTCGATTGAAATTCTTTTTCCCCGACACTGTTGCTCGTCGGCTCGCCGCAGCACAGTATAACACTTAACGACGTGTCGTAACGACCGTAAACAGAGAGAATTGCATGTTAAATGTCATCACAGTGAATGGATAGCCGCGGCCCGGCGTGTCACTTTCACGATCACATGTAACTAGTACTAACACGATATCACTATTGCACAACGACACTGCACGAGAGCGCAGCTTCGCCGAGATCGCGATCGCTCCTGATCGAGAGACCGTGTCCCTCCGGGCAATCCTGGCGGGCTTTTGAGCCGCATCGCGGCATGGGTGTGTGTTTCCAGGGCACGGCGTTGTCCGCAGGCCCCTCCAGTATGAATCTTGTCCCCCCAGCCCCCCAAAATGGTGCCCAAATGGGACCCAATGATTCTATTGGACGCTACTCCAAGGTATCTACTGATTTCATCTAACAAGCGCTGCCCCTGGTAAAAAGTATTCGATCGAACAATTATTCACTCGTCAGACCTACAAAATAGTTTCATCTGTAAAACATTCGATAATAATGGTCGTTACTCATAGATAATTTGTTTCTTTACAAAGCACAGAATAAGCTTTTAATATCATCTTCTTTGTTAGTAACGTCGTAAGTGGTCTAATAATTTTGTTGTGACATGTGGAAGTGAATAATAATCACCAATTAGTGCAACGCGTCATCACTTGTAGTGCAATGGATTTCTTACAGAAATATTTGACACTTGTTTCATTCATTTTCCATTATTTCGACATGCGTTACGAAAAGTAGCAAGACACCTTGCCGCTGCACCCATCGGTGCTGTTGCAATTACATTCCCAACATTGGAATATAACCAATATATCAGTTTTCGTTTATTGCTTTATAGTAACTTTTAAAATCTGCAAAGTGTTTCTCTGAATGTTGAAATGCTTAACATTGCATAATATATTTAAAGAGTTAAGAAAAAAAACAAGTATAATTTGTAAAAAGACGTTAAAAAAATAGTTTTTTATTTATTTTTAACTACGACACACCAGAGCAACAAATATGAGAAAAATCGGGGATAGTGCTAATATCTTATTGTTGAATTAATTCCATAGGTTTCGTTAATATGAAACCTGCATTTTTTTGTATATTTCAATTTTTTCAACCAAAGTTTGCAACTGAAAAATCGGAAAAAATTCCTAATATGATCATGAATATCGATACTCGATACCTGAAATGTATCTGACTTTTTTCAGAATTTTGAGTTGGAACTAAATGGGGGAAATTGGGTAGAAAATGGTTTTTCGATTTTCCTCTGTAACTACCCTTACAGATAAAGTGTCGGGCTAAAACGTGGCAGAAGGGATTCTTTCTTGGTAGGCAAATGATTCATGTTTAATGAAAATTGGTTTGGGGACAGAGACGATTTTGACCACCAAATTTGAAAAGACTCTTTGAATTTTTTACGTTACTATAAGCGGTTTCAGTTCCTAAAAATTAACTTGTTACAGTTAAAGGATAAGTATTATTACTCATACACATTTTTTTATTTGTTTAACACTTTACGTTTGTATAGATTGGTCTTAGCATGATGGTGATTCCATGCACGCACGTACTCAAAAACATTGTAAAAACGAATCTGTATATATACAAGGCGAGGATGCAAATTGATAAAAGATTGCAAAATTCACAATTCATATATTCTTAAACAAAAATTGCAAACAAACATGTTTCATTTCAGAGACTTATCGAAAAAACTTAACTGGTCTTATGTTAAAATTACTTCGGTTTGTGAGATATGTGTACGACCAGTCATGAATTCAATTAATATGAAATATATGATATCAGTGGAAATAGTTTCAAAATAAAATATTATAAAATTATATATTTTAAAACGGGATATTAAGGAATATAATTGCACCCCAAAATGCATTCGATGCTGAAATGTAATTACCACTAATAAAAATAGGACTAAAACCTAAAAGTCTTGCCGAGAAAATATATTCAATTTTATAATAATATTATTAATTCAAAAAATTAGTTCATGTCAATTTGATTAAGTGTCACTTATTTGATTAAAAACGTTTGTTACGCTTAAGAAAATCTTTACCTTCTTTATTTTTGCAATAGACTTCTAGGCAATTTATCGAACGTGACATTTTTCACAAAGTAGCGAAATATTATACTCTTCGTGGCCACAGCAAAGTGCTAGTCTTCGTAAGACAAATAAAACGTGTTACTTTTAGATAAATATTGTAAATAGCAATTTTCATTATTTATAAGATTCTAGCTCTAGTAGCTTCGAAGGTGTTACTCACCCTAAACCTTGAAGGACTACCCTTTCAACGTAAATGCTGCAAAATTAAAACATGAATCTTTTCGTAAAAGCTACTTTCAATGAAAATAAAAAATACAGGTCCATATTTATATCGTTTTCAATTTTTATTGTTCATCACCATTTTGACAGAAAACTTTGTATCAGGGGTAGTAGAACGGCAAATAACTTCCGTGTATGTACTTGACGATTTCAAATAATAATGATCGATATTCGGTAATCGTGTACAAATATTGTATCATAGTTTGAGGATATTAACCGGTTATGGGAACGTTTTCCGTGAAACGAGTTTGAAAGTTGACTTGTACAGTGGTGTGAGGGAATGTGGGTTCCGGGCAACTTGGTACACATTGTAACAATAAGTAGCCGTAGAGAAAGACATTGATTATGTTTTATGATTCTTCGGGTGGTGATTGACACAGTTCGCGAGGATCGGTCTGTAATTATTTGTTATCCTCGGCGAGGAATCGTGTCACGGTTGCTTGAAGAGGATCTAGAGTTTGGTCCGAGATGAGGTCTGTAATTATGTTTTTACGTTAGCCTTAAATTAGTCTTGTTCGAAATTTCAGTCAAACTTGCAAGGACATTTATTCGAACACGATTCAAAGTCGCATTAAACCGCAAGTGTAATAAGTAAATTATCTTAGAGAAATCGATCAATATGGTAGCCACTTTCCCATATTGCTGGCTGAAGGAACCCCATCCGCCTACAATCTTTCTGCAGCACTGTACATATCAACGCATAACCAACTCGGAGCATGTTTACGATTCGCTATGTTGTAAAATACTTTGCAAATCGCCTCGAACATAACTGGTGATATAACCAGGGCATTGGTAACTTTGTACTATTCTGAACGACTATGAGAGTACAGTCTTTAACAGTATATTTGCCACTGTCAGGTGTCGTTTAGGGAGCCAGAAGATGGAGAACTGTGGTCGACGGAGAAGCAAGGCGCGCCTGCACCGTCGTCGACGAACAGCCAGCGTCAGGAAGTGACGGTTAAAGCTCAGATCCATCGATCTCAGAGTCCACCGAGGAAGAACTCCGAAATAGTCAGGAAAACTAGCGTCGAGTACGCTGTAAGGAAAGTGAGCGTGGATAGAAAAGTGGCTGAGAAGAAGATCTCAGGTCCAGCTGACCCGAAGAGGTCGAGTTCAAACAAGAACAATGTGCAAAGTAACTTTACGAACGTGCTAAGTGAATTGAAAAACCGTAAGAGCAGCGTGGACAGCAACTTGTCAAATTCTAGCATCAATAAGGGTGTCCCACCCCCGCCGCCTATGCCACCACCTCTGGAGTCCCATGATCCGTCGGAATCACGACCTTTCCTTGATCCTTATGGGAGAGCCAAAACTGTTCGAATTGGGAAATGGAGGTAGGCAAATATAATATCAATCACTTGCAATAGAATAATCAGTATTACATTAAATTATTTTACTTAAATTTATTTAGAAGTCCAATGTTATTGAACTTTGTTACTGGTATGAAGAAACTGAGATGAAACATTCTATTAAATTGATAATGCAATATATTAATGATTAGATGTTAAATAAATATTGTATTGAATTAAATTCCACATTTTTAAAATTTATTTATAATGTTTACTTCTGTTTTGAACCAGCTGATGTGGAACATACATAACTTAGAATGATTAATGTCATGTTTGTATGATATATATTAATTTAACATCTAATTGTTTATAATTTTCCGACAAGTCAGAACTTTGCGTTGTCGAATGGTACACAATAGCGTTTCTATATTATTTATCATTTTATATTAATGGTAATATAAAATAGTATTTTTTATTGTCAGTCAAATAACAATGAAGAGAACAGTATTTAGAATAATTTTCAAGAAAACATTTATTATGAGAAAAATGCAAGTACAATTCGCAGGCTTATTTTACTTAACTTGATTACTAGGTAGATGGTTGCGTAAAAATTATTTATCACTTTCGTTGACTTCAGGTGGCCACCGCCGAGCGACTCGAACGAGAATCAAAGTCAGGACAGTTTCATAGAGTTTAAGATGCGCCAGCAGCAACAGCAGCGCAAGATCACGCCACAGTTCGGAGAATACAACCACGGTGACGGAGAACCGAGCACAGAGGGTGCAGTTGAATGGGAAGAGTTTGAAATCGACAATATCGTCGGCAACGAGGAGAGAACGGCGGTGACTCACACGCCAGTTCCCGCGGCCAAACACGAGAACGGATATAAAGAGGAGGGGGAGAAGAAAAAGAAGAAATCCAAGTAAGATATCGTGCACAATCGTACAAAACCCCATTCACTTGCTCGTTCAAGTGAATAAAATTTCTTCATTTCCACCTTTAATTGATAACCATTTGAACGATGTTTTCAGGTCCGCGCTAGAGGTAGGCGCTCAGAGGCCTTCCCCAGGCAGCATTGGCAAACTGAAGCTTAGTTCCGAGATGAGGCAGAGACTGGAAAAGGTGACAGCCAATCACAGCGTCAGATCGACGAAAACGACCGAGAAACCCGCTCTGCCGCGAGACGACGACAAAGTGAAGCGTCTCGAAGACAACAGGAAGCTTCTTCTTGAACAGCAACTGGGTAACATTGTCTAAAAATTTTAACAATGTCCTTTAAACGGGTGCAGCAATATTGGAAGCTCGAAAAATCGATTTTATAATATTGTTGATTATGGAGGCCTCATTTCTTTTGAACAATTTAAAGAAAACTTCAAGCAAGCACAGTAATGTCTCGATACATGTAATAATTTCAGCACCGTCGCTTATATCATGTACAGATACTATTCCTTGCTCTTTCACTGCTAGCGTCGAACGTAGAAGTGATGAAATAGCCATAGAATTTCTCGTTTTTACTTATGTATTTTAACATTTTACAATTTTCTACATATTTACCAACATATTCGTGACATTTCCGGATTAAAATGATACCAAACACGGCACAGTTTGGATTGCATTTACTTATTTAATCCACGTTACAATACATCCTCGATTATCAGAACTAATGAACGAAACGTGAGTGTTCGGGTAATATAACAGTTACCTAATTATTGTGCTAGATTAAACAATGAATCGTATTGCAAGGGATCATTTTGGATTGAACTGTTGACATGTGAGACACGTATTCGGATAATAGAGGATTCAAATACCATTGATAACCGTGAATTAAACAAGTAAATATGATCCGAGTTATATAATGTTTGATCTTATTTTAATAAGAAAAATGTCATAAATATGCTGGTAAAAGTTTCATAAAAATATAATTAAAGACAAAAAAGTTTTGTTATTGACTTATTATTATCTCACCGATGTGTCCAATTTCATATCATGTTACTCTTCTCGACGATTGAGTTTGTAGGCCCCCCAAGGGGTATATCGATTTTTCACCAATATCGTGCTTACTTCTTTCACGTATATCAATACATTACTTTGCATAATTAGTGAAGTTATTGCGTTGTAGGTTATTGGAACCATCATTTCAATCTTTAAAGACGTTTATCTCGAGACAACATTATTAACCCCTTCGCTTACAATATCGTCTGAGAGACGTGATGAAGATTCTGAACAAAGTCTAATAAAGATGTATGTTATTAATTGCCTTCAAACCGAAATATAATTCTATTTTGTTGTTGTTAATGTACAGCCACATTTTCTCCTTTTTCTAAGAAATTATGAACTACAAAGAAATTCTAATCACTAAAACCGTAAAATAAATCGTAAGGCAAGGGGTTAAGAACGATGTTCATTTCAACTCTTGAGAGGATGCATACAAGTAATCCATCTCATTGTCAAAAGGAACCATTGATTTTAGCTATCCAAGACTGCTGTACTCTCATCAAGCAGTATGTTGCGATGAATGGATAATTGTGTGATTTCTTATAACACCGTTGCAATCATCGTGTAGTTTGAATGGCTTAGGCTACGTAGTTAGTGGAAGAATGGTTGTGAACATGATTTGACGCTTTAAAGGAGGTCGATGGGACGATTATGCATCCACGGCCGATGACACGCAGAGCGTAACTTCGAAAGGCACGACGGACATGATGACTCAAGCCCAAGTAGTTAGAACCCAGATCGAGAGGATGGAGAGACCCGTGCCACCTCCGCTTCCGGTAACACCTCCGCAACCCCCTAGTCCTAGAGGCGGAAGCATGTATAGTAATAGGTACTTTTCTGTATTCTTTGTTATCGCCTTATTGCATCTTCTTTTGTGTTCTACTCTTTTGAACGTGGGATGCGTCAATGGGAATTCATTCAGTATATTGATTCATTTATATACATACTGCATTAAAAATCAATTGAAGTCTCAATAAATACATGTTGAGAATTTATTCGATAAAATAAAACGTAATCTCTTTAATGCCTTTATACTTTTAGTTAAGTGTGAAATTACTTTAGAAATCATTGTTCATTATCCGGACTCTAATTTTCCATGATAATGTCTATATAATAATCAGCTACCGACCAACAAATTCTATCCAGCTAATTTCATGTACCATCACAAATTGCAGTCAATCCAGCGTACCGCAGCCAAGGTCGCCGCCAGCTCCAATCGAACCGAAATCTCGGGACACTTTCCGGACATCACCCGACTCCGAGGCTTTCGATCACTTTGCAAAAGCTCAGCGTGACATGTTCAGTCATAGCCGAGACATATTCGCATCCCAGCAGCACCTAAGAGAGAATCACGAGTACAGAAACGACTTCGATAAGTCTAGGTCTCAGGATCAGAAGTCCAAGGACTTTTACAGCAAGGATAGCACCGACCTGGCCAGCTCGGCGAGGGACAGAAGCTCCGATTTCGATTCCCGTCGGGATTTGAACTCGGACATATTCGACCCTAAATATGCCAGGGACATTTTCGAGAATTCGAGCTCGAAGAGGGATCCTTTCGGGATGGCCAGAGACGTTTCCCCGAAGTCCAGAGACAGTTTCGGTATGCCTTCGTCCAGGGACTTCGGCGTCATGCCGAATACGAGGGACTCCTTCGCGGTAGCTCGCCAGAGCTTCAAGAAGCTGGACAGGGAAGTCGACAGAAGGTCTAGCATCGCGTCTACCCATCGCACCGACAAGATGGAGAGGATCGAGATCGAGGAATGGCCCGAGTTCCTCAGACCCGTATTGCCGCCAGCTGATAAACCAGAGATAGAAAAGGTCCAGGAAGTGATGAACACGAAGCTCTATCCTCAAACCTCTACTGCCCACTTCACGTACAATCGAGTGACTTGGACGTTGAGAGTCAAGAAAGAGGTGTTCGCACCCAACGAGACCCTTAACAGCCCTCTGGCACTTCACCTGGTGTTCTGCCAGGTTGCTTACGACGTTCTAGCTACGTCCAGCATCCGAATCACTAAAGAGGATAGACAGAACATGGTGAAGATGTTGGACAATTACGGTGTCACGCTGGATAACCTGCAGAGCACACAGCACAAGATCACTATAAAAAAGAACGTCGTCGACATGGCGAAACAATGGCCGCTGTATTTCGCTAGGATATTTCCCGTGTCGGTAAGTGTTCGGGAGCACATAAGTAATAGCAATCAATTTGAAATCGTGTTTGACGCACTAGTTTCGTGGTTGTGAGCTGCAATTAGTTGGTCGTGGATTCGTACATGGCTAATCAGGCGCAAAATTCTAAAGTAGAAAGTCTTGAAAAGAAAATAAGAGTTAAACTGGTATCGTGTGCTCGATTGTTAGCAGCAATGTAACGTCTTATTTTGGTGTATAAGCGATGTAGTTATCCTTGAAATTTATGATAGCTGTTATTGTATCCATAAGTACCTTTGTTTATTGCTCCCTGGCTATTCCAATGTAGCAGTGGTTATTTTCTACTTTTTCATTTTAATTTGTGTATCAAGACCAACGACATTATGAAATCATTGAAACTAAGGGTGCATTGATTGTGTAATTAGATTGGACCCCAACATCCGGAGACCCAACATGTGGCAGTCTCTCATCATGGTCTGCGTCTTGTGAAACGTACCCCGCAGGGGGATCTGGTTATCCTGGAGACACTACCTCTGGAGGACATTGTTTCCGTCAGTTCTCCTCGAGCTGGAGTGTGTGTCATGCAGATTGCATCGGGTGTTAGGCTACCTTTGCATACGAATCGCGCACCACAGTTGACGGAGATGATCAACAACTACATCAGACTGGTGAGTGACAACTGTCTAATGTTTACTATTCATCGAAGACTTCAAACAAATCAACAATTTCATAGAAAAAATACAAATTAGAATTGATATCAAATAATTTCTTCAAAGAAGCTAAAGTAGTTTGCATTGTTAGCAAATGCTTACTATATTCGAAATGAACAGTAATTAACGAAGAAAATTATAGATATTGAATTACAATTTCAAATTTAATATTGCGTAGGCGTTGTAGAGTAATAAAATTAACACACTGATAATTAACTAGTTTGAGACGAAGTTGATCGTGACAGAAGATTACGGTTAATTCCGGGATTAGAAATGTGGAGTTGATGCTCGGAGAAAATCCGCTTCTTTATTTTTTTTCGTTCGATTAAGATGTATTAGGGTTATGACTCTTTTCACCGGAAAATAGAACGCGTCATGCAAAACGCGCAAAAAGACCGGAGGATGTTTCGGATTCTCGCCGTGAGCCGCGCGTTCTGCCAACTTCTGCTTGTCGTTTTCCTTCGGCATTCGTTTCTTTAAAGTTGATAGGTTGATCATGTAACCGTTACCCACATCGCATTATACGATATGGAACAGGCGTTATATGCGGTTATATTAATAGGTGTTGCTAATTTCACGCCCGCGGTGTACTGCGACGGTAAACAGTGTAGAATAATTGCCATTTAACCGATGTTTGAGCAAGTATTGGAATTTACACGGCACGCGGGAAATTGCGGGTTATTAAGTATCATTTGAAAGAGTGTACCTTACCACACCACAATCTACGCTTTACATCTCTAAAATTGCTGGAACAGAACTGCATTAAAAATCATTTAAAGAATGTCTCAAAACTATAATTTTTTTTACCTACATTACATATGTGCTCTTATAGTCTTTTCTTCAAGGTTCAATTCTCCCTTGAACTGCAACATCAAAATTTGCACTTCACGATAAAAAAACTCAAGGTGACCTTTTTGTATCTCTATAAAGAAGCAAAAAATAAAAAAGTATTTATTACATACAATACTACTCTTGAAACCATAAAACTTTCGTTTCAACGATTTCTTCGTGTACCAAATAATTTACACCTAATTTAGGTGGCACACATAGCTGAATAACCTCTATGAAGACCGTCTATCAGGGCCCGCTCTAGCGGCGGGCAACTCGGACATTTGTCCGGGGCGCCAAAAATTTAGGGGCGTCATTTTGGCTGTAAGTGTGAGAAAAATATTGATGTGTTAAATGCCCAATTAATAGAAAATTTCACTTATCGATTTTTTCATAAGAAAGCCTGAGCAATGTATTGAGCTTAATTACAAAGTTAAATTTTGCCCCAAACCTTACTTACTATTGCTTTAAGAATATTGCTAACGATACCAATAACTGTAGCAAGGGGCGAAAGGAGTTTCTCTAAGTTAAAATTAATTAAGAATTTTTTACGTTCGACTACTACACAAAATCGCCTTAATGGTTTGGCCATTTTGGCAATTGAGCATGAAATATTGCTGATCAAGTAAATTTAAAAGATGTAATAAAAAAGTTTGCAGAACTGAAAGTAAGAAAGAAAAGTTTTTTGTGATTTTAGCGTAGTTGATGTTACCTTGTTTTGTTTTCAAAATAATGGCATTTTGATTGTTTGTGCAATAATACATATTTTTAATAGCATTAAAAATGTAAAAAATTATATGGTTAACAATTTGTGGCTAAGTACAGATTTGATTTTTATTGAGAATAAAAAATATGTACTTTTATTTAAAAAACATATATACATATATTCTTAAGGGGCGGCAATTTGTCTTTTTGTCCGGGGCGACGTAATCGCTAGAGCGGGCGGTGCGTCTATAGGAAGGTTACGTTTGCAAAAGTGGGTTTAGCCTCAGTGACGTTGATTTCTACATATGTTGTTGAAAAAATTTAAATAATCTGAGCTATTTAAATAAAAAATTACCTTTTTCAAGAAACCATAAACGTTTTCCAGAGACAACAAATTAAGAATATTGAACTACATCATTGCAAACTAACGTTTTCTATTTGTCCTTGCGGCTTACTTTGCTGCGAACAATAATTTAGCAGCAATTGAAAAGTCGAACCATTTGAAATGCAACTATGATTCTTCCGAAAAGCAAATAATTCCGACAAAGTGTTTTAAAACTTGTTGTCTTTGAGGAATTCAAATTAAAAGATTCCATACACAAAATTAACATAAGTGTGATTAATAAGTAGCGGCTTTTTATGCAAAATAGAAATTGTTTGCATCGATTACAATGAACAGAAGCTAAACAGAAATTTTTTTTTAGTTTTAATAATTTTAATAAGCTTTGAATAATACATTGAAGCTCTTAATTCCTTTTAATTTGTCTAGTGCTTTATAGTGCACCTAATTATATTTACCATAAATGCATAAAATCTGCAGTCTAGTTTCAGAATGTCATAAATGTTCTTGAAAGGCAACAAATCGACGGAATCGAATTACATCATCTCAGGCAGTCGTTCCCCATTTTTTCCTATGCTCGGTTCTCCGGGGAATAATAATATCGTAGCGATTAAAAGAATCGCACGCCCAAGTTCATTCAAACGAAGTAGTAGTCAATGGTTAATTATCCCATCAGAAGCAAATGAAGGACAGTCGGCTGTCCTATCGCTGGGCCGCGGTCGTTTCAATTTTTCACGAGGGAACTGGTTGTCTCGCGCTGCCATCCCGGCGATCTCGCCAGGATCGCCGAAGGTCGGCAGCTGCGTTAGATCTTGCGCAATTAATCGCAGCTGGGTGAAGTAACGCGATCGCACGTGTGGAAATCGGTATGCGGCTGTAATAAGCCCCTGAAGAAGGATAACGACAGCAAAGCGAGGGGGAGGGGGTTCAGGCTGTCGAGGAGCGCGTCCGACGGACGACGCATTCCTCCGCGATAATGCGTGGGTAGCGAAAAGCAAACCCATGATTTCCTCGAGAAAGGACGAACCCGGGTAACTATGTCCCGAGGGAGGTGTCTACGTTTGTCGCTGGACAACCAGAAAAACGTAAACGTGACCTCGAGCTGGTTAGACGCCGATGGCTCCGTTAGAACGCCTGTCCAGAATCCTAACGCAGTAACTTACACTGACAATGAGTCGCGAAGACGATTGTGCCTTCCGGACTTGCTAATTTAACCTTTTAACTGGAGATGGCTAGTTAATTCGTCAATAATGTTTGCTATCACCTTTTGGAAGTTTTTATTTTTTCCTTAATTCCTAATAATTTCTTTTATAATTTCCTTAATTATATTGTAGTATCCATATTGGTATAAACTATATTTTACTTACGTTCATTATGATCAAATTTGTATTACCTCAATTTTATTTGCCTTTCTTTAACGTCTTTGTACGTGTTCATAATTGCGAAGCAATTCATTCGGTTAAATGGTTAACACGTTGATACTAAACCGATCACAGTCTAATGATTGGCTAATTACTGAAAAATTGAACATCATGGTGCAAAAACCGGCTACATCCGAATTTTGAAAATGATTTGATTCTTACTTCAAACGGTCAGCAATAGGATGAATGAGCACTTAAAGCTGCATATCTGTTGAAATTAGTATTCTCAAATCGTTATTTCATTTCCTGAATTCTTCTTCTATAAGATGGTTGTGTCATTGTTCAGTTCTTACATTCCAGAACATAATTCTAACAGTGTTTGATGGTTGTAGCTTGTTTTTAAAATCTGACGTAAGATTAAATGAGAAATAGGCCACAGACCAATGAATGAACATCAATTTTTAACGAATGAACAAAGGTGCCACATTCAATTATAATTGTCAAAACATGTGTACGTACCATAGGATCATTGAACAACCTCAAAATACAAATTGCTAATCTCGTGACAATAATACTTATCCTTATCAACAACAATATTTTTGAATACGTGTTGGACGTCTTTCGGACGACTGCTAAATAAATGAATGTAGTGGCGAATAGGTTATAAAAAAAATTAGATCTCTTTACCGAGACATCTGGGAACTTACAATAAACTTACTGCATAAATCTGGACTTGAAGAGGGTATCATAGATGTTATTTGTTCGTTTAATACGAATTATGTTCATTCACTGGATGGGTCACCCTATATAACAATATGTAGAACTTCACCATGTATAATTTTATTGAGACATGTGCTCGCCCAGTTTTCGCAGCAAGGTCTTCAATTATTGGATCTGTAAGAATACATTCATGGAAAATGGAGAAATAAATTTCCTCGTTTAAGCATCTCTTATAATATAAGTCGCGTAAAATTTGGACACCTAGATGTTATTTTTATTAGGCAACGTTTGCTACCTGAAAAGGTTCTACTCCTTCTTCTTCCATGTTTTACGTTCCATCCATTTCGAAATCATTAGCTAGGTGCAGTGTCGACAGATCCCTCAAATCGAGGGGAATACAGTTTACCACCTCTCTGATAACCAGATTAACACGTGCACATGTTACGCATGCGCGACGGGGGCGAAACACACAATATGCAGTGGAATGGGATAGTGGTAGGGGAGAAGAAGAAGAGGAAAATCCACTCAGTTTTGGGTGTTTCTGGCGACACTGGCTAGGTGTTAGAATAGGCTTTTTATTGAACATTTGGCATTGTTTGGTATTATTGGGACGTACCATGACTATGTTCAGTCATGTTCGGTATCTCTTTTTATTTATTAATAAAGTGCAGAATTATATTCAATCTGCAAATGGCTTCTTTTCAGTCTTCTTTCAACAGTTATTAACATTTACCATCAGACATATCTAAATCGTTTAAATTAGAACATATTTATATTTGCAACAGGACGAATTTATATTACACCACAAACTATACTGTATTTCTGTTTTTTTTTGTCCCTACTATTCTGTACTCGTATAGTTTGTGATCAGTATTTTTGATTGATGTTTACATAGATTTCATTCGTATAGTAATTTTTTATTATTTATATTGTTGAATGACATTTTTTAAAAAAAGTATTTTACTACAATACCGATTTTTGTTCATTCGTAAATAAATAAAAATCAATAGTATTATTCTCATAGTTTTACCAGAGAAGACTCGATGGTTAGCGAAATAAATTTTGCTTCTTTTTCAGATTTATAAAATAGTATATACAATTGAAAATTTCGACAAACATCCATAGCATAGTAAGTAATTGTACGAACTGTTACTAATATTTTCAGTAACTCTCGGTTAATGCCAAGGAATATTAAACAGTAAAGTCTAGATTTGTAGAAAATTGCAACGAAGTTGGTTTTATATATTTGTTTTGTATCCTGCAAGTAGCATTTGCGATCTTCCTTATCGATAAGCTTTCTCGTTAGTATCAGGATAATTATTGCAACAAGGTATACAAGTTGTAATTATAAAAGAAAAATAATTTATGCTAATACAAGAATATTTATCTAATGCAAGATGGTAAACGTGGTGTGACTGGAGCAAATAAATATTATGTACTTGATTCCATACCCTTGATTAATCGATTTCGAATGGAGCAGGATGTTCTGCGAGGTTTAACATTTCCTCGTTTTCTTGTCACTCGCTAGAAATGCTTCTGGTTTTGCGCTCAATTGAGAAGTGATGGAAGTGATGATTGCCGAGTCGATTATTCTTATTGGAATTCCGGAGGTATTGCAGGAATGATAAAACCTTTGATACTTAGATGTTGGAAAGCGGATGATTTATTCGAAACGAAACAGTATTTTCGTCAATTACGATTTCGTGTTGGGAAATAACTCGACACGCAATAGATTAATTGTGTAAAAATTTGAATGTAGTGATATACATAAAAAAACATCTGCAGATGGTTCTATAAATTGGTAATAACCAGACTGCGAATATTGACGCGAATCCTGGTTTTCATGACCTGATTTAACAGAACCTATAATTAAATAGGAACTGTATCAACATTTAAATGGGCCAACGGAAATATAAAGTTTACATTGAATCTAATCAACCTAAATATTTCCGCAAGTTTACACAGTTGCATCGAATACAACTTCTTAATTTATCGGTTATAAATGCCAGTCGTTTATATGGAACCTAGATTAATCCAGATAGTATTAATACATTTTAATACAGTCATATAATCTAGTTTAGCATTTTGATCGATAATTATTTGTACTATTTATGGATATCTATGGATATCTATGTGTAACTCATGAATGTTTTTAGAAAGGAGGTACATTAATACCTCGATTATCCGAACCTTTGATGTCTGAAATCTCTAGTATTGCAACCTGCTTCAAATTTAAATAGATCAAACTAAGGCGGTCCATAAGCAATATTATTTATTGTACATATTAATAAATATTTAATCTAGCAATGTAAGTAGTAGCTTTCTATTGTACGAATTTTCATGTTTTCCTGTTTCGATAGGATAATCGAGGTTCTGTTGTACAGAAAAATAGAATTTCATTCGAATTCATATATTTTAGTTGACACTATGAATATAAGAGTTCTATTTTTCTCTTTTACCATATTCAATTATCATAAGGTTATTATTGATTAATTAATTGGCTCGTCAATATTTTGACTCCGCCACACTCCGGATCGGAGAATTGAGTGACATTTTTCTATAACTTTTGAACCATAAGAAATATTGAGAACGAAATTAGGAATTAATAATATGGTATATTAATTTTGAGTTACAAATAGGTTACAGGAAAAATTATAATAATTTTATTTTAAAAATATTATTGTTTAATTATTGATTCCCTAGCTTCGGGTCTACATACTTAATTTTTTTTATACGATTTTAGTCGCATGCTTAAAAGTTCGTTTGTTGATGATCTAGAACACTTCTGAGAAGGAGAAGACGCGGGTCATGGGGTTTCAGATTTTCTCGAAACTTTGCATATTGGTAGATTTCGTTCTCCTGTTTATGAAAATGTAGCATTATAGGCGTCGATACTCAACAACTTTTGAGATACGTTAAGATTTATGAAGTTAGTGTTTCTTTCGTATTATGTTCCATTTCAATAAAATTTTTATGTTTTGTTTTCTATAGATATTATGAGTGTCTTTTTTTCATGTGTAAAATACAATTAATTAAAATAGATAAGCTGAACAGAAAAAAAATAAAGAATGGAAAAAAAGGAAAAAGGGATGTGAACACTGGCCTTCCCGGTAATGAATCTAGTACGTTACCATCACGCCGTTTGGCACTTGACAAAAACTTCAACAAAAACTGTACTTAACGGCTTAACAGGTATAATGAAATTTAAATTGTAAACACCTAAAACATTATTGGGTATCGACGCCTATAATGCTACATTTTCATAAACAGGAGAACGAAGTCTACCAGTATACAAAGTTTCCACAAAATGTAAGACTCGATGACCGCGTCTTCTCCTTGTGAGTATTTTTACTCCTAATTTTGTGAAGTCCTTATGCCGAGTTTTCTGAGCTTCTGCAGCAAGCTACCCAATTGGAAGCAACGCGTGTTTTATTATCTCTGGTTCATGCATTAACATCTTATGCACAGAACTCGGAATATTGTACCAGTTATAATGTTTTACGTAATATTTTGCTGTGCCTTGAATATATTCATTGGTCAATATTTATTTTATATCGAGACATGACCTATAATAACGAATAGAATTTTTCAATTAGTACGAAATTAATTCTTATAGAATGTGTTACATAACCAAATATAAATCTGCAATATTTATTTGTTGAGAAGAAATTTACCTGGAGTATTAATTATATTATATTAATTCCATTAATTCCAGTGATTTCAGCTGAAACTTGTGCGTTTGAAAATTATCGACGATCTGTATTTCCGTCGTTCGATGAACCCCATCCTTGTTTAACATAATCTACGTATAAACCCATTCTTTCTTTAAATTGTTTCTGTACATATTCCTTTTTTTAATTCGTTGTTTCTTCGTATCTGCAGTTCTACCAGTCCACTTTTTAATCGACAAATTATATTCAATATGTAAGGAACATTCCAAGCATGGAGTGACGAAATTCCAAATGTATAATTTGAATTGTTGCGGAGTTTGAAATTGATGATTTCTAAATTGTTCATTTCTGTAGGTGTAGCTTGGCAATTATAGCATTTCATGGCTGAAGAGTTTCTTATCTCCGCTGAGAGATGCGAGGATGCGATGGATGCGGACCGTAGTTGCGCGTAAAACTGTGCAGACGGACCGAACGTTAAAAATTTTAATCACTAACAATTTAAACAGTGGGGCGAGAAGGGAAATGATTCTTGTATGATTATTTACAGAAAGATGCGCTAAAATATTCCAATTTGTTAGAAACCTATTCTCGATTAAACTTAAAAGATGTACTCTCTTAATAGAAAGAATTTCTTTTTTAAATAGAGTATTTACTTAATTAATATTAGAACTCTTCAATTTAAGGAAAACCGAGAGAAAATATTAAATAGAATCGTCAAGGCATCGCATTAAAGAGAAGCAATTTTTGTCGTGAAAAATACTGTTCATAAAATATCCTAACTTCAATGTTTATTACAACTATAAAATTTATTAAATTGTACTAATTCATTTCCAAGTACATTGATTAGATATTGATACGAGAAAGTCCTCTTTTGGCCAAAATGTCATTCAATTTTCCGATCCGGACCACTGTGTTCCAATGCGGGAAACTGACGTGCGAAATATCCATTTTACCGTTCCTTCAATATCGATTGTTATCTCTCGTGTGTAAACATTTGAGATTTCGAAAGATCTCGTGCTGGTCTCGAACCAGGACTATCGACGTGTCGAGGAACGGTTCGCGATAAGAAGATTCAGGAATGGTCGAACGAAATGGTACGCAACAATAGCTTGTAATCTTGTCAGCTGCGACATGAATGGAATCCTGATTAATTATCACAAAAGCGGCTCGAGGATCTATCGACGAATGGATGATGAGCCGCGTTTTGAAGACTCGTTTAACCGTTATTTCGAAATTGCCTTCGACCCCGATCCATTCTTTGCTAGCAAATACCTGGCCCTGATCGAGGATGATAGACTGCCTGGAATTAGCACTGTCCCTACTTTTAACCAAATAGGCGCTGTTTTCAGCCAATGGTAGATCTCTTGTAATTTATACTGGAGGTAAAGCGTAATTTCCAAATCTTCCGCTATGCAATATTGTGCCCACTTAATTCGTCCGCATAATAAACAAGTAAAACATTATTCGTCTATATCCAAACACGTCCTTTCAACTTTGAATTTTTAAATGCTAGTCGGGTCCATTATTTCCTATTGACTTGTCAATTTTTTAATTCGTCGAAAAGATTTTAACATTACAGCACGGAGTAGTCAAAATAACTCATTGAAATTTTAAAGAAAACAATCGACTCTCATACACTCTGCAAAAGTTGTTGCACAAAATATCCTTCTCTAGTTTTCCATCCATTTTTGTAATATATTTTAATTTGACCAACTGTGTTTTATTTATAATCTCATATTTCAAACATAATCAAGTTACAGCACAGTCGTATAGAAATAAAAATGTTACAGTGTCCAAAACAGAAAATCGATGAATTTTCATAGAGAATAAAAGATGGGAATTCATGAAGTCGGATGGTAACTCGGTCATTTTCATAAAGTTGTTCTCATCCAATTTTTTACGTGATCCTACTAATTGTAAATATGGGAAAAACATGAAAGAAAGACCCAAAAAGAAATTGTCGCCTCATGCAGAAAGGCGAGTTGTTAAAATTGCAAGTAATACTTTAAGAGGTTGATGTTTTCCGTTGAACTGTTCAACGTGTTGTTAAACTCAATCTTAACATTAGAAGACAAAAAAGAATGTCTGCAAATACACTTTCAAAGCGTCATAAAACAGCCAGACTAGAATACGCCCGTAAAAACATGAATAGAAATTGAAATCGTAGATTATTTTTGCCAACGAGAAGAAATTCAATCTCGACGATCCAGATGGATTAGATCCATACTAGAGGGACCTTCGAAGGTAACCAAAGTATTTTTGCAAACGTAATTTCAGTGGAAGAACACGTGTAGTGTGGGGTGCATTTTACTTTAGTGGCGAGGTACACGTAGCTTCTCTTTCTTGCAAAATGAATAGTTTGGAGTCCATTGAAATACTCGACAATCATTGGTTACCTTTTATTCATACAAGAAATCAGAGTCTAGCAGGATAAGAATGGTCTAGCGGCCCCAGGTCACAATTTTTCTATATATTGTAATTGGTATTGTGGGGAAAACAATGGTTTTAGGTTGAAAGATAATCCCCCAAAATTTGAGGTCGCTAAGCCTTCATATAAGGATAATATGATGGCAAATACCCGTAACTGTATCATTTTTTTCTCAGTTGTTAATTAAGATATTTAGATGGAATAAAAACGAAAATACTCGATCTTACCTCCTTCATATCATATATTTTTTTCACAATTCTGATCAAATTATTAAGTGTAGAAAAAATCATTTAAGTTGTTTGGGGCGGGGGTTGCAAGCAACTCTTCGAATGACCACTTCCAAAAGATTCAAGAATAATGTTCTGTTACCGATCTATTATATACAAAAGTTTCAAGTTTGTCGGATTTGAGGAACATAGTTAAATATTGAAAAACAAATGAAATTACGCCATTATAATGTAGGGATAATATTATTAGTGATAGATTTGATTAGTGATTATATTTATTATTAATGATTCTAAGATACTTTGGCTACGACTCTCACTGTGGCACTCTTAGACTCATTCAGTTTTTTTGCGACTCGCTCTTAAGAGTTTTCGATCATTCTGATGGGTCCACAAATGACAACAGCAGAAGTAATCATTATGTAAATGTTTGAAACTGTCAAAAATTTTAGTGATGCTATAGTTATGCACCACGGCGTATGTAGGCTATTTGCTTCTTTTAAATAAAATTCTATTTTTCTGTTACAAATACTTACTACAATAGATTCAGAACCAATTAAAACCTTGCTACAACATTAGGAATTGCCCAACAAACCATAATTGTCCGATTGCCAAAGCTGAATAAAATTCAAGAAGAGAATCGCCGAGTTCCGCATGGGGTAGGCCTGTTATAAAGCTACTCAAAATTGTCAAGCCTGATACGGCAAAAAATACTGATACTTCGTTGAACTAAGAAATTTTTCCACATCCGACGTATTCACCAAACCTGCCTCCATCGTACTTTCACTTGTTCCGATCCCTCCAACACCATTTAATGGATACCCACTTTAAATCATATGAAGAAGACGAAAAATGCATCATGGACTTCGTTGACCCAAAACCGCCATCATTTTATAGAAATGTGATTCGCCACTCGTCCGAGAAATAGAAAAAAATGTGTAGCCGTTGCAGAGATGTACATTTCTGATTAAATTGTCATTTGATTTTGAATAGACAACAATTTTTCCGTGGAAAGACCGAGAATTGATGTGTACACTAAATATAAAAGTAGTGAAAGAATTCATGGGGTAAAAGACGAGTCGCTTCGACTATTCAGTGGTTCTAGTGTTAATTGCAGGAATTTTCGATGTCTGCAGAAATATGATTCTACATCAACGTCTCTCTACCGAGCTGAAAAGAATCCTTCGACATTGAATATTAACTGATGCCACGATATTCGTGCGACAGTTCAACCTCTGCATGGGAAGCAGTGGGATCAGTCAATCGATCGGCCTGATCATTTTACTCCTGCGATCAATGGCGTAGCAAAGCTACCACAAACCGAGAAGAAACAAAACTCAAGAATCATTACTTTCACGTGATAGGCGCCTCTAAAAATAGAGACTTTCAATTTCAGCAAAATCCTGATCGCTTTCCATAGTTCCAATCAAACGCCATAGGCATTTTTCCCCATGTTTCATTACAAATAATGATCGTAATAACAACAAACATCCTTATTACACCTCGTAAAAACGAATACAATACGGCTTAATGAGAATTGGCCATGAACGATTTAAGTATCGACGTTGGAAAGAAGCTGATACAGTGAGTTACGTGAGAAGCGGTTCTTAAGCAAAAAGAATAGCGATCTCTATCCTATTCTACTGTGCAAACACAAAAAAAAGTAAAAGTAAATTATGTGTTGTAAAGATTGAGTTGAGCGCAGCTGTATTTACGCTTGGTTTAATTGTGCGATTTAATTGATACGTATAATTGGGGAAGAAGTGTAACGATATCAGGTATGATTAAGAGGTCAATGATTACCTCCAAGAATCCCCTTTTCAATATTGCCAAAGGTTTACGATCTGTATTTAGGAAACTCCCGATAGCCTATCGGAGGCACTCCTTATCGGCCCCGATCGAAAACTATCTACGCTGATGATAGGTCGCCGATACGCTACCACGGTATGAAGAAAAAAGGAAGAAGGAGGCATTGGCCAGCATATATGACCACTCACTGGAAACGCAATTTACACTAGGCGTTGCCCGAGGTTGCCTCGTTACGTTGCACGGGCATCGTGCTGCTAGAATTTCCAAGTCGATCGTCGCTAATTGATGCTGGCTGATCGCATTGCGGTTCGTCTGCTCTTCTACGGAACAATTTCAGGTGCGGAGGATCGCGCGAAGTCCGGTTCAGTTTCTGTTCAGCCGTGACGGAAACGGATTGGCCGCGTGCCGTCGCGAATTCCTAGCGACATATTTTTCTACAGTTCCGCGAGTTTTTCCTGGCCACTTTGGAGAGAACGCAAGAAACTAGGGATCGGAATAAACAGTTATCTTTTGTTTTTAAAATAATTCCGTTCGGACTTGTATTTTCTTACAGTTAGTCTCATAATTGATGGCACATACTTTAACCCGTCTGTAGTCAGCCGGGCAACCATTTACTGCATCTATTTGAATAATTGTGTAATGTTCCTCTAAAGATATTATAAAACTGCTCTGACTGTTGCTCATTCTTCGTTCGTTATTATATCGATTTATAGTCTCAAAATAAGAAATTGTGCTCAAAATAAGAAATTTTGCATCTTTAATAATAATTTGAGCTAGCAATAACAACTTATCACTCCGTACACAGTATTTTAACTAAGAAGGTGTAATTTTTGCATGTCGTACTAACTTTAACCATTTCTTCACATATGATGTACGATTTTCGCTATAACTTACTGTAAATCTTTTCAATATCAATAACTAACTCTTCTTTTTATAGATTCTTGGAAATTTTTTAATTGAATTACCAAAAAATAATTGTGTTTTGAGAAACTGGGATCTTGTGCTAGTCGAATTCCTTTCTTGTGTTTGTGCCAAGTCGAAATTCGTTGAAATAATTTAACGAAGCATTAATTCAGTGGAAGTATATTTCTTTCTTCAAATATACTAAAAAGAAAATAATAATGTCCTTACATTCTTTGACATATTTTCTATTTTATGTTTCGCGTGATGTTTTGCATAAATGCATTAAAACCCGCTTAAAAGAAATGATTATAATATTTTATTGTAATGTGTTCGAATCGTTTTCCAAGATACTTAATCGGTTTAGTAATCGAAACCAGTAATGAAATGAACAGTTGAGTAGTTTACAATTTCTGTTTCTTAGTACTGATATATTTGGACGTTCGTTTTTTATTGATTATTGACTACAATCACGATTATTATTGTTTGAAGAATTCTTCGAACTATTCTAGAATTACTGTCCAGTTAACGCTGGAACGTATGAGTTTTCTAAGCAGACGGCTGTTCGTTAGGGTAAAAGGCATTCGAAAGGTGCAAAACCGGTAACAAATTGTTGTTCGCCTCTTTTGTCACGAGCCAAGTGACGACATCGTGTACGAAGCTTGACGACACACACACAATAGCCATCCTAACCGGAAGAAGTCGGCGTCTTCGGAGGTTTCAAGTGATGCTTCTAGATGCAAACCTGCGAATCTCGCATAATAATAGTCAATTACACTTCCATTCACGTTTCTCATCTCTGCGATCCTCTTGTGAGATAATCGCGAATTCAATCAATTTTCTTGTGCCCATTAATTTTCAGAAAGTGGTCTCGATCTTTCGTTAATATTTTCAGAAAATCCTCCGAACCGGGAGGAAAATGAATACTTTTATCCTGTTACCTGGATGCGCTCTTCCCGGATAGCTAAATAAATCTTATTAATGGACCAGCGTAAACGCGACTCTCCGTTCTGAATTGCAAATTCTTAATCTACCTTGCGCCATTCATCACCAAAAGAAAGTTTCCGGCCAACTTCCCGGCATGAACGCCGCGAATAATTCGAACGCGATATCTTGTAAGCGTTTTCACCGAGCACCTGTTTAACATCACTAGTGATTTCGTAATTTATCACGGACGTATCATCCTCGACGCGACCGTAATCAATTTTCTATGCCGGCGCCGAAAAAATAATGTCACGCGTAATGGATACTGAACCGATCTACCGCAAAACCCTGACCAATTAAATCAGATGCAACCACTGTTCATAAATCACTGAATTAGACAGTCACCTAGAAGCAATATTCAAACGAATCCGCATAACCTACCGGTGGCTATTCTTCCTTAATAAATCATCGCTTCATTTATTCAGTGCTGAAGAAAAATCACAGATGATTTCTAGAACCAGGTAACAAGTGATTGCGTTATTCTCCATGTTGTTACAATTGTTACAGTCGTTAAAATTATTCTTATAATAATTAACAATGGAGTCCATATTCTTTCTTAACAAGTCATTTCTTGATTTCGTGTATAGATGTGACAATAAAGCATACAGTTAATACGATATCTTGGACGCACTGCTGTTCTTAAAGTATGTCAAGTCCATTTGGTTGGATACGTATTTCAGGCAACCCTCCTATAACACGGTAGATAGGTTTCTAGAAAATGCCGTGTTGTGTGAAACCGTGTTATATGAGATCCAGAGTCAGTACAAAAAGGGGGATTACGTTCCGAAAACCTATTAAAAACAAACCTTTTTTTTAATTCCACATAAGCAAGTTAATTTTTATTAAAAAATTTTTTTAAGTGCATCGCACTTTATTCTTTTAGATACGGCACGGCGGAACTTTCCGCAACACTGTATCTCTGAGACGGCAAGTTCCGCCGCGGATGGCACGTAACCTGTGCATGACGTTTTCCGCTATAACATCGGAATAGTGTTATAAATGAGTAAATTATAATTTATTTATATATTTTCATGCAAAGGCACTATAGTTCAGTATTCCTTCTCGTCATTATTTTAAGATAATTTAGTTTTTAAACGTGTTAAACAAAACTCATGTTATCCAGTGCCGTAGAAGTACAGTGTTGTACAAAGGTTTTCGCAATTTTCTTATCGTGTTAGAGCGAAACATTTTTATAGGTTGCAGTGCTATACGAAGGTTCCCGCTCTTCAGCTGCACAAGTAAATCCGGGAACTGTGATACAAACGCAACAAAGATCTCAAAGAGCATGGTTTGCCGCAAACAGCGAGCCCGGTTAGTGTTTCTCCTTCAATAGAGCATCGTTTACGATTCCGAATACCGTTCCGCGATTTACGATGCAATTCGCGGCAGTATTATATACCAGTCGCATCTTTGCATTCCATTACGACTGGAGACAAAGGAAAAGGAATTCCTGCCGGCGACGAGGGAGAGAAACGTCGATTCGTTCTGTCGCGGACGTACTGCCGCACAGCGGTCTCAAATCAGGATTTAACCGTTCAGAGTTTAAAAATTTAAAGAAAGTATAATTAGGGAAGTGTTTGTTGACATTAGAATAACCGAGCACTAAAATGACTAATTTGTATTACTTTTTCGAAATTAGAAGATCTCATCTATCGATCGCTGCACGAATATTTTTACAAAATACGTTTCAATAAATAAGTGTACTCTGTAAGTGTCCACAAAAATATTAACTAGCCTGCGCATCTTTATGCAAAATAAAAATTACATAAGTCTATACTTGTGTCGGAGATAGAGGTGTGCTTATAATCGATAATTATTGGCACAGTTATTGATAATTCTCGACTTGTAGACAATATCTTAATTACTTATCGATAACTTGTTGTGCAATTACTAATATATTAGTCACGTTTGAGAGCTATCGTTAAATACGTGTGATATTATGCGGGAGACAGTTTTAAATATGAAATTCAAAATTGTGCATAGATTAGTGTTTATCATCCGAATATAAGTAAAATAGGTAAATCAATATTGCGAAGATAACTTTCTATTTCTTAATTTCAACCATTTTTTAAGTAATATTTGTACACATTATCTAGTAGACGAATCCTTCTAACATCTCAAAAAAATCGAGTCATTTGGTCCAGCCTTAAAAAAGTTATTCCTTTCTAAAGGATGCGCGAATACTTTTCTACATTACTGTATTCGTAAACGGCCCAATAATAACATTTAATGTGTGTTTCATAAAAATACCGCTCACGATAAGAAAATATAATTCGCCAATACTTCATCTTATCGATAAGTGACGTCACTTTATGCAAATTTATCGGATTTTTATGTAAATTCTAAATTTCGTCGCTTATTTTATAAAAACCAGAATAAGGAACAAGTTTAATTTGTAAACTAAAAAACTCCTTACGATAAGTATTGAGTATAGATGCCATTAATATTTTTTACTCTAGTCGCAGACGCGCACTTAGGGCTGATATACACTATCGCTCCGGTCACGGTCCGATCCCGGACCGGTCCAGTGTCGCCAAAAAGCACCAAAACGGATGCTTTTTCCTCTCTCCCCCCCCCCCCCCCCGACTATCCCATTCCACTACCATGAGCACACTCCAACCAAAGACCGTAGACTGGTCACGTGACGTGCCTCGCGCGACGGAGATTACCCTGGTCATCAGAGAGGGGGTAAATTGTATTCCCTTCGATTTCCTCGATCTGGCGACACTCGTCTGGTCTCGGTCCGATCAAATATAAATTAGTTTTAAATCGAGATCGGGCAGAGTCTGGGCCGGTAGTGTGTATAGTATCGGCCCTTATGGGCACAATTTAATGTGCTAGTAAAAAAGTTTTCCGCGAACATCTTGGTAACTTGTAATTTCCGCCAAAGTCATATTCGTATTCAGCACGTTGTTGAAACGAATAGAATGATATATGATAGGCACCAAAATCTTTGGGGTAGGGGCGGGGAGGGGGTGGGCAATTGTAAAGTTCAGCCAAAGGCCAATTAAAAATGAAAAAAATAAATACAAAAAGAAACCGATGATGAGTTGTCGTCACTGATATCATACTCGTGTCTCTTCTTACGCGGGTGCAGCACGCGAACTTGCGCGCTCAACAAACGATCCTGCGTTTGTAAACACCTTGGGTCCTCGCGGCGCAGGTGCATCGGCGCAGCCGTCAGGAAAACTCCAATCTTACCGGGTTTCTCCTGTCCATAAAAAATCGTCTGTCACACCGCGCCGGTATAATTACGCGTCGAGGAACCGGTTGGGGTCCCCGCGGAGGAAGAAAGTTTCTCTCTCTCTCTCTCTCTCTCTCTCTCTCTCTCTCTCTCTCTCTCTCTCTCTCTCTCTCTCTCTCTCTCTCTCTCTCTCTCTCTTTCGTTGGCTACTCAAACGCATCCAACAAGTGCATTGTTGCGCCGACGACGGTTGTCCTGCCGACCGATTTCGTAACTTGAAATGTTTGTTGTTTCTGCAACGACACGCACAGTATTGAACACCACTCTTCGCTGTCTGCGACGACAATTTTAAATGGTCGACTGGATAATAATAATCATTCTTCGTTGCTGCACCCACTGTCGTTAGACTTGAAAGGAAAAAGTAGAAGGAATGGAGTTTGTAAACGAAATTGTAGAAGGTAGTAAGAAGAATTGTGGCATAAGCAAGGGAAATTGAATGTTTCAACAGCTTTGCTGTTAACCATTTGCCGCATGATTTCCTTCACAGCTATAGCGATTAAAGTTTTTTTGTTCTTAATAATTCCATAGAAGAAAAAAGAAATTTATATTTATTGTGTGCTTACGTTTATTTTAATGCTTCTTTATTGATGGGTAGGCTGCTGATTTTGTGCATTTATAGAAAACAAGTTGTTACGTACAACTTAACGCAGCGGTCACATTATAAAGATCTAAGCACATCAGCGTATTAGTTTCAGGTTAATAAGATAATTAAAATAAGATAGACATTTTTATTTGCCTCCTGTGTATGGCAATCAATGCAAATATTTTTTATTTTACATGAAGTTCCGCAGTCTATTGATAATATTTCACCAGAATTTTACTTCGATTTAAACGAAGTAAACAAGGCATGGAATTCGAATATGTTCGTGATTTATTGTTTTTGATTCGCTTTGTTCAGTCGTTTAATTCTTGAATACTGCGTCGATTTGAAACGATTAAGGAATTCATTTTTATGAATAATAAAATTTGGGTCATACAGAACTTCCAAAGAAGAATTTACATACAATTATTCATAAATATTTACTTGCATTTATCTGTAATTACATGAGTATTATTGAATATAAAATATTAGAGTTTCTTTTACAGCGTTCGTTTTCTACTGGTCATTTATGTTTAATTGTATACAGTAATTAGAAATAGATATGCATAACTAGATAAATGAATGAGTAAACGATTGAATATAACACCAGTTACAATTAGGTTAAAAGTATCCAGAATTGTATGAGAAATAATGTCTTACACCACAGATTTCGTTTGTAACGTTCTTCAAATAGTTTCTATAATTGAAATTATATTTTAGTATACTAGGAACAACTAATAAACACATGACCATTAATATGTCGAATGCAAGGGCAGCTTCCACAAAATAAAAGTATTTCCACGTTGTAAGAGAAAACTTAAAGCTAACACTTGTAGTTGTTAACACGGTAACTGCCAAGCCAGCAGTCCGAAAAGTTGTACAAAATTATAAAAATTGATCTAATGAGAGCCAAACTGCATAGTTAAAATTGATCACATCCATTACTTCTTTAAAATTTGCTTTCCAAAAATATATCATGACTAAGTTTAACTTTCCAAAGTAGACGATGAATTGTGTCGCCCACATATGACCGACCTGGCAGTCAACGTGTTAACCGTTTGTTTGTTTAATCGAGTATCTCAGCATGAGCATTCGCTTTAGTACTTAAGTGATCCTTTCACGATCGTACTGTTAAATATTTAAGAACATCAATTACTTAATTTCAGTTTATTAACGTTATTAAAAGAAGAAAGAACATTTCTATTCGGCTTCTGTTTCTTGTAATCGATACAAGCAATTTTTATTCTGTCTGAAGATCTGCCATCTAGTTATAGTATTAGATGATTGAAAAAATTCGTGTCCAATATGAAAATTAAACTCAATCACACATTTTGAAGTAACAGTTTTATTAATCAATTATATAAACTGCGGATTTGTATGCAAAATAATAATTGTCTGTATAAATTGCAAGGGAAGGGTTGGTGGTTCAAATTTTCATTTTCCGTGTCGAGCATCAGCGAAAGAGATTACATGGAATAGGAAGCATGAATGAAGGCGAGGAAGGAGTACTCGGCATGAGACTCAAATTTTGTTTTTTTCGTTGTTTGCGGATCGGATGCACACGGTTGCATGCGTGGCAGGCTTCTTGGATATTCCCCGGATGAAGGAGCTGAAGCCACGCAGTTACGTTCAGACGCGCGGCTACTTAGGCTTCTTTCGAGCGATTCTGAGTTCAAGCAACTCGTGTTTACCGGAGGCAACACCTTCGTCTCTCTTTTATACGCGGTACCAGCATGGACGCCGGAAGCCGTTTGAATTGCTAATAGGCCTGGCAACGATCGCTATCTCCCTCTGACACCCGATGGCTGGCCTAAATTCTGTGCCCGGTGTCCTTCCAGGTCCTGATGACTCATAGTCGCCCTTCCTTGCTCGAATTTTCGGAGCAGTTCTACACACGCTGCTCCCATTCTGGTTTCGCAGTGTTTTCATCTTACCTGCTTAATAGGAAGTCTATTAACACTTTATGGACGAAGTTTTCCCAAAATATTAAAAATAGTTCTCTTGGAGAACCAGATCATACGTTAAAGTTTTATACAGTCAGTCTCATAATGTTCGTTTTTATTTTAAAAAATCTCATACGAGATTTATATCAACAATATACAAAGTCCAATGTAACAATGACAACAAAAAGTAGTTTCGCAGGACAAGTATGTACATTATGAGTGCAACTTACAGCTAATGTAATACAATAATAAAGAACTATGTATAATTATATATTTAGACTTCAGCTTTTAAAAAATGACAGCATGTAAAGGCACGCCTTGATATCAGGCTTGATTGACAGTAATGAGATGTCCACAGCTGAAATTTAATTTTACGGAGGTTTTCAATTAATTTTTTTCTTTCTTCGTTGTACAAGTTACACTGCCATAGAACATGATTCAAAGTCTCATCTTCCATATTGCATCTACATTTGGGATCACTCAGTCTCAGAATTAATGGCACACACGTGTTTTATATATTCATATAAATTATATACATGCTGCAATTGATTAATTGGTTTATAAGCCATAAACGATTAAAGATTGTGAAAATTACAGTTTTTCAGTATTTTCAACCTATTTTGCCGTTTTATCCCATTATTTGGCGATTTTCACCATTTTTAATCCTTTATATCTTGGAAATCAATGAAATTTTCAGCATGTATATGACTTACATAAATCTACAAAACGAATTTTATAAATTTTCGTTGCAAGCCCGAATAGAAATGTTAAAAAATGCAACTTTTATTATTTTTTTTTTTTTCGTAATTCCGACTAAACGCAATTTTTCCAAAATTTTTATTACAAACCATCTTGTAAACTAGTACATCTAGTTTTGCAGAAAAAACTGAAGTCGTTTGATTCTTTTATAAAAAAAGTTATTCTGATTTAAAGTGTACGGCATCAGTTATAAGATTGACTGTGCATAGTATATTTAAATAAAATTATGTACTCTGTCTTTGATATTTTTTGTAATTATGTTATTGGTTTGCTGCTTTAATGAGCGGACACATGACCCGTATGCCATCAATATATAAGCATGCGTCCTCAAAGGGTTAATACTTTGATGTCGGATAATATAGTACCAGGTACATCTTTTGGATGACGCAGTGAACTTTGTAAACATTTTTTTGTATAACATTAATTGCATTTCCGCAGTTTGTTGTTCAAACGCTTGAACATTTTCGAGATTTCGTCGGAATCCTTGATGAATCCATGCATAACCTTATACATTTTAAGATTTCTTTTATTGTCGAACCTTTAAGTATAGTATACATAAAAAATTTGTCTATAATAAGGATTTGTGTCCGAATATATTGTAAAAACCTTCTTAGCTCTATGTCATTTAGTTTTCCTGAAATTAATTTTAAAAAATTAACTTCTGTGTGTTTTGATGGGTGAGTTCTCTTGATTTACGGTTTCTTCAGAATAACATAGACATATGAACAAACAGTGATGTCGGAACGCATATAACCAACAGAATTCTTTTATCAAATTTAAATTCTATTTTTACTGTGATACTTTGGGAAAAATGTTTTGTGAAAATCTGAAAGTTGTAAGTAAGTTACAAAAGCAATCGCTATTGTACATCTTGACTTTCCAGTTCCAATTTCATTAAATGATTTGCTTTTATCCTGTGGAATTTTGATGGGTTCTAGATCGGCAGATAGTGTATTAACAATTCTATCCTTAATGGAGTTTCATGCTCCTGAATTTAACTAATTACGCTTGAGCTGCGAATTGTAAAGCCAACACTACCTAACAATTTGATCGATATTTTTAGTTCTACTTTCACATATTGGGTCGTTAATCTTATACGAGCAAATAATATAGAATACTTCCAACATTTTTGTCTCATTAAGTTTAATTTTTGAATAGGATATTGCTGTACAAAACAAGGAGAGAGAGAGAGAAGATTAAAGACAAATGTCTTTTCCTTGGAATTTTTTATACTACTAGGTTGCATTTTGCAATTAAAGTATATATATATATATATATATATATATATATATATATATATATATACCACTAAAGCGCATTACTTCCGCGTGAAAATTACAATAACCATAAATGAATCAAGTGTGTCATCTTTTTGTCGCGGAGTGTAGTTTAGTTATACTCGTATTTATTCTTACAATGTACGTATAATGTAATGACACTTTCGAATTCGCGTTTTTATAACTGAAAAGGAAATCGGTGTCGCCTGAGGTGTTAAATGAGCCGCTGATTATAAGAAATAAATGCAATTTTTTGCACGCATCAATTAACTTGATTGCGTCGGTTACCGGCTCGGACGAGTGTTACGCAATTCAGGAAGCATATTTTGTATACGATACACTATTATTAGGGACTAGGACGCTCTATATAGCGTTAAATGTACCATTAATAACTCCGCAACTACATATTGAAGAGCCGATATTCTATACAGTGCAGGTAACGCTTTTTGCGTGAGGTGGAGTGCGCCCGAATTAACGAACTTACGGTACCTAAATAAAATCATAATGTAAATTAGAAACCGTAACAGCGAGACGGGTAATTGTGGTATTGTTTTAACACAGAACTGAATATCGTAATTTTTTCTTGCAAATACTGTTTCACAAGAAATTTGAAAATGTAGACGGGCTCAGAGATTAAAGAAGTATGCAATAATTTATAGAATTTCAGAATACAACGAAACAAAATGCCTTAGATGTACAGGTTTGTCAAGAAATTGAAAAACTGATAAATCATCAGGGGAAGAATGCTCAGGGACAAAAAGTTGTCAGCTCGAGATCGCGGGGAATCAGGAAGTCAGGAATGCAGAGATGTGGAAATGCAGAATTTCAATGACAATTTACAATGACTTTCTTTCTAGTGTCTCCTATAATATTCATATGACATTTCTGGCATTTACGGTGCGAAAGAAACTCCATAAATTCGACGTAACCAACATTTTGTTGGAATGTACCGCGCGATGTGCGTCCTCCCTAGTGCCGCCCTCATGGGGCAAATAGCGAAAGCGGTGTCGCGCTATCCAAGCGATCCGCTCTCTTGTCCCTACTTGTCCCTGGGATCTCATCGAGCATGCATCGATCGCGCATCAGCTCGTGTATAACCGTAATCTCATAGAGTATGCATCGAGTGCGCATCACCTCGTGTCGATAATTGCGAATAATTTCTAACAGCTTTCAATATCTTAGCTATTATAGAAACAGTACACTGCGGGACAAGCTTCAGATGAAAAAGATTAAAAATTGAAGTGCACGTTCTACTATAATTACAATTTATAATTCCTTTGTTTGTAAATACGTTATACTATAAAGTTATTTGAAATTTCCTGGCATTGCATATGTGAAAGTAACTATAAATTCGACGCAATCGACGCGAGTTCAATATTATAGCTATGAATAATAAGCCGTTAGTTAATTTTCAATTGAAATGGTCTCACGTTTCTTTTTTATTGGAAGTTTAGAGTCGCATCGGAAGTGCGTGATCAACTATAATTACAATTTGTAATTTCTGTTTTTATGCGTTTTACTACAATGTTATTTTAAAATTCGTAGTATGCAGAATGTAATAGGACAACCACGATGCACAGTAGTTCAGAACCGCCAAGACGCGGTCAAAAATCGAAGAAATACTCCAATTTAGTTTAAAATCGGTATTGCGGGAGTTTAAACATGGCGGATTCAATATGGCAGATGTGTTACTCAAAAAATTATTGGATTTTCTTGAAAATTAGTATTCCCATGTATTTTGGGTCGCTCAATATATACAGGGTGGCCCACATAACTCTCAATATCTCGAAAACTATGCCATCGATTTTAAAGTTCTTAGTCTTAAATTGCATGGAACTGAAGGGCCTTTCTGACTACATAAACGTGAAGTGGCCTCCCTTCCCCTTTAACGGGGGAGGGGAGGTACCTTTGTAATTTTAAATGGAACCCCCTATAAAATGTTACATATTTAGATTCTACCGGAAAAAACAAGTCAATTTTGTCTGAAACATTTTTTTGTAGGTACTTGAAGCGCCCGGAAATAGCGTTATGGAATTATACGCGCTTGAGTCCTTTGCTTATTCGTGAAGAAATAAAATGTACTTTAAATTAAATGTTCAAAATGTCCACCACGGGCTTGTAAACATTTATTTACTCGAAACATCAAAGTTGTTCTAACATTTTTTAACATTTCGGGAGTCACTGAAGCGCAAGCGTCATGTATTCTTTGTTTCATATCCTCTTTTGTCGTCGGTGGTTCAAACATAACTTTCTCCTTTACATATCCCCATAAGAAAAAATCTAATGGTGTTAGATCGAGGGATCGAGGAGGCCATTGACGAGGTCCCCCACGACTTATCCATTTGTTCCCAAATTTTTCGTTCAAAAATTGCCTGGTGATGATTGCAAAATGTGGAGGAGCGCCGTCTTGTTGGAACCACATTTCTCTTCTAACGTGCAGTGGCACATCTTCCAAAAGCGCAGGCAAATGATTTTTTAATAAATCACAATAACTTGCAGATGTTACAGTTTCTTGAAAAAAATAAGGTCCAATCACAAAATCTCCTATTAGGCCACACCAAACATTTAAAGACCATCGATGTTGAAAGGGAACACATCGCATCCAATTTGGGTTTTCCACGACCCAATAATGCAGATTATGTCTATTTACATGCCCTGAATTCATAAAAGTGGCCCCACCGGAAAAAAGTATTTTACACAAAAAGTTATTTTCCACAACACCCTGCAGCCACTCACAAAATCTTACGCGGTGATCGTAATCTGCTATCGAAAGCTCTTGTGATAAAACCACGTGATATGGATGATACTTTTGCCGTTTCAAAATTCGTTGAATCGATGAACGACTAATATGGGATGTTTGTGCAAGTGTACGTTGACTAATATGAGGATTTAATGTAATTGCAGCAAGAATACTGGCACTATTATTTTCATTAGTGACAGCTTTAGGTTTATTGTGAGTTTTTTTACACAATTCACCGTGCTCGCGAAGCCGCGTTTCTAAATTATGAAATGTTGCATGACATTTTTGGATCCCATAACGTTCAAAAAACATCACTGCTGCACGCCGATCATTTTTTTGGCATTCACCTAACGTTAATAACATATTCACTTCTGTGTCAAAAGTAGCCATAATCACAATGTTACTGCTCGAATAACAGCTCTAAACTGAAAACGTTTTCATAGATAAGTGAGTCAAACTCAAGAAGTGTAAATATTATTGTTTGTGTTTCTTCATGAATAAGCAATGGACTCAAGCGCGTATAATTCCATAACGCTATTTCCGAGCGCTTCAAGTACCTACAACTCGAAACTTCAAACTGTTATATCTCATCATGGAAGTATCTGACAAAAAAATGTTTCAGACAAAATTGACTTGTTTTTTCCGGTAGAATCTAAATATGTAACATTTTATAGGGGGTTCCATTTAAAATTACAAAGGTACCTCCCCTCCCCCGTTAAAGGGGAAGGGAGGCCACTTCACGTTTATGTAGTCAGAAAGGCCCTTCAGTTCCATGCAATTTAAGACTAAGAACTTTAAAATCGATGGCATAGTTTTCGAGATATTGAGCTGTTCAGAGTTATGTGGGCCACCCTGTACGTATTATGCAGTACGAGGAAAGCCATTTTAAGGGTTTTTCTGGTCGTAGAATCCGATTTTACCAAACAATTTTTATGTGGAAAGTATATTTTGTTTAGTATTATAGCTAAAAACAGTAAATTGTTAGATAACTTTCAAATGGACAGGATTGAAATTTGAAATGTGCGATCTACTATAATTAAAATTTGCAATGCGTTTCTTCGTTCGATCTACTAGAATATTTTTTACAAGTGCCTGGCATACAGTATGGAACAAGAAGTCTAGGAATTTGATGGTGCATTCAATATCATAACGGGAATCAACAATTCGTGAGATAAGAATTTTAGATTTGCCGGTGACCACACGACGTGTAGAACAAACATTACAACAAGACAAAAGATTGAAATGGACGAAAAAGCATAAAAACCTTCACTTACGGACGAGCGTAAACGAGGGAGATAAGAAATTAGAATTCGCACGCAATCAAATGATCTAACGTACAGTAGTGTTCTTATTGGGATTTGACATTTTGAGTGGCGCCGTCTGCTTTCAAAAAGTAGAAATACTCCAAGCTTGGCTTGGCTTATAGCAGCTTACAGTGTTAACAGGTGTTAATTACAGTATAAACTTACAGTGCTAAAACAGGTGTTCATTTAAAATAACGTTACAAAAGCTCCAATTTATCCATCGCGTAGCAAACAATTTTTTAATTACTGTGCAGTGAAAGATTGTGATAGAGCGAGGAAAAATTTGTTGTTCCGTTGCCACACTTTTAAATGAAGTATGTGAAGTGAACTGCTTCAAATTTATAAGATCTTCGTTTCTAAAATATTAGAAACAATTTAGCAATGAACAGTCTATTTTAACAGCTAAGATAGCTAAAACTAGAGTGCATATTGAAAGATCTAATCAGCGTATAATGCGACATTCAAAATTCTTGGTTCAGTGATGCCTGTGGCATTGATGTCTCTAATAAAAGATATTTGTACAATTATTTGTGGAGTAATTAATATGTCCTTGCCAATTCTAAGCGATTAGAAATTTATGAAAATATAATCGTAAATTTAGAAGGTGTATTAAAAACAAATTTATTTTTTTAAAATGAATGCATTTGATAAAACATAATTTAAAAAGCCGCTCTCCTTCAACAAACTTTCTTTCTGCAGGATTTGTACCCGCTCACTTACAAGTTTCACCCATACTTACGAACATTTTAAGGAAAAACAAAAAAGAAGATATCAATACAATGTTAAGCACTTCGTCGCCATATTGGATAACTATATATATATTGTCCACGTCCCCATGTCAGATCCCAATGTATACCAATTTCGTCCACTGTACTGCAAAATATTTTAACCTTACTTTTGTCGGCTGCACCTAGTCAAACAAAATGGGTTGTTAACGCATTTTGTGAACGCAGGCGAATATACAAAAGAAGTTTGATATCGTATATAGCGTGGTGAGGATGCCACAAATCAGAGAAATGTTATCAGCATCTGAGAAACCATCCAATGCTAAAGTTATTAATTCCAATTTTAAATTTTCATATGTCCGCCACTGCACGTCCCATTCAATAGCGTAACTAAACGCAAAGAAACATCAGATAAGTTTCGAACAAGAAGGTTTACCATCTAGGAAATGCAAGTATTTGGCATCCGCGTGTCATGTCCATGGAACATAGACGCGTAACGCCGGGGAAAAGGGAGTTGCGAAAGAGAGAACGTCAGAAATGGAAAATGTGACTCCGCATCGCGACAGTCGCGACACAGGGGAGAGTTTTCTAAGAGTCGACTGGTATTTCTAGTCACGACATGCGCCTTTTACAGTGCACAATCATGTCGGTGGAAAAGATTTCGCCTGGATTGCGTTCTTTTCGCCGCATTGGTATCTAACCTGCGTGAAAAAAGGTTCGGAGTCAAACGGAACTGGTTAGGAAAATGTTTTGCGGGGAAAAACTGTGGTCGAGAAAGTGTTGAAATTGCTTCGCCAAGAACTGAAATCAAATTGCACCCAGTTTATCCGTCGAGTCCTTCCCTTAGTGGTTTCTTTGAGGAAGATTTCTCTGGTTGTTGGATTCCACTTTCCATGCTAATTATTGTACAATTTCTGGGGTTAATTTTTTGCTAAAATTTCAGAGAATTCACGCAGGTTCTTAGTACACTTCAAAATATTTCAGTTTTATAGTTTTCATTAAGAATATATCATAAATAATGTCACTTTTTAGGCACTTATAACTAGACTCCGGATCTTTATTATTTATTGATCAGTTAGAAATAATGTATTCATATTTTTAACATCTTTTAATCGTTGTACTGTTTTAAATTATATCGACTCATTTTGATCGCAAATGCATTAATCCGAATTTTATCTTATTTAATATAATAAGCACACTTCAAGTTATTAAATTTAATTAGCTAGCTAATTCACTTCAAAGCTTACAAAATTTATTTAATCTGAAAAATACACGTTATTTATTGGTATCTCTAATACAAGAACAGTTTATTATGCTTCTGCAATTTCATAGACTATTCTTTACGGAATCAGAATTAATAAAAGTTTATATATTTCGTTTCGAAAAGAAGCAGATTGGTAGCATTCCTAATTCTATGTTAGAATTTTCATTACAATATGTTAATTTGTAACTATACGTAGGAGTATTAACTATCGCTCATTTAATTAAAAATGATAAAATATATTGTTGGACATGCACGCAAAATTTCCATAGAATAGCAGACTCATTTTTAGGCTGCGCAAATAGTGTTGAAGAGTCTTAATTGCCGTCTCACATAATGGCTACTAATTAAACATGCTTTTAATTGAACCTCTGTTAGAACGTTAAAGTGCAATCTGAATAGCTTCGAAGAGTAACGTCAAATAGAGTTTCGGATTCGCTATGTGTATATTATCCGGCGGACGGCATAATAACTAACGAGCTCTCTGTCTCATCGCGATTGCTAAATCATCAATGATTTCATCGGGCCTAGGTAGAGAAAGATCGAGGTCGTAGGTTCGGCCACGTAGAAACGTGGGAACCCGTTTCTTGGAAGTTCGTGTGTGGATCTTCGTTACTTCCGGCGGAAAGGGGCGACAACGGTTCGCGTTCCAGTAAAAATTTTGGTGTCTGTTAGTTGCGGATAACATCTTTCGCCTTCCATAAACACTAGGTGTTTTCGCCTTTTAATTACAGAGCTATTATAGTCATTACGAAAATTGCACAATCAAAGAAACCACGAATTACAATAATTGACATGAAATGTTGCTTTTAGTTTAAGATTTAGCACATAATTCGAACGCTTAAAATTGCATTTGCTTTTTTTACATCTCACATGTAATGTATATTTAATGCACCAGACATGACTCTACCATTAACACGAACTGTACCGAGTCAAAATGTGATTAATATATGTTGTTTTGTAAAAATTGCAAGACTGAATTACAGAAATCTAAATAAGATTTCTTGCAAGTTTTATAACAATGTGCGCTTGAATAAAGTGATATATTTAATAATTTATAATGAAAGCATCTTTGTAATTGAAATAATTATAAAATACAAAATGTGAAACCGATTATTTGACCGGTCGTGGTAAGGTTAGAGTTACATATCTAGATAAGTACATTAATTTTGGTGCATGTGTTCAATTTTTTAAAAGTTTATTCCGCAAATTCTGGGAAGATTTCCAAAGTTCAGGGGAATATTTCCAAAATTCATTTCCAAATATAATCATGTTTTTTTACGTATTTGTAACTAGACTGTGTAGATTATGTGCATTTATAAGAAAAATGGATAAGCAAAGTACAAAACAGTTATATCTTAAGAAAGAATTTGTGGATATTCTTATGATATTTTTAATATGCTAACTCCATAGCATACGAATTAAATAAAATTCGATGTGACCAACGATACTATTTACTTTTAATTCATTATTTAGGTAAACTTAACAATGAATTTTCGTATAAATTTAAAACATACCCTACCGCTGATTGAAGTATGAGCACTTTTTTAAACAATTTTTTTTATAAATAATCATTCATAATTTGTATAAAATGTATTGTTTGTATAAATAACTAATATTTTATTTTCTTAAAATGTACACGAATTTTTTATGTGTTAGAAAAAATTGCCCCATTACTAAAACCCAGTTCTGGACATTGTTACAAGAGGCATAGAGGACTATACCAGATAAAAAATAAAAAAATTATTTTACTAAATGCCAAACGAGAATTTTTCGAACATTTAAATTTAAGACGTATTAATCTGTTTCTGTTTCATTATTATCTGATTATTTATACATGATTCGTTAATTTTATACTTATAAAATGTAAAATTGATCAGAAATAAAGCGTTTTCGTGTTCAGCAATTGCTGTACTTAATTTTTTCGCTTAATTTCAAGTGTCCATACTTCCATGAGCGGTAGTGTGTCTGTTTGTGGGATGATAATAGATATATTACTGGTAATACTTGCTATTAATGTTAAGCAATATTTTACTTCAATGTCTATAATGTCATAAGTAGACTGCGGATTTTTATACATTTAAGAAATATAAAACAGTAAAAGATCAGGAAAATCTAAGAATATTGTTGTGCTGTATTCAATGTATCTAAATCATTAAGGAGTGAAACCAATTTTTATTTAACTGCCGTTTCCCAAAATTTCTGTAGAACATTTTTATTTTGCATAATGATCAACAGTCTAATCATAAGAAACGCATGCCAAATCTGACAATGGGACATCGTTGTACGTCAAGAGGTTAATATACCTGTAGGGTCTCTATAAGATCCATGAATTGAATTTGTACTGTTTCAACCCTTTGCGGACGGGAATTATGTTTAGCGTACTTATCGACAGTTCGAATGTACAATTTTCCTTGGGAAATGAAATGGTGTACTGAAAGCTACGCATAAGAATTAAATGAAGGAGCAAGTGTTGTGTTTGGTAAAAATTTGTTTGGTGTTTTTTGAGAGTAATAATTTTTTTAAAAAGTGATTTTTAGTCACGGAGTAGCAATTTTACTTGGGCGACTGTCCCCAAAGATTTAATTTCCTTTAAGTTATCTTGAAATTCCTCAATGAATTCATCTTTTACTAGTAGTAGTTTTATACAATATGTCAACAATAGGATTGTATAAGAAAATCTCTGAGTATTTAAAAAAAAAATGGATACTTTTGATCCGTGCACTGAAGTGCGCGGGCAATTTTAATTTTACAATTATTACTTTTATTTAAAAATTCCATAAACGTTGACTGGAGTTTTAATGAAATAAAGTATGGGTTTCGGAAAATCTGCGTTTGCGAAAGCATGCTTACTTTGACCACAACTCTCGGAAACAATGGGAAACGAAGCTATACTTCCGCGATCGGGCTTCACGATGACGCCAGGGTATTATGGGGTTCTTTTCAGGGTCCGAGTGTAATCGTTCGTTTCCTTTAACGACAGGTGCGGTCGCTGTTACACGTGCACGCATGATTCACGCGTATTTTCTGTGTAGCTTCTTCTTTTTTCACGTGGCGTCGTCGATCGGGAATGTTAAATCGTGGACTGGTCGGTCGAGGTTCGACGAATTCGTACGGTTTGAAAAGAGAGCTTTAATTCAAACAGGATTCCTCCGGCTCGATTTTTATGATAGTCACTGTTTTAATTGGCTCTTTAGAAAGTCCCGATCCTTTGCTTACACATTAAGCATGGCAGATCAAACAGCATGTTATGATTCAGAGTATTGTCGAATAGTTTTCCCCATTTGAAAAATAAAATCGACGGAATCAGGCAGGTAAAAGTTGGTAGAGAAATTACCGATGTGTTAATATTTACAGGTGGAATCAATCTTCTGTGTGTACTTTTCTTGTTAACGCATCGAAAGAGTAAATCAAATTGCACGCGTGTCCTGAGGTGTGAATTGCTTTCTCGTGAATAGAAATTTTTATTTCTGCTCAAGGCGGACACGATCGAAGCGAAGAAACTATGATTTTTCGCTGTGAACTACTATCACTTCCGACTTTTTCCTGCCCCTTCCGGTTCTGATTTCTATTTCACTGCGAGCCACTCTGAAAACGTTGTTCTTGGTAACGTTCTCTCTCGTTGTACTCGCTGCTTTTAAAGGGAAAGGTAATAGGTGAAGAAAGCAAAGTGAGCTGTTTGAACGTAATTTGCAAGTTGCAAGTATTAGGAGATGGTAAGTACTACTGCAGACTTCGAAACGCTGATTTGTCAGTTCATGAGCAAAATGAAAAAATAGTTTACCGTCTATACGCTTTCTCTGCTTTCTCATAAAAATTAATGAAGACGTCATTGAAGTTGTTATGCTTTACAAAACTCATCAATATTTTAAATTGCTTCTTGAAAGTCAAATAGAATGAAACAAACTGTAATTGACTCATACGTATAATAAAAAAGTTATTGGATAATCTAGGCTTCCTCTGATTTATTAGAAAAATTGATGAAGAAATTATTGAAACCATGATGGTTTCGAAAACAGATGTTACATTTTAAAGTGCTTCATGAAACTCCGATAACGATATATCAAGAATGATACAAGTTGTATTTTATGGATTCATAGATGTAATAAAAAGGATATGGCACAATCTATATTTTCTCTGCTTTATTATACAAGTTGATAAAAAATGTATCGAGGTTGTGATAGTTTTAAAAATTCTCCAATATTCGAGATTGCTTTTCGAAAGTCGAATTGGAATTCATTCGGGACGATACAGATGTAAATTAGCAATGCAGACGTTCCGCGTCTAGATTAGATCACCATCTTCAAATGGTTCGGATCTAGGCAAAAAGAATGACTTTATCTGAGTAATTAATTTACTTTCAGCAGATTAATTCGCTTCCTGCAGCTCCTTTCAGTTTCTCTTTCTTTTAATAATGTGCGCTCAGTGCCGAGAGCACAGCCATTAGCCAGCTGTCGCCAATAAGAACTTATGGCAACCCTCTGTCGCGATTTCTGCGTCTGCAATTTTATCGTCTAGCACAACCCTCCAATTTCAACGTACACGGCTCGTCGTGCAAGCAATCATGTTCTACAATGTAGAGGGTATGAAAAACAATTTTTCATGATAATCGAATTAGCGAGCGGAGGTTTAATCGATTTTAATAGCAGTTATCGTTGTGGTACAAAATTAACTGGCTATTTACTGCAAAAAGTACTGTGCGTTTCAAAAATTGTTATCATATAAAACTGATATTTGTAAATTATTGTACTGATTAAGATCTTTAGGAAGGGGCATTGTTTTTTTTTAAATCACTCTTATTTTTATCATCACAAATAGTTTCTTGAATCAGAATGCAAAAGGAATAGAATTTTGTATCAGAAAATTGCAGAGGAAGGAAAATTAAACTTTTTTCGGATCGACATAGGAAAATACATTAATTGTAAACGTTCAACGCGATCAGCCAGAACCATGATTAAAAGCGCGAAAGCTATAAATATAATCGGAGGCTCGTGTACGTGACTTTCCGCTTCGAATCGAATAAAATTGGCGGTGTTAAATGAAACAAGACGACCAGGAAATTTTCAGTTGTCTGTTACGAAATGAATGAGCACGGCTGCAGCAACTCGTTGAAACTTTTCTATTCCACATTCCTTGTTTTATAATGCGCATACCGACACGGGAGGTTTCTCGGCGCTCGATGAGAACGCGCCTCGATGGTCAACGAACGATTAAGTCTTGCGGCCTATTGTGCTCACGGAATCGTAAGATGCTGGAGCACCTCGACAAATATCTATTGTTCGAATGGCTCAGTATCAAAAGCACGCGCGAAATCTCCCTGGTCTGTAATACTAAAACATTGCAGCTCGTTCTTGCGTGTACTATCAACAACGCGCCATATTTTATAACAATAATTAAACGGAATCTTCGCAATCTTTGGATTCGTTCAAATTCCACCTCGTTAGCATTTACCATTGATTACCTGTGCATTTCATGCTTTTTATAATAAACACAAGAACAGTATACTCCCACCACGCGATCAAAAAATTGTTTACAGATTCTATATAAATATATGCGTATTCTCTGGCAATAAGTGTATTAAGTCTTTTTAAGCAATCTTTTTTACATTGACTGTACATTTACTGCCACCTGAAACAAATGTATAGTATGTTTAAATCAATTCTCTTGATCGCGTTATACCGGCGTCTACTGCAGATCAAATGCAAAACAATATAAACATTTAACCAATTTAGAAATAGGATCGCATTATTTTAAACTGGTTAAAAAGATTAAGAAATGAAATAAACGTCTATGTAGTTCCTGTGTCGTGCAATTAATACAGACAATTTTTATTTTGTATAAAAGCCCACAGTCTGATCATCGCGAAAAATAGTTAACCTTTTTATTGCACCTAAATAAATTTATTTTCCAAAAAAACGTTCCACTATAGTTCATTACATCATAAAAATAGCTGATTTTCAATTTATATAATGTTGACTGTTAATGTAGGACCACATTAATATTCAAATACACACAGAGTATCACTAGACTGCGAATTTCAGCAAAAATCTGTAAGCGAAACAAAAGAATGAAAGCAGCAGAAAAATTAAAGAATATTTTTACGTTATTTTCCACTTATTAAAATTGTTATTAGGGGGAATATAATTTTATATATTCTTAGTTTCGTGTAATCGATGCAGATAATTTTTACTTTGCATAAAGATACGGTCTGCTTAGCGCGAAATTGTTAGAATAAATTTATGAAATCATTACCTTGAACAATATTATTCTGCTAGTACATGAAATCTTCCTATTAAAAATGTACAAAAAAATTCATATTATGATTAGAGATTGAACCCCGATAGCTACGTGCTGTTTACCTTCATTAAACGGAGCATAATCAGAATACCTGAGACTTTGTTGTCGGCTATTGTATGCAACAGTAACTGTAATTAAACAATCCGAAACTGTTCAGGATGCAGCATTTCGGTATATCATGTGGCAGCTGTGTACGCAAATCGTGCATCCACCTGACAGTCAAGTGGGAACATTCTTGCAGGGGTCTAATGTAATTAAGACACCCGAGGTCTCGTTGTTATGTCATAAGCTTCACTGACCTATGTTAATTGGCCTTTAAGCGGGCTCCTTCCGTCGACTGTTAAACACTCGACTAGTTCGCGCGCACGCAGCTCGCATTCGAAATTAAGAACTGTACATCCAACGACGCACTGTCATACCAATTCAGGAAATTAAATGCTAAAGAATGCAGCCGTGTGCAACCTGACTTCACCGTAAACGAGCAATTTATTTTAATTATAGGCCCCGTCGCTGAAACTGTGCTGATAAGTCCTGGCATTAATTGTTTATCAACGAGAACGCGATTGCTTCGGACGTTTTGCTTAAATTATAATTATTAAAACGACCAGTATTGATGATGTAATCGATAAGTATTCATTTTAGCGTAGTTAAAACTGTGATGTAAATGGACAAATTAATATATATATCACATGATAGAATTTTTTCTGTATCTTCAAATTGTGCATCGTAGAAAATATAGGTACTTACATATATTTATTAATAGTAAAACTTTATGAAAATCTAAGATTCTTCTAGCATACGTTAAAAACAATAATTAAAGGCATATAGTAAAACGCACAGCATAAAAAGTTTGTTACAATGAAAATGAAACAAGTATTAGAATAATAGTTAGTTAGGGAAGTATTAGAATAGAATAGAATATACTAGAATAAACTTGAATGTACTAGAATATACTAAAATACACTAGAATATACTAGAATACACTAGAATATACTGTAATATACAAAAATATACAAGAACATGCTAGAATATACTAGAATACACTAGAATATCCCCGAATATACGAGAATATACGAGAATATACTAGAATACACTAGAATACACTAGAATACACTAGAATATGCTAGAATATACTAGAATATGCTAGAATATACTAGAATATACTAGAATATACTAGAATATGCTATAATATGCTAGAATATACTAGAATACACAAGAATATGCTATAATATGCTATAATATACTAGAATATACTAAAATATAATAGAATATACAGAAACCTGCTAGAATATACCGGAATACACTAGAATATCCCGGAATATACTAGAATATACGAGAATATACTCGAATATACTAGAATACACTAGAATACACTAGAATATGCTAGAATATACTGGAATATACTAGAATATGCTCGAATATGCTCGAATATACTAGAATATGCTAGAATATATTAGAATGTAGTAGAATAGTACTAATATTAACTGGTATAAGCAAATACTTATGTTTTTAAAGTCTCACAAAAATAACTGCTTTACTAAGTATTATTCTTAAGTTCTAGGTTTTTTGCATTTGTACTTTATAAATCCAATGATAATTATTATTATTATTTTGTCGTTTTCTCTATACAATACAATACATTAATCACTTCCCTTATGATACCTTTTACAACTACCTCAGTAATGTTCTATATGAGAAAGAAAATATGTATTCAATCTGTACCTTCATTTAGTCTATAGGTTAAATAATGATAACTAAAAGATATAATTGTACTTCAAACTTTGCAAAGAATGGGAAAGAGATGTATAAGATAGGGGTTATCTGGGTATTTATGGTAATGAAAATGCTGATGAATTAGCCAACACTGCCAGGAACGGTACAGATCCAGATACCTCTTTCAAAATACCGTATACTGACTTAAGGGAGATCTCTAAATTACGTGCTTTCAATAACACCAATGAATATATAGTTACTGAAGGCCGATTCAAGGGCAGAAATTACTTTGAACATTTTCACGACGAAAGAAGGAAATCCTGGTACACGGGGAAAAATCTATCTCGAGAAATCATCGTGACCATTAACAGAATAAGATCTGGTCATTACAGTCTTAACTTCTCTCTCGCTAAAATCAATGTGGTAGATAACCCTGGTTGTTCATGTGGTCATGAGACACAGGATATTGATCACGCCTTATGGCAATGTCCTCTATATGACACGCATAGATTGAAATTTATATATAACCTGAGATTAATGGGCCGTTTTCTTCCCATGTCGTGTAATGTGCTACTTCACAGACCTACAAACACTCTATGTAAGATCTTATGTTCCTTCCTCAAAGATTGTGGATTGTGTATATAATGTCATTATCACGTCCATTACCAATTAAGAGAGTCCAACTGATTTGTATTTATTATGTTACCTTTACATTAGTATAAGCTTATTATTGTAATATTATGTATGTAATACAGACTGCAGAATAACCTCCTATCGGAGGTTACAACTGTACAATAAAAAAAAAAAGATAGGGGTTAATAAAATGTGTAGAGACAAGAAATTTAGTAAGAGCACAGGAGGGAGATACAGAAGAATTTTGAACTGCGATGGGACTGATGCAGGGTTGCCCATTGAGCTCAACAATATTTACAGTTTTTACAACAGATGTAGAAGAATATACGAAAATGGGTATAATGGCAGGGGTTGCCGTGGCGAGTGAGAGGTTCTGGCCACTGGCATATGCTGATGATGTGGTGATGTTGACAACAAGAGAAGAAGAATTAAAAGGGATGTTGAGAAGGGTGAAAAGATACCTGGAGAGAAATGAATTAATACTGAATGTGGAAAAATCAAATGTAATGATATTCCGAAAAAGGGGGGAAAGGAAAGAGAGGAAAAGGGGAATAGAAAGGGAAAGAATTGAAAGTGGTTAAAGAATTTTGCTACCTAGGAATAATATTTCAAACGAATACGGAAGAACACAAAGGGAATGAATAAAAACGGCAAATATAGTATCAAAATCAGGTGTATGAAATAGGAGGGCGTAAGTTTAAAAATGATTTTCGAATGAGAACGTTTTTGTTTGATGCTTTGGTGTTGGGAGTGTTATTATTTGAAGTAGAACTGTGGGGATATAAAGAGAATGGGGAAGCGAAACGAGTACAAATAAAGTACATCAAATTGACCTTGGGATTGGTATGCCGGACGCCAAATTATTTTATCCTGGAAGAAGCAAGAAAAGAGAAAATAAAAATTAGAGCAGCTCAATGAACATTAAAATCTTAGGAAAACCTGTAGTCAGGAGTAGAGAAGAAAATTATTATAGAATGTTTAAAGGAGGAAGAACGGGACAGAGAAGGAAGCAGAAGAGCGAAGGAAAGGCAAGAGTATGTAAAGATAAACGGACTTAATCAGGAAGGTATGGAACAAATAAGGGGGGAAGAATAGGGCGTGAGAAAGACCAAGTGCAAGAGGTGCAGAAGCACAACAGCAGGAACAATATAGCGAGATAGTGAAATCGCGTTATAAGAATACTCAGAATACCTGAAAAAAGTGAGAGCAGAGGGAAGGTACCGTTTAATAGCAAGGGCAAGATGTAGAAATTTGGAAGATGGAACAGGTATTAGGAAGAGGAAGAAGAAAAGAATTGTGACCTATGCGGGGAAAATTTGGTATGGTAGAATATTTGGTAAGGGACCGTAGAGAAGTAGAAAGAGGGATAAGGATAGAGGGAGTAATGAGCGGGAGAAAAGATGAGAAGGTGGAGGTTTGGTTAAAGAAAGAGAAAAGCAAAAAATAAAGAGGTGAAATTAGTATGTAGATATAGGAAATAAAGAATGGGAATTAGAGTGACGAATAGACAGCGGATTTTATGTATCTATATGACAAAAATGGGTAGGTCAAATTTATACTATAGTAAACAACTATATAACTAATAACATACAATCTTAAAGATTAAGAGGATTCGGAGACATCAATGTATTATTTTGAACCCACTAAAATTATTAAAGAAAGAAGAATTTTTTTAGTGAGCTCCTGTTTCTTGCAATTTATGCACAAAATTTTTATTTTATTTTTGTATAGCTAGAATTGTACTGTTTAGGTTTATACAATAAATCAAGTCTAATTTGTTACCGTACTAAAGTACATATATTAATAATTATTATTATTATTGTACTTCGACTTGAAAGAAATGAATAACATAAACATAAATATTTATTAGATTCTGTTCTGTGGCGACGCGCAAGACGATTTCTAATCAATTCTAATCAATAAACCAAATACACCAATCTCTCGCAAGAATTCAAGAAGCATAACACATTTCCCAGCAATCCGCGGTCATTTCCATCCCCATTCGTTCGCTCGATCACAACGGTCAAACAATTTTCCAACAGTCCATGTAACGACTGAATTTCTGTGACGAAATTACTCGTCGTTCTCCGTTGCCGCCGGTAATGTTCCCAATCTAAATACCTGGACAACCCTATTTATTAAGGTCGCTCGCCTCGAAAGTTTCACTTGATTATCTAGTCGAGCCTAAGTCAGGACCCCGGGGAAACGTTTTTAGTCTACATTCCCCATTTCATTATGTGCATTCCGAACGGCGCGTAACGAAAAATGAAGAAGCAAACGTCAGAATAGGGAGTGAGTGAGAGAGATAGACAGAAAAAGAGGAGAAAGATAGAGAAAGAGGTTGTGCGAAGTCATTGGCACCGTGACGGTTCCGATGTGTGGAATCGCTGGCGGGAATGAGATACTTCGACGCTCCTGGGATCAATCGGAGCACATTTTAATAAATTTTATTCCCAGCGATCGTAGAAACTTGAGCATCGGGGTGTCCAGCATCGAAGAACATGAAGTTAAAGTGACTGGAAAATAACTGAAATTTTAAACAATGCTATTCAGAAGACCTCGATTCCGTCCGGAGACTTCACTGTGCTACCGAAATGTTGGGGAATACGACGGTTATACCATTTTCATATCTTTCTTGAACAATCATTAGAATGTTACTTTCGAAATTAGTTAGCGTCTTTAGTTCAATTATGATATAGTCTCTTATTAATAAGTTTAATTTGTGTAAGCATCGTGAGCAACATGATATTTTCCATCCTCGAATGGCGAGACTCGAGTCCATTTTCACCCGGAGTTACAAATGTTTTAACCTAATTATAATTTTCCAGATCAAATTATTAGCTAAATTATCATAGGTCATAGTTTATCATGTTTCTATTAGGTAAAAATTTATATCACGTAAAAAGAAATTGATGGGTAATGATTTAATTGGATTTTAATCATGGCTGCCATAAAATCATCGGAAGCATCCGCCTTGGCAGGTTTATTGTATCCATATACCTAACTTGGCGGAAACCTACGTGGTTTTTGAGGTCTGAAATCAATTTTCTTTTTCTTGCATAAGATAGTATAATCCTTTGATTCTTATATTCATCTAAACGCGTTTAATGAAATCTGAAAAAATGGATTTTTCCTTCAAGACGGCAACATTTCTTCAATCTTTCATGTTTTGACCGAAAAATAGGTTCAATCCGAGGGTATATATAAAAAGTAAAGGAATATATTCGGTTTTTCAAAATAGTATGGAGCGATACACCTTTTTGGTTACAGGGTTCCGCGTAATTTACAATTTAATTTCTTCAGTAACGTAATAAAATAGCCCTATTTCGGAGAGATTGGTCCAACCCATTATTTACAACAAGAATTCGTCCATTTTAAGGGTCTATTTACCTTTGATAAAATAAAAAAGTCGATTTCCAAAAAATAGTACCTATATCCTCAAGTCGTTCGGTTCAATTTTAACCCCAAAGCATGTTTCAATTTTTAAGACATTCAAGAGGATGAAATTTCGTGAAATTTGACGTTTTATATCTCAGCAACCAAAAACTTTGACGCTCTGAAATATATAAAACAATCTAGTATAGTAGCAAAACATTGCTATATGTATTGGGAAGTGATGAGCACGGTAGGGGCCCCTCAAACGCCTGCTTCTCTCTTTCAAGCAGTGCGCGCCTTCGACGCGATCGCGTATGCTCGCGTCTTCGTTTCCCCCACCATACGTACCTTCGTACCTGACCGCGCGCGCAATATAAACAAGTCACCGATGTAAACAAGTATGTAACGGTTAGTAACGGCTGACGAGAGAGCGAACCGTCAAAATACAATGTTTTTAAATAAATATACAATAAAAATGCGTCAAAGTACAATGTTTCAAAATAAATATACAATCAAAAATACAACGAATCTATTTCCCTTTTTGTCTTTCACGTGCATTCGAAGGCGAACAGCCGCGACACACTTGGCGCACTGCTCGCGACGGGCGAAGCGCGCCCCGCCTCCTTACTAACGGCGGATGCTGGTGGGGGACAGCTGGCGCTATGGTGGGGACAGTTTTGTCTCAATTGAAACAAATGACCTCTCTTAATACGATACCCCTATTTATTTGTGATACAGAACTCTTGAATTTATTGTAGCGATGCTGTTCTCTTCCGTAACCTAGCATTTATTCGTTATTGTTTTTTTCGCACATTAGCGTTGAAAACAAATAAGCATCTTGAGATAGAATATTGTGAAATACGTTACTGTAAGTTTATTTTAAGTGTTCGATTAAGTTACATAGAAATAACTTCCAAAAACGTAAGTGTATAATCATTTCCATAAATACTGTTGTGCAGTGCATGCAATGAAGTTTAAAATTTCATTGTTCTTTATCACTAAATAATGAAGACATAACCTTGTAGATATTTAATAACTATCATGTTATTATTTCCCAATATTGGAGCCTAGGGAGTTCCTATTATGAGATAGGTCTCATAGTAAATACCCAATTTTGTTTTAGGTGGGTGTCGTAAAGTGGAAACAATGGGATAAAAATCAGATGATATTGGCGATTAGAGCAGTTAGAGATCGTACTGTGGGTTATAAATCAGTGGTAACACAATATTATCAGATAATGGGACAGAATTAAATAAGTTAAATAAAGGAATCAAACATATTACATCAGCTCCTTGCAACTTACAATAATTAAGTTATTGAATAATAATTACTATAATTATTTAATTTTCCTGATATAAATTCATTTAATCCATTTAAATAACCATAAGTACTCTATTATCACACTTTCCGAAAACGTAAACATACGGATGAATTTCTGTATGATATGCATCCGTAGTTGTGTAATTTCTTATGCCATTAACGGTATAAATGGTGCTTGTTTTACACAGCTCTTTACTCTTCAGATGCACAGGGTGGTGCAAACACTGCGGTGCTGAAGAACTAGATTTTAAATGTCCAGTGTGTCAGAAAAGACGGACAAAAATAACCAAACATGCCGGGCCCCATATCAGGAGCATTGTTTACAACCTTGTTTTGTCACCACTTTCGTTTTTATTTCATTTTTAAGAAACCGAATCATTTTTATCTTTTTTTCAATAGGTTTCAAAAGAATACATTTTGTACCTTAAATACATATGTAGTAACTTTCAATAAAAGTGTTCTTAATCCCTTATCTTATGATTTATTTCACTGCTACGATGAATAAGACTACTTCTTCGTCTTTGACAATATCTTGTAGGAAGTGGAACATTTTTATTTGTCATGTGCCTTTATTTATTGAAATGGCTAAGCATCGACGATGAAGATATAGAAGTTTATTTCGATATGAAGGGAAAGAGCAACACCCACATTTAGTAGATTCTGTTCGAAATTTTCGTCACAAGTCCGACTCGATACACATTACAGTACAAGGAGTTAATCGAGAATTATAATTTTCTTAACTTAACCGACATATCGGCTCTCGGGTACTAAGAGGATTAAATAGTGGCTGTCATATTGGGTTACTTTGCTATACCTCGAAGATTGAGTTTTGGCCAGCTATTCGCGAAATGGCACCGCTGCGCTGTGCGCCTGTGCGTAATGCCCATCGAGTGCCCATCGAATGCCCATCGTCGTGTACGCCGGCGTACGCACGCTGGTGGAAAGGCCCCTCGACCCAGATATCGGTGTTTCGATGGTGCCGGGCAGCAGAGCGCAGCCGGGCGGGGAACAGCGCTGTCTATCGGAAGCCGCGCGGCTCTTCAGTTCATCGACTGTCGTCGCGCGGTGCAGCAACGTGGAAACGTGCAACTGTGCACCGTGTGCATCGCATCGCGGCCCCAACCCTTTTCGACGTGAAACTTCGCGAGTCCCGTCATCGGAGTTCTTATCGTGTTTGATAACGTGGTCAGTGGAGTGCCAGTGACTCGACATCTCCGGAAACAGTGACACCCTTTGGTATACTTTTGCTGCTTTTACCCCTTGTCTTGAACGTACCGAGGATTTTGGAGTCTCTTTTATTAACAGTACATCCTGACCTTTGCTTCGTTACAATCAATACTGTTCAGACAGGCAGGAATCTATGGAATATGTAGGCTAATTCAAACATTTTCAGAGGAAATTCTCAAAGTGACTTTTAATCGTGTGTACTGGCGTATGAAGCTTGAGCAATCTTACGGGGGTGATTTTATACATGCTCGAGAAGCGTAGCATTTATACAATAACTATAAAGTTGATGCATGAAAGTGGATAATATGTTTTTAAATGAACGGTGTAGGACAGTTGAATGTTTATTTTCTTATTAACCATTTGACGACGGAACTATTTTACAACTATATAATTTACGGAGTTTAAGACTATCCGCATCTTTATTTATCAATATTTTTAAAGGTGCGTCTCGTAGACCTATTAGGCTGTCGGTTATATGTAATGTAATAGCTATTCGTTTAACGTAATCGTCAGAAACCAAGTTCTCAAATGACGGTTCTGATATTTTGAATCAAAATAGACCCAGGCTCTGCTGTCGAAGCACTAATGATACCTATATCGAAAAATGGGGTGTTTATATGAATAGTATAATAGCAAGAGTGCTGAACCAATGATAAAGGTTGTCTCTATTTAGACTCGCAGTATCAAAATAGTCATTGAATTACTCAGTTTCTGCATAGTAAATCAAATGAGTGCTATTACATTAGCTACAGCAGAGAGACTAATGGGTCTACCAGAAGAACTTTCTATAATATGTTTAGAAAAAGCAGTGAACGATCCTAAGTATCGTCAACTGTGTGATTGATTGAAGAGCCCGCAGACCGAGGATTAATTTTATTTTAAAAGTCCTGAAAAATAAAACTGAACAACTATTACATACCCAACCGACCTTTACACATATTTCTATCTATTAAAATTGAAATTATAATGGTGCACTCAACGATTGCAATCGTCCTATTATTCCATACAAAATGGTAACTGTCTCAGAAGAAATAAGAAGCAAGGTATAGCCTCAGAGTTCGTAGCTTTAATGCGCGACCACTAGAACGTAATCGCACGAGGTTACACAATTAATAATTGTCAATTTCGATTACCCCCTTCGCATGAAGGAAACGCGGCTTAAATAATTACTGCGCCACGTGAGTAACTGTATCCCTGAAACGTAAATACAACATTTGTGATTGCCCGATGTCGTTCATTATACACGCGTACTTACCCGAAGACAGTAATTTCTCCTGGTACAAGATACGAAATTGTATTGGATTGCAAAATGCTTATTAAGTATGGAGAAATGGCTAGCACGTAGTTAGATCGTTTCGTATCGGAGTCTGGGTTTATCTGTTCGACGGAATACAACGTATTGAAGCACGCGGTTGCATAACCTGCGAGAGAACTCTTCGTGCCTATTTCGCTGTGAAGGGAAAAACGGAGAAACAAAACGCCGCCGTTGACGCGGCGAAACCAGCTTCTTATAAGCCGCGATTTTTTTTTGGTTGCGCGCGTCATTGGTTTTTCTTCGTCTCGAATAATCAGGTTTACGTCAATTGTCTAAGCGTTTTCCTGCCCCTGCGAGCAGTGGACGTACAGTGGATCCGAAAAGTATTTGGACAATAAATTTCCGATTCTGAAAAAATTGTAGACATTTTGCCTGTGGTAATTTTGTAACAAGAAGAGTAGTGCAACAATGAACTTTGTTTTATTTTAATCATTGTCGATACTCTCAATATTGTTGTTTATTACCTAAGACAGTTCTGCACGATATAACGGTGGGAAAACTGAAAAAACGTTTTTTCTCGAAGATGCTACCAATTGAAGTCTAAAAATATTAAAAAAGTCTATTTAACCCTCCCCTTTCCAACGACGCACAGTGCGGCGAGTGGCACGAGTACGATTTCTGTGGACCCTCGTTTTGATCCGCCTCCCTCCACGACCTAACTACAACTCATTCTATCCACATGATTTTTCCATTACTAGTTCAAATTCTGGATGACAGCTACAATGCAAAGATTATGCGAATAAAATTTCATTTTCTACAAAAATGGTCTCTTGATATTTTGCCATATTTCGCATAGTTACCGAGATATTTGCAAATTTATAAAAAACAGGAAATCTACTTTACCGGCTAAACCAGGCCAATTTGACACCATGTTATATATACATTATTTTCTTTAAATAACCCCAAGAACACAAATATAACCTCAAAACAACGGGCCACGGAAATCCTACTCTTCTCCGGTGAATGATAGGCAGATGACAAAAATAATATTGCCTTTTTTTTTAATTTATTCATGCTTGGCAAGACAGAAAATGGATTCAGATCGACATTTGGAGTTAGAGTTTGTTAAAATATTTATATACATAAATAACAAGCTCTTTCTAAATTTAAAAACTAAGAATTCTGTTAAAACAAGGAAATAAACAATTGAGTGGTTTCCACATTATTTCGGTATTGAAAGTAAATCAGGTAATTATTTAGAAAGAGGTACTCCTCTCCGATTTTGATGAAATTCAAATATGTTATGCAGCTACACATTTTGAACAACTTTTTCCTTTTCGCAAATAAGGGGGTCTCTTTTAGTTTTCAAGATTTTTTGTAAATTGGAAATATAATGCTCAAATACTTCTTGGAACCACTGTACTTTTAATTTTCTACGCGAGTTCCGATTGTTATCTGAAAAAGAATGATATCCCCTCTCATTCTTGAAGACCTCCTTTCGAAGTAAAAACCGTTGAAACTTGATATTATTCGTATGGAAAATGTATTAATTCTCTTCTGAATACAACGATCTAAATAACGACGCTAATAAGGCAGGCTTAATTAAATGAATAATTCCAATACCGTTTATATTGCTGGTACAATGATAGAATAATTAGAACCGCAAATAAAGATTTCATGGAATATTATTTCTCCAGCAGTTCTCATTGAAGGATTTGAAGAGTCATTCCGAAGAAGTCTTCTCCGTTTCTTTTAGCAACAAGCTTTCCGAATTCGTTGTTTTCTCACGCTGTCCGGAGGATCACATACTCGCTGTCTCTAACAATTCGTTTCCGTCCTTAAGCAGGAGAGGTAATTAAAAGTTACCACTCTTCGCGAGTCGTCGTTCGATTATGGATAATTATTATGATAGCGTATAACATCTTCGAAAGCAAGCGCTGCGCACACAAGGTCGTATAACAGTATCGTACACAGCAGCGTGAAATCAGCAAACGGTCTAGTAATTAATAGTGCGTGACCTGAATAAAAAATGGGCAACGAAGCACTTGGTAGGACGCTTGTTCTAGAACTCGGGGACAAAACTACAATAACGAACTTTTAAGAAAGTCTATTGGACGTTGAATATTCGGATTTTGGCATTTAAACTTCCTCCATTTATAAGAAAAAGCATTGACATTGTTCTACAACAAAATGATGGATAATTTTCTCGTATCTAATAATAACTGTAATTTTTAACGCTATCTATCGGTAGTTACTCAAGAGTCCTTTATAAATTAAGGATAAATAATTCAGGATCTATTTCTATTGGATTTTTCTATAACAAAAAGATGACCAATTTTATCGTATCAAATAATAATTACAATTTTTCAACATTATTTTGAAGGATATAGTTTAATAACCACTTTTGATATTATTATTTACGGGAAAACGATTACCATTATAGCTTTTAGATAGCTATATGTTAACTTATTAAAAATTTTGTTGCGACAGAAATTTCATTTTCTCTTAAAACTTATACGCTTTCTTTTGTATACAATAATTTTCTTTGCGGCACAAAATTCTCTTCAATGTGAATACGTAACTGTGATGAATATTCAAGTAAAACAAAAATGCAACAGTTGCGTCAGTAGTGTTATTCAAACAATCGACGCGACGCATCATTAGCAGCGAAAGTGTGAATACAATCAGTAAACATATCGGGTTACGTTCACGCAGGCTTATATATTTGATTTAAATTTCACATCGATCCACATAATCTGATGGAATTCTGTGATGAAACCTAGTATTTTGAAATGTTTAGTTTTAATCCACCAATTTAACCAACCAATAAATAGAAATCAATCTTGGTTTCCCGCATTTGAGTCGTAGTAAGATAATGATGGTTTAGTTAAACTTTCAAATTGTTGCATCAATGTAACAACAACGTTTACTGCGTACGGGTTCTTCTTGTCTATTTAAGGGATAATTTAATTGGAGTTGACCTATACTATCACTATACCTATGTATACTCTAATATATAATATTATTTAACACGTGATCTCTGAATCTAGTAAAAATAATTTATTTCATATTATACATTTAATAATTACTGAAATTATAAAGATGCTATCGTGATAAATTCCTAAATAAATTCATTCATTCATTCTACAATTAAAAATAACGCAATTAAAAAACTGTTTAGAAAAACTGTGTTTATACACATCTATTTTCCTGTTGCAATAAATATACAACAAATGTTCTAAAAATTGTGTTATACTATTGCATGTACGTATTTCATGTAACGGTGAACAAAACAATTCTTTTTTACATTTACTATACTATTGCTCGAGGGTCTACTGTATCCTAGTAAGCAAGAAAAATCACGTCATTTGTCAACGAACATATTATAATATTCGTAAGAAATGGTAAATAAGACACTCCAATAGTGTTCAGCATTTTTAGTCTTATCCACTTTATTATATTTTGAACAATTTGAAATAATGACAGTGGTAAAGAAAGAACGGCTTCAGCAAATCTGAAGGACGCGGGTATTAGTTGTAAAATGTTCGTGCATCTCCTGTAAAAAGATCCGAGATCGTTCCCGCGTTCTACTATATATGTATAATAATTCCGGATTTATGGAAAACAGGAAAACAGCGACCCCGATTTGTGATATCATGGGTGTCGATCTATCGACGAGCAAGGAAAGCGAAGGTTGCGCTCGAGCAATGTCACACACATCAGCCTTCGCCCCCTCGATTTCTTAGGGTTCGGGCGGGAGAATAATAGTCTCGATCTCGATCGTGTCGCAATAAATCGGTTTCACTGCACCAGTGTCATGGCGAAATCCTGGTATTCGTGTCGCGATGTTCAATTACGACTTAGCAATGTTGTTTACCTCGGGCCCGTTGCCGCGAAATGCCACACGAACCAGTTGAGAAACGTATCCAGAATGCACAACACGCCCAGATAATTGTGCTCCCGGGACATGGAGAGCACCGTTTCTTCTTAAGGCGGCAGCCTCATGCGAATGGGTCAAAAACTCAATTTTATTATTGTATTGTTTAAAAGTATAGAACCTTAATTCCGATTCTGGAAAAATTGTAATAATTTCGTAAAAACAAATAGTACAACCATAAGCCTGGACTGATCTTAAAACATGAAGCCTCTACTTTTGCAAAGTAGTGTCCTGAAGTAGTGGGAAACTGAAAACCCGTTTTTCCTAAAAAGTGCTGCAAATGTAACACTAAATCTACCATGGTCAAAATGACCGGTCTTCTATTTCACAATTATTGAAATTAGAAAAAGGATTTCATAGGAAATGACTGAATTGACTTCTTTATTTAAGCACATATTGTAATAGAAACGGTACAAAGTTTAAGCAAATTCGATCTTCTCACTTATTTAAGGCGTTTTACTTTTATATGTTTTGTGCTTGGTAGGTTTAGTGTTAAACGTCTCTAAAAACTTTCAGAAAGCTTTTTCGTAAATAAAATTGCTATAAATTCGAAGCTTGAAGCCTCCTCTTCACAACGAGTTCTTGAAAATTGATGTACGATTTTCTTTCACTGTTTCTTAGAACAGAAACATGTTCGGTTGTGTAAAGCCCTCATAACTTATACTACTGTAAAGTATGGTAAAATGTACAATGATTGGCACCCTAAGCCAAAATCGTAGTAAAAATCTTTTTATCTGTTTTTGAAATGTTTAAACGAGCTTAACTTGCTATTATTATAAGCTAATAGAGATTTTTCAGCAAAGTCAAACAGTTTTACGAGTCATAAATCTTTTATTACGAAATATATCCAGTGAATAACAATCGTAAGACAAAATAGAACAGTCATTGGCACATTTGGTAAACAGTAAGAAGTAAATGTTAAAAAGGTTGTTTGATTTACAATTAAACATATACACACTTATTACATATGTGGTACAGTTCGAAATTAAGTTATAAAGCAATAAAGTATATTTACTCGTAACGAAAATTTTAACAAAACTATTTCCATTGCACTATGGTCATCCGTCGGTCTTGCCGGATGTCCTCCAGAGCGTTGTTAACGGTCATATGTGGAACTCCGTTACGAAAACTTACAACGTTATTTTGAAGTATAAATAAGAAGCAATAAAAAATGATATTCTATACCAGGAATTCTTAATATTTGCCATTTAAATCAAAAGTGCCAATAACTAACGCAGTGCCAGCAATAGTACAGTTTACCCTACATATGTAGATTGGGCACACCTCTCATTCGAAGCTCAAGAAAACGGCTAAAAAAGTTGTGCATCTATTTTTAAAGTGTTGTTGCAAAGAGAAAGCTTTAATCTTCAAATCTATGGTGATTTCAGTCATGAAATAAATTTTTTAATGTTTTCACAGACGCTTCATTGTATATCATTTTTGAGAAAAAACATTTCTTGAGTTTTTCGCTTGCTATGTCATGAAAAATATCTTAGAATAAAATGAACGACGGATTATAAAACTAGAGATTTCCAGCTTTAAAATGAGTCCAAATTTATTGTCGTACGATCATTTTTTTCGTAATTCTCACAGGTTAAATATAGGTAATTTTTCAAGAATCGGGCATTTAGTGTTCAAATACTTCCTGGACACCCTGTATGCGAGCAAGAAACTATTTTTAAACATGTATTTATTGCCGGCAAGATAGAATCAAAGAACAAGTAGTTAGAACTGTATAAAAAAATTGTTCTGTATGACGAAAGAGTAACGAAATCAATTACAAAAAAAAGGTAGTAACGTAAGACGTACCATCACTTTGAAAGGAATTCATAAAGATTGTTAAATTATGCAGCGTTCGAATGATTCTGCCCCTTTAAGATACAGATTACGACTGTGCACAGGCATTCCATGCGTTCACCCGGCTGGACGCAAACAAGAGATGACGCAAAGATCATTAGCGGTTATTGTTAACGGATGATGTTGCGATCAGATTCATGCTACCTCCGAGCGATTCATTTGAATCGGATTGTCCCGAATCGAAGACGTCCTGGTCGTAAAACTGGGCCGCCATTTTTCTATTTTTTTCTGTGTCCATCCACCTTGCGGTTACCACGTTACCAGTGATCATTAGACCACGGATCTTCATGTATTTATCAAAATGGTCGACAAATTGTATCGGCTTGGTGCAAAAATAATGACCGATTTTCAGCGGCAACTTCGAAATGCTAGAACTAGACTCACAAAACTTTATTAATTCTCGGACGATGCTTATTTATCAATTTTCTTAAACGCAGTTTTGGAGTTAGTTGCTGTAATCTAATTAGTTGACTGCAGATTTTATGCGTTTATGAAAAAGAAGAGTAGATTAAATGTACAATAATGAAAACATTTATACCTAGAATCTAAAAATACTGTTATACCATTTTCAACTAAAATTAATTAAAGTTGTTACGAAGAATTATCTTACAATTAATGCAAACAGTTTGTATATTGCATAAAAATCCACAGTCTACTCACTAGTTTCTCTGCTATTCGTAATGTTGGATCAGCTATTTATTGGATTAATGGAAAAGTCCGTGCAAGATTTCTCTTTGAAGAAAAACTACGCCGTTCCTACGAAAGAGATTGTAAAATATTGAGAAACAATTGTAAAAAATGGCAATCACTACATGATTCATTAATATAACTGCTTACTTCAAAATATTATTTTCAAATCGGGCACAAACTTCTGCAATAATTCAATCGCCAGAAATTGAGTACATACTTGACTGGCGATTTTAGTATTCTGAATCGAAGTATTGGGTTGTTCGGAAAGTAATTTCGTTTTTCCAAGGGAAAATGAAGACGATGTTTCACTATTTATTTATTTATTCGGCGATGTAGTGGCAATTTTGTTCTATGATCTTGTGCCATTTTTCTAGTAACTTGGAGATCCCATGTTCGTAGAATTCCTGTTTTTTATTAGCAAATAATTGAGTTGTATTACTTTTGACGCCTTCATTTAAAATGATAGTTATAACGCTTAAAAAGTGTTGAAAACAACGAAATAAATGGTAACACAACGGTACACCCTCTCTGTAAACAGCATACATCTTTTTCCCTGCTTGCATTGCGTTTTTACCATACCCGTAACAAAAAGGCAAAATGTGACGTGATTTGATGCGATGACAAAAGAAATGCTTGGAAGATTATAAAGTTCTATAAGGCACGAAATGACGTCCGAAATGCCAGTTCTGAAAATATACAATGATTTTGCGACTTAGAATAATGTTAAGTAATAATAAATGGAAGCAATACCATCTCTACACGAAAAACGAAATTACTTTCCGAACAACCCAATAGATCCGAGCACCGATGTGCAATCGTCAAACGTTAAAAAAACAATTTTAACGCAGATCAATTAAACAACGAAATAAGCTTTAAAATGATGTACATATAACAAACAACATGAGCAACACAATTTTATTACAAAAAGGATTTGTAAAACGCAAAACAATACGACTATTATATTTACACCAATCTAATAGGATATGAGATTGATTTTAATTTAAAACTACACTAAATATATTATTCTTTATTGAAATTATTTGTCAAGATCTAAAAATTAATTTTTGTGATGACAAATTGAGTGTAGATAGAGCAATTTGTATCATAAATATTAACTTCTCATCTTTTGTTCAAGTAAATGAAATCCTTTGATTTTATCTAATTTTTGTGAATCCTGAGACAAAGTGTTAATATAGTTTTATTTTTTAATAATTAAGATAATAAGAATTTCTACAGTCTACATATCACTATCACAAATGATACTCGCACGTAGAATACAAGTTATAAATGTAACACAGGTACGCAGCATTAATTCCAGACTATATTGTATTCAACATATAATCATTCTCAAGCAGAGATAACTTGTAATTTGTAAATTTGTATTCAAAATTAATTATAATGAAATCTTTACTAACTTTTTTTCTCACAAATTGCCATATTCGGATCACTAATGAATTAAAAGTCTTCTCTTTCTGTTAAACAACGTTTTATACATTACACAGTAACGGAGAAAGTGGATTAAAATGCGAAGAAATAATTATTGCTGAACTATAAACAGGTTATCTAACTACTATTTATCTAAGAAGCAATCAATTAGAATGTGAGGTACAATATTTGAAGACTAACTAATTTCGGTAGATGAACAGCGAAGTTCTTTCTTAAGAAAACATAATAGCGGTACTATAATTATGTTACAAAAAATATGAGTGTTTCTAAGCTGGTACGCCTAGTAAAATTGATTTACGTTAATAACAATTTTCAAAAAAGATTACACGCAATCAATGTTCATTCGAGTAAAACTTTATAAGAATATCTTTATTAGTCTGGATGATTTACACAAAGACATTAAAATTGTTCAACAAAAAAATAAGCAGGAATTCAGGTTTTGATTAAGGCTACTTTTAATGCGGAAATAATTTAAAACGGGGATTAAGGTCGGGCATGGCGATATGATAGTGTTTTTACACGCATTGAAATCACCAAAGAACTGCTCTTATCAGCAGGTATTACTTTCACAATTTCTATTGCAGAGTATGTCAGCGTATTATCAATTCAATAATTTCAGTGTGCGTTTGGTAACCGTTTTCCCTACGATATTTCAGGTTTTCTACATACAGGGTGAAAATTATAAAGCGTTACAGACGAATATCTCCAAAAATATTAATTATACGCAAAATTGTTTCAGATTTAAATTGTTCAGTACCGAAGGGTGAACAAGTAGGTATTTTTTCCGGTGGACACTCCAAGGTGAGGTGAAGGTCAATTTTATTTTTTTAAATGGAATGATATGTTTTTTTATCCACCATCAAATAGTGTGGTTTAAGATGAGTTGAATTACCTATGACTCAAGGTCATTCAAGATCAAACTTGCAGAGAAATGCAGAAAAGGTGTGATCGTTTTATTTGTGCTTTAGTTCGTGCCTTCGAACTTTCATACCAAAACAATAACATGTGTTCAATATCCGTATTACTCAGGAAAACATCAAAGTCATTATCAATAAAATGAAAACAAACGTATTTGTGTATTACTGTGCTCTTCTGCAAGATAGTCAGTTTACTTTCCTTACTATTCGTGCTAAGGTATCCTTCGCTGAACGATAGTACTTAAATAAGTGGTGAAAGTGGAAATGTATAAAAATTGTTTTGACATGTTTATGGTACTAGGAGAATGCAGACCCGCACTTTTTCGAAGGACGTTTAACTGTGCAAGTTTATGTTAACTTCCTACACAATGTACTACCCGAGTCATGTGAAAAAATACCTTTAAATAAAAGGCGCGCTATTGTGGATGCACCATGACGGTGTGCCTCCGCACTATGCACTATGCACATTGCTCTCGAACAGCAATGAATGAAATCTTTGCAGAAAAATGGATAGGTCGACGAGGTCCTGTAACTTGGCCGCCACGTTCGCCGGATTTAACACCACTCGACTACTTTCTATGGGGTCACATTAAAAACTGCGTAATGTCTATTTAGCCTACGACGCGAGAAAACATGAATGTCAGAGTACACGATGCTTGTGCTAAGATAAATGTTGAAATTTTGAGCAAAGTTAGAGAATCATGTAAACAAAGAATTGTTGAGTGCATTGAAGTAAGAGGTAATCATTTTGAACACACACTAAACTGAAGTACAAATAAAACGATTACATCTTTTTTGCATTTCCCTGCAAGTTTGACCTTGAATGACCTTGAGTCATAGGTAATTCAACTCATCTTAAACCACACTATTTGATGGTGGATAAAAAAACATATCATTCCATTTAAAAAAATTCAGTTGACCTTCACCTCACCTTGGAATATACACCGGGAAAAATAAAAGTCCCACCACATGATTTCCCCCTCGGTACTGAACAACTTTCATCTAAAACATTTTTGCGTATAATCAATATTTTTGGGGATATTCGTCTGTAACGCTTTATAATTTCCACCCTGTATATTGAACTGACAAACAAAACTATTTTAAATTATTTGGTAGTCCACGGACGTTTACTACCACTAATATTATTATGTTATTTAAATATTAACAGGCTCGTGCTACTATTCGACGTAGGACTTTTAAACCAGGAATATTATTCCCTTGTGGTACAATCAGGTGTAATAAACGTAGATTAAAAACTTCACATAGCATAAATTTAATAATAGATTGAAGTAACTGTTATAGATAGTATAAATATATGAACTTCTGTAAAATCGGTTTTCCTTATTATTTTTTAATATTGTATAGCTACTGTTGGATATACTATAAAGGTAGGAGAGTAAAGTAAACAGGATCATCTAAGTAGCTTTGCTTTTTGTAGACGTAATGAAGAAGCTATGTGAACCAGTATTGAGATTTTCATAAAGTTGGAGTGAAAGATTGATAGGTCAATCAACTTTGTTTCAGTCTGTTATTTTATACAATCATTTGAACGTACAGCTCTCCATTAAATTCTTACTACAAAGCAATTTATTTATATATTTATTTTCTCCTTCTTTCACTTTTTCTGCTTTCTTCTTTTCATCCATGTTCATTTCGAACGTTTACATTTAAGTTACCAAAGGCTGTTACTAAAGAAATTGATGTGCACTTATAAATTTATAAGCATTTATAAATATATTTGAAGAAACAAACACTCCATGACATTGTTTTTCCTTCATAAAGGCTTCCTGAAAATTAAAACTAAACTGAAACACTATTAAATTGAATTATCCATATAATATACTTTGCGACTTTCCCTTTTGTATATTCTAGAAACGCATAGAGTTATGCAGTCTAGTTTGCATGTACCTGTAAATAAGTAACAGTCCCCCGTGTGTTTTGTCCAAAACTACGATATGAAGTTGGTGCAAAAATAATTACGGTTCTCATCAGTTTAAACTTCAGTGATTTTTCCGAAGTGACGCGGTATTTCATTCCATTACATTTATTATACGTACTATGTACGTCAATGAAAAGTGCAAAGCTTCGTCTATCGATTTGTGTTCTATCATTTGTCGTAACTGTTTATTGTTTGGTTATGTTTGCAGTCGAAGTAAAAATGGAGAACAAGTAAATTCGTGCGACTTTCTTATATAAGTTCAAATTAAACCAAAGTCTGGAAGATGAATAGATTCGTGGACATCCTCCTGCAATTGGTAATGACGAAGCGATTATCGAAACAAATCCTCGAAAAACCTCTCGAGAGGTTGCGAAAGAACTAGAAGTTGATGGTACACCTGTCATTCGACATTTAACTCAAATTGGCAAATGAAGCAAAATCTGTATATAGCTTTAAAATTCATGAAGAAACACCGCAATTATTTTTGCATCAACTTAATAATACACGCGCACGAAAATCTTCTTTCGCTGAAAACGTTAATTAGAATTTCTGTGCAACAGAGTAGAAAGGGTCGCGCGTATCTTTCGTTTTCCATCGGTGTTTCTCGATGAAGAAGCCACCTCAGGAAAAGGAAAAATAGGCATGCGATCGTGATCTTCCTTACGCAAGCCTCTCCCGATCACATGCGAGATCGTTAACGATTCTTCTGTACGCAGGTTTACGCGTTCCAGGGATAGTTGCGTCGTGCTTACTGGCGCGCCAACGAAGTCAGCTTCCCCCGAAGATATCGATCTTCGATTGAACCCAGGAATAATGGTCCTTGATTAACCATAAGTTTGTTCCAACGACGCGGTATAGCGCCGGCCCGATGTAAATTAACGATCCATCGTCATTATCATCGGGCTGACCTTGCCGGGAAGAGAAAACCGCGTACAGAAACGATGAAAACGAGCGGCCTGTAATTAAGCCGAAAACGAAATTGTTATTTGAGTGCCGTAATAACGATCCTACGGGCACGTTCTTTTCACAAACGTACTGCGGCGAGAGAGTTAATTAAATTGAGGAATTAAAGTGCCCTCTTGGTCGAGCTTGGAATTATGTAGCCAGCCAGTTCCCTTTTACGTACTTTGCAACTCTACCCCGGGTAAGCGAGCGCGCATAATTTTCCCTCTCGATAGTGTATCCAATCTATTATATTAGGTGGAAGTGGTTTGCGAGAGCTAGCTGATTTGAGAATCGGCAATACGAGAAATTGAGAATATTTCAGTGTCGGTAGGGTAAACCGTTTCTGCGTAAATGGTTTAAGGGGACTTTCCCATCAAATCATTTAAAATAGAGCTGATATTTAGTAATTTTTTTTTCTGCAAATATACATTTCGTAAAAAGGACTTTTTGTCCTTCGTTTGTGCACTCTTTTAGTATACAAACAAATTTCTTTTGTTGCGGTTCCTGTTGTGGTGTCATTTGTATGTAGATGGCGGTCACTGCGCAGCTTACAAAATATGGGATGAAAACGGTGGCAATAGGTGCTGCAAAATTTTTTCGAATCAGTCCACAACTTTTTTTGTGAACTTAACCACCGGTTTCACCGTATATTTTGTAAGCAGTGCAGTGACCACCATCTATAAATTACACCACAACAGGAAATACAACAAAAAAATTCTTTAGTATACTGAAAGAGTGTACAAATTAAGGAGAAAAAGTTTTCTTTATAAATTTTGCCTATATTTCAAGAAAAAAAATTACTAAACATCTTTATTGCATTATGATTTGATGAGAAAGTCTTCTTAGGAGGATATTTTTGTCTAAAAATATCGTTTTGAGATGATTTTTAAGATAAATGGTCATCAGATAACATGTTTGGTTATTTTTCAAGAGAAGACAATGTAATTTTTATGTAATTATGTATAATGTCATTTATATTAACCCCTTAACTGTCCATGTCGAGTATACTCGTCATGAAAAGATGACATTTCTCGTCTAATGGCGAGTGTTCTCGTCATATAGGGAAAAAATTGCAGTCGCTACTAAATGAAATTTAAAAGAGTGCACGGTATAGTATGAAAGATACAGAAAAATAATGCTAGCTTAATAATAATTCAGCACACAAGTACAAGTTCTTAAAATGAAGCAAAACAGTTAAAAAGCTAATACAGTAGCACATCGCTCGTTGCACTAAACAGGACCGACAATGCTTGCAAACGAAAGTTGTGCAACGAAAGAGGCGATCAATCACGTGATCTGTTTTCCCAATTTCCTACTCCGTATTTCCCTTACGTAGCTACCACAATCCCCACCACGAGTGTCAGAACTTTTAACGTATCGTCGTGGGGAACGCTAGTGATCTCGAAAAGTGATCGGAGTATGTCTGGGTTAGATTTGAAATTGTGGCCGCCGATAACGCGGCCACGGTCACAACTTAAAACGACTTCAATCAGTTGGGACCCACTGTCTTGTCTGTTTATGTTTACGAACTGAAATGTGAAATGAATCGCGTCGAACGCGAACTCATTTCATTGTCAGGTGTGTTAGCATACAGAGTATTAAGCATGAAACTATTCGAATTCTTGGATATCTGCAACAATAAAGAAAATATATAATAACCCAGTATATAAATATATAAATAATATATAAATAACCCAGACCTAACCCAGACCTACTCCGATCACTTTTTGAGATGCTGAAACTTTTTTGCAAATATCTCGGAAACTAAAGCTGAGCGGCGGTAACATGTATAGGAAAAAGTTGTTCAGAATAAGGACCTTGACAACATATTTCAACGTCATCAAAATCGGTGAGGAAGCCCCTGTGTAAATAATTACCTGATCTTTTAACTAAAATGAAGCAGAAGAAACATGTTTCATGAAAACGGCACTTATGCAACACAAAATAGACATTTTTATCACAAGAACTTCTAATAACGTTAACAGAGAAATTATTGCAAACATTTACATAATTCTAGAACGAACGATAAAGATGCAACTACTTGATACGCATGTACAATTTCTAGAATACTATTTCGAGAGAAACGTGTTAAAGACTCGCGATATACAATATATCTGACAAATTTTTAGATCATATCGTTGCAATCGCTGTGACAGTGTCATTTCCTTAAAAAGTAAAAAAAGAAAAGAACACATTTTGAGACGTTACACTTCAAGAAAATGCTTTAAAAAGCGGCTTTTTACTCATCGATGCTGTATATAATTTTCTATAGAAAGTCTACAATTTTATTTCGAGGAGAAATGCTGACCATGTGAAATCTAAAATTATTAGAGCGATGAAGCGAAGAAACTGATAAATTATGAAAAATATAGGATGTTCAATTTCCGACAGACCATTCACCGAGACCGGGGGGCCGCCTCTAATTAGACGGCGGGAAAAGGATTACGCGGGATCACGTTAATTACAGTACCAGCCGATTTTCTAATCGGCAGTATCTTCGAAAAGTGCAACTTTTGCAGGAACGTTTGTACCGAAACTGTGCAGCGGACGCGAAAGAATCATGGTTGTCTTTTAATTAGAACCACGCAACAGAGCAGAACAGGACAATGCTAATTAGCCGTTTCTTGGCCGATCGTTCTGCATCCCCTTCGTGGGATGAATATTCATGGAAATCGCTTCTTTTTCTGCCACCGAATGAAAAGCTTGCGCGATTAATTAAGCGTCCTTGGGAGCACGTTCCTCATACATGTAGATATTCGATCGCAGATTATCTTCCGCGACGTTTCACGGTCGAGAAAATATTCTCGAATCTCATCCGAAAAATAGAAGAGAGAAAAAATAAGAGACGAAAGAAAGAGAGAAGTTCGGTCTCGAGAAACAGGTCCGGGACCAGTGGTATACGAGATAAAACACGAATAAATTATTCCCGGGGGCAAAATATCCGTGTTTCCGACCCGATACCTGACGAGCGGACAGCAATCACCGCGAAGCCGAGGTGATAAACCAATGGATAAACATGACAATTATCATTCAAGGCCGGAATTATAATTTCAAATAATCCCGAGGACGGTGGAACGCGCGGCGAAGCTCCATCGCGAAGATAAATTGACTTCGTTCAGCATCATTTATTTCATTCGCTGCAACGACACTATTCGACTAATCGCGAAACGGAGACATTTTGTAGGCCAGAGAGCCTGATCGTTTCTTCTCGATCCCGCTTCTTATAATACTAACGTACTTAACGCGTGGCTTCGCGTCGAGTCGAGTTTCCAATGAACTTGTCTTGTTTTCGAATCTGGGTTTTCAACCCCTCCACTGATACTCCCCCACCTGTCCACGCGTATAAATTCTTGATCCGCAAGGAGGACAGGTGAGATTCCTCGTCGGGCATTTAACACTAGATTTACCAGACCAGTCAAAATGACTGGTTTTGCAATTTCAATTCAAAATTCCTACTGCATGTAACATTTTCTTTCCGAAATGATATCATGACTTTTGTAGCCATAACTGAAGAATCAGTTTTATGAACTTTATATTATTGTATATGTATTCGTAACAAATATATTTTTTGTTATTGACACTTATACCAGTACCAGTCAAAATGACTGGTGCATGTTTCTCTGTGATGAAATGACATTGGGGCAGCTACAACAATTGTTAAGTACTGCAACGTTTTTTCGGGACAGAATATATGATTCCGGGAAAATCATGATTCTGATGCAGTACGCTAGCGGCCCTTGGAATTCTATATTTACTCAGGGTTTTGGGCCGCACAGGAGGTTCTCCTTGGGTCCCGGACACTTGGCTATCTGTAAGTGCGAACTCGATACTCGGGATTTCCGAGTGTCTTGGCCGTGCTCGGTCGACTCGCTTTTGGGCGAGTTGATTGAGTTGTGGCCCATAAATTTCTAGCACTGGCCCTATCAAGCTTTTGATTAATTGATAATGTCTATAAATCTATTTTTGTATTACAATTAATATTATTAAACTTTTTTTGTCATTTTTTAAAAGTAAATAAAGACTGGAAACACCACTAAGCACTTTTTCTAGAGACCAGTCATTCTGACTGGTCTTGGTAGAAATAGATATACTTAAATAGCCGGTAAAGCTAGTGTTAAACACTTTCCAGAGATATTCGACACATAAATTGTCTTTTCAGTAAATCAATTGCCGCGAGCCGACCGGCGCACAGTGTCGAGAACCATGGACAAAAATCGAAAAAGTCACTGCTTCATATCGATTTAAAACTATGTTCATACTATGTCAAAATGTCCAAATAAATCATTTTTTGAAAAAGAAATTCAAAAAATTCAGTAGGAAATGAATTACAAGCGAATCTGTAAGCGAATATTAGTTAGAGCAAATAGTACACCAGTTCATAGCATAACTTGTTTACGTTGTGTTATGAACGTTTGTAAGAAATTATCTTGTTAGAAAATGATGGCTAATAATTTGGTAATAGTAATTCATCTTCAAAGATTTTGTAATTGTTATATGCAATATAATAATTAACCTGGAATGAAACTATTAAGTTTTATTGGTTTCCCTAATCTTTAGAAGAGCACAAAAAAATATTTTTCAAAGTTACCCTGCGCACTGTTCGCGACGGGCGAAGCACTTCCTTCCTCTATGGTAATGGTGGGGGACGGTTTTGTCTCAATTGAGACAATAATGCCCATCCCTCACATACATAGTCAAATAACCCCATTCGACATTTTCAACATTACCCTGGGATTTTGATTGCGTTGTATTAGTAAGATAGTATATTTGATATTATATAAGTTTTAGCTGCGCACGCTTGCGGAGAACAAAGTTATTTAACAAAATATGTAGCAGGAACTGGTCAGCAGCCGGGTACGCGGATATCCACTTGTAGAAATATGAGATTTCACTACGGTTATTGAGTAAATAAAAGAATTTTGATATTAAATCAATTACAGATACGATTAAATAAATAAAAACGAACGTACTAATAATCATTAATAATTATTTACAAGAAGGTAACACCCTCCGATCTCGCTGATTTTTTAATATGTTGTCTAGATCATCACCCTGAATAATGTTATAATGGTTTTACTCGGCGGTTATCGTTTATAAAAAAAGTTATTAACAAAAAAAATTGATCTACTTTTTATATATTTTAAAAACACGATTCACATTTTCTCCTAGGCAGCTAACTTATGTTAATTTTCCCGCAGTAAAATGAGTGTATTATACATATTCTGGTATCAGGTATAAGTTGCCAGGTTTAGAGGTGCACGCTCTATTATACTTATATTTCCATTATACTTATATATTAATAATGATACTTAAAAATTCTAAATACCATGTACTCGTAAGCTTTGATTATACATATATGTAAGTACTGATATTTGTAGCGAAGTATGATTGCAGAATGTTTAGTTCAGAGCGAATAGTCCTACTTTTAGTTAGATAGTTGCGGCAGGCATAACAGAAAAAGAGAATGTTCTAAAAGTTTAAAACGAAGTTTCAGTTTTGGAACGACTGAACTGCGAATGCATGTACTGAAAACCCGCAATAAATCAATATTTTATTTATAAATTTTTTTTTGAATGTTTAAATAAATGACTATATTTATAATATTATCATGTTGAGATTCCTGTCAATATATATAAAAAAACCCACTTTGTCTCATGCCTCTATCATAAACAGAACGAAAGTTATTGAATTTTGTCCAAAAAAAGGCGTTACGCGTCACGTGCGGCGAGGCGAAATCGAGTAAACGCGGAATTTTACGCATTCACATTAGGTTTTTATACAAATTTTATGAAAGTTAACTCTGCAGGAGATCTCTATGCTCAATTATACAGTCGGTCGCAAATACATTCAACCCCCATACGCTCATCGTATCAACATTCATGCAGTTTTTGTTGTAGATACTGCAAAATGTTGTATTTCCCTATAATTTTATTGTTATTTAATATACACAAATGATTGCATTGAAGTGTAGAATGAAAATCTTTCGTATGATTTACTTTCGTGTACATTTGAGAAAAATAAAAAATTTTTAATTGACTAAATAATGAACCGTTTTTAACGAATAAGCTGTTTGTAATTTAATTAGTTTGTTTTATTGTGACTTATAATAAACTAGGATCGTAAATATTTGATATATTATAATTTTCTTTGTATTTGCAAATCCATGATTCTATACGAAATTCATCTAATACCTAAGGTAGCTGAATAATTTTGTGACAAACTGTATTATCTGAGACAGTAACAGATAAGACATTATTTTTTTTATTGCATATGAAGATTGAACTGAACTAATACAACCAAAAAGAGTTGGACAAGGCTTAAAAATTCTTTTTAGATTTGAAATAGTTGCAGTCGGATGTAAGAGTTGTGTTATGTCACTTTTATATCCTCAATTTTATTACCTTCGCTTTTGTCACATGTTTATATAGATTGGCTCAGTTAAAAATAACCAGTCAAATGTCTTTTTCAATTATGACGATATAAAAAATGTTTTATGTGCAATTTGTTGGAAATGAATTTCATAGATAATTTTAATTTTAGACTAACTCCAATTTGCAAGAGAAAAACTATGCACTTACATAGATAGACTGCTATACATCTATAACTAAAATGCATAGTTGATATTTAGAACATCAGGAAGATTAAACAAATGTAAAATATCAGAAAGATGAAACAAATTTCAAAATATCGTGATATTATTTTCAACTCATTAAGCTTAATATAGGAAGAAAGTAATTTCTATTTGATTCCTGTATCTTGCAATTGGTGCAAAAGATTCATATTTTACATAAACATCCGCAGTCTACTGATCAAAATTGTTGGAGCCACAGTTCGAGAAATATATTTATTGCATTTAATTATTTAATTATTTCATTATTTAATACATTCTGTAATATAGTAAATATTCAGTCTAGCTTGACTTTCATTTAAACATTGATTGCTTTAGTGTTAACTCATTAAAAATTGGTGACTTTGTAAACTCTACAAAAAATTATCTTATTGCTAGTATAAAAATATATTTTTTAGCCCATTCGTCCATTGATTCTATTCGAAGTGCACACAAATAAGTAACTGTAAACTCCATTCGAAATACAGACAAGCTTGTCCAGTTAATTGTAAATTCTAATCTAATTTATTCGACTAATGATTAATTTAACAATTTCCTGCAGAGTGTGCAAATATTAATTATGCAACATGTATGATTGATTACTATTCTCAGCCAAGGTTTCATAGTTTCCGTAGCGGTTTTCCCTGGGTTTTCATGAAAAGCGAAGTGCCCTTCCCAGTCCCGGCGATAAGCCCAATTTCCAAGAAAGCGGAGGCCTTTCTAATTCACGGACGGAACGAAGGAGAGTTCGTTAGTGCGAGAGATAATTGCAATGAAAAGTGTACATTGTTCCGCGATCTCACGAGACGCTTCTTCGTCGGTCTTCTCACGGGGGCCCTGAAGAAGGTCTTTCTTCCGTGATCCACATCCAGCGTTGCGTGTTGTAACAAGGACAATTCTCCAGCCTCTCGAACGAGTTATCGAACGAAGGACGCGTCGAAGAGTTACATACTGGACACCCCCCCCCCCTGTATACCTCTTCAAAACGAGGTCTTTATAGAATCTTCGCTTTCTCTTTTATATGTATACATTCTTCCGTATGTACCTTGAAAATCTGTCCATTCAATTTCATTTTACGAATATTCATCGATGATTCCCACGATTTCTTTCCCCTTTCTCTCTGCTGCTTAATTGCCGGTCTTACAGTTTCTCGAAATTTTATTGGCAACAATAAGTGAGAACTGTTGCTATGATGTTTAGCGAAATGATTCTCCACATCCTTTCTCCAATATTTATAGATGATCATTCATATTTACAGTAGTAGGGGATGCCAGATGTCTAATTTTTATAAATAAACTACTGATATTTGGTTGAGTTGTTGAATACCAAAAGTTGTCAAATTTACTTACATATACAAGATTAATTTTTAATATCGTTTTAATTAAGCATAAATTCAAGTTTTTATCACATTTATTATGGTGAGTGGAATAAGTCAACGAACCCCGAGTCTGGGGTTAGGTGACATACACGGTGGGGTTAGCTGACTTGATATTTATTTCTTTAATTTATTTTAATTAATATCTAGCTTCAATAATTTCTTTTATTAACATATATTTCTTATAATATCGAATTTTATCTACAAATCATCATCCAAATCACAATTAATACACGCATAGAACACTTTATTCGAATTAGTGCATTTTTCGTGATTGAAAAGTCTTTAGCGACACTATTAACGCTTTTAGCTTCGTCTATAACAATTCGAACTACCTATAAAATAATCAGCCGTTCTCAGTTTTTCTGTTCAGTTTGATCCCTGCAACAAATATAGCCAATAACATACATCCGTGATGGGCACGGTAGGAGCCCCTCAAACGCCTGCTTCTCCCACCAACCTCTCTTTCATGCGCGAGACCTGCGCACTGTTCGCGACGGGCGAAGCACGTCCTTCCTCTATGGTAATGGTGGGGGACAGTGGGCGCTATGGTGGGGACGGTTTTGTCTCAGTTGAGACAATAATGCCCATCCCTCACATACATAGTCAAATAACCCCATTCGACATTTTCAACATTTTGGCAGCTGTATGTCCATAAAGTTCACGTGTCGAATAAAGTAAATACCACAAATTATAGTCAGTTTATCGTCCTTCTACGAAATATTTGTAAAAAAATATCAAGCACTATGTAATGGACAAAAATTCATATTCGAATTCAAAATCGAAAAGTATGAACAATTTTTTAAAAATGTATCCCATTCAGTGTTATTTCAAGAAATTTGCTTTGCTAAAGTAACAGTGGATTATTTTAATAAATTATACTCGATTAGAATTTTAGAAGATTGTATTATACCGAAAGTTGAATATTGTCAGCTCAGGATACTTGGATCTGAAAATGAATCGTAAGATCGCAGATTTTCCTTTTCTCTTGAAACACTTCAGTAATTACTCTTTTGATTTGCGACAAGAACTTCACACAACGAAAACTCATCTTTTATTATGGAGCTATGTGCTGCTGTTTTTACAACGCCCGCTTCGCGAAAACGACATTTTTCAAGAGAATGCACAAAGGTGTTCCGTTCGGGAAAAGTTCACGGCCGACGTGCGTAAATGATCTTCGCCGATTCAAGAAATCAGGGTCAATTGTATTCTATGAGATGTAATTTCCATACACTGCTCACAGCCACTCATCGCGTTTCATAATGCGGCTTATGCGGACTTCGAAAGTTCTTCTCCCATCGACTTTGCCGGTAATTTATTGGGAACGGTGTGTTTCAGAGTGCATTGTCATTCGAAACGTTGTCGCATTGTGTGTTAACAAAGAACGAAGGAGACGTCTGTCAGCAGTTGCCTTTTTGCGTCATCCGAATCGAACGGGGATCCAGTTGCTCGAGAAAACGGGGCTAAAACATGTTACACTATCTTTGTTTGAAACATTTTTGCAAGAACATGTTGCACACTTTTCTGTAGAATGCAACTGTATGATTTCTACTATCCAGCATCTTACAAATTTTTACTTAATTCTGTTTTTTCTGTATACGAAAATGAACAGTTGTTAAACAATGGTCCGTAGACTATTGATTTTTATGCAAAATAAATATATTCTTAATCAATCGTAAGAAGTCGAAGCTAGATAAGGACGTATTTCTTCTTTCAATAATTTTAATAACTCGAAAATAATGCAACAACATTTTGTTCTATAAATTCATAAAATCCACAGTCTAGTGATCATGTTCTAGAATGAATAGAGAATGGATAGCTACTTAGCAATTGAACCTTTCAGAAATAGCTTTATACCTCAGTGGAAATAGAATGTCTTATGAGCAAAAGCTAGCGATAATTTAGTACTTATTCTTAATATTACGCAGCTTCCAAAACCCAAGAGGCAAAAAAGTTTTCGACTATGTAGAAAATTAAATCTAATTGAATCGCAACGGTAGCAACATCTCGGTACGTTCAAAACCCCAAGCACACAAATTCCCATTTATCGTTCTCGTTAAAGCAAATAATTTCTTATCAAGCAGATCAATATCTAGTCTACATGGAGCAAATACGTGTTCGTTTAAAGTGACGGTAACCTGCAGTGATCAGGCCGAATGAACGAATGTGTTTACCGCAACTCATCAGCCAAGTGTCGATCATCAACTGACCAAGATGGAGAGGGAAGTTTCGGATACCGAGGGGATCTTCTCTAAGAGGCTGTCCAGCAATTGGGCAGAGCTTCCGACGACCTTGAGGAAGAAGCAGAAACACCGGCCGGAGATCCTCTCGCAGTTCTTCGACCCGTCCGAGATCTCGGAGACCGATTGTCGGAAGATCGAGCCGAAGCCCTTCAACAACGTTCAAAGGATCGTTCGCCGATCGGAGTTCCTGCGCAAGTTCGAGACGAATGAGAACAGCAGGAATCTGGATTACCGGCGAGAGGTAAAGATCGAGAGAAGATCCACGCCTGATTATTCGTTCTGTCGCGTGAAGGAGGACTACAGGAAGCATTACGACGATCACGAGTCGAAGCTTGGCTCTCGACGGAAGAGTCTGAGTAATCTGGTCGGGAAATTCGAGCAGAGGAATTTCTCGGACGAAGATCGCAAAACGAACTCGCCGGACAGTCTGCTAGTGAAGTCCTCGGAGTCGGACCTGAGCAGCGACGAGTATGGACAGACAGACGACTCGGGAGCCTTTCTCGAGAAGGCCTCGAACCGTGACCGAGGATCGAAGAGCGAGCCGAGGAACAGGTTCATCAAATTCTTCGCAAAGGATGACTGCAAGAGGAAGAAGAAGCAGGAAGAGCGCAAGATATCCCCGGACTCGAGCCAGCTGGACGTGAACAAGAACAACGTGAAGCAGATTTCGAGAGGTGTGGAATCGAACAAGAAAGAATCGAAGATGTCCGGCCAGCAGAAGTTCGATTACGAGAACATACCGAGGATCGACGTCTCGAAGCTGGAGCAAAAGGCCTTCCTGAGTCCTCTGGCCCCGGCGATCAACGCGTTGAACTCGAACAACTCCGAGCGGACACAGAGTCAACCGACGATCGAGCAATTGAGACTGGAGGAGGGCTGTCTGCTAAGAAACTCGAGGAACGCCAGCCCGTCCGGACAACCGAAGAATAATGAGTTCCAGGAGATAAAATATCGCGCTCAATCCCCGACAAAACAGAGGCAGAACTCGGAAGAGCTGCAGGTGAACGATCTGATCCAGGATTTTTACGACAGCGATCAGATCGTCGGACGCATGAACGGGGAGCGGAAGGTGTCGAAGATGGAGACGATCGCGGAGGAGAACGCCGACGGCAGCAAGCTCAGCGTTCGGGAGATCCTGAAGAGGTTCGAGGAGTTGAGGACGCAGAACGAGGCGCAGGTCGAGGAGAAGTCGAATGACAAGACGCTCACCACCATTCAGGAGACCTTGAAGAAACTCGACGAGAAGGTCAAGAGCTACCAGGTCACGATCCCGATAAAATTCTTGTCCTCGATTAATAAATAGTCGGTAAATCTTGTCGGCTCCGCGGAGAGATCGAACACGTTCGCGTTTACGGTGTCCACCGGTTCTCCTTACTTTGATTTTATGTACTAGCGGCCCGCTCGGTGATGTTGAAGAATTTCGTTTCACGGAGACGGAATTTATGCTCGTGGCATTCAGTGGTGATCAATCGAATTGTGGTAGGAGAATTTTTACATTCAAAGTTTGGCCTAAAATGGACTTGGAACTTTGAACCTTTCAACCATGACGAGTCTAGTCGTCATTTCTATTCACTGTTGCTTCTTAGTAACTTTACATTTTGTTCTTAATCCAATCAAAATTCTTTTATATTGATTGCGACAAAATGTTTGCTTCGCAAATACTATTTATAAATTATGTAGTTAACAGGGATTTTTAAAGATACTATTGAATTTTCGTGAAAAATTCTTAAAGTTGAGTCATTTTTAAGTTTAATAACTTAACTATTTTCAATTAATCTTCTTCTGAATGTTCTCGTTTTATTCGATATTAGATTGTTCAAATGGGAAAATACAACTTTTCATCGACTTACATATTCATTAATTTCACGACGCGTTTACAAACAGCTAACATTCTACAATCTAATTACGAACAAAAGAGAGTTATATAATATAAGAAGCGTCTGGAAATGAATCTCTCGATTACATAATAAAATTCGTTACTATTCCATGCAGAAAGATTACGTAAAATCGATATTTTCGACAAGAATGCTTGCATTTTTTTAATTAGACGAGCACGGTAATAACAGTATCCGGTTAATTAAAAGTTTACATCACACAACACGTACCACTATATGATTTCATGTATAGTTACTAGGTGCTAAAAATCTAAGTAACTTTCTGATTTATTCGACTAATAGTCTTGGCGAAATAAAATTGGGTGTGTAACATTCATAGCATTCTTTTGCAATTTTTTCTTGCAAGAGAATGAAATTAGGAGAAAATTTGGAATGCAGTCTTTATGATACAAGTCTCGTTTTATTTTTCTCTTTTTTACGAAATAAGCTAGTATCATACTAGCATACTGCAACTTCAACGGCCATCGGTGGAATAAATTACAGTCACAATTTTAGCTACAGAAACAACCAAATATTGATAGCATCTACATCAAATTTATTAACAAAATTCGTAGAATTGTAAATAAATGCCTAAATTGTAAATTCTTGAATAAAACGTTTCGTATTTCGTAGAAAATTAATTACAACAATGTCTGTGGCAAGAAAAGTTTCAAATATTCCGCAAGGCCTATACGTATTTCGATAGATGATAGTTTAAAAAAAAAACAAGCTTTAATGGTCAATCTATTCAACCAGAACATTATATTGAAACAACAAACTACCAAATAAGAATTGAAAGAAACGACTGCTTAAGCTTCACCTCTTCACATAGGACTAAAATAATTTTCCAAAGAGGTTGATACAAAATTATTTTTGTAAGTAAGCAATCCATTTAGACGTTTATCCTTTTGTAGAACTAGCCGCAGACTTCAGAAAAGTTTCCAACTAACCTCCAAGGTATTTAAACGTTTGCATATTCACGAAAGCATTTTCTATTTATAAACTTATTTTTACCAGCGAAGCCTGCCATTTGTGTACTACGTTTTTATGGGGATATAACATTAGACCCCGCGGACGTCCCTTCAACGCTTGTTCCGCAAAAGAAAAAGAGAAGAAAGTCACGAACGAGTTCGCGATTTCTGCACGGCATTTCCCGATGCGGACGCGGCCTGCGGAAGTAATTAACTCGGAACACATCGGGGTGATTTTCCTTAGCGGCGATTTACATGCGTTATGGAGGTGCGTCGAGGAGCAGGCTCGTCAACTCTTGTGTTTTACGAGGGATAAGGTATCATTTCCTATTAATCCGAGCCGCGGAGTCCTTGACGACGTTGAGATTCTGCCGGTTGTGTCGCCGCAAGCATTTTGCAATTTCGCGCGCCGCATGAAAAGTCGATTTTCAGAGACAGTTACTCGGAACGCGGTGCCGTCGTCCGATTTCCGAAGCCGAGAAATCGTCTCGGAACGAAAATGCTTGTTACCGTTATCTGGACGATACCAAAGTACCGAAATGGAATGCAGAGGCTGCCCCAGAGTATTGCGCATAATCAGCCCTGTTTACGTTACCACTATGCACAAGCCGAGGATATATTAGTAAAGCCGATGTGCCCTGGTGCAAAGGTACCGTAATTGAAGGCTACGCCGTGTGTAACGAGCGGAACCATTAAAAAGTTTAAAGAGAATTAATGGTGCCACCTTAGAAGATGTTACTCGCCGAGCAATTAAGGTTAACGAACGATGAATTACGACTTTATGACGGATAAAATAGTGCATTCCGCGCGCGACGCCCTCTGTCGTTGCTTGCGCGTCTTCATTTACTTCGCTACTCTGCATTGGCAGTAGTTCAATTCTATATTACCAATTTTATTGGCAATACTTAATTTCAACTGTTGAAGCCTGATAGGTACGCTAAAATATGTTTAAAGTGTGATGTTAAAAATCATAAATCAATTGGTCATTCCTTTTGCATTTTCTTCATTATTTTATATTAGTGGAAGGTAGACAGATTCAGAGGAACTGATTTTATACAGAATACATGATTTTAGCTACTTTTTGGCGAGTAAAAATGGTTAAAACCTATAATCATTTGACATTACGTGATCTATTCAGTAATCTAGGTGACATGGTCTTCGATTTTGTAGATTTTATTTTTTGAAATCTGTTATGTTCACTAGAATTCGTTTGATGTTTGGTATAGGATAAAAAATCAGTAATGGTCACCTCTTTTTTACTTTCTTCGGTATTTTATACTTGCCAACAATAGTTTTTCTTATATTTAGAAGATCCGATTTCATGGACAATGTGTGGCTCCAATTATTCTTTCGAAAATAAAAATAATTAATATGCTCATTCTATGAAGCAACTTGTAAGTCCTTGTAATACTTTCTCTGGTTATTGACAAAATTCGTCTAAAATTTATTACAATGGTTTCTCATCATTTTTTGTATTATACTACTACAATGCATTAGTTGAAAAAGTAGGTTAGGCTAGGGAAGAATTGTTATTTGCATATGGTGCAGGTTAATTACTCAACGTTACATCAAACACACGTGGTTTAATGAGGCAAGCGTATTCCGAAGAATATTAATAAAAATGGCACATGCATAATTTTTCTAGTCATTACTTACGTATAATATTATAATCCTACGAGGTTAACGCTGCTGACTTCTTACTACGCGTTGAAGTCTCTCGGAAGACGTCCACATCACAATTTTATTCCGCTCATACTAATTGCATTTCAAATGTATTTCTTCAGAATTTATAGTTCCTTATTTTTTGTGAATAGCGTAATCTCTATATACCTTAAAAGTAAAATTTGTATTGCAAGGAAGAATATTGTGTCGACGTTAGCAAAATTATGATCACACTTGCGCCTGACATACTTTCGCGTATACGTATAAACTGTGTACAACAGTTCAGACTACAAAACTGCCATTTTATATCGACACACAGATAATTAATTTAAATTATTCACACAACTCGGCAAAGCCGCAAGCAAATGTATTCTCCAAACAGGCCAGAGAAATCAACTGGCTTCTTATTCTTATTAATATTATACCGTAACTATGTGTGTTGATGTCTTCCACCATACCTGGATGCATTAACGATTATGTGGGTCAGGGTCAACATCTGCTTTTCCCGCTTCCTCGGGTACATTCAGGTCTTTGCAGCGGTGTGTCAGGCGTGAATGTATCAGATACTATTTTGTCACATCTTAGAAAACCTAATTTTTTATCAATTAATATTCATAAAAACTCATTCAAAAACACTTATTTTTAGACTGTGGATTATTATGCAAAATGAAAATTGTCGAAATGTGTTGCAAGGAACAGAAGTTAAATGAAAATGTAATTCTTCCAATAATTTCAAAAAGATCAATATTAGGTAATAAATTCTTAAATTACGTTGGTGTCTTCGCAGTTTTGTTTTTCATTCATCCATTTTTGCCATAAATGCATAAAAACCACAGTCTAGTTATTTCGTTTAAATTAAAAAAATTTCAAAATCATGAGGAAAATTTTTCAGATTTCTCGTGGTATACTTGAATTGTGACTAATTGCACAACTTTTTCCTAATAATTATCCTTTGACCTTAATCAGTATTCATTTAAGTTTTCGTGAGCCGCACATATTTCTTCCAAAAATAATTAGTAATCAATTTCTTAACGAAGGAGAAACTTATTCATAAGTAAAATGCACAATGATTTTCTAATCGCGCTTACAATCGCCATTAATATTTTTCAAAATACCTAAATCGCTGGTTCTTCTGGAAGATTCATTAGCAACTGTAAGATTAAAATCGTACACGAAAGCCTTTTCTTACTCGTGAATGTTTAGAACCTATTATCTTCGTTTTTTTAAACGTTTGTAGCGCATCTAGCATTTCTTTCTCTGTACAGCATAGCTGCTCATTACTTTCGAAATTGCAGCAGATTGAGGGTTATATTATTGTAGTGTCATTCCTTCAATAAGGCTAGACTATAGGTACATGCAGGGGAAAGAAATCATAATTTACTAAATATATGTCAGCCGAGGCAAATATAATGGCAATCATTCGGACCAATAAACTTTCACAACACCATGAACGTCAGCATTGTGCATGTGCAACGCAGATAACAGAAATTTTCTCTTATGCATTATTGAATAAATAATCTATTCTAGTATTGGACAAGTAAATGTTATTGGGTATATCATTGATTCAATATTTTTTTTCCAACTTTATAATAACTAGACTGCGGATTTATATGCAAAACAAAAATTTTCAGTATGGATTCTATTAATTGTAGAGCTACATAGGCATTTATTTCTTTTCCTAATATTATAACTTTAAAGCGTTGAAAACATTGCAACAGTATTTTTAAGTACTTAAAATGTTTTTACTGTTTTGCAATTAGTCTACGCATTTTAGTCATAATTAATAATATGTTAACATTGTAAGTTAAAAATACATTAGAAGTAAATTAACCTTTTGAGAACAATTATCGTTATATAATATGGCGAGATTAAAAGATTTAATTAGTTCTCTAAGAAAAATATCTAGTTCTCTAAGAAAAATATTATTAATATTTTAGGAAATCATCGTCCGCAAGGAGTGAAAATGTATCAAAATATTTAGGCCAATTTATTGAAAAAATATTTTAAAATTTAAGCAAACGAAATAAATAACAATTCCTTAAAATGTGAAAAATATTAATCTCTCATCTCACGGTTTAACCGATTAAATGCAAAGAATGCGAACTGAGGCTTGAGTAGAAAGAATGTTTGGCGTTAGCATATCATTAATTCGAAGAAAATAAAGCTTTTCGATGTAATCGCAGATTAAAACGTACATTTGGAAAGAATTAATAGCCGCAGATCGTCTGTGAACCATTAATGAACAGTTTCGCGAAGAAGAGGGGAAAAACTAATATCTGTACCCCACTAATCATGTTGTTCCCCGCATTCCTATTCAGGATCTCGATCGCGTGCATGGAAACCCGTTTTCTGGTCCGCGAGATCGATCGATGGATCCAAGATATCCGTGACGGCGTCGGTGAAAAGCAGGAAATGGAAGGCGAAAGAGAAAATGAATAATAGGAAAGGTCGAGAAATCCTCGTGTAAATCACTTGCGAAACCAGGGCGTCGGTATCGCTGGCATGCGAGGATTTTGCAGTCGTAATTTACACAGCCGAATGTAATTTCGATCGAGATAAAGGAAACGGAAGAGGCGCGTTCACGAAAAACGAAATCCCCACTGATTACGTCGTTCGAAATAATACACCTCGCACGCCATTCTGTCGGGCTCTCCCGCAGAAAGTGAACAATTATTTGTTAATTACTAAAACATAATTATCCGGGTGTCACTCACAATGCGGCAATCGCCCCGTACGTGAATTAAAAAGTATAATTAATCATGTTATAATTGTCGCTTTCTTGGGAAAAAGTCAAACAATTTCCTTTGATGCGGTTCTAGGTTTTCTTGTGTGAACCGCGCGAATGGTCAACTTCGCGACTTTCAATGTGCGAGCAAACATTGCACAAAAAATTCAACTCGTTGGTGAAATACTGTTGTTATTGAAAGTGCTATAATCAACATTGAACAAATTTTATATTAGGAGAACAAGTTCTAATGAAATAACAAAAATATTATGTTTACTGTACTATGATATCTGCACTTTCTGTTGATTTATCTTATCTTCAGAGATAATTATGCATGTATACCTACTTATTTGAACCGTGCGAACTGCTTTCACAAATTAGATATTGATAAAAGATACTGTTCACCAGGATATTTACACTCTTTTCACACTTTAAAGTAAAATATCAGAAATGCGTACATTAAAACATGAGAAAGCCTTTAGTTGACTGAATAAATTTTTCTCTTATTTTTGGTTTGTATAAAAAATAATATTTGATCCAGACCTTGTTTATAAGTAGACCGCGGATTTTATGCATTGATAACAAAAATAAATGTATATAATACATGACAGTAAAGATATTACAAGAATTTAACACTAGAACTACTGATGAGTTCTAAACTCGTCTGATTCTTTTATAATAATACATACCAGTATTGAATTTATTCAAATTTTATACGATTTTTGTGGCAATATGTTCTTGAATAAAAAAACACACTAGAAAATTTCTGAAGCAAACATTTCTATAGTTATATTTCTGTAGTTTCAAAGATTATAAAAGAAAAATTCTGAAATCCGTCATTTTGAAAGGTTTGGTAATTCTCGTGTTAATACTGTCATTACATTTATTTTTGACGAAGTGAAATTATTAAAAAGGGGGACAAATTATCAGACAAAACAGTGAAAACATTTAGAGATACTCTTATATTATTTTTAACTAATAAAAATGATTGAGAAAAGAAATGAGTGTCTACCTGCTTCCTGTATCCTCCAATTAATGCTGACCATTTTTATTTTTCGTAGAAATCCACAGTCCAATTATCATTTAACATGTAGTCCTTATAATTGACTTAGAACATTTTTATTTTGCATCAAGACCCGCATTCTACTTATAAGTATAAAATGTAATATCTAGTACGTACGAGTATCAAAATTAAACTACGCAAAGTATCAGTCAGATTCTTGTAAGGAAATATATACAGGTAACCCTCCTATAACACGGTAAATAGGTTCCTAGAAAATGCCGTGTTGCGTGAAACCGTGTTGTACGAGACCCAGAGCCAGTACAAAAAGGGGGATTACGTTCCGAAAACTTATTAAAAACCAATATTTTTTTTAATTCTACGTAAACAACTTAATTTTTATTAAAAATATAAATATATGTACAACACAAAACAAAAAATTTCTTCGTCGTCACTGCTCAGTATAATCAACCGAGAACGTTTTTCGGTGGAATGATATCGCCTTCACTTTCAGAACTTTTTTCTTCATTTAAAGTTCTTGCATCTTCTTCTCTCTTTAAAAAATCTGTAATTTTTGCTTTGCTTGCTGTTTCTTACCAGGTCATTGTAAATTTCAAAAGGCTGCGTATCGATTACAATGTCAATGCAAATTGGAAAGTTTTTATTTTTCATTCTTTTTTTTACAGAAGTGTTACCAACGTATTTGTGATATTTTCTAATTAAAATAAATCTAAATACGGCATAATTCGGACCATATTTACTTATTTAAGGTGTGATAATAACTCGCTGTGATATGGGTAGATATGATTGAACCATTACTGTACAGAGTTGTACAAAGGTTTTTGCAATTTTCTTATCGTGTTAGAGCGAAACCGTATTATAAGATGCCGTGTTGTAAGAGGGTTTCCGCAATTTATGAATCGTGTTATAGCGAAACCGTGTTACAGGATGCCGTGATGTAGGAGGGCTACCTGTATAGTAATTGTTGAAATGCAATAATAATATGAAGATGTGATTTGCTTGCAGGTCGATCAGAAGCCGCTGCACAAGTCGAACCATCACGAGAACCACGTGTCCCAGATCACAAAATCGATCCAGTCGCAGACGAATCACGGTTCACTGAATCATGTACAATCCCACGGTCAATCTAATCACGTTATTTCGAATCACGAGAACCACGTGCCTGCGAGTCGTGTGCCGAACAACCACGTGTCGGCGGCGAACCAGACGAACCATCAGAAAAATCAGCAGAACCAACGGCTCAGTCCGAACCAGGAATGGCGGCAACCGGAAGACAACGGCAGGCTGCAAGAAGATGGCATCTACGAGAGCGGACCAGTGGTGAACGATGGAAAACACTCTCTTTTGCAGTACGCCATGCTGAACTTCCGACAGAGCACGGAAAAGTTAGTACACCTTCCAATTGCAAGCCACGTCACTTCATCATTTAACTCTTTGTACTCTGAATTCTTTTTCAACTTTGTTCCCAACAAATCATATTAAATGTTTCATTTAAAATGTACCTCAAACGACAGTTCTTTGATTGGTACTGATTTTAATTTTCTAATTATTCTGGAAATTGTCTAATTATGTAGAAAGTAGTCTCGTAAAATATAATTTCTCGCTCGACATAGGATTGTAAAGGGTTAACCTCCAAGTGGATCCTTAAAATCGACTTAACACATTGAATGAATTCCGTACCGGTAACCGTAAAAATACCACAAAACTGTAGTAATTTATTTGAAAGAAAAGAAACCGAAAATTCGATATACTTCGTAGTTAAATATATTCATCATCTGGTACCTTGTAATATTGAACGAAAGGTTCCATATATTATTATAGTCAATATTTTCTTCGTCTTGCGCTTCATAAATTCGAAATGGTACATTCAATATATTGGTTCAAGGATTAATTTTTAAATGTAGAAAACAACTGCATGATTCTGGATATGCGTCATGTAGTGGTCAATGTGTTAGGAAATGTAATAAAATAATATTACATACTAGGCTTAATAGTTTTCTTTTACACAATACTGAATTATTAACATTTTTAATGTGGCTCCGGCGGCTCAAAAAATTTCTTAATAGTTATTTATTCTTGTTATTCTTGCTATTCTCAATGTGAATTCACTTTGTCTAACCAATAATATTTTCAACTTAACATTCAGATCAAGCATTTTATGTTTACAGAAAACATATAACTACTGTGAGCTTAACTAATTAAAAAATTCAGAGTTGGTATAAAATATTTTGAGCGAAGTTAAATATTAATATAGAAAATACATAATTATGTAAAACTTCTTTTTTTCAGTTCAAGTGCCATTTCTGTACAATACATTCATATTACTAAAACATTATATGTACAGAGGACAATACTTTTGTACAAATTTCAAACGAGTTACACAAGTTAGTTCAAAAGAAATTAACAATTTCTTAAATGCAACATTTTCTCGAACCGTTACATACTTTCAATTCATGACAAAATATCATTGAATAAACGGTGCAAAGTTGAACACACTTGATCACGGGTTACAAAAGACGTATTTCTAACTCATTTCCTTCTTCGAATGTTGCATGCTGAACACTTTAGACCCGGATAAGTAAGTATTTATAATTATGTCGTATTGAAACATAACATTTCCTCGGTATTCAGTTTTTAAACAGAAACACCTATGTCGAACCGAGGTACAGTAATAAAAGGAAAATTAATGTTAAAGACTAATTGGCCTCTCTTACGCAAGAAACGCGAGACATCCGTGTTGAGAAAGCATAACGCACTGCGGTTCTCATAGTAACATCGACCATCTTGGCGAGCGCGCGGCTAACCAGTATTTCTCGTCTTCTTTTGGCATCTTTCCGCAAGCTATCACCGAGTTACCCTTTCAAAGCATTACACCGGTTCACGTTGTGATTGCGGGAAATCGATTTGTCAAAGTGGAGTTCATTTAGAAAAGTGTCAGAAAGTTGACGTCAACGTCCCATTTGTCATAGTGCATCGAGAGAACAATGGGATTATATTGAGTTCAAATGTTTTACTACGAATGTGGCTGTCCTGTAATCGTTTGTGAATTTGTATGGTTGCCCACGCCATTACCAGCCAACAATTTGGCGTGAGAACATATTAATAGTTTATATTAACACTTCCGCACCGTTATGATCTGTGCAATACAGTAACAGGTTTGCAGAAAATTAATAGTTATTGATGTAAATTTTAAAAGTATGACAATTATTAACAGACTGCGGATCTTTATGCAGAATAAAAGTTTTCTGCAGCAGTTACAAGAAACAGGAGCAACTCTTAAGAATCTTTTTCCTTCTTGAATAATTTTAGTAGGTCGAATGATCCCCAATCGTTTTAATCTTCCTAATTTTTCAAATTGCAGCTAATTGTTAATATTTATAATGAGAAGACGGAAAATGTTGTCTTGGTTGCTCAATTTTATTTTTAAACGTTAAATAAATTCTTCATTGTGATGACATGAAATTGCAATGAATGTTAGTTTGACCGGTTTATCTTGTCCTGGTCATAAAGTTGTGCAGAGGAAATGATCATAGCGGTCGCGTTTTCTGTGAAAGAGTCGTGAAAATTACATGAATACTGGCACCGCTCTGGTAATTTCAATGCGTGGTAAAGTAACATCGCCTGTTCGCTAGCTCACATAGTCAGTTCCATTACCTTCTTGGCTCAGCATGCACGTTAAAGTTGGAAAGTTCTGTTCTACTTTGAGCAACTACATTTGTGCTATTTTAACAATATAATTCAATAATTACATTCTAAAACAAATGACCACAAAAACTTGAAAAGATACGTACGCAAGTGTCATATAATAAAAATAAAATGGACGGTTGAAGAAATTGTGAGAATGCTTGATCCTCATACGTTCCTCAGGATTAAAATTCACCAATTTACTGTTTTTAGATATATACCAATTGATTTCTTTGTATGTTGTGAGATGTATCTCTTTAAAATATGACGATATAGATTAAACATAATTTGTTGATTGTGTACAGAAAAAAATAGGTGAAATGTTATGTCGAATAAATCGAGTGCGACAAGAACCAGGGTAAAAACGCAAAAAGAATAACGAACGAGCAGAATGCGAGGTGCAGCGTTAAAGAAGGCTCATTAAAACACCTAACTAGAGTACCGATTTCCTAAACACGACTTTGACAAGCGACGACCACCCATTCAGTACTCTGAACGGGACTTTTTCCCCCTCGGTAACAACGTCCAGCAATGGAAAATCCGTTTACGGGCCGGTGCACCTTCGTCAAGACGTTTTCCATTTTGGAAGGCTATTACTCGCGTCGCCTCTGGGTCCCGTTTCTCCATTAAAATGATTCGTGCAGTCTTCTTGTGCAGTTAGAACCCCGTACGATCGCTAAACACGTGGCGATAACACCTTAGAAACGTTTAACGCTTTAGACAAGCTCTGAACGAACGAAAGTATTCATTTGTTTATTCCGTCCTACAGATTCGAGATGTTGAAGACTGCGGATGGCTCCATAAGCGGTTCCCTGAAAGTCATCGAGTCGTTGAAAAGCAAAAAGAAGAGCAAGAAGAGTAAAGGTCAACAAGATGGCGCGGAATGGACCTGGAAGGAACAGGTGGACCTCGTCAAGTACTCCCCTGTGCCAATAGAACAGAGTCTACTTAGGCTGGACGCTGATTTGAGTGGACTAGCCGTCGAATGTTTCCTTTGCCTGATGAGATACATGGGCGACCAACCTCTACCTCCGGACACCAGCGAGGTCAAATGCGTTTACACTGTCTTGATGGTGAGTGCTACAGTTTTATGCAATACGGATTTTGTGGGCCAACCTTTGGTCAATTGGTTCATTAATTTAACACTTCGACTGCTAGACCAATAACCTCAAAAATAATTGATTTAATGAGATTCACACTATTTCAATCTTCTTACATTTTACAGATTCTAACCAAAGTTAGTCTTCATATATTAATACAAAAATTTATTTTTAACCCCTTCTCCTACCCGCTAACTCCCGATTGCTCGGGCCATAATAAACAAGAAGGTCGGTCACGCGTCGAGCCATTTAGCTGTTTAGCCGTGTGCTCGAATTTGCGCAAAATGTATGCGTCTTATGACATGTATATTTCGGCGCAACGAAAGGAATTGTGAAATAATAAACACGTTTGAGCACAACTAATACTTTTAAGATGTCTGGGAAGTATTTAGTAATTATGATCAATTCATCGGTGAACAAAAATGATTTATAATTTGAAAGTGGATAATGTATCAGTAACAATTTGTAAATTAATACTTAATTTAAATTAATAATGTTTTGAGAAAACTCGTAGAAAATTAGTAATCTTTGTGTTAGTGTTGTTTACGTTTGTCGCGAATAAAGTACCACGAGTCAGGCTCGTCCTTATTGTTTTTGGCCCAAATTTCTTACTACGAGTCAAACTCGTTGTTGTATGCCAAGGGGTTAATTGTCGACGAATAATTTTATTTCCCATTTCAAAGTATTAAATTACGATGTGAAATCAAGACTTGTGAGGATTTAGGTCCTACATTCTTAGGCATCGTTTAGCGGCTAGATGAAATAAGACAAATACTACACACAGACTATGACCCGAGATGAGACAATTTATTTGTGTAATATTCATTTCCAATTATCTTTTTAGAGTAATTTCACTATGATAAAATATTTTCTTGCCTGAGACGAGATTGAGCAATTTGTTTACGTACTATTTGGATGCAATTATTTCTTTAAAGAATGGTAACTTCATTAAGCTAAAGGCAATTGTTCAGAATCATCAATCTTGAAGACGAGCTTTGATAAAAGATTTTTTTTAATATTCTAGTATATCTTATCTTATCTCCAGCATTTTCTTTTCACTTATTAACAAAGTAAAGAATTACACCCAATGAATTATTAAATTGTTGATTATATGTAGTTTGTATAGCACCACAGTTATCTGAATTTGCAAGGAAAAGTACAATTAACTCGTTAAACGTAGAACATGTTTATATTCACAACCGCACTTTGTGTTACAACCCAATAGATATGCATATAAATATTCTAGATAAGTAATACATTCTTTATATTCTGTGATTGGTAGACGCAAGGAGCACTGCAGGGAATACTTTCTTTCTAGCATCCTACATTAATGATATCTAGTGATTAGAATGAAAGGTGTGCATAATATTTTATCCGCGCTGGATTAACCAATAAGCACAGTAAGCACGTACTCAGGGCATCCGGAGAAGGGGCATCATAAAATTTTCTAAATTTTGCATCTTTTACATAGTAATATCATTTCTAAGCGTTTATGTGCATGTACATGCGAGTGGAAAGATCAAAATCAATAGCGAGCGAGCGAATCTCTAACTTCTGTTAAAAACACTTTTTAGTCAAATTGTTGAACATACCTCAGAAATCGTACAAATTCACCATACATTGCGCTGATTGTGATCCTGTATAAGGGGATCTCGAAATCTTTTAAGTGCTTAGGGCTTCTAAAGGTCTAAATCCGGCACTGGATTAGATATATTGAAAAGAGAAACAAAGTTCCACAAATATCATGTTCTTTACATCTGGTTCAGAAAGATTGTAGGGTATTATTATAATTAGTAGCATTTTGTTACTTTCAGTAAGTTTCCAGTAGCATAGAAAGATATCATTAGATGTAATTGACACTTAGAAAGCTTTATGTCTCGTTCAGCTTTGCAGAAAAATTAGTATAATGAAACATGCCGAAGAAGTCTCTATATAGGACAGTCAAGATTAGCACACTGTATGGTAATAGTCTGCATGTGGCAATAGAGGTTTGTGATTTCCCTTGAATTATCTCATCAGACCCCATTTTCTCTGAAGAAACTACATCGATCATGTCCTAAATGATGCGCGGAGATCACCTTAACTAAATCGAGGTTCTTTTCACTGCTACAAAAAGGAAACTTTGCTTCATGCTTATCGATTTAATCAATCTTTCTTTGAATTATTATCTTGAAACTATCTCACAATTATCACACAATACGAGATTAACAAAGTTTCGAATATTAGCTGAAGAAGAACAAACCATATTAGCTTCTAAGTGTACAATCGTGGTTTTCATTTCACTATTTCTTCTTCATTTCTTCCAAAACAACCTTTCAACCTGTTCGAAGAAAGATCAGCATCTTAGCGGGTGAAATTACTTGCGAGGCGTTAATTCCTCCAACAATTACTGAGAGTGAAACCAACTTTCTCTTCTTCTTGCTGATAGGTCCGCTGCAATCAACTTGACTTGACACCAAGGGACACCATTCCCACCTCGTAAACAGGAACTAAAACTCAAACATTAATCATCAATTATGTCGAATTTTTGTTATAGTTACTTCATATTGTAACTTACTGCTAACTTTTCGGTTTTACTAATCGATTATGAAATTTTGCAGAAAAATTTTGTATCCAACCATACTCTACAAAAATTATTCTTTGTTTTCTCTAATTCGGTTCAAAAAGTTTTCTTACACCAAAGTGGTACAAATTAACACTTTGATTGCCACATCGCCCCTACATGACCAACACAATCTTTATATCAAATTTGAAAATTAATTTTTAATACAATTCTATTAAGTAAACCAAATTTCACTAGCATCTATGAGATCTGACAAGGTTAAAGCAATTGTTGTTATGGTAAACTTCGTCGTTTGTATCCTTGTAATATTAATTACGTTGTTTGACTTTTATGTGACTTTCATGGGCATTGGTGTGGCAGTTAACGTGTTAACTAAAGAATGTTTCTGGAAATTAGTACATAAAATACGTGCAATTTCTTTGGATGTTATTAGAACTAAAATTAGTTACTTCTATGAGTTTATTGTTTGAAGAAGGTAAGGCTTTCTGTCACCATAAAACACTACACTTCGAAGATGATTAAAAGTGAGGCTCTTAGTAAGACGCTTTTGCAAACCAACTATACTTAGATTCTGTTAAAATTTAAGATTCACTTTAAAGATTGACACTGTACGTGTTGGTACGTTAATAATTCTAAAGAATATTGTGTTTATAAAAATAGTGATATACAAAACAAAGATGCAGTAAGAAGTGAGAATTGTATTATTAAGACTGCACAGATTTACATTTACTACAGAAATCTCTAGGTTTCTCTCATTGTGACAGGAAATTTATAATTTAATTTTTAGAAATTCTATTGAACGGATTCGAAATTACGCTGTGATGATATGCATCAAAATAATAATGTATTGCAGCACTGCCACAAGTACGAGCAACTCCGTGACGAAGTCTACTGCCAGTTAATGAAGCAAACGACGAACAACAAAAGTCCGAACCCCGATAGTTGTCAGCGTGGTTGGAGGATCTTCAGCATCGTCGCTGCCTACTTCACCTGTAGCGACGGTTTAAGGCCTTACCTGACTAAATACCTTGAAACGGCGGCGTATGACAAAAGGAGAGCCTACCACGGCACTGCTACGGTGTGTTTACAAAATCTGAGGAAGACTGTTAAGTACGGAGGAAGAAAGAATGTACCGAGTGTCGACGAAATCATGGCGATCAGCGCTGGTAGAAACGCTAAGAGACAGATCTATAGATTGCCAGGTGGAACGGAGAGGGTTATCAACACCAAGTGTACCACGGTTGTGCAGGTAAGCCTAAATACTATCATTTATATTTTTAAAACATTCCGCTCAAATATAAAATTTAAAAAAAAGTCCAGTTTATAGACTAATTTTCGTAACTAGACACCTTTGTAACTTGTTTATGTTATTGATAAATAAAATTTATATACTAAAATAGAAATTACTTTTGTTTTATATAATGCATAATGTTATAAAACCATTTAATTTTTCAAATATAATAATCATTGTTTCAAACGCAATAAATTTTGATAAATAGACTGCTGATGTTTATGCAAGTTTCAGTACTAATACCCTTTGGAGATAAAAAAATAATTGAAATTATAGTAATTTCCATTGAACATTACATGGAGTTTTTTTTCAATTTTTACATTGCATAAATATTCGCAATCCTTTGATAAACAATTGCGAAATCATCAATTTGCGTTCTAACGTTGGAACTAATAATTAATTTTGTCTTCTTTTGAAAGGACGTCATCGAAGAAATGTGTAACATAATATCCGTGAGACATCCCCATGAGATGGACGAATTCTCGTTGTACTGCATCGTTGATGGTGATGCATTCACCATGCCGTTAGCCAGAGACGAATACGTGCTGGATGTGACGACTGAACTCCACAAGAATCATCAAGTCTTCTATTTAATATTCTGCAGGTACTTAATTGTACCTAAAAACATATCTAATGTGTATTAGATGTATAAATTAATTCGTGGCACTCACAAATAATCAGTTGCAACTTTATTTTAAATCCAAATCTGTTACCCGCCAAATTGAACGTTCATTAATTATTTATAAAATGGAGTAAATGTACAACATGTGACGGATATTATTTTTGACAATAGAATGTATTTGAATTCTTTATAAATCGTCAACAAATTCACGAAAAAGGCTACAAATTAATTTGTGAATCTAATATTTCAATTATGCACTTTGCATTTTATAATATTTTTTCGTATTATGAAAATATTGTTCATTGCACAAATTTTTCGAAAATCTAGATCCGTTTGGTACTACCCTCTCAGACTAGACGCCCCGCTGTATATAGAAGTTGTATTCAACCAAATTGCTCCAGATTATTTGGAAGGTCTTCTGCTAGTTCTACCTGGCGACCATTTACCTCAAGAAGTTGTTGTAAGTATTGCCAACGTTACTTTATTAATTATTTTTAACACATTGAATGCTGCGAGCGTCACCAGTGACAGGCTCTATTGGATTTGCTTCAAAATAATTGCTATAAAAGTAACTCCACTGAATATCAATTTATCAATACTGAAATTAACTAAACTATGGTGTAAGGTGAAAACTTCATTATCAAATAACGAACAATTATTATTAATAACGTTGGTCAAATATGTTGTATACAATAAGTGGAAGTGTGAAACGTACAAAATTTGCTGTGTTAAATTAATTCTGTATTTCTCCGAAAAAAATTTTTTAATTGACACTAGATTTTTATAAACTGTTGGGCGACTAACAATATTAGGAATAAGATCTTCTAGTAAAAAGTTAAATTAAAGCTTGCACCAAACTATTCTGAAATATCAACGCAAATAACAAATTAATATTTAAAAATCTTCAGATAAATTTAATTGAAAATTGACATGAACAATTTTATTTAATGTAGTACGACATGGCACAAATAGCAGCCTTGCTGCACAGAGCTGCAGACATGACGCACGAGCCAACCACGAAAGAAATCAAATACTTGCTGCCAAAGCCGGTGCTCAGTTTGAGAGAACCACGACCGCAACAATGGTCGAACATGGTTCAGCAAGCGTGGAACAATGTGCAACATAACACGGTTGCCGCCTGTAAGGCACAAGTTCTTGGTGAGTGAAGTAACTGGATCATTACATGAATCAGCTACCAATTATTTGATATTCGAGCATTACTTCGCGATCACAGAATATGCTCCGAATTATTTCGGTTTTATTGGAACGTTTGTCTGCATACATCGATTTATAAATTAGAGATGGTGATCATGACATAAGTTTATTGATTTTAAATATGCTGATCATTTTCACAGAGAAATTATTAGGTGTACAAATTAATTCAGGCCTCCCACAACTAATCAATTGTAACGTTCTTTTGAATCCAAATCTTTCTATCACCATATTGGAGATTGATTAACTACTTATAAGATAATAAGCGCATGATAAACGCATGATAAAGCGATAAACACATCGAAAGTGATGGAAATTATCTTGGAAATTAGAATGATATTTTAGTTGTTTATAAACAATTAATAAATTCACGAATAGAGAGCTACAAAATTAATGTGTACACTTAATATATAGTAATTAAACAGTATTAGAAAAAGTATTTAAACACATATTGCTTGTTCTCTAGAAATTGCCTCGGAATCGTTAGTTCGCCATCAGGCTAACCTGATTTCGAATTTTTAAGGGCCGCGGATAATTTGCATGGATGTTTAGGCGCGGTCGACGGCGCGGCGGCCTCGCGTGGGTAGAAATTGCTATTGATCAGTCGGTGCTCGGTTTTGCTCGGCTCGGTAGCAAAGGGGACTATCTCTTTGCGATAAAAGGAATGAGGGGGAAAAAAGCAGGGCGAAATGACGCGCTTACGGTGTATAATTAAATTGTAAGAACCCCGAGGATTTAGGATGCAGGTAGCGATCCATCGATCCTCGAACAACGTTTCGCCCTCGATCCTCGGAGCGAACTTCGGAAACAGCCGGCGCGGTGACCGCTTTCGAAATAGAGGAAAGTATCATAGCTGGTTCGTTGGTAAAGAGAGTCCGAAGATTTTCATACTTCCGGAGGTCACGTGTCTTTAGCAATGGCCTCCCGAAGCTCAAGATATCGTTGAGAAAAAAATAGTGTAATAGTTTTGGACTCATTTTAAAGCTCGAAGACTCTACTTTCGCAGACTATCATTAATTTTTTCTTAGGGTATTTATGCATGATACAGCAGGTGAAAAAATGAGGGCACGTTTTTGGTCGAAAATGCTTCAAATTACATCGTCTGTAAAAGCATTAACTTTGTTTTCTGAATGAAACTATTACAGTGAATCTTTAATATATGAAGTTATTAAAAAAGGGTCTTCAGTTTCCCAGTCACTGAATCAGGCAAAAAATATCTTGGACAGAAGTGAACGGTACATTATGAAAGTTGAAGCTTTAAGCTTTAAAATCGGGCCGGTATGTCGCTGTCGTATTTTTTTAACGGAATCATCACAGTTCAAATATCGACGATTTTTAGAGAATGGGAAATTTAGTTTTTAAATACTTTTAGGATCCACTATCTAATAGCATATAAGTAAGTAGGACAGATTATAACAATTGTTCAATATATCAAAAAGGGGCCTATAATGGAAAAATCGCAAATAGTTAATTTATGAGTTTATTGAGTAGTTACCACACGTAGTAATTGCAACAGTTTCATACGACATCGAGAACGTGCCAATTTCAACGTATTGAGTGTCGTTATTCAATAAAAATTCTTGATAGAACGGATAATAATAACGGTTCCGTTCACATTACAGAAATTTTGTGGAAGTGGCCGCTGTTCGGATCCAGTTTCTTCGCCGTGAAAAGGGTGCCCGAAGGGAAAGAGAAGGGCGGCGATCACATTCTGGCGCTCAATCGACACGGCGTGCATTTTATTGATTTAATCACACACGTAAGAAACCTAACACTGTGGAAACATTATCTCGCTGACTTTCAGTTTCACTTTCTTCAAATTACTATCAAGTTTTAAATATATGAATGCTACGATGACGGCAACGTAATTTCCATAATTTCACACTGCACATTATCGAGCTTTCTTGTACTTTATCTTTAGATTGCGGATTTTTATTGGAAATAACAGGAGCTATATATACATATCTTTTCTTAATAACTGTATAGAGCTGAAAATAATACAACAGTATTTTCAATAATTTCATTAACGCATAAAATCCTCAGTCTGTTTATTTCCAATTAAGGGGAGAGTACGATTTCCGTGGCCCCTCGTTTTGAGGTTATATTTGTGTTCTTGGGGTTATTTCAAGAAAAAAAGGTATATATAACATGGTGTCAAATTGGCCTTGTTCAGCCGGTAAAGTAGATTCCCTGTTTTTTATAAATTTGCAAATATCTCGGTAACTATGTGAAATATGGCAAAATATCAAGAGATCTTTTTTGTAGAACATAAAATTTTATTCGCATAATCTTTGCATTGTAGCTGTAATCCAGAATTTGAACTAGTAATGGAAAATCATGTGAATAGAATGAGACGTGGTTAGGTTCGTGGAGGGGGGCGGAAATCGTACGAGGGCCCACGGAAATCGTACTCGTGCCCCAATTAATGTGACGCTGTCAGAGATATCATATATTTTCAACGTTTATACAAATTAATTATTAAATAAATCGCATTTAATTCCTTTTTGTATGAAGTTTACAGATTGGTTTGGTTTGTTAATTAATTTTTTATTTTGGATAAAATTTTATGAAAACTGTAGAAATGTAGCAGTTATGTGAATACCACATCAATCTTATTTTTAGAATAAAATATTATTTTCATAAGATGCAATTATTTTGATTAAAGATTAGCTGCTGCTCTCATTCTCAATACTTGAAATGAAATATTTGAACAGCAAAGATAAAACGGCTAAAATGATTTACAGGAAACATTGCATCACTATCCATATTCTGAAGTAATATCCACTAGAAAAGTGAAATCCGAGGAAGGAACCCTCTATTTGGACATGAAGTGTGGCAATTTGATGCAGCAACGGATCACCAGGCTCCAGACAGAGCAGGCACATGAAATTTCGCGACTGATTAGACAATACATCACCATGGAACAAAGGGCGACCAACAATCAAGCCACTGGGATCGGGTTTGGAATGAGATAAGGCCTTCGATTTTCCCTGCTTGTTGATTAATCGATCGTCTATAGTTGTACATACCTATTTAAACGAAGGAAGTACGAAACAAAGGAAATATTCATGTCCAAGAAGTCTGTAGTCTAAGAATGTGGGAGCGAATGTGCTCTAATAACGTTTAATTAAGTCTATGAATCCATAACTAATAAATTAAGAGCTTGCATGCTTCTTGCTTGCAGTCGACCTTTCCATTGAAGATGCAGAATAAAAAAATCATTTCCAAAGCTGCCAAGAGCAAGAAACAAAATATTTAATAGCAATGAAAGTCAATATTGTGTTCAAGAATGATTTTATTGTTCGTGGTTCAGGAAGATCGTCAAATTTCGCGTTTTACTCTGTTGTTATTTATTTATTATTGAGGTGTGGTATTGTAAAAAATAATGGGGAGCCATTCGGATGTTTAGAGGGAGGTGTTGAAAGTCTTTGAATCTGTAAATATTGTTAGAGCGTGTTAGTAGCAAAAACGAAGAACGAACGCGAGGTTTGCCACGAGCGGAAAATAAGAATATCTCAACTTTCGTTCGAACGTGAAGTCCCATGCATTTGTTTCTCGTTGCGAGAGTTCTTTCATTGATGTCGAAGCATAATCTTACATGATGAAGACGAAAGAATAATAAACGATCGAGTAATGAACCGATGCATTCGCGAAAATGCATCGATAAACAAGACAACCGAGATTAATGGAACATTTTAAATATTATCATAGAATAAGACGATCTAGTTACACCAGAACTGGTTTTCGAGATGGAAACCATCTTCTTTGCCAACGTGACCCAATATGTACGTAACACGTGAACGTTGATGCACTGAAGACAAAAGAAGACAGAAGAACCAATGCTCAAATATCTAAGCAATTATTCTCGGCTCTGTAAATACGCGTTTAGAAACGTTTTAGACGGGAAAGTCGATAGATCGAAGGAGAGAACTACGGTCCTGCACACAAAATGAGAAAAAGTTGTCAACGTTGTCAACGTTCTCGATTTTTGGTGAAAGATAGCAGGACGCGTTGACACTCTCGACCAATGTTGCGTCTTCCGATTGATTTCTTTTTCTTCTTGATCGTAACAGCAAGTTTCTTCCGAAGGAATGGCCGGTTAATTAGTAGTTACGTTGATTAAGAGTTGTAACGGAGCCTCGGTGTAGAGTTGTTTTATTTATACGAAACGTAAGAAAAAGAAACAATACGGTACACGAATGATTATTCTTAATGTAAATCCGTTTGAAGACTAATGTTTAACGAGTACTGTTTTGATGGAGACTAACAAGTTGCGGTTACATGTTATCATAAGGATACATTATTATTAATAATTGTACGTACTGCGTATTGATGTGAACAGAGGTGTTAAACTTTATATTAAAATTTCTACATATACGAATTTTTGTGGAGTTTTATCTTAAATTTTCCACTCCTTTGTAACAAGATGTAGTATCGTTTCACAGGATGTTAAGTGAAATTAATCTTCCAGTAAGTACATGGATTGGACCTGTGAGACCCAGGAATTCAATTTGTAGTGTTATCATTTTCATTAAACTCTTTTAGTATTCCTTAATGAATTCTTGTTTTGCAAAAACAAAAAACTCTGCATTTTTAGAAAAAATGTCACCGAAAAACTGGATACTTTGGATCTATGCACTGGAGGGTTCAGTGTAGAAGCGCTTCAATTAAATTTTACTCTATGCTTTACTGTTCGTAATTGACAAAAGGTGATATTTTTAACAATGAAGTATTTAATCGATAAAAGTTGCAACCACGGGTCAGGCCAGCGACACTTCGTGTTCAAGTATACTATTCTTTGACTTATGCCGAACGTAGATAAGGACAGTGAAGCTCGAGAGGTCTCGGTCGCCGAGAAGTGTAACATAATACGGGTCGAGTATGTCGGTGTGAAAACAACACCTAACCCAGTGACAAAACTTCTTTATTTTTTATTTCTTTTTATGAAACTGTCATCAACATATTCGTAGCATTTTCCTAATGAAAATGATACCAAATAAGATATAATTGTGATGATATTTACTTGTGTAATGGACGATGAAAGTTTCGGAAAATTATCGTAAATATAATCCGAATTATATCGTGTTTGGTATTACTTTAATCAGAAAAATGCCACAAATATATTGGTGAAAGTCTCATTAAAATGTAAGTAATAATAAAAAAACTCTTTTTATTGATATTACACTGTGAAGACACGCGGGCCCTTGAACTATGCCGGCGACCGCGGCTCTCCGCGTCTCTTTCGGTCCCATACGCTGTCCTTCCTTGCGCCCGAAACTTTCATCGTCCATTACACAAATATCATCACAATTATATCTTATTTGGTATCATTTTCATCAGAAAAATGCCACGAATATGTTGGTGACAGTTTCATAAAAAAAATAAAAAAAACTAAAGAAGTTTTGTCACTGGGTTAGGTGTTGTTTTCACACCGACATACTCGACCCGTAATATGTTACCCTTCTCGGCGACCGAGGCCTCTCGAGGATCACGGGGTATACCCCGCGGATCTTCTTGTTCAGAATTTGGCGACACTTGTCGATTAAATACTGTGTCATGATATTTAGTAAAATATATTTTTAAAATACAAAATAAGTAACGAACATGGTATTGCATTTGTATTTATTGATAACCGGAGGCAGTGAAAAAAAGATACATAGAAATCAATATAAAATAATAAATCGTCAAAAAGATAATCCTAAATACGACCTACGCAATAAATACAATAGCATTATTTCATTTTCAGTAAAAAGTAATATTTAATATTTTTAAATATTCAACATTTCACAGAAAATAATAGAATGTTCAAGTCGAGTAGGTATAAGGGTTTTATGAAAAAATATTTTCTGCAAATATTAATATATTTATAAAGCGAAGAAAGATAAAAACTGAGTAGGAGCTAATTCCTTTGGTACATGAAGTCTGGATTAAATTTAAGTAGAAGTGTTTCGAAGTTCGGCCGGTAGATGGTACAACATATCGATCACGCCTTTTTCGAAAGATTATTACTTCCAAAAACCCAATTTTACACGTTTTCCTGAAAAATGATCAACTACTGGCACGATGTCGATTACTGGTGCCGTTAGCGAAATACAATATTGAGTATTTTAAAAAATCCTTAAAACCCTCAACCAAAATGCCTTGTTTTGTGTTTTGATAAAACAATCTAGGAAAATGTACTCATATCAAAATCTAATGACTGACAAACGAAACATAACGTTATTAAAAAACTAACAAAGAGGCTTCTCGAGTCTCGAGTTAAAAATAGTAAAAATACATTGTTTATACTGCTTAAACTATTAAAAAAAAAATGATTTACTGTCACAAATAAATAGATGCCGGAAAATATGCGAGTTCTTTAGTCTTTCTACAGTCAATTAATTCTTGGCATGAACGGGGCTACCACCGGGTGTCCTCATCTTCGATTCTTGGGGCCAGTTACTGGCAGTGTGTCGAACATAACCAGGATCAGTAGGCGACGAAGGTGTTCGAGCTGCGCCAGGTGTTTGAGTACCTGTGCTGGCTGTTCGAAAAGAGCCGAAACAATCTTCCAGCATTTCCATTTCATCTTTCATTTTATTATACGCTTTCCCATAACCCTTTGGCGGCGATGGAACGTTGAAGGAGACGTCGCGATTCTTTTTGTGATTTGGTGATGCTCCTCGCATGCGAATTGGCACGTTGTCGTATTGGCTGGTATCCGAGTACCTGTTGACGTAACGAGAAAATAAAAGAATAAAGCTTTCCAAGTTATATATAATACAAAATACGAATACATAAAACATAAACAGGATATGTACATCGGTAAACAGTTTTTACATCGGTAAAAATAATTTAGCTTATAATACATTAGCTAATACATTTATATGGGCTGAATGTCAGTGATGTTATTGAAATTCATATTACTAATAATATTTGTTTCGTGTAGAAACCTAACATGACAACAATAAAAATGAATAGAGGCCAGATTAGATACATTCGTAATAATGAATGATGGAATATTAAATAATACATTCTGGTAATACAATTTTATTACCCTCGTTTATTTTCTATCACTGCACGATATATCGAATATAGAACAGATAAAAATTATTCTTATATGTACACTGCGAAACATTATACAAATTCATACTTGTATAAGAAAATAAAATCTGTCTGAGGAAAGCTTTATCAGACTGTACCTTTAATGAAATTTTCAAATTTTTGTACACTTTAAACATTCCAAAATCCACAGTCTAGTTATCATTTTTGTAATATTGTTATCAGTGGCGCGTTATGACTACTTGGGACCCCTGGGCAAAGTAGAATTTCGGGGCCCCTAACCGCAACTAAATAACTTTCACGTTGGAAAAAATAAAACAATTGTAAAAACATCCACATATTTATTATTGCATAAAAAGTGAAATAAATTCTCCTTCATCCATGAAAACCTTTGACATAAAAATACAAAATATTTGGTTTGTGTTCGCTGCCCCCTTTTGCCTGGGGGGCCGGGCATTTGCCCAAGTTGCCCATAGGATAATACGCCACTGATTGTTATAGTATGATCACTATGTTGGGAATCTTTACGCAAAATAAAACTTGTAAAAATAGTAGAAGAATAGTAGCTAGAGTTCTTCTAAAATTTCCACTGTTTTACATTTTGCTTACTCATTGTTACTATAAGAGCATAAAAACCACAATTTAACGATCCCAAAAAATTCATTAATTGATTTTCATAGCCCGAAACATTAACACTTTGAGAATGAATGTCGACATGTTAATGTCAGGACTACACACCTGATACTTGATGTTGCAAACATAATTTAATTATGTACATTCCAAAAATCCAGTACATATTGTTAATTTTCCCCGTTATTTAATAGTCTGGTATATGATCTAGTTCTCTAAGAAATATATTTTTAACATTTTGATATATTATATTTAATAATAATCAATTTATTTTTTATTTTTTATTTAATATAATACATAATGAATTATTCTAACATTTCCTTTTATTACAGTATATAAAATAGATATTCTTAGCTGTAAGGCCGAATAACGTATATATATATGATCGCCGAAATGTTTTCATATACCGCGACATACGAAACAATAGTCGCGACGAGCAGCGGGCGTTGACACCTGCCGAAATTTAACGCACAATTTTAAAAAGAACATCGAGAACGTTCGACGGAGGTGCGTATAAAAGGACGCGTTTCGCGGCGCGGGCAAGGAGTTGCTCACGAACTACGATACGATACGGATTAATACGATTAGGGCTACGACAAACGGTTTACGAACACGGATTACCGATCACGATTTTTATGTATTACGGCGCATTTAGTGTACTTGTGTTATTGTCTCAGTTTTTGTACCATCTTTATTGTCTCGTTGACTCTGAATAAACGGATAGATACATTTAAAACATTCTATTCCTACATATATATATATATAATTATATATAATTGTAATAATTATATAATAATAATTATATATAATAATTAAATATAATTATAATAATTATATATAATTATATATATATATAATTGCATTTGAATATTCAATACGATTAGTTTATAAGCAAATTTTGAACGATAGCATCTTTGAATATACTGTTTTATTATAATGATAGATCTACCTGTAAGACTCGAAGGCTTCGTCAACGTCGTGCTCCACCTTCATAATTTTCACACCTGGATTAACAACCTTGGCAAACATGGTTTCACTTCTGGCGTCCATTTCTGTTGGAAAACGGGGAGTGTCCACTTCATCTACAGGTCGCTGATAAATATCCTGTACTTTATAAGCAATCTTAGGCACGTCGTGTCTGTGGTCCATCTTGTACGAGTCTCGGGTTCCATTCATCTGCATCTCAGAGCTTCGAAGCCTCGCCGAATCTCTGAGAGCTCTACCATTCTCGAAGTTCTGCGTGTATTCGCGACGTTCCGACTCATCGCGCACCAAGCGTCCGTTTTCTTCGTTCCTTGGCATCCCTTTGAAGGACTGACTCGTTGGACGATCTTGTTCCCACCTTCGAGGGTCCTCGGAGATATCTTCAGGTGAACTTTTCTGATGTCTCTCTTCTGTTTTGTCGAAACCGTCGTTTATGGTACCGTCCTCTCTTCTCGACGATTTCGCAGTCGATTTTGCAGGTTTCGATTCCTTTTCGGTAGTTAAGGCCACCAAGTGTTTAGCTACAACATCGTTAAAATGCCAAAAATGATTAGACAAAGTTCACTAAAACATATACGACGGATTAAAATATTTTCTTTGTTATTTTTCGCTGTTCAGTTTAATTTTTTTCATCTTTGAGTAAATCTGTAATTTTTTTAGTTCTATTAAAAATTGTCCGTTCTACGACTCCTGAAGCTTCTGTAAATACAATAATATATGTAGTACTACAATTTCAAACTATGAAATTTCTGTTACGAATTTTTGCTTGGCATTTTTCTAAATAGACAAACGTTTTTATTTTTTACGACTATGAATAGAAATTGTTTCTTTGTAAGTCTATTAATGAGTTTTAAGACTTTTAACAGTGTGTTTTCTATTTTGGATTTATACTTGGCACTTATAAGTAGAATGACGAGTAAGATTTATTTAGGTAACGAAAACATAAAAATGTTCGGTGCGAATTTACATTTCCAATAGATCAGTTCACGAAAAGATGAGCTATTACGTATTAACTTCATTGGTAAAGTATGTATTTCTATTAGTTTGAATATAACTGCAGTTTATCAACCCTTTGAAGACGAATTTCGACATATTGGCGACATCCAGGTCATATACATAATTTATAAAGTGGCAAACAAATAATTTAATTATATAACAACAAAAAGTCAGAATATATATTCCCCTATTGTAGTAGTCAAGAAAAACAGTAAACCTCTCGCTGTCTTTACCGGGATAGTCACTACCACCGGTGCCATATGCGGGTATGCCCTTACCCTTCCACCCCTCGCCTAGCTGCGCTGCTCAGGCAGCCATTGCTTCCCCCACTCTTCCCACGAACGCTCATGCGTACCGCAGGGAGCATGCTAACGAGTGTTCCAACTTTACTCAACCAAGCCGTCCGTGGCGTCTCGTAGTGCAAAAGAAACAAAAGAACACATGTTATTTTCCCTACCTTGTCCCACAGGCGGTAGAGTGGGAGAAGCGAATGCCGGCTTGGCAGCGGAGCTAGGCGAGAGGCGGAAGGGTATGGAGCCTGGCGGGACGCGCATATGGCAACACTGGTCATGACGCAGACGTAAACGGAAAGCAGATTGGGTGCGCGCATCATGTCACGTGACCGGTTTGTGCCGGAATCGTAGGGATGTTCACCGCCGCGGAATGGGGAAATGGCTTTGGAAAACGGGTAAGGCAGAGTGAGAGAAAAGTCTTGATACCTACTCAGCGAATAGCGAGAATATGTGTGACTCAACTGTATCAGTTTGTGTCTGACTCGCATTCCTTCAGAGTCTCTTTTCATAAGACACGCACAATATGTATAAGCTAATTTCTTATCGATCTGTTAGCGTTCGCGCATTTAAAGTATTAGGAGGTTGAATAAGTTCTCGCTGTTTTCCGAAAGGTGGTAATACCAGAACTGCGTGAATTTAGTTTCAGATAGTAACGTATCTATAATGAAGTACTACATATATGCAAGGTTAAAATTCAGTGTATGTCATTCCACTGAAGTATAAACAATTTTTCTTTCATTGTGCTAAATGTCGAATTTCATGCCAAAGAAAGAGTAATTGCGGGGAATTTTACTACACTATTTTATTAAAAAAAAATCTGCAGCTGAAGCACACAGAATTCTTGTTGACACATACGGCGACCATGGTCTGTCGGAAACAATATGCAGAGATTGGTTTAGACGCTTCAGAAATAATGATTTTGATCTTGAAGATAAAGAACGCCCTGGCGCACAACAAAAACTTGAAGACGAAGAATTTGAGGCATTACTTGATGAAGATTCGTGTCAGATACTAGCTGAACTTGCAGAATCATTAGGAGTTGATCACACAACAGATTCGAAACGTTTGAAAGCATTAGGAATGATTCACAGGAAGTACGTTGGGTGCTGTACGAGTTGAAGCGATTTTTCAGCATGACAACGCGCGGCCACATGTTGCAAAACCGGTGAAAACGTTTTTGAAAACACTTAAATGGGAAGTACAACCCCACCCGCTGTATTCACCAAACATTTCCCGATCAGATTACCATTTGTTCCGATCGATGACACATGTCCTGGCTGAGCAGCGCTTCCAATTTTATGAAGATACCAAAAAATGGGTCCACTCTTGGATTGCCTCAAAAGACGTGTCGTTTTTCCGACATGGAATTACTATGCTGCCAGAAAGATGGGGAAAAGTAATGGCTAGCGAGAGACAATACTTTCAAGAACATATTTTTTACCAATTTTTTAAAATAAAGCATTCATTTCATAAAAAAAACAGCGAGAACTTATTCAACCTCCTAATAGAATAGAGGGGTGATACCATGGCGACTCTTAGCCTTTGAAGGGTTTATGATAGGGCCTAAAGCTCTCTTCAGACTGACGAACAATTTGTCCACGGACTGTCCGCATACTGCACGTGTTGCCTGTGGATAGTCTGCGTGCGATGTAAGTACACATATTGTCCGCAGACTATCTACGAACTGTCCGCGGACGAACGTGTGCAGTCCGCGAACAATCGTCCGTCGCTCTGGACAGGAGTTTAGCCAGCGTGCGGTACCAGAAGCGAGTAATTGGGACTAAATAGACCTGACGTCGGTGGCTGATGGCCACCTTGGGTCATTGAGCTATCGGTCAGCACAGGTATGCTTAGTGTTAAGTGTGCTGAATGAGAGTTTCCGGGAAGATAACCTGGTGCTGCATTGCCCAGTGAATTGAGTACAACGATTCGTTCTGTTCGACACATTCGCAGATGCTATGTTTACGAGACCGGCTAGAATAATGTCGCCTACCGATTGCCGAACTTTGCCTGTGTGGCCGATGATCCGAAGTCATGAAGTCATGCCGCACGTGGAGAGCGACAAGGGTGTTCTCGAAGGATCTGGCCACGGAGTGGGAATGGTGACGAACCTTCTGGTAGGAGGACCGCGATGAACAGCGTTAAATACCAGACGGTGTGTATTCCCCTCGAAATGCGTCCCCCTCTACCGCTAAATGTGGCTCGACTCTCTTCGTAGTGGATACAATACTGATGTAGTGAAGCCAAATCAAGACTCTTTTCCCACTCTACCTTACTCCTTCTATGGCGTAGAGTATCTCCCGACAATCCCTGCTTCTGTCTCGGGTTGGTCACGTGACGCGTTTCGTCTCCGTCGTGCACATGTCACAATATCACGTGACTAATCCGGTAATGACAGAGAGAGAGAGAGAGAGAGAGTAACTCTATTCTCCTCAATTTTCCCTATCTTGCTATACTGCGCTGATGCCGCTGATGATGGACCGCATGGCACTTACCCCAGAACTTCTACAAAGAACGGGTCTCATCGCGAATCTCTAACAGATCGATTATATAATGAAATAGTTTATAATAACATATCAATCTATAATCAAAACATCAAGTTGTCTGAGTAGAATCTCGAGCAAAAATGTTTAATGGATACAAGTCGTTATTAGTAGGACGATAGTATTCGCCTCATACATATACAATTCTTCTCTTCAAAGTACCTTTTTTACTAGACGATTCCGTCATGCCTTGACTAATTTTCTTCTTCGGAGGACCCATCAACAAATCAGCGATGAACACCAAAGCCGTCAATATACACAGTGCTCCAAACACCGCGGCGTTGTCTACCAAATCTTCGGGAACATTTTCAATTGACGCCAGGGACAAAGCGCCAACGATGCCGAAAAGAATAACGCCAAGTCCGAGAAAGAATAATTCCTTGAATGGAAAAAAACGATATTCAAATCTACTGAAAGAACAATCATTTATTACGAAGTCGTTTCCGCTTATACAATTATGATTTCTTTTCTAAATTCGCGGAACAAAAGTGAAGGAATGAATCACAAAGTTTGAACGAGGTGTAGCAAAATACAGACTTCCTTGTTACTTTAATTTACAGTGTATATATCTTGTTTTAATATATTTATGAATAGTTTTAATTTTTCTTCACATATAGTTTTAATTTTTTCTTTATAATAGAAGTATTGATTAAAGAAAGTATTTCATAGCCGAATATTAATTTATTTTATATTTATTCTTAATCGATATTACAAGACATCAGTAAAAGTATTAGACAATCTTTTTCTAATATACTTTAACTATTTAATTCTATTTACACATGTTAAAGACTGTAGTATCATACATAAATATAGAAATAATAATTGTTAGTGTAAGAATTTAATTTGTTTCTTATAGTATATAAAAATTCGTAATGATACTATGGCAAAATTTGTTCTCTAAATAGAGAAGCATTTTACAATCATCATTATTTATAATATATTTTGTAGATTGTAACTTTCTATTATAATAAACTTCTTATGGCTATTACAATTTTGGATATGTCAAACGAACCTGCAAATCATATATTAATGTTTAAGGGTTGTTTTCACCTATAAAGAGTTTATACATAGAGGTAAAACATGGTAAAATTCGCCTAATATTTGATTAACATCTTCTACAAAGATCCAAAATTAGAAGAAAATTACTATTATCGACCATCTCTGATAATTCAGCATTGCAGTAATATCTCAATAATTACAGAAATGTCACTTATGCCAAGACATTATTATTCCTTGATCTCTTGCCATACTAACCTCGAACATAGAAAAATATAACAGGTAGGCAAAACATAAACACCAGAGTATCAGTGAGATAATACTAAACCGATTGATAACATTTTTTTGTTTCTAATGATTTATTTATGAAACTTTTACCAACATATTCGTAACATTCTTCTGATTGAAATGATGCCAAATACAGTACAATTTCGACCACATGTACTTGTTTAATTTACTGTACAGTATGACCTCGATTATCCGTACTTGATGGAACATCAGTGTTCAGATAATAAAACAGTTACCTAGCCATAGTGTAGGATTAAATCATTATTGATTTATACAATAAATCGTCTAGGTTGAGATTAAACTGTTTGCGTGTGAAACACGTATTCGTTTAATGGAAAATTTTGTATCACCAGTTCGGATAATCGAGGTTCCACCGAATCGTTATTTGAATACGCAAATGTGCTCCGAATATTGCCATGTTTGGTCTCATTTTAATCGAGAAAATGTCACGAACATGTTGACCAAAGCTTCATAAACAAATAATTAAAAACAAAGAAGTTTTGTCATTGGATTGGATAAATTCCCAAATCTCGTATACATCTCTTTTGCATATATCAAAACATCACTGTACTCGATTGATGTACAAGGTGGTCTAAAAGGTAGCTAGGCAAATATCTTCTTCAATGTATATCTCTAATTCAATTATTTATCCAACAATTGCCTAATATTTGCAACTCAACCCAACATTGTACACTTTTGTCATTGGAAATGTCGGCAAGGCATAGGAATTTTTAACGCAAATATCACTTATCACAGTTAGTCCACGGATGTATGCATATCCATGCCTGCATATGCAGGAATCATCATGACCCGCCTAGTCTGAGTTGTGAGTCATTAAATAAGTCACGATGGTGCACGCATAACGTTGCCATACTCCAAGGATGCGGTTACGAGCTACCTGCTGCCTTGGCCATCAATGACAGATCTATCTGAACGCATTGCTACGCCGATGTTCTCACGGTATCGTTCGGCTGCGTGATCTATTTCGAAACGGTTTCGCGACGATCGTCGCAGCCTGCATGAATTAATAAGGGGAAAACATGATCCTTGGGAAATAGCGATCTGTCAGCCAGCGTGCCACGACGCGTTGCCATTCGGCTCAATTATTATGCTGATCGGCATCACGCGTAATGAACGAGGCGTGTCCTGAAGAAACCGACGGACACCGCACACCAGGAAGGATATTGGACGCGTAATAATAATTGAGATTACCATCGTGAGAGCGTGAAATCTTTTGCCTTGGAAATGTTTCTGATCTTAATTCCTAAGAAATTCTATTCATCTTGCATGGCCAGTGTGTACAACATCGTAAATTTCATTGTAACATGTTATTGCAACTACTTGGATACAGTCATTTGTTTTCTCGAAGAGTTTCCAGATTTCTATTTTTACTTCCCAATGTATGTTTCGCATTCAAATTATGATAATTGTAAAAATATAAATATAATTTATTCAAGATGCAGTAAGTGCGACGATGAATAATACTGTGTGTTTTAACATTTGTTGAACAAGAAGTTTGAAGACTTATAGCTCTGATAATCGTTGTTATGCTTGAATTAGAAGACACTGTGCTGCTTTGCCAGGAAGAAAGCGTAGTAGGTATTTGCAATTCACTTTTTTGTCACAAACTCAGTAATAAACGAATGGAATATATAAATAAGTTAGGGAAATACAAAATATATGCGCTTTGTCTAAGATGATATTTTAAAACTGCATAGACTAGAACTATCACCACAAATAGTAATACTTATAATTAGACTAAACATTTTCATTATTGTAGAACATTTTTATAATAGTCAAAATGAAAAATAAATATTCTATGTATTAATAGATTAATTAATTATCATTAATATTGAAATACAAACTATATTAATTATTATATTGCAGATGTTAATGCCTGCTTATGTTTTTATAGCAGAGCATGCTAAATTTAAGGTACAATAAAATTTTATTTTTTGTTGTAATGACGTAAATTAACTTGCAATAATTTTAAAACTAACGAAATTATATTCGTATATGTTCGAGGTGTGCACATTAATTTGTAGAAAGACTTAAAATACATTCTATCCTCTAAAATAATCTCCATCACTTTCTATGCGTGTACTCCATCTTAGAAGTAATTAATGTATCTCCAATATATCGAGAAGAAAACTTACATATAAAATGAAATTACAATTAATTAATTTTGAAAGCTATGAATTAATTTCTACGTCTAATATTTTTTCTTTTCTTGAAACTGAAATTTATAAATGTATATTACCTTGCAGTCTAATAATTGTGAACAAGTATCTTTCACTACTGTTACTAAAATTTGTAAATGTATATAAAATATCTTTCATTATTATCATTAGAATTTGTAAATGTACATAAATTCGCGGTTTATTAATTGTTATCTTATATTAATTGTAAATGCTTATAATTTCGCTGTCTATGTACATAAATGTACATAAATTCGTAGTACATTGACTGTTATCAAATGTTTTCTACTATGTATAGTTATTTACGTATTTACATACTGCGAAAGCAGAATAATCTAAATACTGTAGTTATCACGGTGAAAGTCATCCTTTATAAATAAATAAATTGTTTGAATAATGGCGAATTTTTGAATGCCATGTCATTCAATAAAAGAACAGTGGGGCCGATAAAAATCAGTGTCGTTGAAGGACACCATATTCCGTAAAGGGGAAAGAATATCTCCAAGAGCTCAAACAATAGGTCTATTAGGGACTGCAAGGTCTTGTATAATTGTTAAACTGAAAGAACTTAAGAATTCCTAGGATACGCACTTTACGAATTCTCATCCGTGATGCAATTAGTACACGAAAAAGAGAGGAACGAAAATGGAAAAGAATTACCGTCTTTCGACCAGTGAGTTCTCCTGTGGCAGCGGCAATGAGAAGACCCGTCGTTATTATTATGTAACCACCACAAGTCGCAGTCGCTAAAGCGGCGCCTAGATTAATGAAAGTCACAGGTTATGCATTTATTAAGCTATAAATTATTTTACAATCACTTCCTCTTAAATCACCATCTTGAAAACTGTTCGCACTTTTTCAAATTATTCTCAATCTTTTCTTACTGTACCTGTTCAATAGACTGCAACTGCTCGTACAATCTTTGCGAACAAACTAAATAAAACTGCAATCAACACTAGGACTAACAAGTGACGGGTTCCAAGTTTTTCAATTTGCGATTATTCAAATTGTAAAGATGTATTTATAAGGAATTACTGAATACATTTATGTTTATGAACATATATTATAATAAAAATCGCTAAAAACTGAATAAATAACTAAAACTGAATTGTGGATTTAGTGTTAAATATATGTTTTTCTTCTTCCGTTAATACTTTAAATGTACCGTCAGAGATAAAAGGAAATCTTCGTTAATGAATGTTTTTATGTCTTCCGACAACAATTTATTCATAGATTTTGCATCTTATCAGGTAACAGACTAGTATGCAATTACAGAACAAGTCAAAGTGGAGACTTTCATTTCCTTATCTTTAGAAAGGAGATGGATGCCATGATACACTGGTGTTTTGGAATACTAGACTAGTGAAGTTCACTGAATCGAAAGCAATTAGAAATGAAAGTGTTCGAACGAAAGCATCTCTATTTTCATAAGAAGAAATCTGTTTATAATCTGTGTACATTCTGTTATATATGTTTCTTTTCTCGAGTTCCTCTGTATGTAATGACCATCCAGCAATATACGGCCAGTTTTTTTCAACCTAATTAACAGACTGCCGATTTTATGCGTTTATGCCAAAAAGTAATACAAATTGGTCACAGGTCAAATATAAAAATAGATATTTTTATATTGTTTTCGACATTTTAAGATGATTAAAAGAGAACATGCATTATTATTTATTTTCAACTTTTTGCAGTTGACGAACAATTTTTACATAGAAAAATCCGCAGTCTACTATCAATATATGAATACACAATTATAAATATTTTTAATATCATCTTTCAAATACATAGAAGACAACTGAGCTGTTCAGAGGCCAAACTATTCGAATTCTTTAAAATTTTACTGCCTAAGCAATTCATTAATGCTTAATATTTTACATTTGGAATACATTTCCTTAAAAATTCGGCTTAATACCACCAAAATTATAAAGATTTAAAGAACTTTTAAAAATAAATATATGCTATTTCATCAATTTTCTCTATATTTTATTTTGTAGAGTTAATCGATTTGGCAAGTGAACGGCTCGATTAATTATCTTATTATTCAAATAATAAATTTACTCGTTGATAAAAGTAATGAAATAAATGAGTGTAATATAAAATAAAATGAACTGAAATGAAAATGTTCGAACCTATTGCACCCCATGTGACGTTATTCAAAAGGGACCATTCCCTGCTCCGACTTCTGAGATAATGGAACACCCTCCGACTCTCGTCGTCGGTTACCCTAAGCGCCACCACGCAAGCGAGACAAAGCACCTGCAAATCGAACGTTTCTTCAATTGTAAACTCTCCATTTGAACGAACGAAATAGAAAGTGGGAAAACAATTTAAATGCATTGTTTCTTGTTCAATCTTTTTTCTCACTTCGCTGTAAATCGTTAAACGTGGGAGTAATTATTAATAATTGATTGTGGGAACATCCAAAAGAATCATTATCTTTGTGCCTTGAGAACGGGGAGCTAAATCAATTAAGATGGTTACATTAGAATGTACCATATGAAACGGAAACCATAAAATTTTAATTTTAAATTGGCAAGAATGCAACTTTGAACGTTCCAAGGGTTGTGTTAGAGTACTTTGAATATTGATTTCACACACACCACTTCGACAATTTTGATGAACACCTTCCGGTTCCACATGTTCCACACGGATTGATCGCGTCACTCACAAAAATTTAAACAAATCAACGGTGATGAGCTTTTTGTGTAATTCTTACTCTTGTTCGTCGCATTACGAGAAGTCTCAGGCTAGTAACGAATTATCCTGTTACGCGACAGATAGGTAGGAGTCACTGTGCTGTGATTTTGAAACTAGTCATTATAGTTATTCTTCACTTCAATAGCTCGTCGCGAAGATTTCGAAATGTATACTCTGAATACTAGATTTCATTCTATTCCTTGCTCTAATTACATTATATCACCGACGAATATTTACGAAAATCTGGGTACTCAAAACTTATTTACAAATCTTTTTGATGCGTGATATCTTAATCTCTGATAGAAAAGTATTTGCTATCACGTATTTTTCCTTGATTGATAATTAAAAATTCGAGGATACAAATATTTATTGTAAATATAGATATTCAACAGTTGTTGTAAATATAAAATTTGAAATTTATTTTGTTCTACTGTCATCGACTTTTAATTGGAAAATAGTGACTCGCTGATTGGTGCACCTGGTAGAATTGACTCGCACAAACGAATCTTTCGTTGACACTGTCCGACAGATAACCGATTCGACACTTCTCATCCTAGTCTATGGTATGCGAAAGATTCGAGGACCACTCAGAAACAAATTTGAAGAGGAGCGAGCAAAGTCATTCCGGTACACTGTGCGCGAGGAACGAAATTAGCAATCGATAAAGAAAAGAGTTGGTACCCGGAGTCTTGTCACTCTTATTAGACCAGGCCTCTGTCGAAAGGATTGCGAAAAAGAAGACTCGGATCGCGGCGCGCTCGGACGACAACTGAAGAGATAGGAAGGCTCGTGGTTTTAGTAGCACGAGCTACTCCGTGTCACGTTAGAACGTCGGTGCGGAGCAGGTAACAACAATGCTATTATCGCAGAATGCATTGGCGCAGGACGGTGTGAATTTTTGCAATAAGTGCCGCGAACCTGTCTGACGAACGTAAAACGGTTCGACACCGTCGAACAGTTCAAAGCCTATAAACATTATCTGATTTAAGTGGGGTATTTTGGTCTTTCACTTTCAAAAAATCGATCTTTCTTACATTTTACTTAAGTAAAAGTGTTGTAGAATATGTGTGTAAAAGGATTTGTCTGGATTCGTGAAATTAACATAGTTATAAGCGTTTGAAGAAGGCAACTCGCATTTCATGTATGTAATTCATAGTTGAATTTTTAAACGCGTTTTTCTCGAAACTATTTTATTCGTAATTGTGGCTCAAGTTCTATTTGATCTTTTATAATTATGACACTTTATAATTATGAGAGGATCTCCTGCACATATCCTCGCATGAATGAACATTTTAAAAATCTGTCGCTTTTTCTTATTTTTGAACATGCTAAAAACAGGACAATATAAGAAAATCAGTAATTTGAGTTCCGTCATTTTGTAAATAATCAAGATTTTTAATTTATTTTGGTTCAGACCTTATAGTCACATTCATAATGATTAATATACTTCCTCATTTTTGTGTTTTCGGTTAGCAGAAGGACTGGAATCATGGCAACAGTTAACACATGTTTTTCAAAACATATTCTTTAAAAAAATGTATCTCATGTAATTTTTATTATTGTTACATTAAATAATAACTTATGTACTTTAAGTACCTATATATATCTACGCAAAATTCTAACACAAAACGTTGAATAGTTTTTCTGTAAAAAACCCTAAAAATTAATGAAAAAAGGGCCTCGAAAACCTGGTAAGGGGTTCCATACACCTTGGATCGAGAAAATTAAAAGTACTTTTGGAAACGTTTCAATACACGAAATTATTCATCATAATTTCCATTTATCGTTACACATTACCTACTATGGCTAAAGACTTTTTAATGGATTATTCAACAGTAATTTCAATTGTGAACCAACAAGACTAAATTCTAGAAATAGGCTTCCGGTAGGTAAGGTGTTAAAATAATTTCTGAAATTTCCATTGAAGGACTTCAAAATGTAGTGAATATGTGTGAAAATATACCAAAAATTCGGTAAAAGGACAACTATTCAAACTGTAAAGTGCTATTTTGCGTACCAAAATCGTCCATGTTTTATCACCAAACGATATGACAATACAAATGAAAAAATAATTCTAAAATTTCAGTTACTTCAATTCATTAAACTGTTACTGTTAAACAGTCAAAATCGAATCATCATTTTGACAAATTTTTTAAAGCAAATCTATACGGTGAGTAAGTAAGTACATAATTCGTTAATGCTATCAGTTATTTAATTAATCAAACTGACTTTTTGTTTAATTTTTCTGATAGGAATTTTATCTAATTTGAATTGAATTTCACTAAATGTGGTGAAAACTTATTAATTTCTAAACATTTAATGGATCAATATCAATTACGAAGTATCTACGACTGAAATAAATGTTAATGAAGAGATAAAACTTGTTTATGACTGACATAAACATAAGCTCAAAAGTTCTTAACGATGATAAGTGCCTTTAACAAATTTGCTTTTTGCTCCGCTAGGATTGATTAATGAAGAAAGAGAGAGGTTGTAGTGAAGGTTTTCTAGAACGTCAGTACCAATGATTTTTGCTCTGTTTAACATTCTTTTCAGAGAAATTCTGTTTCCGTATCGATGGATGAATGAATATATATGAACTTTCGCAGGTGAATGTACCTACTTCTAATTTACGATTCCGCATGACTTTCTTCTCGAAGATCTCCTTCATTTTCGTGATACTGTAAAATAAATTTCTTATACATTCTTAATTCATAGTAGGGTAAGGTTGCTCAAGTCGTACGACTGCATAAGTCGTACCTTTTAAATATTATTATATATTGAACGTAATATCGCGGCAACTGCGGCAAAAAGATTGACTATTTAGTCAACCATATTGATTCACGTATTGTTCGTCTGTCACCGATACCGCGGAAACGTAACCTCTCAACAAGTAAGTTTATCATCATTGTCTTATAATTGTTTAGTAGATGTGTAGATTGTTCTGTAGATGTTTAGTAGCTTATCTAGCAAGTAAATTAGAGATAAAATCATGCTCCTTATTTTGAAGTCATTCCGTATCATTTAAGGAGTTGCTTACTGCAAACAACTCCTTATGTTTCGTTATGTTCGTTTGAAATCTAAATTGTTCCGTGTCTAAGTCGTACCTATATGAAATTCCAAGATCGTGTCAGTACGACTTAAGAGTTTCCTATTTGTTATTACCTATAAAAACAAAGGAGCCGTTAAAAGAAAGACACAAACAATAGAAGTTAAAAAGAAAAATTCCAAAAGCTAAAAACGATTTGTTGTGTAATATTTGTTCAAAGAAGTTGCACCAAGACATGATTTATGTGCTGGTGTTGACAAAAAAATAAAGAAATATGTCTGTGATGTTTGTACTAACTGATAATTTAAATAAGTTATTCAAGAAACTGAAAGTTTTATTATGTTTATTTAATTTTATGCGCAGGTACGACTTCAGCAATAGGTGGTACCACTTAGGACACTGATTTCCTTAATCGTACTGAATTTGCTTTTATAACTTTTGTTAATTAAATCTAAGAGAGTAGACTGTTTGGAATTTTATCGTAATAAATATCAACAATGTTCACAAAATTTTTGAGAGGGACATAGAATTTTTATTTCTTTAATAAATTCTACAATTTATACCTACTTTTTCTTATGAGGTACGACTTGAGCAACCTTTCCCTATGAAAGATTAGCTTTCCGAGCTGATTGTAAATTCTCATATTTCTTGTAGAATGAATCTTTTGTACAAAAGCAGATGTAATTAGCAAGTAGAGTAATCTACAAAATTGTTCACACGAGTCCTGTGTTTGTACACACATACTAATAGTTTTGCATTTGAGTCATTTCCGTGAATCATCTGCAAAATTAGTAAAGTAATTTTCTATCTAGCAGGAAATGTGATGATTCTTCCGTGAATACATAAGTGTTACGAACGGTATGCTTGAGAATGATTTTTCACAAGGATAGGATCTTTTAGAACTACAACATTTTTGTTTACATACAGGGTGTTAGAAAAAAGACCATTCAATATTTATGTTGTGTACAGAATACAGTACTGAGTAAAAAAAATATAGTAAAAATAGGTCGAAAGGTGAACCGTTTCTGAGATATAAACATTTTTGTTTCATTAGAGTAATACGCTGATATGTTCTAGTAAGATCCACAATCACCGATCCAAAACTAGCTGATTCCCGATGAAATCTGTTTATAAACACTGAAGGAAACTTGCATGCGATCGAAGCAATCAAGTTTATTATGATGCTAGCAAACAAAAATGTTTCTATGTCAGAAACGGTTGACCTTTCGACCTATGTTTCTTTAGGTTTTTTTATTCAGTACAGTGTATTCAATATACCATATAAATATTGAATGGTTTTTTTAGCACCCTGTACAAGAGACAATCAACATCTAGGTCATTAGCGACCACATTATGGAATCTAATTACTGTATTTTAAGCCTATATAAAACATACAGCTCTGAGAAATACAAGAATAAACGCAATATTCATATTTAAAAAATTAAATATGCGTAATTTATTGTTATGAATTTTTTAATGAGAATCAAACAGTATACTGAAGTGCCTCAAGTGATATGAGTCATAAATTCTTGAAAGACCTGAAGACTATGCATTATGTATCATTAGATGCAGATCTGCAGACACATGTAGATAGGTGTTATTTGAATCACTTGTTGTATAATTTGAATTTCACAGACATGAGAGAAAACAAACCAGCTTCCGTGTAGTTAATAATAGATAGAAAAATTTGATTGCGCATAAAAAATTGTTAATAGAAAATGCAAATATGATGAAACTTATTTGAAGTAATAAAAAAATACGAGAATCTCCTAGCGAAACAAGATATATCATAATAAATAAGTAAATGTATACAATATAATGCAGTTACGAACGTACATACATAATATATAATCTAATAATATAATGTTCTTGAATTAATTTATTTAATACTTTCTATATAGTCCGTTATGGATATAATAATTTTATTTTTTGTTAAGTAACTGAGTAGTTTATGCTATAGTATGTGTATCTATAGCTCATTTATATACTTTTTTTCGTGACTAATATCTATCTAAATACATATGTAACCCGGGTTGGACATATTTTATGTAAAATAAAGTAACAAGTATTCATTTTCAAATAATGAATCGTTTAAAATATTTTATTATTTCATTTTACAAATAACAGTAAAAATTGATTCTCGTTTGGCGTTCAAATCAAATAACATTTTATTTGAATAATTTTTTATTTCACTCGGAGATCAATATGATGTTAACTTAACGATTCTTTTCCAAATAATTTATTTCAATGATGCTCAAGCCTAGTATGTATTGTAAGATTAATAAAAGAAACACGGAGAGTGCACGGATAATGGCGCCGCGCTATCGAGTAGTTATTATCTTTCTAACGCAGCAAGTCGAAATTTTTAATGAATTGATGTATAAACAAATAAAAATAAGTCTTTGATATTGCAAATGAAGAGTATCTCCATGTTAATAATAAGAAGACTAATTATCTTCTAAAGCAACGTGTACAGAAAATATAGGCCTAAATAAACAAACATAGAAGTGGAATACTGATTATTTAAATCGAATGAAATCACAGCCATTGATTACTTGTTTCACTTTGGTCTTTTGTAACTTGAAAAATTTCAGAAGGCCAGAAAACATTGTATGCTGAATTCGAGCAAGGAGATTTTTCATCTCATGTCAGCTTCGAGCGAGTGGCAGGATGCCCGGGCAACAATGTAACGTTGTCGATGCACAGAAATCAGTCTGGAATGATTCGGATCTTTGGTCATGTTAAACTGAAAATTTTATTTCGTTTTACATCTTTAAACAGATATTATTAATATTACATGTAGTGAAAAATGATTGCATTATGTGCATTATATTTTTTTAATTAATTGAAGAGAATTATTGACGATTTGTGAGTTTTTCACTTTGTAAAACTGTAATGCGCTAACAAAGAGATTTTTAGGCATCGCGAACAACAATCACGAATGAGTAACTTAATGCGAATAAAAATATAATTAATTTATTAAGATTTTCTGCAAGCAACGTAAGAATTATAACGTACAGCAATTTACAGGAATACAAATGTTGTGATACAATGAAATGCAATAAATATTAATTAAATGCATTATAAAATGAAGAATTACTGGAAGGTAAAATTACACACGAATAGAGAACTAACCCCTGATCAGCAAGTTAATAATTCATACCTATGAATACATTGTTGCGCGGGCGCCCACGTAACTTAAGACAATTTACTGGTTAACAAACAAATTCCATTACAAGGATCAATAATTCAACGAATAACTATTAAAAAGTAATAATTTATAAATATACGTAAGCGTGAGCCTACTAGCCAAATTAAATAATATTGAAAAACATGCAGGACGAAAATAATTGTATTAGACAGAAAACTCACAACCGTGAATTTAAGGCAAATTAAACAAAATAGAAAATACAAAATACAAAGTACAAAGTACAAAGTACAAAGTACAAAATACAAAGTACAAAGTACAAAGTACAAAGTACAAAGTACAAAGTACAAAGTACAAAGTACAAAGTACAAAGTACAAAGTACAAAGTACAAAATACAAAGTACAAAGTACAAAGTACAAAGTACAAAGTACAAAGTACAAAGTACAAAGTACAAAGTACAAAGTACAAAGTACAAAGTACAAAGTACAAAATACAAAATACAAAATACAAAGAGTATAATGAGCTTTCTCAATAAAAAATTAAATAAAATAGTCAATACAAAAGGAGTTTCTGTTTTTCAGATTATTGTTGATACATGTAAGGAATCGATTGAAACGTTAAAAATAAATGCCTTATCCGAGGACCGAAGCAATCGATGACTTTAAACGTTAAAAACAAAATTTCAGGGGAAGTGGTAAAAACAAATGACAATAGGGGGGATACTGAAAACAGATGAAATGTTAATGTAGAAGCAGAAAAGAAATTCATGGATCGAAAGAAGAGAGAAAGATTGCCTCCGAGGACCGAAGAGAAATGAATTTATCCAATGGGAACAGTCCGAAATAAGCGCCATCTGACCCCTTAGACTTGACCTATAGAACCACCGTGGCACGCCGCATCAGTCCCATTCAAACCGTGGTGATGCATTTATCTGTCGATGATCGATCTTTGAGTCGAAATCCTCATTTGTATTGTGACTACGTTTAATGAACTCGATCGACTATACTTTCTACTTTCGGTGTAAACGGACATTGTTACATGATTATCTAAAAATGTCGTAATTAAGAAAGTGAAAATAACATTTAACACAAAATAAATGTCAACCAATGGTAAAATGGATCCGCATGAAATTGGAAATAAGGAAGACAAACAAATAAACAAGAAACGATTGGGTGAGTAGTACGAAACATTTAAATAATTATAGGGGTGGCTTAGAATTTTCTAAGAAATGTTTGTTTATACAACGATGAGAATATTTCTTTCCATGCAGATTTTATAATGAATGCATTCTATTATTTTCGACTTTAAACCTTTTAATCCGATTTTTTAAATATAAATATAAATTCGAAGTTTGTTAATTTATCTTATCTGTCGCTGCATGTGTTTTTAAATTTTTTTTCTTCAGCGAACTATGTATAGTGCTCCATCGTACAACGCGGCTTCTATATAGCAATGTGGTTTCGATTTTACGCGGATTTTTTTGACAAATTTAATTTTTTTAAATATTTATTTCGAATCATTTTGCTATATTTTTACAATTTCCTTTAACCTTTATTTCCTTTACTTATTATGGCAAATAAGAGAGGCGAAGAAGAACTGTCTCCCAATTCGTTACTTGAGTACACTCTACACAGATGATATACAACTAACGGGTTGAGGTAGCCTTGCAGTGTCTGTACATGAGTCCTGGAAAAAGGGGGGACTCTGTAATTACGCGGATTTCACTCTATTCTAAATAGGCGGTCAGTCCGCGTCCCTAACTCCCGTGTTGTTTGAGGGACAACTGTATTTTCTAATCTAAGATCTTTACTCTTTATTGGGAAACGTTTATTTTTTATGAATCATCTTACAAATAATAATTCATTTTAAAACTTAATATATTAGCCCTATATTGTGTTAGATTCAATATGATCCAGTAAGAGATATTTATATCAACCTTTTCTTTATGAAACGAGCTATTAAATATAATTTATACAATCCTTGTTTTTTTTGTATATTTCAAAATAAATGGGAATTAATTAATCTTCAAATAATATTTTTTTTGTGCATACAGTAGTACTGCATACGTGAAATAAATTCAACAGTTAGGTGAGCACAATACACCTTTCTTTACACTGTTTGTTTCTACTTCATTTATTTTAACATGTTTTTTAAACATTAATCGCACTAAAGGACAAAACGTGACTGGTATACATTGTTTTATAAAAATTACAAGATTGAATTTATCGAAATTTCTTGCAATTTTTTAACAATATGTATTTGTGTAAAGAAATTCATTTAATAATTTCTAATGGAAACATCTTTGTAATTTCAATTAGCAATTATGAAATAAAAAATGTGAAACAGGTCATTTCATCAATCGTGGTACGGTTAGTGCTAAATGAACACGTTTTATATACCTTTACATCTGATTGTGAGTTTTTATTCTATGGTCGAGAGACTGCAAAAGAAACTATTTATCTGTGTACTTTATTTACTTTAATATTTATTTACTTTAATACGGTTTTAACGTTCAACTTATGGGGCCTTAAAAGTAACAGGAAAATGTTTCCCTATAAACATGACAATATTGAATTTATTTGGACTTTGTGCGGTTCGTATTATAATTTGTGCTCTACTAAATATATTTAATTAATCATTTGCCACGAAAGCATCTTTATAATTTCAATAATAGTAAAATAAAAAATCTGGAACCGGTAATTTTGACTGATGGTGGTAGGTTTAGTGTTAACACATTTTCCACCGTGTAAAAAGGGAATCGGGTAGATACACGAGGATAAATAAATTTTTATAAGGCTATAATGCGGTATGACTCACACAAAGGCGTTGATTCAAAATCGGCCAAAATTACCCAAGACCAATTTTCCTGAAACTATGCATATTGGTAGCCCTTTGGGTCTAACATTGATTCCTTGCAAAAACTTCTTCCCAGAACTTCACGATTACCGGGGGGAGGGGGTCAAAGTACATATTTTGCGAAATCTATTATGTGCTGTAACTTTTAACAAAAATAAGATATCGACCCGGCACTGATACCAAAAAATCATAAAAACTTCAAGCTTTCCAACGGTGTATAGATTTATGTAATTTATTTATTTCTAACATAATTTTTTCACGTTTTTCGTGTTTTTCAAGGTGTAAAAAATTCAGAAAAATTGCAATTCCCAAAAAAAGTATCGCCTGATTTTAACCAAAAACGCTGAATTAATAGTACATTTCATGCCCTTTCGAATGGTGTTTGTCATACCTTGGGAAAATTATTCGTTTTTGAGTTATAAAGTAAAATGTGAGTAGATGTTGAGGCGCGTGGTCAACTACTCGACCTGTATATTCATTTCAAACGTGGAAAAAACGCTTTCTATGATTATATATACACTGTATATAACACAGCTATGCTATTGCTATCAATTCTACTGTTTTGAAATAGTGAAACACATTGGATAGATTTTACAATAATTATACCAGAATGCAGATATTGCTTATTTTATATTATATCTTATTATACAATTATCACGTATCATATCTTCTTCAGTTTGTTTCTATTTATATTCACGACGGTATTTAATAGTCTCAAACGAAACATACAGTGTTTTCAGATTTTCCGAAACGGAACTATTCACTCTTTCATCGATACCCAGAATTAAAGAACTAAAAGAAACAATCGCAACCATGTAGAATTTCCAGAGAGAAATCGAGTATTTCCGAGATGTGTTCATTTTTTCACGTTTCGCGCTTTGAGATTACTGCTGTAGTGGTAGACATCTATGCATTTCTTTTAACTAGACCAAAGACAAATCATCAGTACATCGTCTGTAAAAGAATTTTGTATCTGCGCAACATTTCGTTAGAATATTGGATTATTTTAATTTTCTTTTATTAATCGCGGTGTAGTGTATAAGTTACATTGTGTAGTGCATAGTCTAAATAACAGTATTTCTGACAGTACATGTGACTAATAGTAAACGTGATTAGTATAATAACTGAAATAACTAAATGTGAGTTCTAACAAATACGAAAAATGTGGCATTTTTCTTTAAAAAAAAAAACGAAGAAGAAGAAGAAACTTAAATCAAATCAAGTGTTTTGTAAAAAATGATTTTTAGAATCTCCATTTTCAAATACTGATGACCAAGAAGCTGGAACAAGCTTCCAAGGTGTAATATCACCTTCAGTACCAGTAGAGAGAGGGTGGGACACTGAATCTTCCGCCACTTTACCAATAAAAGCAGCTCCTAAGTGTCATTCGAAGTGCATCTTTGGTTGTAGAGGTGTTGACGAAAAAAATCTTTCTTTTATTACTAAAAGATTAACGACAGAAATATTGATAAATGATCATATTATAATCCACGAAAGATCAGAATGTTGCAAAAGGCATATCACAAACGACTGTATAGAGCAATGTTCGATACTTGCACTACAGGACAATTTACAAAACGAAACAACGTTATCAATAAATTAAATTGTAAATATTATTGATCAGTTACGGAACTTCAACGAAAATAAACCATACGAATGTAATTTTTTTGATAAATTACACAACAGCGAATTAAAAACCTGGACTGGCTTAAAAAAAAGCGAATTACAAAACTTAACTGAATACTGTTTCAATAGAAGTGAGGGCACTAACTCAATATACAAGGTGGCAATTTATTTAATGCATTTATATCGTGGTCCGTCTCAAAAAGACATCGCAGCTATGATAAATAAGTCACAAGCTACGGTATGTAGAATAATTTCAGAAGTGCGAGATATTATTATGTCAAAGTTTGTTCCTCATTTTTTGAGGAACATAACAAGAGAGAAAATAAAACAAGAGACATCAAATATAGCTCGTCGTTTAAACAAAATTCAGGAAAATGAAGATAATATATTTACCATTTGGGACGGAACATGTGTATATTTAAATAAAAGTACGAACTATCGCTTCGAAAGAGTATATATAATCATAGAAAGCGTTTTTTCCACGTTTGAAATGAATATACAGGTCGAGTAGTTGACCACGCGCCTCAACATCTACTCACATTTTACTTTATAACTCAAAAACGAATAATTTCCCCAAGGTATGGCAAACACCATTCGAAAGGGCATGAAATGTACTATTAATGCAGCGTTTTTGGTTAAAATCAGGCGATACTTTTTTTGGGAATTGCATATTTTCTGAATTTTTTACACCTTGAAAAACACGAAAAACGTGAAAAAATTATGTCAGCAATAAATAAATTAAATAAATCTATACACCGTTGGAAAGCTTGAATTTTTTATGATTTTTTGGTATCAGTGCCGGGTCGATATCTTATTTTTGTTAAAAGTTACAGCACATAATAGATTTCGCAAAATATGTACTTTGATCCCCTCCCCCCGGTAACCGTGAAGTTCTGGGAAAAAGTTTTTGCACGGAATCAATGTTAGACCCAAAGGGCTACCAATATGCCAAGTTTCAGGAAAATTGGTCTTGGGTAATTTTGGCCGATTTTGAATCAACGCCTTTATGAGCTGAGATTTTGTCGAGGATCGAGGAGAGGGAGAGAACCGTGAGTATAAAATTTCTATGGCGGGCCTTCATTAAATAGTTTTTGAGATATAAATAAAAAACTGTCAAACAAGATGTTTTTGGATTCACCTGTTACGTATAATTTCTCGTTATGTACACCTATAATCTACATATAAATACTAATAATTACTTTTTGACATCTGCGATTCTCGTACTAGACTATTTAACATTAAATATCTTGAATTTTTTTACATATAATATACGGTATAGACAGTTTATCAATATCCCAAAAACTAATAAAGACCTACCAATGAAATTTTATAATCAGGATTCTCTCCGCCCTCCTTCCCACTTCTTAAAATCTCAGCTCATAATTTTGTGTAAGTCATATCGCACTATATCCCCTGTAGGCTCTACTTTCGCAGATCATTCATTTTTCCCTAGGATATTTGTGCATGATCTAGCAGGTGAAAAACTAAGTAGACGTTTTTGGTCGAAAAGTCAAATTGGATCGTCTGTAAAAGCATTAAAAAATTTGTTTTCTACGAATCTATTACAGGTTTGAAGATTCTATCTTCCCCTTTACAACGGTTGCTTAAAACTAAATCTACGATTTTTTTGCTGTTTTATAGAACAAATGTGAGCAGCAAGTTTGGTCGCGTAAGACCTTCATGGTGTATATTATTTGTTATATTATTGCAAAGATGGCAGTACATCATGCATTCAAAGCGCAATAAATCGACTGAAAAAGATCCTAGATCATGTTTGAAGCATTTGTTGTATAGTGGAAGTTTCAATCTTTAAATCTACGGTGGTTTTAGTCACGAGTAAAATTTTTCAACGTTCTTACATACGTATCAATTTGTAACATTTTGGACGAAAATAGTTTCTTCAGTTTCCCAGTCGCTGTACCATGCAAAAATATTTTAGATAAAAATGAACGATGGATTACGAAAGTAGAAGCTTCAAATTTTGAAATTTGTGCTGATGTATTGTTATAATATCTTTTTTAACGAAATTATCGCAGCATAAATGTCGATGATTTCTCGAGAATGGGAAATTGGTAAAGTTGTCGAAAATTATCACGAATTTTGATAACCTTGAAATATGTCATCATAGTTATCGTTCTGAACAACATATTTCTATACATGTAACCAGCGGTCGACTTTAGTTTTCGAGGTCTCGCAAAAAACTGTAAAGGCGCGACTACTGCGAATTCTGGCTATTTTTAATGACTGAATTTGTTCTTTAGGATAGGGACCATACACCCCCGCCCCGAATACCTAACCAAGACCTAACCAAAATTCGTTTAAATTGGCGGAGTTCGCAGCAGTGGACATAACAGCATTTTACAAATATATCGGAAACTAAGGGTGTGTTAGTAACATGTATAGAGAAAAGTTGCTCAGAATCACACCCCAGATAACATTTTTGAAGCTCAAAATATCGGCGTGGAATCCCGTTTCTAGATTGTCAATCCACGGAGGTTTGTACAGCTTTTTAATGTATTATGGTCAGGTCTGACTTAGATTTCTTGGGGTGAGGGAGAGGGGAACAGAAAGAACGGTGGTGCCCCTCCCTCGCCTAAAAGAACAAATTGAGTAATTGGAAAAGGAGTTTGTTATAGTCATCTTGACAGTTTTTGCAAGTATCTCAAAAACTAAGGCCTGCTGCTGGTTACATGTATAGGAAAAAGTTGTTCAGAATTATGACCTTGACAACATGTTTCAAGGTCATCAAAATCTGTGAGGAGGGGGCTTCTCGACAAGTTTACCGGAAAATTTAGGTGTTTAAATACTTTTTGAATCCATTGTATGTATAGTAACAAATTTTTCTACGAAATTACAGTGTGTGGTTCCAGTCGAAATTTCACGATGCCAGCACGATCCACCGGGAAGGTGCTGAACAAGAAGGAGCACATGGACAGCTGCCTGAAACTGCTAAAATTCGTCGCTGATTCCGACTTAACATTGACTCAAGTCAACGGTCAAAGGAAGCTAGGACCACCCTCGAAGTGGACAGGGCCACCCCCTAGCCCCAAATGCGAGATTTTCGTCGGCAGCATCCCTCGGAATTATTACGAGCCTGAAATCGTTAAAATATTCAGTTCCGTGGGGCAGATCTATGAATTGCGTTTGATGATGGACTTTTCCGGCACGAACAGGGGATACTGCTTCATCATGTACACCACCGAGGAGGAAGCAGCTCGTGCTGTAAAAGAGCTTGATCAGTTTGAGATCTATCCTGGAAAGAGGATCGGCGTTGTGGCCAGCGTCAATAATCGTCGGCTTTCTATTAACCAGATACCAAAAACCATGGACACCGAAACTATTGTTAAGGTATGGCTTTTGAAATTGATAGTAGTGTATCATTGTATATAGACATCGAATACAATTTTTGTGTAGAAAAATGAGAAATATTAATACAGTTGGACCTCGATTATCCGAACCTCTGACGTATCTGAAGTCTATTATTTCAATACACTTCACATGTAAGCATGATAAGTCTAAGATGATGCATAAGCAATACTACTTATTGTAGAAATCGATTATGTTTCAATCTAGCATTGTGATTAAGTTGTTGTTTTATTACAGATGTGTGTTGTATTATATGTATATTTATGCACTATTACGTATTTCCATATATCATTGTATTAATTGCATTTTCTTCTACAATTTGATAAATTCTCTCAATTGTTGGTTAAAATTTTTTTATAAATTTTTAATATTTTCCAAATAATCGCGCGATGATAGTGAACTGACACATTTCTAATATGTAAAAAAAAATTAAAATTATAATTACAAAGTCTGACAATTTTTTACGAATGATTCATAATGTGATAAGAGACTTTACCCGAGGAATTTTATGTATTTGTAGTATTAAATGATCTTCAAAAATTTAGACAACCCAAAGTTTAATCTTTAATCATTTTATTTTATGTTCATTTTTCTGAATTTATAAAGGATATAAAATTTTATTCAATGCCTTTTTCTTTCAATTATATGTATGAAAATGTGTACTTGCAAAAGCATTTACAGTACCTGCATTATTATATGGCTGACACGGTTTTTGTTTCTAGCGTTTCTACGAAATAACCGACGACGTTGAAAGTGTTGCCGTTTATCGAAACTTAAAGGGATTTGTGAGCTATGTATTGGTATCGTATAATACACATCGAGGCGCCGCCATGGGAAGAAGAAGATTGGTACCCGAATCTTTGACACTTTTTCCAAATTGTGAAGTAATCGTGGAATGGGCGAATCCTAACACTACTCCTTGTAACGTGGTGGGTATATAAAATCAAAATACTTAATTTGGTTTTCACGTAATGGATGCTTCAGTCAGATTATTATCGTATTAGATTATTCTAAATAACAATTTCTGTTTGTAAAAAATTTATCTTCGGATTAAACATTCGTGTTTTCTAATATATATATATATATATATATATATATATATATATATATATATATATATATCTATAATTTGACATCATATAAGATTTATAAACTTCTAGTTTCTCTTAAAAGGATTTTAAATATTTACTAGACTGTGGATTTTTATGCATTTATAGCCTAAAATATGAGGAAACGAGCCTATTAATGAAAAATAATAATATTTGCGTTAATGATAAACATTTTCCCCACTTTCAATGTTTATATCCACTAATAACCACAACACGTAGTTAAATAAATTAATATCAGTATATATAAATTTCAGTTTTAAGATTGAAATAGATTTTCACTAAAATATTATTACTATTATATTATTGTTATTCTACATTACATTATTTTAATTTTAATTATTGATCATTAGATTGTGGATTTTTGCAGCAATTTTATATTAACTACTTAACGTACCTATGAATTAAAAATGATTGAAATAATTTCGTACACACGTAAAGTCTGCAGTCTATTGATAATGATTGATTGTTAACAAAGATAAACGTGAAACGATAAACGATGACTCTGACGAAGAGATGTTTGTGTTTGCAACCAGGCAGTATGTTGCGATTTATGGTTTTCCTTTCGCATGTAAAGAACAATGACATCGGTCAGTTATGGTCCCACGAGAAAATGGAACGTGGGTACTTTCCCCGGTTGGCTTGTCTGCAAATGGCATCGCAATTTACAAGAATCGAGACCCACGTACACGAATACTTAAACGCGGATGATTTTATCCAATTTGTAGATCGTATTATATTATGTATGCAAATTAAATCGAATGTGTTGTGTCTCACAAATAAGTTAGTTGCACAACCAGGCACTCCGAAGCGAAAAACTATCCATACAAGTAGAAGAAAATTTTCAAAATTTTAAATATATAAATCTAGTTGAGAAAATACTGGAACTTAACTATCAGAAATTAAAAACTGCGTTCGCTACTCTCATTTTGATTTTTTAGATATTTTATCTTATAATTTTATATAGGAATGTGTTTCTAGTTTCTAAGTGCATTCATCAAGTAACATTACGCAGTTTGGTTAACAGAAACTGTAGCACGACCGGTTTTACGTTTCTCATTCTATAATTATTGAAATTATAAAGATATTTCCATTAGATATTATTAGATAAATTTCATTCGTGAAATCTAAATAAATTCAGAAACTACTTAGTGTAAATTATTTTCTCCTCCGATTTCAAAATTGCGCAGAAAATCTAATTTTACTGAATCGTAGTATAGACGCAGTTTGAACGAGATAGTTCCAAGTTTCGCCGACAGACGGCATAGCGATTGTCGGCGTTCATTAAAGAGAATGCGCAGCGGCAGATGTCTAGAGTCGATCAGCTGATCGAGTGCGCTTCCTTGTTCTCTCTTACTATACGAAATCGATTTGAAAAATTGCCCGGTTCTCCGATTCGATCCGAAAACCAAATAAAATGAGTGCCACCATGGTAGAAAACGGTGTATACAGTGATTATCGCAGTCCTTTGGCGACTAGATACGTGTCTAAGGAAATGCGGTATAACTTCAGTGACCAACACAAGTTTAGCACGTGGCGGAAACTGTGGAGCTACTTGGCGAAGGCAGAGATGGTTCGTAAACTGTTTATTCCACGGGGCTTGAATGGATTATCATAACCGGCCTGCTCTCCTAGTATTTAGCTACTTCGAGAATGAGACAATCGAGTGCTCCATACTGTTTTTTTTATTAAAGACATTAGTGTGCTCCATTTATTGGAAAACATCTCTGAGTGAAACTCTCATCTGAGAGAATCTTATTTGGCGTTTGATCTGATTTATAATTGATTGTTATTTATAGCAGATAATATTATTTAAAATCCTACGCCGATACGACTTCGTGCAGTTATTTTATTTCGTGTAAGAATTTTTCGCTTTAACTGATTAATTAAAAACTTGTTTGAAATAATTCTTAATCTGCTTGAGCCTCGAGTAAGTAAAGAAATTAACAATTTGTTAATAGTATTTTTATACAAATGAACTTCTAATTGGCAGTCTCCTTGTTTTTTTTTGTTATTTGCATAATTGTATTCTAGTTTGAACAAAACGCGGTAAGAGAATCGTCTTTTATCAAAGAATTATGACAGTCTTTAGCGTTTAATTACCGCACTCTATTTGTTGTTAGGAAACTTTCGAAATCATGGTTTTCACGAGGTTATCAGAAGTTCATTGAGTTGAATGATAATATTATTTTGGTAGATCGTGTTTCGAGAATTGCTGTCATGCCAATCTCATAAGAAACTTAAGTATAGAATATTTTTTTAATACGTGACAGGAAAAACAAGTACAGTTAACTAAAAAAGTCTGGATGAATCCTTATTATCGGTGGAATTGCCAATATTTAATGAGAACAATAAAACAGCTTGTTCAAATTTTCTTCAACATTATGAAACGATCGTTGTACTTAAAATGAAAATTGATTGGATAGGGCGAACATTTTTATTTTATTAGTAAATATTTGACAAAGTTCATTTTTATATTCATTTTATTAGGGGTACCCATAAGTCATGCCCTTTGTATTAGATTGAATTAACATTGTCTTCTTGTTGTGGACGTTATTTTAATAAAATAAAGAAGCTTCTGTAAGTATGTCGTAAAAACGACATTACCTATGGGTAGCCCTAATAAAATGGATATAAAAATGAACTTTGTCAAAATTTATAAAATCGAGTAGGCATTTTTTGAACATTCCATACGTTCGACAAATACTTTGACAAGCATAGACGATTACTCGTTTGCATTTCAACTTTTTCGGAGTGGGGGCCGACCGAGCATTCGTTCGTTTGGTCTCAATGCGCTATAGCTAGAAAATACACATTTCTCAATCAATATCGAACAACAACGATCACTTCTGTTTCTATGGAACTTCATTCTCGTCACTATTCACACTCTCTCTTTGTCTCTCTTTCTTCCGCTCTCATATCGATGCAATAAAATTAACCTCTCACTAAATTAATTTTTTTTAGTAAAGTAATACGATTCATATACAATAATGAAACACTATTAAAACTTTTGCACTTCTCCAATACTTACAGTTACTCACAAAATTGAGCGTACATTTGTGTTGGTAATGAAAATAGGCGGGAAAATGAATGAAAACATATATAAAGTTTTATTAATATACAATTTAAGATATCAGATTATGGAAATGCTGTCACCAAGCACTTTTAAAACTGGAATTACCTTTATCAATAAATTAAAATACAGAAAATTTATGTGACACGTATTACATGTTTTCTTAATATTAAAAGTTTTATTAAAAGTTTTAGAGTCACATCAATATTTACAAGCAAAATTTCGTGATCCGATAGTACTAAAAAAGCAGCAAATATTTATTGGAAACTTGGAAAAATTTTGAATCTTTTATAAACGATAATCTACCTGGTGCGATTCGCATTATTTATTTGAAATAAGATAACAAATAATCATTTGAAATAATGAATTATCTAAAATACTTTATTATTTTTGTTTTAGAAATAACATAAGAAATTTATTTCCTTTTGACATTGAAAACAAATGAATTATTTTCAAATAATATTTTATTTGAATTACTTTTAATTATTAACTAAATTAGTTATTAAAGGGCATGATAATTTTTGTAGTGTCGTGATTAAAGTTTAGCTTCTATTATATGTATTTCTGATGCACTTGACGATGTTGACACAAGATAAATAGAATTTTGGACAATACAAATAATTTGAATAATTATTTCATAACAAAAAAAAGGTGAAATGAAAAATTATTTCATTTGAAATTCAAATAATGAAATAATTAAGAAGGAACGATTTAGCTCTTCAAGTAAGTTAACACATGATTATTTCAAATTTTATGCAGTCAGATCAGGTAATATATTATCTTAACAATTATTTTTCAAAGGTAAATGTTGACAAAAGTGGACCCAACTCCAATATCCTTGATCTAGACATACGTCGTCAAGGGAAATGTATAGGTAAAAATTGTTCAGAATGTTGACCTTGACAACATATTTCAAGGTCAACGTCTTTGGGGCTGGACCGTCTTTTGTCTACATTTTCCTTTTCAAATAATTTATGTCGATAATATCCTAGACTAGTGCAGTTTGTTTAAACAGCATCTTATATGAATAAAAATCGTAGTCGCAGACAAAGTGTCAATAATATCCTTCATGGTTGCAAACACGAAACATCCCTTGGTCACCTGTCGAACTGAAATACAAGACCGTATTAAAATAATCTTTAACGCATTATAGTTTGAAGAAAAGGGAACCTGCAATGAGGCCGGAAACGTAGAAATCAAAAAGGTACATCTGGTGCCAGTAAAACCGACAAAGTCCTTAGTCCGACTGAAGCAATCGAAAATCATGGACAAACGACCGACAACAACAAATAGCCGTGCGATAAAAGCAGTTTCAGAGAATGTGCAAAACAATCCCGATTGTTTATTGAATACCTGTGCATTCGAACAGTGTCAATTACATAATCTTGCTCGCCCAAATGATCTCTTAATGGAATTTCGAAACGGGCGCAGAATGAAACAAAATTGCGTACAGGCTTGGGACGTGAACGGTAACTTGGGGAACACTTTTGACCAGTCTTTGATCTACGAGAACTTGAAAAAGAATTATGTTCAGCATCAGCAGAGCATGATTCTTCCACCGATCAGCGCGTTCTTGAGAAAAAGAAGGGGTTCCAAGAGTTTTAAGGCGAACGAAGCTCAGAGATACTCTAACGAAGCATTCGGTCGTCATCAAATCCTTGTCGAAAATTCATCAGACGCAAGTTTGATTAATAATCACGCATTGAACTGTCTCTGTCAATGTCGATTGCGTGAGAAGAACTCAATTCCCGGAAATGTGAATCTTGATTGGAACTCTGTTCAAAATTTAATGTCGAAAGTTTCAAGAGTCTTGCTCATGCCCAACGAAAATGACAGGCAAATTTTGTTAGCAAATAACGACAATACGGCCAACATTGCTACAAGCCAGGTTCATCCAAATTGTTCGTTCACGAATCACTTTCAATACGGTAATTATTGTCAGAATTACTCTGTTAACAGCATCGAGCAAAATGATGCGATGACTGTTCATTTGCCAGATAAAATACCGGCACAGTGCAACGCTTATGATGTTAGAGCGTCTAGGTTGAAACCGAGTCGCGAACATTTGTCGCAGCAGTTTCTGCCAGGTAACATGAACTCGGTCGTTCTGGGTCAGAATGCTGATTGGTGTTACTCGAGTTCGATACCTGATCAGCTCAGCGAGACTCGAAACTTTCCTGATTTCTACAATGGGATCTATTATCAAACCAATGGCTCCGGTCACGCGCAAGAAGTAACGTACTATGATAAAGAGATCAGTCGTGGATCTATTTTGAGCACCACATCCAATTTCGAGGATCCGTATGCCTGTAAGGCACCAGCGAATTCGTCGATGTTCGGAAATGATATCTTTAGCGGGAACAAGCAATCAATTGGGGGATATATTCAGGGCCAGGAAAAGTATGCCATGAGACCGATTTTGAAGGTTACTAACGCCGATTCCAAGGTCAATTACTGATATCTTTATAAACACTGTTATCAATAATCTTTATAAAATGCTGTTTAAAAAATGGCGTCTTTTTAAAACAGTATAAGTAAATAGTGACTTGGGACATGTCTCCATACAGTGCTGGAGATACATACATAAGACAATTTTTACAGTATGAATATTCGTAAATATGAATAAAATTGAACTGGATGTTTGGTTTCTAAAATGTACAGTGGCTCCGAAAAGTACGGATGACCCTATTCAGACAGTAATATTTTTAAAAAATTGTCGGCGTTTTATTTCGTAAAATATAATCGTGACACAGTTTAGACTCATTTTAAAGCATAAAGCGTTCACATACGCAATCTATTCCTCATTTTTCAAAATGTTTTTGTATGATGCAACTGGTCGAGAACGAAGACACGTTTTTTCTCGAAAATGCTACAAACTGAAACATCTCCGAAATATTGGAATTATTTTTGTGATTGAGTTTACCATAGATTTGAAGTTTCTTCTTTACTTAATTAATTGTTTACCATTAGAAGTATGATTTTTTTTGGCTATTTTATGAAACAGAAATGAGAAATATGCTTGTTCATTAACACTAGAAGTATCGGGCCAGTCAAAATCATATGTTCCTAATTTTTTCTTTTACAAATATTGAAATTATAAATATGTTTTCAAGAGTAATTTTTTTTAGTAAACTTCTGCACTGAAGTACGTATTTAAACAAAAATTGTATTATACAATATCTGAATAAATGCAATCGTGTCAGTATTAGAAGGCAATATGCGCCAGTCGCATTTAGTGCTTGGTAGTGTAGTGTTAAATCTTTCATTTAAAGCCTTATAAAACGGCCAAAAAAATCGTACATCAAATTTTAGGGGCTTGTTGTCAAGGGCAATCTTTAAATCGGTAAGTACATTGATGAAAAACAACTTCGCAATTTTTTTTTAGAGACAATTCAATTTGTATCATTTTTGAGACAAACGTGTCCCCGATTTCCTACCCTTTATATTTTGCAACAACATTATAGAAAACAATAAACAATGAATTGTGAAAGTAGATGCTTCAAGCTTTAGAATGAGTTCAAACTATTTTTATACGATTCTCTTTTATGGGATTATAGCAGTTTAGTTGTCGACAATTTTTCGAAAATCGGAAATTTAATACATATTCAGATATTAAAAAATATTAACATGAATAGAATTATATGAAATTAATGACAAAAATATTCATGATGATTCGTGAATAATTAGAAAATAAAATATTATTTCGTCGCTGGTCCTTTTTTTAAAAAACTTTTTCGACTTGTTTGGTATCGAATAAATTCGTTGAAAAAGTAATAATACATTATACTTGGTACTCTATGCCAGAATATTTCTGAAAATTTTTGTTATTATTATTAACATATTTTTATGCATTCTTATTTTTTGTTGTACAATGTTCTAAAATGTGCAAAATACTTTTATTCTGGAAGATATATCTTGAATTCATTTTTATCTAAGCTGTGCATGTCTATACTGTCAAAATTGTGTTGTGCTTATAATTTTGCACAGCACTGTATCAAGATATTGAACTGTATATCGAATAGCTTTTCTATGATATAATAAAATTACTGCTTTGGTTTTATTATCGATTCATTAGTTAAAAAATGTATGATTTAGTTGTCCAGTTTATTTTTTATACAATCTGTTCTTTGCGTCAGAAATGTGTTTCTATCTTCAAAATTATTTCCGTGAACATAACTAAAGTTGAAAACTGAAAGATATTAAATGTTGGAGAACAATTGAATTATTGTTTAATATTTCATAACAATATTTTTAGAATAGTTACATATAAGTGAACTCTAAAAATTAATTGAAATATAATTGAAAATATAATTCTCGGGATATTTGACAACAGTTGAAACAGAGATTAATGTAATAAATATTTATTATTTTTACCTATTAAAGCAGGAGAATTTTAAAATATTCAAAAATACCTTGAAGCAGTTTTCAATGACTGATTTTACATTACGTAAAGAAATAGAGGCTATCTGTTCATCGTTCCAGGTTTTGTTTGAATGAAAATAAACCTTTCATACATATTTCTTTCTCCACTATTAGCGAAAATATGTTTTCGTCCAAGACACGAATAATTTTTATTATAGGTATTGGATCGTAACATAAATTCGTTCGGTTATCTTCAATATCTTCCGTTCATTTATTAATTAAGTCGATAAATACAATCAATCAATTATGAAATCGTAACTATGAGTAGTTTCCATTTAATCACAGTTATGTGCATTTGTAATGAGTGACAACTAAATCATCTAAATTAAAACATATCTACATTTTAAATCGCACGAATTTATGTTACAAGTTACAATCCGTTTGTTCAACTACATATTCTTAGTCAGGCGTAATAAAATGCAAATTAAAACCCTGAACGAATGGAAAGAAAAGTGTGAAGTGATTCTTCTTATTTTAGTGACATCCTGTATAGCACAGTACATATTCAAATGAAGACGAGTTATCTCAATAGCTTCGTTGGGTGCCATTATGCAAGACTGTCAGAGAAGAAAAAAGTAGATTGCTTGTTCCTCGCGATAAGTTAAATTGATGCAAATGTTCCATGGAAATATTCTCGACCTCGGTGACGAGTTTTATCTTTGTAAACAAATCGATAGGAGAACGAGAAGAGATTTCTGATCGAAAAATAAAAGGCGACTATTGCGATCATCGAAGAAACGAATATTGTGTATTTTACGGTATTGAACGGTTGTCAAAGATTTTGCTAATCAGTATTTGAAACGAGGCAGCAACTAATAGGACGCATTTTTGCAATCGGTGTAGCCATAAGTTAATTTCTAAGGATTTATATTAAGTATATATGATATTTTCACATGGTTTATACAAACCGATGTTCTTGATTAATATAGACTATAATTACACAGTCAAGTATGTGAAGGTTTGTTTTACACCAAAGATTATTAAAATAATCAATCGTTATTTCGTAACATTATAATCTTCGAAATCTATTTGTATACCGAATAATTGTAGTTTGTATAACTTTATTTTCTAACTGTGTGTTCTTATCGCTTGTAACGTCTTTTTTAGTCTAGTGGATCGTTAGCGCAGCTTCTAGACTTTCATTTGTTTACAATAAAATCGATTACTTGTATGCCACTTTTTAAAATACGCTGCTTATTAATATATTTTGTTTTGTCTTTGATCGAATGATTCGTGCTGCCGTGACATAGCGAAGGAAACTCGCAAACTCATGTTAAGAATTTATTCTGAACGACGACGTAGATTAATATTGCTTTACAGTATTTTACAACAATTCATAAATTTTTAATATTGTCTAAATATTGCTTTAACTATATATATTAACTATGTGTATATATATATTCTCGAAATAAAAAAGGATAGTACATATATATATATATACATATATATATATGTGTATATATATATACATACATATATATATATGTGTATATATATACATATATATATGTATATATATACATATATATATGTGTATATATATACATATATATATATGTGTATATATATATATGTGTATATATATATATATATATACATATATATATGTACTATCCTTTTTTATTTCGAGAAACATATGAGAACCATACTTTGAAATAAATATTGTTTATACTTATTCAAGCAATGTACAATACGTGTTAATTTTCTTTAAATAAATACTGCCTAACATAATCAACGAAACTACTTTGTTAATTAATTATGCGTCATCTTAATTGGTACAATTAGACGATAATATAAAAATCTGAAAAACTCTGGCCATCTGTGGGACGAAAATATTTTTATAATAAAATACAATTATATTTCTTACAATATACATACCTATTAATCCCAACTCAATATATACATGCCAATGTTTCTAATAAATGATATTAACTCTTAATTATTTTTACATAATCTATTCAAGTATCAATAATTTGATTTATTCTAAGTTTTGTTTATTTTCATACTTGATCCTTATCACTGAGATCTCTTTGTGGAGTATCTATTTTCTGCTTGTTGATCGCACACGTCCGTGCATTTGAGTGCATTCTGGACAATTGTCATTCTTGTTTCGGAAATACTAAAAAAAATTAAGGTTACAATATTTTTTAAAAGACTGTAATCATTGAAGCAAAATAGAAAATTGTTTTACTTCGCTTCGAGTGGTTTTCTGACGTAATAGAGTTCCACAGCGTGCGCATTTCAAAAATTTTTGTTCACTTGGATCGTGTTTATACAATACCTACAACAAAGTTTACTGGATTATGAATTAATAAATTGTGAATACCTACATATGTATGTAAATATTCGTCATCACTATTTCCATCACAACTAGCTTCATAATTCATGGTAGAACTTTCAGCTAAATGTGTTTTATGCACTTGTACATAATATTATCAATTATGTAAAACGTGATTTTTTTTTAAATAAGGAGTATTCATCGTACTTTAATTGCATTTTTCGAAGCACAATAATCACAGAACAGCCTGCCTCGCTTGTCCCTGTAAACGCTGTAGTAGTAGTAAGATGGCGACACTGCAAAGTACTGTTGAAATATTAAATATTAGTTACTGTAATGTAGGTAGCGGCTATTACTTGTTATTACCCTTACTATATCAATTTCACCCAACTAAATTAAGATTTTGAACGCCGTGTTAATTTTATGCTTTGCGCGTGTTTCACTTATTTTGTTTGTATGTAGATAGAACGAAATTATTAATAAAAATTGTTAGTTACTTGATAATGAGGTTTTCAATTTACACTAAATCTAGTTAATTTCAGTATTAATAAATCAATACTTCGTGGCATGCATTTTATGACAATCATTTTTAATTGCTATTTAAGCAATTCAATAGCACTGGTCATCGATTATCTCTGTGGCATTCAACGTGTTAAAATAATATTAAAATAATGAAATTAATAATTAATTCAAATCAATATATTTGGACTGTTTAAATGTCAATTACGGGTGGAACTGGAATATTTACCTGTATCTTTTTACAAGATGGACAAACGGGCATTTCTCCCAAAACACCTTGCTTGTCTGCTAGAAATTTCTGCAATAGATGTCATGAAATTGTTTTAATTATCTCTAATTAATCAAAATCAAATTAGTAGATTCTGGAATTTTATTTAAATATTAATCTGATATTGTTGGAGGCTTTGAGATGTTTTAGAACTTTTGTATATTTAATTACCTCTGTTTCTCCTTTACACATAGCAGGTGTACTGGGTTCACTATGACATTCAGAAGGCCAGATTGGAGCATCTGTGTCAGCGTTCCTAAATGTTCATATTTTAGTTCAGTCACGCATTATAAGAGAATAACTAGAATTGATCAATTGATTAAAAATAGTAGTCTTTTTGTTCTTACACTTGTTCGCACGGTTCAACTTTGTTCTTTTTCTTAAGGAAGGTCCTTTTGGCTTTGCCAGTCGAACTGTCTGTGTCAGTTCTAGAATAACAATACATTATTTTGCATTATATGTAATTTTCACAAAAATATAAATTAAGTAACAATTTATATTTCTGATTGAAGTATTTTTGCAATAAAAGTAGAAAACAATACAGACAAGGTATTAATAGACTGTCAACGTTAATATTTTACTTCTCAACTTTTAAAATCAATTTACAAAATTCAAAATCTAGAAAAAATGTATTCTTTTCTAACTAAAAACGTTCAAGTTCTTTGTCTTATTTATTTGTAGTGAAATAAGACAAAATAAATACTCTTTTATGCTCTTTTGCTTGCCATAAGTGCTCGAAATTTACAATACTGTATTTCACCAGTCAGTAGCGTCAGCTTAAGAAAAGCATAGTACTAATATCAGTCCCATAATTATGCAGATGAATAATATTACACTCATGCGAAACTAAAACAATTATGTGCTGCTCATTATGTTGATAGGTTATATAACGAAAGAAACGAGTTCGAGCTTGGAGACTGATACACTAATAGATTCACAAAGCAATTTCCGGTTAATTATCAGTTGTGCATTAGGGCCGAATGAGATAGAGGAACATAGGTTGGAGTTGGGTTGATGCATTGTAAAAAATTCACTGGAAAAAACACGTTAAAATAATTAGATTGAACATTTTCAGTAAGATTGAAGATCAACCAAAAATTCCATAATATTTTACTCGGTCTTTACATTATATTATAAACAATATGATAAAATCTCTACTTCAAAACATAAGGAGACTAAACTATTTTACAAAATACTACCATGGAAGAATGAGTATATCCTGTATAAAGTCACCAATAGTGCAACAATCATTAATCAACGAATCGCGGCAAAAATAAACAGTCATAAATCGAAGCATTATAATTGTTGATTTCTAAACAATCCATAATCACGACAATCTATAACTTGATCACACGAAAATTATAGTTAACAATGGTTTTGTATTTTACGTAAAGAAAATTCAGTCAATTTTGTACGTGCTCTATTATTGAAAACTATAACACATGGCATGATATTTAGAAAATTGATAACTCTTTTGAGACAGTCTTTTTTTTTAGATTTTAGTAGAATATACATTTCATTTAATGCAATATTACAGAGGCTATTGCTGAAATGAGTATAGGAAGGAGCATGTTAATAAATAATTATTAAATAAAGATATGCTAATACTGATTGTGAGAATTAAGATTATTCTTGATCCTATGATTTTATCTTGTGTCCCTGCGGCAGCGCACGCGTTAGCATTGGGGGCCACGTATTTTCCGTTTAGAGATTAGACTTTTAGATATACATATAGGTCGGGTGAGCTTAAAGGTCCCGTGCACAACTGCATATGTGCGACTGCAAGTAACGTCTGGTACTATATTATAATTTCACGCAACCGTTTCCGGTCTCTTTGCGACGCATAGTTCACAATGGGTCAGAATAACAAACACCTGGCCAAAATTCATGTCTCTGTTAATTATACGTTTTCAGAGAACGTTTTTAGAGAACGGTTTTAGAGATTTTTGGGGTCGTAGAAGCTAATTCTGGTATTACTTATTTTCTAGAATAAAAAACTGTCTTTATAAAACTACCCTTACAGGAGGTGTTTCAATCTAAAAAAATGAAACTTTGCTATTTTATTTCGAATGTAACTTTTACCCATTAATGTTTCATGTACATGCTCTTGGAAGTAAGTAGTTACAGTATTAATGTGAACGAATGTCATGATGTTTACTGATTGTGAGTTTGACACGCCTAAACGAATTTTAAATCAATACAGTCTTAAAATTACAAAAATAAAACGTAATTTGTACAAAAGTTAGCAGTGAAATCGTTATTAAATTATTATTAGTTGCATTATGCAATATAAAAGTTTTTTTTAGTTGCAACAGATAAATGCCTGTACTATACAAATCCATTCTTAATTCGTAAAAAACGTTTGCTTAGAAACAGAACGAGGCATTTGCACTCGAGACAGGAAGAAAATCGACTGATACATTACTTAAAGAGACTTAAACTTAACTATTGTTTGTTTAAATTTACTTAATTTCTTTTTCAGTACATGTCTTTTCCAGTATCTCTTAATCAAGTATTAGCTTACGAAAAGACCTACCCAGTATGCAAAGCGCCGGCAGAGTGTGGGCACACTACCCGCGCATGAGCGCGGCAGAACTATATCCATCTGCTACGCCAATCTGGCCAAAATCTGCCATCAAAGACTCTTACACGATTTAGCGACGATTTTAGTGACTCGCTCTGTTTCTACGATAGAGAGCGCACATAACAATTATACATAACTTTAAAGAGCACCAAATCAGAGCTAATTTCAAATAAAATAAACTGTTTACTAATTATACGCGATGCCCGGGTTACAAAACCGATCCCAAACTAATACAGTTACCGTTAATTGATTTATAACAGCCACTTCTTGCAATCCCGCATATGCAGTTGTGCATAGGACCTTAAAGATCGTTCTATCCTTGTTTCTGAAGCGGCCGACGTGACGACCAGCTACTAGGGGCGTGCGAGTACTCAAAATTTCGGGTTCGGGTCGGGTCGGGAAATTTGTTCGGGATCCCGACCCAACCCGACTCGACCCGAGGCTCGGGTACCCGTACACCCCTGCCAGCTACCAATAAGTGCCAACATTAACGCACGCGGGACCACAGCCGCATAAGTATAGGCAGCAGGTTCATTGTAGTAGTATCGGTAGTTTTACACGAAATTATACAATACCGTTGCTAATGTGCGAAGAGAAAGTTGTTCAAAATATCGATTTCTACAACATATCCAAAAAATCATCGAATTCGGGAGGTAGGTAGCTGGTCTGTAAGCTTACCCATTAATTTTTTTAATTTTTTATACAGGGTGTCCTGAAAAGTTTGAACATGACTGGATGGAATGATTCCTGAGGTGGTTTCAAAGACGCTTTGTTTTCGAGTAAACAACTCGATTTTTCGCACGGATCAATCAGAGCGCGACAACGGCGAACGGATTCCGACTCGGCAACGCCACGCTTAGCGTGACCACGAAAATAAAGTCTTTCGACGCTAATTGGCAAAGGAATCAGGTGCTTCGAAGCACCTCAGGAATCACCCCTTTCAGCTTTTCCTCTTTTAACTTTTCGGGACATTCTGTATTGTGGAGTTAACCGATTCGGCAAATGACCTGCTCAAATATAAATCTCTTACGCTTGGGTTTCCGCGTTCGGTTTCTGCGTCGATGATGGTTCCACCGACTTATCCTTTTTCGAGGCTCCCGATGATGCGCCCACCTTCGTACCATCATTTTCTAATTGGTCACCGGAGCCACTGTCCTCATTCGCACTAACCTCCTCGCTTACAGTGACCTCACTGTCGAGACTCTTGTCTATCATGTCCCTCGTCGGCAATTTAGAAATATCGACAGACTTTTTCTTTTCCTGCGATTCATCTGCATTACTTCTTGAACATTTTACAACTGCTTTTAACGATGATTTAAACTCTTGAACCCTTTCTTCACTTTTTTCAACCATCTCTTGCTTCACCTCCTCGGCCTTTTGTACAGTTTCTTCTAAAATCTGCTCCTGAGCCTGAATATCTTTCTCCGGTATCTGCTCTTCTACAACAACATATTTTTGCTCTTTGTCAACCGCATTTGTAGAATTTTCAACTGCAGAGTCAGGTTTACCGTCTTCCAGCTCTTGCAACAGGTTTATCATGTGTGCTAGTTTTTGGGGTGGTGAAACGAGTGAAGGGTCCAGCTCCTCTGCCGCGACTTCAGATAGTTGCTCGATAATGGTGGATTTGGATTGCGAAAGATCTGCGTAAGCAGAATCTGACTTACAGGTTAGTGGCTTCTCATCCTCGCTGATTTTTATTGATTTTGACGGCGACGTGATTATTGATTTTCTCGAACATTTCACTATCGATATTTTTCCTTTTTCTGGGTCGCTCGCGTACGCGTGCACTTCCGGTTTCGTTAGCGATGATCCTCGCATCTTCTCTTTCAACGACGATCTCGTTCTTTGTCTCTTTTCTCCCACTTCCTCAGACATTCTCTTGCTGCAAATGATTTACCAAAATTAAGATTTTACTGACGGAAGTTTTGTTTATACAACGACGCGACAAAGAAGATGATATTTCGCAATCAAAATCAAGATATTGTGAATTCAAGGGTGAAACAATTTCTATTTCATCTGTTTGGGATCTAATTCACAATTTAAATTACAAAAATGTGAACATTTAAATGTTCTAAACCGATGTATCTTATACTTACTCTTCTAAATAAAGTAGAAGCGATATGAAAATATGAGATTAAAGGAAATTAAGTTCCAGAGGAGTGTAAGAGAAGGTAACATAAATTTTTACGACCTTCAGGATTTATTAACCCTTTGCACTCGGAGCTATTTCAACTAAAAAACCAAACATTTCTTCTAACCTAGAATATTACCATCGTACATAATTTTTTTCATTATATGCGTACGAAACTGATGTAGTACCTCATACAATATTTAAATGTTTGGTAATTTATTACATATAAACAAATGTAATTATGTAAACAATATTCTGAATAATGGTGTAGCAATTTGTACTGGCGCCTCAGAGGCACCATTCGAGTGCTAAGGGTTAATATTGATCATGAATTTCAGCTGATCGAGTAGTTTCGATAGACTATACATATGCAAATAAGTAATATCTATGTGTTCGTAAGAAATAACAATGGGATTATTTGAAAAATAATGTATTAGTTAAGAGCGAGTTATTTCAAAATTAAAGTTTGTGAATTCTCCGACAAAACATCTTACATGCATTTCGGGTCGTTGTTCACAGTTTGACTAGATATTTCAGATTTCCTGCTCGGTGTCACGCAATACGAAGCGAGAGTGAGTTTAGGGATAGTAGCAGGGACTCCTGTCATTTGCCTCTCCTCTTGTTCACCTTCAAAATGGCGAACACCGCAATCTGAGATCTCAGAAGACCAAAAATTTAGAATAAATCGGGAAAAGTACCAATTTTCAAAGTCAAATCCTCCACCCCCTTTCTTTAGCTACTTGAAATTCAAAATAATAAAATATGTTATGGTACTATACACTATTTAAAAAATAATCATTTTGAACTTTCCGAATTGTATAGTCGACAAAACTATCATTCCTACATTATTTCGATCTTTCCAAATACACAGTCAATGAAATAATCATTTTAGACCTTTTCAATGATATATTTGTCACATTCGTTTATAATGATAAAGTCTCGACGAGTCACCGAGATTACGGAAAAGTTAAGCGTATCACACCGATCGCGGATCGGTGATACCTAAATTAGTATCGAAGGAAACTTAGTTCTGTTTCACGTTAACGCCTGTACTCGGAACCTGATCGATTCGAGCTTTCTCACTCGACATTGCGCTGGTTCTCTGTTCCGGTTGAATCCGTTGCGGCTCGCTCACGGATGATAACTTTTCTTGATCCTGTCGCTGCGTCTGTTGCTGTTGACTTTGCTGTGGCATTTGTACTATGCCTGTTGTTACGCATCTGCAACTGTTTTCCACATAAAATAACAATTTAATGGTACAATTTAAACACAGAATAATTTTGTGACATGTTATGAAATTGTGAATGCCATAATTAAAAATCAAAACGATTTTACTATAATTAGGACAATTATTGAAGACTCATTTCATTGTCTAGTATCAATGGAACATTTTGCTGAATATATATGTATGAACCAAATATAATATCATTTTTAATTGTCTTTTGTTGTATACAGATTTTCATAGGTTTCTAAGAAATATAATAATGTTTGTTTAATTCATTGATTAACACTAGATCTACAAAGTACTGAAACAGACTATTTTACTTCACTTTATAAGAATAACTAGATTACAAAGATTTGTAGGAATTTTAGTATACAGTATATGTCGAATGAATTAAAATTGAGTAATTCCTTACAAATGCATCTTCACAATCTTAATAATTGTAGATAAAAATATTTGAAACGTCTCATTTAAACGTAGTTTTGAGTGTTAAGAAACAATTTTTAGGTAAATACTGACGAAGCTTCAAATAAGGCTGTATAAAAAATTAGTGTTTGCAAAATGAATTTGCTTTTCATACAATCATGTAATAATACTTATGAAACAGCACAAACCCTGGACAACACGGCATTCCTCGTATAAGCTGTACAAGCGCAGGACAAGGTGCGCACGGTGCGCACGGTGCGCACGGGGCTTGCGGTTGCATTGTTGGTTGCATATCCCCTGCAGTCGTAAACATTCCCATTTTTCGCTGACATAATTCGCATTTGCTCACTGTTTGGGTTGGCATTTCCACCACATGACGCTGAGTCTAAAGTTTTGTTGAAGTTCATTAAATTTGTCCAGTCTAACACATTAAAAATTGGTGTTCTCTCCAGTCAGCACATGACAGGTTTGGACATTATCGAAATAAATTATTTAAAAAATAATCTTTAAGATAATATATTATCCTATTTGGCTACGTGTTATTTGAAATAGTTACATGTTAGTTTATTTGAACAGTTAAATATTTTTTTCAAAATTATTTCATTATTTGAATTTCAAGTGGAATTCAAATAATTATTCTTTTTATCTTTTATTTTATCAAATAATTCATTTCCTCCTAAATTCTACCTATTTCGTGTACTAGAAAACAATTTTAAAAGCGAATATAGTTAATCTTGAATCATTTAACTACAAAAATTGGCATATTTAAATTTAATAATTAATCTACTTAATTGAAATGAAATAGTATTTTGAAAATAATTGGAAAATAATTGATTTGATTTAAATGCCAAATGAAAATAAATTTCTTATGTTATTTCAAAAACAAAAATAAAGTATTTTAAATAATTCATTATTTCAATGAATGATGGTATGATGATGATATGTTATTTGGAAAGTATAGATTACTATAGATAATATATTATATTATTATTATAATATATTATTATTATATATTATATCTTGTTATTATTTCAAATAAAATGTGCTCATCCCTGGTATATGAGTTACCTTTCGTTGCAGTCTTAATCATCTGATTCAATTTCGATTTCTTAGACCCAACCCTTCGTGTCCTGAAGATACTTCGAACTACCGTTTTCATTCAATGACATGTTTAGATGATTTCCTCACATTCATAAAGCGGAGGATTTTCACGATTTTATGACAAACATGGCTGAAAACGTTTGCATCTTTACGCATCAGTTTCTTTTTACATATTTTGGCCCCTACTTCTTTGAGACCAATAGACTACGGATCTTTATGTAAAATATACATTATCTGCATCAAGTGGAAACGTGTCATTTGTCTCTTTAATTAACTTTAATAAGCTACAATTAATAATATGTACATTCTGAAACTCTTTAAATTCTTCTGCTGCCTTATAATCCATCTACTCGTTTTTGTTAAAAGTGCATAAGGTCTGCAGTTTATAAATTAACCTTTTAAGTAAACTTAATACAAATAGTTAATGATTTGAATTGGCTACTAGAAAATCTTTTAATCTAACTTAACACTAAACCTACCAAGCAACAAAAATGAAATGTTTTACCTTATGAAAATTGTTGAATTTATTTAGATATTATACAATACGTGCTTGGGTAAAGAAATTTATCGAATCATTTCCCATGGAATCATCTTTATAAGTTTAGTAATTGTAAAATAATAAATATGAAACCGGTCATTTGACCGGCGATGGTAGGTTTAGTGTTCAAGTGACAGTATATGTCTTTTTTAATCTGGTCACTGTGAAAAATATTTATGCACAAAAGTAAGTACTTTTTTATAGTCTTGAGATATGTAGGACGAAGACAGAAGTAAAGAGTGGGAGCAAAACATGTAGTTCAGGACGCAAAGGGTTAAAAATGAAATCGTGGATTTTTCCATAGTTCATTTCTTTTCGTAGACTATAAGTTAATTGGTGCTACTCGCTTGGCTTTGGATATGTGTCATCACAGGGGAATCCGTTTGACATTTGGCAAAGTCAAGGACGGACGTCGAGCGTGCGCTGGATGGACGATCGACGTACTGTCGTCGTCGAGGTTGTCCTATCTTTCGTAAACCATGCTCGGGTGTTTCTTCGTCGCCACAGCATTCCACTCTGACGTCGCTGACGCTGGTCGTCAAGTCAACTTTAGCCGCCTAGATTGCAGAGAGACAACTTCAAAGAGACGTTGATACTCCAGGAACATAGAGTACTTCGAACTAGAGTACTCCACATACAGAGCGATTCATCTAACACTTAACTCTTTGCACTTCAATACAGAGTGTGATCAGTCATCAATTTTATTCACAGGGACTTCTGGTTTCATAACTGTATGTGCGACTCGACATTTTTAAATTGCCAGTTTAAATCTGCATTATATTTTACAATATTGTTTTTTTAATTACAAGAGACGATCCCGAAGTGACATGATCAGATCTTAATGAAATTTCGGGAGTGCCATGAGTCGCCTATAGTATAAGCCCTACGTCATTTGCAGCGGACGCTGACGGCGACCATTATTGTTATATCCGCTGCAACAATTTTTGATCATTCCAAATGAAATATCGTGTTACATTCTGATATTGAATGAATTATTCAAAATATCGTAGAAATCTTCTATCTGATAAATTATCAGCACTTAAGACCACCGTATTGCAAATGCCGAAATATTTAAATTATAATACCTTTTTTTTTTAAGTACAAAAATATTTAGTTTTATCTTTATTTTGTATTTGGGTATGCACTTCTCACACACAAATATTCAAAAACATGGATTAACATTTAAATGGAAAAGTTGTCAAAAAAGGTGTCATTTTTTAAAGTATTTTTAAACAAATTAAGATATCTAAAAATCGGGCCATGCGGCTGTATTCCCTATTAAAAATACACAACTCTGAACCATCCCTCTAACTCTAATAGTGCCTGAGATTTTTGACCTAACATGGTTCGGATCCCAAACTGTAAGGGCTGTTTCTGCCCCTTGAATATGTATGATCGCCGTTAAAAAACATTTGTGTCGAATATTTTTGCAAGAACTGCGTCCTCCCGAAGTTTCATTAAGATCTATCTGGTGATGTCACTTCGGGAACGTCCCTTGTCAGATAAGTAACATATTAAGTTAATCACAAAGTCCTCGTAGTTCTTTTTTAGTTTATAAATGGTATCATTTGCAAGAATAATCATTGATAAAGAAAGACAGTGCAAGATGGCAGAACTTTTTCGAATAAAATAGACGACAGAAAACATTTTTTAAATACCGTATAGTGGTTTGAATCCGTAAGATTTCAGAAGCAGGTAGCTTCAGTTTCTCACTTCGCTTTATAGCGAAGCAGAGTCTTTGAAAAAATTAAGTTGAAAGACGTGAAAGTAGAGAGCCCTTTAAAATAAGTACAGGCAGAGAGTTGCAAGTCTTTTCTGCGCGACGGTAGAGAAGTTTAAAGACCGACAATTTCTTAAATAGTTTTGTGATCATTTAGTTTCGTAGAATAACGTATTCGCTTTCATTTTATACAAATATTAGTTTCATCCATCTACATTAATATTAAAAAAAGTTATAATTTTCATGAAAGCATGCTTCGTTCCTTAGGTATATATACATACGTATATCGATTTAAAGAATTGTTAAATTTTCTTGAATAAATAAAAATCCAAATTATTTTGCAAGTTTCCTTTGAAATTATTATTTTCTGTATTCTCTTCGTTCTCATAAAAGGGCTAATGAAAATTTATGTATACATAGAACCACTATCGCTTGAATTATGGTGTCATTAGGAAATTAATATAGCATTAATGAACGTTCAATAACAGCCGTAAAATTGCGTGACAACTGTTAGAACCTTTTACCATACAATTTCGTGTTATATCATTTTCTGTAAGAAATAATTATTGAACTCACTTCGCACTGAGGATGACAATAGTTATTATCGTCAAAATGCACTTCAGCCTGTCCGGGGTACATACAGTGCTTGCAAAAGCACTTTTGCTTCCAATACCTGCCAAAAATTCGCAATTGTAAATATTTGCAAGTAGATAGCTTATATCACATGCGATACTCACAAGAGCATGATTATAATATCGATTAAAAATAATATGAATGCCAGCAGACAAAGACACAGGACTACTAGCATATACCACAATTTGATAGTGGTGAACAGTAGTATTAAAAGAATTCCGGCGATTCCAAAAAGTATTACGCCCAGGAACGAAAGAATAAATATCTGTTAGGGAAATGACAGAACAAATTTAAGCGAGAATATTAATTATCACACGAAATCATTTTAGACTTAGAAATTATGACGAAATTTCGCTGTATATATTATTACCGGAATAGCATACAATTCTCCTCCACCGAAATAACTGATCAATTCCACCGAGAGGACGAAAACGTAGACACCGGAGAGGGCAATAAGTAATAAACAGGTCACAGCCGACACTTCCGTGTTACCGATCGCAATCGCATAAATTACGAACACGAAAATCAGTAATACCACTAGCTGATTAATTGTAAATAAGCGATTGTTAGATGACGGTGTCCTTAAGTAAATTTAATCGGGGGCAGACAAATATCAGTCGGACTTTGTGTTGTACAATTGCATTTATGAAATCTTGCATAGATTACGACGATTACGGCAACAGATTCAGGGGAGACATTTTAAAGGACACATGTGTTTGCTTGCCATTAATCGTCCGCAAATAATCATTTGCCTTTTGAAAAAACTACGTTGATCTATTCATGACCATTTTCCTTACTGTCTAAATTATCTCTAGACAGCAGATTGCATGTATTTATGACAATATTGAGTAGGTGTAATTTAAAACAGTAAAAACATTAGAAGAATTTGAAAATACAGTAATTATTTAGAAAAAGGTACTCCTCTGATTTTAATGAAATTTAAATATGTTGTACAAATCGACAATTTTTTACAAAGGAAAAGATTGTCGCGCGGCCTTCGTTCTTTAGATACTCGTAAAAGACGTTTAGGATGATTATACCAAACTCCGCCTTTTCCCCAATTACCGAATCCGTCCTTAAGGGCGAGGGAGGAAAGGAGCCCACACACCTCTGCCCCACTCCTCAAGAAATGCAACCCACACCTAACTAAAATTCATTTAAAAACTGGACAAACCTAATTCTCCGTAGAGTTACAATTTAGACCAATAGTCTAAGGGTAACATCTAGAAAAGGGGCTCATCACCGATTTTGACGAGCTTCGAATATGTAATCTGGAGTGTGATTGAACAACTTTTACATATACATTATACTCCGCCCCTTAAAGTACAAGGTTGGTCAATTAAAATGGCAGAATTCGCTGTGGGACGTGTCCGTAGCTTTTTGCAGTTATTTTGAAAACTAGGACCGAGCGATGGTAAATTATGTAAGTATAGGTAAAAGTTGTTCAGAATAATGTTCTTCACAACGTATTTCAACGTTATCAAAATTGTAGAGGAGTACTCTTTTGTAAATAATTATCGAAAATACTGTTAATATTATTTCCAACCAATTAAACATATTACGGAAGAAAATAAATTTCTATTTCACTTGAGTTTGTTGCAGTTCATATAGAAAATTTTTATTTTGTATAAAGATCCGTTGTCCATTTATCACATTGTGATTATCATTTGTATCGTCTCAATAACAATTCAGAGGTGAAGCCCTTCGGGTGCAGTTAGCTTTTGACCCAATTTTTTACTCTCTATGAAACTGCAATTCAACATGTACCAATCCGGTAGCAAAAGTGTAAAGTAGTCATAGAAAAGTAAGTCGTATGTATATATTTTTAAACCACTTCGCTCAAATGTAAAATTAGAGAAAAAGTCCTGTTTATATTTGACTGGCCCTCGTAACCAGAGATCGAAATAGTTTATATGGTATTTCTCAACAGGTTCTATTGAATGCATAGGCTATAGAACTTTTTTTCAAAATAACGCAGATGTAGAAAGCGAATGTAGAAGTCTCGGTATGATATGAATATATTCATATTCAACATTCATAGTTAACACTCTGAACAACGTTTCCCCATACACGTAACCGTCGCTCCATCTTAGTTTTCGAGATAATTGTAAAAAATTTTAATCCAACTGATTGTTAGGTTACAAGTGAACTTTATTCTGCGACAAGCTGTCACCGCTCTGTCACGGCCGGTTTACAGAAAGGTAAATAAAATATACGGGATCACAAACAGAGCTGAGTAAAATACTATTTCGAATAGTAAATAGTAAATACATAGTCTATTTTATGTGAAATCATATGTGCACAGAAAATAAAATTGAAAATAAAATTGAAAATAAAATTGAAAATAAAATTGAAAATAAAATCAATTTATTTAAAGGTTTTTCTGAATATCTGGGAAACTAAGGCCGAGCGACGGGTACATATATAAGGAAAAGTTGTTCAGAATTCTGGCCTTGAAAATATATTTCAAGGTCAAGGTTAATAGAGCGAACTCCCTTTTGTTCATATTTACCCTCAATACTGTTCAATGAATAGTATTACAACAATATCATTATTATTGTAATTGGTTCGTAATATTTACGTAGATAGTTCAATAATTATCCGTGTTTCTTTTACGAAACAGTTTTTAATAAGTGTTCTCAAATAACTAGTTTCCCTGAAACTTTTATTATACATATGCTAGAATTTCTATACAAATTTTAGTCGACAGTCTGCAGACAGTCCGCGGACAATTGTTTGTCAGTCTAGACAGGGCTTTAAACGAGACATATAGATTTGAAAATAAAGTTCTGATTTCGATCTCTGCTCATCACACTATTCATAAAATCAGTGAAACGTTCATTACTATTATTGTTACTTACAAACTGAATTATCCTAAGCGGTTTGACGATTAGATTCGCGTTACCGTTGTGTCCCTGCTTGCCAAATGATTTAAACGGATTTAATTTTTTCAAAAAACTTCCCTTACCTGTAGGTTAGGAAATGTACTTTATTTATCTTTGCTGAGTAGCGAGCGAGAAGCAAGAAGATACGATATTCAGTGAGGTAACTTAGATCGGTCAACCTTGTCTTTTCATAATTCCCTCGTTTCGTTGGAAGTTCGTTTTTTCTTCGTTTTATAGTATCGATCGAACCTCCGAGTAATCATTAAGACCTCCGATGTCATTCAACTTTTTGTTACATGCGTTCTGAACGTTGGAAAGTTGAATACGCACGTCGATAAATTTCCGACTTCGCAATGCACGATTGGGAGAGTGGGAGGAGCCAGCATAAATATATGCAATAATTGATCCACTCGAAAACTAAACTTATCAACTCCATTTTTTTACAAATTTCTCAATTCTATTATCCGAATGTGCGAAGTTTTAAAAACAAAAGAATTCCTTGCGTAAATTTTTATTTTAAAAAGCAATTGTCACAAGGAAGACTGGAATAAAAAACAATACAAAATCTATTAGGGCTATTAACGTAAACTTTGGGCGATTTTCCTGAGGTATGTCACATAAATTACTTGTAAACTATTTTATTATATGGAAAAATGTTTTGAACAAATAATTAGCTTTTGCTATTTTACTTTCTTATCAGAATATGCAGGTCAACTTTACTCTTTTAACAGTAGATTCAATTTCACCCATTGCGATTAACGAATTTAAGAAGACCTCAATACCTAGATCAAGAAGCAAAATAACAAAAAACTAAAGTTAAATTGTGTGCCCCTTTTGATGCTATACAATTTTTGGTTGAATCATTTTTCTATGTTTCAAATAATATACAAATAGTAATTCAAGTGGCAGACTTATGTGATTCAGGCTATATGTGTAATTGCAGATGAATCATACCGTGTATTACAATTGAAGAACATATGTACATGTTTTAACAATATAAGTACTCGTCTAATATTGCATATAGTGAACAGAGTGTAAAATTACTTTTTCTTAGTGCTTTAAATTTTTTTATAAACAGCGGATGAAGAAATTGGAGATATTGTCACTATTCGAATTACGATAATTTTGTTAAAAAAAATTGTACAATAATAAATTTGGACTCATTTTAAAGATCGAAGCCTCTACTTCCGCAGACCATCATCCGCCTTTTTTTAGGAATTTGTGCATGATATAACAGTTGAAAAACTGAGTACATGTTTTTGGTCGAAAATGTTTCCAATTGGGTCGATCGTAAAAGCAGTAAAAAAGTTTTCTGAATGAATCTACTGCAGATTTGAAGATTTAATCTTCCCGCTTACAACGATTACTTAAAAATTAATCTAGAAGGTTTTGGTTGTTTTACAGAACAAAAATGATGGAGAAGTTTGATTGTGTGAGGTCTTTACGGTGAACCATGTATCGTTGCAAACCTACAGTAGACCTTTCATTCAGAGCTCAATAAATCGACCAGAAGAAATCGTAGATCAAGTGTTAAGCATTCGTTATAAAGGGGAAGCTTCTATCTTTAAATCTGCGGTGGTTTCAGTGACGAGCAAATTTTTCAATCTTTTTTACACACGTTTCAACTTGCAACATTTTGGACCAAGAAGTAGTTTCAGTTTCCAGGTCGCTGAATTATTAAAAAATATCTGACAAGGAGAAGACGCGGTCATCGGGACTTAGATTTTGTCGAAACTTTGCATACTGGTAGATTTCGTTCTCCTTTTTATGAAAATATAGCATTATAAGCATCGATACTCAATAATTTTTGAGATATTTACAATTTAAATTTCATTATACCTGTTAAGCCGTTAAGTACAGTTTTGGTTAAAGTTTTTGTCAAGTGCCAAACGTCGTGATGGTAACGTACTTAGATTCATTACCGGAAAGGCCAGTGTTCAAATCCCTTTTTCCTTTTTTTTCCATTTTTTCTTTTTTTCTGTTCAGTTTATCTATTTTAATTAATTGTATTTTGCACATGAAAAATACACTCATAATATCTATAAGAAACAAAATATAAATTTTTATTGAAAAGGCACATAATATGAAGAAACACTAACTTCATCAATCTTAACGTATCTCAAAAGTTGTTGAGTATCGACGCCTATAATGCTACATTTTCATAAAAAGGAGAACGAAATCTGCCAATATAGAAAGTTTCGAGAAAATCTGTGACACCATGACCGCGTCTTCTCCTTGTAAGATGAAAATGAACGATGTATGGCGAAAACAGAGCAGTCAAATTTAATTTAGGAAAATTTAGCGTGCAATGATTTTCAGACCCACTGTAACTGCTTTTCCTTACCTCTTTTTTTAATTTAACACTTTTGAATGCAGTCTCTTTATTGATTGACAAAAATTAAGAATAAAATAGTAAAAATAGTATAAATTTTGCAATCTAACTCTCTACGTACATTCCATTTGTTCATAAGTTCCTCGGAGAATTCTAAAAAATTAATATCGCAATATCAGCATTTTTCTCCACTTTTCAATTTGTGGTTTTGATTAGTTCGACATCCCAGTGGCTCAATTATTGCTTCATTGCTCCATCGTTAAACATTTTTATTGATATAGAAATCACATAGTTATTGCGTATACAATGTACGAAAGAAAGCGTCTCCGTTTTTTTATTTGATTTTTTAAAACTTAAAAGTAAGTAATCCGAACATTTGATAAAATAAATTTACGAATTATAAAGTTTACTCGAATATGCATGATAAACAATTTACGTATCTAATTACATATTTTATTTGGTACAGTTCCATATGCGCATCGTGTATACGAGTAATCTCTGAGATACACGATTGTCAGTTTAATATTAAGTTGGACGGAATTGTTTTGATAAAGACTCGCCAAGATTCGTTAGATCTACGAACGCATATTTGTGTCGATAAGCGTATGCGATAACTAATTGCAATCTTTTCGGTTCGCTCATATTATCTGTTAATATTAAAAAATATATTATTTTTACCTAAGAATATTCATGGCAATTCTGAGATTGAATTTCATCATACGTATAAAACATATGACTTAACAACACTACTACTAATACTTTAAGAAATAGACTGTAATCTTTTACGCAAATGCACATTTTCAAAAGTTATTGTATAAAAATCGGAATAATTACAAAATTTCTATTTCTGTCTATTAATTTTTCTTAACATACACGTATTTTCATATTTCAATCATTTTCAAGTGTCACATATGTATGAAGAATCACAGTCTATTGATAAGAAATGTACTCTACCTAATACAAGATTCATTGCATAACTATACAGACTTTGGATCGTAGCGTGGTATGAATTGATATTTCTCGGTGGTCCTTAAAACATATAATATGCACAAATTCGATAAATCTTTGGATACTTGTTTTAATAACTTTCTTACACTAATCGCTAACACTAATAAAGATACATTGAATACAAAAGTGAAAACAGATTTATAAACCGTAAAAACTTACTCGTTTAAAATTATACTGACTTCGATCGAACAATCTACTAAAAAATTAGTCACATGTACCAATAATTCAACATAATGTAATACTGTACTACAGATTTAAATACACGATTTACTTTGTACATTTTTTAAAAATAGTAACAGCTACTTTCTATTTACGATTTCGAAAAAAGTTACTTCTATGATTACCTTACAATTAATTTCGCGAATATTTGGCTCAAATGTTTACTTGTCGATCGTATGGTTTGAAAGATGGACGGCATTGGGTTCTACAAGAATTTCGTATTCCATCATAGTTCTCGGTTGTACAATTTAGAACACATTCGGCAGCCATCCTTCTATTTCCCAACCCGGAAAATAATCAAATTTCGTCTTTTCAAAAAGCATAATAAGAACAATTATGTACATGCACACGTATGTCGTCGCACAGTACTAACATTGACTAAGAGTTACTCGTGACATTTTATTTCGAGATATTAAAATATTCTTCAACATAATTATATGCATTTCTCTTGAACAACGCCTAACATCGTGTAATTATTTTACTGTCAATTTGTTCATAGCTTCTTGGCAGTTGTCAGTTTCGTATATCTTTCGCGCAACAAAGATATCTCAAAAGAATAATTCCCGATATCGATAGTTGATCTACCTTTCGAAAGATACGTTTTCCTTTTCACTGCGTGCCCTTCGTCGAGGACCTCACTATCAGAATCACTTCGAGGACGAAAACCAACGCGTCCACAAAAGTGAACACCGCCCCCGATATGAACATGTCCATGTATTGTTTGCTGGGGTAGAACTCGTTGTTGCTGTAGTAGGGGCCCTGGATCTTCCTCCAATTGTAGACGATCACGCTTCCGGCGACGACGTGCAGAAGCGCACCCAACGAAGAAAACAGTACCAACTGGAACAAAACAACACCAATACTCGAAAACACTGACGACTCGATGACATAACACACCTGGCAAAAAGTGTTCGATCAAACAAATCAAGTATCTACAGTTAGAGACCTAAAGATAGGACAAATTGCATTTCTTTGTGTTTCCATAGGATATTGGTAGAAAATGTACATTTTAGCAAATCAATTATATTGTACAGATCGATGTTAATATCTGTATGGAAGATTACGTGTAGTATCCGTTTCTAAGAAATGTTACGAAGAAAGACGTAAACATTGCAGTCCTCAAATGGGACAATATGATACGACATAGAGAGGATCACCAAAGTATTCCAACGCCCTTTAAATCAGAATGACTTGTTTAAAGTTGCACCATACGACTTCACTTTTTTGAACAATTAGAAGCAACAAATTACTAAATGGTTTGCAAAAAAGATTTTGAAAAATTGTGATAGGTAAGAATTACATGAAAAGATAAAAATAGCACTTTCTAAAACCTTTTTATTTCAGCCGGTAATCTTGTAGACCTACGTTAGTTATCCACATGTTGCAAATTTCATCGAAATCGATAAACGTACACAGGAGCTACAAGCGATTTGAAAGTGGTGAAAATCGCAGTTTTTATACTACCAATTATAATTTTTTAAAGTCTTTTTTGCACGCCATTTAGTAAATCAATGCATTTAATTGTTAAAAATGCGTCAAATTGTTTGGTCGAATTTTTAAAAAGTTATTCTGATTTAAAGATCGTTCGATCACTTTAGTGAGCCACTGTACGTGGCTCTTCTCGCTTCTCAGTTGTAAATCTGCTCAGGAAGTGTTAATGTTACATGTCGTGAGAAGTCTTCAGTACATAGTATTTAATCAATAAATATTTCAGTTTGTTCAGTGCATAAAATGGACTGTGGCAAAATATTAAGTACGTCTGAAATGGAAAACGCTCTAAACTTGTTTCAAGAAAAGTTTTCTATTGTCAAAATTGCTAGTCTTAAATCGAAGTAGAAAAGTAATCAGTAAATTTGTTGATAATCCAGATAATTATGCCATAAGAAAGAGTTCCGGTCGTCCTCCTGTATTAACATTACGTTAAAATCGTACAATTTTAAGCTTATCATCGAATTCCAAAATGTCCACTAGACGAATTTCCGAAGATGCTGCTGTTAAAACACATGTAAAAATTGTCCAACGAGTATTACGGAAGTGCAAGCGCTTAAAACGATACATATTTCGGAGGAGATGCACATTAACGGAACGGCACAGAAGTGTTCGATTGCTATTTGCAGAGAAACATATACAACTTAAGAAAATGTGGCGCAAAATAATATGTACTGATCCAAAACATGTTTATATGAATGGTCCAGACGGTTCTAACTACTATTATTATGATTTACGGAAAGAAATTGAATTATTAAACCGTTTTAAAATGGTTGGTAACGAAGTTATGATTTGGGACGGTATAGGTTGGTATGGAAAAACGGATGTTAACAGCGGACCGTTTTCACAACTGTACTAGTAATTGACGATGTTTATGACTATACATCAATTTTTGGAAACATTTCTAAAGTTATTTCTTGTAAACACGTTAGTCTCTCTTTTCTCCTAATGTAACAGTTGTCGATTTAATTTAATTGCCAGAAAATAAGTAATTAATTATGAATTTTGTTATTCTGAGTCAAATAGGTCCAGGTTCCGCTATCGGGAGGTTAATTTTATTAGTAGCAAAATGCATAATGATAAATATTTAGGCATTATTAAGGAGCAAATAAATGAACGTGCCACAAGATTTGTTAGTACTAATGTCATATTTCAGTATGATAATTCCCCCGTTCGCACACCCAAAATAGTTAAAAGGTTTCTTACAACTGAAAAAATTATAATTCCGAAGATCGTCGGATCTCCACATTATTAAATTTATCTGTAAAGAGCCAATAGCCGACAATTTTAAACTTTTGACGAGTTGAAACAATGCATTGAACATGATTGACACCAATTAAGGCAGTAAACAAAGTTATACAAATCTCTGCTCAAACGAATAATTTTCGTGATAAAAAATAAAGGGGGCTCTACAAAATATGGAATATTAAACATAACTGGTAAACTCGTTTTGGACATTCAATTTTTTAAACACATATCCTATCATTTTGTCCCATTAATGTCTTGAAAATTTACATTTTTGTAGATAAATTCATGCGGAGCAACAACATTTTAGTTTTACCAAGTGAACCAAATAAACAAAAACAGTGTAATACAATAGTAGTAATAGTAAAGCAATTATGTAATAGATTTTTATACGTTTAGTTTATTAATAGACTAGGTTTTCTCATTAAATCAAAATTATCACAGTGAACACAGAGAAAATAAAGTTCGAAAGTCCAGATGCAAACGGGCATGTTTGGATTTGTTTTTCAAAAGCCTTTAATCGATGAATTGCCACAATTCTCCAAGATGGGTGCATTTGAAATAAAATGTATTGAAAATAGTAATTGAAATACTTATACTTATACTAATACATGGTGAGTCATTAGAACTACTATCTAAAATAACTAAATATCTATTTATTGGTCATATAAAAACACTTTTTAAAGATGTATGCAGGAATTTTAAGGGTTGCATCGAATGAGTACAATTTGATTTTTATATCTTATTTTTTCTGAGATATCAAGACGACCTTGAGTTTTTCCAAAGTGAATGCACCTTTTTTTAATACGACGTTGTTAACGATGGAAAAACGGATTCAACGACCTATAATATGATGACCTTGAATTGACCTAATGATTTGACATGCTACTTACATTTCATTACTTAATTACTTTCCAAAAATTTTGTTAACTTTCTTGTCGTACTTATGTAATATAAATACAATATTATTTTTCATACTTTCTGTTGGGGGTAGTATTATCGATAGAATATACATATATGTATACGGGGTGAGTCACGCAATTGGGGGGCATATTTAGGGCTGGGTTAAAACTAGAAAAGAATTTAATGGAACAAGATCTATTTCTTGATAACTTCACTTTCTATACACGTGCATTTTTTAAATACATGTATTATAGTGTAATGCTTAAGAAACGAGAATTTATTTTGGTAGGTTTATCAACTCTTTACCTAATGAAAACCTACTTAGAGTAAGGTTGCTCAAGTCGTACCACTACATAAGTCGTACCTTTTAAATATTACTATTTATAAATATTATTATACAGGGTGAGTCACCTAACGTTTGCACCTCAAATATCTTTGTTGTTTCTAAAGATACGTAAAGTATGGTAAGGATAAAGTTGAATGGTACAATGGGGCTGACACGATGCCAAAAAAAATTTTGTTTTTGTCATTTTTTTAGAGATATCAAGGTCACCCTGACTTTTTTAAATGGAACCACTGTTTTAAACACCTACAATGATAGTCATTTCGAATTCAGTGACTATAATTACTCAAGATCATTCAAGGTCACGGACAGAGTTAAACATTCCTCCAAAGATCGTTTACAGGCATGTATCGATGTTAAATCTTATACGTTATCTCTGTCTACGACCTTGAATGACCTTGAGTAATTATACACTATCATTGTAGGTGTTTAAAAAAGGGTGGTTCTATTTAAAAAAGTCAAGGTGACCTTGATATCTCTAAAAAAATGACGTAAAAACAAAATTTTTTTTTGGCATCGTGTCAGATCCATTGTACCATTCAACTTTGTCCTTACTGTATTTTACGTATCTTTAGAAACAACAAAGATATTTGAGATGCCAACGTTAGGTGACTCACCCTGTATATTGGACGTAATATCTGAGCCCCTAGGATAAAAAGATTGACTATTTAGTCAACCATATTGATTCACATATTGTTCGTCTGTCACCGATACCGTGGAAACGTAACCTCTCAACAAGTAAGTTTATCATTATTGTCTTATAATTTTCTGTACATGTTTAGAAGTTTATCTAGCAAGTAGATTATTGATAAAATCATGCTCCTTATTTTGAAGTCATTCAGTATTATTTATTGAGTTGTTTACTGCAAACAAAATCGTATTAGCTTTATTCAGTGCATCGTTATGTTCGTTTGAAATCTAATTTGTGCCGTGTCTGAAATCGTACCTCATCAATCGAAATAACGTCTACTCTGAATAAAGGAGACATCGAAAAAGCTGCTTATCAAAATATAGTAGCCGTTAAAATAAAAATACAAACAATAGAAGTTAAAAAGAAAAAAGTCCAAACAATTAAAAACGATTGGTTTTGTAACATTTGTGCAGAAGCCCACGAAGAAAATATGATTCAGTGCTTGAAGTGCAAGACACGGATTCATGATTTATGTGCTGGTGTTGACGAAAAAATAAAGAAATATGTCTGCGATGTTCGTATTAACTGATAATTTAAATAAGTTATTTAAGACACACAGAAAGTTTTGTTATGTTTGTTTAATTTTATACTTAGGTACGACTTCAGCTATAGGTGGTGCCACTTAGGACAATGCTTTCCTTAGTCGTATTCAATTTGATTTAATAATTTTTGTTAATTATATCGAAGAGAGGAAACTATTTGAAATTTTATCGTAATAAAGATCAATAATGTTCACACATGTTTTAAGTGGCATATAAAATTTTTATTTCTTTGATAAATCCTACAATTTATACCTACTTTTTCTTATAGGGTACGACTTGACAACCTTACTCTATTAGCTTAGACATTTTTATTCGTTTCTTTTCGGAAATAATTTTTGAAGAAAATGGTATAGCCGGATAAGATGGTAAAAACTGCCCTTGAGCCGAATTATATCGCGGATGGGCCATTCGATAGGGCATCCAAAAAAACCATAATGTGTAAAAGTTTAACCCTATATCTTGATCGGGAGGGTAGTTATGGGGTAAAATTGAAAAATCAGTTTTTGGCCTATTTTCCCTAGTTGACGGAGTTTAGAAATTCTGAAAAAAATCTGAGACATGTCAAACACCCGAATACATATTCTGCAATTCGTTTTAGATTTTTCAATTGAAAATCCTGCTTGTAAAACATCAAAAACTTCAAAAAAATTGAAAAAATCCAGATTTCACACGGAAGTTCTAGAGTGACTAACTTTATATTTTTACAGTACTGATATATTATTATAAGTATCATATATGAATTTTTTCAGATTTTTAAAAATACTGCGCCGTTGTTAAAAAAAATAAAAACCGATTTTTTCGCCATTTTTTCCGTGAAAAACGAAGCTAACCTTCAAATTGTAACATTTTATTCATTCTGTGAGCTTATTGAATACTGTTAAACCTTGAACATTTCACAGAAATAATAAAAAAATGAAATTAGCTTAATTAATATTCTACTATGCCAGTGCATAACACCTGAAAATATTAACCATGTTTCCAACAGTCCGATTGGGTCAACGCGTTAGGCTCTCGACTATGACCATGCGTATACTAGGTTCGCGCCCGGCAGCATAAGTCTACTTTTTTTTTATTTAATCAATTCCTTTTTTTTCTTTTTTTGACTATGTAATAATCAATGATATTTTTGTAGAATTCTTTTAGAACCAATATTTAAATATTTAGAAAATATTTTAAGGTAAAATACGTCAAAAAATAATTTCGGAGCAATCGTTATTTCATCAATTTTTAATCTCTTTAATCTATTAAACTATTAAAATTACCAGTTCGCAATTTGAATAAAGAAACTACAAGAGCTTGAGTAACGCATTTCTCGAAGTTCTATTAGATTTTCCCAAGTTAATCCAGTAAACACTTTAAGGCGTTCCTCTGACAATGTAAAATTACCCACTTTATCTTTAATACCAGAATCATTATGTGTGTGAAATGTTCAAGGTTTAACAGTATTCAATAAGCTCACAGAATGAATAAAATGTTACAATTTGATGGTTAGCTTCGTTTTTCACGGAAAAAATGGCGAAAAAATCGGTTTTTATTTTTTTTTAACAACGGCGCAGTATTTTTAAAAATCTGAAAAAATTCATATATGATACTTATAATAATATATCGGTACTGTAAAAATATAAAGTTAGTCACTCTAGAACTTCCATGTGAAATCTGCATTTTTTCAATTTTTTTGAAGTTTTTGATGTTTTACAAGCAGGATTTTCAATTGAAAAATCTAAAACGAATTGCAGAATATGTATTCGGGTGTTTGACATGTCTCAGATTTTTTTCAGAATTTCTAAACTCCGTTAACTAGGGAAAATAGGCCAAAAACTGATTTTTCAATTTTACCCCATAACTACCCTCTCGATCAAGATATAGGGTTAAAATTTTACACAGTATGGTTTTTTTGGATGCCCTATCGAATGGCCCATCCGCGATATAATTCGGCTCAAGGGCAGTTTTGACCATCTTATCCGGCTATACCCTTTCATTAAATTGTGCTTTTGGTAATCTTATGGTTAATAATCAAAATTGTTATTTCCGTTGAATAATTTACACATTAAAAAGTTAGCCACGTATTATTGATTTTGAGAGAGAGAGAGAGAGGGAAGGAGAGAGAGAGAGAGAGAGAGAGAGAGAGAGAGAGAGAGAGAGAAGCGAGAGAGGGAGAGAGAGAGAGAGAGAGAGGGAGAGAGAGAGAAATATGTTTTCCACAAAAATAAAATAAAACTGCATCATAATATGTTTTAGGAATCTTCATTAAACATTGAATGGAAATGTTATAGCTTGTTGAAATACTTTACTGTCGCTAATGTAGTAAATGTTGATGCGACTATAAATAAACGTAATTTAAAAAAATGGACGTAAGACCATCTTTTCGTTAAAGTAATATTTTTTTTCAAATATCGTCTCATGCAAAGAGTTTCAAAGCATCGATCAGTGTGATAAAAATATATAGTTATGCTACGAATCGAAAGTTTGATTGCATTTTCTAGAAGCATCGTTACATTCGTGCAGAAAACGAAGTCGTTGGAACTAGACCTTTCCATACTACTTTACTTTTTTCTATATCTAATCATACTCCAGGGTATAGCCCGTCCCAATGGCGTAGCAGTGCTACGGTAGCACGACCTGCGTATTAGTTCTCGAAAGAACATTGAACTAACATACGTACATGCTTCTGGGTATAGAATAATCTCTTTGCAAAATTTATAATTAATGAGAACGTGTACCAACTTCTTCCCACATTTAATTGCCATATCCTCAAAGATTATCTTTTTAGCATTGCCATGAGCTATTCTTCTCGAGAATTATGTCATGTAAATAAAGTATTAGGTGTAAGCAAAAGTTTTAGTTCTTTCCAATCGCCTTTTTACACAATTATTTGTTTATAACCGCTGGATATAAATTAGCAACTTCAATATCGACTGGTAAGAGACTATGTATTATGTTACGACAAAGAAAAGAAAATTGTGAAAACAAACTTGTACGCACATAATATGTATTTCACTTTTAGTAAATAAAATTCGCCTATTTTTCAATGTTATCGCTAACATAAATGCAGAAATAGAGGGCAGAACAATATTTATGTTTATAAATTCTTCTATAAAATGATTTGAACTACAATGGCGTAACTAAGCGATGTTTGGTTAGTAAAACAAAACTGTAAAAACGTCAGAGGAAGAAATATTACGTTCAATTTATTAAAGCTACTGAAAGAGGAAACAAATTTTTATTTCACTCAAAATTTTTATATTTTGCATAAAGATCAATCTAGAACGTTGTTTTCTTTTTAACTATAAAATATAGCAGATTGTATACAGCTTGGACACGAATGAAAAATGAATTTGGTAAATTAACGAATCGAGTGGGCCGAATATTTCTCTAACAAGTTTAATTGATATTTTCTTTCTTCTAGCATACAATTCGAACGTCTTCTATCGATTGAAACCCATACGTAAACGCATGTACATTAGGGTGGACCTTATTTTTCGACTTCCAAATTTTTTTCGGGACACCCCCTACACTTGTGACACTTGACGCAAGAATAATGTGTGCAAAATTTGAAATCGATCGGATAACGGGAAGTGCTGCCGCATCGACTTTGAAAATATTTTAATTTTGTAACTCGATTTTCTCCACTGTAGAATATCATTAGTATATATTTTTGTATATCGTTGAATTTGTCTTTTTACGCACTATAATAATGTAGAAACAAAATGTAGCATTAATTTAAAAAAAAAAATTCGTGACCTTGAAATCTCAAAAATTGACTTTACAAAAAAGGTTTTTTTTGCATTATATTTAGTTTAATAAACAATACAACTTTTGTCTAAGAAATTTTTTTATATATTTATAAATAGCGAAAATATTTAGACATTATACATATGCTTATACATAATACATTATTAATATATATATACAATATACATTATACATATGATACAGTACATTATACAAAAAACTAAAATTATTTTAGAAAATTTCATTGAAATAATTTATTTATCTCGTAATGACTTTTTTTATACATCTGGATATTGTTTCCTATTTTCGGAAATAATTTGTAAAATATATTGTTTCTCCTCTTCATTTTTTGATAATAACTGATTATAGTCTTGAATAAGCTTATTACCGCGCTCAGCAGTGTCATTAACAACTTTCAAGTTTTCTACAATGTTTAGTCCAAATTTGAAATCCTCATCATCTTCCCATGAATCGGGATCTTTTTTTAAAAATTCTATAGGAATTGAAAGTCTTTCAGAAAATCGTAGTGTTTTGTGGGAAATAAAATGTTCAATTCCTTTACCAATACAGTTTTTTAAGTCTTGGTGGAGTCCCACCCAGGAAAATAAGATTTCGGACCCCAGGAGCTTTCCACCATGCTCGTTGAATGGCGAAAGCTTTATATTGTTTAAAAATATATTTATTTAAAAATCAGTTTGTATTAAGCGCCGACGAAGAAAATGGAAGTCGCGACATTTGCGTCTTTCTCGCTAATATTTACATAAAAGCGTGGATTCGAGCTCCAATGGCAGCGGAAGCTCCACGTCAAGCTTTGGAATTTTTACAGAAACTGTATATATACCGTTTTACTGACGAAAAAATAAGTTCTATAGCATTAAAAAAATTTTGTAACCATTTATGGTATTTATCAACAGAAGCGGTAGCCTTAGCATTTTTTGATAAAACCGTGTAGAAGAATACAAAATTACGATGGTGGAGGCACTTACCACTGAAGTCGACGAATCTGATAACATTGCAACCGACGAATCATGTAACAAATGTGAAATAACTCGTGAAGACTTAAAAAACTATGTTGGTAAAGGAATTGAACATTTTATTTCCCACAAAACACTACGATTTTCTGAAAGACTTTCAATTCCTATAGAATTTTTAAAAAAAGACCCCGATTCATGGGAAGATGATGAGGATTTCAAATTTGGACTAAACATTGTAGAAAACTTAAAAGTTGTTAATGACACTGCTGAGCGCGGTATTAAGCTTATTCAAGACTATAATCAGTTATTATCAAAAAATGAAGAGGAGAAACAATATATTTTACAAATTATTTCCGAAAATAGGAAACAATATCCAGATGTATCAAAAAAGTCATTACGAGATAAATAAATTATTTCAACGAAATTTTCTAAAATAATTTTAGTTTTTTGAATAATGTACTGTATCATATGTATAATGTATATTGTATATATATATATATTAATAATGTATTATGTATAAGCATATGTATAATGTCTAAATATTTTCGCTATTTATAAATATATAAAAAAATTTCTTAGACAAAAGTTGTATTGTTTATTAAACTAAATATAATGCAAAAAAAACCTTTTTTGAAAAGTCAATTTTTGAGATTTCAAGGTCACGAATTTTTTTTTTTAAATTAATGCTACATTTTGTTTCTACATTATTATAGTGCGTAAAAAGACAAATTCAACGATATAGAAAAATATATACTAATGATATACTACAGTGGAGAAAATCGAGTTACAAAATTAAAATATTTTCAAAGTCGATGCGGCAGCACTTCCCGTTATCCGATCGATTTCAGATTTTGCACACATTATTTTTGCCTCAAGTGTCACAATTCTAGGGGGTGTCCCGAAAAAAATTCGACAAAATAATTTTCACCAAGTATAACTAAGGTCCACCCTAATGTACATGTCATCACTAGATTGTGGGTTTTACGCATTTATGATAAGAATGCATACAAAACTATGAAGGCATTACAGGTATTGAAGAATGCTCTTGTATTATTTTCAACTTATTAAAATTATTGGAAAAAGAAATACATTGTCGTTTAGTTTAAGTTCGTTAGATGCGATTTAGAACATTGTTATTTTGCATAATAATCCGTAGTCAAGCCATCGCAATTTATTCCAAAGTTCTCTTTCTATGTATCTAGACTCTAGACTAAAAGAGGCCACGGTGCTGTCCGCGTTCGCATTGAAGTTTCTAATTATACAGTGTGTTATCACTGCGGTGCGACGGTAAGTGTCGCCATTTTTCGAATAAGGAGTCCTCGATATTACAAGTTTCGATCGTTAAACAAGTATAAACGTCGCAAAAGTAGGTGGTTGATAAGCCTAGGCAGGGGAACCCAAAGGTTGATAAGTTATGAATTTCCGTCAAAGTAGTACACAGGACAGAACAAGTGTATACTCTCATGGGCAACGTCATGGTACATATTGTTTGGAAATAGTTACTATGTATCAAACGTTCAATCCTTTGTTAATTGCTGTATTAGCTTGGACAATCACTTTGAGTTATCACACTACATTTCAAACGTGTTTTGTCTGTAGTTTCACTTTTAATCGTTTTAAAATGAGTTCCTAATTACGTGGACTGTATTTAATTAGGACTTAATTAGGTCTTAACCCCTTGAACTATAACAACGAGTCAGACTCGTGATGAAGATTTCGAACAGAATCTACTAAATATGTATGTTATTAATTCTATTGAAACCCAAAGAAAATTCTATTTTGTTGTTGTCGATATGTATTGGGATCTGACATTTTGAACGGCGCCATCTGCTGCCGAAATGTAGAAATACTCTAAGCTTGGCTTCGCTTGGCTTATAGCAGGTTACAGTGTCAACAGGTGTTAATTACAGTATAAACCTACAGTGTTAAAACAGGTGTTAATTAAAAATAATGTTATGGAAGCTCCAATTTTTCCATAGCGAATCAAAAAGAATGTTGATTACTGTGCAGTGAAAGATTGTGATAGTAGAGCGAGCAAAAATTTGTTGCTCCGTTTCCACACTTTGAAATGAAGTATGTGAAGTGAACTGCTTGAAATTTATAAGACCTCCATTTCTAAAATATAAGAAACAATTTAGCAAAGAACAGTCTATTTTAAAAGCCAAAATAGCTAAAGCTAGAATGCATATTGCAAGATCTAACCAAAGTTTAAAGACTTTCAAAATTCTTGGTTCAGTGATGCCTGTGGCCATGGTGCCTCTAATAGAAGATATTTGTACAATTATTTGTGGAGTAATTAATATGTCCTCACCAGTTCTAAGCGATTAGAAATTTATGAAATTATTATGGTAAATTTAAAAGGTATATTGAAAAGCAAATTTTTTTTTAAAAATGAATTATTTGATAAATCATACTTTATAAAGCCGCTCTTCTTCAACAAACTTTCTTTCTGCAGAATTTGTACCTGCTCACTTACAAGTTTCACCCATACTTACAAACATTTTAAGTAAAAACAAAAAAGAAGATATCAATACAATGTTAAGACTAAGCACTTCGTCGCCATATTGGATAGCTATATACAGGGTGGCCCACATAACTCTGAACATCTCAATATCTCGAAAACTATGGCATCGATTTTAAAGTTCTTAGTCTTAAATTGCATGGAACTGAAGGGCCTTTCTGACTACATAAACGTGAAGTGGCCTCCCTTCCCCTTTAACGGGGGAGGGGAGGTACCTTTGTAATTTTAAATGGAACCCCCTATAAAATGTTACATATTTAGATTCTACAGGAAAAAACAAGTCAATTTTGTCTGAAACATCTTTTTGTCAGATACTTCCATGATGAGATATAACAGTTTGAAGTTTCGAGTTGTAGGTACTTGAAGCGCTCGGAAATAGCGTTATGGAATTATACGCGCTTGAGTCCATTGCTTATTCGTGAAGAAACACAAACAATAATATTTACAATTCTTGAGTTTGACTCACTTATCTATGAAAACGTTTTCAGTTTAGAGCTGTTATTCAAGCAGTAACATTGTGATTATGGCTACTTTTGACACAGAAGTGAATATGTTATTAACGTTAAGTGAATGCCAAAAAAATTATCGGCGTGCAGCAGTGATGTTTTTTGAACTTTATGGGATCAAAAAATGTCATGCAACATTTCATAATTTAGAAAAGCGGATTCGCGAGCACGGTGAATTGTGTAAAAAACTCGCAATAAACCTAAAGCTGTCACTAATGAAAATAATAGTGCCAGTATTCTTGCTGCAATTACATTAAATCCTCATATTAGTCAACGTACACTTGCACAAACATCACATATTAGTCGTTCATCGATTCAACGAATTTTGAAACGGCAAAAGTATCATCCATATCACATGGTTTTATCACAAGAGCTTTCGATAGCAGATTACGATCATCGCGTAAGATTTTGTGAGTGGCTGCAGGGTGTTGTGGAAAATGACTTTTTGTGCAAAATACTTTTTTTCCGATGAGACCACTTTTATGAATTCAGGGTATGTAAATAGACATAATCTGCATTACTGGGCCGTGGAAAACCCAAATTGGATGCGATGTGTTCCCTTTCAACATCGATGGTCTTTAAATGTTTGGTGTGGCCTAATAGGAGATTTTGTGATTGGACCTTATTTTTTTCAAGAAACTGTAACATCTGCAAGTTATTGTGATTTATTAAAAAATCATTTGCCTGCACGTTAGAAGAGAAATGTGGTTCCAACAAGACGGCGCTCCTCCACAATTTTTGAACGAAAAATTTGGGAACAAATGGATAGGTCGTGGGGGACCTCGTCAATGGCCTCCTCGATCCCCCGATCTAGCACCATTAGATTTTTTCTTATGGGGATATGTAAAGGACAAAGTTATGTTTGAACCACCGACGACAAAAGAGGATATGAAACAAAGAATACGTGACGCTTGCGCTTCAGTGACTCCCGAAATGTTAAAAAATGTTAGAACAACTTTGATGTTTCGAGTAAATAAATGTTTACAAGTCCGTGGTGGACATTTTGAACATTTAATTTAAAGTACATTTTATTTCTTCACGAATAAGCAATGGACTCAAGCGCGCATAATTCCATAACGCTATTTCCGAGCGCTTCAAGTACCTACAACTCGAAACTTCAAACTGTTATATCTCATCATGGAAGTATCTGACAAAAAAATGTTCAGACAAAATTGACTTGTTTTTTCCTGTAGAATCTAAATATGTAACATTTTATAGGGGGTTCCATTTAAAATTACAAATGTACCACCCCTCCCCCGTTAAAGGGGAAGGGAGGCCACTTCACGTTTATGTAGTCAGAAAGGCCCTTCAGTTCCATGCAATTTAAGACTAAGAACTTTAAAATTGATGCCATAGTTTTCGAGATATTGAGATGTTCAGAGTTATGTGGGCCACCCTGTATATTGTCCACGCCCCCATGTCAGATCCCAATAGCCATTGGAGAATACACAGGCATTCAATAAATATAAATTTCTTCTTCTTTTAAGAAATGATGAAATTCCAAGAAGTTTTAATCAGCGTAACCGTCTCATTACGACTTTAAAACTTTATGCTTATCTATGGCGTCATTAAGAGTAGATTAGTTTCGACACTAGAAGTAGTATTCAATGTGTGCTTAATGCGAGTGTACGTGCAAAGTACTGTTCACAAAATTACACTTTTCAGACTATGCTATTAACTGGATCGATACAGTTACTTAACCGTGGTTCGCAATACTGGATGTTGTTTACGTTCCGAGAAAAACAAATGAACCTTCATTAGGCAGCCTTGAATATTAAATGCAATTCGGTGAAGCAACATTTTTTTGATAGGTTGTCGCGATTTCCTTTATCGTGAACACGCATTTTAATAATGCTAACACGCAGATCATTAGAACAGTCTCACTAGAGAGAAGAATAGATTATGTAAACTGAATCCTACACAAACTCATCAAAAAATCATGGTGAAGCTAAAGGAACCGGTTAAAACTTTTCGTCTCGATTAATATCAATTCAGAAATTTCAGTACCGAACAGGATCAAAAATGCGTGCAAAAATCGAGGTTGTTCAACAAAAGAGGTAACCAATCACGCTATTTTTAGTGTCAATGTTCTTTTATTTCTACGTAGCCACTTCTAACCTAGAAGTTCGAAAAACTCGTGGTGGGAATCGCTGCTATACAACAAACGAAGATCCCGTACAATAAATGAGGTTGCAACGAGCGCGGTTGTACTGTGTTATTGGGAGCTGCAAAGAAGTCCCTTGGACGGAATGCGGGAAGGGCGCGCCTCGAGTCACACGTATTTGCGGCTTTAGCGAAACATTGGCTAAGCGGTCACATATATTACGTAGCGTGTGCAGTCAAAGCCTAAACATTGGGTGCCAAACGAGAGGCCCCCCTTGCCTCTGTGCCGCCTCAGGAGACTACGTTTCAGCTCCCAATAGTACACAGAATCAATCTTTGCAGCTCTCGAAAAAGATGTTGATCAGAGAATCGTTCTCCAATGAGTATATCTTGTTAATCTAGGTACTCGAAGATTTTTCTTTTAGAAAAAAGAAGATTGGAGAAACAAATTTCTCCAGAGGAATATAGTATGAATATTGCCAAGGAATACACCATAAGAAGGTAACTGTTAAGTTTCACAGTAAGAGCAAATAATCGCGTGGAAACGAAGAGACGGAGGATGTGTTGGTGCACGCACGAAGGACATGACGCATCTGTTAATTATTGACTGCGTGGTATGTGGTGCTTTCGACGTCTCAGCTGTACAAATGGGCTAGGCTCTTGATAGAGAGCAGCGAATTGGAAATTTGAGCCTCGTCAAAGTGAACAGATGTCGAAAATATCGAATGAAGGAAACGGATCTACAGAACACAACGCCGTTCTTCCTTTTCTGATTGTCACGCGATTCCTCGATTGTGTCACTTCGTCAATTTATTGTTACGAGACACGTCACGTAATCTAGATTCTATCATGGGTGTGCATACGAATGTTGTATGAATTGTTAAACTGTTAGGACAGTGTTCTTCGCCGTTACGTACGCATCAGGTAGTTGTAGGATAAATTAAATGAACTACCATTTTATACAGTGCTGAACATTGTACATTAATTTTAAAATCACATACTTTCTAAAAACATCATTGTATGCTTATTGTTATAATGAAGTTCGCATTATTTGTTTTAATCGTTTAGATGTATGCTATAGTTCTTCATTTTTTAAATTTTCTTTAAATTTTCTTTTCTTAGATGTTTTAATATAAACACTTGTAGTTAAATTAAATTAAAATTGAATCAAATTGCATAGAAAATCTAAGCATGTTTGGTCTATAATAGCATCTAAAATGCTATCTGAATATGAATAGTGAAATTTTATAAACAGTACATGATGAGATATTACAAATGTTTCTACGTTTGATTTTGAACCTCATATTTCACGGGGTACCTGAAAATAGATTATTTTATGCGTTGAATGTGCAACTTACCGTCCTCTTTGGTATTCGATCTCCTAGGAAGTGAGAGATTAGGAGGATCGAATTGATTATAACGTATCCAGCGATGGTGATGTAAATAATCGCGGCATCATCGAGTTTGAATCTCGACCGGATCAGTATGCGTTGGAACGAGTTCATCGGATCCACTACTAACCCAATCGCAAACACAGCGAGGATCTGAAAACAATAAACATACACAATTTCAAAAGTGTACATAACAAACATTACATCATGAAGTACAACATAAACAATAATTAGTCCTAATTGTTCTCTGTAGCGTGAACAATAAGTCGTATCTTTCATCACTATTCTTTTCATAGAAATTTTTTGTTCGTATTTACACATTGAATTATACACAATTATTTATATAAATATACTATTTGTACGTATCTATACCAATTATACATATTTCAAGTTTAAAGGTTTATATAATTATTGTAAGCAGTTTTATTTAAACTGAAATACGGACTTCTATATACCTCATAAAACGTTTTAGACAATGGTAAAATAGTGTTTATTAAACTATATCATTTTCTAGCAATGTTAATCCAACTTGGAGTAGTTCTTTCTTTTAAGAGCTATAAGTAATCAGTTATTTACTTAACTCCATTTTGTTTGCAATAGTTATCTAAATCTAAATTTGGTCATTTTTTAGTGATAGGTAGTTACACTATTTACAATTTGACCTCTTGCCTTAGAATATAGAATCAGACATGCGATGAACATTTGGAGTACAATCTATTACACATGTATGCCCTTAAGTTCTTTTAACTCGAAAGAAAATTCTATTTCTCTGTTATCAATATTTATCCATTAAAGAAGGCACAGACATACAATAGACATCAATTTTCTTTTCTTATAGGATATTATGCTCGACAAAGAAGTTCTAATCACAATTATAAAATATATCATAAGGTGAAGGGTTAATTACGAATGGAGAAAGAACAACAATAGAACTAAATTAGTTTGGACTAATTATAGGAAGAACTCACAACTTCCACAGTTTTGATGATAAACGGTAGATGTCGGACCATCTTCCGCTCCTTGGGGACACGTTGCTCTTGTTGACCCTCGTCTGCCATTCTGACTCTGCGATGTTTCCCTTTGCCGTCACCCAGTTTGAAGGATTTCAGTTTCGCCCTTTGTTCACGATCAATTTTCCTGCCTTCCAGATTCCTAGTTCTGTTTCATCGAGCGCATCGACCCTGCTGGTAGCATGCGTTGCGATAAGCATCAGAGTGAATAGGGAGAGTGGCGCGTAACCCCCATGAACTGGGGGGACAAGTGCTGATGAAGTGATTTTAAGACGTGGATGAAAATTATGAGTATAAATTTCAGTGTCTTTCTTCAAAGAATTTCTGTACAAGCAAACCATACGAACTCCTTTTTATTATTTATTTTCAAGAGTACTTATTAACCCTTTTAGAGCCGCACAACGATATATCGTCGTTGGCTTCATTTGCGAAAAGTGATTATTCTATTCTTTTTTACAGATTTTTAATAATATTAAAATCCTATCTTATGTTAATATACATGTTACCATATTAAAATATTGAAATCTTATTTTAGTATTAGAATCAATATCTTAATCTCATTTTTTAATTCCTCTTTGGTATAATAAATTTGACTCAGTAATTTTCGTTTTGTTTTAATTTTTTTTAACCCACTAAAAGGGTTAAACTGCAAAGCATGATACTCTTCAGCTTGGAAGTCTTTGATATTCATTTAAAAAGCAAATAAAAATTTGCTTCATCAATTACAACAGATAGGAGCTGCATAGGCATTTTTTCTTGTTTTAATCATTTTAAAAAGTTGAAACTAATATATGTTCAATTGATTTCAGTCTCTCTACTGTTTTAAATTTTACTATACTAGTACTAATTTCTATTATAAATGCATAAAATTCGCAGACGAATGATTAGTAATGAATTATAGAAATCATACAAGAGGTACACTTGAGAACTACGAATATTTTTATTCACCTTTTATAAAACATTTATTTCTGTCACAAACATTAATTCAAATTGAATAGTTTTTTTTATTGTTTTTTTAACGACACGTCAACTGCCAAGGTTATTAGCGACGGGGGTGGAACATTGGGATTTGGTACTGTTGTCGGTGAGTGTAGGATGTTTGGCGTAAAAAATTGAAAATCGGACAATTTCATCGATAGTTCACACCGAGTAAACTGCCGTTCCTCAAGCGGAATGATATTAGCATGACTCTGTCATTCATATTATGCAATCAGCGGAACCCAGATTGATTAACATTCTATACTACGACCGTCGTTTCAGATTATGTTCCTTCGTAATAATACATTACAAGAGTTCCGCTATGTAAAAGGACTGCATGTCTGAAGCATGATCAGTTTCCATCCTTGAACAACTTAAACATAAAAATCCTCAATAATCAAAGTTGAATTTTTCCATTGAGATAACCTGCTAATTTTTACAAACATATTCCCTCATCATTATCACTACCTATGCAACAATATTCACAAAACAAGTGACAAAAATGTCAACATAGATTCTCGCAAAACAATGATGACACCACCGTCCAGGAGCCAAACAACACATACCTCTAGCAACGAGGAATTTGCGCACTTTGTATGAACGTTCTTGAACACTTCCTGAAGGATCCGCTTCGATACAGAGGTCTTCTGGTTTAGAACCTTGAAAAAATCGATTTTTCTTTTTTTCCACGTTCTTAACACATACATTTTTAAAAATATAACGAATAAGGAAGTTACAGACGTTTGAAGAACGCTGCTCTCAGTGCATGTAACCAATAGTCAAAATATTAAACGCATTTGCCTTGGAAAATTTGTCTGACATATGAAAATGTTATCTGGCACAATTGACAGAATATCTCAAGATCTAGCAGTGGAAACAAATTCAAATTTTGAGGGAATCTTAAAAAAATTTCAATTGTTTTATTATGGCAAATGTGAAGATTTTATTATCTCAAATCATCAAAATTCGAAATTCAAAATGCTGCCGTTTTGTTAAATACTAAAACATTTTATTTCCTTTGGTTCATGTCATAACTACATTTGTATTAATGAAAACGCCATTTTATTTTTCTGTTTCAAACCAATAGAACACAATAAAGCACTTTGTTTATATGCCCCTCATCAAGGAACTATAACTCCTACAATTTCAAGTATTTTGTCTTTAAAAAATTATATTGTATGATCCAAATAATAGAAAATATGTATGCAAAGCTTCAATACAAAACAGTCGTCTGATTTCTTTACAAAAATTTCTAAACAAAGCATACAAAATGACGCTCTAGACTAGATGACTTTCTTAAAGGATCCTTTGCTATCACCTGTCCATCGATATCTTCGCGGTGTCACAAAGCAGCTCTCGTTCGAGAAGCAATTTTGCACGTTTGAAGGTGGAAGGAGTGGTGAATGAGTCGATTGATTCGATCGACAAGTGGACGCGTCTGTCTGCAGGTGCGGAATCGCGGCGATTGTCGGTGAACGATGGGGAATCGACAGTGAACCGTGCAGTTCCACGCTGCGTCGCGGCACAACTTAAACTGGAACGCCAAGCATGACACACCGAGACTACGTCGTACGTATTGCAACTTGCGCAGGCGGTCTGTAGGCTTTGTTAGCAAGGTTCACCGTATGACCGTGTGCCGTGGGCTTCCAACCTTACGTCCAATTGTCTCACTGGCGTGTAATTTCGTGAAAAAGTGTGGCCGCGGTCACGCGCGGCCCTCCCGCTTCACTTGGGTCATATTTTAGCCGCCCCCTAGTGGAGTCTAAACATGCTGTTGACGAATTCTTTCTCATTCATTCACTGCATTTTAAACGTTCGACATGCTTATTTTATACTTTTTAAAACCAACCGTACACGAAACGTAACTGGTATAACGTTGATTTATAAAAATTACAAGACTGAATTTATATAGGTTCCTCGCAATTTTTATTCTCCTCGTCTTATAATTTCAATAATTAGGAAATCAAAAATGTGAAACCGGTCATTAATCTTGCAAATAGTTTTCCAGAATCAAGAGTTTTTGTTATTATTCTTACAATTCATTATTGATCATTAGACTAGGGATCTTTATGGAAAATACAAATTTTCTGCATCTGTTGCAAGGAATACGAGTGTCTCAGCGATTTCTTTAAGAGGGCATATATTAATATTCCATAGTTCCTTTAGTTTTTGTACTGTTCCAAATGACACGTACTCGTTTTTGCCATCAATGCATAAAACTTGCAGCCAATTGATAAAGAATCATTTCATTGCAATTAGTAGGGACCCACCATACTGTCGCAGAATTTTTCCTCATTCACAAATTGTTTTAAGATATTGACATGTTTATTTTAAACATCATTTTATCATCTCTTGAAGCAACTGATTTTGTTATCGAAAATGCTTACTAGTTATCGAGTATCAAGAGTTTTCTGATCGTCTTTACTATTCATTATTAATAATTTCATCGCAACTGGTAGGGACTGAGCATGTTGTCATTGAATGAGATTTTGTTTTCTTATTCATTCGTCGTTTTAAAAAATTTAAATAATTCTTGTTGGCTGATTTTATTTTTCCTTGAAATAATTGGTTACATTTTTTCTGGTAGCTATCTATAATTATCAATAACTAATAATTGTAATAATCTAGAATAATTTCTATAACTCCCTCTTTTTATAATTCATAATTTTTTAAATTGTTTGTTGGTAATGATTATAATAATTTTATCAATTGATTATCTGTGTGTTGCAAACAATCTTTGCAATCATATTGCATTCTTGTGCATTGTATTCTAGTGCTGATCATTGAGATCAATAAAACATTTAAAAAATTGCCGTTACTTAACTGGACAAGTTCGTAGTTTCGGCAGTAGTCTACGAGAAAATATGAAAATAGGGTTTCGAATTTGTTAAAAAATAAGAGGCTTACATTTTTAATTGTATTTTAGATTGAGTACGTGGAATAAATACTCCATAGAATTCTGCCCTGAACATTTTCTTGTACTAAACTGGCCATAATATTTTGTAGTCTTGTTTTGTTCAATGTAAAATGAAATTCCACAAAAAGTTGCAGAAAGTAGTAGGTATTAGATTTATACAAAAGCCTTTTTTACAACTGAAAAGGTAGAAATGAAAGCGTAATCAATGTACCCATTTTTAACTTTGCAGTTTGGATCTCACTAAATAAATTTCTTTGATTTTGTGGGGATTGTTAGAGTGTTTCGGGGAACTGTTACTGTATTATATCACAGTAACCGTGAGTCTACTACTGTCAGTGGCGTATTACTGTATGGGCAACTTGGACAAATGCCCGGGGCCCAAGCAAAAGGGGGCCCCGAACACAAACCAAATAATTTGTATTTTTATGTAAAAGGTTTTCATGGATGAAGGAGAATTTATTTTTTCCAACGTGAAAGTTATTTATTTGGGGTTAGAGGCCCCGAAATTCTGCTTTGCCCAGGAGCCCCAAGTAGTCATAAAGCGCCACTGGGTATTGTTTTCATTATCTTAATTTTTTAATATAGTTGAAGAAACCTATATTTGAAGAGATCAGAAGACAATCAGTATAAGAATAATTTTTTATTTTAATTACATTGTTCAAATAAAATAATAAACAATTCCACTCGAGGAAGAAGTTATTGGAGTAATTAAATTATTAGATTTACCTAGAGAATATGGTAAGTTTAATATTTTGGTGATTAAAATTTAGATTTTAAAATTGTTTTTGCTATAAATTGTTGATCGGAAAGACGTTTGAATTGTGGTAAATGTAGCATTATTGAGAAAGTAACCAACTCTCCCCAAGAGCAGATGATCGCAATGTTGTGTTATATTGTTGACATAGCTGACTATGTTGATACGACATAAATGGAATTTTACACAGTGAAAACTAATTGAATAATTATTTGATAAAAGAAGTATGAAATAAAAAATTGGTCGAAATTTATTTGGCAATATTTTATCTTAACCATTATTTTTCAAATAATTTATTTCAATACTACTCAAACCTGGCTTGTGGGCCCTTCATTTACGTAACATATTTTTCTTATTTTCCCCATGGCATACGCATATAACATCGAGCCAGCCTATTAAATATGAATGTTATTCATTTCTTTTAAATAGAAATAAAATTTTGTTTCACTAGTATTACTACTTAAGCATCGAAACAAATGTAAACAAGAAATGAATACAAATTTTCTTTTAGGAAATTACGAACTACAAAGAAGTACTAATTGTTATAGATGTAAAGAAAATCGTAGTCCAAAGGGTTAAACCCATCGAATATGCTAAACGCTTAGTCGTCAAAACTTGTAACAATCGTATAATAAAAAATGGTTAAAATGTCGAACTGTTCGTAGGAGATGTTCGTTTTAAAGCACTGTGCAGCATCGATACGAGAGAATCACATGTAGTCCAATTAATTCAGTGAATCCCGGACGCGCTACCGAGGATTTCGAAAAAATGGCCGCGGGGTAATTGGAGCCTGGAACGAAGGGCGAGGTAACCACGGGATTTAATTCATGAGCACGTGTTGTCGGTGCGTCGAAGAGCCATGCATCGAAGCATGCTGTACGTCACGTGACTCACGGTATATAATTTGCGTGGACATACTGCGGATGTGTATACGTGCAAAGCCTTGGAGCACAGACCAGCGCCACAGCGTCTTGTTTAAACATGCATGACCGAAAGTGGAATTGGATCGGGTGCACCGATGAAAACCGTGGCGAATTTTCTTCCATAAACGTTCCTCAATGACTGTACCACCGTACGGATTCTATTTACCACTGTACAACCTTGGAAAACGATCTCTCAGAGTCTTCTTCCTTCATTCCGTGCGAGCTCTCGCATTCTCACTTTTTATACATTATTTCGCGAAGTCATGAACATTTTTGTTGAGAAATTATTCTCGTTACCGAATTGTGGATCTTTATATTAGGCTGCTGCATGCGAAATGTCTGATTCTGCACAGTGACGTTAATGAAGTATACTTTTTTTTTTAAACAAAGCGTATTGATCGACGAATGTGGATTTTATGCATTCGAGATCGATATGAGTGAATCAAATATAAAACAATCAAAATATTTAAAGCAGTTCAGAATCCTGCTGTACTATTTTCGATACTTTAAAATTATTTTAAAAAAGGATTAAATATCTTCGTAGCTCTCGTATTTAGCAATTCACACAGACAATTTTTATTTTGCATAAAAATCCACAGTATATTGATCAGAGTAAGCACTATTGTAATGAACGTATCTTGTCAAAAAGTTACCAAGTTTCATCAAGTTATATATATGAAGTTTCTGAATTGTATTACGATTGTAAATTAATTTTTTGGTCATTCACGTTCTTCATTTACAAGATTGTGTTCATTCGCTACCATTTTGGTCAAACATTACATAATGCTATCGTCAATATGTTTACTTTTCCACTCACATAAAAGGAATACACGACAAAGATATTAACTCACATTGAAATCAATTTTAATTAGAAGTAAAATTAAATATTTACATAAGAAGTGAATGTAGTACCTTCAAATGGTATACCATAAACCTATAGACTGAAACATTTTTTTTAAACCAGCGCCATTGGAACCGTATTAAAGGATGTTAGTGTATTGTATAATGTTACCTAAATGATGCAAGATATACTCTATACAACCAAATTTTCTTTTTATTTTCTATTTGTATAAAAAGAAAAATTGGATATTCGTAAAATTTTGGTGAATGAACGATGTGACCAAATGTTGATGAGAAGACTAAAATTGTTCTCCAAGAATGTTCATCGTCCCATAGAAATAATATAGGATTTAGTAAGAAAACAGATTCAACCTTTTTCTGTACTACACATTTTACACATGCAATTACACGATTTACAAATACGGTTAACGTAAATATTATTTCAATTGTTGCCCAACAAATTCTAGCTCTCCTTTTTAGTTTAGAGTGCTATTTCTTATGTATGTTATCGTTAGCTCGCTTTGGAAGTGAATAGTGAATTAGTAAACTGTGAATAAGTTACGATTAGCGACCCATATTCGTAAGTTTGTTACACCAGAGACGCTCAACAGTGGTCTGCGATAGAAAGTTACGTTTTGGCCATGACACGGCAAAGGTAAATATGACAGTGTAAATATTGAAGTATTAAGGATGTCAGCAATTTCACGATGACGATTGTGGATCAAATAGAAGTCCGCCTCTAGACAGACTACCTTCTTATATCCAATATCGATTACAAACTTTTAATTCCAGATATGATTCTATGTTGCAAAGGGGGACACACCTGGAGAGAATGAAGCTTACACGCTCGCGTTATTTATGTTGGAAATTACATGAAAAATTCAAGTACTTTCATGCGAAAAAATATGATCTGGTAAACTATATTTTTGCATTTCTAAAAAATGTTTAAAAACGAAGTTTCCTCTCTTAAATTAAATTTGAATAAACTTCAAATTATGCACTTGAAAATGATTTAATATACATTTGTAATATTTATTCGCATACTATAAAAAAACACTGTAGTGAAAGAATAGAAGGAGATATTTGATAACCGCAAAATTTAAAAATGATGCTTATTTAGAAGAATTATAAATTGACTTGAACGAGTAACGTTTAATTGATTTCATTCTTTAAGGAGGGACGTTCCGTTCTAACTATTTTCTAATTGCGTAATAGTCTCAACACTTTGCTACTGTAGCTACATGAAAAACCATACTATGACCACGTCAGTGTTGTAGCAAAACATTCACCTACACATATCTGGACACTACGACACTGTTAATAGCATTCACGAGCGTGCGTGCAGTGTCATGTGTTCAGTGGGTCAGTAGGTGCGGCATCTTCACCATGATCACTGCGCGATCTTCCTATCGATCTTGAATTATTGACAACGAAAACATTGACTACTGAAAACCGTAGTTGTTTCTATTTACTCTATTTTAGTTACAATTTTAAATGCACATCTATTAATACAGAATTCGAAATGGAATTTTACAAATTTTACTAAACGTTTTTAATTATTTAAATATTCATTCCAATCCACGACAACTTTTTACGTATCGTCAGCATAAATATTATTTATTAGCAACGCGTTTGACTTTTCCCTATAAAATATTACGACAAATAGAATGTTTGATCATTTTTTTAAAGTATTAACCGGTATGTGGTTAGCAATTGTTTTATAAAGTATTACAATAAGCAAAATACTACTATAAGCAATTTGACCACTATTTTATAAAGTACTTACAATGGGTAAAAAAAGTATTTGCTCACCCTTTAAAAACGAATAACTTTCTTAAAAATGGATCAAACAGATTGAGATTTTTTTTAGATGTTAGAAGGATTAGTTTACTAGGCAATTTACAAAACGAATTAATTAAAAATTACCATTGGTCGAAATTGAGAAAAAAATGTAATGATCATAATTTTTGACTTTTTTATCTGTGCTTATAATGAAAATTTAAATTATGCCTTTTCTAGAACTAATTGTAGGTAAGTTATATACATACAGAGAAGAACAAAAGTGAATCAACATCATTTGAAACAGATAAAAAAGTTTTAAAAATCAACTCTTACTACTTTTCCGCAATTCCGATTAATTGTAATTTTTTCAAAAGGCTTTTCACACATAATCTAACAAACTAATCCTTCTAAATTTTCAAGAACACTCAAGTCATTTGGTCTAATTTTAAAAAAGTTATGCTGTTTCAAATGGTTTTTATTCACTTTTGCTCTTCACTGTATACGCACAAAGTTTCTTCAAAATCGATTAAGGTTGCTATGAGCGATAGGATTTCAAAATGGCAAGTTGTGAGAAAGTGCGATCTATAAGAATCTTAAGCCCAAAATTCTTAAACATTGTGCATGTACATAACTTAATTAGATCTACAAAGGGCGTATTTTAAATTTTCGGTATAGGCGCAGATAAAAAAGTAAAAGATCATGACCATTCCTTTTTTCTCTGCTATTTCGACCAATGATGATTTTAAGTAATCTTTTTAAATATATTACGTAGCAAACTAATCCTGCTAACATCTAAAAAAACTCAATCCGTTTGGTACAATTTTAAAAACGCTATTCGTTTCTACTGAGTGTGCCAATCCATTTTTTACCATCTTTAAGTTGAATTTATTCTGTCACATTAAACACTTTTATTTCGTATGATATAGCTCTAAGATCAATGAAAAATGCAACAAAATATTGCATGATACATATTTATTTTCTAAATCGAATATTTATACTCAAATAACAAATGGGAAGTACAACACAGAACAATTACTTCAGAAATTGGCATTTTTATTTATCAAGACACCATATTTGTGCACAATAGGATGATCTAGGATTGCGAAATTGTGCTTAATAGGTACAGAGATTTGTATTTCTGCGTTAGCATAATTCTTTTTGTTTTTCCTTTCTTCAGTAAATGGGTGTCGTTTTTCGAGTCGTACCTCGAAAGGTTAAATTACCAGCAACGCTCCTAATTAACGTGATTATGTATCCGGATCGTGGGTGTGGGATCGTACCGGTCATTCACGATGACTACGAGGTCAAGTAGACTAATTGATGCATATCGTGGTCGCTTTGTAACCCTCCTTTAGTTCGCTATCGCGAAGATCAGGAAAAAAGCGCAACGTGTTTCATGTAGACTAATCTTTTTCATTTCTATTGAACAACTTTCAAAAATATGCCTCATAGTACGCATGTCACGAATATCCAAATCTTCATGCCACTCTTTATTGACAATCTTACTGCCACACAACGTTCTACAATATTTATTTTGCTCATTGAATTATTGGAAAAATTTTAAACATACAGTGGATCCAAAAAGTTTTTGAACAGAAAATTCATTCTCAAGAGATTATCGATATATAAACTGAGATGATTTCTTTAACATGATAGTACAACAATGTAATTTTAAACCTTGAAGCTTCTACTTGCGTAATCCATCGTTCGTTTTTATCTGAAATATTTTTGCATGATACAATGACTGGGAAATTGAAGACACCATTTTAGTCGAAAGTGTAACATATTGAAACGTCTATAAAAACATGGAAAAATGGAAGCTTCCCATTTATAACTAATGCTTAAAACTTGCTCCACGATTTCTTCTAGTCGTATTATTGACCTCTGAATGAATGGTGTACTTCCAGCTTTGCAACGATGTATGGTTTACCATGAAGACCTCACACGATCAAACATATTCCTCAATTTTGTCCTATAGAACAATAAAAAAAATCGTAGATTAAGTTGTCAGCAGTTGTTATAAAGGGGAACATTCAATCTTCAAATCTGAAATAGATTCATTGAGAAAACAATTTTTTATGCCTTAACAGACGATTCAATTTGTTGCAATTTTGATAAAAAATGCGCCCTCAGTTTTTTCATTTGTTATATCCTGCACAAATATTCTAGAAAAAGAAATAATGATGATCTGCGAATGTAGAAACTTCAAGCTTTAAAATCAGTCAAAATTTATTGTTGTACTATTTTTCTAACGAAATGATCACAATACAAATGTAGACAAGTTAATGTTCAACTTAAATCGGACATTTAATGTTGAAACACTTTTTGGATCCACTGTAATTCCTTCGTGTTGTTGCAAAGATTAAAAAGAACGCTCTCGATTAGTACGCGATGAAGGTTGAAAGTTTTTTGGCAATCCAATAATTTGTTAAAGGAAATATTATACAAACACTAGGACGATGTATTAATTATGTTCGTCTGATGATGAACGTCGATATACTAGCAGAATATGATGGACCACAACAGCTGTCGTCGACACAGAATGGGCTATTAAAGCTATCGAGAGCGTGAATTCTGAAAGACTGGGACAAACTCTATTAAAATATAATTTAGCATATTAATTTTAAAAGTAATCTATATTCACATATATTTAAAGAAAATCTTCGCGGATTTGCTTCCTCTTTTGCTTCAATTTATTTTTCTTACATATTGAAAATTTATATTTTTGTTTAGGAATTTAGAATCGACAGAATTGATTATAGTCTTCTCGAATTTCCATGCATTTTTCACTTTATTCGACAAAATTCTGGCTACTTTCAGTGGACTTATTTATAATTTTTGATAAATATTAAAAGTTTTCTATATGAAAAATAAATTTACGACAAATATTGATGCAAAATGCTTACGAACATACTTGTAATCCCTTTCAGGATCATTTACAGCATCGACTATCCATGATATCCATTTGTAAAATTCATAAATGCCGCAGACCAGGCTACCGATTGCGCCAATCGCATTGAAACATATTTCCTTGGTGGATTGAAACCAGACACATTCAAATTTCCCGCCTCGTCATCGTATCCCAGATTCATTAGCGTGTTACGTACGTTTCACTTACTCACGATGAGCATATAATCTTCTTGTGCAAATAAAATTAGTATTTCGGTGGAAATGATGATGAGGTAGCCGATTATGAACGTGGGTACTAAGATTCCGAAACATGGAACCTCTAAATATGGCTCCAATGGGCTGTAGTATGATATTGTGCCAATTATGCAAGCACCCTGCGAAAGAATTAATTAATTAAGAAACAATTACATTGCACAACCACTTCACTCCTTCTATTACAATAGCCCCAGTTTAGTTCAAATGAAAATTTAAATTCTTGTGCCCTTATTTATTCATTGCTAATTAATTTTTTTTATATCAGTCTTTGATATTATCTTTAATTAAAAAACAAAGTTTGTATAACAATTAGTGTAAAGACAATATATCTAGCTGTAATTTAGAGAAATCTATTTGCAGATGTAGTTTATAAAAAACGGATCTTTTAATCTTATTTCTGCTAGGGATCACGTGTTTTTTAATTATATACGGAAACATACCAGAGATACAAACTTCCATATTAACAACGTTTTATCTTTGGTCCAGTCGTTGAGTTTCAAGAATGGAAGAGGTATCGGCAGGCTGGTCATGTTTTCCCTCGTGATTAAAATTTTATCCGAAACACAATATTTTATAATGTGATATTTAGAAAAGTTCGTGTTCGTACTTTGTTTAGCGATACTATCCCCTGAACATCTTTCGAGATCATTCCCTCTGCATCGATTACATTATGTTACAAGAACTTCATGTTGTTAGTACGTCGGAAATAAGCAAACAAGTTGACAGCTACCGAGGAAATTAAAATCGAAGATGAAAGACATCAAAGAGTTGTTTACTGATGTTAATTTCATTTTAAGGCTGGTAGAATTTGTAAGTGAACTTTTTAACAGAATTGTCAGCGGTTTATAGAGAATATTGGATGGATATTGATTGGTTATGCCTTCCAGGTGCTCTGCATCCTGACATTGATTTTTTACGACGATCGTATCGGGATTGTATGGGTGATTTCTGTCCATGGTTGGCTGTTCTTATCGTGCTTTTATGTTGTGTCTTACATTTTTGAGGATCAGACTGTGTGGACGGTACGAAAGTAATTGAATTATTTTAGCAACAATTTATTTTCTTTGATACATTAGATATAGAGGGAGTTCCACTAGCGCCGAACACTTAAGATTTTCCATAAATAAATGAAAAAACATAATACTTCATCTTTTTTATTCTGCATCATTTACAAGTTAACAATATTAGAAACCAAAATAAAGGTAAAAATAATCAACATTTCTGAAATGATTAAGTTCAATTAAAATTATTGTAGATTGCTTTATGCAGCCTCACTGCTATGAATTGGACTTGGCTTGCATTGTACCATATTTATAAGCTATCTTATCCACGCATTCGGATCATATTATTTACCTTTCTCTCTCTCCCTCTCTCCCTCTCTCTCTCACTTACTCGCTTACTCACACACTCACTGCTCCCTCATTTACTCCTATTTTTCCTACTTTATCGTACTCTATTGTTGCCTTATCTATAGCACCCTGTGCTATTCTCTTACCTTTTCGAATTAAACTGATTATACTGGATTTTCGTTGGTGTCCAGAGTTATGCCCTCTTTTCTCTTCTTCTTCTCAGCTTTTCCAGCCACGCTTCGACATTTCTATCTTTCCTTCCACTCACTACGTAATTCAATCCTGATCCTTCCTTGCATATCCTTGCAGAGTCTCGTTAAGTATTCCAGACTTCCAAACCTGTCCCCGCAAAGGTCGCATCCTCTCGCTTCTTTTTCCAGCCAGTACCTGTTCAAGTTTTCAACGTTTCTAAATTAACATTATATTTTGGTTATATGTCTTCAAGAAATCATGAAGTGTCCCCTAGAATCAGACACAGTCAAAATTACTAACAATAATTTGCACCGATCGCAAATAAAATGGTCAAAACATTCTAGCATATCGTCACAAGTCTCGTGGCCCCCATTGTTTGCAGCCTAAACTTGGAATTCAATCTTCATCACTATTTTCGAAACAAACTACGCAAATTATCTCCTGATTTATCTATCTTGGTTCTAGTGTTTTGACAATGTGAATTTTATTTAAAAAATTTTTCCTTTAACCTATTTTTTTACTATTTATGTTGCTTGGAGATATTTTTTAATCACTAAAACCGAAATAGTAAATAGTAATTCAACAGGAAGCAAACAAGACTGTGATTTGTACTATCCGGCAATAAGGAAAATTGTTCTGTCCGGTACTAGGGATAGCTAACCCATCAAAGACAATTTTTTTTATTAAAACTAATACACTCTATGCGAAATATAGAAAGATAATTAAAACAATACTTATTAAAAGATATAATAATACAACTCACATGTCCTGACCAGACAAATTAATAGATGAAATGGTTTATGATGTGTATGATGCATCGAATTCTTGTCACCTACAACAGTCAACCGATTTCATTAGCTGTGCACAGGCGACAGGAACGTGGTGAAGCGTGATTATTGTTTAGGTTAAATTTCACTTTAGGGGACCAAAAATTTTCAACTTTTCTGAATGTAAGACTACACATTTTGATGAGAGAGTAACAGAACTGTAAGTTTTAGTTCGCGGAATTCAAGTTTATTGAGCGGAGTTCACTGATGTAAAAGTTATACGCGAGTAAAGTTGCTCGATTTCAAGCGCGTTTGACAGGTTAAAACGTCGCCATATTGCTTTGTACTTACGCCTTATCCAATCAGCAGAGCTTCTACGTTACATCACAGGCATTTACAAACAGCCATTTTACAGCGGCAATTCCAATTCCTGATACCTAATTTTATCGACGCTTAATCTCCCTGATACTTAATCACGAGCACGAATTACTTGCAATTGTATCACTTGCGTGGCTAGAGGGCTCCGCCTCGCAGACTGCCCGGAGAAACTAGCCCAGACCAACACAATACCTTTTACCTGAACTATAATCACATTTTCGGATGTCGAAACCCAAACACTAGGAATCCGAATTACTACTCAAAAATCGCCACTTCTATGTGTTTGTGCTGCCACCTAGCGGGTCCGCTCGGTACATTATACCGCTTCTAAGTGCACAAACCAATATGGCGGCGCTTTAACCGGTCAAACGCGCTTGAAATCGAGCAAGTTTACTCGCGTATAACTTTTGAATCAGTGAACTCCGCGCACTAAAACTTGAATTCCGCTCTCTAATACTTAAAATTCCATCATTTTCTCGTCCAAATGTATTGTATTACATTCAGAAAAGTTGAAAATTTTTGGTGCCCTAAAGTGAGGTTCAGCCATTATATATTTTTGTTCCTCTACAATCTACAATTTACACGACGCAGCAGTTCGATAAAGTTTTAAATGTGAAAGATATATTAATAGCTACTGTGCAGTATTAGGTGCCGTTCGGCGTTAGGGGAACTCCTCCTATTTAATAAATATTAAATATTTAACATTTATATGGTCAAGTGGGGCCTTTGAATACTCTAGGAACTTTGAATTGATAGAGAAACTCTTTTTATCTATTCTTGAAAATAATTTTAAAGGATACGATTTGTTTCGATATATTCATATGTAGTATGTTAGGAGCTGGAAAGAAGTAACTTGGAAAGAATGCGGGAAAGACACGCCCCGAGTCACTCATATTTTCGGCTCTAGCGAAACATTGGCTAAGCAGTCATTCATACTACGTAGCGTGTGCCGTCAAAGCCTAAACATTAAGACTACGGAAGCATCGATGGTGGGGATAGGTGAGCCAAGCGAAAAAGTTTCCTTGCCCCCGTGCCGTTGCAGGTGACTTCATTTCAGCTCCCAATAATACTTAACTCCTGGAAGAAATCTTAAATGTTTATGGCCTAATGAAAAAAGTTTGGGTTAAGAGAGAACCTACTTATCTAAACCTTTTTACTTATCTAAATTGAAAAACTTTATACAATGAACAAGATTTGATTTTGTCTACCTAGATTAGAAAAATAATTTGACTTTTTCATTTTAAAGGAAGCTTTCGCTCTCGGATTCTATATTGTTTTAACGTTGCTCACTGCATTGATGGACCTGTCGAGACACTGTATTTTGCCTTTCATACTAGGTAACGAACCCAAAATATGTATGATAGTAAATTCTACGACAGCATGAGTACGATGTGGAAGAGTATTATCTAATAGTCCGTATTGATTATCATTTCATTGCATTTTTAATAATACAATATTTTTATTATAATAAAATTATCACTTTTGATTGCAAAACTGACTTACAAGTTATAAATCAAATTTTCGGAAGCCTTAAAGGTCAGGTTTCATGATGATTTCGTAAAGATATGAAATATTTTACGTACTTCAGTGGATTTCTATTTACAATTATCCTATTTATTTTTAATACAAATATTTTGGTGAATATTATAGATTACAAAAATATTCTTTGAATTGTAAAACGTAAAACACCTCTGTGGACTTAGTGAAATAAATGGTCAACTGTTAAATACATATAGTAACTTGATGAATACCACGGTAAAATGTAATTCTGGTTTTTTCAGCCGGTGTATTGATTGCAGACTTAGTGATTCTTATTCTAACCAAACGTGATCAGTAAGAAGAAAATGCAAGGTGGATACCGAAAATTGTTGGACAAGCGATTCTCAAGCAGAAAAATATTTATTATTCACGTACTAGAATAACGTTAATAAATTATCTAGCCTTTCCTTCGGAGTAACAGAAGCGAAACAAAGACATAATATACGAGTTATGAAAGTTTATTCAGTTTATTTGCACATTTGCAGCGTGGGTTTGGGTTAGGTATGGGTCTCTTTATCTTGCATTTTCGATATGACGTCTCTGCATACCATGTTTGCAGTTTCGAAGAACAGAATAATGGAATTGCCTGTAAAGGATCGGAAATTCAAATTATACAGATAAAGATACAATTTGAAATCAATTGGGAATTTTGTAATAAATTTTTTGTGTCAAGAATAAAAGTGTATATTGTCACATATTTAACTTAGTTAAAAGTTATTGAATTGCAACCATTTCTTAAATTTATTCTAAGTAGGGAATGTAACTAAATGTGTACAAAATGTTTTATACAAATGGGCACCTAGTAACAACAGCCCGATCTTGAACTCGCTTCGGTGTGTTTCACTGTCTAATGAGGTTGCATTACGCGATCTTTCAATGCCTGCTATTCCGCCTATCATATTGAAAACGACTCCGAGCGAGAAGCACACCAATTCCTAAACATACAATCAACAATTTACAGTGGCTCCAAAAAGTATTTGAACACTAAATTTCCGATTCTCGAGAAATTGTCAATCTTTGACAACTATGATTGGTCCTAAACCATGAGTTTGCCTTTACTATCGCAGACCACCATTCATTTTTTCTAGGATATTTGTAACACGTTTTTGGGCGGAAATGCTACAAATGGAATCGTCTGTAAATGTACCAAACAATTTTTTCTGAATAAATTTATTACAGATTTGAAAATTGAAGCTTCCCCTTTACAACAGCTGCTTAACCCCTTGGCCTACAACAACGAGTGCGACTAGTGGTATGAAATTTGTGCCAAAAACAATAAGGACCAGCCTGACTCGTGGTACTTCGTTCGGACCAAACGTAAACAACACGAGCCTGGCTCGTTGGACTTCATTCGGACCAAACGTAAACAACACGATCCTGACTCGTGGTATTTCGTTCACCGATGAATTGATCATAATTACTTCCCAGACATCTTAAAAGTATTAGTTGTGCCCAAACGTGTTTATTATTTCACAATTCCTTTCGTTGCGCCGAAATATACATGTCATAAGACGCATACATTTTGCGCAAGTTCGAGCACACGGCTAAACAGCTAAATGTCTCGACGCGTGACCGACCTTCTTGTTTATTATGGGCCAAGCAATCGGGAGTTAGCGGGTAGGTCAAGGGGTTAAAACGAAATCTACGATTTTTTTTGCTGTTTTATAGGACAATAATGTGGAATATGTATGGTCGTGTAAGGCCTTCACGGTGTACTATATTATTTTTAAAATGGCAGTACAGTTTTCATTCAGAGCACGATAAATCAACTAGAAAAAATCGTAGCTCAAGTTTTAAGCATTCGTCGTAAAGAGGAAGCTTCAAATTTTTAAATTTACGGTGGTTTCATTCATAAGAAAAGTTTTTAATGTTCTTACATATGGTCGCTGGCAAAATTAAGTGGACACCTTTCAAAAGCTAATAACTTTTTAAAAATTAGACTAAACAACTTGAGCTTCTTTAGATGGTACAAGGATTAGTTTAGTAGGTGATGTATACAAAAATGAAGATTAACATCTAAGTAAGTTATATAAATGCAAAATATTTCACCAGAATCGATTAAGGTTGTTATGAGCTATAAATAATTAAGAATGCCAAAAATTGTGAGGAACTGGGATTTAGATCAATCGTAAGCTCAACATTCAAAGATTATTTTTCTATGTCTATAGCTTTCTTATGCGTCAACTTTTTTCGATGAAACTTTGTGCATGTACATAACTTACTTAGATATACAAAAGTCATTTTTGAAATGATCATACAGGCGCAGATAAAAAAGTAAAAAAATCATGACCTTTACTTTTATCTTCCAAATTCTGAGCAATAACAATTTTAAACTAATCTTTTGTACACTTTACGTGGTAATCTAATCCTGTAACATCTCAAAAAAATTCAATCCGTTTGGACCAATTTTAAGAAAGTTATCAGTTTTTAAATTTTGTACTCAACTTTACGTTTCAATTTGGACCAGGAAAAGCGTCTTCAAATTCCCAGTCGCTGTATTATACAAAAATGAACGATGGGTGGTAAATTAGTGGTTTCATACTGGAAAATGATTCCAATTATATTGTTTTCTATTTTCTGCAACGAAATTATCATAGATTAAATATCGACTATTTCTCGAGAATGGGAAAACTGTTTAATTTAAATACTTTTTGGATCCATTGTGTGAACTTTTCCGAGGTGACAATAATAGTATTAGTATAAAATTTGTCAACATTATACTTACTAATCTTTATTTTATCTGTTAATGCTGACCTAGTTACATAAGATTAAAAAGTGAAATTTAAAAGCAGAGTAAATGGAAAAGTAAATAAACGAGGTATAATATGTTGAATTATTATCGTCATAATTAGCTGCGGATTTTTGTGGAAAATAAAAATTGTCTGTAGGTATTAATGGTAAGATACAGGAGCTACATAGACATTTAATTCTATTTTTAATCATTCTATAGAGTTGAATACAGTGCAGTAGCACTTATAAATTCTTTTAATATTTTTACTGTTCTGCGTTTGATGTACTCATCTTTTCATAAATGCAAAAAATTCGCAGACTAGTCATAATAAATAGAACAAACATACATATCCCTGGGATCTTGACAGAGAACCTATTGGAAACCTATTACATAAGTTATTTAATGACTGTGCCACATCTTTAAAAGAAACTTAATAATATATTTGTGAATAATGGTACCAAAGGAAATTATCAAATTATGTTACTTGACATAACTTGGTTTATGAATAAAATTAAAATTATTATTGAAAAGTTTATTTAGAAGTCCTCAATTTTTTATTTTAAAATTACTTATAAAAATTCTTCGTGATCTTAGAAAAGAATAACAGAATAGGACAATGCCAAAGTATTGCTGAAATACTGGTTATATCTGGGAAATGATACACTGTCTTAATCATGTATAATTGCAAGCGTAGTGGGTGGAGAATTATTTCGGCAAACTCTTCAGGTTACGTATACAAGAAATATGTTAATTCGACACTTATGCGAATAAAACTTACGAAAAACTTTCCTACTGTTAATTATGCTAAATGGATGAAATATGTAGCATGTTAATGATCAGAAATTTCTTTTCAAATATTAATTCTTTGCGAATTTGTACACGATATAATTTTTCTTTTAAATACCAGAAGGGATAAAAAATTGTTTAACTTTATAAATGAACTCTTTGAAACAATCAATTAATTTCAATTATTTTTTTTAAAATGGTTTCTTTTTCTCATATATTAATGTAGCAAAATTCACAAACAATTGATATTGTAGTTTGTCTTTAGGGAGAAGAAACCGGAGCTGCATAAATACTGATAATAAGCTTAGCAGAAAGTATTCAAGCAATGTCATGAATGCAAACGTTGAAAAAAATTACTTGAGTGTATAATGAAAATCATAGTTAAATTTTCTCATACTGTGCCGTTTTTTATATATGTATAATCATAAGAAGAAATGTTTGAGCTGTCTCATCGAATACTTTTTGTCAGAGATGTATAACGACTAGACTGCAGAATTTTATGCAAAGTAAAAGTATTCTAAGTTGATTGTAAGGAACACAAGTTGAATAAAAATGAATTTTGTCTTTTAAACATTATAGTCAGTCAAAAATAATGTAATAATTTTCTTCAATTCTTCTAATATCTTCATAGTTTTTTATTTCATCTACATATTTTTCTTGCAAATGCATGAAATCCGCAGTCCAATTATGACTATTAGTATAATCCAAGTTTCTTCTTCTGGAAAACAAACCATAATTCACTAAATGGTTTCACATTCTAATGGTTTAATTGAAAAACTGAAATAAAGATAATCGAGCCTCTTTTTGTAACTAACTGGCAGTTTCCGTGGTTTTTCAAACACGTGTGCCATGCCGATGGAAATATAAATGATAGAGTACGTCAACGAATCGATGCAGTAAATGACCCACAGCCATCTTGGAACGGAGTACTCATTGTATTTCGAGACCTCTTGGAGGCAGATGACAGCCATGATCTGAATGACGAAGGGTGTAATAGAATCTGTTGAAACACTTCCCATAGAAAATTTCGTTTACCAGTTTCAGCACTTTCAACAGAAAACTGAAGTCTCTCAGAAGATGAACCATAAACTCCCACATATTTGTTTGAAATGATTCATCTATATTGAGTTGATCGTCTTGAAGTTGGACAACTGAATTTTCTGCACGTTGTATAAAGATGGAGTTTGTATAGTAATAAAGAGAAAATCGATCTATCATCCAACTAGAGGCACATTCATTACAATTCAAAATTGAATGATTAGCAAACGTATTGTAACAGGCACTAAGTAATTTATTAATATTGTTTTATTTTTTAGTATATGCGAGTTTTCATAATTTTATTTCTTCGTAATGATTTACTCGAACAGTTTTATTCGCCACCATTATCACCTGCTCCTCGTTTTGCGAAACTTGGACCCTTTCCTAAAGCTCCTAGTATGAGCAAAACCATGTCGACGACGAGAAATAAGAACGCCACTGTTAACGAACATTGAAAAATGAGACAATTATTCGCCATCTTTCCATAATATTTTGAATCAATACTTTCTATAAATTTTATGTTTCTTGTTAGGCATATAACTTACAGAGGGTCAGTATAATGAATATCAGGAATTGATCTCGCCCTTGCTCTGCAAAATCATGATAATTAAAGTACCGAAAAGGAAACTAGGCATGTGAAAATTATGTTATCACTAGACTACAGAGCTTTATGCAAAGTAAAACGTTTCTAAATCAATGGTTGAACATAAAGTTAAATAAAAATGTATTGCCGTATTTAATGATCTTAATGAATCGAAAATAATGAGACAGTGTTTTTACATTCTTCTAATGCTTTTACAGGTTTGTGTTTCATTTACCCATTTTTGCAATAAATGCGTAAAATCTGCAGTCTAGTTACTACTTAAGTAGAAAAGATAGAAAAATATAAAATGATGGCTATTTTAGGTATTATACTATGAGTTGATATCAATGGACAACAGGTTAAGACCCCATAATAAATAATATTTCACAATTGATAAATGTTTTTTTAATGTTGAACATCTCTTTCTGTCATTTGCACGTTAACATTATTTTGACTTGCTCTATATAATCTTATTATACAATTATTAATTATTTCGGGAACTTACTGTCAACCACATACTGCGAATTGTAGTCTTGAATGTACACAATAGCTGCAAACGCCAGCATTACAGCCGATATAGTAACTATTAACATTTCCTGAATAAAATACAAGTTGTCATTCTAATTTTACTTTATTAAATATATTGGTTGTTACCATGATTAATATATTAAATTATTATTACAAAGGTTCACTAATGTTTATTCTTGAGGTTTAATAAACCTGTCTTTAATGTACTTATGAAAGATCTGATGGAATTATTCGATTAGTAAGATGCAGGAATGGGCACATTTTATATGAAAAAAGATAACAAATAATCATTTGAAATAATGAATTATCTTAAATACTTTATTATTTGTATCTTACAAATAACATATAAAAATTATTTTCAAATAATATTTTATTTCAATAACTTTTTATACCAATGTCATTCTTTAAATATAGTTATCGATGTAAGTAAATTAATTATTAAACTTAGATATGCTAATTTTTGTAGTTTAATGATTAAAATTTAGCTGCATTCGCTTTTAAAATTGTTTTTCAGTACACAAAATAGAGTTTTGGAGAATACGAATTATTTGATTAAATAATAGATAAAATAAAAAATTATTTGAATTACAAACGAAATTTAAATAAGGAAATAATTTTGAAAAAATGATTGGGTTGTTTCAATAAACTAACATGTGATTCTTTCAATATATATGTATTCAAATGACATGTAGTCGGGCAGGATGATACATTATCTTAACGATTATTTGTCAAATAATTTATTTCGATAATGCTCAAGTCTGGTAGGAAATAATACTGGTTTATACAATTACCCAAATTGGAGCCACGTCGAACCAAGTGTAACCATACAAGACGATAATTAAATATGAAAGAACGATAAAGTAATATGCTTCGAGGTATAGGAAACGGTGGTACTGTTTCGTGGTCACATCGAAAACCAAAAATTCCACTGTTACCATTAGAGCCTAAATAAAAAAGGCATTTTTGTATACTATTCTACTCGTTACTGTAAATTAATGTCACTTACTACTACAATAGCTTTCAATACAAAATGGAGATCTGTCCAAAGACTCATGCATGCTCGACCCATTTCCGAACTTCAATTTTGGTACACTATTACGATTGATTGAAAATTGTTGCGGCACGTATAAGCAGCACGAAGAGAATATGAACACACTTTTAAATACTACAAAAGCACTGTTTACTGGTGCTTTGAAGTTGTTAATATATTATTCACATTTGTTCTGAACGATTATTTCTCTTGACGCGACGTTCAAATAATATAAATCGAAGACAGTGATTTATCCAGTACATTATTTTATTTCAGCTTATACATATCGTCGAAAATTTGTTTAAACATCTTCTTACGCCGAAAATTAGATTGGATGATTGCAAAAATTCGTGTTCGATTTTCACAGACCTCAAACCATCTTTCAGTTTTTGCGAGAATAATATCCACAAACTTGTAAAAATAGTGGTGACTATATAAATAATTAACAAAACTGTTTATTTTAACATGTAACCGTATAGGTTTTATTCTTTAATCGGGGACGAACTTTTGCTGTCATTAAATTAAAATAGAGTAATCGCGACAAATAATTTTTGCTTCCTCCGCTAGGAAAAGTAGTATAAAAGTACACAAGTACAACATATTTTATTTAATGCTGCTATGCGTGATAGCGTCAATGAGACTTTGAAATGCACAATCTTAGTTTAAATTATTACGAGGAATTTTATTATTCTATTCCCATTCGAATGATCGTTGTCAGAATTTAGAGATTTTTCTAATGACTGTGGTTTATTACGAAAGAATTTGCTACCTTTGATTCAAAAATATTTGGTAGCTCATTTCATGATCAATGAAGTAATAGAGGTGAGCTGATACATGTGCTAACATCATTTTCTGCTTTCAATTTATGTAAATGATCAATGGAATATTTAAAAGCTAATTATTGGATTGTAATATAAATTCGTTCGGTTGTAAATATAAATATGTCTTAATTTTAACGATTTAGTTGTGACTCGTAGCAAATGCAAATAACTGTGACTAAACACAAGTTACTTACAGTCAACGAGTTTATAATTAATTGCTTGTAATTATCTACTCTGTAAATTATCTATTTTAATATAAATGGAAAGAAGATATTGAATTTATGTTATGACCCATACTTGATAACGGAAATTCATGCAAGATTACAATTTACATTAATAGTTATTACTATTGACACAACAATGAAATCTCCTGTAACTCGTTTACAATTTTATCCTAATTTATTCGCAACATTAACGAACATATTCCATTAGATTTTCCAAGACAATAAATGAGAGCTTCGAAATTGTTAGTCTTGCAAATGATACAAGAGATTACTTTAAATACGTGTTCAACGACTGCATTATAAAAGATCATCACGATTCTTAAGGAAATGTAACAAGCTCAGAATCAGGTCAACCAGATACGCTGCACCTTCGATGACGCATAAGGATCCAACGGCTAATCCCACCTAAAAAATTAAAAAATTCAATACCGACACATACTGACTACAATATGTACAATACACACAATTTTAAAATCATTCTTAAATGTTAATATATTTCATAAATTTTATCGCGATCCGTTTTATACACTGTATTCTCTTTTTAAAAATGTACCAACCTGGATTTACGTTTATTTAATAGATCGAAAAGTATTGTCACACAAATTCTACATATACATTATCATATGTACATGTAAATTTTTACGTTAACAATTTGCCATTCAAAAGTAATGTACAAGAAACGAAAATCTAGTGATTAAAAAAGCATTTCCATACTGCTGATTTGTAGAGCAACTGTACATTTAGGAGCATAACTTTTATGATCCATTGTAGAAAGCAGTGGACCTCACTTGTAGGTAGTTTCATTGGCTAATAATTGATTTATGTTTCGTTGCACCGTTCTCATCAATTACTGTTAATTCAATTTCGCAATCGGATTTATATGTCAATTAAATACCAAAATTAGATCACAACTTCCTTTTGACACACAATTAGACAAATCTTCAAATCAAATAACTTTTATTGCAAAATATGCAGGAACAAATTAATTTATGTAATAATCTCTTACAGAAAGACTTTTATGGTCACAGTAATCATAAGATGAAAATCTGCTACACCTCTTTTAGTTCAAAGGAGTTTCACTTTCAAGCAATTGTAGTATAAATAAACGTACTTTAAAAATGCAATGGTTCAATTAAATTATATTTAATATTTATTATATTCATATTTAATGTGCATCTCTATTGAAATTTTAGTGGGGCCTCATCAGCCCCAATATTTCACTTAAGGGTTAAATTGTGCAATTAAATTGTATAAAGTTGCAGCAAGCTTTATTTAGTTTCATTTGATAATGCGGATAAGAATGTAATGATGTTAAGATGATCCAAACGAATTAGAAACAACGAATGTCTCTATTTTAAAATATTAGAGCTCAAATAGAAATGCGTCGCATTCTTTCTTACCTGTCTCTCCTGGACAATAGTATCGAATTTATGCTCGGGAAGGTACCCGTGCCAATAGTGAAGCGCTGTTCCACCCACAGCGACAAACATGAAGGTTCCAACGAAGTTCATTAAAATTTCCTAAACAAATAATATTTGCTCAGTAAAATATGGAATTGAGCAAAATGTCTTATGATGTGATAGACAGTGCATCTTTATGCAAAAGAAAAAGTTTCTTCATCAATCGCAAAATGTAGGGACCATCTAAAAGTTTCGTTCTTTCTTTAATAATTTTAGTAAGTTGAGCATACCATATGTAGTTTTTTAACCTTTCTACTGTTTAAAATTTCACTGGCCCATTTTTGTCATAAATACATATTTGCCGTCTACTTATCATTCTGTTAGACAGTCTTTCATTGAAAAAAATGGAAAATTTTTCACAGGAAAAAAAGTTTTGTTGGAAGAGAGCAGGAAAGTTTCTGATTATAACGTAAAACATATACTTTGCACAATTCAAAACTTTCGTAATGAATAAATTGTTAAAAATTGCAGTGTGGTGTAAGCGAACGTTCTCAGCATAAAATGAAAAAAGTTACACGCAATGAAATTATTCTAGGTCAGAAGATATCTCTAGGTTCTGGAGTTAGAATAGCTTCGAGTGCGAAGTGCAAACGTTTAATTCAATGAAGCTGGTTTTTATCGTTCCTTGAAAATGCAAAAAGTCTTTTTAATTCATAAGGTGATAGTTGCGAGTATGAAATAAGATCTTACGACAAGCGTTCTCTTGTGGTACGTGCTGCCAAAGCAATAGGTGATCAAGACGACGCTGGTGTAAATGAAGAAACCGACTAGTACTCCAGACGCGACGATTTCCGCGTCTGGACTTTTATCTTCGTTTAAGTTCCATGTTCCACCGACCCCAAGGAATTCTCCTTTGAATCCTGTCCTGTACAGGATCAGGATTATGAGGTTTAGAATCTAGAAAAATAATTGTTCAATCATTATGTAAAATAAAACTGATTAAAGCTGGAAAGTTTTATTATGTTTAATGCCGTTTGATCATGTTCGATATGAAAATGGTGCAGTTTCAAAACGCGTTGTTGAACTTTTACAATCGTCGAGTGACAGAAACATTGAAAGTTAAATGAGTTTGTTATAGTTTGACGTTGTTTGGCACTTCTGCTTGTTAGCCGTCCTAGATTCTTAAGGAATAGTAGTCCCAGGTAAAAAGTAGTACATTCGTATCGCAATACTATACATCATAAGGGGCGTTATATCGCTTTACAAACAACGTTCCTTATCGTACGTCGATAAGGACCGAAATGAATCATAGAACCGTACATGAATGCTTCTTGAATGAGTCTGCTTGTGATGATTTATCAGATATGTTGCACTAATTTACGAAGTTGGCGTCATTGGCCGATCATTTTACCGTGGAGTCAATTCGATTTTACTTCTGATTGCCGAAAATCATCATAAATTAACCAGCCATTAATAAATAGACTTTATCAGATCTCGTCTATTGTTTAGATTTCATAATTACTTTATGCAAGTTTAAGTATAATCGAGGTATACTTGAACATAGATTAAATTTATACATTTATCTCTACAAGTGTATTAATGAAGTAATCGTTTATGTTAGTGTTAATCGTAAGTGAATATATCATATAAACACAACTTCGCATCAGTGACGATGTAATTGGAATCATTATTGTATAAAATGACTTTAAGCTAATATTCGTGTACATTGATAATATTAATGAAGTATCTATAATTTAAAATTATTCTCTCTAGATTTTAAAGTATTCGAGTATTCACGACGGTTTCAAACACTGCACTACAGAAGAAAATGAAATTTCTGCAACAAAATCAATTTAACCGTTTGTGTAGCGGCATACAATTTAATTGTTACTTAGAATCCTTGAAAAAGTATTTAATTACTGCTAATATTCATCTCGCCATTGAAATTCTTTCACGCATCACTCAACTTCAACCAATTGTAGTTTGAACACGCGATAATTTTTTGGACGTTCACAAATTTTCTCTACGGCTCGATTATTATTAAGTTTCTGTAGATAAACAATAGAAAAGCCTCCTCACCAACTTAAGAACTTTTATCACTATACCCGCGACACTCTCCAGAGACACCATGGTTAAACTACGAAAGTTGTACTTTTTCACGGTGGAAACGAGTATGTCCGAATGTGATACTCATGGCGTGCTCGATGCCTACAACCGTGTACCAAGCCCTCTTTATCTAATCAGATGATACAGAGTACGTTGAAAGAGGGATAAGAATTATAGAAGGCACCTGCACATTTACTCTACTATCGCGAACGATAATTTCAGTCGATGCCATCGAAATATAATATTTGTTGTAACTCGCTTCCCCAACAATGTGTGCACTTTCCGATGAATTTGACAATCGCCAATGATAACTTGGCGATTTTTATTCTCATTCAACAGGTTGTGATAGTGTCTTCTAAATTACATTGACTTAATCATTCTGAAGGCGTTGATTCAAAATCGGCCAAAATTACCCAAGACCAATTTTCCTGAAACTTTGCATATTGGTAGCCCTTTGGGTCTAACATTGATTCCGTGCAAAAACTTTTTCCCAGGACATCATGGTTCCGGGGGGGGGGGGGGGGGGTCAAAGTACGTATTTTGCGAAATCTATTATGTGCTGTAACTTTTAATAAAAATAAGATATCGACCCGGCACTGATACCAAAAACTCATAAAAAATTCAAGCTTTCCAACGGTGTATGAGTTTATGTAATTTATTTATTGCTAACATAATTTTTTCACGTTTTTCGTGTTTTTCAAGGTGTAAAAAATTCAGAAAAATTGCAATTCCCAAAAAAAGTATCGCCTGATTTTAACCAAAAATGCTGCATTAATAGTACATTTCATGCCCTTTCGAATGATGTTTGTCATACCTTGGGGAAATTATTCGTTCTTGAGTTATAAAGTAAAATGTGAGTAGAAATTGAGGCGCGCAGTCAACTATTCGACCTGTATATTCATTTCAAACGTGGAAAAAACGCTTTCTATGATTATATATACACTGTATATAACACAGCTATGCTATTGCTATCAATTCTACTGTTTTGAAATAGTGAAACACATTGGATAGATTTTACAATAATTATACCAGAATGCAGATATTGCTTATTTTATATTATATCTTATTATACAATTATCACGTATCATATCTTCTTCAGTTTGTTTCTATTTATATTCACGACGGTATTTAATAGTCTCAAACGAAACATACAGTGTTTTCAGATTTTCCGAAACGGAACTATTCACTCTTTCATCGATACCCAGAATTAAAGAACTAAAAGAAACAATCGCAACCATATAGAATTTCCAGAGAGAAATCAAGTATTTCCGAGATGTGTTCATTTTTTCACGTTTCGCGCTTTAAGATTACTGCTGTCGTGGTAGACATCTATGCATTTCTTTTAACTAGATCAAAAACAAGTAATCAGTTTCATTTTCGTTGTCGTGTCGTGAAGATCCATCGTATGTAAAAGAATTTTATATGTGTGCAACATTTTATTAGAATATGGGATTACTTTAATTTTCTTTTATTAATAGCGGTGTAGTGTATAAGTTACATAGTGTAGTGCATAGTCTAAATAACAGTATTTCTGACAGTACATGTGACTAATAGTAAACGTGATTAGTATAATAATTGAAATAAATAAACGTTAGTTCTAACAAATGCGAAAAATGTAGCATGTGTTTTTAAAAAAAAAAACGAAGAAGGAGAAGAAAATTAAATCAAATACTGATAACCAAGAAGCTGGAACAAGCTTCCAAGGTGTAATATCACCTTCAGTACCAGTAGAGAGAGGCTGGGACACTGAATCTTCCGCCACTTTACCAATAAAAGCAGCTCCTAAGTGTCATTCGAAGTGCATCTTTGGTTGTAGAGGTGTTGAAGAAAAAAATCTTTCTTTTATTAATAAAAAATTAAGGACAGAAATATTGATAAATGATCATATTATAATCCACGAAAGATCAGTATGTTGCAAAAGGCATATCTCAAACGACAGTATAGAGCAATCTTCGATACTTGCACTACAGGACTATCTACAAAACGAAGCAACGTTATCGATAAATTAAATTGTAAATATTATTGATCAGTTACGGAACTTCAACGAAAATAAACCACATGAATGTAATTTTTTTGATAAATTACACAACAGCGAATTAAAAACCTGGACTGGCTTAAAAAAAAAGCGAACTACAAAACTTAACTGAATACTGTTTCAATAGAAGTGAGGGCACTAACTCAATATACAAGGTGGCAATCTATTTAATGCATTTATATCGTGGTTCGTCTCAAAAAGACATTGGAGCTATGATAAATAAGTCACAACCTACGGTATGTAGAATAATTTCAGAAGTGCGAGATATTATTATGTCTAAGTTTGTTCCTCATTTTGTGGGGAACATAACAAGAGACATCAAATATAGCTCGTCATTTAAATAAAATTCAGGAAAATGAAGATAATATATTTACCATTTGGGACGGAACATGTGTATATTTAAATAAAAGTACGAACTATCGCTTCCAAAAAGTATATATAATCATAGAAAGCGTTTTTTCCACGTTTGAAATGAATATACAGGTCGAGTAGTTGACCACGCGCCTCAACTTCTACTCACATTTTACTTTATAACTCAAAAACGAATAATTTCCCCAAGGTATGACAAACACCATTCGAAAGGGCATGAAATGTACTATTAATGCAGCGTTTTTGGTTAAAATCAGGCGATACTTTTTTTGGGAATTGCAATTTTTCTGAATTTTTTACACCTTGAAAAACACGAAAAACGTGAAAAAATTATGTTAGCAATAAATAAATTACATAAACTCATACACCGTTGGAAAGCTTGAATTTTTTATGAGTTTTTGGTATCAGTGCCGGGTCGATATCTTATTTTTATTAAAAGTTACAGCACATAATAGATTTCGCAAAATACGTACTTTGACCCCCTCCCCCCCGTAACCATGAAGTCCTGGGAAAAAGTTTTTGCACGGAATCAATGTTAGACCCAAAGGGCTACCAATGTGCAAGGTTTCAGGAAAATTGGTCTTGGTCAAATATAAATTTTTTGCGAGCTAAGTTAAAAGTCCAAAATGGCCCAAATGTCATGAGACCATCTAAATTGAAATTGTTTTATAAAAGACTAAATATGCACTTTTTCAGTATAAAATAATTATTCCATTTTAAAATGATCTAGTGACTTTTGGGCCACCCTGTATAAGGATAAAAGAGAAACTTACAATTATTTCCTTCTTTAAACTTAGTTTTGTTAACATACATTTTCAGTTTATTAAACTAATTAAAGAGTAATTAGATAGAGGTATTTATATACATTATTATATTACCCATTAGAAACTGCGTTTTTTCGTACATCTTGAAAACTATGATATAAACATATTAAAAAGTATTATACAAACATATTCTTTAAGCATGTGCTCATATTTTTATGTGGATGTAAAAAGTATATAGATACATATTTCTTTCCACTGAAAATTAATAATATAAAATTTAGGAGTCCTATTTTCAGGAACAATCAAACTATAATTTACGTAAACTTAACATTTATTGAACATTAATTTTCTTAAATACATGAAGGTTTTTTAAAAAAGTTAATCTTGCTTAGTGGTTCTCGGATCCATTTTAATCAAGTGATTCAAAAATATTATTTAATTATTCAGTCTGTGGCGATGAAATGAAATTATTAGCTGTTCAATCATACATAATAAAATGGCCGATATATGCAGACAAAGTGGCTTTAAAAATATGACTTAAACAATTGCTAACCGAGGGTTTAAATAGATCCAAACATCGCCAGTTGTATAATATTTACTAACTTTCGTTTTCAAAGGGTTGATAGATTAGCAAACAATGATTGGAGTATACTCTTTCTTGTGATCAGTATGCTATACTTCCATTAGATCATTATAATTCCATGAGTAGTTAATGAAAAATAATTTTAGGAACTTGGTTTGGCTATTACACCCGACCAAATTGCTGAAATGGAGGCTCACATAAATGACATCGACTTCGAGGCAGTTGCAAAAGAAGAAAAGGCAACGAGACACGATGTTATGGCTCATCTTCACGTTTTCGCGGATCTGTGCCCGAAAGCTGCTCCAATAATTCATTTGGGTGCAACTAGCTGCTATGTTGGAGATAATACGGTAAAACCCGATATGCTCAATATGCTTATGCATAATCTTTATAGATTAAAACTAAATTGTTCATGACGTTCTACCAAGTCAAATCAAATCGTTTACGCAATTCATTAATCCTTCTATTTCCAATGCCATGCATTCGATTTGTATCATGTTTATAAATGAATACGAAGATACGATTTCATATGAAATGATCGTAACCGAAATTAATGTTTATAAATGAATTTCGAAGATGCAGTTGCATATGAAATTCTTACAGCCTATATTAATATCTATAGAAGAATGTTGTTGCAAATAGAAATTCTGCATCAGAAATTTTCTTTAGAGTATGTAAATACAATGAAGAACGTGGTATGTATTCTGTTCGATGATTGTTAATAATTATTTGTTAAGGACCTAATTATCCTGCGTAATGGATTTGACATACTACTGCCGAAACTTGCCAACGTTTTGGAGCGTCTTGCAAAATTCTCTATGGATTATCGTGATTTGCCGACATTGGGATTCACTCATCTTCAACCGGCTCAGCTTACTACTGTCGGCAAACGAGCATCCTTGTGGCTTCATGAACTTTTGATGGACGAAAGGGCCATTCGACGTGCGAGGGACGACCTCAAGTTCCGTGGAGTAAAAGGCACCACTGGCACCCAAGCATCCTTCCTTCAGTTATTTAATGGTAAATATACATTGTCGCCAAAAAATAACAGGCTTGGGAATTATCGAAATAAATTATTTGATAGATAATCGTTAAGATAATAGATTAGTTAACTTCAATAGCCAAAAGATTTTTTAAAAATTAGACCATTATTTAAATTTCGTTTGTAATTCAAATAATATTTTATTTTATCTTTTATTTGATCAAATAATTCGGACTCTCCAAAATTCCATTTATTTTGGGTACTAAAAAAATTTTTAAAAGCGAATGCAGCTAAATTTTAATCATTGAACTACAAAATGTAGCATATTCAAATAACATAAAAAATTTATTTTCGTTTGGCGTTTAAGTCAAATCAATTATTTTCAAATAATTTTTTGTGTCAACGACATTCTTCGAATGAAATAATAAATTATTTCACCTTAAGCAGAAGTTATTGAAGTAAGTAAATTAATTATTAAATTTGAATATGCTACATTTAAAAATAATTGATTTGATTTAAACGCCAAACGAAAATAGATTAAGAAAATAGAGATAGAGAAAATAGATTATTTATTATCTTATTTCAAATAAAATGTGCCTATCCCTGAAAAATAATCACATAGTTTCTACATTGTTGTCGTTTTTCGGTTACATGTGCGTTAGATTTACTCCTTTGAGGAATGAGAACTGTGTTAGTCCTTTGAAGTCGATAGATTGACATCGAGACTATGCGTCCAATTCCTAAAGCTCCTAATAAATGGTATATCGCCATAATATTTGAAAATTAACCGCAAGGAATCCCACAAAATTCCTGTCATTTAGTTAATGAAACCGAAACTGTAGAGTTAAAAATCATAGCAAATGTGAAAAATTCGATTCATTCGAATATATCAATATAAAAATGAATTGCTAAGCCTGAAGTGTAGTGCAGAAGAATATTTTTAAAAAATACTCGTATGCAAAGGATTAAATGTATGAAAGTTACAAGCAATTATTTGCAGTTTTTCAGTCCGAAATTATGATAAAGTGCAATACACATAAATTATTCTAGTCTTTCTGAATGATAGTACACGTCTTTTAATTATGAGAATTATTGTTTAAAATAAACACAGAAATTATATCGCATTCTAAATGATGGAAAAAGTGTATTTTTACTTTTAGGCTTTCAATACTTTATTTGACCAATATTTTTACAGGTGACAATCAAAAAGTAAAGCAGTTAGATCGACTAGTAACCAAAATGGCGGGCTTCGAGAAACATTATCCAGTTACCGGTCAGACCTACAGTAGAAAAGTCGATGTAGAGTGCCTAAATGTTCTTAGCTCTTTAGGCTCCACTATTCATAAAGTAAGTAATCTCATCGATTTGTTTAGAATCACTTGTTTTACGTAGAATAAATAAGAAATTACAAGTGACATCGACAAAATATGAATTTTTGAGATCAGACTGTTTTAATGTAGCAGATGAGGTGTAAGAATAGACCCCGAGCTGAGTAAAGTACTATTTCAAATAGTAAATAGTAAATAGTCTATTTTATTTGAAATCATACACGCACTTTTAAAAATAAAATATTTTATTTGTTAGAAAAAGTTTTTAAAATAGTATGGGAAATATTATTTTATTTGAATGATAATCAAAATGGTGAGAATGTTATTTGAGGGGGTGATTCTAGATGAGAAAATAAATCGAAAATATGGAATTAATTTTTTTCATTTGACGCCTCGTTTTTGAGAAAATTGAGTTAAAAAATATTATGGTTTCTTTCATTTTAATATAACATGTTTCCTCAATCTATTTTCATCGTCAAGAATTATTTTAAATACCATTTAACGCAAAATTCGAATATTTTATTTTATAGTTTATATTTATATAGTTTTTCTCCAAAATTTTACCCAGCTCTGAATACATCTAACACTTGTACTGTACTTAGCAATATGGAGCTATCGCTCTGTTATCATTTCTCTGTCACTTGCAACGTTATCAACAGAGCTTTAGAATTATGTACTGGTTTAGGATCTTTTCCACACATTTATTTCCGTTTAATTTGAAAATCGTGTCATTTGAGAAAATACAACAATGTTTATGATGTTGACATTGTTATTAAACACTCTCTTCGTTATTTTATAAGCCAAATATCTTCTGAAAAAACTGAATGTAATTTGAGATAAAGAGTCATTATTTAGTAAGCACATTGTAAATGTTGGTACTTATATTAAATATTGAATGCTATTTAGCTACTTTAAATGTACTACAACAAATTTTTCAATTTTTTAATGAGAATTTAAAAAAACGCGGTCTATTCTTTCATTCTATCAAGGAACGACACCGATTGTAATCATAATTTTTCATTGTAAACCATAATGAAGGCTATTCAATACTTTGTTGGTAATATAGCCGGTGGCACAAAAAATATATTGGTTATCATTAGGTAAATATCCACAGTTTAGATTTTTGTAGCGAGAAAACAAAATATCTCGTCGCCTTTTACTTGTCAAAAATTTGACCACAAAAAAATTTATAATAGAAATTTGCACCAGCAATTGAAATAAACTTTGAGTTCTGAAATGACAATCCCACGCTTAGTTAATTAATTTATTTTGTAGCACAAATAAACAACAGGTATTACGTTGTTGATGTAAATTATACACATTAATACGTTTTGTAACAAACATGACCTAACTGTGGTAACTACGATCTTATACGTATTTTAAATGAAGATCAAATTCATTTTATAGACGTCAAATAATTAAAAATTGTTATACATGGCATGATATTTAGGGAATTATTATTACTTTTCCATGATAATATTTTGTTTCTTTACACTCGAATGACGATTTTGAGGTCTCATTAAAAATTGTCCTACTACTGTCAAACTAATTGTCAAACAAAATTCGTATGTATTTAATAAATTACCATAAATTCAAGTGTAGTATGTGCAAATCCGCCCAATTTCACTTTCTCTTATTCATAGAATGTGCTAGGTCGGACAAAATTGAAATCAATTAAATTTTTTATATTTCAGAGGCAAAATAGCTTCGAGTGCAAATGGTTAAAGAATAAAATATGTATTGAAATGAAATGATATGATTCTCACTTTTCTATTTAAATTTCTAGATATGCACCGACATCAGGCTTTTAGCAAACATGAAAGAAATCGAAGAGCCGTTTGAAGCCACGCAAGTAGGATCAAGTGCTATGCCATACAAAAGGAACCCGATGCGTTCTGAGAGGACTTGCAGTATTGCCCGGTATTTGATGACTTTGTCAAACAATGCGCTGCAAACAGCGGCAACGCAGTGGATGGAAAGGACACTGGATGATTCAGCGAACAGAAGGATAACCTTGTCGGACGCGTTCTTATCGGCGGATGCTATTCTAATGACCCTTCAAAATATCACAGAGGGTCTCGTTGTTTACCCTAAGGTCATCGCAAGGCACGTGGCCCAAGAATTACCCTTCATGACCGCGGAAAATATAATAATGGCTATGGTGAAGGCTGGAGGGGATAGACAGGTAAATTTAAGATAAAAAATATCATGTAACCAGTAATTATGGCACTTTGAATAAGTTCCATTTAGAGCGTGAACCGTGGAGAACAGGTTTAGAAAATGTGCTCAATCAAAGTTAAAAAAAATCACAACCAAGTTGATATACTTTTCAGTAGTAGTAATGCTTAGGCACTGAAATGTAATTTCTTACGTGGGAAACATTTTAAAATGTACAGTAACTTGCACATGTGTTCATCCAATCGTCAGTTCAGTGTAAAGTTACTACCTTCTACTTTTATTAGAAATAAACTCTATATTTTAGATCAGGCATGTCCAGAAGTAGCTCACTTGGAGGCAAATTCGAGGGAGACGCCTACTTCTCCCGCCCGCGCGTCTCGTTCCCCGTGGTGGCCGTAGTGCTCCGAGCTCCTCAGACCCGTGCCTACCGTGGTTCCGAGAGTTGTCCCAACGGGTCACACGCGGTACATATTGCAAGCGGTAGGCACGGATCTGAGGAGCTCGGAGGACTACGACCGCTACGGGGAGCGAGACGCACGGGCGGGAGAAGTAGGCGTCTCCCTCGAATTTGCCTCCAAGTGAGCTACTTCTGAATATGCCTGTTTTAGATTCACCGCGTCCACTCAACAGTCGGCGCGCCCTCTTTCTATTCTTTAGTAAACTCTATGATTCTTAACTCTATCATCTTCTGCTCTGTCTCGAAACACAACGCGTGTGTACAATAGTAATAAAGCTGTGCAATATTAATTAACAAGTCTGTTTTGCTTAAATAAAGCTGATTCTGATCCTTGTTGAATATCCTGAACTGAATCTAACAACTTTAATATCTTTCTTTCACATATTTTCCCTAAGTTGGACTAGAATAAGATGATTGGCTCAATATAGTTCGATTGCTTCTTCAATAGCTGTACCTAAATTCTAGTAAGTTAACCCTTTGCATTCGAAGCTATGTTAGTATCAAAACCAAAACATTTATGCTCTAAATAATTTTGTTCTTCTTATACACATGGAGTTGAATCTATTTTCTTTCATATTATTTTTGACACCCCTGCAACACTTGAATTTTTAGCAATTTATTAGAGAAAAACATATTTTGTGACATAAACTAGTGGTTGTTTTTACTGGTGCCTCGAAGTCAGTGAAAAACGTCACTCCTATTGCACGTATTCATCAATATAGTGCAGTCTTTTTGCAAAACAAAAAATAAAACTTTTGTATTTTTAAGAGCGCAAATAAAAATTTGAGCATTACACAGAGCCTATCATTGTTATCATTCGTGTTTGCAATGTGGGAAGTATTTCCATTAACGTTAAAAGTTGACATATATGAAAAGAATTTTAATGTAAAAATGAATGTTTGTTTTTCGTAATATACAGAATGAACATATTAGACATTGATTTAAGGAAGGGTTTAATTATCCCCAGCATTCATAAAATTCTTGTGGCAATGTCTAATATTATCTTCCTCGTTATGAACTCGAAGCAGTGTTCTATTGCTATGTTATGTCATTTAAATTTCATTATAATTTCCTCACAGAAGTAGGCAGCTTATTATTTTATATTTGGTAAAACAGCAAACCAATTTATCATGTTATTAATATTTTTCTAAAATATCATTAGCTCTTATGCAATATTTGTCTAATATAATATGCAGTACTATTATTCATATTTAATATAAGCTCAAATAATTTGTTCAACAATAACACTCACATGTGTACTTACATATGTGTAGGAAAATTAAAGATCATGCCAATAAATCGATAAATCCCGATAGATTGAGTATAAATACATAGCTCGCAGAAAGATAATTAGATTACTTCAATATTATCTTTCCTTGGTTCTCAATTAAAAAAATTGGTATGTGCTTAACTTCTTTCTTCAAATTTTTCGAATTTTTATTAACACTTTATGACATTAATTTTCTATGATTCTATTATTGAAACAATTGGCTTGTGATAGCTAAAAAATGATATAAATATTCTTGATTCAATTTTGTCTAAATGTCTTGTAAATACTGCATCGAGAGTTGTTCCTGATCTTATTGTCGCTTCATTAGGATAATTTACCATTTCCTATCTAAATTTACTTCTAAAAAATTCTATTAATAATTTTGATTGTTCCGATGCAAAGTTCACGTTGAAATCTCCACTTAGTATCATCGGAATTTTATCATAATCTTTATTAAGGAATGCCGAACCCTCAATCGTATATGAAAATAGAATAGAATTTTGTTTCATCGTTGCATCGTTTCATCGCTAGATCGGTTTTACGCCTAGCGCGTCGAGATTTTACGCCTACCGCGCCTAAAGAAGTTTCACTTCAAAACGTCCAAAAATATATTACTTACCTGCAGTGAGTTGTAATCTCCAGAACACTGTTCAATAATTAAAATTGTTTTAGGTGTGCCACGAAAAAATACGAGTGCTTTCTCACGAGGCAGGTGCTCAAGTGAAACAGCACGGTTTAGACAACGATCTGATTGAGAGGATCAAGAAAGATCCATACTTTGCGCCGATCCTGAATCAACTGGAAAGTCTCTTTGATCCTTCGACCTTCGTTGGTCGAGCTCCGGAGCAGGTCGTCGAATTTTTGGAAGAGGATGTGTATCCCGTGCTCGAGAATTACAAAGGACAATTGGGCGGTCACGTGGAGCTGAGCATTTAACATTCCAACATTCTAGAAACGACATAACTTCTACATTCAGGAACCTACACAGGACATTTTCATAAAAAAAAAACATATGATAACCGTTCGACGCTTCCATTGAAGTTTCATCGGTTTTAATTAGCGTAATAGATAATGCAATTAGTACAAGATTATTTTATAAGCTTCACATAACCCAAAAAAAAAATCTGAATAAACGAAAGAAATGTTGAAAAAAAACGCACTGTTCTGCAGCCGCCTGCACGCTTCCTCGACACCTGAATTCTTTCTCATGGTTTTCCATGGGTTTTTACACGGGAGAATTCACCCGTTTGCGTTTGCTTTTGCTCCTTTTTAATCTACTTCTCGACAACATAACTGCTGTGATAGCGGGTGCAGCGTAAGATACAGTATGATGCAGTGTAAAGGACAGTGTAACAGTAGCACAGATGCGACGGAGCGCGGCGTCTTAGGGGGAAACGGTAATTACGGTATTTACAGGTAGGACATTAAATGTCAGAGTGGCAGAGAAAGTTCAGCAGAGACAGAAGGTAGAGTAGAATACTGAAAAAGAAAGACAGAGGTGTGAGAGCCGATCGTTTATTTGAAACACAGACGAGACACGGTGGCAGCTGCTTCTATCGTGGCTGATTCGTTTCTGAACACGTTCACTGTCGCGATGAATGTCATTGGAAAAAATCCATTTTCAATCAAACTGGCTCTCTGTAGAAAAGTATATAGAGATTCATTCTATTTTATATTTCACAGTGAAGTCTCATTTTTCAGTTAACGTGTTGGTCATAGTTTGTTTAACCCTCGTACGTCCTTCAGAAATTGTTATGCGAAAGATCCTCCCATGATTTCCATTTAATCTTGTTTTAAACTTTAAGTCGACCAATTATGTTTCAAAAGAGTTGATATTTTAAACAAATACAGCCGATTGTAACACAGTCATGGAGAAAATACGAAGAGCATACAAGGGTTATACGTGTGTTGCGTCTTTCGGATCGCCGAAGCAGCTGCCACGAGTTACAGAGTCACCTAAAAGTAAACATTTCACCTGATACAGGAAATATTTGGCTGTTCGAGAATAGAAACAGTTATAGCACTTGAGAATCACAGCACGAGGGATAGAATAGGTGGGGATTGTGTTTGCGTCGTTCATTTCGTAAGACAGCGTTTGCTTTCTGAGTCTTGTAACGATAGATAGGGGAGACTAGACTAGAAAAGGAGAGCGAGAGAGAAAACAAGAGAGAGCAAGAGAGAGAGAGAGAGAAAGAGAGAAAGAGAGAGAGAGAGAGGGAAAGAGAGAAAGAGAGAAAGAGAGAGAACGCGTTTCTACAGATCGAGGACACAAAGGACTTCAGTTTTCGTTGTTATGCGTTCGCGTAGAGCATTCTTTAGCGTGTGAAAAATTATGTACAAAATTCACAGAAATTGTAACCGAGAGACAGTGAAGGGAAAGAGAAGAAAGGGAAGAGAATGTAGAAGGTGGTAGAAGAAGAAAAGATTCAGAGCTGTAGATGAGAGATAAAAAGGAGAATGCACAGAGGAATGCTTGAAGAGATAGCCAAGAGAAGTGAAGCAATTAGGCTGATCGAAATGTGAAGAAAAATTAGAATAGATAGAGAGTTGAATAGAGCGAAAGTCGTTTTTTAAAGAGTAGTAGAGGGAAAGAGTATAAAATATATAAAGTACAATGCACAGCATTATTAGAGCATTCGATTTTCTAATCGTATTAATAAAAAGACTAGAAGGAACGTCGCGAGTTTTGGCGACGAGTGCGTAAAAGTGTGAGAGTGAAATTTGTAGTTTTAATAAGAGCATGAGTCGAAAGAAAAGAAGAGATAGAAATTGTACATATAAGGTAAATAAGAGAAGTGGAAAATGTAAATCGATAATTTTTACAAATATGTACAGAGTAAAGTATGAGTGTAAGGTCTGCACAAAGAATAGATAACAGATAGAAGATACATATACCAGATTGTAAAAAAATTAAAGATTAATGAAAGAAAGCAGACATAGATCGTAGGTAAGGAATATAGATGCAAACATAGACAAGCAAAACATATGTAGATTAGAAGTAGAATAGATGTAGATTAAAAGAAATGTTCCGAAAAAAATAGAAGGAAAAGAAAGAATTTGAAAGAAGATTGTAAAGAGGAAAAATTGAGAAAAAAGTAAAAATTTGTTCGTTCTTACAAAGAGAAAAATGTACAAAGAGAGTAAACACGTAGGGATAGTAAAGAAAAATCAATAAAGAGACGACAGTGAGTAGAAAGAGAAAGACTGGAAAGACAAACACATTGATAGGTAAGAATAGCTTCAGAAGAAAGGTGAGTATAGAATTTGAACTAGATGAAAGACAAGCAGAAGAAGAAGAAGAAGAATAAGGAACAGATGAATCAGATAATACCAGAAATGATTGAAAGGGAAACAAATTTAGAAAATGAAAAATAGGAAATTTGTTACTTAGAAATAAGAAAATAGAGAAACAAGATTAGAAATTAAGGAAGATGAAATAAAAAAGAAATAAAGAGCATTTTAAACCTGAAGTAGGTTTTGAAAAGAAGTAGAGAATGAAATTAATTAGGGAAATTGGAAGATTGGCCTATATGAGCTGCAATAGAAAAAACTAAAATGAGAAGCAAATTTGGAGAATAAAATAGAAATCAAGATTAAGCGGAAAAATTGCCAAAAGAAGAATAGAATAACAGAAAGATAGAAGAGACCTAAACAAAGAAGAAAAGAAAAGTCAGAACTGAGAACAATTTACAAAGACAGCTTAGAAAGTGTTCAAAGGGAGATCAGAAAGAGATCAGAAGAAGATCAGAAAGAGATCAGAAATAGATCATAAAAAGATCAGAAAGAGATCAGAAATAGACCAGAAAGAGATTAGAAAAAGATCAGAAAAAGATCAGAAAAAGATCAAAAAAAGATCGGAAAAAGATCAGAAAACGATGAGAAAAAGATCGGAAAAAGATCAGAAAAAGATCAGAAAATGATCAGAAAAGATCAGAAGAGATCAGAAGAGATCAGAAGAGATCAGAAATAGATCAGAAAGAGATCTGAGAGGGATCAGAAAGAGACAAACAATATTAGAAAATTATCAAAAAAGAAAAAGAATAGTGTCCACTTAAAACAGAATAAGCAAATAGCACCTAGAAGTGAAAATAATATACAAAATAACGCAATAAATTTCAGGTACTTTGATACAAGAGAATAAGAGAAACAATGAAATTCTATTAGATATTTCAAGAAGTAAGAAAAGATCAAAAAACAAGGAGGAGAAAGTTTGTCATAACGAAAAAGAAAGCAACATAAAGAAGAGGAGGAAGAGAGAGGGAGGGTGAAAGAGAGAGAGCGAGAGAGAGAGAGAGAGAGAGAGAGAGAGAGAGAGAGAGAGAGAGAGAGAGAGAGAGAGAGAGAGAGAGTGAGAGAGAGACAGAGAGAGAGAGCGAGAGAGAGAGAGAGAGCGGACTAGTTGCAGGAACAATGTAATTACAGAGTCGCAAGAGAAAGTCGGAAATAAGAGATAGAAGTATGTGAGCTAAAAAAAGCTTGAGAGTCTTAAGAAATAGGAAGAAAGTGAATTTACATCAACAAAATTTCGATCTGTAAAAATATTTCGTCGGAACGTTTATTGAATTTTGAGATCGTAATACTGACAGGTATTCAGAGAGATAGTATACAAGTAATTGTAAATTCGAAATTATTAAAAAGAAGGGAAAGAACTGAAAAGACTTGGAAACTGAAAATCAAAACAAAGAATAAGCAGAAAGATTAGAATTAGAGAGTAGAATATAATTTTGCAATAGAAAGAAAATTTATATAGAGAAAGAGGAGGTTTAGACAAAAGTATAGTACATGAAGAGTCAAGAATTTGTACACATGTTTAGAATATAAAGATATATGTACAACAAGAGGATAGTAAAAAGTTCGAAAAAGTTTGGATAGCCAGAAAAAGAATAGGGGAAGAGGAAACAGATATCAAGAAACGAAGAAATTCGTCAATTCCAAGTATAGAGTGGAAGCAATTTGTCTCACAATTTCATTGAATCGTTCTGTTGCGATTTCACTGGAACAAACAAGATCATTGAGATTGTGAGACAGGCGGAGAAAGAAACCGAAGGGAAAAGGGCTATCACAGAGCGTTAGGTTCGTGGAGAAGGATAAACCGCTCTGATCGATCGTTTTCCAATTCAGAATTCGTACAATTTAAACAACAACCATTACGAGCGATTCTGCTTGACAAGTAGACGTAAAAAAATAAGAGATTCGCAGTTCCAGCAAATGTCGATTGAACTCCGAGTTCTTTCCGTTTTGCACTCTTCAGCATCAGGTCGATATCAGGTAACCATCATAAATATACCAAGATCATCAGTAATCAGCCTTCAAACGTTTTAACAATGTAACGGAAAACATCTTGTATAGACTATAGATCACAATGAAATTCTGATAACTGAGGTGAAGGTATTTTGTCATAGTAATTTTAAGTTTACGTTATATTCCGGTTGGCCGTAGCGGTTTTTAGCTTCGTCTTGAAAGAGTTTTCCGTGGAGTTTTCCAATGGTAGCGATCAATTGTTTTCCAAGTTCTGTCTGATCTTGAGAAACAGCTATCCATGGCGTCCAATGATTCGGTTTATTGTTTCTTGGCGATTCGATACCCAGAGAATGTGACACCCTCTGTGATTTTTCCAGAATCCACGAAAACGGCAAGGTGATCACCAGCTTCGACGTCCAGCAAGATCAAATTGGCACCGCCTCCAGGACCGGTACTAACCACCGGTCGCCAACTATCAGACTTGTTCAATTTCTTTTTCAGAGTCAGTTGTAGATCGGTGCTGCCATAACCGGCGAAACTGAATTGGTACAGGCCTGGGCAATGAGTCGTGAAAATTCCACTTTGGGCAACGTAACCCACGCCTTTGTCGACCAGCGTCTCAGAGAGGACGACTCTGGCAAGCTGATGAATAAACAATGTTGTTCACATTCTGACGACTGCATCACTTTCAATCTTAACCCTTAATCGATCATGCGTAGACTATGAAATTGCTTCGCTGACAAATCATTCGATGATCTTTACTGTTTCATGACAATTAAGTAAAGTAGCAAAATCTTTATTTATTTTTCTTTTTCATCCTATAATTTCATTTTCTTAAGCTTCTTAAATGTGTTCACTAATTGTCATGTGACCGGTTAAGGGTTTGATTAAAATCATCATTAATTCATACGATTTTATTAGTTTTCGAGTTCTTCTTCAAAAACTTTTAACTGTTCACGAACTTATTTTTATATTTCATTATTCAACTTGAATCAATTAAAAATATTATCCATATGTACTTAAAAGGTACAATGTTCATTGAATATTGTGTACTTTGCGTCTTTAATCTGTCACTATACAAACATAATTAAAACAAGTTTATTTTAAAAAATATTTTCAATACCACTTCGACAGTAGACTTTATATTTTAATTTTGGATCGTTCGATACCATTGTAAAACATTTACGACAACAGCTATTTTGTACTTCACATAACGCATACCATTATATTTGGAGAATTTACAGTTTTTTGTGACAATAGTTTTATTCATATTTCGTAAAAGAATACCTTGCATTTAATGAAATGTTATAATTGTAGAGACTATTGTTAAAATAAACGCTGGTAGCGAATGTCTTAAAGAGTAAATATTTAATTGTCTAATATTTCGATAACGATAGTTAATGTAACGTAATAGGAAAGAGAATATTTTTTTAATGTTTTTTTAAAGAAGTTCAATTAATTTTTAAAGATGGTAAACTCACATCGACAGAACCCTGGGTAGCCGAAAAAGCAACAACACCAGCACAATCAGCTGCAGTTGCCAATTTTAAGGACCCGACGGTGGTGATACCGGGAGATGGGGGGTCTGGTATTGCTGCCTCCGCCAAAATGGCTGCCATTAATAACAGCACCGTCCACACCACCCTGGAATTAAAATTCTTATGTTAAAAAACAACAAATCTTTTACACAACAACACATAAAATCAGAGATCGAAAGAATGAGTCAAGTGTTTAATAGGTGCCATTTAAAACGTTGAACTTTTTCATAAAATGATCTCACATTTTCTATACCGATAGAAACAGATGAAGTATAACAGGAAGAGATACCTTCTTCATCGATTTAAAAAAAAGTCCTCGGTCATTGTGACAAATGCTGGACATTAATCAATATATGGTACTATAACCATTACTTATTTGTGATAATATGTAAATATTCTTAAATAATAAGAGTAAATATTTTTCAAACAAAACAGTTGCAATAGAATACTTTTAAAAACAGATGATAGCTGTTTATTTTCATCCCTGTATAAAACAGAATTAAATACGCATTCACAGTTACTTATTCATAGTACCATTCCATCCACAAAATCGTACGAAACTGAACCAATATTGTAGGTATTTTAGGCGAGTTGTGTGAATGAATGAGCATGTACGTGTGCGTGTGAAGTGTCCAGCTGTGGTGATATATGTGTATGTATAAGTGTGTGTAAGACAAGGGCGGCGATGAGAATTGCGAATCGCGAGCGGAGAAACAAATCGGCGGAGTTCGGGTTTTAACTTTGTAAAGGACACAGCGTTGAACGTTTCCAATTGCTAATTCTTTCCATTGTATTTAAATACTGTTTATTAATTTTCAATAAACCTATAATTGGGGGCTCGTCCGAGCAAGTGCTGTGAAAGTGAAAAATGGTTAGTGAAAGTCTCGTGACTGATGTGGTGTCCAAAAATACGACGCAAAAAAATGTTGGCTAATCCTACTTCGTTAAAGTATTTAATGCTGAACGTGCATGACTTATAAGTAACTAACTGCGCTCTTTGTTTATCGCATATACCGAGCGACGCATGCGATGGACTATTAATACAAAACAAACTTTCAGTCCTCAACGCTCGGGGTATATTCAGTATAGTAATTATTTTCATAGTTATTCTACAGCTCCGTATAATAATTATTTTCGTGGAAGTACTTAGCCTCAGTATCTTGCTAATGATGCACAAACTTTTTATATTGCATAATAATATACAGTCTAATAAATAAACTAAACATTAAGACTTCCACGAAAATAATCTTTATATTAAACGTTAAGTAATGATTATTCTCGTGGAGGTTCTAATGTTTAGTTTATTTATTAGACTGCATATTATTATGCAAAATAAAAAGTTTGTGCATCAATAGCAAGATACTGAGGCTACGTAAAAATGTATATGTTTCATTAACAACATTAATATATTGAAAATAATATATTAATACTTTCGAAGTCTTTTAATGTTACTACTGTTGTAAATTGCATCTACTCATTTTGGGATAAATCAGTCATTTTCATAAATAATTGTAATTATTTTTAAGCAGATTTTAAAGTTCAAAATGGCACGATGAATGTGTCAATCGAATCAAATCAATTTCATTCATTTAAGAACAAAGAATGAAAGCTCGTAATTCCCAATTTTCACATCGCAGTGACTAAAAGTCACCAATCCAGTCAACATACTGACACAGATAAACTAAAACAGAAAAATAAATAGGTGACTCGTTCTTGCGTAACGGTCCGAGAGTGGGCGTTCAAGTATTTTTATAATTTCATTTCGTTCATTTTTCCGTTCGGATCGCGTTAAATCACCACTCTGACCATTCTCGGCAAAGTTCAGGCCGGTTACCGACTTTCACTGCTCGGGGCTACTTCTCCGTCTGGTTCTCCTTCTACCTTTTTTCCCTTCCGCCGCGCCGCTTCATTTGCCTGATCTTTCTTTCGGCCGAAAAGCTTTCATTTTCGAAGACACTTGTGCCCGTTTCTCAGTGAGATTTCTCGTGTTCGATAAAGTTGTCAGATCTCGAGAAGAGGTGAAATTGCTCCTTGAAAACTATTCCGGAATCCAGCATTTTATATACTTAGTAGGCCGAGGGTTCTGTTTATTTTTACATTATATAGTAGAAAATATTTAACACTTTTTAAAATTTAGGTTATTCTGATAGGTAGATTGTGAATTTTATTCATTTATAACAAAAATAAATACATCTAATACAAAACTACATTACAAGAATTCGAGAATTCTATTATATTATTGTCGACTTATTAAAATTCTTAAAAGAAGAAACATACTATCATTTAACTTCTGTTCCTTACAATCGATTTAGAAAATTCTTATTTTGCATAAAAATCCGCAGTCTACTACTAAGCTGTATATTGGTAATTTTTTAAAAATTCTTCAGCTTTTAAATTCAAGGGTTTTTACGAATTTTTAATTTGGTTCCAAAGTTGGTAAGTTGAAAGTGTTTAAAGATTAACAGTTGTTCAAATAAATCATTTTTGTGTTTTATAATGTATGTAAATTTTTGAGAAAAAGTAATTTATCCAATTTATATTGGAATTGTTTATTAAAATAATGTATTGTGTTACTATTAATACATATTAATTTAGTAATATTAAATTACAAAAATTGAAATTAACCCTCGTACGTTTCTTAGGGTGAAAATTCACCCACTTACTTATTTTTTAATACCGTAAAAGGATTCATCTATTTCTGTCTGTGTAGTGAAGCATATTTCGTTAAAATATGACTAGACTGCAGATTATATGCAATTATGCCAAAAATAAGTAGTTTTAATTTAAAACAGTAAAAACATCACAATAATTAAGAAATGCAGTTTACTATTTTCAATCTAATAAACATATTACGGAGAAAAATAAATTTTTCGATCACTATTTGCGATTCAGGTGGAAAAATGTTATTTTGCATAAAAATTTGCAGTCTACATATGACACTATAAGTGTTGTAGGAGCGTATGAGGATGAAACAAATTGTGAAACAACTATTAATATTTCTGATGAGAATGCATTTATTGCACAGCACAAAGTCCTGTTCATTGAGAATTGTTAACGAGTTCAAGTATAGGGTCAAGTATAATAATGCGGCGTAAAATTTCCATAAATCTGTATGCAGTGAAAGTTGTACTTAAGCGTAAAAGAAAAGGGCGAGCGCGAACACGTCTTTTCTTTACCATCCATTATTCAGTAGGCTGGCTGGTATTTACGTGCAGCATTATACCGATCCATAGAATCGAGTAAAAATTTTATCGGCACTAGTCTCGCTCTGTTAATCGCATGTTCGCCGCGACGCGACGAAAGTAAAAAACAAGTGTTTATTCTGTCAAGCGCGATCAGCCACGCCAATTGAGCTGAACTTTCTACTTCGGGTATGGAGAAAGTGCCTTATTCTTTCATTGCTCTTCATTTTTTTCCTATTTTGTCGACTTTTGTTTGCCTACTAAACAACTTACCTAGAAAAGTTATATTTTTGCGAGACAAAACTCCTTTCACCACACTTCTAATTTCATTTCAAAATATACAGGTTGTTCCGCATACCGTGGACAACTGATTGGGAAGTAATCCTACATGTAAAAGTGAATCGAAAGAAACAAGAAAGTTTTTTCATTTGAAGCTTAGTTTTCGACAAAATCGAGTTAAAGATTCGTCGGTCTCACGTGTTTCCGTATATACAGAAAGTAGAATTGGTTGGTCAGGATCAGGCGCGTCAGCCAATAACTGTCCAATGGTACGCGTATTCGGTGAATTGTCAAATTCGAATTACTGGAAAACTAAGCGTCAAACGATCAAGTTTTATTCTTTCTTCTTGACTCACTTTTGCCTACAGAATTACTTCCCAGCGGGAAGTAACTGCGGATTTTATGCATTTATGACTGAGTTTAAACTGATAATTAAACTTATGCATTTAATTAAACTGAATCGATAAAGTACTAAATGACAGGTAGTATTTTTAATTTACGATTATTGAGATTGTAAAGATGCGTCCATGAGAAATTATTCAACTTTACTCCTTCTGATATATACTATGAAAAACGTGGCTAAAAATTTGGGTAAACACATTCTTGTTATTTTTATGAAATTATTAAAAAAAAAAAGTACACTTTTATTTCATTTCTGTTTCTTACAATTAACGTGAACAATTTTCACTTTGCATAAAAACCCGTAATCTATTTGTAAAATAATTATGATATATAATATCGTGAACAAATTACTTTCTCTAAGATCCAATTAATAGAGTTATTATGATTTTTTTAAATATTAAGAAAATGTCTTTCGTTTTTTTGTGAGTGTACTGTAGAATTATTTCTCATAAGATAGTATTTCTTACTATTCCAGAAGATAATAATTTCCAATGATAGAACTATTCGTAATAATGCTCCAAGCAAAAAAATCGAGAAATGAGATCTATGATAATCGAGAGAGATACTCGATCCTGATTAATAAGCGTGTCAATCGACTGGTCTAAAGTTCAGAAATAGTCAGGACGTTAAGAATAACCGGTGTAATGTACTTTTAACCCCTGAATCGCATTTCGTTGTGCAAGATAAAATCTGAAATCCTTTCACTTTCACGGGCTTCAAGGCGAGGATCTCACGTGTGACACGTTTCTGTCGCCCACGTTGGGAACAACGGTAGTAATCGTGATAATTCGTAATAATGAAATACGATTTGAGAATGCCATTGTCCACTCTATATATAATTGATTATTTATCGGTCAGTTACTATTAAAAAACTAATTATTTGATTTTATCTATTTTGAAGAGTTTCGCTTTCAAGTAATTTAAAGCACTATTGTCATTGCCAAGTATGTTTAACTTTTAATGAAATCATTCGTATTTAGCATAGTTTAAAGTGCTACTGTATACATTTGTATTCTAATTATTATAAAAATAAGTATGTCTTTTTTATTTAAATTATTACTTAGCTTTAAATCCAAATAGTTTTAGAAAATATAGAAAGACGTCTATTTAAATTTAAAGGGATACGTGGCAAAATTGATTTTAGTAGCAATTCAATTTTTATATAAATCTTGTATTTAAACTAATGGAATGTTTGCTTTCTACAAATAACACATAGTTTTTACATTTCCATGCTTTAGCCTACCACATGAAAAAGCAAGGCCATTGTTGAATAACAAAATCTAGCCGGAAAATCAAAGTAACGCTTGTCATTTTTATCGCCGTTCGTGGAAATAATCTTGGCTAATTGGTCGTGCAAAAATAATCGAGCCTTTGGCGTAAATGAAAATATACGAACTAGTATACTGGGTTTAGGAATTCAAATGAATAATTGCAGTCATAATGATCTAGTAGATCGCTCGATTATTTAAGTAAGAAACCTACCAATCCAGCTGGCACAATTTATAGACACGTAATGAGACGTGAAATTTACCATGATCACAAATATTCAATACATTATCCTCTAGAAATTAATGATCAGTATTTAATACTAAATCGATGGCAATCAATACAAACATAAATGTCTTACGTTTTACTCTTCAAAATATTCCACATTTCTTACATTGCACTTAACTACTTTGATCAGAAATAATGTTGTTAATACGCCATCGTTGAGTAATTTCCTGTTATTTATAACAAGATGGTAATGTTGTATTAAAATCGAAATTGACATTTCATTTTCTATAAATGACATGAGTGTCGAGTAATTAGCTATTACCAATTTAAACAAATTGCTAAGTTGTGCATTTCTAGCCGGTGCAACTAATGATTGCTTGTTTACCGAGTCGAAGAACTGCAGAAACCTGTTTGAGTTACATGTACATGCACGAAAGAATAAATGCGACTTGGGATATACCACGAGCGAATTTATCAAAGGTGATAAGCGAATCGTGGTGCAGTGAATTACATAATAACCTTAAGATCGCGTCGACCATAATGGTATTCACATTATGCAACATATGCATCCCAACGCGATATTCAGTGTGATCCACTTATAGCTGTGTATATCATTTAACGAGATCAAGCGATGCGACCTGCATTCGTTCGAAAGAACTGCATCGTCTGAATCGTTCGAGTATTATTTATTCTTCTGCGTTATAACGCACCATCGATGAGAAAATTAGAATTTAAAGTTACATATTAATGAGTTTGTTATCATTTGATTGTGTTACTGGAGTCGACTCCAGTATCCACGACGTAATCGAAATTATATCAATTGGCATGTTATTACTCTGCGAGTTTGGGCATGAGAGCGTGAATGTTGGAATGTTTGTAATTATTATTTGACCATTTGCAATTGAAATTGCACGGCCTTGCAAACCCATGCTGTTTAAGTATGAAGGAAAAACATTTTAATTGCCGATATTGAATAATTACGGAGAGAAGCAAGACTTGACAATGTTTGAGAAATATATTGTTTAAACATTGCGGAAGCTTAAACGTGATACAATATTTATTCATAATATTTTAATATTTATAGAGTTCACGATAATCCTAGCATAGAACTGGGAAGAGTTCGTATAATTGGCATATTGAGCGTCGTCACCGTGCATAAGTGGCATGATAATATCGAGTAAACAAAAAGGATAACTCAGCGTCACCAACAAATACAATATACAGTTAGAAAAGAGGATGTTTGATAATTCATAATGTATATATAATTATACCGAAAGAAATGTTGCAAGTAATTAAAGATTTTACAAACGCAGAAGTTTTAGAATTAATCAGAATGAAATTGAAAGGGTGCTAAAACTTCTTCAAAGATTATTTTCTAAATTAAATGATGAACGAACCAAATCGAACCTGTAAATACATCAAACATTTCTTCAATTTATCGCTATAATGAAAAAAAGTCATCAAACTTGGTCATATGAAATGAATCAGTCTGACTCAACACTGCAATTAGATGCAAACTAGATCTACACTGTTACTAAACAATTTGAAACACATTTTCAAAATAAAATATTGCCTAAGCAGATAAGTATTTGATTGAAAATACCATATAGTTAGGGTAATTAAACAATATTTGATTGTAACCAACATTATAATTACGTGTTTCTTAAAATATAAAATAGCGTAACTGTAATACAGACAGCTAAGCTCTAAACTTGTAGTGAACATAAAAATAAAACTTTTGCATAATTATTCACCTAGAACAATTTATTAGAATGACTGGAAAGTCTCTTCGTTTATCTTCCGATTTACCGATGAAATTGTGTACGAAAATAAATGAATACATGAAAAGAAATATTCGAATAAAATGAGCTATATTTGTGTTTTATAAAAATTGGTTTAATGAAGGCTTTACTTTATGATAGCAGTCAGGAAGACTATCTTGCCAAGTTGACATAATTGTAGACTATGGTACAGTACAGGTATAGGCGTAATTAGACTATGATTAGGATAAAAATAGAAGAACAATGAGTGTAGACCGTTTAAAGGGACTCACATGATGGTAGAAAGTGGTGTGGCACTGGCGGACTTCCTGGCCGTGCTGGACAGCGGAGCTGTTCGATGTTCCAGGTAAGTTAAACCAGGTGAAGTCGACGTACGCCTTTATATTACCTTGGGCGACCGAACCGCTTGGTCTTGACGCCACCTCCAGTCTTCACCTCCTTCGTTTCGTTCCTTTCCTTTCCTCGTGTCAAGTGCTGTTCGATGGCCCCCACTCTGACAGCCATAGTTGAGGACAGTCAAGCAGATAGCGATAGCCGGATTACTGGCTATTCTAGCTTTGGCTTCTGATACGGTGTTAAATGGAGGCAGGGATGGAAATCCATAGTTTCTGATACAATATATAGCACACCTACGATGCCAACGAAAACCATTAGCACCGGGAGAAATTTGAAATGATTAAATGGCGCTTGAACGGTACGAAACCGCGGCACTCTGCAACCGTGTCGTATCAAGTCCCGAGTTCCTGACACAATTTATCGTATTATACAGGACTTTCATTCGGAAAAACAACATCTGTCCTTGTTTATAAAGATAATTATATTTTTAACCGTAATTTTAACTAGATATTTAACCTTAATTTAATCTCATTTTAACACTAAGGTCGAAATGTCTGGTTTCTAATTTTTTCTTTTACAAATATTGAAATTATAAAAATATTTTTATGAGGAAGTTTTTAATCATTTTCAATGTGCAAATCCGTATTAAAATACAAAATCTAATTAAATCTTTTCCTGTCATTATTGAAAAGGAGTATAGGTCAATCACATTTAGTGCTCGGTAGTTTTAGTATTAATTAAAGTACTACATGATTTAATGATTGTGAAATGTGTCTACGTTTTGTGCTGAAGTGTCTTAAATGAAAGCAGTGATTAAAAGAATTCAATACATGAAGAATTAAAAATTCAATAATGGCTATTTCCAATCGAATTTTGACTGCGAACTTTAGTCTCAGATCAAAATATTTCCTTGGTTTTATGTTTGGCGAGAGGTGACGACAAGGTGACTGGCGAGTAGCGATGAAATCATCAATAGTACAAAATATACAGTTTTTACGAAGAACCATTAGAAACGAAATAGTAGATTATTCATTGGTGTGTCTAATAAAATTTGTCTTTAAACATTTATTAGAACACAATAAAAAAATATGTAACTGTTTATACTAATAAAATGTCGTATATTCTTAAAAAATTGATAAAAATTACGTAGTTTATACCACATAACAAATATTTGACAGGTGTATTAAATGGCAGCTGTCTCTAATGGCCCATCGACAGTAATTAATATTCGCAACCAGCTATCTCTAATGATACTTCGAGCGACAGAATAAGTAAAGTGGAGTTGCGTCACGTAGATCATAAAATTATCGTTTAACAATGTTAACAGTTGCGGAAGTAATTTCCCTGCAAGCGTAAATGTCTTTGTTGCATGCATAATGAGTATAAAATTTTTATTCCATCGTTGAGGTGACTGTCACTGTCGCGCGACGCCGCCACTGACATTTTAATACGCTTTCAGACTAATGTTATTGTACGTATGTGTTATGCGTAATATCAGGAGTCTGCGAATACCTTATGATTATTTAGAAAACGTATCCTCTAAACACAGCGTGAATGGAAATGAATTTTCTCCTGTTGCATACAATGCCGCCGTTAGGATTGAACACGATGGTAACCAGGACGTTGTGGATTAATTAATAGTGCGTGCAACGAATAAGTCAATTATCGACGAGAATATTGCGAAATTTAATGAGCCCCTGTTCCATTTGTTCGTGTCCTCTGCAGAGACCAAATATAAGTACGCTTCATTTCAACTTCAAACTACTCGCGTTTGCTTTTCCCTCTTCGATGTGCTTGAGAAGTTAACTACTCAATATTAGTTATTCTCAATTTGGATTTAACTGCATGGAAACACAAAGCCATTAGTGATTCGACAAAACACAGAAACCTAGTAGAAAATATTGATGGGTTTAATAATAACTTTCACTTTGACTTTCGGTTCGTGTTGTTTCGATTATATCTAGTCACTCCTCGGGTCCATATTACGTTCACTAGTTAAAGACCTCTTGTATAGAACTTTCGATTTTTAAAACAGCACACTTTCAAGCAGAATACTTATGAATAATTTGTAAAATAAGTATTAAAATTTTAATCGACCTCGAAAAATGTATTTAATTTGTCAGTAACAAGGTTAGTTACTTTTAATAAAAGCATGTTGTAAATAAAATTTGTTTCATTACTTTTCGATTTAACACTAAACGTACCATGCACTGAAATGGTATGTATGTATTACCTTATAAAAACAACAAAATTGAATTTATTTATATGTTGCTCGATTTCTATTATAATACGTGTACAAGTAAGTTTATTCAATCATTTCTCATTAATGCAGCTCTATAGTTTCAATAATTGTAAAATAAAGAATCGAAAAACAGTTGTTTGACCTGCGGTGGTAGGTTTAGTGTAAAAAAAAGTTAAATTGTGCTGGCAATAAAATTTATTACAAGAAAACTCGTAATAGAAAATTACAAGAGCGTTCATCGGTGATCAATTTGGAAATAATTGAATAATTGCTTGTCTGATATAATACTATCCAGTGGAAATATTTTGTTTCCTTACAGGCGAGATTATGCCTTGCTCTATCTCGTCAAACAACTGCTCTTTCCCTGGGGGAATGTACAAGTTTTACGCAATCCATGAATTAAACTGGAAAGAACCCGAAACGACACATGAAAGTATAAAGTCATAATTGCTGATATCATGCGGTCAGTAGTACGTGTAAGAACCGACCATTAGAGGAAATTCTATAAATCAAATGTCCATTGTCTCTTCCTTCTTCCTTTCTTTGAAATTTCTTTTTCTTTTCGTTCGAGTAATGAGACATTTCTATCCTACAAAAATGGTATTGTATCACAACATATGCATGTGCGACATATATAGAATATGAAATCGACACAGGTTTTGCACTTCAAATTAATTCTGTTGTAGATCAAATTCATTTTTTGCACTCCAAATGAACTCTTTTGCAGGTCTTATTCACCCATTTGCATTTCAAATTCACACTTTTGAAAATCAAATTCAATCTTTTGCAAATCAAATTCAGCAATTTGTAAATCAAATTATTCGACTGTTTTTTTAAACATGTTATTCCGAGAGATCGATTTTACTGCATATATGTAATAATACTTAAATATAAAATGACATAAAATTAACATGAAATGCTTATTTAACATAATAAATTTTATATATAAATTAATCTATAATGGTTCTCCTGCTTTTGCGCAGGATATTTTTGATTACATATTCATGTAATAATAATGGCAATCTGTAGAAGTGATAGTCGGAACAGAATAATTAATAACATGCACTAAGAGTTCACGCTATGAAAAATCAGCCATAACATTCCTTGCACATAATTTAAAGGGATCACCATTAAAGAATATGGTAAATGACAAAACGATAATGTATTACTTCACTTTTGAATCATCTACAAAATAAATTTGACTTACGAAAAGGTGAATGAGACTTGCAAAAGGGTTAATTTGGGTTGCAAAAAGGTGGACATATCTACAAAAGGATTAATTTGGAGTGCAAAACTTGTAAATCAAAATTGAAATTACCTATTTGTAATATTAAGGAAGTGTAAAAATATGTAGCAGTCCACAGAAATATTAATTACTAGATATTTATGCATTATCTTTTTTTAGATATTGTAAAACGTATGGTTTCTTTCCCCACTGTGTTGTAGGATATACTTCTTGAAAATATGACATTATAAATGAAACATAATTTGGTTATTTGAAGTGTAAAGCAAACATGGTTGAAGTATTACTTAGGATCCTTTATGCAACTATTACGAAGGATCGTCTAAGGGTTAAGTAAAAATATGAAAAGCTCAAAAACCGATAAAATGCAATTCAGTTAAATGTTAATTCCATTCTGCTTCAATACTGTCGTTGGAATAGTTGATAAAGAAAATTCATTTCTGTTTAACTCCTCTGTAAACAACACAAAGGATTTCATTGCTCAGTAAATTATTAAATGTTAATTACATCTCAGAAACTTTATTTTAAAGTAAAAAGTAAACGTACTTTCTGTTATCCAAGCTGGTTCTGAGTATTATGTGTCGTTTTCTTATGAAAATGTATCAGTAGGTCACCGAGACAGAGTTTACTTCCAGTGACCTCCATTTTGGTTCCTCTTTCATCCTCCATTTACTTCTCCGGTAATGAAACGTCTTTAAATGAACAACACTTTGCAAGAATTGAGAACTATAACATATAAAAATAACCATTCGAAAAATTTGATAAATTCTCTATCGAAGTAGAATACAGTTTATAACTTAGTAGATATTTCACGTGAATGGTAAGAGAAATTAAATAGTTACGGTACATTTAATTTTATTGTAAATGTTATATACGGATTACCACCGTTATTTCTCTAATAAAATTGAAATTTATGTTTCTTTGCTCGTGAAAATTCTACAAAGTAGCTATGAATGGTGAAAATAATGCGATTAAGTGAGATCGTAGCTTCTGTTAGCAATACTCGCTGCGAGAAATTGTTTCCCATAACGTTTTTGATCTACGAAATCGTACTTTCTACACCTTTGATTTACTATTATCATTCAGTTGTTCGTACGTTTCATTGGAAAAGGTATTAGACAAGCAATACCAGTGACTGTGCAATGATAATTCCTATCGTCGGTTCATAAACTGAATCTAGCACATGTAATGCAGATTAGTCGCGATTTGGGTGAATGCACTCTAAAATCCAAAGTTATACATAGTAGCACAGTTGAATCAACTTTCGACGTATGCAGTATGAAACTCTTTAAAGTATTTCATCATCCGTCAGTGTCACTAAATAGATCACGAGATAAGAATTATTTAATTTTAAAGACAACATTGTGTCCTGATTTCATTTTTCTTAACCTTGTATAACATGTAAATTAATTAAAATACTTTCTGAATGCTTATATAATATGATATTAAGAATATTGTAACAATTTGTCCGAAATTAGTTAATTCACAATTTTGAAACCATAAATTAATTAATAGACCGCGGATTTTATGCATGTATGACAAACATTAATACGTCAAATACAAAATTGGAGGATATAACGATATTGTTATACTATTTTCGACTTTTTAAGGTCATTAAAAGAGAGAAGATAATATCTTCTATTTATTAGAATTACAATGATTAAACTGTTCGTAAAATAAACATATGAATATATTACAATAGAAATTTTATTTCACTATCATTATAATATAATTGAATCTGTACTTACCAATATACTTAAAAGTTTATTAACCTGTTCGCTAATACAATTGAATTACCTCAATTTATCTAATGAGATTACTTGAAAACTGGCACAGAGATAAAGTAAATATTAGAAAATTTACAAAGTCCACATACTATCAAAGCGTTATTTAATTGACCATTTTACACAGCCTATTTATCAATCGTCCCCATTAATAATTTCTCTGAAGTAGCAATCGGGATTAAGTGAACGTCTTCATCATTAAATGGAAAGTCACCACGCCTCGGCTATATGGAACAAACGAAAGTTTAGCCTGAGGCGCTGTGATAAAATGACAAAACGCGGCGTCTGTTTTGTTTAATCCCACCACGGAAATTTACGGCATAAAAATAAAAGAATAATACCGGGTTATTTTTGTACAATTTCATTTTTATTCTAAATTCGTAACATTACATTAAGTAACCGCGATAAAATGGCACGATTATCGAAGCTCCGACCTAAGTTGTGCAAGACAAACTTACGTATAAAGAAATTGTCGCGGAAAGGGTGTTCGTTGCAAAAAGAGAAAAGAAACGCTCGACATCGCGAATCGTTACGGTACAAAGGGCAGACCTTAAACACTACTACTAGCAAGCGGCTTAAATAAATAATCATTGCGTTGGGGAAGAAGCGAAAGAGGATTGATAGGAACAAAGATGAACACGGAATAAAGGCAAGCTTGAGTAGCGTAGAAAGAACATTAAAATGAGCTGCCCGTGCGCGGCAGGGTATGCAAGAAACCCGGAAAAGAAAGTAGACGAATTCAGGGGGTATATTGGTTATGCAAACTGCGTTATCAATACCGATGCACATACCGCTCCAGACATATTTACAAAAATCGCCAATAGCTTCTCTTAGACAACGATTACAAAAATTTCTGTCCAACAAGCGGATTAACAAATACTGGCAACTGCTATCGAAATAACGTTACAGTTAGGATTAGCTTAAAAATAATTTCTTTCACGTGAGAGATAATATTTTAATTTTGCTTCTTCTTCTGCCGAGGTTTTTTCTGTCCACGATTCGGTTGTTCTTTTTTTTTTAACAGGAATTAGAGTATCGGTATTTACAAATTTCAAAGAATAGGGGACGTTATTTACAATGATTCCAGGCGACATCGAATCGCGCAGGCCATCGAGTGCGATTTGGATCGGTGAGCACAGCTTGACTTTCACCTCTTGGACAGTGTGCTTTCGCGTTCCCGTACCTCGATCGCCTTGGATCTTTCTTCTTCTTTGTCTTGATTCTCGTCACCTCCAGAAAGCACTTTGTTATACCCGTTCCGCGGGTTGCGAAGGTATGCGAAGAAATTAAGCGTAAACCGTTATGCCTCGTTATAATTAAACGTTACCTCACTTGTCTCATTGTTTTGTCACTGTGGACCATTATGCAAATATGAATTTCACCTCGTCGCTCTTTCGATAATCGAGAGTAATTGCCAACGTAAACCTTTTGTAGATTTGTTGTAGTCATAAATTCAATTACGTGGTAATTAATACTTCAACAAACTAGTGACGCACTTGCGTACGTTATCAGTCAATCTGCATAAAATCCGTGGCCGACATATCGTGTTGTCCTTTTCTAGAATTTAATAGGTCACGGCGAATTGTTGAATAAATTAAACAATGCGAGTCGAAAATATTAATTGAATCTGTGCAGTAAAAGAAAGTAAGATTACAGTTAATTCGTTATTTTTTAAAGAAAGACTCCGTTGCGATTTATTAGAATATATTCTTTGGAATTGTTATGATTAAGTGAAAGATGCAATAATATCACGATTGTCTTTGCTTTTTTAGATTGCTTAGATTTCTCACTATATTGCTTCCAAAAATTTCTCAAATGTAACCTAGATATTCCAAATTTGTTATTTCCATTTTTAAAATAAAGCTATTGTGACAACTTCTGAAAACAGGGGTCCTTTTCGCACTAACACACAAATTAAAATCTAAAAGATGCAGTTCAATTTCCAGTATCTAAATAGTATCACGTTTGTCTTTTCTGTTTAACTATACAAAATATACTTAAGTATATTTTAGAAAAAAATTTCTAAATATACCGTAAATATTCCAAACTCATAATTTGCATTCTGAAGTTAAAACATTTAATAAATAAGTGAAAAGTAGACAGTCTTTTACGTTTTCAATGTACGGACATTTTTGATTCACTATATCGTTCCAAAAAAATTTCTAAACATCTCAAAATTATTTTAATACAAAACAATGAATAAATAAATGAAAACTAGTTCGTTCTGCACACTAGTAAGATAAGGACATGTCAGAGGCTGTCAAACACGTTTACGCCGAAGTCTCCGATACTCGCAAAGTGCAATCCTTCTTAAAGTATTCATAGAAAGTGCTGATAAGAATAAAAAAATGCCGCAGTATTCGAGATCGATCAGCTATCCATTGACAGTGGACCATCTAGACTAACAGGTTGTCGTCCTGGCAAGCTGGCCCCATGCTGGGCCAATTGCAGGCCCCGGCGCCATTATCGAACGTCAGGTGAACAGGGCAATTGAACACGTGAAGCGTGAATGTCTTCTTCCAATCGTCCCAGTGGCAAGCGTAGAACTTGTTGCAGAAGTTCGGGTGTCGGAAGAGTCCAGGTCTGGCGCAGTTTGTGGCGCCTTCGAGAACCTCTTCAGAGTCTCGGAGTCCTCCAGGTCCGTAGCGATCGAAGGAAGCGCCTTTTCCGACGGAATTAGTGGTGGAAGCGGCGTTGCTCAAGCTCTTCCCAGATCTGAAGTTAGCACTGTATCCTTGGCTCGCAGATGGACTTTGCGGGATGCTGCCACGAAGTCCTGCGTGCACGGAAGAAGTGGCACTTGGGAGATGGGTGGAAGATGGTGGTTCTTGAATCCGAGAAGATATAGAGCTCAGGACAGGAGCAGGCGTCTCCAGAGGCCAGATTTTGGTAGGTCCTTGGTACCCGGAATAATCACCGTCCTCGTAAGAACCATCCTTATCAAGGTCCACGTAGATCTCGGACTCATCGTAATTAGCGAGATCTACTTTGCCCTTAGACGAGTCGATCAGTCGAGATCCTGGACCTCTCAAATTAGCGAAAGGATCGCCTTTGCAGGTGCACTCGGCGCCGAGCTTGCCCAGGAGAAGAGGATGCAGATCGCTCCACTTCACGATCACCTTTGCCTTTCCAACGGCAGTGGATTTGGCAGTAGTTTCATACGATACGACGGAGTTAGGCACCGTGTATCCACCGGAGAACGACGACTGCGTCTTTCCGAATGGAGCCGGCGTCGAGCCGTACCTCGGCCCTGGCGACGAGAAGGACGAGGTCTGTGTTCTAGAGGTGTCTCCTGCAAATACTCCTGGTGTATAGACGTCGTATTGACTGGGAACATATTTGGTGGTGCCTCTGTTGTAATTCGTGATCAACTTATCAACTTCGTTCCTCGAGATTCCCACGTTTGTTGGGGAGCCTCCGGTTGGCGGGATCGGCGTCGATTGTTGATAGGTGATGTCAGGGAAAGGCTTTCCGTAGGTTACGCCAATGCCTGAGTCGCTTGGCAGGTACTGAGTCTGTTGGGTCAAATATATTTAGATTATAATTCTGGTGGTTTATTTCACAATTAGTATGTTAACTCTTAAAAGGAACCTGTTTTTGTAGATCTTATGGGAGCTACGACAAGATGTATTTAAATGAACCATATCGATTCTCTTTTACATATTTTGTAACATAATTTCTTTCAGATTAGTATTTTACATATTGGCGATCACTGAATAGTCTCCTAAGCCAAAGACTTTCAAAGGATCTCTCAATTAAGTTGAGATCATATTTTGAGAATTTTTGTTTAGAAGAAAATTACTAAACTTTATTCAAACATAACAAAATCATTAAGAAACCTGTTGGCAAGCTTCTGGTAGGTAAAATGTTTCAGTAGCCAGTTGTGAACTAGCTATATTAATTCCCTTATTGGACTTAATATAGCTAGTTAACGACTGGCTACTGAAAATTAAAATTTAGATAGAATGTTTGCATCTCTGGGTTAAAATAGGTCAAGCGTTTAATATAAAACTTACCTGTGGTCTCTGAGAGTCTGAAAACCCGGAAGAGGTTACCCTTTGTCCGAATGGGCTCTTCGAATCGAAGTACTCCGAACCGGAAGACGTGGAGGACCCATAATTAACCTGGAAAGTCATATTGGAGAATAAGTCCCAGGATCACATGTTAATTCATATGATGAAAAATGAGTCTTACCTCTGGGTTCTCAGTCACAGTAACAGCTGGTCCAAATGGTCTCGGTTTCGAGATTGTGTACGTGGACGTCACTCCAAATACAGACGGTTGAGTTGTGCTCGAGACATAACCATTTTGCCCATACCCATCTTCTTGGGAAGTCCTTCTGCCGTAATCAAACTGAGTCTGGCTGGATACAGATCCAGTATGAATGCCTCCATCGAACTGATTCCTAGTCACCGTAACAGGAATCGGCGTGGAGGACACGACAGTTTGGTAGCCAGTATCGATGACTGGTCGGACTGTCGTTGACACAAGAGGGATCTTAGCGGCATCGAAAAGAGTGGACTTGTAGCCATCCAGAGATCCAGTTGTGTAAACTATAGGCGTAGACGTGGGTACCGGTCCACGTGTGAATCCACTAGGAACTTTCCCTTGGTAATATCCCTCGGTAGAGCCAGTATACGTGTTATCAAGTCCAGGTGATACGGTAGATCCGAATAATTTAGGTGAGTTGTACACTTCGACGTTCAGGAACGGTGTTGGCGTTGTTCCTGTGAGAATACTGCCTTCTGTCGATGACGCTATAGGCCTTTTAACACCAGTTTCGAAGGGAATGCTAGGTTTGGGGTACGTGTAGCCAGTCTTTGGTCCTAAAGTAATTTTAGAGGTGTCGACATAATTCACGTCCTGGGATTGAGTATTTTGGTAGATGCTGCTCTCAGTGGATGATTTTGTGAATCCTGCTACATTTCCTTCGAACGCCTTTTCACCTATGGCATTGGGTTTAAGCGTGGGACGTGTTTGTCCCGTGCTAATGACGTAAGTACCACGACCACCTAACGTGGCAGTTGTGATTCCTGTCTTGGTGGGTCCTGTTTTGGTGAAACCAGTTGAAACTGGCTGACCAGATCCACTAGTGGGATACCCAGGAATAAGAGTGTCAGGAGGAATGGGACCACCACCAGGTCTGTAGTCTGGGATGTCATTTTCTGTGTACTTGGTAGTTACGTCGCCGTTATTGAACTTTATGGTGCCACGGCCTCCATTATCGTGATACTCGTTTATCTTGTAACCTGTAGATGGAGTAGAGCTCACTCCAATCTTCGTTCCATAAGCAGGAGTCACAGTGACGCCACCTTGGGAATAGCCCGAGTCAGTGAAGATGTGAACTCCAGTCGAGCCGACAACTGTTTCTTGGTCAACTTGTCCGTGGAGGGACACTCCAGGTGCGGTTTGTCCGGTGAGGACAATTCCAGGTTCTGTTTGTCCTGTAAGGATAATCCCAGGGTTCGGTTGTCCTTCCACGATAGTTCCAGGCACGGGTTTTCCTGTCAAGACGACACCAGGCGCGGGAGTTCCATATACTGCAGTTCCAGGACTAGCAGAGTTAGTGTATACGGTCTTCACTCCTCCACCGACTACATAGCCAGGTATACCTGTGCCAGTTTTAACGTATCCTGGCTGTACACCTCCAGTCACTATAGTACCTTGATCAACGGATCCTGAAATACCAGTACCAGGAGTTTCTCCGTAAGTGATCACGGTTCCAGGAGAAGAGTCTCCTGTGATAATTGATCCTGGAATATTATGTCCGGTTATGATAGTGCCTGTAGATCCCGTGACGCCATAGCCAACGGATGGTTTGCCAAATCCGTGGTACGTCGATCCAATGGAGGGTACTTGACTTCCACCGTAAGTTACGTTTAACCCGCCTGTGCTTCCGGAACCATAATAGCCGCTTGTGTATCCACTGCCACTTTGGTAAGTTGTTTTTCCAGCGCTGATAACACCTTGATCGTCTCCTTGACTGCCAGTGCTACCGAAGTATGTCGTTGTTACTCCTTTTTGTCCTGGAAATACATCAGCAGATCCTCCATGTCCAGTGTAGATCTGACCTGGCAATGTCACTGTGCTGACACAATTGGTAACACAATTCGCAGTGGGTGTCTCAGGTTTTTGTACGTATGTGGTTCCAGCTGCAAATAAAACGTTCAATAAAGTTAGTTCATTTGCCCTTAGCTTAACTAACTGCAAGACTGAAAAGAGTCGATACGTTTTGGCGAAGAAGATAGGTGCAACCAAAACTAACTCTAATGACTTCCAATGTAAATTTCTTTAACTTGAACGAGACCGTATACAAAAAAATGTAATTTTGTGAAACTAGTGGGTATGAGGCAATATCTCAGGTAATATCAGGCCTCTCCAGTCTTTCCTACATCGTTTTACTAGAAGTACTTACATGTATGCCCTTGAACTCCGCCACTGTATTCTATTCCTGCACCTATTGCACCCGAAGAATCATAGACTCCCGTCTGCGGTCGAGTACCATAAATAATTGTTTGGCCAGTTCCAATTTGAGAGCCTCCTATATTGGATCCGGTGTATTGAGTTCCCGGTACCGAGAACTGAACGCTGGAGGAACCGGTCTGGCCACCTTTGATTCCTGAAGTTGTGTAACCTCCTGTTGAGTATCCCGTTCCGGTTCCACCAGCATGAACACCACCTTCATATCCTCCAACTGTGGTTCCTACGTAACCAACTCCAGCATGAGCACCACTCGTTGATCCTGCATATCCACCACCAATGGTGCCAGCGTGTGCGCTAGTTGTTGACCCAGTGTATCCGTCGGTTCGTCCACCGATGGACCCTTCATATCCTCCTACACCTAATCCACCATGAACATTCCCTTTTGATCCAGCATATCCTTCAGTAGTGATGCCACTAGCTCCTCCACCAATAATTCCTTCGTATCCTCCAACCCCAGGTCCACTTGTGCCTGATCCACCATGGACAGTACCTTTTGATCCACCATATCCTCCACTAGTGATTACTCCACCTTCATACCCTCCAATTCCAGACCCACCATGGACAGTACCTGTGGATCCAGCATATCCTCCATTAGTGACCACTCCAGCTCCTACACCAATAGATCCCTCATATTCTCCAGCAGTTGTTCCAATATGACCCGTTCCAGCTGATCCTCTATGAACACCACCAGTCGAACCTGAATATCCTCCTTGAACACCACCAGTCGAGCCTGAATAACCTCCTTGAACACCACCAGTCGAGCCTGAATATCCTCCTTGAACACCACCAGTCGAGCCTGAATATCCTCCTTGAATACCACCAGTCGAGCCTGAATATCCTCCTTGAACACCACCAGTCGACCCTGAATATCCTCCATGAACACCACCAGTCGAACTGGAGTATCCTCCATGGACACCACCAGTCGAACCGGAGTATCCTCCATGAACACCATCAGTTGTTCCTGAATATCCTCCTTGAACCCCACCAGTCGAGCCTGAATATCCTCCATGAACACCACCAGTTGAACCGGAGTATCCTCCATAAACACCATCAATTGTGCCTGAGTATCCGCCATGAACACCACCAGTTGAACCCGTGTATCCTCCTTGACCACCACCAGTCGAACCTGTGTATCCTCCATGAACACTGCCAGTCGAACCTGAGTATCCTCCTTGAACACCGCCAGTCGAACCTGAGTATACTCCATGACCACCGCCAGTCGAACCTGAGTATACTCCATGACCACCGCCAGTCGAACCTGAGTATCCTCCATGAACACCATTAGATGATCCTGAGTATCCTGACTGACCTGTATAACCAGTACCAGTTGATCCACTATAAATTCCGCCAGTTCCCGAGTGCACAGTGCTCCCTGTTGCTCCGTGACCCGAGCCAAAAGATACTTGGCCAGTGCTAGTTGCTCCTGTGTACTCTAAACCAGATCCGGTGTGTACATTCGTAGATCCGGAGTAACCGGTATATCCTGTGCCTGATGAACCGCTATAGCTTCCACCAGCTCCTACTTTACCAGACCCATCATAACCACCCGTAGCAGTTCCAGAATAGCCTCCAGCACCGACGTGACCTCCTTTTGACCCAGCATATCCGCTTCCAGTTGTCCCACCGTAGCCAGTTGCTCCTTGGTTGAATGAAGATCCATGACCACCAACATTCGATTCTGTATATCCACCAGCTCCAGAGAATCCTGATTGTCCCGAATATCCTCCGCTTGATGTTGTTCCCGAGTAATCAACTCCAGCTGCTCCAGAGAAACCTGAGTGCCCTGACTGTCCTGAGTATCCTCCAACTCCCGCCGATCCTGAATAGCCAACACCAGCTGTTGTTCCAGTATACACTCCACCTTGGCTACCATGAGGCAGTCTACCGGTGTAGTATCCACCACCAGCTTGTGTTGATCCCCTGTTGTCGTAGACAGTGCTGGCGTAAGCACCGTCAGAGTATCCAGGTACCAACCATGGCCACTCGCAGACCAATTTGTGCTCATCGAAGATCAGTCCGAATGGACAGCGGAATTCGTATGCCATCATTTCTGGGCCTCCTAGAATTAAAACGATTATCAAATTAATTAACTTGTTTAGTAAAGCTTAAATGATTTAGTTAATGAAGAATAAGGACCTAAATCGATGCAAGCGAAGAACCAACGAGGATTTTGTGGATCCGCATAGTATCCTGGAGTGGAAGGACACTCGAACCTTACTCGAGCTACGGGAGCGATCTCGCTACTTCCTGGACACGGCGATCCTTGAGGCAGGGATCCTGGCCAGACACAAACTTCTGTGCGCTCATCGAAAGCTAATCCTGCTGGACAGTCGAACTCGAAAACGGAATAGTCTTCAACTTCTTGATTGAATTTGACGCATCGATAAAATCTGTAGAAAGTTCATTATTATATATGTTCATCATTAAATCACATCATAAAGCACATTGATTTATAATCTATATTATAAAGTTATAATATTTATTATGAGAATTAAACCTTGGGTTTAATTATTAATATAGTAATGACATTTCTATTTCATGTTCAACATAAGGAAATTTTCAGTCTGTCAAGAAATTTTATTGTTTATTCTGAGTTTTATAAAATAATTTCTGAAAATGGGAATTTGCATAAAGATCCACAGTCTACTAATGGCAGTATAGCATTTAGCAATTACAATGATGATTAGACTGCGGATGTTATGCAATTATGACAAGAATGAGAAGATCAAATGGAAAACAGTAAAAACATTTAAAGAATATAAGAATACTTTTGTATCGTTCTAAACTCCGTAAAGTTATTAAGAAAATATATAAGTGTCCATGTAGGCCCTGTATCTTGCAATTAATAGAAGCAGTTTTTATTTTGCATAAAAGTTAGCAGTTTAATGATGATATAGAACATTGCCAAGTACCTGTTGCAACTCTTTGGATGAACAAAGTAGCCCTGTCTCGAGCAAGTGAATTCAGTCTGTGTGTTTTCACGAACTGCTCGAATGTGTCCTTCTGTGTCGACTACACGGACTAGTCGAAATTCGGATGATTTAACTTTAGTTGGATAAGTTAATTGTTTTTGCTGCGAATTAAAATAATTTTTAATTAATTACCAACAGTTTATTACCAAGCGAAAAGTGGTTTCAAATTTTCGATATATCTTATAATATGAAATTAGTATGAAGTAAACGTGACTTTATACTTTATACATTTATACGTTAGGATTTTAATTATTAGAATTTAGATGAAAGTAGGATCAAGAAAGTGGTGCCATCTAACGAGGCATTGATTAGACTTGAAGCTCAAGTGAATGATATTGTACCGACGTAATTTTTCATTTTTATATCTGATAGTATAAATATAATATATCACCGTTGCAAGCACAACGTATAATTGAATTGTAGTTTGAGGCAATACTTCATTGGAATAAAACTTTTCGAATAAACTCACGTCTCTTCTGTCAAAGTATCGTCTCTCAATAAAGGGGAAATCGTATTTAACCACCGAGTGTTTGTTTCTAAACGAGTTTTATCATATTCATAACAATTTTTATATACATGTAAATCGTCTTCCAAAGCATTCAAGACAGCACCCCTCGATTTTCTCTTGAAGTCCGTGAAAGAATGATGAATTTCATGAGTTAGAGGTTTCCCACAGTCTGTTTGGAAATCGTTTTCGATGTTGCGTATGGCAAGTCCTGGTAGTTCCCGAAGAAGCGCATATTTCCCCTAAAAATGAATTTACTTATGTAATTTCAACAAGAATTAAATAATCCTAAAATAAGGAAAACGCAGAACATTTCAAACCTTAATGGAAATTGAAATTTTGTCTTCAAGAGCAATCCATGTCTTATTCTTGAAAGCGTAAGGTGCAGTGAGATCTTCATCTCGTTCGACTGTCCATTCGCCATTGTTCATTGCGTCGCACAACTAAAACCAAAAATTGAGTAAAGTACAAAATGCGTTGTAACATCCACGCAAAATGTTCTAATTATTGAATGACTGCAGTTCTCAAGATCTTCACTGACGGAAAACCACGCAGCTTTTACAAAGAGGGCATCCGCCAACTTGTAGAATGTTGGTAAACAATTGTAGAAAATTTAATTTTAAAGTGTAAACGCTTGTGGTTTAGTTTCAAATCAGGTTCGATCTAATAAATAAACCCAAAACAACATGGATTTTTCACCTCAAAAGGGAAATTAAATAAAGCCAGAAACGTGTTATAACATCTACGAAAAATTTCAATAATTTCTATAATAAAAGAAGTTCAGAGTATCGTTGATTTTTCACCTGTTTCCTATCAATAATAGTGGGTTGCCTCTCTTCCGTCTCGGAACCCGGTGCATTGCTTTCCTGATTCTTCAAAGTAAATTTGTACGCGTTCGCAGGTACGGATATCAGGATTTTTCGCTTAGGTGCTCCCAATCCAGTGATCAAGTCAATCAAGCTGTCCGCATTGTACATGTCGAAGAGACCCATCAATCGCGACGGATGAAAAGAATGATGGTCGTCGTCTTCTTCGGCCAAGTAATGCGTGGGGATTGTAAATAGATCCACATACCTGGCGACAAACACGAGAAACTAGAAAAATTTGCATTAATGTCTACGATAGATACGTAGAAGGATAGTCAACAGACTTGTCCGATCCGTGAATCACACCTGGAGGTACGCGAAACAGTGTAATCATTGTATGGAACGTGCTGCTACTCGAAAAGAATAACTATGAGTCGTTCTAGATCCTTTTGATGTCGTACGCGATAATCCTGTATGCTGCAGGCTCATTCATATTCGATGAAATGCTCCGAATACAAGTCATACATGATACGAGTTGCGGGTATCGTGATTTGGATTTGCTCTTGATCTACTTATTTCGTCGAGTGTCATGGCACAAGGTAAACAGGTACAGTGATTTGCGATTAATTGTATATACAATTTTCTCCTTTTCTGTTCTTTATGCGACTAGAATTTCTATTCACCCACGCTCATATGGCTTAATATGCTCGTTTATGACGCCCACAGACTGCAATTGCGAGTACTTTCAAATCTGAATTTATATGCAAAATCGTTGTCCACGAATTGACTCAATTTAAGTTAATAAATTAAGTCTCATTATAGCAAAATTTAATATCTATTTTCTGTCAACCAATTTTTGATAAATACCAATAGAGTTAAAAGAAAATAAAACTTAAAAAAACAGAAATATTTATCATTTTCTTAAGATTTTCTTGTGGCAAAAATGGGTCAGTGTATTTTTAAATAGTAAAAAGATTACAAAAATTTTAGAGTATGAATACATTTCTTACAACTCAATAAAACCACTAAAGATAGAAATAAATTCTCATTTGGTTCCTATGTCTTGCAATTAATTATTGCAGTATATATTGCAGTATACTTATAATTTTGTATCAAATTATGATTTTTACCATAACAGATGCTTGAATAAGGTAATGTATTCCATTATTTTCCTTGAATGCATTATCGTACAATACGTTCGGTAATTGTCAAATAAGTAATCAGTCATTTGATGGTGCTGAGTATTAATATTTTACTTGATTATCGGCAACTAATCTATTGTTTCTTTCATACACATTGCATCCTTTTTAATATGCATGTAATCAATTTCTTTAGGAATTACGGTACTAATAATTTTTATTATGGTGCTATACTGATGAGAAACAAATAACTGAGGTTTATTTAGATTGCATCTAATTAAAATCAATTTGCCCGTATTCAAGTTGGAGTTATTCTCAATTTGAGAGTATTAATTCGTGTGCATAAAGTACTATGGCATAACACAGATCTAAACAGTGATCATTCACATGCTAATATTCTGCGGTCTTATAAATGATTCTCCTTGACGTCATTTGTAAATTAAAATCGCAACACACAAAGCGATAAAAAATGTACGATTTCGTATGTCAACAAAGAACATAATTCGATAGCAAGTGTCAACTATTATCCAACACGAAATGCTATGATGTGGCCGAACACTGTACCGCGATTAAATCCCGCCAAATTCGAATTGAACCGCATCGGGGAGCGTGCATGCTCCTGTCATCCCGTCAGATGACAGCTTTCGTGCTCATTCGCATTCAGGAGCGTTCCCCTGCCCCGATACTCATCCATATTCAATGAAAAATACCGAACGGTTCGACGACAGCGTTCGGCGAATGATCCGCTAATTGAAAGGCGCGTGGATCCGCGAAGAATCGATCAGTCAACTGGTGCATCGGATCGGATGCAGCATTCTGGACTCGCTACCGAGTCTACAACTGGCACAAGGTTAAGCAGATAGACCGTACATGGATGAGTAGTTCTTGCTGAATTGTCTGCTCGTCTCATCTCAGTCCATAATTCATGGGACAATTCAGCTAACGGCTATTACGTGTCGCAGAAATTCTCGAGGATAGCCATCGGTTTCGCGCTTTCTAGTGTGAATGAAATAGGACTTACTTCGAGAGCCTTTTCAGGTCGAACTGCTTTGCCAAATCTTCGGGTTTCGTTGGTAGAACCAGGAAGATTCTTTTGTCGAATGATTTTTTCGTTAGCTCATCTTTCAAGCCCTTCACAAAATCTACTAATCGATCCCTCGTGCCTGCTGTCGTGTTCAATTCTACTCCGTCGACCTATTAAATAATGGACACCATTGTTATTATTTGTCTTTGTAGCAGGAACATTTTACTTGGAAAGTGGCAATGGAAGGTACGATGATATAAAGAAATAGTAAAACTGCGCAAAAGTTAAATAAAGCTAAAACGCGTTATGATTGTATATCTTTATACGAAATAAAAGTTTGCTAAGTTAACTGTAAGAAACAGAAATTAAATACAAATGTATTTATTCCCTTAATAATTTTAATGTGTCGAAAATAATGCAAGAACATTCTCAATTTAGAGTATGAAGAACATTCTTCTATTAATTTTTGTCATAAATTCATAAAATCTATAGTATACATATACCTATACCTACAACTATAAATAGACTGCGGATCTTTATGTAAATTCTCATTTTTATTAGTTATTTTTGGACTGCAGAACTTTGTGTAAAATAAAAAATGTTTGCATTGATTCAAGACACAGGAACCAAATAGAAGTTTCTTTCTTCTTTTTATTATCTTATTAAACTGAACTTGAACTTTTTAATTTGTCCACTACTATAAATTGTACCTACTCATTTTTGTCATAAATGCAGAAAATCCGCAGTCTAGTTATTTTATACAGATCTGAAGAACGGATAAATTTGTTGCACTAACTAGAAGATTCTCTGTGGTAAACGTAGTATAATAATGCAATTCATATTTGTTAATATGCACATTGTAATAAAGGAATAAAGATCAATAGTCTACAATTACTGAATGATGTTTAAACTGCAGCTATTTAGACAAACATTAATGTTTGTGGTTTAATGTGTTGCAATTGAAATCAAGTAGAAATTCAGTAATTCACTTTATAGATTTTGTTGAATTTGGCGGTAATCAGCGCGTCAGCATGCGTATTCCACACACATATGTATATGTATATATATTTATATAAATATATATATATATATATATATATATATATATATATATATAATGTAAGGCATTACTTTAATTATAATGAACCCTTTTACTTTTCACCATACAAACAATCATTTTCTACTCGGTCCACGATAAATAAATCCAACAGATTTTAAATAAAAGGAGGATGGTATTATATTTTTTTAAAGTTATTTTCTAGTCCGAAATGTAGGCATAATTGTGAATGCTATGAATACGTAAAATCCTATTTGCATTGTAGAGAGTGATCAAATTATTAGAGCCGCAATATGAGAGACCTATTTTTTAACCATTTTATGATGAATGTTGTCTACAGAGCTGCTAAATGTGAATATGTATTTTGCAAACATCAATACTTCATAGAAAAATGATAAGAATTTAATGTAGCTAAACTTTCATTTAAAAGTTGATTACTTTCATGCAAGTGGTTATAATATTTTGATTATCCATTGTATAATAATAGAAAAATTTGAATTACATCTTTTAAGATTCCAAGCAGACGTGCGGTGGCCTCCCGACGAACGGTACCGGAACTGTTCAACGTCATTGCAGAGTCATCGATGGAAATAACGAATTGGAGTGGTGGCCTGATCTTTTTCAGTGACTTCCGGAAACTCGCAAAATCTGAAGGCAAAAATTTGCTTATACAATAAAACTTACAACAAATTAGTATTTACTATTAAAGGTAGACAGATAATTAATTTATGTTTGATCCTCCTGGCCGTAAAATAAACCCGGTTTACAATAATTTCCTTATTATCTTACACTCTCATTGATTCCTGCATCAATTATTCATCCATCTTTAGTTACACCATATTTTTTTTATATACTACTTTTAATACTATTCTTTCTTACTTTAATTATTTTCCTTCCTTTTTCTCTTTCTAACTGTTTACTATTAATAATAATTATTTATTTATTAAAACAAAATCAGTTAATCTCACTGACTGAATACGTATTATACTCAATTACTAAATGTTCATATTAAAACTTGAGAACATATTAAGACTGAGGTATCAATACAGTAGCATTCAATCGAAAATATAATACTTCCAGCAATATTTAATTCTTATGCATTTAGTTTTCATTTTATTTTTATAAATGGATATTTTTCTAAACTAAACATAAGAAATAGCACAACAACATAAGAAATTTTCAATTTTTCGGTGAGCATTCATAGCATATTGTTGTTTATCTGGTGTTTCCATCCATCACCATTATTTCTATATTTCTAGTAATTGCATGAGACCTTTTTCACCTTATAAAGCAAAAGACACAAATCACTTTTACTCATTTTAATCCTATTAATTAACATATTTTGTTAGTTAACTATGATTGGATAAGTACGTACTAATTAATTATATCCACATTAACGATTACATTATTTTCCTTACGTTACATCTTGGTCCATTCAGATCTTGGAGAATAAAGATTAAAACGCGGACTTTTCTCTTATTGTTAATTTAGACGCGACATAAAATTCAGGATAACAACGTTAAAACTAGCAACAGGTAAAAAGTTTTTCCAAGTACGTAGTTCCGCCTTCCTTTCCACATGATTGTCAATCTCGTAACGCAGCGGACACGATACAAGAAAGAAGCTGTTTGGTGAAACGAAATCACAGTCTTCGAACAATTAATCATGAACTTTCACGCGTTCGCTTAATTGGTCGCGCTGGTGATCATTACGAAAAATTACAAAGCATTATTTCCTATTAGTGACCGTGTATCTCAAAGGTTCCATCGAATTTATTGACTTTTTAATTGCTCGCCCGTTTTGTCAGATTAGTCAGGAAATTGTATACGAGAGCAACTTACTTTGCCAAGTAGGAACGACTTGATTCAAATAAGGCCTAGCTAATGAAGTAATTGATCGCCCGTATTTGACAGACGCTGTAATTGCAAAGATTCACGCCTTGATCTTGTCAAAACATTCTTAACACTTTACCTACCGTGAAATTCTGAGTCCTTCTCATTCAATTGATCATTCGAAACTAAGGATTGCTTAATAAATTTTTCAATGACGATCAAACTTTCGTACTTAAATCGACTAGCTATCCAGAGTTATGTAATCTACTAATTTCCTTGGACATTACCAGTAAAAATGTAGTAAATGATCATTGAATTTCTTTTAGATGTAACATTGTCATTAACATGTCTATTATTATGTTTCTGGTAGTTATAGTGTCAATATTTTTAGGTTTAGTATTTTTTTACGATTTACTTTATTACGTTCTAATAAGATACGTTAAAGCAAGCATGGGCACGGATGGAACCCCTCAAACGCCTGCTTCTCCCAAAACCTCTCTTTCATGCGCGAGGCCTGCGCACTGTTCGCGACGGGCGAAGCACTTCTATCCTATAATGGCGGATGCTGGTGCGGGAGAGTGGGCGCTATGGTGGGGACGGTATTGTCTCAATGGAAACAAAAATGCCCATTCCTGCGTTAAAGTATGGCGGTCAAGAATGCAGCCTAAAATGATGAGTAATCTGCGGATTTTTATGCACAATAAAAATTTTCTGATGTAATTGGAAGAAACAGAAGTTTTATTGCATAAAAATATATTTGTATTTCTAATAATGTTAGAAACATGAAGAGAATACAACAGTAATTCTTAAATTCTTCGAATGTCTGTACAGTTCAGTATCATAACCACTCATTTTCATCATAATAGTATACTTTATATTAATAATTATATAATTTTATCATATTTATTAAAATAAGATACTACTTCACAACAATTTGGTAATGCTTGCAATAAAAGTTACTAGAGGATTATTATTAATATTTGTTATTAGAGGATTACGTATTTTATGCATTTACGATAAAAACACTTACCATTTTGAAATAGAAAATTAAAAATATTTTCATCTTACTAACATTATTACAGAAAGGACAAATTTTCTGTTTAACTCCTGTTTCTTGTAAGTAATTTACAATATATTTATTATACAATAGATAAATAAATAGCTTAATATTTATGGTCAGTGAATAAAAGAGGCAATAAACTTCAATAGTCAATTGAATCGTCATTACCAATTAATTACTATACCACGTTTAACTTATTTTGCTTTTAATTATCAAAAAAATATAATTGTGCAACAAAAATGCATAATCTGGCTATGCAAAGAATTGCATTGTACGCAACACGTTCTACTGCTGTTACGTCTGTAAATGGCACGCCGCAGAACAGGTTTGCGCCAAATCTGTGTCTTCGACGATCATATCGGTGGATATCTTTCCACAAAACTTCGACCGTAGGTAATTATTTCTGCTCAAGGATACATCACGTGGAATTCGACAACCGAAAACGCCGGAGATCTCTTTCTGCCATCGCACCGGTCGCAATTACCTCACCGATCCACTGACAGTCAGCAAACAGTATTGACCAACCTATTCGCCGGTTCAAAAAATGTGAAATCGCATCGTGCCATTTTTGTGAACGTTCACTGCCAATTGCCAGATTAAATCTCGACGTTAGGCGAGAAGAATGGCCACTATACAGCTAAATACAATTTAGGCGTGAGCAGGGGAAAGTGATATTTACTACACTCTCGCATCTGGATCATCTGCAGGAACCACTTTCGACTACGATGGCGTTCCATTAGCCACACCCATGCTCGGTTTTGGCTATGGGAGCGGGGCCATTTTTTCGAAACTATCTTATGAAAGTGAATGGAATAGAAAATCCACTTAATCCATTACCTTTCGCAACTGATACTATCAGAGATATCTTTTAGGAAGCTTTTACAAAGAAATGGAACTTTATCTTAAAAACTGGAAATCAGTGTATTACTTCGTTTTTCATTCAACAAAATTATTTTATTAACACCAAAACTACTATATGGGTCAAAATAACTTGTTTGCGATTTCCCCTGTTAGAGTTGTTGACATTGAAAATTTTTTCGCAGGAAATTTCTTAATAAACGTTTTTATCCAATCACACAATATGTATAATGAAGATGGTATGATATCTGAATGAACACGATCTTATTATTACTAAACCACATACATAAATCACGTTTAATGCTCCGTAGTTATAACATAGTTTAAAATTTCCAACTGTTAAAACGAGGAACTAATTTAATTAGTTATTTAATGGTATTCAATAACATACATTGCTTTAAGCCAGATTTAACGAAATGGTAACAAACAATTTTTGTCTCGACCAGACCCATAAAAATGTACAGATAAATAGTTTAGATGTGCGTGTTCACTGAGGTTGAAAATTAATTTCAAGAAAGCGATCGAACATTGTAAGTTGAAAATTTGCATGCGTTTCTATACACGTTTACAGCAATAGCATAAGCACTTTTATGAGACACATTATTGTCTTGTCTCGATTCCAGACGTTCTAGTCGTTTGAAGGATGTAAATGACATCTTGTTTTACTTATCTTCATTGTGGCTGCCTTTGGACATAGAATATACATATAATCTAAAAAACCAATTTACAGAAAAAATATTTAAATGAAAAACTTTGAATTTTACTGAAAAAATTTAATTTCTCGCATCTAGGAAAAATGGAAATTTTACAGATATCAACATAGTTGTAGGTCACATGATAGCTACAATCAAAATGAGACATGACCTGTGTATTTATTAATAACTCCCAAAATTTTCAAGGAAAATTATAAAAACTTTTAATGCAACTTGTAATGTTTTACTACCAAATAAATTCATGAAGTTTCTTAACGTTAATCCTTGCGAAGCAGATGTTTTTAGGAACTCCATAGCTGTGGCTAAATACATTCAAACTTTACATATCACTTTTCATTTACATATTTTTCTCTTCTTGTGCCCAATATTATAAAGCTAGCAATTGAAACTGGTTACTAGGAAATCAAATTTTAATGATGTCCATTAATGAAAATGTAATGAATATATGTCCAATGAAATAAAATCATTGAATAAATATTCAATGAATGTAATTGTGTAATCTCAATGAAATAGTAAATTACAAAATTTGAGACGCGCCTAGATGAGTTCTAGTAATATTAGGGTTTGGCATAAGATCTTTAATAGTGATGTTGCACAACTCATTCTAAAAAAAACTTGCGGATCAAAATAAGCATCATTCTAATCAACATATTCCGTCAATGAATTACAAGTCTCTTGTTTGTATTACAGTAAAAATTTAATTTTTTGGTCGTTCACTTTCTGCATGTACAACCGTGATGAGCACGGTAGGGGCTCCTTAAACGCCTGCTTCTCCCACCAACCTCTTTTTCATACGCCACGCCTACGCACTGTTCGCAACGGGCGAAGCACTTCCTTCTTCTACGGTAACGGCGGATGCTGGTGGGGGACAGTGGGCGCTATGGTTGGGACGGTTTTGTCTCAATTGAGACAAAAATGCCCATCCCTGATTGTCATCTCTATTTTGTAGTCTTCTTTGCCATGGACGAATAGTATACTAATTAGTCGATATATTTTGACCAAACAGCATACAATACTATCGTCAATATGTTATTTTTCTACTCATGTATAAAATTAATACTCAACAATCACATTGATTGATACCGAAGAGACTTGTATTGAAATTAAAATTGGAATATCTAAATAAAAATTGAAGGTAAAACCTTAAAGATCAGCTTTGTACCTCAAAATGATCTATAATTAACCTGTATATTGTGATAGTTTTTCGTGATCAAAACGTTTGATAATCGGACATTTCATATGCGACAACCTAATAGTTCCATCAATATTTGAAATGCAGTCATTGCATTAAGCTTCAAATATAAAGAGTAATTTTGTGCACCTGTCTGCAGTAAAATAGATGTAAAAATTGTTCGAATCCCGAAAAAATATCAAAATTTAAGTAAAACGATTTTCTGAACGAATCAGTTCAATGTACTCCAATGATTTACTTTTGATCAGGCATCAGCCTTCGTGTCGAAGGAAGTCTTTTTTCTTGAAAACTGGGCGAAACGAGGGCGGGAAAAAAAGAGGAATCGGACTGGAGCTCGTTTTCGTGCGATTATGTCACAAACGCGGCACACGTAGGCGCATCTGTCCTCGTCCCGGCATTCATGTCTCTCGTCTTTTTTCCACGTCTGGACCTCCACAATCCGGTGATCCGACGCGAGTACAGTGAATATCGAATTTTACGCGTGACGTACCGTAATCAGCTCGAGCCGGACCGCCTCTCTCTTATGCATAACGAATTGATTTCGGCGATGTTGCGAAACCGTTCTCCCCCCCCCCCTTGCCGGGAAAAATTTTTTTCCTTGCACAACTGGTTGTTTTTAATGGCACACGTAATAACGAATACATACTTTTAATGCAATCGCGCTCACGTTTACGACGACGACGCGACGGTCAAATCGATGCATCTTTGCACACGTCCCACAGGATCGATTTTTGTTAACGATCGTGAAAACCTTGTCCCGTTGAGCAAACGTATCTCAAAAGTTCAATGTTCTTTGTTACATGACTAATTTATGACAACTATTGCAAAGAAAATTGGGTGAATCCAATTTAGAAAAATGCGAAAATTAGCCTGTCTTTAATCACTAGACTTACAGTATATCTTAACCCTTTGCACTAGGAACCATCCCGGACGTTACCTACTAGCAATTTGGCGCACTTCTCACGTTCTTTTTCGACGTAAAACCCGGTTGATATTTTTTTTATATAGCTTAGTAATTGTACCATATTTTAATTTGATTTCTTGTGACATTTCAACCGAAAACTTTAGGGAAACATGCATTTCTCAAAAAGTTGCGCAGGAATAAGTTCATTCCCCGTAATCATTAATAAACTTTGATGTCCCCTCGGAGGGGACAACCGAGTGCAAAGGGTTAAATGTAGTTGAACACTAAATACCTGATTCTAGAAAAATTCCCTACATTTAAACTGAGATATGGGTAAGAGATGTTATTAACACCCACCTCCGATTGCCTTCAAACTTACTCTGTAGACGCCCCACGAGGTGTCTGACAAAATGAAGGTGGCGCCGTGGTGCGGAAATTAAATAAACTTTTTGCTGGCGAAACACAATTTCAATAACGAATTGAGATATAAAAGTATAAATCAGGATTATTAAGCAAGCCCCAATCCCACTAAACCTAACCTAACCGAGGCCTAACCTAACCTGACCTAAGCTAACCAAATAAAGTAATATAACTAGTTTAATATTGGCCTGACTGGATAGCACAATTCCTGGAAGATGTTACTCTGTATATTCTTTCCCAATTCCATGCCATTGATCTCACTAAAACACGCGCAACATGTTCAGCACCTTCTTGCGGCTTCCATTCGGGATCATTTTTGTTTGATTCATCAGAATTGTCACTCATTGTAACTTATTAAACTTATTAAAGACAAGAAATCAGTTTAGGGTGTGTTAATAAGTGAAAATGGCGGATACGAATCATTAACGCAAACGGTTTGTTACGCATGCGCAGAGCATTTCCGCGTCACGTGACCAACCCACATGACTCTACTGGGCATGGGCAATATTTCGGGTAAGTTGGGAGCCAATCGGCGATGGGTGCTAAAAGGAACTTCACCCGAGATATGTCATTCCGTAAAATACGATCATACGACAATAAATCTTGACTCATTTTAAAACAAGAAGCTTCTAGTTTCATAAACCATCGTTCGTTTTTTTCTAAGATTTTTATTCATGATGAAGCGCGTGAGAAACAGAAGACACGTTTGACTCGAAAATGCTGTAGATTCAAACGTCTGTGAAAACTGACAAATTTTTTTTCATGACTGAAACCGCCATAGATTTGTCTTTACAATGACATCTTAAAAATTGATGTACTATTTTCTTTAGACGTTTTATCGAGTTTTACAGTAGCATAAGTTATACCATGAGGACTTTACACGACCTAACTTGTTTCTCATTTTTGTTCCACAAAACAGTGAAAATAGACCGTACACCAATTTTTAAGAAGTCGACGTAAAGAGAAGGCTCTAATCTTCAAATCTGTAGCAGCTTTATTTACGAGAAAATTTTTTTAAAGCTTTTAGAGAAGTTTGAATTGACAAGGCTTTTTAGGAATCACATCATGTTAAAATACCTTAGAGCAGGCATGGGCGACGCTGGTTCAAAAAGCACATGTTGCTGCTTTTCTCCTTCGCCTGCTCGACAAGGCAGTCCCCACCACGTCCACTCCGACTCTCCCTTCAGCACGAGCCCCACGATGCTGCATCGGCAGGTAGGTACAGCATCGTGGGGCCCGTGCTGAAGGGAGAGTCGGAGTGGACGTGGCGGGGATTGCCTCGCCGAGCAGGCGAAGAGGAGAAGCAGCAACATGTGTTTTTTGTGCCAGCGTCGCTTATGCCTGCCTTAGAGGAAAATGGACACTGGTTTGCCAAAGTAGAAGCTTCAAGTTTTAAAATGATTCTAGGCTTATAGTTGTACTGTTTGTTTTTATGAAATTATCACAATTTTAATATCGACAATTTTTCGACAATTGGAAAATAGTTTTTGTATTCATCGTATAAGGCAAGGAGTTCCAACGTATTCCCCTTCGAGAACTGCAAGGTCCCAACCATCGAACCTCTCCCCACTACTACGTTCAGCCGTAGAGTTAGTGAGTGCTGCGCGCGCCGCACAGCTCTTGTGGTTGGAGCTTCCCACTACTATACATTATAACGATGAAGTCTAAGAGTGGGGGAAGAACCTAAGCGGGGAAGGTGCCTCGAATAGCTCCGGAGCTACTGGTTGGAACTACCTGGTATAAGGCAATCTTATTTTAACTTAAAGCTTGCAATTTAAATAAAGAAATTTAAATTATTCCTATTTGTGTCCGATTGATAAAAGCCCAAAACTTAGCTCGTCCTTCATCAGTGGATTTAGCTGGTAATCTTATCGTAACTGTAAATGTGCAATTGGCACACAGACAATTAAATTATTCGAATTTGTATGCTTGTATAAATTGCTAAATGCTTGTATCTTTGTATATGTATGTACATAATCATATAGTAATTATGGAAATCTGTAGGAGTGATAGTTGCAACAGAGTGGTTAATAACATCCACTAAGTGGCCACGGTTTGATAAATCAGCCAAAATATCTCTTACACAGAATTGAATTTGTTGTATTTGTATTTCATTCAATCTATCAATTCGCTGCTTTTTATTTCTAATGCTAGTCAGTAGTTCTGGTATGATCATCCAAATAACTACGGATAATATCGCAAATACGATAAGATGGCATGGTATTACTTCACTTTTGAGTCATCTACAAGATCAATTTGCATTACAAAAAGGTGAACTTGATCTGTGAAAGAGTGAATTTCATTTGCAAAGGGATGAATTTGATTTTCAAAAAGGGTAATAGAACCTGCCAAAATTTTAGTTTGGAGTACAAAAAGGTGAATATGATCTACAAAAGGATTAATTTGGAGTGCAAAACCTGTGTACAGAAAATAAAATTATTTCAATGTATATTGTATTTATCTAAGAGAGTGTGAAAACCACTTTGCACTCAAAGTATGGAATTTTGATGAAACAGTTGAAGTATTTTTTTCTTATACGAAGGTTCTTTCGTTTGTGGTGTGGGCATAGAAAGTATCGATGCAAATAATAAGAAAATGTATTTTGTTAAGAGGTTGAGAGTAACTATGTTGAGATTATGAATGAGTGGGCGAAGCCGGATAAAGTTGCATAAATTCAGCCATATCTGGTTCAGGATGCAAGAAGAATTGTTGCAGCAAGTGCATTTTGTACGTAAGGTGCCATTGTTACATTGTTGCGTATGAAATGAAGAATTTTAGGGTGACGTTATATTGTGTAAATGTTTGTGTTGATCATTCATCTTCGAGGTATCTTTATGATAAAACAGTATTAAAAAAACATTAATAACATAATATTATATTATAATATAATATAAAATAAAAATATGAAACCAATGATACCGATATCTTAGTATAATTAATACTATTATAAAAAAAACATTTTGGAAATACGACTCCATTGAAAAATATGTGACTATTTGTTAGGTACACAACTTTTGCTTTTCTAGTGAAAAATATATGATGCCTGAATGTTCATATAGTAAAGGTAAATTGATTAATTAAGAACAAATTATTTGTGTTAAATCAACTAGTATTTAACTGTCATTAATGTAAATGATGAAATGTTCGTAGGCTTTAGTGCAATTCTATGAATTTGCAACCAACGATATTAAAACATTATTAAGTCTTCTTACGATGACATGTAAAATGAATTGTAAATGCTGTGTTGTTCTTGGTTTGGAGTTCAAATTGATGTAACTGAAAAGGTATCTGTTTGCTACAAAGTTGACACTAATTCTCAATTGACACACGTACCTACAGTCGTGAAGCAGTTAACCATTTCAAAATATCACTGAAACTTGTTTGATATCATTAATTGAATCGGTGACGACGGTTCATTAATCACCGTGACAAAGATAGTTTTCGCGACTGGTGGCTGATGACATAATTACCAGTATCTAGTCATTGACACAGTCAAGACATATAAAAATTGCTAGAAAAAGTTTCAGATATTTAGCTGCGAATTAATAGTTACGGTCACAGAAGTTTTATATTATTTCAGAATAAAATTCTGCGTATTGTCAGAGAATATTATATTCTTTAATACTGTATACAAGAGAACGACAAAAATAGATCAGACAACAGACAGAAAGTGAGAATGAGATTGCTTCAGTATAGTATAACAAATGACTGAACATAAGAACATACATTGTGGTTAGGTTTCGATATCCTGTTGCAAGTTCAAGGATGTGGTTGCATCTTTATGGATGCAGTGTTTATGCAATCACTCTTTATAGAACTACCTACGTTCACTATGGAAAAATTTTAATATTACTCTCTTCAATTATAGATAAACAAAGTATATACTCAAATGTCATTTGTAAAAAAATACCTTTATAGTTTTAGTGTTTCGTAGTTATTTTACCATTAAAATCGCTAACAGGTACTGTCTATGAAATAAATAATATATTATTCGCCTATACATTATTTTTATAACAGAGTAAACCTTGTGTTATATTTTTTATTTTCTCAATGTAATTTTTCCTCATTCTATCTAATTTTAAGAGCCAAAGCTCTAATAAAAGCTGAAGAGCAGTATAAATATCGCCGCAAATTGCCTCCGGTATAAATGCTAATAGTACATGAATTATTAAAATCATAATCCCATCACGAAACTTGATTGATGCTCTTCAATTTTGTATCATTATAGTTTCCATGAAGGCTTATTGTTGTTTCCTTGCAATCCAGTAATAATTTTCCCGCGCATTCGATCGCAACGAATAAGAAATCGAATGACATAATCGTTTATCGTCGATTCTCGCGATTAGCGCGAATCGTCTGCTAAACGAGTATCGTTTTCTGTTAAAAGCAGCCCATCAGACACTACTGCATGCGATTATTGATAATTATTTCGAATTGAGTATGCCGCAAGGACTTACCGGAAGTCGAGAGATTTCGCACGTCGTATCCTTGATGTACCAGCGTGGTGCACCTGCAGACAGCGTTGGTCAGTTGTTCGACATCGGAAACGTAAGTGTAACAGACGACTTCTCTTCCTGGCGATGTCTTTTGTTTCGGGCATTCTGCGATAATTAAACAGATCAATTATAACCTTAAATCACATCTAAATTCACAATGCATTTATGATAAAAGTGAGTAGTTACAAGTTCGACCCACTAAAATTATTCCAGAAGAGAACTTTTATTTTGCGCATAAATATCAGCAGTTCAATTATCAAATTTTAGTATAGTCCTTAACACATTGCTTAGCAGCGGCTATTTAATAGATTTTAAACATTTATGACGCGCAGCTAAGAATTGCTTAAAGTATTGTGTAATAGCAATTACAATTTTGGCAATGAACCAACAAGCTACTTTATAAAATGTAATCCACTCATTTTTTGGATAATTTTATAAACGAAGATTTTCAACTTCGTCTTTGATACAGCGCAGTTATTGAGAATTATGCTAATACGCATCTGGTAAGTAATGTGTTAAATGGCTTTTTTGTGTAATTATTTGTACTTGACATACGTCAAATTGATTCAATTCAAAAGTCTACATTTTTCAAAGGACTCATGTTTTATTTAAAATCTGAATGAAACTTACAGTTTACATTTTTAAATTTTCATTTGAGACACAGATAAAAAAGTTAAAAATTGTGATCCTTACTTTTTTCTTCGCAAATCCGACCAATAATTTAAAAAACATATTATTTACAAATTATTTAGTAAACTAATCTTTCTAAAATCTGAAGAAAACTCAAGTCGGTTGGTCCAATCTTAAAAAACGTTATTCGCTTTTAAGATTTGGTCGAGTACTTAGAATATGTACGACTACTTACAATACACACCAACTGTATACTGAATTCATAAATTCGTAATAACTGTATTATATAAAAGAGAATATTGAAAATATTCTACCAAATAATAATTTCTATGAAATTACTAAATTGTGTTACCGAGAGTGATTTCTTAGTTCATAACGAAATTACTATTGTTATCAAAAAGTTCACTCAGATATCTTTAACTGGAAATTCTAAATGTTTAAAACCAATTAACACTGAAACTACCGAGCACTAAACATCATATATGTACATTGCTTTATTATAATGACACGATTGAATTTATCCAGATTTCGTACAATTTTTATCATAATATGTGCGTCAATAATGAAGTTCATTCAAAAAGTTCTCCTGGACGTATCCTTGAAAGAGTTTAGCAAGATAAGCATGGTCCAGCGGCCCCCACTACAATATTTATTGATATCGTGTGCAAAACAATGCTTTTAGGGTGAAAGATAATCCCCAAAATTTTAAGTCGCTAACCCCTCATTTAAGCATAATATGAGGATAAACACCCTTAACTTCATAACTTTCTATCTCGGTTGTTAATTCAGATATTGAGATGAAAAAAAAATGAAAATACTCGGACTTGCCTGCTGCATTTCATGTATTTTTTCACAATTGAGAGCAAATTATTAAGGGTGGAAAAAATTTTATTTTTTAGGGATGGGGGTTGCAAGCAACCCTTTGAGCGACACCTACCAAAAATTCATAGCCGATGTTCTGTTACCTATCTGATACATATGAAAGTTTCAAAATGATCGGATTGGTGGAACATATGTAGTTAAATAATTGAAAAACCAATGAAATTACAACATTATAATATTATAATACAGGGTCTCCCACAAATGTTCGAGTTCCTTGAAAGGTGTGATTCCTGTGGTCATTCTAAAAAGCTTTCTCCTTTGCGAAAATGTCAACGCGGCTTCGGTTACGAGTTATTAACGAATAACACGATCCAACTAGAGCACAGCTACAGCTGACGGATTCCAGCACGGCGTCGTGTGGCGACTGATTCTACTGAGCGGTAGCGTTGTTGTTGCGCCGTGCTCGAATCGTGAGCAAGAGGACTAACAATTTACTTGAATAAAACTCGGATATTCAGCCGTAAGTGCACTCGCTGCTTTGAATTCTCTTATACGGCAATACCTAATTATTTTTATCTAATACCGACCAATAATTGTATGCATGCTGACTCGATTGTATCACTCACAATTCTTCGTGAAGCTTCTTAGAATAATCCCAGGAATCACCTCTTTCTAGGAATTCGAACATTTGTGGTTACGCCCTGTATTATAATATTATAATGCCATAATTTCATTGGTTTTCCAATCATTTAACTATGTTATACCAATCCGATCATCCTGAAACTTTCATATATGTACAGGGTGCAGCGCCAAAATCTGGACAAATTGAACATTTTTTTAAAACAAAATTTTTATTTCAAAAATGGAGAAGTTTATAATTGCTGTTTTTAGTACACTGTTTGTTAGGTCATAAAGAACACATTTACTCAATATAACCCCCATCTGCTTGAATGACCTCCTCCATTATCGGTCTGAAGCGTGCGCAGGCCCGTTTTAATGAGTCACGGTCCTTATCGGCGAATGCCGCTTCAATAGCGGCTCTCAATGATGCGACGTTTGGATGTCTGAACTTGTTAGTGACCTTTCAACTACGCTCCAAACGTAGAAGTCCAAAGGATTTAAATCTGGGCTGTTGGGAGGCCAAAATTCATTGGATCAAAACATGTCGACGTTGTCCAACAACCAATTTTGCACCAAATGACTTGTATGCGCGGCCGCACCGTCCTGCTGGATAACATACGGCATTCCAGACGATCAGTTTCCATCCACGGCTTCACCACATTTATCGGAACATTCAAATAAACTTCTTTTGTGACATTTTCCCCTTTGTTAAAGAAATGCGGTGGCATCACATCACCCTCACTGGACACAACACTTAGCACGCGAACATTCGCCGCACATTTCGTTCTGGAAACAATGGGGACATCTTCAGGATCATTGCCGAGGCAGCGATCATTCCTTCGATTGATTTTCGCATCGACAGTAAAAATCTTTTCGTCAGAAAAAAACTTGAGGCGTCCGGTAGGATTGTTTCGTAAAGAACACAAAAGCAGGTTACAGCGTTCAACTCGTTTTATCCTGGCAGCTTCCGAAAGCATCTGCCTCACTTTCATTACGTAAGACTTGTAGCGGAGGTCCTCCTCGACGATTCGACTCATAGTTTTTTCACTCACACCGACAACCGACGACAATTTCCGGATCGACTGCCCTGGATCCGCCAAAATCAGCTCCTGAGCCCTTTGAATGATTTCGGACGTACTGACAACACGCTCCTTCGAGCGGGTTTTCCTTGCCGGTGTTGCAAAACCTTCGTTGGACTTCTCCGACTTATACTTCGCGACAACATCATACACAGTCGATCTTGGGTAACCGAAGAATCGAATGATTTCTGTCGCTGAGCGACCAGCGCGAACACTTTCGATAATCGCTGCTCTTCGAGTATACTCCAGACTTAGTTTCAACATTGCGACTGTTTCGAAGTTATGAATGTTTAGTACATACGTCAAGCTAATTGGACGCCAATCGCGAACTCTCGAAGTGGTATAGAACGGCGGGAAATTCAAATTGAATTTTGCTCGAATTTTGACGCCGCACCCTGTATATTAGTCGTAGATAGCAGAACATTGTTCTTCAATATTTTTATAAGTGTCACTCAAAAGGTTGGTTGCAACCCACACCCCTGACAAATGTTTATCTACCCTTAATAATTTGCTCACAATTGTGAAAAAAATACATGAAATGCAGCAGGTTAACTCGAGTATTTTCGTTTTTTTCATCTCAATAACTTAATGGACAACCGAGATAGAGAATGATGAAGTTAAAGGTGCTTATCCTCATATTATGCTTAAATGAGGGGTTAGCGACTTAAAATTTTGGGGATTATCTTTCAACCTAAAAGCATTGTTTTGTACACAACAACAATAAAAACTGTAGTAGGGGCAGCTGGACCATGCTAATCCTGCTAGACACTTTCAATAACAATCAAGTAAACAAATCAGTGAAAAGTCATTTTGAACTATCTGGTACGTCTAATGTTAAATACCCATGAATAAATCATGTGTCATGTTATATAAAATTAGTTTAATTTAGCGCTTTCACGTAAAATACACATATTTTTAGTCAAGTGTCAGGAAAATTGGGTCAAATACAATTAAATTGTCTGCATAAATAGTTACAATAGTTGAAAAACAATAAAAGAAAAACAGAAATTCAATGGAAGTCGTAAACGCATAATGATCCGTCCATTAATAATGTTGCAATACAGCGTAAAGAAGCGATTGTATGCCAGTGTATTATAGTACAGGATCGTTTCATAACTATGTTTCCGTTTGATATTAATGCTCATTTGATAACCCGCTGATGAACACGTTGTAAGCAAATTGAACATTCAGAAACCGAGCAGACATAACGGTACAGGTCAGCAATTTTTCATGGCCCTGAGCATGAGATGTCAGAAAAACAAACCAAAAATTAACGTCCTCGCGGATCCGTTTGTTATGCACATTGATTGAACCTTGTCGTTGACATCATCGCCAGTACGCTATGCAACTGTTGCTATAATAATCGTTTACATAGTCATGCGCAGCCTTTCTATTCCCCGACGAGAAAAAGAAGAACCACGCAGCAAAGATGCCCAGAACATGAAAATGAGACGCGGATTGGCCACGACGTTTATTAACGATAAATTTTGTTTCTATTGTCAGAGGCATTAAAACTGTTTTAACATTTTATAGTGATGGACAAACATGAATCACTTAATGAGACATAAAACACAATTTTTTTTATTTATGTACTGAAATTAATCGAGCTTACTTGTGTTAAGTAATTATGGACAAAAATGTAAACTGATTGTGAGATTAATAAATACCTTCTGAAATATTCATAAAATGTTATAAGTAACATCGACGCTCGGTAGTTTTAGAATTGTATTGTACAGTGAATGTGTAATATGCTTGTAACTGTTTCGAATGTAACATTTGGTTTTTGTAATAATTGTTAGTTGTAGACTAAGAAGATTTGACTGCTAAAATACTTTGCTGCATAGTCGACAAGAAATATCTTATATGCACACATATTTAATCCAATTTGAGCTGAAATCAAATTCGAACTATTATGTCTATTTTATTGCTTGCTTCAATATTTACTTTATGAATTTAATTATAAAGAAACAGGACTACTGAGTACACTAGGAGATATTTAATTTTAACAATACGCCTTATGATTTCTGTCACAACTGCTATAATTAAAACAATTTTGTTGTCAATGATGCTCCATACTGGATCCAAAAAGTATTTAAAGCTTGAAGTCTCTGTTTTTGTAAAGTAGTGTTCATTTTCCTATTAAATATTCTTACACGATGTAGCAGATAGAAAATTGAAGACCAATTTTTTCTTAAAAATACTGCAAATTCAAACGTCTCCAAAACCTTTTGAACATTTGAAACTGCCACAGACTTTATAACGACTCCTTAAAAATTGACGTACGATCTTTTTTCACTGTTTTATGGAATATGGAATAAGAAATATGTTCGGTCGTATAAAGCCTTCGTGGTGTAACTTATGCTACTATAAAGATGGCGGCATACATCTCATTCAAAGCTCGATAAAATGACTAAAAACATCGTATATCAATTTTTAAAATGTCGTTGTAAAGAGGAAGCTTCAATCTTTAAATCTACGGTAGATTCAGTGACAAAGAAAATTTGTGAAAGTAAAATGTATTATATTTTTAGAAAAAATGCGTGGTCACTTTCTCACGCGCTACAACATGAAAAAAATTGTAGCATAAAATGAACAACTGTTTATGATGTTAGAGGCTTCTAGCTTTAAAACGAATCTAAATTTATTCTCGTACGATTGTTTTTTACGAAATTGTCTTAGTTTAAATATAGGAAATTTTTCGAGAATCGGGTATTTAGTGTTCAATTACTTCTTGGATCCACCGTATATATGTAAAATATGTACTTTCAATACCATTATAAAATATTTCAGACTTAAATTAATCTTTTATTATTACAATTTATCTTCCGAGAGTTTTGTAGACACTATAAAATTAACTTGTTAGACTAAGGTAGTTTTACATTCTAAGTTAGCACTTACAATTAGTAATTATTAGACTGCGGATTTTATACGTTTATGAGAACCGAGTAAAATAATCAGTGAAATACAAAATAGTAAATACATCAATAGAATTCATAGCTATCGTTTTATTATTTTTAATAAGTCAACATTATTAAGAGAAAAAGTAAATTTTAGTGTTCATTCTACTCATAGTAATTATTATTCAGTTTAAACGTTGTTATTACCACTTGACAATTTTTCAATGTTTATGACAAGAATTACATTAGACTTCATATTAGCATTTTTTAATTTCTTTAATATGCAATATATCTTTATCGAAAACTGTTATTTCAATGTTACTGTGTGTTTCGACTTTCCTTAAATGTTTTGACCAGGTGGGTATAGTTTTAATTTTATTATATATAATTTTATATTTTAGAAAAATATTTTTAAATTATTGGTTATATACTTGTTACTTTTTCTCGCAACAATATTCAAAACTATAGTATAATCGAGGAAAGTAACAGTGTTAAAAATAAAAAAATCAAATTTGGAAGCATATGCTATCACTTTAGAAACTGCCATTGCAGCTAAAGAATGAATCTCGAACCTATTGTTCCACTTTGACTTTGAACATGAATCGGATAAATTTCAAATAGAGTAACATTTTTCATGGCTAGCGGAAAGGTAAGAATTTCCATTAGGCCTCTTATAACACGATTTGATAAGGTACAATACATCGGAGAAAGCGCGAACACAGACGAACACTTTTATTTTCTGAAATCGCGGGATCCTCGACTGGTGTTCGAAATGGAAAGTCTGTTTACCGATTGTCTGGCGAAACTCGCGGTAACTGATGTATCGATGCACCAGCCCGAGAATGGAATGTCTTCTTCAGGTTCTTGTACGCGTTCCGAGCCGAAGAACGACCGGGTTTCATGTTTCGTGACGCAAATGGTACCGTCCTTGCTTGCGAGCGAGCGAGCAAGGATCGTTGCTCCAGTTGCCGATGGCGTAATCTAACCTTAGAGGACAGGACGTTCCCGATACCGGCGAAACGGTCACGAAACGATCGCGAAAGCGTGAAAAAGGAAGAAGACCGGGTGAGGTGATAATCGTGCTTGTAGCCGCTCCTTTCAATTGAACGTCAACTTAGAACTGACATCATACGCGATCGGCTGTGTCTTAAATTGAGTAAACATTCTCCAATCATTCAAATTTTTATGCAGTCCTCAAGAGACTAAAGTTCCACGCCGTATTTTTAACTCTGTTAGCTAATTTAACTTTAGTGGTTAATTGACACCTCCGTTTCTTCCGAAAATCACGGCGGGTGCATCTAGAATGACGAGGAAACTTGCGAGTGCAAATTTTCGAATTTAAAACCCAAATGTTGACGGTGTTGTCATACATCGAATATGTGTTTAATATTACAAAATTATGAAATGTTCGAGTGTGGCAAGTAGACTACGGATCATTATGTAGAATTAAAATTTTCTTTTATTAATTTTCAATTCTATTTTCTTCTGTTTTCTTCCATTAATTTTAACAAATTGAAGAGAATACAACATTTTTAAATTGCTTTTGAAGTTTTCACTGTTTTATTGCACGCTTTTATTTTAGACATAAATGCATAAAATCGGCAGTCTACAGGGGGGGGGGGGGAATGGATGAAACAAATTGACATTTTATTGATACTAGAAACGCCTTGTTATTTATAGTTTGAGGCGCTATGACTGCTAAAACACTTTAAAATATTAAAGTATTCTAAATACTAAATGTGCTGAATTTTTGTTTTTGGATATAGATGATTAAAAATGTTGAAGTAGTGAGAGTAAAACTTGAAATTTTAAATTTAGAATAGTTTTGAGTAGCGAATTCAATCGTGCTTTTCATTGGCGAATGTGTGAACGTTTTGTATGTATTAGAGATTAAGAAAAATATTAATGTATATTATATATTATTTTACAAAAAATAAGAATGGACTGGATAAGCTAGATTTGAATAATTTATGAGATGATGAGTGCAATTACGTTAGAACTATATGGGAAAAACGGCGCCTATTATCGGAAAATGGCGTGGCCTACGCAGCGTGTAGTACTTGTTTAGACTCTATCCATTCATCACTCTCATTCATAAACTCTGCATTCAAACCTAACCTCTCTGATTTGAACGTAACAAGAACATGTTAATCATAGTAGAATAAATATTAATTATAATGTCTTCGACTGTTTATAAAATATGCAATGATTTCATTGCATATGTAAAATTATCTAGAAAAGTACAAATTCTCCGTTGCATAAATATGGTAGATGAAAGTTAGCTAATTGAGAGCGATTGATGAAAGTTATTACCACTCTTGATGTATTACAGACATTCTAACATTTGAACACAACAGAAGTCTTTGATTATGACTTAGTATCAAAAATATTTTTATACAGAAATTTTTAAACCATTCACGTGATTGGAGTATCAATTCTCAATGATTTAACAAATAAATCATAAGCCAATCCACCAAATACTTAGTACAAATAACTATAAAGTCATAACAACAGATCCCTATAGATATTAATTCTAAATCCTTCCTTATTTTGATAACGTAAATTGTCTTTGGCTGTCAAAGTAATAAAACGGTAGGAAATTAATGTAATATCGTAAATAAAGGAATAGCTGAATCTCTTAATCCATTTATCCAAAATAAAATTTCTGTACACATATACAGTGATTGCACGTCGTTAAACAATTTTAAGAAGACATTAAAGACGGACTGCCTTTATCATTGAAGTCTTATGTATCTTTAAAAAAATTAAAGGAAACGTTTAACTCTCGTATGTTCCACTAGGTATCAAGGTACCCATTTACAACATTTTCATTAATAATCTTTAATGTTCTTCTAAAATTCTCACAATACTGTTTTCAACGTCTATTTTTTACTCGCCAGTACATTAATTCAAATTTTCAAAATAAAAACATATGAATAACCTGAAACACTGAAGCTTTAAATTTAACTCTATATCTTCCTTGATTGTATATTGGCTAAACAAGACAGTGGAGTACGGGTCTATTTGGACCCAGACTATCACAATCGTACATTTAATTATTCAGTTTCTGGCGAATTAATTCTATAAACAGCTACTGTATTCAAAACAGCGAAAAGATTAACGTGTTTCCAAGAAGTGTCTTCAAAATCATATTTTAACCAAACAACTTCAATTATGTAGTTATAAGAATGATCTACCATTCAAGGGTTTATCTATTAAAAACGGCGAGTCTAAACGCGGAGCAGACAACAATAACATTGGTCCAAAATCAGTATTTAATGCTTTCCGCTTTTCATTACACGTATACGTTAAAATAAAATTACAGTTGAATAAGTTTTAACATTTTAACATATTCTTTTCCCATATTTTGTATACGATCATTTCAATTGTTAGTTTCCTTTCATAAAGGTAAATGTTTTGAAACAATCGTAACCAGAAACGTTAATAGCTTTATATTATTAATAATATAAAGCTATTATATTAACGCAATATATTAACAAATCACGACACTGAGTAGTGTATCAACCTTTTTACATTTTCTGGATATAAATCAAATTTGGTACAATGAGCATAATAACATAAAAATTTATTTTGAAGACTGAATAAATGATTCCGTCACCCATATATGTATAGGTGACATATCAGCCAGCATGTTAATATCTTTAAATGTATCTATACATTTCAAAATATTATGAACAACAAATTCTTAACACTTCTGAATGTAGGCAAGAATTTATTTCTTAATTTTCTATAACTTGTAGGAATTAAAACCGCATGCCTGCGATAGCGTGCCATCAGTTAACTATATGTTAACATAATTTCATTTAAAAAGTTTGAATAATACAATATGATTAAATATTTGAGTAGTTAATAGTTTAAACGCGAGGTAAACAATTTAGCCTTTATAGTGGCGTACCATTCAAAAAGATCACATCGAGGGAAGGCACTACAGTGGTGTACCGTAGCTAAGAAGTTAAAAAGTACTCTAAAGCCACAAAAGAGCCAACCACCTAGAAACATGAATATGAAACAATAAATGAAAGTCTTTAAAGTTCCCAACATTAGGAAACGATATAAAGTATCAATACTTATACAATACTATACAAGCATCAACCAGCAGAATAGGCCATGTTATCCTAATCCACTTACACGCGTTAGAAAAACAGGAACCGTTAGTGAGCGAATAATGCAACGTACCGAATACCATCAAGCCGAATATCATACTGACGTTTAAAAATTACGACGCTGAAAGAAGAATAGTAAACCTGCCAAATAACGTGAAAAGTCTGCTACATTCCGCAGCTAATATAACAAGTCTCACCCAATTTACAAGCTCAACAAAACTATATCAAAGACTGTAGCTATCAAATTTACAGCCAATGAAATATAAATATTCAGCATTGCTAATGATTAGACTGTGGATTTCATGGATTTAAGTTAAAAGTAGGTGGAACACAAAATAGAAGAAGCATCAAATGAATTTAATATTACTGGTGCATTATTTACAATCTATTCAAAACATTAAGAGAACAAAATCAATTTTTATGTAACTGCCGTGTCTTGTAATCGATGCAGACAATCTTCATTTTGCAGAAAGATCCGCAGTCTATTAATGACCTCCGACATTGAAGCAATGTTCAAACCGAATTTAAAAATGAAAACTGAAAAACTCACGTAAACCGTGTGCCAATCCCAGCAGTCCAAGAAGGACCGCGACGATTATCCTGTCGATCATTCTGCCGGCGATCGATCCTCCGGTGTTCCGGTGCGAAGCTCCGCTAGATGAGCAGCTGGTCCGCGCGTGCTGTCCGAAGAAGTGACACTTCAGCCCCGAGACCGGCGTGCATCGAGATTAAAGGAACGATCGACGAATGCTGGATCGGTTGTTGTGCGATCGGTAGCAGCCAAGTTCGAGCGAGTCGCAACACTGGGGAAAGTGTTTCTCTCTTTGTCTTTCGTTCACTGTTCTGCCGAGTGGGGGATCAAAGGAGACGAAGGATCCTTCGAGTTCGAGAGCGCGTTTCGCACTGAACCTTCGGAGGATTCGTCGCTCTCTTAGTAAACCCTACCGATCCGTTGGTAGCACGGCCGAGGAACAAGGTCCGAGGGAGATGGAGCTACGGGATAGGAAAGAGATCGGGCATCACCGTGTCTCTCTGGGACCAGCGGATTACCGGATGCCCGGGTGGGGTACCGGACTGGCCCAGATCGGGACACTTTCCGTGTTACACGTACGCCACCGAGTTAAAAATAGGATGACTCGCACTCCTTCGCGATTTGGTTGATGCATCAGGGTATGCAACTACGCGAGGGTTACGTAGACATGGTAACGATAAAGGTAGGGTTGCACTGACTCACTTAGAGTGGCCCATAAAAGTGTTCATACCAGGAATCGATATGAACAGTTTCCTTTCAAAATCACTCTGTTTGAACTCATACGATTTATGCAACGCTACACAGATCTACGAAGCTACGAAGATTTCAGAGTTGAATTGAAATTTATAACGTCATTTCTATATTCTAAAATTACATTTATTATTTTGCATTTTTTGCATAGTGCATATCATTTGCATATTTAGATTTAAAAGCATATGCAATAATACATTGCTGATACCACATTTATTGTGGCATATGTATTTGGTCAATTTGAATCAGTTCAAGAAGCAGTAATTCTCTTAAAAAGCATTAATGCAACGATGCAAATTTCGTTATTGACAAAATCGATCCATTAAGCATTTACTGCAAAGTTTGCAATAAAAAGATAAAATGTGGAAGAAATACGCACTTGTGCAACATGCAAATACTTCTAATTTACGGAAGCTAATTTACGTGAAACTGAAAATTTTGAAAATGAAGCAACGACTTCAAACAAAAATGAGTTTTGATTCATTTTCACTGACAAACGTCACCAAATAACGGTTGAAAAAAAGGTATACATGCTTGTAATTTATTGTAATGCAAACTATAATGTATCTGAATAATTGTAATACTATTGCTAAATATACATATTTAAATCTGATATCGGATTTATTATTTTATTTGTATGTAAAGAACATTATAACAGTAAAAAATTGTAGAAGAGCTCACAGACTCGTAGAATATGATCTTGTCTGGGCGAGAAAACTTGGAACGCTCTCTATATGTATAACTAATGTATTTTGCATGTTTTGTCTGCATAAATAGCATTCTGCATAATAATGACCTATATAATTGAACCGTTAATGCAAAAATGGTATAACACAGTATTTGTCCGTTTTGTTTAATAATTTTAGTGTGGAGTGCATATTTTACTTTTACGTATTTCGAACAATAGTTACTCCGCCAAAAAGTTACCCCCCACCTCCCAACCAATTTAAAATTATAGCAGAAATGGACCAATTAAAATAAAGTTGCTTTCGAAATATTTTAAAAGGATTAGGAACTTATTTTCAAATTGAACGAATAAGGCACTAGATTATTATTACTAGATTTTTAGAACCTTATAAAATAATTTAAAAACTTTTTAAAAATGTTCGACTGTGAAACTATGTTTTTGCGTTTTTGACTTTAACAAGTCTATCTAGATATACAAATTTTTTGTCATTACTCGAAATGGAATGTTTTTATGTTAGTTTGGCAGATTAGTTTGTACATACTTTCAAAATTTTGTAATTAAATGGCAATGAATAGTTATGCTTACTAGGAGAAGCATACGAATGTTTGTGAGTCATAAATTATAATGTCTACAGGTGTTCTCATTACAGCTTGGAGACACATTGGTGCAGTGATACTATGTGGTTTGCATAGTCTGTCATATTCTGACTGCTTTCAGCATGAATCATTCATCACACTACAATTGAATAGTAATATTTATTAGTGTGATAATAATCTATTTAAAGAAGCTGAAATTCTATATTATTCACGTATTCTTCAAATCTTTCTAACTACACATACATGCATTATATCGTTAGATTGAAGTCTACATTATGGACATCGGTAGACACAATAAATTATTCAAGAAAACTATTGGTATACGCTATAGACATTAAAGAATTCATGAAATCAGGAGATAAGCTCTTAAGATTTAGGTGAAGGCAAGTAACAACTAAAAAAATCAAACTCGTTTCCAAACTGAATCCATCACAGCAAAGACAATGTCATATTATCTGACGTTTAAAAAAGAGAATGTCTGCCATTTTAAGCCATCGTTTTCACTTTTAACGATCTAGGCACCTGGCCCGAACCTTTGGTCAACTCTCAACAAAATCGTTCTGTCATAACTACGTTTTTGACCTATATTATTGTATACAGCTTGATCTTCTTGCTAAAAGAATTTTAAGATGTTCTTTAATCCATAGAAAGATATTGAAATGCTTTACGAAGTCCTGAAGATTATTATAATCGGAAATACAAAAATACATAACTGCTATGTTAATTGAATTTACAATACGCAATAGAGGTATTTGCCATTTAAGTAAATACTAAACTATGTTATTCCGATAACTACGTGTCTGCATAAAATGTCATTCGAGTGTCTCTAATTTCACAATTAATTTACGATAATGTAAGTATTATTTACCGTGGGATTAGTGTTTCGTTAGTAACGTTAGGTCAGCCATCGCACGAGAATTCCCATTCCGACGCGACACCGTCAAGCATATTCAACACTTTCTCTGACACAGTGTTTATTTTGTCATTAATTTACACCTTGTCTCGTAAGAAAAATGATCTCGTTAACATAGTCGACGTTATATGAAGTTCTACATATAAGGTGTCTGAGGAGTTCAGGGATCAAGCGGACTTCGGAGGACTTCAGGCTGCAAACAGTTTGCGTCACGCACGTCGGAAGCCTTCGGAGAAATACAATACAAAAGTGAATATATTATTCTCACATATCCCTACAGTATCATTTTTTATAAACCCCGTCATATTTTACTAAACGTTTTCTGATCCATCAAAGTTGTTGTTTGAAGTTCCCTCAATATGGCTGTTCTACATATGGTATGTTAACCCCTTATATTCTGAGAGCACTATGAAATAACATGAAAGAAAAATCTCAAAATCCTATGAAATATTTATTCTTGAAACTTAAACCTAACCCTTTATGGACGAGGACTTTTTAAAATACTAAGAAAATTTACCTCAGAGAACTGGATTTCGTATCAAAGTCTTAACAATAACTGTCCCGAGCACAAAATCTAGCAAATTTTATAAAAATATGTGCTTGAATAAAGAAATTTGTTTAATAATTTCTAATAGGAGCATCTTTGTGATTTCAATAATTATAAGATAAAAAATGTAAAATCGGTCGTGGTACAGTTAGCGTTAAGTAATAGGAAAAGTGAACAAAATGTGATTTTTCCTAATTGACATAATTAAATTATATGCTGGCAACTTCAGGAATGAAATATACAATAATAAGGTCGTTAAAATGTCGTCATTCGTCCTTAAAGGGTTAAAAGCTGAAATACACGTAACAATATTAAAGATGTTCGTATCATTCGATACATACAGGGTTAAAGGATGACAAAACAAGGCGTACTGATAGTCAATCGGTTGGTGTAACTATTTCGTTCGTTTGTTAGGGCTTTTGTATAGAAGGTCTACGAAAACGAAGACGATGATCGTAAATACCTGACTCACGAGTGATCAGAACCACGCGCCACGACCGACTGGTTCAAACTACCATTAGTAATTCGAATCCTCGTTCGCATGATACAGCACGTGTTTATCCGTTTATCCAGTATCCAGGATAAACTCGACTGCCGCTAGATTAATCACCGACGTATGCTAATCGACAACGATCACCGTTGCACGATGCGACGTTACGTCACCGTGCGTTTCGCGTATTATTGTCACGGCGAAGATATTACGAATTTATGCACGCCGGTTCTTTCGAATGGTCCGCACCTACCCTCACCCGGCTGCGATTGGTCATTGTTAATTATTGATCACGCAGGTGTTTGCGTTTGACGATCGACCCTGGAAGAAGCGGACTCACCTCGCGGGAGTTCCTCAATTTTTGGTACTCGCGGAAGGCATTTTTTCTTCTTCTTTCCGAGAATTCCGGGAGTCCGTTGGAATTTATTAGAACTGCAGTAGCGAATTGCAAGATGATTGAACAATTGTTTAGCTTCTTCAAAAGTTCTTTTATTTTATGAATCACAAAGTAAGGACTATTTATGCTATTATATTCAGTTGGGGATAAGATTGCATATTTTTTGTAAAGGCTTATTCATATTGTCTTATATTTCTATGTTCATCCGAGACCAAAATTATGTATTACCTACGAAGATTTATATTGTTTTATACTATCATATTCACCTAATGACGAAATTTTATATTTTGTCTAAATATTTATATTGCTTTATATTTTTATGATCAGCTGAAACGAAGCCTGCATATTTCTTTTATGAATGCGTATATTGTTTTTATGCTTTCATACACACCTGAAGACGAGACTATAATTTTTATAAAGACTTATATTGCTTTATATGTTCATTTTCAGCAGAGACCAAACTTATATGTTTCCTATGAAAGTTTGTATTGTTTCATATTCCTATTATATAATTGATTACAAATGCGTATATTTTTCGTCAATATTTATATTACATTATACCTTTATATTCAACTGATTTCGTGTTTCGTATTTGGATGCTTAGTCAATTTTACATGAATTGCAAAATGTTGAAAATATTGAGAATTCAGTAATCTCCACAAAATAGTTGGTTTCTTTCTAGTATTTAACAAAAATATTCAAGTTTCATGTAACGTACTGAAAGTGAAAAGTTTTTGAGGTGGTTTTACATAAAGAAAACCTTTTGGAGTATATTGCAGAGCAGTGCGTGATGTAACCTTCTCCGTGTTTTTGTCAAATATATTTGACGTTACATGAATGCACTTTTTGAAGGCCAATAGTTTACGGTCTTGAATTTTGTTTATGACTTTCTCTTTCATTCTTCAAAAGGAAACTTCTGCACTTCATAATTGTTATCGCAGCAGTCGGTTAACTGTTTCAGGAAGTGACCATCAGGCTTTTGAAAATACCAAATTTTGGAACGAAAAGTAAAATATATACAATGATCGGATTGTTTATAAAAGAACTGTGAGTATTTATACAAATATAAATGAATGTATTATGAAAATTTTTTTTATAAAAGTATGTGTGGTTAAAAGTGGAGACTTGTTTATGGGTGCCGAATATATTCGATATTGATCTACAAGCCAGGTGGGGCATCTCAGCGACGACCCTCCGATTTTGCTGCAATTTTGAATATACCTTCTTTTTACTTAGTACATAAGATTCCCAAATGGATTTTGGGCGACGCGACCCCCTCGCCCCCCCCCTCAGCCCCTTTCACAAATAAAACTGTTTTTCTTAATTATTTCATAAAGTATTAATTGTACAGATAAAGTTCTCGAACAAAAAATGAAGCTCGTAAAAAGTTCTACTAGTAAAGTGGTATACATATTTTACGCGATTTCAACAGTTTAGTTGTTATTATCATAAAGCTGTTGTAAGATGAGGGATAAACTTCCCAAAAGGACATAACTCCGATTTTTTTTATACTCTGGATTCTTACGTATTTTGACGTGCTGATTACGAATATGATAGTGAGAATTGGCACAAATTTCGTTTACATTTGTTGTAGTTACTCCTGGATTTTCGTATGCGTGGTGGGTCCTCTTCTCCCTCTCCACGACCTAACCCCAACTCATTCTAGATTACCTTTGCACTGTAGCTGTCAACTAGAGACGCATACAGGACTCCACAACGTGTGTACAAGAAAAAACCAACCTTAGAGTACCCTTACATTCCTACAGAGTGTGCAAGAATACAGAAAATTCAATACAGTTTTTTCATGGTTTCCGCTATGAAAATAAAATTTGCGCCAATTTTCACTATCATATTCGTAATCAGCACGTCAAAATACGTAAGAATCCAGAATATAAAAAAAATCGGAGATATGTCCCCCGCCGAGTTATTTTGGGTCATAACAGCAAAATAATAGGTTTACGTAAAAAAATGTATATAATCTTTTTTGTACAGCCTTTCATGAGCTTCATTTTTTGTCTGGGACATTTTTCTCTAAAATCAATATTTTCGAAAAGATTTAATAAGAACTGTCAAAACTTTGAAGGGGGCTGGGGGGCAGACGAGGCTTAGTCGCCAAAAATCCTTTTAGGCACTTTCTTCTCTAATCAAGGTTGGCAAGCTTTGGCAAACATTTCAGCAAAATCGGAGGGTTGTCGCTTTCGGAAGTATACCCATTATTGTTCCTGGCTTAAGCACTATTATATTAGGCTACATACAAATTTTCAGATGTTTAGCTCGACCTAAAATATTTTTTATCCGGAGAGGTCTAAATTAGTGTGTCTATATCAGTGAACATAAAATCCTGCCGGCATTGTTTGATGGCTGCATAAAGGAAACTGGGTTGGCTACTTATCAATCGTGTGAAACAATAGAGGTATAGAGATCAAACGTTGCGATGCTTCAGAAATTCGCTAAATTGTGTTGATAGATTCATCAAGGAGATATCCAAAAAAGGGTCGATACTTGAGCACCTACATACATAGATACCGATGGATCACTGGAAACAGATCGTCATCAACGCCATCAGCTGATCGTGAGAACAGTTCCTCAGTGTGAACGAGTTGCTGTATATATTTCATTCTTAGAAGACGTGTTTCTTACAGTAATGACGAAGAAATTACTGTTACTATATGTGAATGAATTCATTTTCTTTTAGTGAATTCATTTTAGAGCTACCAATGTCAACCAAAGTTTTCAGTCAAATTTCCAGCAAAAGCAACTTTTTTTTCTACTCAATAATTTTCCATTTCTTTGTATATTTTTACTTGCACATTGACAATCATTTTACGTAAACTTTCTTTCTGTTGATCTGCTCAAAAGTATCCACGTAGTCCACTATTTTATTAATGTATTTTCTCAATATTCTGATTACTAACAAGGGCTTATAAACTAGTCCATAGAAAGGTTTATACATTTTTTTAGCAACTCATTTGGTAATCAATGAATTTAGCTATTTTTTGAATGAAATAAAATGCAAAGGGAGGCTTGAATAAGAAACAGGAGATAAATATAAATTTCTTTTTTTCTGTATTGATTGTAAACGACGTCCTTAAAATCTTTTAATATCTCCACTGTTTTAAACTGACATCAAATTGTTTTTTAATAGTAAATAATTTATTATTTTTATTATTTAATTGTTTTAAAATTAGTAGTCAAAACTTCAAACAGTGAAAACACTAAAAGAATTGAAAGATTTCATAGAAATATTGTGAACTTATTAAAACGACTAGGAGTCGAAATCAATTATTATTTAACTCCTATTTGTTCCAATGGTTGCAAAAGAGGTTTATTTCGCATAAAGATCTGCAGTATACTTATTACACATGACTAACTAGAATAAAATGATACATCAAATGAAGGAGTCTTATTTTAAACATTCTGAAGTGACAGTGCGTATTGTTGTAATTGAAAATATTTCTTAAAGTAGTTTGCCTTGTACCGAGGGTAAAAAAGTTACGGAATCTAGCCGAAATTCTTCAGATTCACCAGAAAAATTTGCAATCAGTGAATCAACCTTCTTATTCCTTCTTAGTATCCGATTGATAGAGTGATGATAATTGCAGCTATTTACGTTGCATTGGAGTCATGTGGTACAACTCCGTGCCAACAAATATCTCGGGGCCCACATTGAAAACAAGACGAATGATCAGGTGAATCATCGTCAATAAGGTCGTGGCGCGAATATCCAGGTCTGTGTATATATTTCACGCCATTGCAGTTTCTTCCTACGAATTACGTCACTGTCGAGAAGAGCGACAAAGCGGTCGTCCTGTCGCGCAGCAATTTCCGTGGCAGTGTTCGTGATTGCCACATAGAATCGACACTCTTCATACGCAATAAATTTTGAATGAGATATTGCACTCTGTCGAAAGAATGCCCTCTCAGTGCTTGTGACCTTTTTCGCCGGCTTGTAGCTTTCAACAAGAATTCATTTCCACCCGTAATAAGGTTTATTTATGACCATCGAATCGTTGAAAATAAAGAAAAAGAAAAGAAAACTTGCCATTAATCTGAGTTCGATGAACACTCGTCGAAGATTGCGGTTATATTAATTTCTGCGGGAGCTACATGGTTCAAATATTACAAGCTGTTATATCTAGATGAAAATTTATTGGTCTTAATGAATGTGTAATATGCTTGTAACGTCTTTGAAATTTACATCTGTTTTTTGTAATAATTGCTATTTGTTGACTGAACAGATTTTGCTGCTTAAATACTTTGCCATAAACATAAATTATTATTTATTTTATACACTTAATTAGAAAGAAACAGGATACTTGCCTTATGATTTCTGTCACAACTGCTATACTTAGAACGATTTTGTTGTCAATAATGTTCTACAGTGGATCAAAAGCTCTCAATTCCCGAAAAATTCGCGACATGATCATAGATTTGGACGTATTAAATGTAAGAGGTTGTCGCATGATGTATCGTGTAGAAAACTTAAGAACTGTTTTTCCTAAAAAATGTTGCAAATTCAAACGTCTCGAAAAGCCATCAAAAATTGTTCTCATAAATGAAACTGCCATAGATTTGCAGATTGAAGCCTTCTTTTTTCAACGGCTCCTTAAAAATTGCTGTACGATTCTTTTTTACTGTTTTAGGGAACAGAAATGGGTACCAAGTTCAGTCGTGTAAAGCTCTCATAGTGTAACTTATATGTACTACTGTAAAGTCCTGTTACATCAATTATAGAAAGGAGGAAATCATTTTTATTTACAAAATTTTACAGTTTAAGTATTATGGTTTTCATTGGTATTGTAATGAACGAAATATTCGGAGGCACATTAATATTCCAAGTGTTCGGAGCTTCGACCGAAACGTATCTGTTTCATCATATGTGTCATACTTTCATCAGGTGCAATACGGGTTTAGACGTAATATAATTTCCCTCCTGGCAATAAAATCGTAATTACCAGACAGATATCGATCGTTGTCCGGCGGTAGACCACTCTGGATCCTCGGGGACGAGAAAAGAAAAGCTGCGCGTCCATCATTCGCACGCTCCAAGCGTTCTGGTGCAATTGCAACAATGCGTGCACAGACGCACCAAGGGAAAGGAACCTTTTAGAAAATTACCGCCAGTAAAAAGACCGCGGCCACTTGAAAAGGAGACACCGGTTGCCTCGTGGTAGGCGTCTAACTGGCCGAGTACGCCTTTTAAACTGTGCCGTGGGCTTCGTTGACGTGTGTGACGCACCGGTAGCATGTTCCGCGATGGAAAAGACCGATTACGTGAGTGGGAAAATATTTTTTTCCGCTCCCTGGACCATCCACGATTTTCTCCCGCCTTGATGGACGTTTCAGTCTTTCACAGATGAATGAATTTCACCGGCAACAGAAACCACCGACGCCATTGTTGATCCTCGGTCGCGGTACATTTTGAGGATAGGTACACACAGGGTTGTTTGAAGTTTAAAGTACAAATTTTTATAAAAAAGGAGATCTAGTAGGTATGGTTTCTAACTGTAAATAAAATATATAAGTTTTATTAACCAAAAAAAGCTTTTGCGTGTATCTTGTCTGCTACCTATATAGAGCTAATCGACAAGAATATTAATTAATATTAACTCTGCAAGACATAATATGTATAGTACAACCTGCATGCAGAGTATGAAGTGCATCAATCAATATCATATTTATAATAAGAGGGAAGATTCAAAATAATATTAGTGAAAATAATAAATTCAAAATATTGGGTGGTAACATAAATTTCTTCGGTGTACAAATGTAAACATGTTCTAATTTTAATGATTTAAATTCTGACTCATTGCAAGTGTGCATTTCTGTAATTAAATAAAAACTAATTTTAGTCAACGATTTTACATTTCATTGATTGCTATTTTCAATTTTGTTAGAAAGGAAAAGAAGATATTGAAAATAACTGAACAAAATTTTGTTACTACCTACTTATCAAACTAAAAATTTGAATTTAGTGAACATATCTGTATATACAGAATTTACATTAATAAGAACGAAACATACATTTTTATATTTACTTCGACAACAAAAACTACTGTTTATTTTCCATTGAAATCAATCGAATGGCACATTTGGAGATGAAGACGTTTCAAAAATCGACTCGAAAGAATAGCACGAAAATTGCAATGAAAGTTTGCGTGATGATTTGCAAGTAACGTTGAGTCAGTTATGTTACGTCGAGATGTTACACCATCCCACGTGGTGTCAGTCTCCAAAAATGCAGGTTTCGTGAATCGTTCACTAATTTCCGGTCATGGGAATGCAAAAGGAAGATATACCAAAAAACGTTCACCTCTTTCAATAACTTTCTTTTTCAAAGTAGTTTTTTAACGCCTTGCACTATAACGTCGAATCAGATTCGTGATGGAAATATTAAACAGGACCTAGTATATATATAAATCGTAATAAAATACTGCTTTGTCGTTGTGTATATAGACAACGTTTATATTGGAAAACACATAGACATACATGGATACAAATTTCTTTCTTCATTTACGAAATTATGAACGACAAAGCTGTAACCGTAAAATAAATTCGTAACGCAAGGGGTTAAGCAGTATAGTGGTTCTAATAGTGAAGATCCGTGACGCTTGGATAGCTGGACGTTGGAGAGAGGTAATTTGATCTTTTTCGGAAGGTCGGAGGGTCTCCGAAGACCTACATTTTCTTTTAAAGATGCATATTTTAAGGAGTAAAGCTTTAAGAGTATTATTGCAGCTTTTTTTATAAATTAGTTTTAATACTAACAAATCAACTGAAATTTCTAAAATCTTATCCTTACGCTGTGTTTCTATCTGTTTTCAACGCATTACCGTTATATTTTCATATTTCAATTTATAATTCTTTGTTAAAATCATTTTTACTGTGTTCAATCATGCGCTGTGCTCAGTCAAATTAAATTTAACAAGAATTGAATTAAATATTTGTTTTAATATAATTGTCTTAATAAGAACTTCATCCATGTACATGATGAACTTGATATTGGATGCGAGAAAATAATTAAATATTGAATATATGACACTTATCAATGTTCTTAGTACAAGGTCTTCAATGGAGAAGCTAATAATCTTCAAAACAAATCCAATTTAATTTAATTATCTCAATAAGAGATAAAATTAATATCCTATGTTAGAAAGTTATACCACGTTAAATGTAATATATCTTTTAATTCTTTTGACAAAAAGTATTAAAGTAAGGATCTAGTGATTTATTGATATATTTACCTTTCGGGGGCAGGAAATATAATTCGAAACAATTAACCCTCGGACAGCGGACCTTCTTCACAATCATAAAATTGATGTTGCTCAAGACCATTAAATTGCTAGAGCTTTAAATATCAATTTTTTAATGTATCTGATTAATCTAATCTTCCTAGCATTCCTAATAATGTAACATGTTATTTATTCGTTTCAATCCGTAAAAATTGTGTAATTAAATACCGATTTTAATACTATGGGTCAAATAGATCCGAGTTCCGCTGTCGTAGGGTTAATATGAAGTGTCTGCGCGTTGTCGAAGACCAATTTGCTCATCAGTCTCTGACACTTCGAAGGACGGTTACTGGGTCATAGGAAATTTTCAGGCAACGCGCAAATTTATTCCATCGCAAGAGGTTGTACTTGCAAATAAAGGGAAGACCGCTCTTATCATACCAATGATCTGTCAAAACACAAAGCGTTACAATGGATCCCCGGTTTCGTATTGCGGTCGTAACCACGTCTTCGTAATTTACACGCAGGCCGACCTTCGTGCACCACCGAGTCACTTGCCAAAATATCATACGCGAACAATAAAAGGATTTCTGAGACACGCAAGGACAGGAAAGCGGACGTACGGGTGGTTAAATTACCGGAATACGTGCAACGCACATTGCGTTCCATTACCACGCACATAAAGGAGGACGAACACAATTTTTATCATCCATACCGATCTCATTTTGTGACAGGAAAGCGGCAATTCTTTATCAAACTCCATTGACATCAGAGACATCGATAATCTTAATTGTACGAATTAAACTTATCAAATTATTAACTTTTTTATAGGATTAGTTGTCGTTAAAAAATTTGCTGAATATGTACTTAATCGTTTTTTGAATGAAACTATTCCTTCATCCTTAGAACAACGGAATTTGTAAAAATTATGGATTTTCTTTATTTATTCTATCTTTATTTTATAATCATTTTAATTTTAATGATATTTTTGAGGTCACTTAGTGGACACATTTATTTATTGAAACGTGTTTTATAAAAATAATCGTACAATGTCTCGATAAATGCAATCTTGTTATTTTTAAAAGGCAATGCAAATTGGTAACTTTCAGTGCTTGGTTGTCCGAGTGTTAAACTATCAGACACTGATGTTGTTAGAAAAATATAAAAACGAATATTTATTAGAACTCTGAAGTAATAAATAGGCAATTATAAAATTTCAATGCATTAGAATTATAATAATAAGATATTTTAATAAATCTTCGTGCAATTGTTATACAAATATCAATATTAATTATAGAAATTCTTTTTTATAATTTTTCCTAATTAATTGCGAATATCTTACTTTTACACTCTTACTTTATTAAAAGTAGAAAATGTATTCCGTCGTTGATGAATGCTGGTTTTTAATAAACTTTTTCTTGGGAATAGAAACAAATATGTGTTGCTGTTTAAAAACATTCCACGGAGAGCGTTACGTATCAACCTAAACAGAATATTTATTTGGAGCGTGCAACGCGGGTATTGAAAGGGCATAAATATTCAATCTATCGCATTGTGTGTGGATTAAAATCTGTAAAGGAAACGACAAGTGCTTGTTCCTGTTCCGTTTCGCGAAGAAATACGTCTATATATGTACGCCGGGACGTGTAGACCGATCGATCAGCAACGATCATTCGATAAATGAAACTTATGTGGAAAAAGGACCACGCCCAAGTACCTGAGGGCCATGCCAGCCAAGTATAAAGTTACTGCAGTTACGTAAGTCGCGACAAAGGCACACCGTAAACTATATTTTAAATCGTACTTCAACCGAACGCGATACGGACGATTGTTGAGGTTATTTCTGCTGCTGTATTCACTTCTTTCTGGAGAATTCTGAAGATTTTAATCACAAGAGATTATTTACATTTTTAATGCTATCGAGTGACACAATTTTAATCACATATACTTCGTTGGCACATCATTTTCAACCATTTATATCTACTAACTAGTTTGTCGTTCATACATTATCGAAAATATAAAGATTCATAAATTGTATACATTTTACTTTACTTCTTTATAATTTTGGGGCTTTTAATCTGTTATATCTTCTTGTATATTTCTTCTTTACTTACTTTGTTATTTCGAATGAAACGACTTTATTTGCGCACCACATTTAATAATTGATAATTACTAACTGTTCAGTAATCGATATTTGAAATATTGAAATTGATTAAACTTTAACAGTTAGCTTTACTAATTTGTAAGACTATGTAATTCAATTCCTTTCGTCTTCTTCTATGCTTCTTTATTTTTTCAATATGCTTTTAACTCATAAGTGAACTACTTAGGCCGCCTCGGCCCCACTCATAATGCTAATAATTATTTAACGTGTAACTATTAATAATATAACTATTTTTGGATTTAGATGTAATGTTACCATCTCACTACGTTTCTATTTACCATTTCGATAGAGATGAATATTCAATATAAATATAGCATTATATAAAATTTAAATGAATCATTACATTTTGAAGGTTCACTTAAGGGTCAAGAAAATATGAAAATATTCCTGTAATAACATATAAAATCGAGGGTAAAGAAAAGAAAAGTTTATTAATCACTGACTCAACACGGAAGTGAGAAAATGCAATAATCGTGTCGCGAGATAACCCCTTCCCAGCTTTTCATTTAGGAGAACAATAAAGTCGTAAGGAAAAGTGTAAGTCATAAAGAAAGACCTATCCTACCTGACAATCTCATATTGGTGCTATTATTTCAAAGACAACGGGATAATTTTAACGCGATCATTAATGGAATATTTTTCTTAGCCTTGAACCTTGCAATCTCCTAAGATCCTTTCTTTCAATGGAAAGTTCAGAAGTGTTGCGTAAATAGAGAATAATATCTTCACAGAGAATCTAGAAAAGTTAATTTTGCTGTAAATAAGGAAGTGAGTAGCGAATTTATATTAACCATTTAAGAGCATGAATGTTGTGTATCTCTCGTCTAAATATCCAATTTAGATTTCTGAACTGGAAACGGCGAGAAAGACTTGAGATGACAACAAAGGCACGTAAGAGATAAGCCTGAGGGCTTCGAACTACTTATTTCAGGCAAGTGGATTCCTGTCGAGTCGATATCTTGATGATATGAAAGTTCTCGTCAGGAGAGAGCTTATTTACATTCGATAGCAGCTCGATTAAATAGCTAAAATGAAATCAGATCTTTGCGAAATGTTCGATAGCCCTCTCTTGACCGTCCCAGTGACCCTGCATGATTGCTACGACTATACTTTCTATTTTGTATTATTTATAAGTACAGTCGGGTCCGAAATTAGGTTGACACCCGTTAAGAAAGAAACAACTTTTTGAAAATTGGATCAAACGACTTAAATTTTTTTCAGATGTTAGAAGGATTAATTTACTAGGTAATGTGTACAAAAAGTTAACGAAAAATCACTGTTAGTCGAAATTTTGGGGATTTTGAAGAAAAAAGTGGAGGTCATGATTTCTAACTTTTTTATTTGTGCCTATAATACAAATTTTAAATATGTCTTTTAGACTATACCTAAGTAAATTATACACAAGCATAAAGTTCTATTAAAAACAATTGTAACCCCAAAATTCAAAGATTCTTACATCTATCAATGCCTATAGCTTTGTTATGCCTAGACCGATTTCGATGAAACTTTGTGCATGTGTATACATGTACATATGTACAAATTACATAGGTCTACAAACGCCATATTTTAAATTTTCATTATAGGCACAGAACACAAAGTTAAAACCGTGACCATTATTTTTCTCTTCGCCGTTTCGATCAATGGCAATTTTTAAGTGATTTTTTTATAAATTACCTAATAAACTAATCCTTTTATCATCTTAAAAAAGAACTCAATACGTTTGGTTCAATTTTGAAATAGTTAATAGTTGTTAAAGGGCGTCAACTTAATTTCGCCCCCGACTATATACTGTTCGGAACAATTTGATATCACGGCCATATACTTTCTTTTTAACATTAGAACTATCGAGTAATAAATGAAACTAATGTAGTTACAGTGGATTCAAAATCTATTTAAATACTGAATTACCGATTCTGAAAAAATGGTCGATATTCAACATGTGGTAATTTCGTAAAAAAATACAATAGAAGAGAAATAAACTTGGAGACATATTAAAGTTTGAAGCTTTTCCTTTCGAAGGACATTGCTTACTTTCTTCTAAGATATTTTCGGATAATGTAGCAGACGGGAAACTGAAAACTTTTTTGTAACCTGAAAAATATTTTTTTCGTGCCTGAACCCACAACAAACTTAAAAGTTGAGCCCACAACAATCTTAAAGGTTAACTTTTTTATAGAATAAAAATGAGAAACAAGTTCAGTCGTATAAATATTAAAGATCTCATCGTGTACCTTATATTACAGTGAAGGCAGTTCACTTTTTATTCAAAGCTTAATAAAAGGTCCCCAAGAAATCGTACATGAAATATCTTTACCTTATTGCAAAGAGGAGGCTTCAATCTTTACATAAAAAAGCTTTTTAATGTTTTTAGAAACGCTTCAATACGTAGCATTTTCAAGAGATATCTCTTCAGTTTTTCAATCCTTAAATCGTGCAAAGCTGTTTAAGGTAAAAAGTCAACGATAGTGTATGAAAGTAGAAATCTGAAAATTTAAAATGAGACCAGGTTTATTGTTTTACTATATTTTTAACGAAATTATCGCAGTTTAAATATCAACGATTTTTTCAAATCGAAAATTTAGTGTTTAAATACCTACCCTTTGGATCTACTGTATACTGTCTTGTAATAATCACAATACTGCATGTATTCATACTTCATATAATTTTTATGGTAATATTTGATTCGATAAAGAAGATCTTTCGAAAATTATTGATGGAAACAGTTTTCTAACTTCAGTAATTCTGAAAGAAGAAATTAGAAGACCGCCATTTTAACTGTATAGTATGTGAACAATAGTGGATATGAATCTGCGATCATTGGTTGAGGGCTACTATTTGGACTTGTTCTTTCCCCCTCTATTTTGGTGACCAACAATCTGAACGTTGTATGACTATTGTTAGCTTCATGATGTGTCGAGGATGGAAACGAGATGATACATAGGGAGGTAATTTACTTTAAGCAAACAGGAGTTATGTAGAAATCTCTTTCTTCATTTAATAACCTCGATTAGATGAAAATAATATATCCATATTCTTCAATTCTTTTAATCTATTTACTGTATCAAATTTCACCTACTCATTTTTGTTACAAATGCATAAAATCCTCAGTTTAATTATTATTAAAACATAGTTATTGTTTCTACTAGATGTACAAATTATTTCGCATTTCTTTGTTCATGAAGTTATTAGTTTTTTTTCAAACAATTAGAATACATTCTATTCCCTAAAATAATCTTCATCACTTTCTATGCATTTCATTCGTCTTGCAAGTACCTATATGTATAATAAATGCCCAATGTGGTGGAATTTAAAATAAAATTATACAATTAATCAGGCAAAAACTTATCCATTTTCTATCCAAATTTTTATTTTTATTTTATTGTATATTAATTTGATATAGTCGTTCAAAATATGGGATTTTGAATAAAACACCACTGGTTGAATCAAAATGTAAAAGGGAATGGAATACGTAAGGAAAAGTATGTTATGCAACCATTTTTGATTATCATATAACCATTTAATAGTATTAAACCAATTTAATATATGAATACTAATCGTGGGTAATTAATATTTACTCAGTGCAAATTTAGAGAGTCAGATATATTTATTTTTATTATTAGGAATTAATTAACCATATTCAATAATTATATGTTAGAATTACTACTACGCTCATACACATATGTATATTAAGTATAGTTAATAATAAATTGCATTATTAAGTAAACGAGTGAATCTTTCAAACTAGCAACACCCTCGACGAACCTGCATTGTCAAGGTCCTGACTGCTCCTTCGGTGATGCGATCAGAGAAGAATTTCACAGGATAATTTACTCGCCGCGCAATGCATGCAACGATTATGCACGCTCGATCCTATGCACGAGACCATATCAGGCGCCGCGTGATCCTTGTTTTCAAAGTCTAGATATGGTTGCAAATTATTTTACAACTGGATCATTGAGCAATGAATGGAATAATTAGGTAAATTGAATCCGGTTAAGCGGGAATCATTATTCAAACGTTTACATGCACCACATTCATTAAACTGCGGCGCTTAACGCGATGACATGACGCAACGAGTTTTAATTAATCGTTTAATGCGTTCACTGCCCGAGCTCTTAAGCTAGAATATACAGAAAGACAATGCCGTTCCTATGAGTAGCAATTTTCTGAAATTGTAAAAATTTCAAATAGGACTTAATTTTATTTTCTGTGTTTGTTGTCTCTAACCCTTTACCTCACCATTTAATTCTAGAGTTTCTAGCCAAAAACATACTATTTCATTTCGTTTGGCGCTCTAAGTATGAGCAAGTACTTAGATGGAAAATCAAGAATTGATGGAAAATAAAATGGTTTATGTTGCTCTAAAATCAATGTAAAATGGTTAGGTTGATATTACATATGCAAGTTTATGACGAAAATTTAAACATAACCAAGTTTGAGGTGTGAACCCCATAGAGTCTTTGATATGTTATTTTAGGACAAGGAATTAATTACACAGGTGCACAAGGATGCCAAGGGGTGTACATAATCGGATAAGGGGGGCAAATGTGCCCCCAAATTGTGCCACCAAGGAAAACCCTCTGTGACAAGTTTCAATTCATTACCCCTACCATAAGGGTGACCACGGTTTAATGACTTCTGCTCTATTTCTACCGTTCTGCTTATAAAAAAATTACAAAAAGATCATAAACATTTTACGTAATTAAACACATAACGGTAAATTTGTTCCCCATTTTTAACTGCAAATTCGATTTTTAAAAAATTGAAAATTTCAATTGTGAAAAAAATGCATATTTTTCATAAGAGTTTTAGAGATAGCAGTTTTATATGAATTCAAGTACATCGTACTATATAAAATAAAAAATCGATTTTCTTTCAATGTTTCCTTACTTTTCTGTCGGTATATTATGCAATATTGAATACTTGTATATTCAGAGAAACAATATACAGAATTAAAAATTGAATTCAAAATCATAAAATTTTGGAACACGCGTTAGATTTAAATGTACATCTTTCGGGTGCAATGGGTATGGGAAATTCTGCATGAATTTCTGAAATGTCACGCATTACGTACCACTTTGCGGAACGTGTACGAAGGTTAATTGCATTCACCAGAGAAATCTGAAAAGAAATCCTTTGAAATTAAACTCCTCCGAGAGCCTGCGGCACCTTTACCTAATCGCCGATCGAAGATGATCGATCAGTATCTCGGTAAGCTAACACCGTGCTCGAACGGAAAATCTAATTAGTCAAATCGGGAAGAAGAGAGGGCTCTCGGTACTCACACTTATAGATGATTGCGATTCGTAGACAGGCACACATTAAAAGCAACCTCGGGGTTTCGCAATTCAAACAATTCGTCGTTGCAATTTCATTTGTGCAAGGTCGTCGGCTAAAAGGAAGTAATTAGATTTGAAGAGGAAGGACAACGGTATTTTTAATCAGTCATTTTTTTTCATAACGGTGCTCCGGTACCTGAAGGACGATGTTGCGAAATTATTGGGTCTCATCATCGCAGAATGTCCTGATGTAACGCCGAGAATTTCTTCTTTCATTGTCTCTACGCGAAGAAGGAGGAAGAAAACGCGACAAGACTTTCACAGTTATTATAGTAACGCGATTCGATATTATCGCGCGAATTTCAAGCATTTAATACAGTAATAATGGCTGGTGAGAAGTGTACATTTTTCTATTGTCAAGTTTTTCTACTCAGATTCGATAATTGTAATTCATTATATTGTATTTTAAAAAGATTGGGAACATTGATACATGTTCACATGTGTAGACTTGACAATGAGACTGTGGTTCAATGGTACACATCCAATAATAATCTATCAATTCCAGTAGTGCTCCTTATTTTTACCACGCATTATATTCCTTATCTATGAAATAGAATGACGCAAAAATAGAAATTTGTTCATTCAAAATGAAATGTTTAAGATTTATTTAATTGTATTTATTCATAATTGTACTAAACAATTAGAGTATCGCCACTGTGTAGCACTCTTTTGTGATTATATTGCAGGTTTTATACATTTGTAACAAAACTAAGAACATCAAATGAAAAATAATAAAGACAATTCAAAGAATTTAAAAATATATCAAACAATTTACACCAAAGAAATAAATGCATAAAAACCCGCAGTCTAATTATTGTAATTAAACAAGGAATATAAATCAATATGTTATTTCTGTTTGAAAAACTTGTAATATAGATAGAACATTTGTATCTTTGGCTTAAAATGGACCTAAGACCTGCCATCGGAAGAATAATTATTTCGAGATACAATAACATTGTACCAACACTAGATGTATTGGTCGGTGTAATATAGAATTTATTATAAAAATTATAAAAGTATATTTGCTGACTTTTAAAATAATCCTTTTTGAGCATAAACACGATTCGATGCGTTCATTTTATAATTTTCCACTGAAGCACTTTCATGGTCTCATTCATTATAAACATAAAAATCTGGCACGCGTGATTATGACGCATTTAAAGCAGCTATAATAAATAGTAAGCCCGTGCATTTGTGCAATCTTAGTAAATAGTAAACTGCCGATTTGTGTAACTTTAATAAATAATAAACTGTCGATTTGCGCGACTTTAATAAATAGTAACTTGCCCATGTGTGAAACATGTATTTCAGAGGAGGCATGTAACGATTACGCGTTATCGGTCCACTCAGGAGTACACGTGCGTATACATAATATCTGTATCATTTTCTGTATGCTTTCGGGGTTCAATTACTCGTCAGGACAGCTCCATTTAATATCCGGCATACCTCCGCCTTATTATAAATCGTCGTTGGACGCAGTTCGTTTGAAACCGTTTTACGTAATCGATTCGTGATCCACCTTCGAACGCAGATCGCCTTTTTTGCGTTTCAATACCGGGCCGGGCTGGTAGCACCGGGCAGGTCGGTTCGTAGGACCATGTTCTGCCCGTACTTTCTCCAGAATTACGTCACACGTGCTCCACGACACCCCATTTCTACAGCTGCGGGATGGTTTCGGCGCCGGCGGTGCCACGAGCACGCGCATAAATTTCATGGCAATGTTCTCACCATCCGAATCCACGGGATCGAATTGCGTCGCGAATAGAAAATTCCGCGGCCACGAAAACCTCTGGTGTCGTCTGTCTGTCTTTTTAAACAAATTTCTATTCTCCGAGATGCTCTTAAGGAAGTATTCTGGTGTCTGACCATAAAAAAATCAATTCTAAGTAGGACACTTCCTCATAACAGCCATACACAAAAGACATCGTTCTCTTTCCACGTCTACTTCTGAAAATAAAATTGGCTTGAGTTTATTTTATGATTTTTAAAGAAACAAAAGAGGTATAGGGTGTACTTTCGAAAAGAACATACCTCCGATTTTTTTATATTCTGGATTATTAAATTGTATTGATTACGAATATGAAAATTGGCGCAAATGTTATTTTCATAGCGAAAACCATGAAAAAGCCATAAAAATCGTGGTTTTTTCCATTTATTTCAGAAAATAATGGGAATTTTGAAAAATACTACAAATAAAAGTTGTAGGTCTCATCAGAATACATATTTTATGTTGTATTGATTTTCGTTATAAAGACAATAGTTTTTGAGAAAAACGATAGGTAATTATTGATTCAACACGGAGCCACTCTCGATTTCAATGTCCTTTACATGTTACCAAAATACGAGTATTTTGTTTTTTTATTGCAAACTATTTCTTAGTTTTCATGATATTGTTCTATCCGCTTTGTTTTTGTTTTTTAGAACAAACAGTTTTATTTTTTAGTATATATGACGTTGCTTCATTTCTTCTATAACGAACAGTCGTGTAACTTAATGTTTAAGTTTAGGTATAGGTTTAGGTTAGGTAAGATTAGGTTATTCCTTTTGGGGATGAAGCTTTCCGCAGAGGGTGGATCTCGCTATACGTTGAAAGTTAAAAATCCAATGATACAGAAAACACGTGGGCGAGGGAGGAGCTTTGCTGTATGCCTTTCTAGTATTAACTAATGAAATTAACAATAAAACTTGATTTGTGTTGGATGAGTTATATGGTGTTTTGAACATTTAATAACGTTTTCCTCAAAAACTATTATCTTTATGACAAAAATCAATACAACATAAAATATGTATTCCGATGAGACCTACAACTTTTATTTGAAGTATTTTTCAAAATTACCATTATTTACGGAAATAAATGGAAAAAACTATGATTTTTCGTGGTTTTAGCTATGAAAATAACATTTGCGCCAATTTTCACTATCATATTCGTAATCAGTACGTCAAAATACGTAAGAATCCAGAGTATAAAAAAAATCGGAGGTATGGTCTTTTCGGAAGTTTATCCGAGGTATGTTATACTATAATAATTTTAGTATAAGTGTATAACATATAATTATAGTTAACGTATCAGAGAATATTTTAAGTGTTTGTATTTTGATTGTGATATGTAATAAAAGAAAGTGAATTGTGGTACTTACTTATATTTAACAATATGTGACAGAAAACTTATTACACAGCGTGTCTCATTTAAATCGACTCAGTCGAATATCTCCGAAACTGTTGATGATACTGAAAAATGTTTTAGACATAAATTGAACGATATCAGGGGGCTCACATTCTAATGTAGCTTTCTTTTTTTCTATATGGAAGCGTAGAGGACATATGTAGGTGAATATTGCTTCTTTAAATACAATCATACATTTTTTAATGCACTCGGCATTCCTTACATAAAAGTATTAGATCACTTATGGCAAAAAATCATTAGTTTAGAAGATATTTTGATTTTAATATTGCGTACAGAAGTTAGTACTGTATAGGGGGATTAGTACTCACCTTTCATACAGAGATACCCATACTTGGTATGGGTGTACTTCTGTACATCGAAATACCAAGTGCGTACGAGCTCTTATGGTTTATCGTACCTAGTGGTCGCTGGCGACCTGGTCACCCTTACGACATAACCGTGGTTGTCTTATCATATTGCGTCTATTGTTATCCTAGTATATCATTAATAATACTTTAACTCAATTTTATAACTTTATTTCTCTGAAAGGTAATAACTAGAAGTGTGCGAGTATTCGAAATTTCGGTTTGGATCGGGTCGGGAAATTTGTTCGGGATTGGGTCAGGGTTCCGAAAGTTTGCAATATTCGAGTACTCGAAGTTGGGGCAAGTCTGCGGTCAAATCAGCGATAAATAACTCTCTACATATTAAGATATCCAATCATCGGTTGTAATAATATTTCGATTTGTAGTAAACACTGTTTACTAAACAGTGCTCTTATACGGACAGTATGCGGACAAAGAGCCCTTGTCTTGTAAATAAGAACAATGTGTACTACACTCAGCGACAAAAAGATGGCACACCTGGAAAATTCAAAGTTTTCATCACTTGTTTTCATTGTTTTCATTCACATAATAAATATACTCATTCTTGATACTTATACATTTGTATTGCAAAATGAGCTACACTGCAAAAAAGAAAGTAAAGAAAAAGTTCTTTTATTTATCTAAACTAAAAAATTACAAAAAAAAACAGTGCGACAAAATGAAGGCACGTATACAAATAATACGTGATTTACGCATGTACATAAAATATATAACATTATGTTTAATACTTGATGTGGTCTCCCTTATTTTCCCGAACTGCGAACATACGTTTCGGAAGTGACTTAAAGAGTTTTTTAATATATTTTGGCCGTATTTTGGTCCACTTTTGTTCTATGCACGTTTTTAAATTTGCAAGGCTTTGGAATTGTCTTCCGCCTTCATAAACATGTCTTGCTAGTTGTGCCCAACAATTTTCAATTATGTTGAGATCTGGCGATCTCGCTGGCCACTTTAAGACACTAATTTTGTTTTGCTCAAAGTACTGCTTAACGCATTTTGCAGTATGCACACTTGCGTTATCCTGCTGAAATGTAAAATTTTCCCCGGAAATTGTCTGTCCGAATTTAGTTAATTGTTCTTCTATCAAATCTATATGAATTTTGCTATTCACAGTTTTCTTTATAAATTTTACTTCAGTCATTCCTCGATACCCAATTCCGGCCCAAAGCATTACTCCTCCGCCACCCATAGGTGTCTGCGGGTTAATATTCTTTCTTCTTTCCGCAGGTCGTGAAAATAGTGTGCGAAACCATCCGGCCCATATAGAGTGAGCCTTTTCTCATCACTAAAAATAACAGGACGCCACTTTTTTCTCCAATGTATGTGCTCTTGTGCAAATTTCAGAGCGGTTAAAGGTGGTTCTTTTTTTCAATTTTTTTCAAGTACTAAGTGCGGACATTCTTTTATTATCCTTTGCACATTACATATGATTTGTCGTGCTGTTCCCGAAGAATTCAAAGCTTCTTTTAAAATTGCACTTTTTCCGCGATTGCTTACTGCTTACGGTCAACCGGATGTCTTTTTTTTTGCCATATGTTTTGGGATTTTTAATAAATTATACACCACTTTTCTGCTCTGATGTATAACACGTGCAATTTTTGAAACTGCGTAATTGTCTTTATGCAATGTCAAAACGTAAGCGTAAGAGTGGGATCCACTGATCAGTGGTGGGATCCGCAGCAGCCTTGCATCAAGAGTGGGGACTCGCCGTTCCCACTGCACTCCACTGACGAGATTTTGTGCCAACTCTCGTTGCGCGGACAATATACGCACACCCCTAGTAATAACGTCTTCTAATATCGTCTAATAAAAAACCTTAAATCAGAATAATTTCTTTAAAAGTAGATCAGACAACTTCAGTTTTTCTGCGAATCTAGTGTAATGAAAACTTTGAAAAGATTACATTTGATCGATATCGCGAAGAAAATAATAAAAATTGATTGACAACATATATGCATGTTGAAAAATTCATTGAAATTGATTAATGCCGCTATGAGCTATAAACGGTAAGATATTATGAAAATGGTAGATATAAACCGAAAATCGTGTAAACTAATTTTTTCTATCTTTAATCGTTCGTAGCTCATAGAAACAGTAACCAATATGGATAAAATTTCCAGCACGTAGGTATACAGGGCGGGTCATTTAACTGTGCCAGAGAAATCCACTCGTCGACCAATTGTTATACAAAAAAGATATTTAATTAAAGTTGTTTAGTGTCAAGCGTTTCATATAATTGTTTTATTCGATTTTTTGCTTTTTCATCGAGTTAGGAAGATGATCGTGAGTTTCTTATATTATATATATGCACTAATCGGCCTTGCCAGTCGAACCGATACTGAATATTCAGTGACAAAGTAATCATTACTCAGATATTCTTTGATTGATTTTTAATATACGTGATGTTCTCTGTTGTATTCAGTACAAGTGTATTGAACAATCAATGAGAATTAGTAACGCAAATTCAAGTGTTTCCGAAGTTATATCATGGCAAGTTGTAACAATGTGATTCTTTATGTCTTCAGATATTGCAGATGGTTTGCATAATCTTTGTTTTTAGATGCCCCAAGGAAAGTAATTGAAATATGTGATCAGATAAGTGTTGTATGAATTTTTCATCTTTTAGACAGGACATGTTTTATATAGCGTTTAGTTTTCGTTTAATTTGTAAGGCTAAATATTATATGTACTCGATAATATAAAAACTCATGATCAACCTCGTATCTCGATAAACAAAGCAAATATCAAAAAATTAATTATTACCTTGGTTGTTTCTCTTAATGCCAAATAATTTTTATATAAGACATTGTTTTATACACAAAATAGTTTATAAATTTTGGGTGGCACAGTTAAATGATACACTCTGCATACTATTCCATAAGTTAAAGGAACACTGAATTATAGAGGAGATCGTACAAACACTCAATAGGGTAGGAGTACATATGAGACACCATAGTTCATTGTACTGTATTGATAGTTTTGATAAAGATTGTTCTTCAAATGGTATGTGAACTAAAACACTTCCCCACAGCAAACGTTCATAATAAGCATCGTTTTATTTTTAATAAATATTTTATCTTATGATGAAATAGAAAGTTTTCTCGGGTTCTTCTTAAAGCGCAAAATACTCTAGTTTATTTTCTGATTTTTAAAGAAACGAAAGAGATACGTTATAGTATAATAATTGAGGTTTTAGTATATCAAAGAATATTTGAAGTGTTTGTATTTTGGTTAATGATGGAATAATTACAGCAAATGAAATGTCAAATTGGCAAAAATATAAAATACTTGATTAATAGCAATATGAGACAGAAAAATAGTTCAATATAATAATTAGTGATAATTAAGAATAATTTTAATGGAACTCTGTAAAGATTAATTGTGTGGGTAAAGGTGAATTTTAAAGGATTGAGTGCCAATCATAGCATCTATGGATATCTCATTATTGTACCGGACCAGAAAGCACAGTTTATGTATGCAATTATTGCAAACTAAAATTAGATCTTCAACCAATTGTGGTTGTTTTATTCCATTTGGTGTTCGGTTGTGCGTGTACATCATTATTAATACTTTAAATCAACTTCATAATGTTATTTCCCTGAAAGCTAATGTCATCTCATATTGCTACTGCTTCATTCCTTTCGTAATATTTTAAATATATTTTATAGAGTTTATTGTAGTAAATAGGTTTATTTTATGCCTTTCGGCTTCAAGGCAAAAGCTTATTGTTCATGTATTATTCCCATGCCGTTAAACGGTCCATTAATTGTAGCTTCTTTGTAATAATATATTTTGAAACACGGTTGTAATTATTTGAAATAATGAATTATTTAAAATACTTTATTACTTTTATTTGATAATTATCACAAAAAGATATTTTTATTTTGTGTGTAATTCAATTGAAACGAAAAATGAATTATTTTCAAATGCTTGCCTGGAAGAAAATAATTTTACATAAAACGTTTATATAAAATGTTGACAATGTCGACGTGATAAAATTAGAAAGTATTTGAGATTATATTTGAAAAAGTATTTGATCAAATATAAAATAAAATAGAGAAGTATTTAAAATAAATTCCAAATAACGAAATAATCTAAAGGAAAATTATTTGTCTGTTCAAATAAAATAATACGTGATTATTTCAAATAACATGTAGAAAAATAAGATAATATATTATCTTAACCATTATTTTTCAAATAATTTATTCGGATAATGCCCAAATCTGTTTTGAAAGTTCCTTCTTCAAGAATTTCTGTAGATTCTCGATTGGGTTGAGGTTGAGGGATTTGGACATCTTTCGCCGTTAATATATGTAGAACCATTCACGAAAATAATAATAAGAGTTTAGAGTAACTAACATGCTCTCATTTAAGAATTGATCGATTTAGTTTGAAATAATACATTTATTTCAAGTTTTCTAAGAATTTGAATACTGACTGTAATAAAAATACATTAGCGCCATCGGACAGTGTTCGATGCTATGGTATAGATGAATTCGGGAAAAAAATGAATAACTCCTATACTAATTTATTTTCGATCGAATACCAGTAATACTTTTTTAAAGAGTATGTGAAGACCTATCAATTGATGAGAAAAAAATCCAATTTTATTTAATTTATTTTTTATTGCTCTTTGTTGTCATATAATTACCGTCATTTTTTTTGAACAATTTTTTTGTCAGTTTATCGCAAATGCAAGGAACGTCGAGACGATCATACAGGAGAATAGAAAAAATATAATGACCTCTCCAAAGTAACATTTTTGTAAAAAATGGTCATTCCTTTTTTTATATTAAACAGTTATTACATATACAAATCTTACATTTATTTGTGTGGAAAATAAATATTAAATTAAAGTTTAAGTCTCCTTAAAGTTGGTAAATATTTTATACGAAAAATAATAAAAATGTATTGTTATTTTTATAAAATTTACTCGTTTAAAAGGTTCTATAGTACTGACTTCAACTTATAAAAATCAGATTAAAGAAACAAATATTCTGCCAATGGCACGTGATTGAAAACATGCATTGATTTCCTGCATTCAACTTCGAGCTGAAATTTCAACAACAAATTGCTATAATCAACAAAAACTGTGGGTAGTTTTCAAAACTAGATTTCGTCATTAATATTTTGTGATACAAGACTTCTTACATCTTATACATCGAAGTTTTTGATTTTTCTTCACTGGACCGAACACTGTGCGTCGTAAAAAGTATTTGATGTTCCCAAGATAAACGCAAAGTTCAACAGTATCTCCTCAAAATGAATGAGTACAACGTTTCACCACATAAGAATGTGCCATATTTCAATGGGATCGAGGCCCGATACAACCAATCACGAACAATTCTTTCACCACGATGCCGCTTTTTCTTCGCGCGATCAGTTTCAATTCTGACTACTTTTATAAATCACCGGTTCGCCTGACATTACGTGAAAGACATCCGAGTGGGAAGCCTAGATCTCCCGCGCACTTAATTGACGTCAGCCTGAGTAGACGTGCTCCGGGTTCGGGTCCGGCACAAAGGAAATGAAAATAAAATAAAGCAACGCGGAAAGAGTCCAGTTTTCAATGAGCGAAATAGGCAGGAAAGAAAGTTGGCCGCGTCACCCGCCCCCCGTTGGTCCGCTTAGAAAGAATGAACGTCCTGGAACGAGATTGAACTTATAGTTAACGATCAGAATGACGCAGTGCCGTGTCCGGTTGATGTATCGGGGGAGGATCTCTCTTGGACTTTCCAGGGTTCCGACGGGGACAAGTAATTGATAATGTAATTATGTTGGAACAACAATTGTTATACAAGCGAATAGCAAATGCGTAACAGCACTGTTTCGTCTCTGCCCCTTTATGTTATAAGCTCTTCCTTAGGAAAACTGGTTCGGTTACAGATACATACATACCTACATTGCTACCTGCCTGGAATCATGTATTTGCTAATTCACATTCCACAGATTGTTTCAACATGTCTACCATGGTCGATGGAGTTTATCTTACAATTATTGAAATTATAACGTTGCTTCCAAGGGAAATGATCGAATGAAGTTCATTATCCAAGCATATATTGTAAGTAGATTGCGGATTTTCTGGATTTATGAAAAAATGAAACCATGAAGTTTAGTACAGTGAAAAGATTAAATGAATTTAAGAGTATTAAAGTGATTACAGAAAGAAACAGTTCCGGTCTCTTGAAATCAATGTAGAAAATTTTTATTTTGCATAGAGGTCTAATTATAATAAAGTCTGCACAAATTCTAAATAAATCTGAGCTTCTTTTTTTTTTTAAACAACATGCACCACTTACTTTCAGTGTTCAATACGTTTAGTGTCAAGAATATCGGTTTTATTGAACTTGTTCTACCACATCAGAGATTTACAGTGAACCACGAAAGTATCCGGACGATTTCAAATGAAATGTTTGAGGATTTAAGAAATGTACCAACAATACGAATTCCATAATGATTTTTTATTCCACTAGTAACTTCTAAGTGTCGTGATTATACATGTAAACTATGATGACGATACACTAATGTGAACAATAGATATCAAATATTTCTTGGACACATCGACGATACGAAGGCTACAAAAGTATTATAACGACGTAGATCTTTTACATAAACATTACATCAGTGCGATAGATTGTAAAGATCAATAATGTGCCCAAAAATAATGGAAACTAGTGTCGCTGATAGAAAATTAATATTAAATGGCATAATAAAGGGAAGTCATATAAAGAAATTGCAAAATAATGCAGTAGAAATAAATCTACCATCTACAAAATCGTAAAAGAATCAAGAACCACCGGATTACTTTGCAATGATATTCGTTCTGGGCGACCTACGAAACTGACGGAGCGGGAAGAGAGTACAATTACCCGGGGAAGAAAAAATGATTCAACTATTTTTGCTCCAAAATTGACTGGACTGATCGCTGATACGTTTGCAAAGAATGTTCACACTGAGCTTTGCGAAGAATTATCAATAAATATGGTTTTTATGGTCGCGTACACCGCACGAATCCGTTCATAAGCGAAGTGAACGAACAAACGAGATTGAATTTTTCTAAAACATACATTAATAAAGATAACGTGTTTTTTAATCGTATTATATTCACAGATGAGAGTAAATTTAACATATTTAGGTCTGATGGCAATTATAACATTTGGAGACAACTGAACAAAGAGTTTGATCCTAAGAATCTTCGTCCAACAGTGAAGCACAGAGGTGGTTCGATAATGGTGCGTGGGTGTATGAGAAGTAATAGCGTTGAGAATCTTTTTATAATTGATGGGATTTTAGATACATATAAAAATTTACACATATTAAAGGAAAATTTAAAATAAAATGCGGAGAAATTAGGCGTAATAGACAATCTTTATTTCCAGCAGGACAATGATACAAAAGGTACCGCTCATATTGTAATTACATATAAATGGATTATATATATATATATATATATATATATAATGTATCTCACATTTAATTATTATTTAATACCCTTTCTTATGGACTTATCTTTTCATTTTTTAACGAATTTATGAGTTACAGTATTTATTTGCGTCTTAAATAGGAAATTTGAATATTATGTTATAACTGTATCCTCAATGTAAATTTTATTTTTAATAAAATTAATAGACTGTGGAAAATTGTGCGAAATTACATTTTCATATATAGAATCGTAAAAATAAGAATTGAGATTGTTACGTACAGAGAATTATCTCTGCTTTATTTCAACCAGAGTTTTGTAACCGCTTTCCTGAGAACGGAAAATGCCCTATTCCACCCTTTGCTTATAGAAACGATGACTATGCTCCAGCTGGATGCAGCCGGCACAAAGCATGATTCAGTACAGGGACAGTTGCACAAGATTCCTTGATATGGAAATCTTGAGAGCATCCCCACTTAGATTTTACAGTATATAAACCCTCGAATTTTAACCCTCGGGGGCAGTGCTTAAAGTACAAACGGGCTATACACGTCGTTACGCTGAATCTCGTTTTGGAGTTGGTTGTATTTAGTGAGATCGGGCCTAGTCACCCTTTCGAATCAAGTAACCTTATAGATTCCGCGAGTACGGTATTAATCTATCTTGGCATAACTATTCAACTTTTCTGTGTTCCCCGCATCGCCAGTGCGTCATCCAACAGGCAGTAGTACTTAGGTAGCTACACAACTTTTTCTTACACACTCAATTCTTATCGCGACACTAACAATTGTAACAGAGCCAGTTTCCTGTAATATACAATTTAGTTCAAGGTAATTTTGAGTAATAATTGATTTTAACCCACCATTCAGATCCAGTAATTCTTAGTTGACCGCTCCCACATGATACAATCTTACCGCCCGGGTTGTATCAATTAATTTATAATATTAAAGTTACGAGGCCGTTACTAACATATCCTAGGAGCTACCTGATCTTGTATCAGGAACCCAAACTGTTAACCCACCTATGCGGCTCCCTGATTTCGCATCAGGTTCGTCCGTATCCTAGCAGCTCCCCGATTTCGCATCGGGTTCGTCTGTGCTTTTATTCAACCTCCCAGCAGCTCCCCGATTTCGCATCGGGTTCGTCTGCGCGTGTACCTCCTATTGGCTCCCCGATTTCGCATCGGGTTTGTCCACGAAGTCTCTCAAACATCCTAGCGGCTCCCTGATTTCGCATCAGGTTCGTCCGTGCATCTTACTAACAATCAAAACCATATTCCTATTTAAACCGGAATCCGCTCGCCGGCCACGCGCGCTACCGCTCGGCCCAGGCTCGTAACAAGATCTTTGTTTTACCTTAGAATAAAAATAAAGAATTACACGAGTGGAAAATATAATAAAATTATATTTTCTAATTTACTATGTATATTATGTTACACTATTTTTCTTATTGCATCCTATAAGTATAACGGATTTTATGCGGTTACAACAAAAAACAAATCGATCTAATGCAAAAAAGTAAAAATATTTCAAAAATTTCAGTGTACTTTCGCATTATATCTAGCTTATTACAATTACCAAGGAAAGAAATAAATGTGTATGTACATAGTCTCTGTAGCTTGAAATTAATGCAGACAATTTGAACATTTGCAAATTGCATATATCTACGAGTTTAAGGAAACATGTCTTTAGTAAATGTACTGAATCAAATAATACCACTTCTGTGTTTGTAAGCTCAAGGAAGTAATATGAAACTCGCACAAATCGTTTCGTAAACAGTTAAAACACGTGTTGATCCCGCAACGCAACCTACATATTGCAAACTCACGTTCTATGCGAACCTGTACTACGAACTTGCGCGCAACCAGCACGTAGGTAGCAGCTACAAGCCACTTACAAATCATTGTATCAGCTGAGATACTCCGCGAGTTCGCTGGCCTTATCCGTAAACTTGTCCAAAGTCTAGTGCAAACGTTGTTGTGAATCATTCCCTAGTAAGTCACGAGTATCTCTTCATGAACCGATCGTCTAGAAATCCTGTCCTTTCTTTTCTACGGCGCACAGTGGTCCATTTCTATAAAGTAGGTGGAATTAATTCAAGATGTTCATGTCATGAAATAAACTAAAATTAGGTCTTACTGTAAACGAATACTTGACTCAGATAGACTGCAAAGGGCACAGACTTATACGTGATCTCATTTTTTAAATAAACAATGGTTAAGTTTAAGTCTCTTTAAGCATTGCATCGGTTAGTTTTCTTCGCGTCTGGAGTATTAATGCCACGTTCTGTTTCCAAATATTTTCTTGCCCATGGAGGATAGATTTATATAGTGCAGGCATGTATCTGTTTCTACTAAAAAGCTTTTACGTTCTTACCTCCCACTGAAGTTATAATTCACTATTACACTATCACTGATAATAGTATTCGGTATTCTTTATATTGGATTGGGATAAGGAATGTTGTAACTTTTTTGGCATGGTTAGATACTGTTGAGATGTATTCAAAGTTTAGCTGTAGCAACCTGCAGCTGTAATCGTAAGATAATTTTCTGTTTTAATTAGTAATTTCGTAATAAGCAGAAGAAAATTGTTTAACGAGTTGAGAGAAGAGGATTCGATGCAGCTAATTGTAATTTAATAACAGTTTCAGTGATAACTTTTGTTCAAATTACGTTTTTTATCATTTTAAATCTCTATTCGTTTAAAATACGTTCGGGAGTGTCGAAATCATAATCGGTAAAAATTGTAACGTTCGCTAACATACCTCTTTAACTATTCACTTCGGAATGAATGTCCATAAGACATTAATTGCTTAAAATCACATTCAATATCAACTAGTAAAGTTTAATTTTTTTAGATTGAAACACCCCCATAAGGGTAGTGTTATAAAGATAGTTCTTTAGTCTAGCAGTCTAGCAAATAAGTAATACCAGAATTAAATTCTACGACCCAAAACCCCTTAAAACCGTTCTGTTTGTATTTAAAAATGAATAATTAACAGAAACATGAATTTTGTCCAGTATTATGCGATTCTGGTCCACCGTGCGTGAAAATGGAGCCTGATGAAACAATGTTAGACGAAATCAATTTTTATCTTACGTCTTGAGAATTTTCTATGAAAATTCTATGAAAATTTTTTTACTTACAGTTGATTACATTAGTAATATCACAGATTAGGAATTAGAACAATCAAAATGTATTTTTGATGAAATTAATTTATTTTACATATAAACTACAATGGGTAGTTATTATTAGAACCACAATGATGATTTCTTTAACCCTTTTGTCACAATTCTAATAAAAATTAATTTTCTCAAATATATTACAGTAAAAATTAATTTATAAACCCATTGTAAAGATATTGTCACCCATGTGTATGTATTATGTATATGACCAACGGGGCAGTTAACATTGAAAATTGATTGTTTTATTTGAACTCATCAATGTATCCCAGTGACGTTAATAATTTCTGCGATTCTATCTAATAATATTATCTACAATTCTATGTTTTAAGAAATCTAAATGAAATCTACAAATCTATGTAAAATTCGTTTAATACAAAAAAATTTACATTTTTATTGATTGAGCGATGATTCGATGATCCTTCAACAGGAACAGAAGATAAGATTGTCGATGTAGGTCAGAAGTTAGTTCCCCCTGGTATCCAATTATGAAATTGTTATTAAGAGTTAAAGTATTAATGAATGACATCTTGAGGTATGCACAGTTTATTATAATTTTACAGATGTATATATTTACATCCCAATGTTTGTTCTATGTACTGTTTAAAGTTTGAACAGCTTTAATGAAGCGTTTAGAATGTAAAAACATACATAAAACAATTCAGTACATTGATGGTTAATGGGATAATTTATACCTGTGGGGGGTAATTAGTCAAACAGTCCACTGGAAACGGTACACAGCAAGATTCGTGCATTTGTATAATTCATGAGGTAGATACACAAGTTAACTATCGATTATTTCATACAGTAGAGGAGTCACCGAGGAAAAATGGTTTCGGAAAATTGATGAAAGCCGAATAACGAATTGTGAAGATATTTGTGAGCACTTACGAAAACAACGTTGATCCTGTTTATTGGAACCGTTGTTTCTTAATCACTTTAATTACCGTTCTGAAAAAAGTTGAATGAATAGATTTTACCTTACGTCATACGAAATGTTCTAAATTTGAGTCTGTCGCAAAAGTTTCATCTCGAATTTAAAAGTGAAAAAAGCATGAAATTGAACAATTTAAACATTCGCAACATTAAATTAAATTACAACATTAAAACAATTAAAAATATATCTAAATCGTCCGAAACATTGAAATTAATTACTTTCTATAAAATTTTTATAGAAGCCTATTAAATAGGCTTATTAATGATTATGATATATGTATAAAAATTACAGTTTAAATATATTCTTCTATATAATAAGAATAGTGTTACATTCTTTACAATTTACTGAAATCATTACAAGAAGAAAGACATTTTAATTTACATTGTGTTTCTTACAACCGATGTAGATCATTTTTACTTTGTATAAATATAATATGAAATAAATATACGAAATATATAAATTAAATAATTAAATAAATAATGATTTCACGTTCTTGGGAGTTCGTTTTGGTTCTCGATTGAAATTGAAAAATTGATTAAGGAATCTTCAAGAAAGCTATGATTTCTAAAAACAAGAAAACAATCGTGAGTAGCTAATGTATATTTCCATGACAATGAAAGATTCATGGTGAACGAACGCTGGATCAAATGGATCATTAGGTTACAGTCTACGATCAGCATTTTCCTGAAGCAGTGCGGTACACTTGATCGTCATGGTTCAACCATCACCACGGTCAGGCTGCCATGCTTCGCAGAGCACCACTGTCAACTATGCACCAGTCGTTATGACTCCGACCAGCATGTGATCCAGGTGTCTTATTCTAGACACCTTAGTCGCATTTAGTCCATTCCGAACTGGAACAATCATTTCCTGGAACAATTTGAGATTTCTTTTATATCTCCGTTCTGCGAAATAATAAAAATGAAGCAAATGATCACCGTAGTGGGTAAGTCACATAATCTGCGACATCTTACAATGAGTTTATTCAGCCGAGGTGTTGTGGTGATCTTGCTTTTGCTATAGGCAATCAGGATGTCCCTTCTAAACAGTTCCTTTAACTCTCATACATTATGCGTAAGATCTCTAATTTCTGTTTGTTTATGTGGTAAAATGTACTTATTTAAACTGTGTATAATAGCACTATAATATTTTATTTACTATACATATAAGCGTGCCATCGTTAGTAATCCTCATAAATTCCACACACTGAAAAGTCACTCATTTTCTTCTTTCAGATATTGCAAAATGTTCATTCTGCACGTGTCGTAAGATGTATTTCTTCAAAATATGACATAAATTTAACACAAATTGTTGATTTGAAGGTATAAAGCACACTTTGGTAAAGCATTATTTTAGCATTATATTTCTGAGGAATGTGTGTGAGTTAAATATTTTATAGAAACAATTTTGAAATCCAGAAAACTGAGATTTTATAAAAAAGGGGTGACTAGAACAGTTAGCACTGTGTCAACAAGCATGAGCTAGTGATAGCAATTTCCTAGAGCAGCTTTCCAGATTACATAAAAATAATCAACATCGCCGACGCAGAAAGTTGTTTATTACACTTAGGAGAGCTAAAATTAGTCTTGCTTAAACGGTCGTTAATTTCTTGGCCCAAGACACAGTTTCGAGAGGGAACGTTGGCACGTTAGACGCGTGTACACGTCGATTCTCTTTATCCTGTTATAACACGAATTCGCCCAACAGTGCCGCTGGCCACGAGAGCGAAAGTTAAATATGCCCTGGAGCAGTTGAAGTCGTTACACCCCCGCCTTCCGACGTTTCTAGGCTCATTTTCCAACGACGGAAATTTAGACGCAGTGTAGACTGAAATTAAGCGTATAAAAGCACCGATTCTAATCATTTTTTAAACGAAATTAAAAGATACGGAATCAAACATTTATTTCGTTAGCAGACAACCAGTGGAACTACCGAATGGGTCAAAATGACTTGTTTCTGATTAGGAAGACAAGAAGTTAAACATTTGGATCATTCAATTGAAAAGATAAGAAATTAAGCATTCATTTAATTAACAGACTAACACTAGAACTACCAGATGGGTCAAGACTTCTTTCTGATTTTCTCTTCTGTCCTTGGAATTACAAAATTGTTTTCATGAGAAATTTTTGAATGAGCTTCTTTATTCGAGCACTACTATAATCAAAATCGTAGGATATGTGAATCAAGCTAATCTTGTTATTATCATAAAGCGCATCAGTCATGGTTAGTGCCCGATTGTTGTAATGCTAAGGATTTAAGCGTTAACCTTCTTTGTTTTGAATTATGTTGCTTGTTGTGGAACTATAAGTAATAAATTGATACCAACAACAGTATTTATTACTATACTGTGGGTATTATGCAGTTTTAGTACCTATAATTGATTACAATATAGTAAAATATTAATATTAATCTAGTTTTGATAAATTCTATATTTTATTTGCACCAGAAGATTGAAAGGTATGTCTTACTAATTAATTGTAATTATTAGAACAAACTACTAATTCTCAATCTAAAAGATTAAAATATTGATTGCCGTCAAAACAAATATTAAATTAAAATAGCTGATTGCTTTTGAGTGTGAATCAAATAAACTAAGAAGACAATTATTAGGTGTATGCAAAAGTTTTACTCTTCTTTTAATTTCCTTTTATTCATACACAACATCCGAACCATGCTACCAGTCGATAATAAAGTGGATTACACAAACACCGATAGTAAACAAACAATTGTACAAAAAGGCGGAAAATTATAAAAAATGTTTTGCCTAAACCTAATATGTGTACAGATGATTAATTATATTTATGTTTTTAAAGTAGTTTATTATTGTTATCAATAGATTACGGATCTTCAAGAAAAATAAAAATTGGTTGGATCAATTGCAAAAAGGGGAGTACACATTAAAATTTCATTTTCCTATAGTAATCTGAATACGTTGTATTATAAATATGCTATATAAACCTTATTTGGTTGAAAGCAATAAATAAATGATAATAATTTGAAATTAATACATCGACGTCCTTAGATTCTTTTTTTTTATTCTAAATTGTACAAATACTTTTTGTCATAAATACATAAAATTTACGGTCTAGTAATCAATATCTCTTCGCTCACTTTCCTCAATCTACACTCCGCGACAATACTATAAGATATCATATAAAACCATGTAATTTCGTATTAAAAGAAAGAATTTCCCCCATTTATGTACAGTGTGTTATTGTTTACATCAAGAGACGTTTTTCAATGCAGAGTGTTTACTGATATTTATAAGAATTACAAAGCTACATCGAAATACCTCGCATATCCGCGACAAAACTATAAGACAATTGCGTTTTGTGTAAAACAATAACACGTAGAGTTTATTTCTATTGTTTACTAATAATGTGTGGTGCCAACTTCATTTTTTATAACTTCTAACATTCTTCTTGGTAACTATTTATACAAGTTTTTAATGATTTTTTGGCTTAAACGCGTCCACTCCTCTTCAATGCACATTTTTAACTCTTCCAGGTTATTAAACAGTTTTCCTCTAGAGTATACTGCCCTAGCAAATATACCCCAACAATTTTTTATAATGTTTAAGTCAGGTTATCTCGCGGGCCATGGTAGAACATCTATTCTGTTAATCTCAAAGTAAGCTTGCACTACCTTTGCAGTATGCACAGCTCCATTATCTTGCTGAAAAATGAATTTTTGTTTCACTATCCTAGCTGCATGGTTTGCTAATTGCTTATTTACAACGTCCATATATAATTTGCTA